>CM076187.1:17500000-18750000 GCA_038277355.1 Encarsia formosa | reverse complement strand
AATAAATTATTTTTTATAAACAATTAAATAAACCACCAAGCTCTAAACCCCCATAACGCTGTTGAGAGCGATAAATTAATGATTTTTTATAAACAATTAAAGAAACCACCAAGCTATAAGCCTCCATAATGCTTGGGAGAGCGATAAATTAATGATTTTTTATAAACAATTAAATAAACTGACAAGCTCTAAACCCCCATAACGCTGGGGAGAGCGATGATAAATTATTTTTTATAAACAATTAAATAAACCGCCAAGCTCTAAACCCCCATAACGCTGGGGAGAGCGATGAATAAATATTTTTTTATAAACAATTAAATAAACTGACAAGCTCTAAACCCCCATAACGCTGGGGAGAGCGATGATAAATTATTTTTTATAAACAATTAAATAAACCGCCAAGCTCTAAACCCCCATAACGCTGGGGAGAGCGATGAATAAATATTTTTTTATAAACAATTAAAAAAACCGACAAGCTCTAAACCCTTGTGAAGCTGGAGAGAGCGATAAATAAATATTTTTTCATAAACAATTGAATAAACCACCAAGCTCGAAACCCCCATAACGCTGGGGAGAGCGATAAATTAATGATTTTTTATAAACAATTAAAGAAACCACCAAGCTATAAGCCTCCATAATGCTTGGGAGAGCGATAAATAAATGATTTTTTATAAACAATTAAATAAACTGACAAGCTCTAAACCCCCATAACGCTGGGGAGAGCGATGATAAATTATTTTTTATAAACAATTAAATAAACCGCCAAGCTCTAAACCCCCATAACGCTGGGGAGAGCGATGAATAAATATTTTTTTATAAACAATTAAAAAAACCGACAAGCTCTAAACCCTTGTGAAGCTGGAGAGAGCGATAAATTAATATTTTTTCATAAACAATTGAATAAACCACCAAGCTCGAAACCCCCATAACGCTGGTGAGAGCGATAAATTAATGATTTTTTATAAACAATTAAAGAAACCGCCAAGCTCTAAACCTCCATAACGCTGAGGAGAGCGATAATAAATTATTTTTTATAAACAATTAAATAAACCGACAAGCTCGAGTTCCCCATAACGCTGGGTAGAGCGGTCGATCAATAATTTTTTTTAAACAATTCAACAAACCGCCAAGCTCTAAACCAACATTACGCTGGGGAGAGCGATAGATTAATGATTTTTTATAAACAATTGAATAAACTATTAAGCTCGAAACCTCCATAACGCTTGGGAGATCGATAAATAAATTATTTTTTATAAACAATTAAAAAAACCGCCAAGCTCTAAACCCCCATAATGCTGGGGAGAGCGATAAATAAATTATTTTTTATAAACAATTGAATAAACTACCAAGCTCTAAACCCCCATAACGCTGGTGAGAGCGATAAATTAATGATTTTTTATAAACAATTAAAGAAACTGCCAAGCTCTAAACCCCCATAACGCTGGAGAGAGCGATAAATTAATTATTTTTATAAACAATTAAATAAACTGACAAGCTCTAAACCCTCGTGAAGCTGGAGAGAGCGATAAATAAATATTTTTTTATAATCAATTGAATAAACCACCAAGCTGAAACCCCCATAACGCTGGGGAAAGCGATTAATAAATAATTTTTTATAAACAATTAAATAAACCGAAGGGCTGGAAACCCCCATAACGCTGGGGAGAGCGATAAATAAATATTTTTTTATAAACAATTGAATAAACCACCAAGTTCGAAACCCCCATGACGCTGAGGAGAGCAATAATAAATTATTTTTTATAAACAATTAAATAAACCGACAAGCTCTAAACCCCCATAATGCTGGGGAGAGCGATAAATGAATTATTTTTTATAAACAATTAAAGAAACCGCTAAGCTCCAAACCCCCATAACGCTGGGGAGAGCGATAAATTAATGATTTTTTATAAACAATTAAATAAACTGACAAGCTCTAAACCCCCATAACGCTGGGGAGAGCGATAATAAATTATTTTTTATAAACAATTAAATAAACCGCCAAGCTCTAAACCCCCATAATACTGGGGAGAGCGATAAATAAATTTTTTTTTATAAACAATTGAATAAACTGACAAGCTCTAAACCCCCATAACGCTGGTGAGAGCGATAAATTAATGATTTTTTATAAACAATTAAAGAAACCGCCAAGCTCTAAACCCCCATAACGCTGGAGAGAGCGATAAATTAATGATTTTTATAAACAATTAAAGAAACCACCAAGCTATAAGCCTCTATAATGCTTGGGAGAGCGATAAATTAATGATTTTTTATAAACAATTAAATAAACTGACAAGCTCTAAACCCCCATAACGCTGGTGAGAGCGATAAATTAATGATTTTTTATAAACAATTAAAGAAACCGCCAAGCTCTAAACCCCCATAACGCTGGAGAGAGCGATAAATTAATGATTTTTATAAACAATTAAATAAACCGACAAGCTCTAAACCCTTGTGAAGCTGGAGAGAGCGATAAATAAATATTTTTTTATAAACAATTGAATAAACCACCAAGCTCGAAACACCCATAACGCTGGGGAGAGCGATAAATAAATAAATTTTTATTAACAATTAAATAAATCGCCAAGCTCTAAACCCCCATAACGCTGGGGAGAGCGATAAATAAATTATTTTTTATAAACCATTGAATAAACCACCAAGCTCGAAACCCCCATAACGCTGGGGAGAGCGATAAATAAATTATTTTTTATAAACAATTAAATAAACCGCCAAGCTCTAAACCCCCATAATGCTGGGGAGAGCGATAAATGAATTATTTTTTATAAACAATTGAATAAACTATTAAGCTCTAAACCCCCATAACGCTGGTGAGAGCGATAAATTAATGATTTTTTATAAACAATTAAAGAAACCGCCAAGCTCTAAACCCCCATAACGCTGGAGAGAGCGATAAATTAATGATTTTTATAAACAATTAAATAAACCGACAAGCTCTAAACCCTTGTGAAGCTGGAGAGAGCGATAAATAAATATTTTTTTATAAACAATTGAATAAACCACCAAGCTCGAAACCCCCATAACGCTGGTGAGAGCGATAAATTAATGATTTTTTATAAACAATTAAAGAAACCGCCAAGCTCTAAACCTCCATAACGCTGGAGAGAGCGATAAATTAATGATTTTTATAAACAATTAAATAAACTGACAAGCTCTAAACCCTCGTGAAGCTGGAGAGAGCGATAAATAAATATTTTTTCATAAACAATTGAATAAACCACCAAGCTCGAAACCCCCATAACGCTGGGGAGAGCGATGAATAAATATTTTTTTATAAACAATTAAAAAAACCGACAAGCTCTAAACCCTCGCGAAGCTGGAGAGAGCGATAAATAAATATTTTTTTATAAACAATTGAATAAACCACCAAGCTCGAAACCCCCATAACGCTGGGGAGAGCGATGAATAAATATTTTTTTATAAACAATTAAAAAAACCGACAAGCTCTAAACCCTTGTGAAGCTGGAGAGAGCGATAAATAAATATTTTTTCATAAACAATTGAATAAACCACCAAGCTCGAATCCCCCATAACGCTGGGGAGAGCGATAAATGAATTAATTTTTATTAACAATTAAATAAATCGCCAAGCTCTAAACCCCCATAACGCTGGGGAGAGCGATAAATAAATTATTTTTTATAAACCATTGAATAAACTATTAAGCTCTAAACCCCCATAACGCTGGCGAGAGCGATAAATTAATGATTTTTTATAAACAATTAAAGAAACCGCCAAGCTCATAACCTCCATAAGGCTTGGGAGAGCGATAAATTAATGATTTTTTATAAACAATTATATAAACTGACAAGCTCTAAACCCTCGTGAAGCTGGAGAGAGCGATAAATAAATATTTTTTTATAAACAATTGAATAAACCACCAAGCTCGAAACCCCCATAACGCTGGGGAGAGCGATGAATAAATATTTTTTTATAAACAATTAAAAAAACCGACAAGCTCTAAACCCTCGTGAAGCTGGAGAGAGCGATAAATAAATATTTTTTTATAAACAATTGAATAAACCACCAAGCTCGAAACCCCCATAACGCTGGGGAGAGCGATAAATAAATTAATTTTTATTAACAATTAAATAAATCGCCAAGCTCTAAACCCCCATAACGCTGGGGAGAGCGATAAATAAATTATTTTTTATAAACATTTAAATAAACCACCAAGCTCTAAACCCCCATAACGCTGTTGAGAGCGATAAATTAATGATTTTTTATAAACAATTAAAGAAACCACCAAGCTATAAGCCTCCATAAGTCTTAGGAGAGCGATAAATTAATGATTTTTTATAAACAATTAAATAAACTGACAAGCTCTAAACCCCCATAACGCTAGGGAGAGCGATGATAAATTATTTTTTATAAACAATTAAATAAACCGCCAAGCTCTAAACCCCCATAACGCTGGGGAGAGCGATGAATAAATATTTTTTTATAAACAATTAAAAAAACCGACAAGCTCTAAACCCTTGTGAAGCTGGAGAGAGCGATAAATAAATATTTTTTCATAAACAATTGAATAAACCACCAAGCTCGAAACCCCCATAACGCTGGGGAGAGCGATAAATAAATTATTTTTTATAAACAATTAAATAAACCGCCAAGCTCTAAACCCCCATAATGCTGGGGAGAGCGATAAATGAATTATTTTTTATAAACAATTGAATAAACTACCAAGCTCTAAACCCCCATAACGCTGGTGAGAGCGATAAATTAATGATTTTTTATTAACAATTAAAGAAACCGCCAAGCTCATAACCTCCATAACGCTGGAGAGAGCGATAAATTAATGATTTTTATAAACAATTATATAAACTGACAAGCTCTAAACCCTCGTGAAGCTGGAGAGAGCGATAAATAAATATTTTTTTATAAACAATTGAATAAACCACCAAGCTCGAAACCCCCATAACGCTGGGGAGAGCGATGAATAAATATTTTTTTATAAACAATTAAAAAAACCGACAAGCTCTAAACCCTTGTGAAGCTGGAGAGAGCGATAAATAAATATTTTTTCATAAACAATTGAATAAACCACCAAGCTCGAAACCCCCATAACGCTGGGGAGAGCGATAAATAAATTAATTTTTATTAACAATTAAATAAATCGCCAAGCTCTAAACCCCCATAACGCTGGGGAGAGCGATAAATAAATTATTTTTTATAAACCATTGAATAAACTATTAAGCTCTAAACCCCCATAACGCTGGTGAGAGCGATAAATTAATGATTTTTTATAAACAATTAAAAAAAACCGCCAAGCTCTAAACCCCCATAACGCTGGAGAGAGCGATAAATTAATGATTTTTATAAACAATTAAATAAACCGACAAGCTCTAAACCCTTGTGAAGCTGGAGAGAGCGATAAATAAATATTTTTTTATAAACAATTGAATAAACCACCAAGCTCGAAACCCCCATAACGCTGGTGAGAGCGATAAATTAATGATTTTTTATAAGCAATTAAAGAAACCGCCAAGCTCTAAACCTCCATAACGCTGGAGAGAGCGATAAATTAATGATTTTTATAAACAATTAAATAAACTGACAAGCTCTAAACCCTCGTGAAGCTGGAGAGAGCGATAAATAAATATTTTTTTATAAACAATTGAATAAACCACCAAGCTCGAAACCCCCATAACGCTGGAGAGAGCGATAAATAAATATTTTTTTATAAATAATTGAATAAACCACCGAGCTCGAAACCCCCATAACGCTGAGGAGAGCGATAATAAATTATTTTTTATAAACAATTAAATAAACCGACAAGCTCGAGTTCCCCATAACGCTGGGGAGAGTGGTCGATCAATAATTTTTTTTAAACAATTAAACAAACCGCCAAGCTCTAAACCAACATTACGCTGGGGAGAGCGATAAATTAATGATTTTTTATAAACAATTGAATAAACCACCAAGCTCGAAACCTCCATAACGCTGGTGAGAGCGATAAATTAATGATTTTTTATAAACAATTAAAGAAACCGCCAAGCTCTAAACCCCCATAACGCTGGAGAGAGCGATAAATTAATGATTTTTATAAACAATTGAATAAACTACCAAGCTCTAAACCCCCATAACGCTGGTGAGAGCGATAAATTAATGATTTTTTATAAACAATTAAAGAAACCGCCAAGCTCTAAACCCCCATAACGCTGGAGAGAGCGATAAATTAATGATTTTTATAAACAATTAAATAAACTGACAAGCTCTAAACCCTCGTGAAGCTGGAGAGAGCGATAAATAAATATTTTTTTATAATCAATTGAATAAACCACCAAGCTGAAACCCCCATAACGCTGGGGAAAGCGATTAATAAATAATTTTTTATAAACAATTAAATAAACCGAAGGGCTGGAAACCCCCATAACGCTGGGGAGAGCGATAAATAAATATTTTTTTATAAACAATTGAATAAACCACCAAGCTCGAAACCCCCATGACGCTGAGGAGAGCAATAATAAATTATTTTTTATAAACAATTAAATAAACCGACAAGCTCTAAACCCCCATAATGCTGGGGAGAGCGATAAATGAATTATTTTTTATAAACAATTAAAGAAACCGCTAAGCTCCAAACCCCCATAACGCTGGGGAGAGCGATAAATTAATGATTTTTTATAAACAATTAAATAAACTGACAAGCTCTAAACCCCCATAACGCTGGGGAGAGCGATAATAAATTATTTTTTATAAACAATTAAATAAACCGCCAAGCTCTAAACCCCCATAATACTGGGGAGAGCGATAAATAAATTTTTTTTTATAAACAATTGAATAAACTGACAAGCTCTAAACCCCCATAACGCTGGTGAGAGCGATAAATTAATGATTTTTTATAAACAATTAAAGAAACCGCCAAGCTCTAAACCCCCATAACGCTGGAGAGAGCGATAAATTAATGATTTTTATAAACAATTAAAGAAACCACCAAGCTATAAGCCTCTATAATGCTTGGGAGAGCGATAAATTAATGATTTTTTATAAACAATTAAATAAACTGACAAGCTCTAAACCCCCATAACGCTGGTGAGAGCGATAAATTAATGATTTTTTATAAACAATTAAAGAAACCGCCAAGCTCTAAACCCCCATAACGCTGGAGAGAGCAATAAATTAATGATTTTTATAAACAATTAAATAAACCGACAAGCTCTAAACCCTTGTGAAGCTGGAGAGAGCGATAAATAAATATTTTTTTATAAACAATTGAATAAACCACCAAGCTCGAAACACCCATAACGCTGGGGAGAGCGATAAATAAATTAATTTTTATTAACAATTAAATAAATCGCCAAGCTCTAAACCCCCATAACGCTGGGGAGAGCGATAAATAAATTATTTTTTATAAACCATTGAATAAACCACCAAGCTCGAAACCCCCATAACGCTGGGGAGAGCGATAAATAAATTATTTTTTATAAACAATTAAATAAACCGCCAAGCTCTAAACCCCCATAATGCTGGGGAGAGCGATAAATGAATTATTTTTTATAAACAATTGAATAAACTATTAAGCTCTAAACCCCCATAACGCTGGTGAGAGCGATAAATTAATGATTTTTTATAAACAATTAAAGAAACCGCCAAGCTCTAAACCCCCATAACGCTGGAGAGAGCGATAAATTAATGATTTTTATAAACAATTAAATAAACCGACAAGCTCTAAACCCTTGTGAAGCTGGAGAGAGCGATAAATAAATATTTTTTTATAAACAATTGAATAAACCACCAAGCTCGAAACCCCCATAACGCTGGTGAGAGCGATAAATTAATGATTTTTTATAAACAATTAAAGAAACCGCCAAGCTCTAAACCTCCATAACGCTGGAGAGAGCGATAAATTAATGATTTTTATAAACAATTAAATAAACTGACAAGCTCTAAACCCTCGTGAAGCTGGAGAGAGGGATAAATAAATATTTTTTTATAAACAATTGAATAAACCACCAAGCTCTAAACCCCCATAACGCTGGGGAGAGCGATAAATAAATTATTTTTTATAAACATTTAAATAAACCACCAAGCTCTAAACCCCCATAACGCTGTTGAGAGCGATAAATTAATGATTTTTTATAAACAATTAAAGAAACCACCAAGCTATAAGCCTCCATAATGCTTGGGAGAGCGATAAATTAATGATTTTTTATAAACAATTAAATAAACTGACAAGCTCTAAACCCCCATAACGCTAGGGAGAGCGATGATAAATTATTTTTTATAAACAATTAAATAAACCACCAAGCTCTAAACCCCCATAACGCTGGGGAGAGCGATGAATAAATATTTTTTTATAAACAATTAAAAAAACCGACAAGCTCTAAACCCTTGTGAAGCTGGAGAGAGCGATAAATAAATATTTTTTCATAAACAATTGAATAAACCACCAAGCTCGAAACCCCCATAACGCTGGGGAGAGCGATAAATAAATTATTTTTTATAAACAATTAAATAAACCGCCAAGCTCTAAACCCCCATAATGCTGGGGAGAGCGATAAATGAATTATTTTTTATAAACAATTGAATAAACTACCAAGCTCTAAACCCCCATAACGCTGGTGAGAGCGATAAATTAATGATTTTTTATAAACAATTAAAGAAACCGCCAAGCTCATAACCTCCATAACGCTGGAGAGAGCGATAAATTAATGATTTTTATAAACAATTAAATAAACTGACAAGCTCTAAACCCTCGTGAAGCTGGAGAGAGCGATAAATAAATATTTTTTTATAAACAATTGAATAAACCACCAAGCTCGAAACCCCCATAACGCTGGGGAGAGCGATAAATAAATTAATTTTTATTAACAATTAAATAAATCGCCAAGCTCTAAACCCCCATAACGCTGGGGAGAGCGATAAATAAATTATTTTTTATAAACCATTGAATAAACCACCAAGCTCGAAACCCCCATAACGCTGGGGAGAGCGATAAATAAATTATTTTTTATAAACAATTAAATAAACCGCCAAGCTCTAAACCCCCATAATGCTGGGGAGAGCGATAAATGAATTATTTTTTATAAACAATTGAATAAACTATTAAGCTCTAAACCCCCATAACGCTGGTGAGAGCGATAAATTAATGATTTTTTATAAACAATTAAAGAAACCGCCAAGCTCTAAACCCCCATAACGCTGGAGAGAGCGATAAATTAATGATTTTTATAAACAATTAAATAAACCGACAAGCTCTTAACCCTTGTGAAGCTGGAGAGAGCGATAAATAAATATTTTTTTATAAACAATTGAATAAACCACCAAGCTCGAAACCCCCATAACGCTGGTGAGAGCGATAAATTAATGATTTTTTATAAACAATTAAAGAAACCGCCAAGCTCTAAACCTCCATAACGCTGTTGAGAGCGATAAATTAATGATTTTTTATAAACAATTAAAGAAACCACCAAGCTATAAGCCTCCATAATGCTTGGGAGAGCGATAAATTAATGATTTTTTATAAACAATTAAATAAACTGACAAGCTCTAAACCCCCATAACGCTAGGGAGAGCGATGATAAATTATTTTTTATAAACAATTAAATAAACCACCAAGCTCTAAACCCCCATAACGCTGGGGAGAGCGATGAATAAATATTTTTTTATAAACAATTAAAAAAACTGACAAGCTCTAAACCCTTGTGAAGCTGGAGAGAGCGATAAATAAATATTTTTTCATAAACAATTGAATAAACCACCAAGCTCGAAACCCCCATAACGCTGGGGAGAGCGATAAATAAATTATTTTTTATAAACAATTAAATAAACCGCCAAGCTCTAAACCCCCATAATGCTGGGGAGAGCGATAAATGAATTATTTTTTATAAACAATTGAATAAACTACCAAGCTCTAAACCCCCATAACGCTGGTGAGAGCGATAAATTAATGATTTTTTATAAACAATTAAAGAAACCGCCAAGCTCATAACCTCCATAACGCTGGAGAGAGCGATAAATTAATGATTTTTATAAACAATTAAATAAACTGACAAGCTCTAAACCCTCGTGAAGCTGGAGAGAGCGATAAATAAATATTTTTTTATAAACAATTGAATAAACCACCAAGCTCGAAACCCCCATAACGCTGGGGAGAGCGATAAATAAATTAATTTTTATTAACAATTAAATAAATCGCCAAGCTCTAAACCCCCATAACGCTGGGGAGAGCGATAAATAAATTATTTTTTATAAACCATTGAATAAACCACCAAGCTCGAAACCCCCATAACGCTGGGGAGAGCGATAAATAAATTATTTTTTATAAACAATTAAATAAACCGCCAAGCTCTAAACCCCCATAATGCTGGGGAGAGCGATAAATGAATTATTTTTTATAAACAATTGAATAAACTATTAAGCTCTAAACCCCCATAACGCTGGTGAGAGCGATAAATTAATGATTTTTTATAAACAATTAAAGAAACCGCCAAGCTCTAAACCCCCATAACGCTGGAGAGAGCGATAAATTAATGATTTTTATAAACAATTAAATAAACCGACAAGCTCTAAACCCTTGTGAAGCTGGAGAGAGCGATAAATAAATATTTTTTTATAAACAATTGAATAAACCACCAAGCTCGAAACCCCCATAACGCTGGTGAGAGCGATAAATTAATGATTTTTTATAAACAATTAAAGAAACCGCCAAGCTCTAAACCTCCATAACGCTGGAGAGAGCGATAAATTAATGATTTTTATAAACAATTAAATAAACTGACAAGCTCTAAACCCTCGTGAAGCTGGAGAGAGCGATAAATAAATATTTTTTTATAAACAATTGAATAAACCACCAAGCTCGAAACCCCCATAACGCTGGGGAGAGCGATGAATAAATATTTTTTTATAAACAATTAAAAAAACCGACAAGCTCTAAACCCTTGTGAAGCTGGAGAGAGCGATAAATAAATATTTTTTCATAAACAATTGAATAAACCACCAAGCTCGAAACCCCCATAACGCTGGGGAGAGCGATAAATAAATTAATTTTTATTAACAATTAAATAAATCGCCAAGCTCTAAACCCCCATAACGCTGGGGAGAGCGATAAATAAATTATTTTTTATAAACCATTGAATAAACTATTAAGCTCTAAACCCCCATAACGCTGGTGAGAGCGATAAATTAATGATTTTTTATAAACAATTAAAGAAACCGCCAAGCTCATAACCTCCATAAGGCTTGGGAGAGCGATAAATTAATGATTTTTTATAAACAATTATATAAACTGACAAGCTCTAAACCCTCGTGAAGCTGGAGAGAGCGATAAATAAATATTTTTTTATAAACAATTGAATAAACCACCAAGCTCGAAACCCCCATAACGCTGGGGAGAGCGATGAATAAATATTTTTTTATAAACAATTAAAAAAACCGACAAGCTCTAAACCCTCGTGAAGCTGGAGAGAGCGATAAATAAATATTTTTTATAAACAATTGAATAAACCACCAAGCTCGAAACCCCCATAACGCTGGGGAGAGCGATAAATAAATTAATTTTTATTAACAATTAAATAAATCGCCAAGCTCTAAACCCCCATAACGCTGGGGAGAGCGATAAATAAATTATTTTTTATAAACATTTAAATAAACCACCAAGCTCTAAACCCCCATAACGCTGTTGAGAGCGATAAATTAATGATTTTTTATAAACAATTAAAGAAACCACCAAGCTATAAGCCTCCATAAGGCTTAGGAGAGCGATAAATTAATGATTTTTTATAAACAATTAAATAAACTGACAAGCTCTAAACCCCCATAACGCTAGGGAGAGCGATGATAAATTATTTTTTATAAACAATTAAATAAACCGCCAAGCTCTAAACCCCCATAACGCTGGGGAGAGCGATGAATAAATATTTTTTATAAACAATTGAATAAACTACCAAGCTCTAAACCCCCATAACGCTGGTGAGAGCGATAAATTAATGATTTTTTATTAACAATTAAAGAAACCGCCAAGCTCATAACCTCCATAACGCTGGAGAGAGCGATAAATTAATGATTTTTATAAACAATTATATAAACTGACAAGCTCTAAACCCTCGTGAAGCTGGAGAGAGCGATAAATAAATATTTTTTTATAAACAATTGAATAAACCACCAAGCTCGAAACCCCCATAACGCTGGGGAGAGCGATGAATAAATATTTTTTTATAAACAATTAAAAAAACCGACAAGCTCTAAACCCTTGTGAAGCTGGAGAGAGCGATAAATAAATATTTTTTCATAAACAATTGAATAAACCACCAAGCTCGAAACCCCCATAACGCTGGGGAGAGCGATAAATAAATTAATTTTTATTAACAATTAAATAAATCGCCAAGCTCTAAACCCCCATAACGCTGGGGAGAGCGATAAATAAATTATTTTTTATAAACCATTGAATAAACTATTAAGCTCTAAACCCCCATAACGCTGGTGAGAGCGATAAATTAATGATTTTTTATAAACAATTAAAAAAAACCGCCAAGCTCTAAACCCCCATAACGCTGGAGAGAGCGATAAATTAATGATTTTTATAAACAATTAAATAAACCGACAAGCTCTAAACCCTTGTGAAGCTGGAGAGAGCGATAAATAAATATTTTTTTATAAACAATTGAATAAACCACCAAGCTCGAAACCCCCATAACGCTGGTGAGAGCGATAAATTAATGATTTTTTATAAGCAATTAAAGAAACCGCCAAGCTCTAAACCTCCATAACGCTGGAGAGAGCGATAAATTAATGATTTTTATAAACAATTAAATAAACTGACAAGCTCTAAACCCTCGTGAAGCTGGAGAGAGCGATAAATAAATATTTTTTTATAAACAATTGAATAAACCACCAAGCTCGAAACCCCCATAACGCTGGAGAGAGCGATAAATAAATATTTTTTTATAAATAATTGAATAAACCACCGAGCTCGAAACCCCCATAACGCTGAGGAGAGCGATAATAAATTATTTTTTATAAACAATTAAATAAACCGACAAGCTCGAGTTCCCCATAACGCTGGGGAGAGTGGTCGATCAATAATTTTTTTTAAACAATTAAACAAACCGCCAAGCTCTAAACCAACATTACGCTGGGGAGAGCGATAAATTAATGATTTTTTATAAACAATTGAATAAACCACCAAGCTCGAAACCTCCATAACGCTGGTGAGAGCGATAAATTAATGATTTTTTATAAACAATTAAAGAAACCGCCAAGCTCTAAACCCCCATAACGCTGGAGAGAGCGATAAATTAATGATTTTTATAAACAATTGAATAAACTACCAAGCTCTAAACCCCCATAACGCTGGTGAGAGCGATAAATTAATGATTTTTTATAAACAATTAAAGAAACCGCCAAGCTCTAAACCCCCATAACGCTGGAGAGAGCGATAAATTAATGATTTTTATAAACAATTAAATAAACTGACAAGCTCTAAACCCTCGTGAAGCTGGAGAGAGCGATAAATAAATATTTTTTTATAATCAATTGAATAAACCACCAAGCTGAAACCCCCATAACGCTGGGGAAAGCGATTAATAAATAATTTTTTATAAACAATTAAATAAACCGAAGGGCTGGAAACCCCCATAACGCTGGGGAGAGCGATAAATAAATATTTTTTTATAAACAATTGAATAAACCACCAAGCTCGAAACCCCCATGACGCTGAGGAGAGCAATAATAAATTATTTTTTATAAACAATTAAATAAACCGACAAGCTCTAAACCCCCATAATGCTGGGGAGAGCGATAAATGAATTATTTTTTATAAACAATTAAAGAAACCGCTAAGCTCCAAACCCCCATAACGCTGGGGAGAGCGATAAATTAATGATTTTTTATAAACAATTAAATAAACTGACAAGCTCTAAACCCCCATAACGCTGGGGAGAGCGATAATAAATTATTTTTTATAAACAATTAAATAAACCGCCAAGCTCTAAACCCCCATAATACTGGGGAGAGCGATAAATAAATTTTTTTTTATAAACAATTGAATAAACTGACAAGCTCTAAACCCCCATAACGCTGGTGAGAGCGATAAATTAATGATTTTTTATAAACAATTAAAGAAACCGCCAAGCTCTAAACCCCCATAACGCTGGAGAGAGCGATAAATTAATGATTTTTATAAACAATTAAAGAAACCACCAAGCTATAAGCCTCTATAATGCTTGGGAGAGCGATAAATTAATGATTTTTTATAAACAATTAAATAAACTGACAAGCTCTAAACCCCCATAACGCTGGTGAGAGCGATAAATTAATGATTTTTTATAAACAATTAAAGAAACCGCCAAGCTCTAAACCCCCATAACGCTGGAGAGAGCAATAAATTAATGATTTTTATAAACAATTAAATAAACCGACAAGCTCTAAACCCTTGTGAAGCTGGAGAGAGCGATAAATAAATATTTTTTTATAAACAATTGAATAAACCACCAAGCTCGAAACACCCATAACGCTGGGGAGAGCGATAAATAAATTAATTTTTATTAACAATTAAATAAATCGCCAAGCTCTAAACCCCCATAACGCTGGGGAGAGCGATAAATAAATTATTTTTTATAAACCATTGAATAAACCACCAAGCTCGAAACCCCCATAACGCTGGGGAGAGCGATAAATAAATTATTTTTTATAAACAATTAAATAAACCGCCAAGCTCTAAACCCCCATAATGCTGGGGAGAGCGATAAATGAATTATTTTTTATAAACAATTGAATAAACTATTAAGCTCTAAACCCCCATAACGCTGGTGAGAGCGATAAATTAATGATTTTTTATAAACAATTAAAGAAACCGCCAAGCTCTAAACCCCCATAACGCTGGAGAGAGCGATAAATTAATGATTTTTATAAACAATTAAATAAACCGACAAGCTCTAAACCCTTGTGAAGCTGGAGAGAGCGATAAATAAATATTTTTTTATAAACAATTGAATAAACCACCAAGCTCGAAACCCCCATAACGCTGGTGAGAGCGATAAATTAATGATTTTTTATAAACAATTAAAGAAACCGCCAAGCTCTAAACCTCCATAACGCTGGAGAGAGCGATAAATTAATGATTTTTATAAACAATTAAATAAACTGACAAGCTCTAAACCCTCGTGAAGCTGGAGAGAGGGATAAATAAATATTTTTTTATAAACAATTGAATAAACCACCAAGCTCTAAACCCCCATAACGCTGGGGAGAGCGATAAATAAATTATTTTTTATAAACATTTAAATAAACCACCAAGCTCTAAACCCCCATAACGCTGTTGAGAGCGATAAATTAATGATTTTTTATAAACAATTAAAGAAACCACCAAGCTATAAGCCTCCATAATGCTTGGGAGAGCGATAAATTAATGATTTTTTATAAACAATTAAATAAACTGACAAGCTCTAAACCCCCATAACGCTAGGGAGAGCGATGATAAATTATTTTTTATAAACAATTAAATAAACCACCAAGCTCTAAACCCCCATAACGCTGGGGAGAGCGATGAATAAATATTTTTTTATAAACAATTAAAAAAACCGACAAGCTCTAAACCCTTGTGAAGCTGGAGAGAGCGATAAATAAATATTTTTTCATAAACAATTGAATAAACCACCAAGCTCGAAACCCCCATAACGCTGGGGAGAGCGATAAATAAATTATTTTTTATAAACAATTAAATAAACCGCCAAGCTCTAAACCCCCATAATGCTGGGGAGAGCGATAAATGAATTATTTTTTATAAACAATTGAATAAACTACCAAGCTCTAAACCCCCATAACGCTGGTGAGAGCGATAAATTAATGATTTTTTATAAACAATTAAAGAAACCGCCAAGCTCATAACCTCCATAACGCTGGAGAGAGCGATAAATTAATGATTTTTATAAACAATTAAATAAACTGACAAGCTCTAAACCCTCGTGAAGCTGGAGAGAGCGATAAATAAATATTTTTTTATAAACAATTGAATAAACCACCAAGCTCGAAACCCCCATAACGCTGGGGAGAGCGATAAATAAATTAATTTTTATTAACAATTAAATAAATCGCCAAGCTCTAAACCCCCATAACGCTGGGGAGAGCGATAAATAAATTATTTTTTATAAACCATTGAATAAACCACCAAGCTCGAAACCCCCATAACGCTGGGGAGAGCGATAAATAAATTATTTTTTATAAACAATTAAATAAACCGCCAAGCTCTAAACCCCCATAATGCTGGGGAGAGCGATAAATGAATTATTTTTTATAAACAATTGAATAAACTATTAAGCTCTAAACCCCCATAACGCTGGTGAGAGCGATAAATTAATGATTTTTTATAAACAATTAAAGAAACCGCCAAGCTCTAAACCCCCATAACGCTGGAGAGAGCGATAAATTAATGATTTTTATAAACAATTAAATAAACCGACAAGCTCTTAACCCTTGTGAAGCTGGAGAGAGCGATAAATAAATATTTTTTTATAAACAATTGAATAAACCACCAAGCTCGAAACCCCCATAACGCTGGTGAGAGCGATAAATTAATGATTTTTTATAAACAATTAAAGAAACCGCCAAGCTCTAAACCTCCATAACGCTGTTGAGAGCGATAAATTAATGATTTTTTATAAACAATTAAAGAAACCACCAAGCTATAAGCCTCCATAATGCTTGGGAGAGCGATAAATTAATGATTTTTTATAAACAATTAAATAAACTGACAAGCTCTAAACCCCCATAACGCTAGGGAGAGCGATGATAAATTATTTTTTATAAACAATTAAATAAACCACCAAGCTCTAAACCCCCATAACGCTGGGGAGAGCGATGAATAAATATTTTTTTATAAACAATTAAAAAAACTGACAAGCTCTAAACCCTTGTGAAGCTGGAGAGAGCGATAAATAAATATTTTTTCATAAACAATTGAATAAACCACCAAGCTCGAAACCCCCATAACGCTGGGGAGAGCGATAAATAAATTATTTTTTATAAACAATTAAATAAACCGCCAAGCTCTAAACCCCCATAATGCTGGGGAGAGCGATAAATGAATTATTTTTTATAAACAATTGAATAAACTACCAAGCTCTAAACCCCCATAACGCTGGTGAGAGCGATAAATTAATGATTTTTTATAAACAATTAAAGAAACCGCCAAGCTCATAACCTCCATAACGCTGGAGAGAGCGATAAATTAATGATTTTTATAAACAATTAAATAAACTGACAAGCTCTAAACCCTCGTGAAGCTGGAGAGAGCGATAAATAAATATTTTTTTATAAACAATTGAATAAACCACCAAGCTCGAAACCCCCATAACGCTGGGGAGAGCGATAAATAAATTAATTTTTATTAACAATTAAATAAATCGCCAAGCTCTAAACCCCCATAACGCTGGGGAGAGCGATAAATAAATTATTTTTTATAAACCATTGAATAAACCACCAAGCTCGAAACCCCCATAACGCTGGGGAGAGCGATAAATAAATTATTTTTTATAAACAATTAAATAAACCGCCAAGCTCTAAACCCCCATAATGCTGGGGAGAGCGATAAATGAATTATTTTTTATAAACAATTGAATAAACTATTAAGCTCTAAACCCCCATAACGCTGGTGAGAGCGATAAATTAATGATTTTTTATAAACAATTAAAGAAACCGCCAAGCTCTAAACCCCCATAACGCTGGAGAGAGCGATAAATTAATGATTTTTATAAACAATTAAATAAACCGACAAGCTCTAAACCCTTGTGAAGCTGGAGAGAGCGATAAATAAATATTTTTTTATAAACAATTGAATAAACCACCAAGCTCGAAACCCCCATAACGCTGGTGAGAGCGATAAATTAATGATTTTTTATAAACAATTAAAGAAACCGCCAAGCTCTAAACCTCCATAACGCTGGAGAGAGCGATAAATTAATGATTTTTATAAACAATTAAATAAACTGACAAGCTCTAAACCCTCGTGAAGCTGGAGAGAGCGATAAATAAATATTTTTTTATAAACAATTGAATAAACCACCAAGCTCGAAACCCCCATAACGCTGGGGAGAGCGATGAATAAATATTTTTTTATAAACAATTAAAAAAACCGACAAGCTCTAAACCCTTGTGAAGCTGGAGAGAGCGATAAATAAATATTTTTTCATAAACAATTGAATAAACCACCAAGCTCGAAACCCCCATAACGCTGGGGAGAGCGATAAATAAATTAATTTTTATTAACAATTAAATAAATCGCCAAGCTCTAAACCCCCATAACGCTGGGGAGAGCGATAAATAAATTATTTTTTATAAACCATTGAATAAACTATTAAGCTCTAAACCCCCATAACGCTGGTGAGAGCGATAAATTAATGATTTTTTATAAACAATTAAAGAAACCGCCAAGCTCATAACCTCCATAAGGCTTGGGAGAGCGATAAATTAATGATTTTTTATAAACAATTATATAAACTGACAAGCTCTAAACCCTCGTGAAGCTGGAGAGAGCGATAAATAAATATTTTTTTATAAACAATTGAATAAACCACCAAGCTCGAAACCCCCATAACGCTGGGGAGAGCGATGAATAAATATTTTTTTATAAACAATTAAAAAAACCGACAAGCTCTAAACCCTCGTGAAGCTGGAGAGAGCGATAAATAAATATTTTTTATAAACAATTGAATAAACCACCAAGCTCGAAACCCCCATAACGCTGGGGAGAGCGATAAATAAATTAATTTTTATTAACAATTAAATAAATCGCCAAGCTCTAAACCCCCATAACGCTGGGGAGAGCGATAAATAAATTATTTTTTATAAACATTTAAATAAACCACCAAGCTCTAAACCCCCATAACGCTGTTGAGAGCGATAAATTAATGATTTTTTATAAACAATTAAAGAAACCACCAAGCTATAAGCCTCCATAAGGCTTAGGAGAGCGATAAATTAATGATTTTTTATAAACAATTAAATAAACTGACAAGCTCTAAACCCCCATAACGCTAGGGAGAGCGATGATAAATTATTTTTTATAAACAATTAAATAAACCGCCAAGCTCTAAACCCCCATAACGCTGGGGAGAGCGATGAATAAATATTTTTTTATAAACAATTAAAAAAACCGACAAGCTCTAAACCCTTGTGAAGCTGGAGAGAGCGATAAATAAATATTTTTTCATAAACAATTGAATAAACCACCAAGCTTGAAACCCCCATAACGCTGGGGAGAGCGATAAATAAATTATTTTTTATAAACAATTAAATAAACCGCCAAGCTCTAAACCCCCATAATGCTGGGGAGAGCGATAAATGAATTATTTTTTATAAACAATTGAATAAACTACCAAGCTCTAAACCCCCATAACGCTGGTGAGAGCGATAAATTAATGATTTTTTATAAACAATTAAAGAAACCGCCAAGCTCATAACCTCCATAACGCTGGAGAGAGCGATAAATTAATGATTTTTATAAACAATTATATAAACTGACAAGCTCTAAACCCTCGTGAAGCTGGAGAGAGCGATAAATAAATATTTTTTTATAAACAATTGAATAAACCACCAAGCTCGAAACCCCCATAACGCTGGGGAGAGCGATGAATAAATATTTTTTTATAAACAATTAAAAAAACCGACAAGCTCTAAACCCTTGTGAAGCTGGAGAGAGCGATAAATAAATATTTTTTCATAAACAATTGAAAAAACCACCAAGCTCGAAACCCCCATAACGCTGGGGAGAGCGATAAATAAATTAATTTTTATTAACAATTAAATAAATCGCCAAGCTCTAAACCCCCATAACGCTGGGGAGAGCGATAAATAAATTATTTTTTATAAACCATTGAATAAACTATTAAGCTCTAAACCCCCATAACGCTGGTGAGAGCGATAAATTAATGATTTTTTATAAACAATTAAAGAAACCGCCAAGCTCTAAACCCCCATAACGCTGGAGAGAGCGATAAATTAATGATTTTTATAAACAATTAAATAAACCGACAAGCTCTAAACCCTTGTGAAGCTGGAGAGAGCGATAAATAAATATTTTTTTATAAACAATTGAATAAACCACCAAGCTCGAAACCCCCATAACGCTGGTGAGAGCGATAAATTAATGATTTTTTATAAGCAATTAAAGAAACCGCCAAGCTCTAAACCTCCATAACGCTGGAGAGAGCGATAAATTAATGATTTTTATAAACAATTAAATAAACTGACAAGCTCTAAACCCTCGTGAAGCTGGAGAGAGCGATAAATAAATATTTTTTTATAGACAATTGAATAAACCACCAAGCTTGAAACCCCCATAACGCTGGGGAGAGCGATAAATAAATTATTTTTTATAAACAATTAAATAAACCGCCAAGCTCTAAACCCCCATAATGCTGGGGAGAGCGATAAATGAATTATTTTTTATAAACAATTGAATAAACTACCAAGCTCTAAACCCCCATAACGCTGGTGAGAGCGATAAATTAATGATTTTTTATAAACAATTAAAGAAACCGCCAAGCTCATAACCTCCATAACGCTGGAGAGAGCGATAAATTAATGATTTTTATAAACAATTAAATAAACCGAAGGGCTGGAAACCCCCATAACGCTGGGGAGAGCGATAAATAAATATTTTTTTATAAACAATTGAATAAACCTCCAAGCTCGAAACCCCCATGACGCTGAGGAGAGCAATAATAAATTATTTTTTATAAACAATTAAATAAACCGACAAGCTCTAAACCCCCATAATGCTGGGGAGAGCGAAAAATGAATTATTTTTTATAAACAATTAAAGAAACCGCTAAGCTCCAAACCCCCATAACGCTGGGGAGAGCGATAAATTAATGATTTTTTATAAACAATTAAAGAAACCGCCAAGCTCTAAACCTCCATAACGCTGGGGAGAGCGATAAATTAATGATTTTTTATAAACAATTAAATAAACTGACAAGCTCTAAACCCTTGTGAAGCTGGAGAGAGCGATAAATAAATATTTTTTTATAAACGATTGAATAAACCACCAAGCTCGAAACCCCCATAACGCTGGGGAGAGCGATAATAAATTATTTTTTATAAACAATTAAATAAAACGCCAAGCTCTAAACCCCCATAATACTGGGGAGAGCGATAAATAAATTTTTTTTATAAACAATTGAATAAACTGACAAGCTCTAAACCCCCATAACGCTGGTGAGAGCGATAAATTAATGATTTTTTATAAACAATTAAAGAAACCGCCAAGCTCTAAACCCCCATAACGCTGGAGAGAGCGATAAATTAATGATTTCTATAAACAATTAAAGAAACCACCAAGCTATAAGCCTCTATAATGCTTGGGAGAGTGATAAATTAATGATTTTTTATAAACAATTAAATAAACTGACAAGCTCTAAACCCCCATAACGCTGGTGAGAGCGATAAATTAATGATTTTTTATAAACAATTAAAGAAACCGCCAAGCTCTAAACCCCCATAACGCTGGAGAGAGCGATAAATTAATGATTTTTATAAACAATTAAATAAACCGACAAGCTCTAAACCCTTGTGAAGCTGGAGAGAGCGATAAATAAATATTTTTTTATAAACAATTGAATAAACCACCAAGCTCGAAACCCCCATAACGCTGGGGAGAGCGATAAATAAATTAATTTTTATTAACAATTAAATAAATCGCCAAGCTCTAAACCCCCATAACGCTGGGGAGAGCGATAAATAAATTATTTTTTATAAACCATTGAATAAACCACCAAGCTCGAAACCCCCATAACGCTGGTGAGAGCGATAAATTAATGATTTTTTATAAACAATTAAAGAAACCGCCAAGCTCTAAACCCCCATAACGCTGGAGAGAGCGATAAATTAATGATTTTTATAAACAATTAAATAAACCGACAAGCTCTAAACCCTTGTGAAGCTGGAGAGAGCGATAAATAAATATTTTTTTATAAACAATTGAATAAACCACCAAGCTCGAAACCCCCATAACGCTGGTGAGAGCGATAAATTAATGATTTTTTATAAACAATTAAAGAAACCGCCAAGCTCTAAACCTCCATAACGCTGGAGAGAGCGATAAATTAATGATTTTTATAAACAATTAAATAAACTGACAAGCTCTAAACCCTCGTGAAGCTGGAGAGAGCGATAAATAAATATTTTTTTATAAACAATTGAATAAACCACCAAGCTCGAAACCCCCATAACGCTGGGGAGAGCGATAAATAAATTAATTTTTATTAACAATTAAATAAATCGCCAAGCTCTAAACCCCCATAACGCTGGGGAGAGCGATAAATAAATTATTTTTTATAAACATTTAAATAAACCACCAAGCTCTAAACCCCCATAACGCTGTTGAGAGCGATAAATTAATGATTTTTTATAAACAATTAAAGAAACCACCAAGCTATAAGCCTCCATAATGCTTGGGAGAGCGATAAATTAATGATTTTTTATAAACAATTAAATAAACTGACAAGCTCTAAACCCCCATAACGCTAGGGAGAGCGATGATAAATTATTTTTTATAAACAATTAAATAAACCACCAAGCTCTAAACCCCCATAACGCTGGGGAGAGCGATGAATAAATATTTTTTTATAAACAATTAAAAAAACCGACAAGCTCTAAACCCTTGTGAAGCTGGAGAGAGCGATAAATAAATATTTTTTCATAAACAATTGAATAAACCACCAAGCTCGAAACCCCCATAACGCTGGGGAGAGCGATAAATAAATTATTATTTATAAACAATTTAATAAACCGCCAAGCTCTAAACCCCCATAATGCTGGGGAGAGCGATAAATGAATTATTTTTTATAAACAATTGAATAAACTACCAAGCTCTAAACCCCCATAACGCTGGTGAGAGCGATAAATTAATGATTTTTTATAAACAATTAAAGAAACCGCCAAGCTCATAACCTCCATAACGCTGGAGAGAGCGATAAATTAATGATTTTTATAAACAATTAAATAAACTGACAAGCTCTAAACCCTCGTGAAGCTGGAGAGAGCGATAAATAAATATTTTTTTATAAACAATTGAATAAACCACCAAGCTCGACCCTCATAACGCTGGGGAGAGCGATAAATAAATTAATTTTTATTAACAATTAAATAAATCGCCAAGCTCTAAACCCCCATAACGCTGGGGAGAGCGATAAATAAATTATTTTTTATAAACCATTGAATAAAACACCAAGCTCGAAACCCCCATAACGCTGGGGAGAGCGATAAATAAATTATTTTTTATAAACAATTAAATAAACCGCCAAGCTCTAAACCCCCATAATGCTGGGGAGAGCGATAAATGAATTATTTTTTATAAACAATTGAATAAACTATTAAGCTCTAAACCCCCATAACGCTGGTGAGAGCGATAAATTAATGATTTTTTATAAACAATTAAAGAAACCGCCAAGCTCTAAACCCCCATAACGCTGGAGAGAGCGATAAATTAATGATTTTTTATAAACAATTAAAGAAACCGCCAAGCTCATAACCTCCATAACGCTGGAGAGAGCGATAAATTAATGATTTTTATAAACAATTAAATAAACTGACAAGCTCTAAACCCTCGTGAAGCTGGAGAGAGCGATAAATAAATATTTTTTTATAAACAATTGAATAAACCACCAAGCTCGAAACCCCCATAACGCTGGGGAGAGCGATAAATAAATTAATTTTTATTAACAATTAAATAAATCGCCAAGCTCTAAACCCCCATAACGCTGGGGAGAGCGATAAATAAATTATTTTTTATAAACCATTGAATAAACCACCAAGCTCGAAACCCCCATAACGCTGGGGAGAGCGATAAATAAATTATTTTTTATAAACAATTAAATAAACCGCCAAGCTCTAAACCCCCATAATGCTGGGGAGAGCGATAAATGAATTATTTTTTATAAACAATTGAATAAACTATTAAGCTCTAAACCCCCATAACGCTGGTGAGAGCGATAAATTAATGATTTTTTATAAACAATTAAAGAAACCGCCAAGCTCTAAACCCCCATAACGCTGGAGAGAGCGATAAATTAATGATTTTTATAAACAATTAAATAAACCGACAAGCTCTAAACCCTTGTGAAGCTGGAGAGAGCGATAAATAAATATTTTTTTATAAACAATTGAATAAACCACCAAGCTCGAAACCCCCATAACGCTGGTGAGAGCGATAAATTAATGATTTTTTATAAACAATTAAAGAAACCGCCAAGCTCTAAACCTCCATAACGCTGGAGAGAGCGATAAATTAATGATTTTTATAAACAATTAAATAAACTGACAAGCTCTAAACCCTCGTGAAGCTGGAGAGAGCGATAAATAAATATTTTTTTATAAACAATTGAATAAACCACCAAGCTCGAAACCCCCATAACGCTGGGGAGAGCGATGAATAAATATTTTTTTATAAACAATTAAAAAAACCGACAAGCTCTAAACCCTTGTGAAGCTGGAGAGAGCGATAAATAAATATTTTTTCATAAACAATTGAATAAACCACCAAGCTCGAAACCCCCATAACGCTGGGGAGAGCGATAAATAAATTAATTTTTATTAACAATTAAATAAATCGCCAAGCTCTAAACCCCCATAACGCTGGGGAGAGCGATAAATAAATTATTTTTTATAAACCATTGAATAAACTATTAAGCTCTAAACCCCCATAACGCTGGTGAGAGCGATAAATTAATGATTTTTTATAAACAATTAAAGAAACCGCCAAGCTCATAACCTCCATAAGGCTTGGGAGAGCGATAAATTAATGATTTTTTATAAACAATTATATAAACTGACAAGCTCTAAACCCTCGTGAAGCTGGAGAGAGCGATAAATAAATATTTTTTTATAAACAATTGAATAAACCACCAAGCTCGAAACCCCCATAACGCTGGGGAGAGCGATGAATAAATATTTTTTTATAAACAATTAAAAAAACCGACAAGCTCTAAACCCTCGTGAAGCTGGAGAGAGCGATAAATAAATATTTTTTATAAACAATTGAATAAACCACCAAGCTCGAAACCCCCATAACGCTGGGGAGAGCGATAAATAAATTAATTTTTATTAACAATTAAATAAATCGCCAAGCTCTAAACCCCCATAACGCTGGGGAGAGCGATAAATAAATTATTTTTTATAAACATTTAAATAAACCACCAAGCTCTAAACCCCCATAACGCTGTTGAGAGCGATAAATTAATGATTTTTTATAAACAATTAAAGAAACCACCAAGCTATAAGCCTCCATAAGGCTTAGGAGAGCGATAAATTAATGATTTTTTATAAACAATTAAATAAACTGACAAGCTCTAAACCCCCATAACGCTAGGGAGAGCGATGATAAATTATTTTTTATAAACAATTAAATAAACCGCCAAGCTCTAAACCCCCATAACGCTGGGGAGAGCGATGAATAAATATTTTTTTATAAACAATTAAAAAAACCGACAAGCTCTAAACCCTTGTGAAGCTGGAGAGAGCGATAAATAAATATTTTTTCATAAACAATTGAATAAACCACCAAGCTTGAAACCCCCATAACGCTGGGGAGAGCGATAAATAAATTATTTTTTATAAACAATTAAATAAACCGCCAAGCTCTAAACCCCCATAATGCTGGGGAGAGCGATAAATGAATTATTTTTTATAAACAATTGAATAAACTACCAAGCTCTAAACCCCCATAACGCTGGTGAGAGCGATAAATTAATGATTTTTTATAAACAATTAAAGAAACCGCCAAGCTCATAACCTCCATAACGCTGGAGAGAGCGATAAATTAATGATTTTTATAAACAATTATATAAACTGACAAGCTCTAAACCCTCGTGAAGCTGGAGAGAGCGATAAATAAATATTTTTTTATAAACAATTGAATAAACCACCAAGCTCGAAACCCCCATAACGCTGGGGAGAGCGATGAATAAATATTTTTTTATAAACAATTAAAAAAACCGACAAGCTCTAAACCCTTGTGAAGCTGGAGAGAGCGATAAATAAATATTTTTTCATAAACAATTGAAAAAACCACCAAGCTCGAAACCCCCATAACGCTGGGGAGAGCGATAAATAAATTAATTTTTATTAACAATTAAATAAATCGCCAAGCTCTAAACCCCCATAACGCTGGGGAGAGCGATAAATAAATTATTTTTTATAAACCATTGAATAAACTATTAAGCTCTAAACCCCCATAACGCTGGTGAGAGCGATAAATTAATGATTTTTTATAAACAATTAAAGAAACCGCCAAGCTCTAAACCCCCATAACGCTGGAGAGAGCGATAAATTAATGATTTTTATAAACAATTAAATAAACCGACAAGCTCTAAACCCTTGTGAAGCTGGAGAGAGCGATAAATAAATATTTTTTTATAAACAATTGAATAAACCACCAAGCTCGAAACCCCCATAACGCTGGTGAGAGCGATAAATTAATGATTTTTTATAAGCAATTAAAGAAACCGCCAAGCTCTAAACCTCCATAACGCTGGAGAGAGCGATAAATTAATGATTTTTATAAACAATTAAATAAACTGACAAGCTCTAAACCCTCGTGAAGCTGGAGAGAGCGATAAATAAATATTTTTTTATAGACAATTGAATAAACCACCAAGCTTGAAACCCCCATAACGCTGGGGAGAGCGATAAATAAATTATTTTTTATAAACAATTAAATAAACCGCCAAGCTCTAAACCCCCATAATGCTGGGGAGAGCGATAAATGAATTATTTTTTATAAACAATTGAATAAACTACCAAGCTCTAAACCCCCATAACGCTGGTGAGAGCGATAAATTAATGATTTTTTATAAACAATTAAAGAAACCGCCAAGCTCATAACCTCCATAACGCTGGAGAGAGCGATAAATTAATGATTTTTATAAACAATTATATAAACTGACAAGCTCTAAACCCTCGTGAAGCTGGAGAGAGCGATAAATAAATATTTTTTTATAAACAATTGAATAAACCACCAAGCTCGAAACCCCCATAACGCTGGGGAGAGCGATGAATAAATATTTTTTTATAAACAATTAAAAAAACCGACAAGCTCTAAACCCTTGTGAAGCTGGAGAGAGCGATAAATAAATATTTTTTCATAAACAATTGAAAAAACCACCAAGCTCGAAACCCCCATAACGCTGGGGAGAGCGATAAATAAATTAATTTTTATTAACAATTAAATAAATCGCCAAGCTCTAAACCCCCATAACGCTGGGGAGAGCGATAAATAAATTATTTTTTATAAACCATTGAATAAACTATTAAGCTCTAAACCCCCATAACGCTGGTGAGAGCGATAAATTAATGATTTTTTATAAACAATTAAAGAAACCGCCAAGCTCTAAACCCCCATAACGCTGGAGAGAGCGATAAATTAATGATTTTTATAAACAATTAAATAAACCGACAAGCTCTAAACCCTTGTGAAGCTGGAGAGAGCGATAAATAAATATTTTTTTATAAACAATTGAATAAACCACCAAGCTCGAAACCCCCATAACGCTGGTGAGAGCGATAAATTAATGATTTTTTATAAGCAATTAAAGAAACCGCCAAGCTCTAAACCTCCATAACGCTGGAGAGAGCGATAAATTAATGATTTTTATAAACAATTAAATAAACTGACAAGCTCTAAACCCTCGTGAAGCTGGAGAGAGCGATAAATAAATATTTTTTTATAAACAATTGAATAAACCACCAAGCTCGAAACCCCCATAACGCTGGAGAGAGCGATAAATAAATATTTTTTTATAAATAATTGAATAAACCACCGAGCTCGAAACCCCCATAACGCTGAGGAGAGCGATAATAAATTATTTTTTATAAACAATTAAATAAACCGACAAGCTCGAGTTCCCCATAACGCTGGGGAGAGTGGTCGATCAATAATTTTTTTTAAACAATTAAACAAACCGCCAAGCTCTAAACCAACATTACGCTGGGGAGAGCGATAAATTAATGATTTTTTATAAACAATTGAATAAACCACCAAGCTCGAAACCTCCATAACGCGTGGGAGAGCGATAAATAAATTATTTTTTATAAACAATTAAATAAACCGCCAAGCTCTAAACCCCCATAATGCTGGGGAGAGCGATAAATAAATTATTTTTTATAAACAATTGAATAAACTACCAAGCTCTAAACCCCCATAACGCTGGTGAGAGCGATAAATTAATGATTTTTTATAAACAATTAAAGAAACCGCCAAGCTCTAAACCCCCATAACGCTGGAGAGAGCGATAAATTAATGATTTTTATAAACAATTAAATAAACTGACAAGCTCTAAACCCTCGTGAAGCTGGAGAGAGCGATAAATAAATATTTTTTTATAATCAATTGAATAAACCACCAAGCTGAAACCCCCATAACGCTGGGGAAAGCGATTAATAAATAATTTTTTATAAACAATTAAATAAACCGAAGGGCTGGAAACCCCCATAACGCTGGGGAGAGCGATAAATAAATATTTTTTTATAAACAATTGAATAAACCACCAAGCTCGAAACCCCCATGACGCTGAGGAGAGCAATAATAAATTATTTTTTATAAACAATTAAATAAACCGACAAGCTCTAAACCCCCATAATGCTGGGGAGAGCGATAAATGAATTATTTTTTATAAACAATTAAAGAAACCGCTAAGCTCCAAACCCCCATAACGCTGGGGAGAGCGATAAATTAATGATTTTTTATAAACAATTAAATAAACTGACAAGCTCTAAACCCCCATAACGCTGGGGAGAGCGATGATAAATTATTTTTTATAAACAATTAAATAAACCGCCAAGCTCTAAACCCCCATAATACTGGGGAGAGCGATAAATAAATTTTTTTTTATAAACAATTGAATAAACTGACAAGCTCTAAACCCCCATAACGCTGGTGAGAGCGATAAATTAATGATTTTTTATAAACAATTAAAGAAACCGCCAAGCTCTAAACCCCCATAACGCTGGAGAGAGCGATAAATTAATGATTTTTATAAACAATTAAAGAAACCACCAAGCTATAAGCCTCTATAATGCTTGGGAGAGCGATAAATTAATGATTTTTTATAAACAATTAAATAAACTGACAAGCTCTAAACCCCCATAACGCTGGTGAGAGCGATAAATTAATGATTTTTTATAAACAATTAAAGAAACCGCCAAGCTCTAAACCCCCATAACGCTGGAGAGAGCGATAAATTAATGATTTTTATAAACAATTAAATAAACCGACAAGCTCTAAACCCTTGTGAAGCTGGAGAGAGCGATAAATAAATATTTTTTTATAAACAATTGAATAAACCACCAAGCTCGAAACACCCATAACGCTGGGGAGAGCGATAAATAAATTAATTTTTATTAACAATTAAATAAATCGCCAAGCTCTAAACCCCCATAACGCTGGGGAGAGCGATAAATAAATTATTTTTTATAAACAATTAAATAAACCGCCAAGCTCTAAACCCCCATAATGCTGGGGAGAGCGATAAATGAATTATTTTTTATAAACAATTGAATAAACTATTAAGCTCTAAACCCCCATAACGCTGGTGAGAGCGATAAATTAATGATTTTTTATAAACAATTAAAGAAACCGCCAAGCTCTAAACCCCCATAACGCTGGAGAGAGCGATAAATTAATGATTTTTATAAACAATTAAATAAACCGACAAGCTCTAAACCCTTGTGAAGCTGGAGAGAGCGATAAATAAATATTTTTTTATAAACAATTGAATAAACCACCAAGCTCGAAACCCCCATAACGCTGGTGAGAGCGATAAATTAATGATTTTTTATAAACAATTAAAGAAACCGCCAAGCTCTAAACCTCCATAACGCTGGAGAGAGCGATAAATTAATGATTTTTATAAACAATTAAATAAACTGACAAGCTCTAAACCCTCGTGAAGCTGGAGAGAGCGATAAATAAATATTTTTTTATAAACAATTGAATAAACCACCAAGCTCGAAACCCCCATAACGCTGGGGAGAGCGATAAATAAATTAATTTTTATTAACAATTAAATAAATCGCCAAGCTCTAAACCCCCATAACGCTGGGGAGAGCGATAAATAAATTATTTTTTATAAACATTTAAATAAACCACCAAGCTCTAAACCCCCATAACGCTGTTGAGAGCGATAAATTAATGATTTTTTATAAACAATTAAAGAAACCACCAAGCTATAAGCCTCCATAATGCTTGGGAGAGCGATAAATTAATGATTTTTTATAAACAATTAAATAAACTGACAAGCTCTAAACCCCATAACGCTAGGGAGAGCGATGATAAATTATTTTTTATAAACAATTAAATAAACCGCCAAGCTCTAAACCCCCATAACGCTGGGGAGAGCGATGAATAAATATTTTTTTATAAACAATTAAAAAAACCGACAAGCTCTAAACCCTTGTGAAGCTGGAGAGAGCGATAAATAAATATTTTTTCATAAACAATTGAATAAACCACCAAGCTCGAAACCCCCATAACGCTGGGGAGAGCGATAAATAAATTATTTTTTATAAACAATTAAATAAACCGCCAAGCTCTAAACCCCCATAATGCTGGGGAGAGCGATAAATGAATTATTTTTTATAAACAATTGAATAAACTACCAAGCTCTAAACCCCCATAACGCTGGTGAGAGCGATAAATTAATGATTTTTTATAAACAATTAAAGAAACCGCCAAGCTCATAACCTCCATAACGCTGGAGAGAGCGATAAATTAATGATTTTTATAAACAATTATATAAACTGACAAGCTCTAAACCCTCGTGAAGCTGGAGAGAGCGATAAATAAATATTTTTTTATAAACAATTGAATAAACCACCAAGCTCGAAACCCCCATAACGCTGGGGAGAGCGATGAATAAATATTTTTTTATAAACAATTAAAAAAACCGACAAGCTCTAAACCCTTGTGAAGCTGGAGAGAGCGATAAATAAATATTTTTTCATAAACAATTGAATAAACCACCAAGCTCGAAACCCCCATAACGCTGGGGAGAGCGATAAATAAATTATTTTTTATAAACAATTAAATAAACTGACAAGCTCTAAACCCTCGTGAAGCTGGGGAGAGCGATAAATAAATATTTTTTTATAAACAATTGAATAAACCACCAAGCTCGAAACCCCCATAACGCTGGAGAGAGCGATAAATAAATATTTTTTTATAAATAATTGAATAAACCACCGAGCTCGAAACCCCCATAACGCTGAGGAGAGCGATAATAAATTATTTTTTATAAACAATTAAATAAACCGACAAGCTCGAGTTCCCCATAACGCTGGGGAGAGTGGTCGATCAATAATTTTTTTTAAACAATTAAACAAACCGCCAAGCTCTAAACCAACATTACGCTGGGGAGAGCGATAAATTAATGATTTTTTATAAACAATTGAATAAACCACCAAGCTCGAAACCTCCATAACGCTTGGGAGAGCGATAAATAAATTATTTTTTATAAACAATTAAATAAACCGCCAAGCTCTAAACCCCCATAATGCTGGGGAGAGCGATAAATAAATTATTTTTTATAAACAATTGAATAAACTACCAAGCTCTAAACCCCCATAACGCTGGTGAGAGCGATAAATTAATGATTTTTTATAAACAATTAAAGAAACCGCCAAGCTCTAAACCCCCATAACGCTGGAGAGAGCGATAAATTAATGATTTTTATAAACAATTAAATAAACTGACAAGCTCTAAACCCTCGTGAAGCTGGAGAGAGCGATAAATAAATATTTTTTTATAATCAATTGAATAAACCACCAAGCTCGAAACCCCCATAACGCTGGGGGAAGCGATTAATAAATAATTTTTTATAAACAATTAAATAAACCGAAGGGCTCGAAACCCCCATAACGCTGGGGAGAGCGATAAATAAATATTTTTTTATAAACAATTGAATAAACCACCAAGCTCGAAACCCCCATGACGCTGAGGAGAGCAATAATAAATTATTTTTTATAAACAATTAAATAAACCGACAAGCTCTAAACCCCCATAATGCTGGGGAGAGCGATAAATGAATTATTTTTTATAAACAATTAAAGAAACCGCCAAGCTCCAAACCCCCATAACGCTGGGGAGAGCGATAAATTAATGATTTTTTATAAACAATTAAATAAACTGACAAGCTCTAAACCCTTGTGAAGCTGGAGAGAGCGATAAATAAATATTTTTTTATAAACAATTGAATAAACCACCAAGCTCGAAACCCCCATAACGCTGGGGAGAGCGATAAATTAAATTAATTTTTATTAACAATTAAATAAATCGCCAAGCTCTAAACCCCCATAACGCTGGGGAGAGCGATAAATAAATTATTTTTTATAAACCATTGAATAAACCACCAAGCTCGAAACCCCCATAACGCTGGGGAGAGCGATAAATAAATTATTTTTTATAAACAATTGAATAAACTATTAAGCTCTAAACCCCTATAACGCTGGTGAGAGCGATAAATTAATGATTTTTTATAAACAATTAAAGAAACCACCAAGCTCTAAACCCCCATAACGCTGGAGAGAGCGATAAATTAATGAGTTTTATAAACAATTAAATAAACCGACAAGCTCTAAACCCTTGTGAAGCTGGAGAGAGCGATAAATAAATATTTTTTTATAAACAATTGAATAAACCACCAAGCTCGAAACCCCCATAACGCTGGTGGGAGCGATAAATTAATGATTTTTTATAAACAATTAAAGAAACCGCCAAGCTCTAAACCTCCATAACGCTGGAGAGAGCGATAAATAAATTAATTTTTATTAACAATTAAATAAATCGCCAAGCTCTAAACCCCCATAACGCTGGGGAGAGCGATAAATAAATTATTTTTTATAAACAATTGAATAAACCACCAAGCTCGAAACCCCCATAACGCTGGTGAGAGCGATAAATTAACGATTTTTTATAAACAATTAAAGAAACCGCCAAGCTCTAAACCTCCATAACGCTGAGGAGAGCGATAATAAATTATTTTTTATAAACAATTAAATAAACCGACAAGCTCGAGTTCCCCATAACGCTGGGTAGAGCGGTCGATCAATAATTTTTTTTAAACAATTAAACAAACCGCCAAGCTCTAAACCAACATTACGCTGGCGAGAGCGATAAATTAATGATTTTTTATAAACAATTGAATAAACTATTAAGCTCGAAACCTCCATAACGCTTGGGAGATCGATAAATAAATTATTTTTTATAAACAATTAAAAAAACCGCCAAGCTCTAAACCCCCATAATGCTGGGGAGAGCGATAAATAAATTATTTTTTATAAACAATTGAATAAACTACCAAGCTCTAAACCCCCATAACGCTGGTGAGAGCGATAAATTAATGATTTTTTATAAACAATTAAAGAAACTGCCAAGCTCTAAACCCCCATAACGCTGGAGAGAGCGATAAATTAATTATTTTTATAAACAATTAAATAAACTGACAAGCTCTAAACCCTCGTGAAGCTGGAGAGAGCGATAAATAAATATTTTTTTATAATCAATTGAATAAACCACCAAGCTGAAACCCCCATAACGCTGGGGAAAGCGATTAATAAATAATTTTTTATAAACAATTAAATAAACCGAAGGGCTGGAAACCCCCATAACGCTGGGGAGAGCGATAAATAAATATTTTTTTATAAACAATTGAATAAACCTCCAAGCTCGAAACCCCCATGACGCTGAGGAGAGCAATAATAAATTATTTTTTATAAACAATTAAATAAACCGACAAGCTCTAAACCCCCATAATGCTGGGGAGAGCGAAAAATGAATTATTTTTTATAAACAATTAAAGAAACCGCTAAGCTCCAAACCCCCATAACGCTGGGGAGAGCGATAAATTAATGATTTTTTATAAACAATTAAAGAAACCGCCAAGCTCTAAACCTCCATAACGCTGGGGAGAGCGATAAATTAATGATTTTTTATAAACAATTAAATAAACTGACAAGCTCTAAACCCTTGTGAAGCTGGAGAGAGCGATAAATAAATATTTTTTTATAAACGATTGAATAAACCACCAAGCTCGAAACCCCCATAACGCTGGGGAGAGCGATAATAAATTATTTTTTATAAACAATTAAATAAAACGCCAAGCTCTAAACCCCCATAATACTGGGGAGAGCGATAAATAAATTTTTTTTATAAACAATTGAATAAACTGACAAGCTCTAAACCCCCATAACGCTGGTGAGAGCGATAAATTAATGATTTTTTATAAACAATTAAAGAAACCGCCAAGCTCTAAACCCCCATAACGCTGGAGAGAGCGATAAATTAATGATTTCTATAAACAATTAAAGAAACCACCAAGCTATAAGCCTCTATAATGCTTGGGAGAGTGATAAATTAATGATTTTTTATAAACAATTAAATAAACTGACAAGCTCTAAACCCCCATAACGCTGGTGAGAGCGATAAATTAATGATTTTTTATAAACAATTAAAGAAACCGCCAAGCTCTAAACCCCCATAACGCTGGAGAGAGCGATAAATTAATGATTTTTATAAACAATTAAATAAACCGACAAGCTCTAAACCCTTGTGAAGCTGGAGAGAGCGATAAATAAATATTTTTTTATAAACAATTGAATAAACCACCAAGCTCGAAACCCCCATAACGCTGGGGAGAGCGATAAATAAATTAATTTTTATTAACAATTAAATAAATCGCCAAGCTCTAAACCCCCATAACGCTGGGGAGAGCGATAAATAAATTATTTTTTATAAACCATTGAATAAACCACCAAGCTCGAAACCCCCATAACGCTGGTGAGAGCGATAAATTAATGATTTTTTATAAACAATTAAAGAAACCGCCAAGCTCTAAACCCCCATAACGCTGGAGAGAGCGATAAATTAATGATTTTTATAAACAATTAAATAAACCGACAAGCTCTAAACCCTTGTGAAGCTGGAGAGAGCGATAAATAAATATTTTTTTATAAACAATTGAATAAACCACCAAGCTCGAAACCCCCATAACGCTGGTGAGAGCGATAAATTAATGATTTTTTATAAACAATTAAAGAAACCGCCAAGCTCTAAACCTCCATAACGCTGGAGAGAGCGATAAATTAATGATTTTTATAAACAATTAAATAAACTGACAAGCTCTAAACCCTCGTGAAGCTGGAGAGAGCGATAAATAAATATTTTTTTATAAACAATTGAATAAACCACCAAGCTCGAAACCCCCATAACGCTGGGGAGAGCGATAAATAAATTAATTTTTATTAACAATTAAATAAATCGCCAAGCTCTAAACCCCCATAACGCTGGGGAGAGCGATAAATAAATTATTTTTTATAAACATTTAAATAAACCACCAAGCTCTAAACCCCCATAACGCTGTTGAGAGCGATAAATTAATGATTTTTTATAAACAATTAAAGAAACCACCAAGCTATAAGCCTCCATAATGCTTGGGAGAGCGATAAATTAATGATTTTTTATAAACAATTAAATAAACTGACAAGCTCTAAACCCCCATAACGCTAGGGAGAGCGATGATAAATTATTTTTTATAAACAATTAAATAAACCACCAAGCTCTAAACCCCCATAACGCTGGGGAGAGCGATGAATAAATATTTTTTTATAAACAATTAAAAAAACCGACAAGCTCTAAACCCTTGTGAAGCTGGAGAGAGCGATAAATAAATATTTTTTCATAAACAATTGAATAAACCACCAAGCTCGAAACCCCCATAACGCTGGGGAGAGCGATAAATAAATTATTATTTATAAACAATTTAATAAACCGCCAAGCTCTAAACCCCCATAATGCTGGGGAGAGCGATAAATGAATTATTTTTTATAAACAATTGAATAAACTACCAAGCTCTAAACCCCCATAACGCTGGTGAGAGCGATAAATTAATGATTTTTTATAAACAATTAAAGAAACCGCCAAGCTCATAACCTCCATAACGCTGGAGAGAGCGATAAATTAATGATTTTTATAAACAATTAAATAAACTGACAAGCTCTAAACCCTCGTGAAGCTGGAGAGAGCGATAAATAAATATTTTTTTATAAACAATTGAATAAACCACCAAGCTCGACCCTCATAACGCTGGGGAGAGCGATAAATAAATTAATTTTTATTAACAATTAAATAAATCGCCAAGCTCTAAACCCCCATAACGCTGGGGAGAGCGATAAATAAATTATTTTTTATAAACCATTGAATAAAACACCAAGCTCGAAACCCCCATAACGCTGGGGAGAGCGATAAATAAATTATTTTTTATAAACAATTAAATAAACCGCCAAGCTCTAAACCCCCATAATGCTGGGGAGAGCGATAAATGAATTATTTTTTATAAACAATTGAATAAACTATTAAGCTCTAAACCCCCATAACGCTGGTGAGAGCGATAAATTAATGATTTTTTATAAACAATTAAAGAAACCGCCAAGCTCTAAACCCCCATAACGCTGGAGAGAGCGATAAATTAATGATTTTTATAAACAATTAAATAAACCGACAAGCTCTAAACCCTTGTGAAGCTGGAGAGAGCGATAAATAAATATTTTTTTATAAACAATTGAATAAACCACCAAGCTCGAAACCCCCATAACGCTGGTGAGAGCGATAAATTAATGATTTTTTATAAACAATTAAAGAAACCGCCAAGCTCTAAACCTCCATAACGCTGTTGAGAGCGATAAATTAATGATTTTTTATAAACAATTAAAGAAACCACCAAGCTATAAGCCTCCATAATGCTTGGGAGAGCGATAAATTAATGATTTTTTATAAACAATTAAATAAACTGACAAGCTCAAAACCCCCATAACGCTAGGGAGAGCGATGATAAATTATTTTTTATAAACAATTAAATAAACCACCAAGCTCTAAACCCCCATAACGCTGGGTAGAGCGATGAATAAATATTTTTTTATAAACAATTAAAAAAACCGACAAGCTCTAAACCCTTGTGAAGCTGGAGAGAGCGATAAATAAATATTTTTTCATAAACAATTGAATAAACCACCAAGCTCGAAACCCCCATAACGCTGGGGAGAGCGATAAATAAATTATTTTTTATAAACAATTAAATAAACCGCCAAGCTCTAAACCCCCATAATGCTGGGGAGAGCGATAAATGAATTATTTTTTATAAACAATTGAATAAACTACCAAGCTCTAAACCCCCATAACGCTGGTGAGAGCGATAAATTAATGATTTTTTATAAACAATTAAAGAAACCGCCAAGCTCATAACCTCCATAACGCTGGAGAGAGCGATAAATTAATGATTTTTATAAACAATTAAATAAACTGACAAGCTCTAAACCCTCGTGAAGCTGGAGAAAGCGATAAATAAATATTTTTTTATAAACAATTGAATAAACCACCAAGCTCGAAACCCCCATAACGCTGGGGAGAGCGATAAATAAATTAATTTTTATTAACAATTAAATAAATCGCCAAGCTCTAAACCCCCATAACGCTGGGGAGAGCGATAAATAAATTATTTTTTATAAACCATTGAATAAACCACCAAGCTCGAAACCCCCATAACGCTGGGGAGAGCGATAAATAAATTATTTTTTATAAACAATTAAATAAACCGCCAAGCTCTAAACCCCCATAATGCTGGGGAGAGCGATAAATGAATTATTTTTTATAAACAATTGAATAAACTATTAAGCTCTAAACCTCCATAACGCTGGTGAGAGCGATAAATTAATGATTTTTTATAAACAATTAAAGAAACCGCCAAGCTCTAAACCCCCATAACGCTGGAGAGAGCGATAAATTAATGATTTTTATAAACAATTAAATAAACCGACAAGCTCTAAACCCTTGTGAAGCTGGAGAGAGCGATAAATAAATATTTTTTTATAAACAATTGAATAAACCACCAAGCTCGAAACCCCCATAACGCTGGTGAGAGCGATAAATTAATGATTTTTTATAAACAATTAAAGAAACCGCCAAGCTCTAAACCTCCATAACGCTGGAGAGAGCGATAAATTAATGATTTTTATAAACAATTAAATAAACTGACAAGCTCTAAACCCTCGTGAAGCTGGAGAGAGCGATAAATAAATATTTTTTTATAAACAATTGAATAAACCACCAAGCTCGAAACCCCCATAACGCTGGGGAGAGCGATAAATAAATTAATTTTTATTAACAATTAAATAAATCGCCAAGCTCTAAACCCCCATAACGCTGGGGAGAGCGATAAATAAATTATTTTTTATAAACATTTAAATAAACCACCAAGCTCTAAACCCCCATAACGCTGTTGAGAGCGATAAATTAATGATTTTTTATAAACAATTAAAGAAACCACCAAGCTATAAGCCTCCATAATGCTGGAGAGAGCGATAAATTAATGATTTTTATAAACAATTAAATAAACTGACAAGCTATAAACCCTCGTGAAGCTGGAGAGAGCGATAAATAAATATTTTTTTATAAACAATTGAATAAACCACCAAGCTCGAAACCCCCATAACGCTGGGGAGAGCGATAAATAAATATTTTTTTATAAACAATTGAATAAACCACCAAGCTCGAAACCCCCATAACGCTGAGGAGAGCGATGATAAATTATTTTTTATAAACAATTAAATAAACCGCCAAGCTCTAAACCCCCATAACGCTGGGGAGAGCGATGAATAAATATTTTTTTATAGACAATTGAATAAACCACCAAGCTTGAAACCCCCATAACGCTGGGGAGAGCGATAAATAAATTATTTTTTTTAAACAATTAAATAAACCGACGAGCTCTAAACCCCCTTAACGCTGGTGAGAGCGATAAATTAATGATTTTTTATAAACAATTAAAGAAACCACCAAGCTATAAGCCTCCATAACGCTTGGGAGAGCGATAAATAAATTATTTTTTATAAACAATTAAAAAAACCGACAACCTCTAAACCCTTGTGAAGCTGGAGAGAGCGATAAATAAATATTTTTTTATAAACAATTGAATAATCCACCAAGCTCTAAACCCCCATAACGCTGGGGAGAGCGATAATTTAATGATTTTTTATAAACAATTAAATAAACTGACAAGCTCTTAACCCTCGTGAAGCTGTAGAAAGCGATAAACAACTTATTTTTTATAATCAATTAAATAAACCACCAATCTCGAATTCCCCAGAACACTGGGTAGAGCGATCAATAAATAATTTTTTTTAAACAATTAAATAAACTGACAAGCTCTAAACCCTCGTGAAGCTGCAGAGAGCGATAAATAAACATTTTTTTATAAACAATTAAATAATCCGACGAGGTTATTTAGGTGCAGAGCTTGTCGGTTTATTTAATTGTTTGAAAAAAATAATTTATTTATCGCTCTCCCCAGCCATGTGGAGGTTTAGAGCTCGTCGGTTTATTTAATTGTTTATATAAAAAATTATTTATTTATCGCTTCCCCCAGCGTAATGGGGGTTTTGAGCTTGGTGGTTTATTCAATTGTTTATAGAAAAGTATTTATTTATCCCTTTCTTTAGCTTCACAAGGGTTTAGAGCTTGTCGCTTTATTTAATTGTTTATAAAAAATAATTGATTTATCGCTCTCCCCAGCGTTATGGGGGGTTAGAGCTTGTCGGTTTATTTAATTGTTTATAAAAAATAATTTACTTATCGCTCTCCTCAGCGTTATGGGGGTTTCGATCTTGGTGGTTTATTTAATTGTTCAAAAAAAATATTTATTTATGGCCCTCTCCAGCTTCACAAGGGTTTAGAGCTTGTCAGTTTATTTAATTGTTTATAAAAAATAATTTATTTATCGCTCTCTCCAGCTTCACAAGGGTTTAGAGCTTGTCGGTTTATTTAATTGTTTATAAAAAATAATTTATTTATCGCTCTCCCCAGCGTTATGGGGGTTTTGAGCTTGGTGGTTTATTCAATTGTTTATAAAAAAATATTTATTTATCGCTCTCTCCTGCTTCACAAGGGTTTAGAGCTTATCGGTTTATTTAATTGTTTATAAAAAATAATTTATTTATTGCTCACCCCAGCGTTATGGGGGCTTAGAGCTTGTCGTATTATTTAATTGTTTATAAAAAATAATTTATTTATCGCTCTCCCCATTGTTATGGGGGTTTCGAGCTTGGTGGTTTATTCAATTGTTTATAAAAAAATATTTATTTATCGCTCTGTCCAGCTTCACAAGGGTTTAGAGCTTGTCGGTTTATTTAATTGTTTTTAAAAAATCATTAATTTATCGCTCTCTCCAGCGTTATGGGGGTTTAGAGCTTGTCGGTTTATTTATTTATTTATGTATTGATTAATTATTTGCAACGGTTTCTGTTATTCAGCTTTCAATCTTGCGCGTTAACTGTGACGGTCAATTTTCCCAAATAAAGCGGGGGGCACCATTTATATAACTCGCCGATGACATAAAACACCAAAACACGTAATCCACCATGGTAACTTACTAGGTATCTTACCAAAGTGGCGCACCTGCCCAACCCTGCATCTGACCCACTGTGTCTCATCAATTAATTCATGGAATAAATTTGCACATGGTAAATTGATAAGTAAAACCGTCTGACCTGGAGTAATACAATCTCCATTCTATAAAAAATTTTCACTGTCACAAGCTAGTTGGGAGCACATTCGAGCTTGGTACCTATAACTCATTGTGTAAGGCATGTCTTTGAAATTCCTAACTGCGGGTACCAAAGCTTCAAAGTAAGCATGAGCTGCTTCAAATCTGAACTACCGTTGTTGTCGTAATGGACCATAGGTTCTTATAAATCTTCGTAGATGAATGAGAAAATGAAACTTTGGAACCATTTCATCAGGAAGTATTTTCTTAACTTTTTCAAGAAAATTGCTTATCATATAAATTAAATAATCAATTTTATCATCTCGTATATCATATGCTGCACAGATGTTAAAAATCTGTAATAAGATAATATAGCATTCAATTATTTCAGTGAGATTTTCAGGGTAAGTGTCGATGGCAAGCAATGTGCCAGAGTTATTAATTGTGCTGCACTTTGTTTTAATGTACCATCATCACGCAAATGTCCTTCTTCTATTTGTGCTGGCTTGTCATGGCTTAAATGCCCATAATCAAAATTTAAAACCTTAGAATTCAACTGGTGAATAGTAAATAGATTATTATGTACACAAAACTTTAGTATTAATTTACAAAATATAAGAAAAATGCCTTCAATTAAAACATGCATAGTATCTTGAGGGAGATTCATTGTTACATCAATAACTTTAGACAGTGGAATTTTTCTATTGACACCATAAAACCGTTTCTAGTAAATTAATCTAGTTTTTGTCAGAGTAGATTCAGTTACAGCCTCTATATGAACTTCATGGTCGCTTTTATTTCTTAAAGGTCGATAAGCAGCTACAGACTCTTTAAAACCTCCTAATGCATCAGCTGCTGGAGTATCGGCTGGACAAAAAAGTAATGAGCCTTTAAAATTATGTGTCTTTACATTAATATCAATATTAATGCCATCTGTTTCAAGAATATGAATTTCTCTAACAAACTCATCTAAAATTTTATCAAGAACTCCTGGTTTTTTCAGATGACTACTTTTAGCTATTGCATAAAGCTGGACGCAGTTTAATGAAGAGCGGTACTCTGGATAAATGTTTCCAAGTGTCCAATAAAAATTTGTTACTTTCTGTTTTTTTGATGCCGAACTAAGAACACCTGTAACACTTATTTCATCTGAATAAAAAATAACTGCAAGTGTATTTTCATAATCTTTAAAAATATAATAAGTTTTGTAGTAGTTTCCATCTAACACTGATTTGTAAATACCATCAACCGTTGGTCTTGGGTTTATAACTTTTGAAAAAACCTTATTATTACTCAAAAGATTTTTCAAATTTTTGAGAAGAGGTACTATATAAATATAACATGGCTGATCAATAATTTTCCAGACAATTTTTGATTTCACTTTAACTTTTTTCGATTTAGGTTCACAACCGACAGAAAATTTTACAGGTTCTACCATATTCAATTCTTGTACAAAGTATTTATCTAATGATTTTTTGGATTTGACACTGGAAAAAACGTCTTCCTGTGAAAGTTTATTAAAAACATAGTTTACATCAGTTTCCATATGAAGCAAACCAGTATCAGGATTTTTTCTGTTTTCTAAATAAGACCAAAATGAAATAAAAATTATCAATTATTAGAGTAATACTTTGTTTTTGTTGTTAATTAATTTTTAATACACATAATTTACTTTTTAATTATTCTAGGAATGTAGATTGAAGGTTGAAAATACAATACAAATAAATGATTATTAAAAAAAAAATTACCATTGCTACTTGTATGTATGAATTCATCAACTGTTTGACTCCACTTGTTGTAGAGTTAATACTAGCCTGAGAAATTTTACAATTTTCTCTTATGTTGATTAAAAACTCTGCTACATTTCTCTTCATGCAACAGGATCGAAAAATCGAAACATGATCATGAGTATTACCTACAATTGAGACATCATTAAATTTAGCTACTTAGAAATGAAAATATTTTGTTATTTAGGAGAGAATCTAAAAGTTCTATTTAAAGTATTCCACAGCTATCAACCTTCAGGATGATTTAGCTCTTTAACAGAGTCAACATATTGGACAGTTTGCATATTATTTTCAGACTCCTCTAATTTTTGAATCTCTAAATTTGCATCAAGTTTTTCAGTCTTCATATGTCCTCAGTCACAGCATTTTTGTGATTTATGCTGAGATAATCATAAGCAGATCCTTTAATTTGGTGAACCCGTCCTAAATGCTGATTAAAACTGTTAGCCATCTTAAATTTATAATTACATTTTTTACAACCTATTTCAAAACTATGATCATTTTTGTGGTTATTCAAGTAGTGCTTTATCAACTCAGGATAAAGTTTCGATTTAAAAAAGCATAGAGGACACTGGAAGTTATAAAGCCCCATGTTAACTTCTGTAATGTAATAAATAATTTACCATATCATATTGAGAAAGAATGTTATTTAATATCTGTTTAATACTGGATGCTTCATTTTCAATGAATTTCCTTCGACTAGTTGTGGTCAACTTCAATAATCTGTGAAAATGCTGCAGGTTTTTTCCTGGAATAAATTTTTTCAATTCTTCTCGAGCTTTCTGTTCTTCTTCAGGAGTTAAAACAGGCACTTTGAACATTCTACAAAAAAATTATTTTTAATTAAAACATTTTGAAAATAATTTTAAATACAAAAATTCACAAATAACACAATCAAATTAGATTTTAGCAATCTGTATTTATTGAATATTGGTTTTCGTTCATGCTTTTCTCAAGAATTAATAAAATACAGTAAACTCACAGATCATGATGTTCATCTTGGTCATGAAAATCATTTTTTTCTTCTAATTTTCTTTTCTTTTCTTTTTGCTTATTATTGTACCGTCGATTGCGTACAAAGGTACTTAACATTATTCTTACCAGCGACTTGATTTTAATATAATTATAATAATCAAGGTTAGTGTTTTCTAATGAAATCAACCAAGGCTATTAATTACTATTTACTTACAGCAGGATCTCTTCCAGTTCCTCGCAGAACAGGGTAAGCAGCAATTATGGCATTTGCAAAAATTTGATAATCTTGCTTTGATGGTTTTTCGTCTGTTGCTTGATAAAAGTAGTGACCCCAAAAGTTAAATAAAATTTTTTGTGTTTCTTCAACACCTTTTTTTTCCACCTGGTCTTTTAAATAATCTGTCAATGCTGGCAGTACATAAAGATTAATGTTTGATTTTTTATTATCTAAATCATTCTCAATTTTTACTTTTTTAAATGGAATAACCTGCTACATATATAAAACATTAAGTTTTTTATTCATGTTAAAAAATGATTTGCTAAGTACAACTTACTTTTTCATCATTTTGATTAAAATCAGAATCAGTTGAAATATCAACCACTTCTGAGTTTTCTGTTTTGTTGATCTCATTGTTTGATGTATTTTCAATTAATGCAGAATCATTGAAAAAAATCTCATGATCTTTAGTATCGATGAATTCTACATTTATAGACTGACCAATTGACTTGAAATCTGGAATAAGCACAACTTTTACCTCACACTTGTCTTTGATTTCTTCATTATCTTCTATATCACACCAATCATTCAAAAATTTATCTTTCATTTGCAAAATTATGCTGTTCCCTTCTAAAGTTTGTTTCAACAAAGAATTTTTTTCTGCAGAAATTATTAAAGCTTTTTTCAAGGCTTCATTGTCACTCATATTTTTAACAGAGGAAAACTGTATTTTTTTTATCCGTGGTGGGATAGAGCAATATATCATTTTGAGCATTTTTTAAAATACAGACGTTACTATACTTCAGCACTTTTTCTTAGAATAAACCTCTAAGAATGAGGATGCTCTTGACCAGGAAAATATAACCTCTAAAAATAATCACTATGTTCTAATCAGCAATGATTCGCAAACAATTTATCATAAAAAAATTGTTTTATTCTTATTTTATTGTAATGTACGGTCAATTTATTCAATTTCGATTTGAATCAATATATTTATTTAGTTTATTTAATTATTGCTTATTACTCGTGTACGCTATACCGTTGAAAGTTAGACACTGAAAAATGGCGGATATTTCAAAACACTTAAGTGTTTAAAATAAAACGTTTAAGTGTCTTAAAATGAATAAAACGTCTGTAAGTGTTTTAAAAACATGGCACTCTAAGACACTTGGATTTGCAGTGTTGTGTTTAATTTAAACAATTTAAACATAAGTTTATCAAATTTATTTTTAAATTGTATGAAGTGGCTTGCTAAATTTGATTTTTCAAGAAATTTAAGATTTTACACATGTGACAAAACCAAAAAGTTAGATTTCCTAGAGACACTGGAGATTAATAGAATCAAAAATTCTAATCCCAGTTTACTCCTTAATTCACAATTAGACTTGAATAATTCTTCTTTGCTGAATTTATTTTAATTATATGATTATGATTTTACTACAGCTAAGTACACTGGTTGTGTTCACCTTCGAAAATTTGAGTTTCGTTTTGATACGACTACCGTCTAAAGAAGCTACTGTGTAATGAAACATATGTAACGGTTAATTTATTTTATGTATTAGACTTAAAATTAAAATAAAATATCCGTGGAAATTTGACTACTCTACCAACAGAGTTTTTATTTGAACAACCATTATGTTTATCAGTTTCCATCAAGTAGAGGCAAAATCAATTGATATGTTAAATGTAATTTTTTTTTTATTGAAAAATTAGCGAGCAATCTTTTGATTTGAATTAAAAATATCTTTTACGTTTAATATTAAAATATTGAATTTTCAGTTTGGAGGAACAGATATTGGGTCAGATGAATTAACTCCAGAAATGATGAAAAAATATATGTTAGATGAGGAGTGGAATAAAATTTACAAGATGAGTAAAGACAAAAATCTTTATCAAAATTTGGTATCAAGTTTGTTTCCATCGGTTCATGGTAATGATGAAGTAAAAAAAGGAATAGTCCTGCAGCTATTGGGTGGTGTACAAAAACATACTGCTGAAGGAAATACCTTACGTGGAGATATTAACGTTTGTATTGTTGGAGATCCAAGTACAGCCAAATCGCAATTACTAAAACAAGTGGCAGAAATATCTCCAAGAGCAATTTACACTTCTGGGAAAGCATCGAGTGCATCTGGATTAACTGCTGCCGTAGTGAGAGACGAAGAATCTTTAGATTTTGTTATTGAAGCTGGAGCCTTGATGTTGGCTGATAATGGAATATGTTGTATCGATGAATTTGATAAAATGGATCCAAAGGATCAAGTAGCTATTCATGAAGCTATGGAACAACAAACTATATCAATTGCAAAAGTAAGTTTTTACTCTAGAAAGTATGAAAATCAATCAACTCGTAAAAAAAGTATTTTTTTACTACATAAACTACAACTAAATACAAAAAAATTTTTACTTCCATGGTTCAGAATCGGTATTTCAAACTTAAGAATTGGTTAAAAAAAAAAAAAAAAAAAATTCATTTTATTCGTGATTTTCAATGGTTTTTTTTACGTAGGTGGCATCTTTCCCCCCCTGACCATAATATCAGGAAAAGTCGTGTTTTTTAAGTTTCAAAAACATACTAAAAATTTAGAGCCCGCCTAACTTTTGTTTTTGAGTAACTAGCGAAAAAATTATGCTCCCAATGCTATTTATATGAGGAATAAAAGTCCATGCACGAGCGCGGAAACTACACAAACAAAAAACAATTACGGGAGCTTTTTCATGATCTAAAAAGACACCTTTTTCTGGAATTTCAGTAGATTTTATGAGGAGCAGATTTTGGAAATTGCAAGTTATCAATTCTAGTTAACAGATTTTTATAAAAATATTAGGTTCAATAATTTTATCACTTTAAGACAGCAAGTTCTTTAATATTGAAACAGTTTAATCAGTAAAGAGAGGGTTCTGGTGAAAAGATCCGTTTATTAGTATAATTTTTTTTTGTTAAAAATTTCATGTGTTTGCTTCAAGCTTTAAACATGTTCAAGTATACCATAATCTCAAAAACTAAGTTTTAGTAAATAAACTGGCATTTCAAACTTATTTATCATAATCGGAAGTGTAAATTGTCTTATTTCAAAGCTCTTGGATCAAGTATTAAAATGAGACCTTAGTTGTTAAAAATATTGATTTGGTGGGCTGCAGCATCCATTCGCGCTTAGCATGGCCATATTAGGTACACCTACCTTACATCATTTTTTTGTACAATCACCTGTCAATATTAAAGAATAAAGTTAAGGCTCAGCTCTATTCGGAAATAAGTAGTTGAATAAATAATAATTACATTCATATTCACTGAGTTGTCATTTTGAGTTCAAAAATTTAAGTCAGAATAAAGATTACTAAAAACGGTTAGAGGTAATTCATTCATTGCTATTTTTTGAACTGGACAGGCCAGAAAATATTTTGAAACGTTTAATCAAAGGTTAAAATTATTATTATTTTTTAAAGTGTTTAATTTGTTACAGGCGGGAGTAAGAGCTACCTTAAATGCCAGAGCATCAATTCTGGCTGCTGCTAATCCTATTGGAGGTCGCTACGACAGGTCAAAATCTTTGCAACAAAATGTTCAGTTAACCGCACCAATCATGTCAAGATTTGATTTATTCTTTATTTTGGTTGATGAATGCAATGAAATAATTGATAATGCTATTGCTAAAAAAATTGTCGATTTGCACAGCAACAATTTAGTGACAATCGAAACTGTTTATACCCAAACAGATATTTTGAAGTATTTAAATTTTGCCAAGCGCTTCAAACCAATTATTAATGAAGTAAGTAAAGAAACTATAGTACTAATGACCATTGCGTGTAGATTATATTCGGGTCACCGATCTTTTACTAAAACATTAAGGCCGGGTTACGAAGCGCCTTTTCACTCCTTATTGATGTTACGTCGTGACGTGCGAAAATCGTTAAGGACGTATGACTATTATAATTATGATTTCTCCTCTGAGGTGGCATTCCAAAAAAATCACTTATGTGGAAGGGATGACATTAGTCAGCTTAATCAATACCCCCTTCGCACAGTGCAGTAAAACATTGTTAGATGGTTCTAAATTCTTGAGCCTCCTTAAAATTTGTCATTAATATAATAAAATTGATATCAAAATGTAGGGTTGGTTCCCAATTTTCAATCCCTCGTGCACTTTTTTTGATGAAGTGAATTTGTTTGGCAGCAGTACACGGAAAGTAAAAAGTAGTTTTACCACATTTTTAATCCTTTTTTTAAAATCATTTTAATGATGCCACTGACTGTAAACTGAAAAAATGTGTCCAAATTTTTATGAAATAAGGCTTTTTCGATTTATTGTTACCTATTAAGTAATAATACAGAGGGTTTCATCGGTTTAAGGTAGCAGTTCCGCGATATATAGCACATACATGGGAAAACACATGCAAAATGCAAACAACTCAAACCCTATCTGAATTTTTAATATGTTGTAAATAAACATCTGATCTTTCAAAATATCACTTAAAAAATACAGGTATCTATGCTTTTTTTCGAGATAATTGAGTTCAAAAAATTTTAAATTTTACAGGTTAGGTATTACTATATATTGTGATTTGGTGATCTCTAACTAACGAGATGATTTCTAACTCAATTATCTCGGAAAAAGCATGGATACCTGTATTTTTTAAGTGCTATTTAGAAAGATCAAGTGTTTTTTTACAACATATTTTAATTTCAGAATTAGTTTGAGTTGTGCACTGAGGCGGAACTACTACCTTAATATTGAAAAAAATGAAAAAACCACAATTTAATCGATTTTTTCTATTCTTTATACGTTATTCAAAGTGATTGAAACATCGAAAAAAATCGATTAAATTGAGGTTTTTCTATTTTTTTGAAAATTAAACCTATAAAACCCTTTGTATTATTACTTGATAGGTAAAAATACATCAAAGAAGCCTTATTTTATAAAAATTTTAACACATTTTTTGCAATTTACATAAGTGAAATCATAAAAATGACCAAAATAAAAAAAAGGTTGAGACTAGGGGCCAGTGCCGTGTACTCCGCACGGTACACGGTACACGGCGCACGGTACACGTGAACGAAAGCTTTGCTTAGAGAGCTTTTTGGTACACGGTACACGGTACACCGCACACGGTACACGCTGTCTTTATTTAAATTTTTTTGTTACATAGTACACGGTACACGATACATGGTATACGGTACACCGTACATGGTACACGCTGTCTTTTTTTGAATTTTTTTCATGTCACACAGTACACGGTACACGATACACGGTACACGGTACAAGTCGTTTATATTTGAATTTCTTTTACGTACGGCGTACACGGTACACGGTACACTGCGCACCGTACACGGTACACGCTGTACTTATGTAAATTTTGTTTACGTCAATACGTACACGGTATACGATGCACGGCGCACCGTACACGGTACACGTCATTTGTATTTGAATTTATTTTACGTCACTGCTTACACGGTACACGGTGCACCGTACACGGTACACGCTATATTTAATTAATATTCCATCAAGTCACTGCTTACACGGTACACGGTACACGGAGCACCGTACACGGTACACGTCGTTTGTATTTGAATTTCTTTTACGCATCTAAAAGCGAGTTAAACCAATAACCCTCCATCTTTTCATCCATCTCATAGCGAGTTCAACCAATAACCCTCCCTCTTTTCACGCATCTAACAGCAAGTTCAACCAATAATCCTCCATCTGATAACCCATCTAATAGCGAGTTGAACCAATAACTCTCCCTCTTTTCACCCATCTAACAGCGAGTTCAACCAATAACCCTCCCTCTTTTCACCCACTTAACAGCGAGTTTAACCAATAACCCTCCCTCTTTTCACCCATCTCATAGCGAGTCCAACCAATAACCCCCCAAATTTACTCAAGTACGGTGTGTACCATGTACCGTGTACGCAGTGAAGTAAAAGAAATTTAAATAAAAACGACGTGTACCGTGTACCGTGCACCAAGTGACACTGCCAAGATCAATGCAACGTGTACAGTGTACCGTGTATCATGCACCAAGTCACACTGCCAAGATCAATGTGACGTGTACCGTGTACCGTGTACAGTGCACCGAATCGCACTGCCAAGATCAATGCGACGTGTACAGTGTACCGTGTACCTTGCACTGAATCTCTTTACCAAGAACAATTCGACGTGTACAGTGTACCGTGTACCGTGCACCGAATCTCTTTACCAAGAACAATTCGACGTGTACCGTGTACCGTGTACCGTGTATAAAAAAGCATATGCGAAATATGATTTCGTGTACCGTGTAGCGTCTACCGTGCACCGTGCTTGGTACACGGCACTGGTACCTAGTCACTTCGTAAAAAAAAAAGAAAAAATTGGTAAAAATCACGTTTGTTTGATTTTATTCTTGAAAAACCCTGTAAGTATCATAATCTGATTATGAATTTTGATTCAGCGGATGAACATATACCGAAAAAGCTTTATTTCATAAAAATTTTGACACATTTTTTCAGTTTACAGTCAGTACAATCATTGAAATGATCAAAAAAACGGATTTAAAAAGTGGTAAAACTACTTTTTACTTTCCGTGTGCTACTGCCAAACAAATCCACTTTATCAAAAAAGGTGCACGAGAGATCGAAAATTGGGCATCAACCCTACAGTTTGATATCAATTTTATTATATTAATGACAAATTTTAAGGGAGCTCAAGAATTCTAAACATTCTTATCATGTTTTACTGCACTGTGCTTCGGTTTGTAATTAAGACAACTAAGCAAGCGCTAGCTGATCATCTCGATATTCCCCTCATCAGATATAAAAACCGTATCGAAAACTCGCTCTTCCACGGGGGTCGTCATCGATAGCTCTTTCCCTGAATTCTACTTCACATGGCTGGTCGTATTGGACAGGAGGCATCACACCCCACATATTCCTATGCCCGAACCTGTCCTATACCCCTTATTCGGTAATTTTGGTGTTCCTATTCAATCCTCGTTCAAAAACTCTTAAAACCAAGTCAGTGCTAACTTCGTGTATACTTTAAACCCGTAATAAGTTTAGTAAACTTTAATCAGTATTCTAATTCAAAAAACCGTATCTCCTTATTATTTTCTCTAGACTGGACATTGCAACAATCGCCATTTTCGGTAACATCATTCATGACATCATATAAATTGACGTAGCAACCTTGATAATCATCTTGCTAATGGTGAAAGCCTATTTAACTATGGGTCAGCATCTTAAGGCCTTTTCGCTATCTTATGCGATGGAGAAACTTAAGTACGTTTAACTTTGACTACTCAAGTCAAGTTTTCTCGTATGACTATTTTTCCGATATAGAAACACGCTGATTGGTTGCTCGAGTCTAACCTAACCCCAAAAGTACTATTTTTTTTTTTGACTATTATTTTCTATTATTAATATTGTCCTAATCGTCTCCGTAAACATCTTAAAATAATCCTAAAATGCTTTTTTACACCTCAAAAAAATTGTGCTTGGTGTCATCATCCATTATTGAGAGACTTTGTTAAGAAGCACAAAAAAGTTCGATTTCCCATAGGACACTGTGTTAATGGATCAAAACAATAATTATTGATATCTTTATTATTAGACTCCTAATTGCTTCTAGATTTTAACAGAGGACTTCTTATTATTCAATCAAAATATCTCTAAACTGTCATAATTTATTCATCATGATTAATTTTTTGAGTTGAACGTCCTTAATTATATACTCTTTTTAATTATTACTAAGTGGTCCGTAAAGTGGTTTAATTTCATGTAAAATAATGATTAACTGAAAAATAAAAAACTAAAATAATTATCCATATACAAACAAATATTTGTATCATTATGGGCCTTAAGTCAGTCTTTTAAACTGGAACCCTTTCGGAAAGTGTAGAAAATTCTTAGGTATTTTTTGGAAATTTTTTTTTTGGGCCTTATTAATGCCTATTTATCAATAACCCACAGTAACAGGATAGGCATGCATTTTAGTGGAGCACATGAACTGAGACAGTTTCTCAACTTTTAATGATGCATCGGGCCTGAGAAAAGTGAGTCCTAGGCCTTATTTCGGGCCCTGAGAAGCCACAAAGAACAACTAGCTTTGACGTTGAGTTAAATTTATGCTAATGTTTAGTATCATGAAATTAATCTTTTCTACTCTAAGCATCACACAGGAACAACGACTTGCACGGTTCTGTTACCTTCGAGGTGCTTGCTTAAAGTAAGTCCTCTTACCTCTCACAATGGAGTGCTTGCTTAAAGTGAGTCCCCTTACATTCATCATTAAAAGTTGAGAAACTGTCTCAGTTCATGTGCTCCACTAAAATGCATGCCTATCCTGTTACTGTAGGTTATTGATATATGGGCATTTAAAAATAAGGCCCAAAAAAAAAATTTCCAAAAAATGCCCAAAAAATCGTAAAATTTTCCGTTCTTTTCGAATCCGGGATCATTAATAGGTGTTCCCATTCAAAAAAACGAAGTAAGGGCCCGTAGGTCCAAAATAAAGCATAAAGCCCAAATTGGTTGGGCCCATTTTACCCCGGCTTCATGGGGTCCCAAAAAAATTCCAAAAAATGCCTAAAAATCGTAAAATTTCCCGCTCTTTTCGAATCCGAGGTAAAAATACGGGTTCTCATTTGAAAAAACGGACTTTGGGTCCATAGGGCCTAAAATAAGGCCCCGGCCCAATTTTTTTGAGCCCATTTTGTTGTAAATTTTGAACCAAGAAACTTTCCCAATGCATGTACTTTGCAAAAAATGCGTTATTTTCGATTTAATTTCGGGTCAAAGAGAAATGGGGCTTATAAAAGTCTTATAAGCCCTGTCGGGCCTCATGGGGGCCCAAAAAAAATTCCAAAAAATCGTAAAATTTTTCGCTCTTTTCGAATCCAAGGTCAAAAATAGGGGTTCCCATTTGAAAAAACGGATTTTGGGTCCATGGAGCCCAAAATAAGGCCCAGGGCCCAGTTTTTTGGGCCCATCTTACTAGCCCCAAAAAATAATGAAATTTTGGTCTCTACATTTTTTCGATTTGGGCCTTCCCAAGCGAGTTATTAGGGTGGATTTTTATAAATGGGTCACCCTGTATATGTGCACATATACTGCTACTATAACTATGCTACTATATAGTTTATATTTCTATTCCTTTTAAATAAATAGAACATATTTTTCCTAGGGTTGCTACATTCTGGAATTTATCACGTAGTAGGTACAGCGGTACACACACACACACACACATATATATACTAGGGGGTACCCCCCTGCTCGCTTCGCTCGCCAACCCCCATAAAAATAGTTATAAAATATGGAGTTTTTTGACAGTTAATATTTAATATGTTTTTTGAGTTGAGTTTGTGTATTGAATAAAAGTTCAAACATGTTTAAGTAAAATTGTTGAACATGATTTAAATTGAAAAAAGAAAATTTTATATTATGGTGAGTCTAAAAAAATAGTTATAAAAATTAAATAGTAAGTTAAAATACTTCAAGTACTTGAAACATGTTAAATATAATATTTTTTAACCGTTTTGAAGTACTCCTTTAAAAAGGGCTTTTAAAATTACGACTCCTCTAGGAAAAGCGCCCTTCAAAGAGGTTAAATATGGAGTTTTTTGACAGTTAAGGTGCTCGTACAGGAGAAGCTCCTATAATTTAGAATCAACTCCTCCGGGAGGAGCCCCTTAAAACATGTTGAATATAAGATTTATTGAAGTTTTGAGGTGCTCCTCCGGGAGGAGCTTTTAAAATTAAGAGCTCCTCCCGGAGGAGCACCTCAAAACCTTCAAAAAACCTTATATTTAACATGTTTTAAGGGGCTCCTCCCGGAGGAGCCGTAATTTTCAGAGCTCCTCCTGGATATAACTATATAATATAGGAAGATATATATATATATATATATATATATATAAGGGGAGAACGAGGAATAAGAGATTAAAAAAAAAAGTCATTCCTCAGTTATGAACATAGAAACATCCTTTTAAGTATATCATAGCTGAGTCTTCAGGTTTGGGGAGAAGCTTCTTTGTTCAAAAATTTTTAGACACCATTGAAAGTACTTGCAACACTCATTCTGATCGTGTGATCGTCTACTACAGAGAGTAGCAGCTATTGCATACACAACTTGGGAACTTGCCTTGCAAATTATTTGCTCCTTTTTGTTCGAAGTTTTCAAAAACATGGGTCTTTTGGAACTTGAATTTTACTTAATTGCTAAAAAACGGCGAAAATAAAATTTTTTTAATGTGTTAACTTTATCAATTGTAACAGTGCTCGTCCGAGGTATTCTCGCGTCACCATTCGGTGACGACCTGTGTCGACGAGTTCCTCACTGGTTACAAGAACTTCCTGGAGTACTCCGTCCTGAGTACTCTCAGCTTAATCCTGTACCTGAAAAAGAATTATGCCATGCTTGGGGAGACACGCACGCGAGCTAACTTTTAAATGCAGGTAGTGGGCGGGGCGAAATTTCCCAAGCTGAATTCAAAACAACGAAAAAAACAAACAAAGAGAATACTATTCTCTTGATAACTCCCAATCGAGGAAAAGCCGAGCGGAGGATGAGAGTTATTTATCTGAATAACGAACACAAGAAAATCAATTTTATTTCTCAATTTATTAATCAAAACAAAAAAAAAGTCTAAAATTAAATCAACGGACGTGTTCCAGGATCATACTAAAGTTCGGCCGATCGCGCGGGCGGCCGAACAAAGAAAAAAAAAGATAAACAAACAAATCTGCCGGGCGACTACGCCTGTTGGCTAGTAAGTTTCTACGCGTGAATTTTATCGAGAATTTGCCCAGACAGGAAGAGAAGAATCTATGGACGATTTCTCTCCCTCTGCACACAACACTCCTACGTACTCGCTCGCACACTATCGCGGGGTTCACAAACCTTTCTCGCTGGTGTGGAGATCTCCAGGGTCGCAGGGTTAGTTGTCCGTTATGACAGCACGCACGCACTCTTTCTCGCACAGCACCCTCAGCCCGCGACGGCGAATTCACAATCGAGAATTCACAACACGACGCGATCCGCGATACAAAATCATTTTCGAACAATAAGAAAACAAAGAGAAAACCGAGTTCGCTTTGACGTTCTACACACGTCTGCCGGACGTCGCACACTGTTCTGAGAAAAGGTACCAACTCTCAAAAATGTGCGATTGCACATAGTTGATCGATGAGTTACCACTTTGATCGATTTTTCTTCCTTAGGTCGAGAAGAATCGAGATCCGTTTCCCCCGTGTATCAGATGAACGATTGTAGGGTAGTTCCAGAGGGTTTTAGGGGGCTGAAATGGTAAAAAACCGTAAATTCATGGTTTTACGATGATTTTCATGAATTATTAGATGGAAAAAATTATTATTTGTTACTTTTTTTTTTTTTTTTAATTAATTGTTCTAGTGTAATTTTACATTATTTTCTAAAAACTACCCCTAAAAAGTGATTTTGTGGGTGGCAAAAGGGTTAATTTTATAACTAATCACTTGCAGTCATTAAAAATTTTTGAAAAATTAAGCCCCCTAAAACCCCGTGGAACTACCCTACAATCGTTAATCTGATACTCGGGGGAAACAGATCTCGATTATTCTCGACCTAAGGAAGAAAAATAGACCAAAGTGGTAACTCATCGATCAACTATGTGCTATCGCACATTTTTGAGAGTTGGTACCTTTTCTCAAAACAGTGTGCGTCGGTCAGGTTCCCCGACGTCCTTGGCTTCCAAAAGCCGGTTGACTCGTTCCGACAAAAGAATGCTCTCCGGGAGATGACAATCGATCCCGCACCTTCTGTCACATACAACACTCTCTTCGACAGCGTGCTACTCCCGGAAAGCACGATAATCCGTCAAACCGAGACGAGTTGATTTTCATGTCCATGTTAATGAACGGACACGAAAATCACGAGTGCCTTTCCGATTCCCCCTCTACCGCCTCAGAGGTCCGCTCTGATCTGCATTCTGCAGTCACGAGACTCGTGCCAAATTCTAAGTCATAACTGACGATTCAATTGGTCACTGGACTGTCACACAATCGATTCTAGGTAAAAAAAAAAAAAATTTATATTGTTTTTATTTCTATCAGTTTGTTTCTACACAATATTGAATTCATGTAAAAGTATTTTTAGAATATGGTTTAAAAAAAAAAAAAAAAAATTGTTTTCGTGGAAAAGTATAAGCTAGGCTAAGTATAGGCTTTATAGTTCAAAGCAGAATCGTTGCGGATTTACTGTTTCATTAATTTTATTTTCATTTGCCGGATTAAAAGCTGGTAGGGGAGGGTTGTCAAATAAATTGAGTAGACCATTAATTAAGTTTATTTGAATTTTATTCTCTAAGAATATATTATTATTTACCAAAAAAAGCTTCAAGTTTAATAACTTTTATTAAATCTCTTAATAATTAATCAACAAGTATGAAATTTAAGTAGTTAATGTGTATTGACAGATTAATAAGTTTGATGCTGATAACATGAGCTCATTACTCTAAAATAGAATAAGACAAATCATCAAAGTATAAAATAATTTAATTATAAATTATGGAGAATCACTATTGAGCCAGCTCCAGTTGAAATGTAAAATGAGATAAAATAAATCAGTGTAGTATACTTAAGAGGACTATCCAGAAGGTTAAGTTGAATTTAATGAATGAATGCAAATGAGCTGAGAATGAGCTTGAGAGAGAGAATAATAACTGATTAAAGAGAGAAACTGAGATATTAGAATATGTTGAATTGAGAATTGCCAGCATTAATTTCCGTGTAAAGAAACTTAACTAATTTGAGAAATCGCCTAGTCAAAACTCTTGACGAATTTGATTATATTAATTCAAACCATAAATACGAGCTTTGCTTGAGTACAGTTGAGGTAAACAAAGCAACAGAGAATGGCCTTGAAAAGAGTAGAAAAGAAAATGGCTGCGTGTAAGACAGCACAAAGAAAAGAGAGAGAGAGCAAGAGAATGCACAGTAATTTTATTGATTTTCTGGCTGTGAGAAGGACAATGTAAAAGCACCGGTAAATTATTGTTACCGGTTCTGAGCGAAATACCTGAAGATGCCACGCCGTGAAAGCTCTCCTTGCTGAGCAATTAACCCAAGAATTGAATTGAGCCGAGCCGTTTGAGTTAATTGAAGATCAAATGTCTCCCGAGTTGAGCCAACACCAAGTAGATGATTTGTCGAGTTGACTGTACTGATGAGATGACTACGTTGAGGATGATGAGAAAGAGTCACGAGAAAGAACCAAGAGAAACCCGAGAAGTTTCACAAAATGGCGAGTGAAACCGTCTATTCACAAGCGTTGTCTTGAAGAGAGAGAGAGAGGCCCGAGCGTAACAGTCACGTCATAAGTAAATGTAAACACCGATATCGATTTGAACTTAAATTATGAGAGTTTTCTTATTTACATTAAAAGGTGTGAGCGTTGGTCGAGTAGCAGCAGAGAGTGGCCTTGAAAATAGAGAGAGATAGCCCGATAGAGAGAGAGAGAGAGAGAGAGAGAAAATGGCCGAAATGGCTACGTGCTTGTGCACATTGAGATAGACGAAATCAGCACAGAGTCGTAAATTCTGTGCTAGAGAAAATGAAAAGTGAGAAGGGGCAAGGAAATGACTGTTCCTTGCACCTGAATACCTGGAGATGTTCGATGAGTGAGGATTGTCCTTGAACCAGACAAATTCTCCGTAGACCACCGGTGAAGAGTAGCTGATACACGTGGTAATGGCGCGGCTCCGAGGTTGTTGATGATCACAGAATTACTGTTTGTGATCGTCCAGATGAGCTGGTGCACGGTGAAAAGGCAGGTTCCGGGACTACCTGGTGAAAAAGGCGATGAGAAGAGCCGTTGAGACGAACCGTGAAAAAGGCGGGAGAACTCTCTGCTGCACACACACGCACTTGAGCACCAAAACCAGAAGCCAGCACGCGAGGCCTGTGGCAGCAGCAACGGCGACAGCGGTACTGCCCAGCACTACGGCGCGCGGGAGTGAGAATTGGGACTAAAGTCCCCGCCTAGACTCATAGATGGAGCCATGTAGTCTATCAATTTAAAGTTGAGCGAATGAGCCGAAATATTTACGAGCGAATAGTGGTCCACTCCGTAACATTCCGCCCGCCATCAACCGAAGTGTCCGAAGTGACCGAAGTGTTGATTAAAGTTGAGTTGAGTAGATCGAGAGGACCACTAATTCGTCCCTTAGAGTGTTGAGGTAACCAGGATGAGCATCACCACGAGGGTGAATCCAATGACTCCAGGATGACGTTTCAGCAGTCACGAGGAAATCACCAATTGTTCGCACCGTACACCACCCGAGTGTGGTGTAACGGGTGAGTTAAATTGCCAAGGAGCTTTGTCGTTTGCCAGTAACGACACCAGGGTTGAGCTGTTCTTTCGAGTTTATGACCAGAGCTTTTCGAGCGCCCGTGAGTTCGAAAGACCATGTTAAATTTTGTACCTATACCTGAGTATAAAAGAGTCCACGCCAAGTTGTAAGACGCCAGCGCGCTGAGCTGAGACCACCAGTTTAGTTGAGACAGACTGTTCCCAAGTGAACAGTCAATGAATGAATTGCCAAAACACACATCCTGACCTTTATGAGTTGTAAAGCTCGTCCTTTCCAGAAGTCGTTGTGGCGTGGGCCACCACCATTGAGTTTTGAGCTTGTGAGAAGACCAAGGACGAGTGGGAGTTACCCTAGCTATAGGTAGTTATCCCGTGAGTAGGCGAGCCCGAGTACCCCGTTGTCAAGCCCTAACCACATCTGATCACAATGTGAGACTTGACAAGAGCTCGACCACCGAGAATCCAGATTCTTGTCTACTTTCAGCAAGATTGAGTTGAATGACACCGTGGAGTGTGTCCCGATGAGACCAACCAAAGTGAGATCCGTGAGTGGTGTGTTTGGCGTGAGAGTCACCAGCTGATTGATTGACATCCAAGCTGACCCAAACAATCCACGCTGAAGTGATTACCTGAAATTTTACCATCAACTTGCGGTCCATGCAGGCAATTTAGAGAAATCCGGATGATTGATATGACCAATGACAAACCGCCCGCCGTGCACAAACCTTCCAGATGATTAGTTTTGAGAGTGCCTAGCTGATGGAGGCCCAAGTGTGATTTAAAAAGGTTAAAGTTTCTTCTGAACTTCAAACCTTATCGGATTTCTTGAAGAGAAAAGTCGTCGTGAGCTTCTGCCAGGTGAGTTTGTCTTGATTAGTGTTTTGCAGGTGAGAAGATTTAGCCACTTTGACGCCGACGCAGTCAATAGCACTCCAGCGGTGTATGGACAAGTTGAGTAAAGCCGAGAAATCAGTTGAGTTTCTGCATTGTTATTGAATGCAGTCAAGCAGATGAGATGTGCTAAGACGACTTCGTGATTGTAAAGAGTAACTAACCAAAGTGAAAAGAGCCAAAGATAGTAGCCTTTTTTTCTATTTGAGAATGTGTTGCCTGATAATTATGTGTTTAACCAAATTGAGCGTTTACCAACTTGAATCCGCAGCAAGTTGCATGTTGAGCGATGCGATGGATAAAGTGAAGTGTAACGACGACCTTTGTGAGCAGACTGTAATCCACCAGTACCAATACTGGATGACGATGAGTGAGTGAGAAACTGGAATGTTTCTCCGATGACAGATGAGAAAAATGGCAATTCCATGCTTTGAACGATGAGAATTTGCACCAAGTGAGATGCGAACATGGTGATGAGAAATGCTACAGCAGTAGCTAGAAGTGAGCCGAGCATTTGATGAAACGTACCAGCTGTTTAAACTTGTCTTCCATTAAGAGTTTGAGTTGACATTGTTTTGAACAGGAGTCCCAGGATCGACTTCTGTCTCAAAGTGAATTATGGTGTAGTGAGCTTACCTTACACAGTGTTTGGAACTGGCGATTCCTAGCTGAGTAATTTCCCAATGAACTGAAACAGAGCGCTTACTCCACAACAAGCGCCTGTGTGTTACTGATGAGAGGTACCAAGTACAAGGCAGAAGGCAATGTGTTATACGCCGTCACAAAGGAGCGAGGGTAATAAGCTATTCTTGTAGGTTGAGTTTGTCTGGTCACGGCGGCAGAGTAGGTTCCAGTAGAACCAACATGTGCCGTTGCAGCCTTGACCATGAATTGAGTTGAGCATTGAGGTTGTCCACCAGAGGTTGACCGTAGTCGTGGTGTATTACCACCGACGACGTTGAGTTTAGTTGGCCAGAGTTGTTCGCAGGGCCCGTTACCAGGAAACAAGGTACGGGTTGAGAGTCACTGCCTAAGCTTGTAGAGTTGTCCTGAGTGTACTCAAGTCCATTAACTTGGACTGTAGGCCCAGAGGAGTGAGTGTGTTCTGCAGCGCCAGTTGAATTGTCCGGGGTATCATCTGTCACCAGAGGGCTCACTAACCGCTTCTGAGTGAGATTTGACGTTGCGGTACGCCTGAAAGCCGGCATAGAGCCAGCGTCCTTCATCCTATCCTGCAGTGAGCGGTCCATGACAAATTCAGCCGTAGATGTTGAGAGTAACTGGAGATGTGAAGAACTGACGAGCTGTACAATGATTAAGGCTGCAGAACTGATGATTTGAGACAGATTTAGTCTACGAGTTCTAAAATAACGTTTTTAACAGTTTTTTTTTTTTTTTTTTTTAATATTTTCACCTGTTTGTTTTTGTTAAAATTTATGAATACCACATTTTTTTACATTATATTCTAAAAGATTCTGATTTTAGATTTTCTATTTTGTCATCCATTTGATTCTAAATTAAATAAAAAATGAAATAAAAACTGTTCTTGGTATGAACTCTTTAATTGAAATTTGTTTATGCACATTAACAATAAAATATTTTTTAAATATTAAAAATACCGTACTAGAATAGGCAGTAAAAACGTAAGTTCAGAGGTTGACGAGCAGAGCGAGTAGAGGGTACCCCCCCTCCCCCCCAGTATGTATATATTACTATATAAGATAGTAGTTTTTCTTCACTCATGCCCACTCCATACCCTACCCATGCCCATTCATGCCCTTTCTTTCCCCTTAAAAAAATGCTTAAGTAACCAGAAAGTGTACCGAAATATGCTTATTTTCTTGTGTTTTTATTTTTCTGATAATTATCTTTCCATGCCCTTTTTTAACCCTTACTCCCCATTTTAATTTTTTCTTACTTTTATTTCATATTTTTTTCGTAAAAATTAAATTTTAAAAACTATTAATGAAAATTCTCAACATTAAGTTTTAAATTTTTATTTTAATTTGAGTAAAGCCTTTGAAATTGTAAAAATTTTTAAAATAGATTGTTTAATTTTAACAATTTAAATCTTCTTCTTAATGTAGTTAGACGGGTTCGCACAGTGGTAGCCACAAAGTTAGCCATAAGGGTGGGCACAGGAGGGTATCCGGAAAAAAATCCCCGGGAAAAAATTCCCGAGTAAAAATTCTCGAGGAAATAATTCCCGAACGGAAAAGTTCCCGGTACAATCATTCCCAAACGGAAAAATTCCCGTTGAATAAATATCCATACTTTGCCAAAGATTAAACTAGTTTTTAAAAACTTCTGATTTAAAACTCCCGACGAATAAACTCCCTTTTATAAAAATATCCGACGAATAAACACCCTTTTAAAAAAATTATGAAGTTTCTTTTGATATTGAACAGTGAATTAATACAAACGTGAGAAAAAAATTGATTTTTAATTAAACTCTAACGGGTTATTTCTTAAATTAATGCGTGCCGTGGAGCCCGAAGGGTCCCCGTAGAGGCGCGCCATAAAATTTAGTTCCAACCAAAGTCCAGTTCGAATAAAATTTGTTTTTTTTCTTGTTATAAGGGAATGTATTCGATTAAATTAGATTTTTCGAATGTAATTCAATAACTTCGCTAAGATTTCCCTTTTTTCGGGAATTTTTGGTTCGGGAATTTTTTAATCGGGAAGTTTTACCCGGGAATTTTCACCCGGGGATTTTCACCTTTAATCCACAGGAGTATACACCAGGGTAGGTACAGAGTGGGTAAAAGGGTAGATAAGATGGTAGATACCAGAATTGACACAACAGTAGACATGAGGGTAGGTACAGGGTGGGTAAAAGGGTAGATAAGATGGTAGATACCAGAATAAGGCTTTTTCATAGCAGACTACATCTAGCAGAACATGGAATAACCAAAACGATATTAGCCAGTTTTATTTAATTTCATGACCTTTATAATTTTTTGTATTTGTTATTTTCCAATCTTATCATGATTTTCTATGATTTTGACAACTTCATTGAAAAAAGATCTATGCTGTTTTTACTTTTTCGTCGATTGAAAGTCTTCGCCGACCCCGAGCATTTTTGGTCAAATGCTCGGGGTCGGCGAAGACCTTCAATCAACTGTAAAGTGAAAAGAGCATAGATCTTTTTTCAATGAAGTTGTCAAAATCACAGAAAATCATGATAAGATTGGGAAATAACAAATACGAAAAATTAAAAAGTTCATGAAATTAAATAAAACTGACTTATATCGTTTTGGTTATTCTATGTTCTGCTAGATGTAGTCTGCTATGAAAAAGCCTTATAGACACAACAGTAGACATGAGGGTAGGTACAGGGTGGGTAAAAGGGTAGATAAGATGGTAGATACCAGAATAGACACAACAGTAGACATGAGGGTAGGTACATGGGTATACACAAGTGTATGCCAGAGGGTTGGTTCAGAGTTCGAAGTTTAAGTATAAAATGATTAAGAACAGAGAAAACTCAAGAGTACAAACAGATATAAGAATAAGAAAAAGTGAATTAGTAAAAACCTGAGTAGAACAAGGGGTAAGTATAAGAAAAGAAACCAGGGCTTGCACAGAGGTAGGTACAACAGCAGGAACAACTATAGGGTAGGTACAAGTATTGGAACAATAGTTATGTTACGAAGATAGTCATACGAGTAGACACGAAGGTAGGTACAGGGTAGTCAAGAGGGTACGAGAATGGGCACAGCAGTAGACATGAGGGTAAACAAAAAGTTAGGTTGATAGTTTGAAATTTAAGTATAAAAAAGTTAAGAATAGAGTAAGCATAGGAGTACAAACAGATATAAGAACAAGAAAAAGTGAATTAATAGAAATATAAGTTAAAAAAAGGAAGGTACAAGGATCAAAACCAGGGCATGCGCAGGGGTAGTTACAACAGTAGACACAAGTAAAGAGTAGGAAAATTATGATAACAATATTTTTGTTACGAAGGTAAGTATACGAGTAGAAACGAAGATAATGACAAAGGTAGTCACGAGAGTAGGTATAGGGTAGATACAATGATAGGTACAAGGTAGTCGCAAGGGTGGCCACAAAGATAGGTACAAAATAGATTACCGTTGGAAATCGAATTGAAATCATTTGAGGCGTACCATGATGTAGAAGCAAGAGTAGGTGCATGCATAGAAGCCTAAAAAATGTATGTACTAGGTTAATAACAAGGATAGAAACAGTGCTAGGCACGAGTATCATTACAGGGGAAGCTACAAAGTTATATAGGTAGAAACAAAATAAGAACAAGAGTAGGCATGAAAGTAGGTGCAGGAGTAACTACAAGTGTAGATATAAATGTAAAACCAAAGTTAGAAACAAGGGTAGGCGCAAGTGAGTAGAAAAAAGGTAGCAACAGTCAGCATAGAAATACAAACAGATGTAAAAACAAGAAAAAGTAAATTGTTAGGAACCAAAGTAGAAAAAGTGGAAAGTACAAGGATAAAAACCAGGGAATAGAGAATAGAGAACCAGTCATAGAGGTAGGTACAAAAGTGAGCAAAACTAAAGAAACAGTTGTTATGTAACAAGGGTAAGCACAAAAATAGAAGTAATGGTATGCTTAGGAGTGGGTACAGTGGAAGTCATAAATTTACGATGGTATTTATACGAGTATGAACAAACTTAAGAACAAATATAGGCAGAAGAGTGAATACAAGGATAGCTACAAGAGAAGAAAAATAGAAATAATAGTAGATACGACGGTAGCTATAAGTGCAAGCACAAGCATAAAATTCTGGGGGGTGGCTACACATTTTGTTTACAACACGTAAGCTATATAGACATGTATATGTTATCATGTTACGTATATAAGAAGGCCATCCGTATACTTTATAAATAGTATAGTAAAACCATGGTGAATGTAAACAAAAAATGATTTACCCGTGTGAGCAACCTCAAGCGGTGTTGGCGGCAGATCACGCAGTCAGGCGGTGCCTCGAGGTTGCTGCAGGTAAGGGTAATGGCAGCGGCTTATTCGGTCGGGGGGCGTCTTGAAGCTGCTGCAGGAGGTGGTACACAGGTCTGCTCGGGATGCGGATGGGGACTGCTTCCTGACGACGACGACTTTTGGGGCCTAGAGCCGTCATTTATGATACAGATTCAGTAATTTACATCAGCAAACCTGGTATGAATGACCTACCTATTGGCTCCATGTTAGGAGAACTGACGGACGAGTTAGCTAATAAAGGTGTTGGTACTTATGTGAGCAAATTTTTATCAGGAGGTGCTAAATTTTACGCTTTTGAGTACCTGAAACTGGATGGTAGCAAGGATCACGTATGTAAAGTAAAAGGCATCAGACTTAATTTCGCAAACAAACAAAAAATTAATTTCGAGTCTATACGCGACATGGTAACCAAAAAAATGGAAAATGTAGCTGTAGAATCTTCTAAAATACGCAAAACAGCTTTTCACTAAGTAATTACACAAAGCGAAACCAAGATTTGCAAGCCGGTGTACAATAAGAGACATTTTAAATCCGTAGAAGAGAGTTATCCTTACGGCTTTAAAATGCAGTCGCACCGCGGAATCGCTCGTCAGCGTTTTTTACTATGTCGATTATGCGCGCTGTCATACAGTTGTGATACGAGAGTTTCAAAGAGCTCGCGGCCGTAGAACTCTGCGGCCGCACCTTGCTGCTACTCGTTGCAGTGCGTGACTGCTTTGATGCTACCCTATGCTCTGAAAAGTGCACATGGTTAAAGTCGAAATGAATATCTCTGGAAAAGTATAATTAGCGTTTGAATTAAAGTATTGTTAGTTAAATCTGCATTTAAAATAAAACATGTAAGGGCGATGGCACGAACTCGCGGGATGCGGGAAATCCTGCGTCCCGTGTCCCGCGTTTTGCTTTCATACCAAAGACGCAAGACGCGGGACGCAGGATTTCCCGCATCCCGCGAGTTCGTGCCATCGCCTTAAGAGAATAAAATAAAGTAAAGAAAATAAAAGTCCATAATTGATTAATATTACTAAATCTTTTTTTTTTTTTTTTTTAAATTAAAAATTCACTGTCTAACGTTTACTAAAAATTTATTTTTTTTTTAGCTCAAGCAAAAGCTAATGCTCCAGCTCAAGCAAATACTCAAGCTCAAGCTCTAGCTCAAGCTCAAGCAAATGCTCAAGCTCAAGCTCTAGCTCAAGCTCAAGCAAAAAGAGTATCAGGCGCTTGCGAGAGCAGGCGTCTCCCTCTATGGCTGAGCGCAAAAATTTAGACAATTGAGTCAATCGAGTCAGTAGTAACGATGACTTTACAGTGGGAGCACCCGTTTACGTCAATCCTGAGTGGCCCCACAGGATGTGGCAAAACTGTGTTTGTGAAAAAATTTTTAAAATTCATCGATCGTATGTGTGACACTCACTTTGAACGAATAATATTGCATTACACCGAGTGGCAAAACGGCTATTATTATTATTTATTTATTTTCCGAGTACAGGGACGTAACCCTATCATACTTGTATGAGATACACATTCTTACAATTCACTAAAATATAATACTTTGGCGTAATAGACGACAATGTAAGAAATTTAATATTAAATATATAATAAATTTTTAGAACTTTAGGAAAATTAATTATAAAATTTATATAATACATTTTTGACAAGAAAGTTAAAAGTTAAAACTAAGTAACCAATATCTTAGTGCTGCTAAATTCTTTCTCGATTTCTCTTGACGAAGTCTCTTCTTTTTGGATTGTTGTGTGATTAATAATGCGGCTTTGATCTGGCAATTGGTTTGACGTTGAGTTGTTTTCAAGTCGTCTTGTGCAATGTGTACATTAGTGTATTTCAGATTTCCTAGCTTGATACGACGATATTTCTTTCTGATAAAATATCTGGTAGAACCGAGTTTAACTGTGGGGAAATTAATTGAAGATTTTGAAAGTTCGATTTTAAAACCCAGTCTCGCCGGAAAAGTTCGTGTTTGAGTGCTGGTTTGAAAGAATTAAATAGTGGATTATAGTGAAAGATCGTTCGGAAATTGTTGATAGATATGGACGACTGTGTCGTGAAAGAGAGATAATAGTGGTTTGTATGAGGTGTGGAGTAATTTAGTGGTGGACGAGATCGACGAGCTGATCGCCAAAGATGTTCTGCTCCTGGATCGAGTTGGAATTTTCGAAAAAGATATACGGGTTCACCCGTTTTTATAATAGTGAAGGCTAGTGTGGTAGTGAGATATTCGCGCCGAGCTCTAGCTGATATCCAACCGAGACTGATACGAAAAGGCAAGACATGACTTGATCGTGGTATCCCAGCATGTGCAAAACGGACGCATGCATTGTGAAGAGTGTGCGATCTTGTTTCCTGAATTTTCGTCATAGACGTGAGCAGTGGTGCAGCATAATCAAACAAAGGCAGAACGAGAGTTTCAACCAGTTTAACTCTGATTTTTCGAGTTAGCGAGTTAGTATTTTATAAAAATGACGTAATAGATGTAGGGAGTAGTGAACTCTTCTGGTAGTCTCATTTATCTGCCTATCCCAACTTAATCCTGACTAGAGGTAGATACCAAGACTTTTAATACATTCCGAGTATTTCACTGGGGTGTTGTTAAGAACAAGGCGAGTTAATTGTCTGAGGTTTACATGATAACCACTGCTGTGAAGGATCATTATTGTGGTTATTGCTGGATTTAAAATAGATCATTCTCATATGTCCAGCGTGCAACGGCTTCAGCATCTTGGAAAATAAGCCTCAATATTTCATGCAACTCACGCAGTAAGGCATGTACATAGATCTGCGAGTCATCAGCATAAATGGCAGTGACGCAGACATTTCGATAGATCATTTATAAAAAGTAGAAATAAGAGAGGGCCTAAAACGCTACCTTCCCATGTGGAAAAATTATATATAGACCATACATAGACTATATATGGACGACCATACCTAATCCATACATAGGAGTGAGCATACATAATCCATGTATGGACTAGACAAAAATATTTAAAAATTTTTGAGCATAGCGGGAAAAATACATCACAGTATGATTTTTTATTTTTACAAATTTACCTGCATTAACTTACAATTTCAAGCCTTATGATTCTCTGTACGCCTGTAAAAATTATATTTGTGTCAAGTAAATTAAAAAAATATTACAGTAGTTGGTTTGATGAATTTTTAATTTCACAGTAGCTTCATTGCAAAGAAAATTCAAATTTAATTAAGGTTAAATACCTTCGAAAATTTTGCTGTGATTCAGGACGATGGAGACCGTAAATTAATGGTGATAGTTGTCAGTTCTCAGAAAACTTGATCGAACCCCTTATTGAACATGAAAAAAGATCCTTCTTAGGCAGTCCTAGGTGACCATTTCAAGGCTAAAATAAATCAAATCCTTCACAAAGTATCTACTCTTTTTTAAAAAATAAATTTATAATAAAAATTTTTTTTTTTTTTAATAAAAGACTTATCTGTTTGAAATTTCGGCTGATGAACGAGCAGATGTAGTCTAGGTGAAGCGGCTTTTCATTCTCGTCAGACTATATATCGTATATACTTAAGTCTGTTATATAATAATATAACCAGAAACTGCTATTTCAGTATTATCAAAAACACTGTTATGAAAAATTTCAAAAAAAATACTTTTTTAGTTTAATTCACAAATTTAATTTATTTTTCCTTTATATTTTAAACTATTAATTGCAATTTCATGATATTTCAATAAACTTTTAATTTCTAACCTTCGCGGTTTCAACCAACAACTTGAAGTTCGTGAGGAATCAAAACATCAGTTGAAAAGTATAAACGCATTAGACACACCATGACGAAGTTCCAATTTGTTTATTTTGAAAACAAATAGGTTAATCAGGTCGAATCAATATTTTCAAAAAGTTAGTGATGAAAACTGTAATAATTTTATAACGTCTAAGCGGCTTTTTATTTTAGCAACAAGAAGATGTAACCGTATTTAAAAGTCGTTTTACTTAGTTGATCATCCAAAATTTCAATCAGATAAGTCTTTTATAAAAAAAAAAAATTTTTATCATAAATTTATTTTTAAGAAAAGAGTAGGTATATACTTTGTGAAGGATTTGATTTATTTTAGCCTTGAAATGGTCACCTAGGACTGCCTAAGAAGGATCTTTTTTTATGTTCAATAAGGGGTTCGATCAAGTTTTCTGAGAACTGCTAACTATTACCATTAATTTACGGTCTGAATCGTCCTGAATCACAGCAAAATTTTCGAAGGTATTTAACGTTAATTAATTTGGAATTTTCTTTGCAATGAAGCTACTTAGAAATTAAAAATTCATCAAACCAACTACTGTAATATTTTTTTAATTTACTTGACACAAATATAATTTTTACAGGTGTAGAGAGAATCATAAGGCTTGAAATTGTAATTTAATCCAGGTAAATTAGTAAAAATAAAAAATCATACTGTGATGTATTTTCCCCGCTATGCTAAAAATTTTTTTAAATATTTTTGTCTAGTCCATACATGGATTATGTATGCTCATTTCTATGTATGGATTAGGTATGGTCGTCCATATATAGTCTATGTATGGTCTATATATAATTCTTCCACATGGGTTGGGGAACACCTGCTATTATGCTGAGCCACTCCTCATGTAGACTGTCTTCACGACGAACAGCTTGTTTTCGATTTCGCAAGTAGCCTGCAAACCACCTGACAATCCGATCTGAGCATCCGACTTCTCTAAGCTTCTGAAGTAACTTCGAGTGTGAGATGGTATCGAAGGCTTTCGAGAAGTCAAAGGAAATCAAAACCGTAAACTTCTTATTGTCCATCGAAAGACGTGCATCGTCAATGATCCCCAGAAGGGCAGTCTGAGCGGAGTGCAGCTTCCTGTACCCAGATTGATTAGGCTCAATGATTTTATTCCTGGCCAGATAATCAGAAAGCTGCACATGAACAACATGTGGATATCTGAGTCTATCTGTTGCTGGGTCAGATGTTGATATTGCGGAAGACTTAGGTCCGGTAGATAAGTAGGCGGATTTGCAGGGCTGAGTTCGGTACAAAAATTAGTCGAATTTGAATGTATAAGATCAGTAAGTGTGGTGTTATCAATAAATCTGAGTTTGCGTGTACGCATATATTTTTGTGAAATGTGTGGGGTGGCAATGTTGTATGTTATCTCAATAAGATCATGACCAGGTGTGAAAGGTGATACTGTTCGCTATCGCGAACTCGGTGAAAAGATTGAATTTCGCGAGAGGCTACCTCAAAGCGGGGATTATGCAAGCGACCCTAGACCAAAACTCGTAATTGTTGACGACTTGATGCTCGAATCGAGCACAGGCGGTGCAGTTCTCGATTTATTTGCAAAAAAAGAGTCATCAATAACTTGTCGGTGATATTTATTACTCAGGATATTTTTCATCAAGCCCGAGGCCAACGCGACATATCACTGAACACACAATACATCGTTGTTTTTAGAAATCTCCGCAATAGAGCTCAGACTACGCATCTCTCTTGTCAACTGTGTCCTGAAGGTCCGCGTTTTTTGCAGGAAGCATACTGAGACGCTATTTTGGAACCTTACGGCTATCTGCTACCGGATCTGAATCAAAACACTCCGGAAAACTGCGGATTTCGGACATCTATTTTCCCCAACGACGAGTGGCAGTACGTTTACGTACCGCCTAAAAATATAAAAGGTGGTGACAAAGCAAATCTCGTACCAGTCGCATCTCTGTGATTGCTCGTATATGTAGATCGCCGTTTTTCGAAAAAGAAAAACAAATTTTGCGAGCCTAGTATCATCCCAACAAGGAGCAGAGAAAAGCAGTTTAGCGCAGAGCTGATCCTTCATTGATTAAATGTATTTGTAAGTGTGCCGTGAATATCTTACAAGGAGAGGCTAGGCGTAGTACACCCTGCGGGTCACTGATCCTAACAAAACTTTGGGGCTCGTTTTATAATATCATAAAATTAAGAAATCCATCAATAATTCTGTCCAACGGGGCCTTGATATCGATTTGCTATATAGCTCATATGGCATTTTTAGAACTTTTTCCGTTTTTTAGCTAATTTTTCAAAAATTTCTCTTCAAAGCCTATTGCACTTACAGAATTCTGCAACCTTGCATTCTCTTGGTTTTTTCATTTACTTTCAAGGAAAAATATTCTTGAGTTTACTTTTGATGAGTTTGACCCTGGGCTAAGAGGATTTCTAAAAGTATTTTTTTTGGATCTTTTGGCTTTTTTAAACTTTAATTGTACATGAACAACTTTATTAAAACGACGTCTCAAAATATTTTTTCTCAAAAATTTATGAAAAAACAAAAAGAATGCGAGGTTGCAAAATTCTGTACGTGCAATAGGCTTTGAACAGGAATTTTTAGAAAATTAGCTAAAAACCACCAAAAACTCTAAAAGTATCTAGACAAGCATTATCTAGATAGATACAGTATACCCCCGTTTGTACCCAATCATATTAAAACTTTGCGCAAAAATTGTAAGCAATTAATATGGAATGCTAAACAACTTTAGAGTGAATTGTCTGACGTATGTGGTCTATATTGTTTAATTTTTTTTACATTATATGACTAACAGATCGGGTTTCAAAGCTTTTTTAAGTAATTTTTCTGATGACTTAAAAAAATGATGATATTGCAAAACCTTTTGTTAAACACAAATCACGTGATAATTATCAATTTACTGGTAGCGGTGGATGTATTATTCTTTGTTTACAAAGTAGTAGTGCGAAAATGTCTTTATTATAAAATCACGTTGTCATGACTTTGTAAAACGCTAATGTTGAATTTGCGGATTTGTGATATTTATTTTAAATAATTTATATCTATAAATTGCACGACGAAAGTCAGTCTTTCCATCAGTCACAAAGTGTACAGCCATCGACTTAACTGATCACCTACTCTTTACCAACCGTACATAAGCCAATAAACAAGCTCTCGGATTTTTGAAAGGCATCTTCCTGAAAATACTTGTAAGTAGATTTGTGGACCTCTATTATTTTCACACTTTATTTATCATTTTTCTTAAATTAATCAAAAAAATTTGTTCCAGGCTTAAAAATATGGCTGCAGAAGAAGTAGGCATCGACTGGCTCAACAATATATCTCAAGCACCTGATTTACCCCGTAAAAACTTAAAGCAGCTGGACATAAATCACAAATACAGAGTGACATCTGTAAACAAGACGACAACAAAATATGGAGGGAAAGTTTTGGCCACCTTCGATAACGAATTTGCTGTTTATCTGCCCCAAAAAATTTCGGATGCCATGACGAAACATGAGTCCTTTTGGGAAAAAGTATTGAAGAAGATTGATAAAAATAAATTTTATGCCACCTACATTGGTAATTTTCAATTTGCGTTTACTTTCGATGATTAACTGTAAAAAGTTTTGTTGTATTAATTGTAAAAAGTTTTGTGTATGTAAATCTTTAAAAAATGAAAAAAAAAATTTAAAATAAATATATACTTGAATTGTTTTTAATTATCCTCCTCCTCACTTAAATCATATTTTCTTTTAAAAAAAAAAAAGTAAAATTAGTTAGTATTAAAGTAAAATCAAAGTATTTTTCAAAGGATTAAAAATTATTAAAAAAGTAAAACAATTAGTATCAAAGTATATTCAAAGTATTTTTCAATGGATTAAAAATTATTATTATTAATTTCTATTTTTTTTGATTTCTTAAGCTAGTTTTTTAATTTAAAAAAAAAAAAATGCACTTCCGACCTAAAAATGCACGATCCAGAACAAAATAATCTCTTGAAGAATACGTAATCTAAACGCAGTCGCAACGACCTTCACTTCTGCGGAATCAGCACCATCGTCGTCGTCAGAAAGCAGTCCCTATCTGCATCCCGAGCGGACATGTGTACCACCTCCTGCAGCAGCTTCCAGACGCTGCCTGACCGATTAAGCCGCTGCTGTTACCCCTACCTGCAGCAACCTCGAGGCGCAGCCCGACCGCGTCATCTGCCGCCGACACCGCTTGAGGTTGCTCACACGGGTGATTCATTTTTTGTTAACATTCACCATAGTGTTACTATTCAAACATCCAAGCGATAGCTATAGATATACAAATTACACGTGAAATTTGGTATAACTTACAGCAACTGACTGTCTCGCACTTATGCAAGAGATGGGTATGTAGGATTTTGGTATGTAGGGTCGACCAGGGGTCTTGATTGAGATTAGGAGCCCTACACTCCAAGTAGTGTGAATGAAGGGTAGTCAGGTAAGTACAATTAATTTAATCTTTATTGGTTCGATGTACAGAGCCGACAAGGCATGGCGCGTGGCTCTTGTCGGAAGGCTCGAGGCATACTGGTCGCGCGCTCAGCTTGACGCAGCAAGCAGCGCTGGCATACGTTCGCTCTCTCTCTCGCACACACTCCCCGATTCTCTCCGCCTCGCGCAGGCTCGTCGGAGAAGAGCCCACAGGTATAACTTATAGAGTGCCATCTGTCGGAGCTTGGACATGTGAATACTACTTATATATACATAAATCTAATATAGCTACTTCTATATCACTACTTAATATAGTATTTTTTCGGTCACCAACCAATTATCGGTGCTTTATTCTTGCTGTTTTTTGACCAGTGTATACATAGTATGTTTTGCAAACCAAATATTTTATTTTATTTGGTCTGTTTTGCAGTCGGATTATTTATCGGATCGTCAAAAAACTTACTCAAAAATGAAAACAACCGAGGTGCCAGGCTTTGAAGTTACAACGTGGCAACACAGTTTATGACTCGACTTCTTGTCATTTGTTCAAAAAACAACTCTACAATAAAGCACCTTAAAATTGATTGGAGCCCGAAAAAACATATATTGGAACATGTTCGATTATGGTCGATTCTCGACTAGCCGAAGGCATCGTCCAGGAATACATGATCGAACATGTCCAAATATATGCTTTTTCGGGCTCTAATCAATTTTAGGTGCGTTATGAGTGTTTTTTTCTGAACAAATTATAGAAAGTTCAGTCATAAACTGTGTTGCCGCGTTCTAAGCTCAAAGCCTGGCACCTTGGTGGTTTTCATCTTTGAGTAAGATTTTTGACGATCCGATAGGTGGCGACGGCAAAACAGGCCAAACATAGGAAAACAGACCAAATAACTGAAAATATTTGGTCTGAAAAACAGACCATATATTTATAGACTGAATAAGGTGTGGGTTTAAATAATGAAAAGACGGTCAAATTAAATAAAATATTTTTAATTAAATTTCAAAGTTTACAATGGCACTAGGGCCGTTATTAAGCTTGTGTGCAGAACGAGGTTAGCTGTTGCTCGTGTCGTGGTTGGCCCAAGACTGAAGGCGGCGACTGGCTATGCGTGGCTCGATTGTTCACGACGTCTGTCCACAGTTGCGGTTGAAGTTGCCGCTTGCGCCTGTGTCCGCGTGGACCGTTCTGGGGAGCGATCCCCACAGCCACTCCCCCTCCAGAGACCATCGCAGGTTGAAGCAGCGAAGGGAACGATACCCGTTTCGTTCTTCGAGGAGAGAATGGCGTCGATGCAGCTGGGGCCGGAGTTGTTGGAGTCGTTGGCTCCGCAGCAGGTTTCCCATAGACCACTCGCATGGCTCCGGTAGATGAGGAGTTTCCAAGTCGGCGGTAGTCAGGTACGCTGGCTTCAGGTGGTTGGTTGACACGACCTTCTCTCTACCGTTGACCTTGATGACAAAAACCTTCTCATTGACACACTTCGTTACCTCGTGAGGGCCAGTGTACGGAGGTTCTAGAGGCTTCTTGACGGTGTTCACCTTTAAGAAGACGTGCGAGCAGGTTTTGAGGTCTTTGAAGGTGAACGGTCGATGTTTGGCATGGTCTGAGGCTGGCAAAGGCTTGATTTCCAGCATGAGGGTTCGCAGCTTCTCTAAGAAGCTTCTGGGATAAACTTCTCTCGTAGTATGAGTGAAAAATTCTCCTGGCACGCGTAGAGTGGTACCGAAAATCATTTCGGCTGGTGATGCTTGTAGGTCTTCCTTGAAGCAGTTGCGCAGGCCAAGCAGGACAAGGGGTATGCGTTGTGGCCAAGGAATCTGACCCTCGCACATAAGAGCCGCCTTCAAGGTACGGCGGACACGCTCCACCATTCCGTTAGACTTCGGGTGCCAGGGTGTTGTGTAAATGGGCTTAGCCCCAATCATTCGTGCAAGAGCCGCCTGGAGTGACGATTTGAATTGTTTGCCCTGATCAGTGGTGATCTCGATTGGGCAAACAAAGTTTGAGACCCAGTGCTGATAGAAATTTGCCACAACGGTCTCTGCCATGATGTCCGACAGCGGAACTGCTATGGGCCACCTCGAGAACCTGTCAATCATCGTGAGGCAGTAACGCAGGTTGTCTACCTGCGGCATGATGATAATGTCCAGATGGATTCGCTTAAAGCGGTTGCTGGGTACGTGGAAGGTGTTAATTGCGGCTCGATTATGGCGACTGACCTTGGATCGTTGACATGGTTCACAAGATCGAGTCCAATGGTCGACGTCTTTCCTAATGCCAGGCCAGACAAACTTGGAGGTAACGATCCTTGTAGTCGTGCGTGGACTGAGGTGCGCCAGCAAATGCAGGACATCGAAGGCACGACGACGCAGGTTGGTTGGAAGGTAGGGCCTGACGATGCCATCCTCGATGTTGCAGGCAATTGAAGAACCATGGGCATGGAGTACCTGCAGGTCCAAAATGCCTTTGTCCAGCAAATGTTCCAGCTCGTCATCCTTGGGCTGTGCTGCCTCAATGTCTCGAGCAAACAGAGCGGATGGCATGGCGATTGCGGTGACTCTGGACAGAGTATCTGCCACTTCATTGTCCTAACCCTTCACGTGCTCTAGGGTGACATTGAATTAGAGGATGTAGTCCAGCTGGCGCTGCTGCCTTGGGGTGGCGTTGTCCGACCGCTGCTGGGCCGCAAAGGTTAAAGGCTTATGGTCGGTAAGCACTTTGAAGCTTCGCTCCTCCAAGTACCTCTGAAAAAACTTGATGGCCTCGAAAATGGCCAACAGCTCTTGGTCGTAGTTGCTGTACTTTTTTTGTGTGGGGGACAGCTTGCTGGAGAAGAAACCGACCGGATGCCAGACGTCGTCGATTTCCTGCTCTAGGGCGGCGCCGATGCCCTTGTCGGAGGCGTCTGTCGTTAGGTGCAGTGGCGTCGATGGCGACAGGAAGGTGTTAATTGTGGCCCTTTTCAAATCCTCCTTACATCTCTGGAAATCTGCCTCCGCTTCACGTGTCCAGCTGACCTTGACTTTGCGTCCTCTGGGAAGGCCGCACAGCATGTCGTTCAGCGACGCCTGTCGTTTGGCCGCTTCAAGAAGACAGCGTCGGTAGTGGTTCAACACCCCCAGGGAACTGCGGAGCGGCCGTCTCAGGCTTAGGAATCTCCATGATGGCTTCCACCGTGCGTGCTGGTGGCCGGAAACCCTCGGGCGAGATGGTGTAGCCCAGGAACTGGACCTCGGGCTAACCCAGCTGGCACTTCTGGAGATTGATGGTCAATCCTGCCTCTCGCAGTCGCTGGAAGATGAGATGAAGGACCTAACGAAGGGTATGTCCCGGCACAGCGCGTCCATGAAGCGCTGAAACGTTTGCGTGGCGTTGCACGAACCCATGGAGAGGTACAGGAACTCGTCGAGCCCATAGGGTGTTGTGACGACTGTCTTGCTGATGTGTTCCTCTGCCATGGGGATTTGGTAGAATCCCTTCTCCAGATCTAAAGTAGTGAAGACGCTGCAGCCATGACAGTCATGAAGAATATCCTCAATGACAGGAATCGGGCAGCAGTCCGGACGCGTTTAGGCGTTCACACGGCGGTAGTCGCCTGTCATCCTGTATCCACCAGACTTCTTAGGCACCATGTGTATTGGGCTCGCCTACTGGCTGGACAAAAGCCTGATAATGCCCCTCTTTAGAGTTCGTCGATCTCCTGCTTGGCCGCCTGAAGACGCTCGCCATGGAGCTGCCGTGGTCGCTTGAAGACCGGAGGGCCCTTGATGAAAATGTGGTGTACAACCGGAGTTCCGCTGAGGTTTGCCTTTCCCTGCTGGAGCTTGGTGATGTCAGCAAACTCCACCAATAGCTGATTGTAGACCATGCGGTGTTTGTCCTCAGTGGAGCAGCTCTGAATGCCAACGCCAAAGACTTCTGCGGTGTGGAGTGTAGCTTCGACACTGAGGGTGGTGGTAGGATCGGCCAGGCGACGATGCTGGAGGTCCGCCAGGAGGCCAGTGCTAGCCAGGAAGTCTGCGCCTAGAATGGGGTTGTGGACGTCGGCGATGATGAAGGGCCAAGTGAAGTCTCGACGAAGCCCCAGGTTGAGGGTCACCATTCGTCGGCCGTACGTCTTAATGACGGTTTTGTTGGCTGCTGCCAGTTGCAGGTCCTGGACAGGAGGTTTTCCTTCCACCGCCGAGAGTGGCAGTATGGACATGACCGAACCGGAGTCGACCAGGAAGCGTAGGCCAGTGTTCCGGTCCATGATGAGGAGGAGGCGATTTTCACGGAGCTGATCTTTGCTGCCAGCAGCCGCCTCAACTGAAGGCAGTGATGTTAGTTTCCCTGGTTGGCTGATGATCTGAAGCTGCAGGGTTGCTCGCATTTGCGAGCGTCGGCGCCAAATTGGTAGTGATAATAGCAGAACCCTCCTAGTGTAGCTGAGCGTGGCCTACTCCTGCTTCGGCGACGCGACTGATGGACACCCTCAGTTGGCCTTGGTTGAAACCCACGGACGGCGCTTAGTATCAGGTCGTTGGACACGTTGAGCTTTGCCAGAGCTGCTCGTATGCCGGCGAGCTCATCTGTCAAGCTAGACTTGTGAGAGCCGGTGCTTTGGGCGCCGCCACGATGATGAGGGGACGGGCTGCGCTACCTGTTATAGCTCACCTCCTGGAGTCCTGGAGGCACGTCGTGCATCTCGTCTGCTGCCTCGGCCAACTCGTCCAAGGTGTTGTTACGCAGGACTCGGAGAGTGCGTGTGACGTGCGTGGGCAGGAGGTTGAGCCATTTAACCTTGAGCGCGTCATCGGCAACCTGCGTGCCGGCGGCCAGGTTGCGCATGTGGCAAAGCAGCTGCGAGGGCGTGTGCCTGTCCAGCTCCACCCTGGTGAGGAGTTTGGTTAGCCGCTGGTCTGCTGAGTCCGAGAACCGGGACAGCATTTGCGTCTTCAGATGCTCGTGCTCCAATCAATTTTAGGTGCTTTATGAGTGTTGTTTTCTGAACAAATGATAGCAAGTTCAGTCCTAAACTGTGTTGCCGCGTTCTAACCTCAAAGCCTGGCATCATGGTCGTTTTCATCTTTAAGTAAGTTTTTTGACGATCCGATAGGTGGCGACTGCAAAACAGACCAAATAACAAAAAATATTTGGTCTGAACAACAGACCATATGTATATACACCTGTTATTTGGTCAGAAAACAGCACGAATAAAGTACCGATAATTGGTTGGTGACCGAAAACAAATAATAAAAAATACCCAAAAAACCGACACTATTTTGTATATACGCACACACTGTAACGGTCGAGTTAATTAACGCGACGATGTTAAATCAATTTCATGTTCGCCGCGCGATAATTAGAACGCTGCACGAGTGGGATCGGAATGCGCGGGAAGCTATGGAATATCGGGGTGGGTGGAACGAGGACGGGAGAGCATTCCGGAGTCAACGCTTGAACGAACACGTATCGTTCGTAAACTCGCGTGTTAAAAACTTCACTGATATCGTTAGAAATTCGCTTGAAAGAGATCGGTTGCAGTGTCGTGCGTGTCGGTGAGATATCCAACAGGACAAACCAAGTCAGCAGGAAGATTGTCATCACCTGACGCCTTGGTATTCTCCAGACTAAGACGACGACGCTGAGCCAGACGCCGGTCGGGAGCCATTGTAGCTTGGAGAGCTACACACAGCTGAGCGGCTTTGTTTACAGCCTTGCGACTTAGAACAGGTGCACCTGCGGCGATTTAGAGTGAGTTTTGTTCTGTATAAAACAACGATTGTGAGTGAGTGTGTCCGGGATCATTTAATTGTAAATCGCGATATACTTTGTTTTCTTTTCTTTTCTCGCGCGCGCGTAAGCTACCGATAGCAGCAGGTTGTTGTGTGCGCGCGCCGCTAGATTTAAAGAGCAACGATAATTCTTTGTTGTCAGTTTGAAAACTCGATTGCACGAGTTTTTATTTGGAACGAATTACTGCGTTAGATATTAATTTTGTATTAGTTTTTTAAGTTAATTTTTTTACATTAAATATTAAAAATTGACTTTCTGAATTATAATTATTTATTCTAACCGGTGTTCCTTGCGCTCGAATCCACTAGCCCACGCCCACCTACCGAATTTAACGAGCTGTCGCGCCCTTCCTGATTCTTAAGTCACTTGAGTATTTAGTTTCGTGGTCGGATTTTTCTCCTTTTTCAGGAAGTGTGTCGGCAGGTAGCCGACTGCGACAGAGATTATAGCGGCTACAGGACGAGCTCGGCAAATCAACGTGGGTTGTATTCCCGAGTCTGCCTCATTAGTTGAAGCTCTATAACAACACATACACACACACATTTGAAAATAATAATTTTATTTTCAAAATATGCTTTGTTTTTAACAGGCGTTTAAGTCACCTTTTTTTTACCAGTTTAATTTCAACTCATTGAAACGCAGTACTTCACATTTTTGCGGAACAACAGACTTTTTATTTGAAATTCGTTGAATGACAGAGGTTTAGTATTCATTTACTAATTAACCTATTCGATTCAACTTTTGGGTAAGACCCAGGATGGCCCGAGTCAGTGCGGTGTATACCTATATTTACACACACTAGGGATTATCCTGACATTTCTCATATGAGCGAGCATATGAGCAAAAGTCAAAAAGTCCGAGTCTTTTGCGTTGCATCATGTCATGTAATTTTGCAGAAAAAAGGTACTTATAAATGAGATACCATTCTGAAAATTTAACAGCTTCTAGTGATAACCAAACCCTAGAAGCTGTTGAATTTTTAGATTTATTTCTAAAAAAATCATAAAACTTTATTTAAAGCCTATAGATTAATATGATTCACCTTGTATGTATATCCAGATAATACCCAGTGTGTGTAAATATAGGTATACATAAGTATACACCGCAGTGACTCAGGTCTAGCCCAAAAATTGAATCGAATAAGTCTAGCGATTCGAGTTGCTATGCAACTAATTGGAAATAACTTAAAAATTATCGAAATACCCACACTCCTCAGCCAAAAGTTAAATGAGGCGTTACTATTGATTGAAATTCTACTCGGGAAAATAATCCTTGTAATTTAAACTTTTTGTAGTCAATTGTTATTGAACAATATCGTGTAACTATTAAAATAAAATCGACTTAAAAATAATTTTTTGACCAAAAATTAATAAAAAAAAAAAAAATTAGGATAACTCAAAAAATTCAATATGTTGTAAAATGACTATTGTAATGCATTTTTTTTCCTCCGTCCAGAAAGCGGAATTTTTTGGTGGTGGCCTAAAACAAAATCGTTGCTATTCTTCGAACAAAATGTATCCATACCTTGGCTAGTAAGTAAGAAAGCCTTGGACCTCATCTTTATTGACATTATATGTGATCTAAGGAATTTCTCACTTTAGTGGCCTAGGTATGTAGAATACTATTAACCTGCATACATAGTTCGTTTTATATTTCATTATTTTCAAAACTTATTGTTTTTAGAACGCAGGAGAGCTATTAATAAAAACTTATACTGACTTACGTCAGAGAGAAGTTCAAGGAGGTGGAAAATCTACATGGAGGATAACTGTTAGGCAACTTGAAAGTTTAATTCGACTTTCCGAAGCTTTAGCTAAAATGGAATGTGAAGATGAAGTGTCTGAACGGCATGTCAAAGAAGCTCGTCGTTTGTTGAGTAAAAGCATCGTTAGAGTAGAACAACCAGACATTGATCTAGATGAAGGCACAGATGATGCAAATAATGAAATGGACATCGATGAAACTAGACCAGAAAATGAGATTTCAACAGAATATTCTGGTAAGTTTTTGTGTAGATTATTATCTCATCAACGTCAGACTGGCAGAAATTTTTCGGTAAAGTTTGGGTAGTAAAATATTTTAGATAAACTTGAAAAATTTATCGGGAAATTCCCATTTCGACTATTTTTGATCAAGTAAGATACTGTAGTTTAAAATACTAGAAAAATTGTTTTTCACTGGTTTGTTAAATTAAAAAAAAAAAAGACAAGCTTTTTTTTCGAATTTTACGATGCGTAGAAATTTTTTTTTTCCGTGGGAAAGTTTATAAATAAGAGGCGTCAGTTTTGAAGTTTCCACATCTTTTTTAAGATTGTTTTTGCGACTTTTTTTTGACAAGATGGTAGTTAAGTAAGACAGTCATAAAGGGCAATGTTCTCGCCGGTGGCAGTTCCTTTGACATGGCCCAATCCCCGAGAGCTAACCCTGCTCAATTTACTAAACTGCTTCTTCCTAGTTTCCCGAGTTTTACGCAACAGTTCTATAGGGGATGGCTTTGCTCCGCCTCTTTTGGGCCATTTTCTCGATTTTGAGGTATCGGAGTGTTCAGATCTACATGCTTTATGTTAAAGTGCAGCAGGTGATTACGTAATCCACCGTATAGAACCGACCGTGCTGAGACCCTCCGTATCTAGAGCCTCCAGCAGGGCTCGCGGGTTGAGCATCCCCATTGTCTTCGCGAGGTCTCGCGTGCCTGGGGGAAATCTCACAATCTCGTAAACGGCAAGCCTCACGTCGATTTGGATCACCGAAATTCCGGGTTCGCGGTAGTCTGCCATGGTGACTGAATAGGGATTATACATATGTTGTGATTAACGTTCCTCTACTACCTCAAAGCAGGAGGTATTATAGCTTATCTAACAGATAAAAGCACACACGAGCTCAGCTAAATCCAATGCCTAAATAAAAGAACTGGTGGTAATAGTAGATCTTACACGTATACCGGCCAACCACGCCTTTGCCAGAAAAAACAACAAAATCCGTCAATGACGAGAGAATAAATAAGAAAGTACACTGCCTATTTGCAATAAAAAAATTCAAGCTCAAACTTAACCGTTACTAAATCTAAATTCCTCTTTACCACGATAGAACTAGGGGGTACCCCCCTGCTCGCTTCGCTCGCCAACCCCCAGAAAAATAAAATTCAAAATAAAAGGAAATATTAAAGAATGTAACATTTTCTCTCTGTGTTTTTAGGGCTTGAGACCTTCTTTGGCCAAGTTTCATTAGGGTGAAACTAATAAAAATAAATAAAAAAGTTAAATAATAAGTTAAAATACTTCTGCAAGCTTTTCTACTCCGAGTTAGATGTAAAAGCATATGCCTGGGTAAGAGCCTGGTTATAAAAAGCAGTAAGAGCAACGGTAAGAACAAGGGTAGTTACAAGGGTTTGCAGTGAGATGAAAGGTAGGCATAAAATAAGGTGCGGGTGTAGTCACAAGCTATAAGAGTAGAAACAATGGTATGTATTAGAGTAGGCACAGAGGTAGACACAAGGGTATGTGTATAAGTGTAGGTACAAGTTTAGATTCAAGCATAAAATTCTGGGGGGTTGGCGAGCGGAGCGAACAGGGGGTACCCCCTAACATATTCTTATATTATATAGTTATATCCGGGAGTAGCATTATTTTTTTACGGGTTTTTGAAGACATTTTGCTCCTCCTTTCTTAACGGAGCATAATTATAAAGAAATTCCTTCTAGTTATTTAGTTCAAGGGCGCTCCTCCCGTGCTCCTCCCAAATTATTCATTGCTCCTACCGGAGGAGCAAATTTTCTTGCTCCCCGGAAGCAGCACCTCAAAACGTTTAAAAAATCTTATATTTGACATAGTTAAATAGTGCTCCTCCCATTCAGCTCAGCTCCTCCTGCTGCTTCTCCCTGTTTCAAAAAAATATTAATTTTTTGGCTAAAAAAAATTTGCTCCTCCGGGAGGAGCTGGGAGGAGCACCCTATAATTATGTGAAATATAAGGTTTTTTTAAACGTTTTGAGGTGCTCCTCCGGGAGGAGCTTTTTAAAATAATTGCTCCTCCGGGAGCAGCACCTCAAAAGCATGAAAAAACCTTGTATTTCAAATAATTTTAAGGTGCTCCTCCCGGAGGAGCTATAATTTAAAATGCTCTTCCCGGAGGAGCCACAAAGATGAGAACAAAGGTTCAGAGTTAGAAACCAAAGCATGAAAAAAAGAAAAAACAACAGTAAACACCAAAATTGAAGCAAGTAGATTCATGTGAGGGAGACTAGGTAAAAAATTGTTTTTTACAATTGTCACAATTAGCATAGGAACAATATTAAGCAAAAGTGTACATATGAGCGTAGGCTCAAAGTTACAAACGTAATGACAAGTCCAGGTACGGAAAAAAAGGGCGTTGGGGGAGGGGGCGTGATGAAAAAATTACAGGAAAAATTAAAATATATAAAAATAAGCATATTTTGGTACACTTTTACGGTTAGCTAAGCACTTTCTTGGGGGCGTGGGAGAAGAAAAACAATATAATTTATCAAGATATACAGGGTGTACTTAAAGTATGAAATCAAGCAATTATCTCCGAAAATACGCAATTCTTGTATAGCACATGCAGTGTAAAAGTTTCCAAAAAAAAAAAATTACAATTTAGTGGGCACTATGAAATAGGGTCCTGGTCCTTATTTTAGGCCCCATGACCCTTAACTTCAGTTTTTCAAATGGTAACCCCAATTTTTGACTCCGGAAGGGAAAAGAGCCCTATGGGACCCTAATAAGCGCCCAAAAATTTTTCAAAAAATATCTTAAAATTGTAAAATTTTTCGTTCTTTTCGAATTCGGGGTCAAAAATAGGGGTTCCCATTTGAAAAACCGAAGTTAAGGGTCGTAGGGCCCAAAATAAGGGCCGGGACCCTATTTCATAGAGCCCACTAAATTGTAATTTTTTTTTTTCAGGAAACTCTTACACTGCATGTTCTATACAAAAATTGCGTATCGAAGATAAATGCTTGATTCTATACTTTTAGTACACCCTGTATAATGTATAAATAATAATAATAATTTTCAGCACTTGCAACTTTTTTGATGTTTAACTACGGTGGCAAGGGGATGCTCTTCACAAATTTCTTTTGGACACGGGGGTCTCATACACCTATTATTTCTTGCTAAACATCTCCATGGATCGCTCGAAATGACGGCCTCCCACAGCTCCCGCTGTTGCCTTGATGTTCTCGGTTTCGAACCGGGGCCTGGCTGTCTTATGTGATCTGTCGACGGAATGGTAGGACGGCATCGCCCAGTCTTGTGGGACCGGAGTGGTAGCGGCATCCCAGGTACTTGGGGATTGTCACTTGCACTCCCGTAAGAACTGTGTGTCCGTCCTTATTAAGTAGCGGTTCATGGGCGTTAACCGGTGGATAACGAGGTTTTTTTTTGTTCTCAGTCGTCTCGAAGTTTAGCGCGGTCGCTACGCTCTCTCTCGAATCCCAAACAAGAGTGGAAAAGATGCCCGTGGTTTGGACTCAGAGACCTGCATCCGGCGAGGTAGGGAGAAGATGTGCCGCTTCTTAGGGTTACATGACTAAATTCCCGACGACAAAATTCCCCGGTACAAAAATTACACGACAAAATTCCCGGACGAAAAAATTCCCGAAAAAAAAATTCCCGATGAAAAAATTACCCGAAAAATTGTTTTTGACAAAAATATACTTATTAGGACAATTTAAATATTTATTAACATCGATACACAAAAGTATTTTGGATAAACAACACTTTTTTTATTAACTCTATGAGTGTAGTATAAGAAACCACTAACATTTAATAAAGGATTACCCTTTTGTATTACAAAAGGTCTATATAGCTACAGAGCTACTTTTCGCTTTAGATTTCGATAGAATTAGTGGAAATTTATAATAATAAACTTTGCTAATGGCGCGCTCTTCGGTGGCCCTTTGGGCCCCACGCGCGCATTGTTTAAAAAATAACCCATTAAATAATAATAGTGATATTTTGTCGTCGGGAATTTTTAATTTGGGAATTTTTTTTTCGGGAATTATTTTTCGGAAATTTTGTCGCCGGGAATTATTTTTCGGGAATTTAGTCGTGACACCGCTTCTTGGCAGCTGCAGCCCACTGCGGCCGCGGCTGGACCTCTTTTTTTCCAGCCACATATAAACTTTTTCATGTCACAGATATTCCCTGTGGTGTACCACGTCACATTATAATAAAGTTAATGCAAAAATACTGCTTATTGTTAGTTTAAGATAATGCTTATTGTTAGTTTTACTTTTTTGTATTTAAAAACGACACCACGACTACCAATTTTCAAAAAACTACATCTCGGGTAATATTGATGGAAAAATTATCAAAAAAATCTTAAAATACATTTAAAATCGAAAACTTTTCAGAAAAAAATACAAATAGAAAGTGTACATCTTTTCATTCATCAAAAAATTCGAATTGTAGAAATTCCAATTACCCAATATATATACTAAGGATAGTATGCGAATTTTTTCGGCAAACAAAAAAAAATTCGAATCATAGAAAATTAACAATTATCGGCTATTTCAATCCTGTAATTTTAACTGTATTTTGTGTGCATTAAGGTATATTAAAAACAAGTAATTTTTTTAATTCAACTTCGTTGTTAACTTCTTATTATTTCATTTATGTTTGCAGATCCCATTCATGAGTCACACACTAAAAAAAAACTTTCAGTGTCATATGATGAGTACAAAAATCTTACTAACATGTTGGTTCTTCATATGCGGTCTGAAGAAGATCGAATAGAAAAAGGTATGAAAAAAATCTTACTAAACAAAAAAATGTAAACAATTTACTTTTTTTTCTTATTTAACATTGACTTATTCAACATATTTAATTGTAGAAGAAAATAAAAGAGGATTAAGGAAGCCTGAATTGGTGGCTTGGTACCTTGACAAAATACAGGATCAAATTGAATCTGAAGAAGATTTAATTGAAAGAAAAAGTTTGATAGAAAAAATAATTGACAGGCTTACTTATTATGATGAAATCATCATACCATTAAGATCAAACAAACAAGGAGATCAATGCGAAGATGAAGAAGGTCCTGTGCTCATAGCTCACCCTAATTATGTTATCGAATAATCATGCAGTTTGAATATATTTCTAAATAATGAAAAAAAGAAGAAAAAAATAAAATGATGTATTTATTTTTTATAATTAAACTTTATTACTTATAGACTAATAAGAACGCTTAATATAACAATTAATGTTTTATCAAAAAATTCTTGCGTTCTTAAGTAGGGTTTTTTTTCTTCTTTTTTTAAGATCATGGATTTTACATTGATTTTATCAATAGGTATTTTATTTAAATATAAGGTAAATTTCCACAAATTATTATGCAGTACCATATAAGTTCAACATGATGGCACCCTCCATCGTTTATTATAAAATCACACTTTAGACCCTAAAAAATGTTCTAAATTTAGTTAAATTACTAATCTTCACTGTAGCTTACAGAAAACATCGATAAAATTAATAAAAAAAATTTCTCTTTTACTGATTGCTCTTTTTTTTTTATGAATAAACGTTTTCACTGTTAAAAAGTAGTATGACATAGGGAAACGTGGGTCATAATTGTGTAAAAGACGTAACAAATGCGTTTTAGAGGGTTTTTTTGAGGAAATAAAATCAGTCCAATATAAATTTAGCGATCTGTTAAACTCTAACAAAGTCGAAGAGAAGTTTTCCCTGTCAATATGAAAAACTTTGAACAAGTGATAAAACTAAAAAGAAGATAATTTCTCCTTTGTAATTTGGATTTTCATGAAATTTTACTCACAGCTTCCATTCATCATAAAAAAAGCCTTTCAGTGTTCTTTTTCCAAAATGAGCCTTTTTTCATCTACTTTCCATATAGCCCCTGTGTTAAAAAGTAGACAGATTTCAATAAAAAGCCATTTTGATCTCATTTTCGAAAAATTAGAGTTATTCGATTCAACTTTGGGAACAGCTCCCAGAGCAAATCCGAGCAAACCGTGGCAGCAGGGAAGTATCGAAATGTGAATCGAACGCGCGTTCGTTTCAATATGTTTTAGTACAGTACCAATAATATATTTAGTCAAAAAAATTGCAAAAGTGATTCTGACTGTCAAAATGAGTTTTAAATATTATTCGAATTGTAGGAAAAAAATCTTACCAGTGTAGCATTTGCGATGACGGAATGGGGTGGTTTTTTAGGGGTAGAAAATCGTTTTTTTCATTTTTTGGAAAAACTATTGATTTTATCAAAAAAGTTTGAATGTAAAAGTTGTAGATAACCTAAAAATCTACAACTTTTGTTCTATACATTTTTTTTCATAACCTCAAAATTTTCGAGAAAAATGCAAAAAACCGTTTTTTTGGTTTTTGATTTTTCCTGGCCACAAAAATCGTTTAATTATTACCGTACTAGGCAAAAGTAAAGCATTTTATATGTTAAATAATTAGTTTTTTTTTTTTATTTAAAAATATTTAATTGTTTACGAGATATTAACAAAAAATGCAATAGTATATTATTCACCGAGGGACTAAAGTGTGCTGGGGAGGCTCGCTGCGGTTGCAGCCCGTGCCGAAGGCGAGGGCTGCAATTAGCGGGCCTCCCCGGCACATTATTAGTTCCGAGTGATATATACACTTTTTTAATCTCGTATCGCCAGATTTAACTTGATTTCCTCCGATCAAAGCCAAAAAAACGGCGAGGTTGCTCCCTGCGCATAGCGACCAGCGCGCATCTCACAGCAGATCAGTGTGTGTCTCCCCGAGCCGCAGGCGAGGGTATGACAGCTAATCTGCTATGCGCGCTGGTCGATTGCGCAGGGAGCCCCCGCCGTTCTTTTGGCTGTCATCGGAGGGACTCAAGTTATTACTTGCGATGCACGAGGTTAAAAAATTTTTTTTTTACTTAAAGCCATTTTCCGTTTAAACTTTTTCTAATAGAAAGTCCAGGTTGGTCTCATTTTGTTTGTCTAATTTTATATTTTCATTAAAAAAAAAAAAAAGTTATGACCTCACCAGAGGAAAACATTGAAAAAAATCAAAAAAAAATCATAAAAATTTTTTGTTAAAGTTGATAAATTCGGATTTGATAGTAGCATTTTTACAGAAGTTTTTTTTCCTTTACCAGAAAAAGCAGAGGTCGTGTCACATCTGGTAAAGGAATGTATAAATGCAACAATTTCTCGATCATGTTTGAAACTATCTGATCCAAAAAAGGCTTCTTTAACTGTTTTAGTCCCAACTTTATTAAAAAAAACATGCAAACCAACATCATCAACCAATTGACACAAAAGCACTAAAAGATCAATGTCTTGTCCAATTATTACAACGTTTGTTGTAATGGTTAATGATTTTTTAGTACAGCAATTGCTCTTGCTGTTACTACAATAAGTCTATCAGCGTCTTCATCAGCTTGTTGACAGTTGAATCCAGAAGCAGACAGCTTCTGCATGATTTTTTTTATTAATCTATTTTTATTCCGTTCGTTACTTAAAAACTTATCTGGTGTGTACGAAATTTCTGTAGTCTTCTACAGTCTCTTACTACAGGGGCGGCATTCTGTAGACCAAAGGTAAGGATATGAACGTTTACGTAGGTTTAGGTTACCCCCACCACCGATTTTTCTGTAGCCAACTATATCTATACTTATGGTTCTTACCTCCCTTAACGTTCGTAACCTTACCTGCGCTTTACAGAATGCCTCCCCAGGGGGCCCGTACCATTAAACAAAGAGACGAGGAAAAGACTTTATAAAATGTTACTTCTGATTTTTAAAATTTTGTACAAATAGTATATACCATGTACTATTTACCATATACTTTTTTTTTTTTTTTACTTATTTATAGTCGCGACTTTTATGCTCCAATATGTGCTAATTGACGACTTTTGTTCCCTACACTGCTTCGCATTAGCCCATGGTCCAAATAGACCATGTGGAGTACGAGAATCCCAGGGTATGTGCCCCATTCGACTTAATCGAAAGACCAGCGCTGAACCGGCTGGCTCATGGGGAACTTGTCCCAAATATTGCCCCCAATCAGATAGTCTTGGATTAGACCAGCGCTAAACCAAGTTTAGCTCATTGGGAAATTATGCCCCAAATATTGCCCCCTGTCGAGATAATCTCCGACCAGCGCTGAAATGAAAGCCCCCGGTGAAACTGACTCCAAAGCAGTCGGGGTGCACGTAGGGATCGATATTACCGACGCAGCTAACGAAGAAAAAATTCTAAGTTGGTTGCGCCGAGGATCGAACCCAACACCCCTCGAACGACGTTGTTTCAGAAGCGAGCACCCTAACCACTGACCCAACGACCGCTCTATTTACCATATACTATATACCATATACAATATATTTTTTTGTTTATTTTAAGATGAATTTTTTAACAATCACTTTTAATTCTATTGGAATTATTAGTTGGAAATTGTACTTAGCATTCAACATAAATTAATGCCATAAATATTGTTAAACAATACAATATTTATAACAAATAAATCAATTTTATTGAAAAAATATTAAATTTTTCGGTTTTTTTGATTTTTTTCAATGTTTTCCTCTGGTGAGGTCATAATTTTTTTTTTTTTTAATAAAAATATAAAATTAGACAAACAAAATGAGACCAACCTGGAGTTTCTATTAGAAAAAGTTTAAACGGGAAATGGCTTTAAGTAAAAAAAAAATTTTGCATTTTTTGTTAATATCTCGTAAACAATTAAAAATTTTTAAACAAAAAAAAAAAAAAACTAATTATTTAACATATAAAATGCTTTACTTTTGCCTAGTACGGTAATAATTAAACGATTTTTGTGGCCAGGAAAAATCAAAAACCAAAAAAACGGTTTTTTGCATTTTTCTCGAAAATTTTGAGGTTATGAAAAAAAATGTATAGAACTAAAGTTGTAGATTTTTAGGTTATCTACAACGTTTACATTCAAACTTTTTTGATAAAATCAATAGTTTTTTCAAAAAACGAAAAAAACGATTTTCTACTCCTAAAAAACCACCCCATTCCGTCATCGCAAATGCTACACTGGTAAGATTTTTTTCCTACAATTCAAATAATATTTACAACTCATTTTCACAGTCAGAATCACTTTTGCAATTTTTCGCAATTTTCTTATTTTTTCCGGTAACGGTACTGTACTATTTCGCTTGGATCAAATCCGTCGGTGCTCCTCGAGAAAATCCATGCTACTGAGCTAAGCTTAAGACGCAACGTTAAAATTTTGGTTATGTACAGCTGTTCGTTGTTTCCAAAACAGTTTGCGTTTACATTGTGTGTTGTGATGATAAATTAAAATGTGTTGCAATTTTTAGATAGAATAAATGAAGTGTTCATTAAGTTTAATAAATGCCTGTGTCATTAAGTTCGAAGTTATTCATTTAATTCATTTAGCAAGCCTTAAAGTGCTCAAGCTCAGTTGTTATTTTAAATAAAGATGATGGATGTGCAAGATCAAGAAGTGTCTTCATCATCGTCATCGTCATCATCATCATCATCGTCGTCGTCAAATTCATCGTCTGGTAGCAGCTCCGATTCTTTACTTTCGAATGGCTGAGAAAGCAGCTCAGGATCTTCTGTTGGAGTGGCTGATTTGTTCGAGAAACTATTGCGAGCTACCGTTGTTCAAGATTATCGTGACAAAGAATTTATTCTTCAGTTTAGACTTGACAGGGCCACAGTAAATCAGCTTATAAGAAGATACAGTGAATCAAAGAATTGTATTCATTTAAATTATAAGTTTTTTTTATAACAATTACTAATTTATAAAAAATGAAAATGATGTATTTATTTACAACTAATTTATTTGCAGCTGGTGGAAGGCCCCCAATCCGTCCAGACAAACAGATTTACTGTTTTTATGGTTTGTGGGACACCAAGTGGCGTCTTACGATGAAGTGCAAGACAAATTTGATGTTTCAAAGGCAGCATTTCATGGTATTATAACAAAAGTTTCAGACTTTCTTGGAGATATTGCAGGAGAATATGTGAAGTGGCCTTCAGATGATGAGATAGAAATAACAAAACAATTTTATAGTGACAAGTATAAGTTTAATGGAGTGATAGCGTTGTTGGACGGAACTCACAATAAAGTTGACAGACCACCTAAACAACAGGATCATCATTATAATAGACACGATTTTTTCTCTGTACAACAGCAAGTTTTATGTAATGAAAACTATAAAATATTGGACTTTCATCTTGGCTACCTGGGATCAGTGCACGATGCCAGAGTTTTCAAAAATTCACCCCCGTATGAACGAGTAACAAATACTAACATTAGTAAGAAAATACTTTATTAAAGATTCTTAAAATTTAAATAAAATCATTTTTTGGAATCTACATAAAAAATAATTATTTTTCAGGTAATGGATACATATTGGATGATAGTGCTTACCCCTGCCTTCGACAGTTAATAACACCATACAAGAACAATGGCCATCTTGAACCTAAACATAGAAAATTCAACAAAAAACTTTCACAGTGTAGGGTGTCAGTGAAAATACAATTCATCAGCTTAAACAAAGGTATTAATAATATGTTATAAAATTGAATTTATTAAGGGTTTGAATTTATTTTTTTTATTATTATTTTTTTTTTACAGGTTCAGAATGCTCTACCATGTACGCTGAGGCCCGGTATGAGAAGGCTGAAGGTTATTCGAGCATGCATTGTTTTTCTCTACATGTGTGATGAGGATACCTTAGATATTTTGGAGCCTCAAATAACTGAAACAACTGAAGAACTAAGGTCTAGAGGAGATAACGAACAGGATTCTGACTCACGTTCCAGCTCACAAGATGAATTTGAAGCGGACTTTGATGAAGATGGATTTGAAATTCGAGATGCATTGTGTAATTCTTTTGTAAACGAACTTCAACATAATTAAATTTTTAATATCTTCAAAATAAAAAAAGTTTATTTTCATGTAATAAAAATGTAGCTTTTAATAATAAGCATTAAATAATACTTAATATTGAATAGTTTTCATTATATTAAAGAGTCTATAACTTTCTTTTGAAATTAATGTATAATTGAAAATCAATAAGTAAAGATATTAAAAATTAAAATTAAAATTGTAAAAATTGTCTTCTTGAACTCCATTAAAATCATATTGTATAATTTTTAAAAAATCAAAAATTTAATAATGCTATCGGAAAAATAACTGTTTGGATATATTTATATTTTATAAAGTATAATCTCTGTTTTATCATAACTTTTTACATTTTGTCATTGCGTAGTAGAATACAAAGAAATTTACAGCTTAAATATTTAATAACAGAACATATTAAGTTGTAATAATTTTTAAACATCACCAATTGAACATTACTTAAAATTAAAAATACACTTAAACAAAATGTATCGAACACAATATTTGGAAAAAAATAATGAGAAAGTTTACAAAAATAATACGGTGTAAACTACATAGATGTACAGAAACTACTGGACTATTAAAGCAAAACAGATTTATGAGTGTTTCAGTATGGATTTATAATGAAAAATTTGAGAATTGTTGTTATTGTACTTGTAATTATATTTTATCTCTTGCAGTGCTAATCATTTTTTTAGCAAATCATTTTTTTCTCTCATGTATACTTGTGTCATAGCCAGTTGTTTATCATCTTTTTCCTTTTTCATTTTTAATTCTTCACGCTTGAGATTAATGTACTCTTTTTTTAATTCTATTCCTTGCTTGAAACGAATGTCACCTGTGTCTCTATCCGACATTCTTAAGTCCTGTCTTTTTGATTCATCTATACTGTCAGCTTTTTCAGCACCTCTTCTTTTTGTAACTGGAGTAGATTGTGAACAATCTTCAATTTCTGAATCTGTTGAAGTGTTTGCAGTACTTGGAGTTGATGGAGATGCTACAGATTCTCTGAAAAATTAAAAAAAATTACATTTATTATTACTTTTTTTTTCATAAAACATGCACCAAAAGATTATTATTTTAATAACTAACATTGGAATACTGTTAGTATTGGCCGCACAATTAGAATTATGAGGTTTCTCTGGATCCGGCAAACTTGACACATCTTGTCCATCTGAGTCTACTTCTTTGTTTTTTATTTCCCAAGTAGGTCCTATAAGTTCCGGTAGGTTTATATTGTGCGGCTTGGCAAAAGCCTCATGCAGCTCACTGTTGGAAGAAGAAAAATGTTAGTAAATAATGACAATAATGTAGTACATAATGAAACTAATACATAATAGGCTAAAACAGTATTCATACATACGTTTCATTTTCAATTATTATTGTAGACCTGCCACTTTTCTTCGGACCTTTATTCTCCATTTTCTTTTTATAAGTCTGCTCCAGTCCTTGAATTTTACTTCTGACTTGAGTCTCTTTTACATAAATTCCATGATTTTCCAAAATTTGATCTACTTCTCTGTAAATATGGTTTTATGAAAAATTGGATTGGTCCTGATATTTTTCTCTTACTTCTTTAAATGTTAGAAATAGTTAGTGGTATCAGAGTAGCATGGCAGCTAGTAAAATTTTAAAAATTAGTGCCAGGCCCACTGGAACGAATTGGATGCCATAAAATTATTAAAAGTAGCAATCGATAAGAAAATAAGACAAATGTTAAAATGTCAAAAATTTGCATAATACAAAAACAACTAGAAAAAAAAAACTCGGAAAAAAAATTTAATTTGATAAAAAAGAATGTATCGATTGTAGAAATTAAGCATGCGCTAAACTTTTTTTCTGCATATTGTGTTGAGGAACTTCTAAAGGATTACTCGCACATATGTATCAGTTGAGCACAGACTATATATATAGGGTGTCAAAAAATTTGATGAAAAAATTATATGTTACAGAATTGAAACTCATTGTTGCATCGTACAGACACACGATGCCGATTTCACCCTAAAAGTCTAATACGAAGAAGAAGAATGGGCTCAAAAAAGTGTGTAAGCCTCGAGCAAAAATATCTAAGAAGAAAAAAAAGTATGGTGAATTATGAAAAGTAATTATAATTTTGTTTGTATGTTTCTAAAATGTACAGTTGTATATTATGCATCTCCACGGGAAATATCTTGATATAAAACGCATCTGAATGCATGATTTATCGTGATTGTCAATGCGTCATATGGAGTTGAATTAAAAAAAATCGAGTTGCATAAGATTACAGTCGATCGCATTTAACACCGTAGAATTATTTTTTTTTGCATTGCTTAAAAATATATCTGATTAAATCGCAGCGTGTAACGTACCATGGGTTTTGGTTGTAGTACTTACCAAGTTCTTGCCTCTTGCGCCGACTCTTACGCCGGTGCTGGCCCGTGCGATGAAAATTTAGAGGTATTTAAATTTGAAAAAGTAAATCAATATGCAGTGAAAGAAATTTAATTCTGTTTAAATTTATTCAAATATCCCACAGCCGATGTGGATCTATGAACTAATTTCGCTTTTAAGAATTGATCAATTTAAGTATGGTTTAAATTGAAAAGAAGAAAAAAAAAATCGTTAATCCTTGACTCATTTATCATCATTAAACCTCTTCTAATTTATATTTTTCTTTTTATTTTATATAATCCTGAGGATGCTTGGGGGAGCAGGAGATGAATGTAGGTATACACAATGAAATTCGAAGGTGTTTATTTTATAAACCTTTATATTCTTTTATATTTATTTTCTATATAAACACATAATAAAAAGAGAGCGTGTGTTAGTGCTAAAGTTTACATTTATCCTTAATGATATATTCAGGAACAATTGTTTATTTAATTTACTCAAACATTTTAATGTATAACGAGGGATAGCTGGAGGCGTACTCCATCGTTTTATTTAATTTACTTATAATCGTTAATAAACAAATGAACGCGCAAAGAGGAACGAAAGACATTTAATTTACTTTATAATTCAACGTGGAACAATGTGAACGTAAAAAAAAATTTTTAATGAAAATTTATTTATTTACTTGCTTATATATATATCCACCGAGTCCTCGGAGGTATATATAAGTGTATCGAAGGAAAGGGCTAGTTAGCTTAACCCATTAAGTCCGAGGATTTTTTGAATTTTTGGTTGTGTTTGAGCTGGGAAATCTTAGGGAAAACTGTGAAAAATGTATACCTGAATACCCTATCCCCCTATTTTCAAGTATGCCCTACACGATGGTATAGTTCAAAAAAGTCAAAAATTCGATTTTCATTTGTTTATAAACAAATTAAAAAAAAAAACAAGATTTTTTTTGCACTTTTTTTTTTTTAATCGAAAAATTGAGTGGTTAAAAAATTTTTTACACACTTTAGAATATCATCACGGGTGATCACGCATTTCAAAGTTTCCAAATCTTCTTGAAAATTGTAGCTGCGATTTTTGTAAACAAAATGGCGGCCAAAACACTGCGAAGAAAAAATTCGTAAAGCAGCCGAAGGCGGAACCAACATCGAAAAACTTATTTTGCTCAAAAATATTTATTGAAAAAGCATAAAAAGTCTTTGAAATGTTAATTGTTAATATTTTTATCATTTCAATTGCATATATGCGAGTATTGGGCCCAATAGGGAGGGACCCAAAAATAAACATTGAGAAATCGAAAAATAAAAAATACTAACTTATTCTACGTAAAATTATAAGAACAAAATATACTTGGTGTTTTTTTTATTGGGGCCACTATTTTTTCATAAAAATTCGTTGAAGTTGGGACTATCAACCAATTGAGTCCAAGGATTTTTTGAATTTTTGGTTGTGTTTGAGCTGGGAAATCTTGGGGAAATCTTGGGGAAAATGTATACCTGAATACCCTACCCCCCTATTTTCAAGTATGCCCTGCACGATGGTGTAGTTTAAAAAAGTCAAAAATTCGATTTTCATTTGTTTATAAACAAATTAAAAAAAAAAAACAAGATTTTTTTTGCACTTTTTTTTTCTAATCGAAAAATTGAGTGGTTAAAAAATTTTTTACACACTTTAGAATATCATCACGGGTGATCACGCATTTCAAAGTTTCCAAATCTTCTTGAAAATTGTAGCTGCGATTTTTCTAAACAAAGTGGCGGCCAAAAAACTACGACGTAAAAATTCGTAAAGCAGCCGAAGGCGGAACCAACATCGAAAAACTTATTTCGCTCAAAAACGAGGCCTTCAGATGTATTTATTTATTTATTTATTTATTTATGTTATTTATTTATTAGATTATTTGATTTTTCTGTAAAAAAAATAAATTAATAAATAAATACTTGAATTTTTATTTATTTCCTTTTTTTGTTATGCAGTGTCAAACTGAATACGAAATATATGTTCAATAAAAATAGCCTGCGTATTTTATAATTATTAGAAATACAATTTTGTTATGCAGAAGAAGAGAAAGTAAGAAAGAACAACGGATTCATTGATGCTGTTAAAGCTTTTGCCAGGTGTATACGACTATAGCTGAAAGGCATAGAGTCTGCTTCGTAATCACAAGTCCATGGGTTCAAATCCCGCTTAGAGCAAAAAGTATCTCAAATACAGAAAAAAATTGTAAATCCAAAAAAAAAAAAAAAATTCGTCTTCCAATGACTTTAAATCTTTTTTTTTTTTTCTACTTTCAAATACACCTTTTTGAAAGGATATACTTCACCAAATATTGGTCTGAACTGAATAAAAAACTATAAGAAAAATTAACTTTTAGTAAAAAGCGATCAGACTAAAATTATCATAGATGCAGGCTAGAAAAAATTACAAGAAAATTTTGTTCAATTATATCCATAAATCAAATCTTTTATAAAGAAATATTTCATCAGATATAAAGAAAAATTGGCAGATTGAGAGTTGAAAAAAAAAAAAATTTTTTTATAGCCTAAGGATGAAATTTTTTTTTTCAATCACCACGAAGTCAACGCCTCTGAGAAATTTTTATTACGACTTTTACAGTTTACAACTGTATCTGCGCTTTTTCTGAATACTCGCCGTGAGCGGGATTCGAACAACGATCTAAGCATTGCTAAACTGGCTCTTTGCTGCTTTAGCCAACGGCCGTGTACAGATTTACAGATTTAGACTTCATTTATATGTAAAAATAATAAATTATGAATTTTCTGTAGCAATAATAGTCTTTACCAATCTCTCTCAATCAAAAATTATAAAAATGTATAGAAAATTTTTAAAAAGTAACAATAACTCGTCAAATTGTAAATTTCATCTCTTAGCCGTTACACTTATAAAATACAAAACATAACGTTGCCCAACACCTACCACGCGGAGGTTGATGAAACAAAGTGTCTTTTTTTTTTTTTTTTTTTTTTTTTTACTTTTATACTTTTTTTGTGTTTTTCTAATTTTTTTTTTTTTTTTTTTTTATCAATTTTTTTATAAAAATAATTTTTTAGTTCAACAATGAAACTTTCTTAGAAATTATGAAAACTTTTAGGCTACAATAAATTTAATGATTATTTTTAGGAACGCAATTTTGACAAATAGATAAGCTGCACTTTTCACAGTACAAACGTGTCCTAATGGGACAGAAGCAACATTTTCTTAGTTTTTCTTTAGTCAAAATTTGGTGATTGCCTCTAGTAGACTTTTCCTTTGAAAGATAATGCTTGGAAATTGCCATCATAAAGTCAAGCGAACTTGATTTTTTAGTTTCCTTGCCGTGAACATAGTTCGAAAGAACAACTGCATTAGCTATTGACGCTTGAATAAGACGAATAAAAACGATCCACGTCCACTTTTTAGACCTTATGCAAGGCATAGCGTAGTTACAACGTCCATCATGAACGTCAACGCCACCCATATTTTTATTATAAAGTTGGAATGCTTTAGGGAAAGCAATTTCTTCTTTTTCTTTTTTTTCTTTGCTCCTCCTTTTCGCTGTGTATGTGGGTGTGACACCAGCAGCAGTAGAAACCATCGACACTGGTTTAGAGTCCTGCAATGTAATGTAATTTATACCACTACTTTTTTCGTATTTCACTGCAACTGTACCTTTCGGTGACTTTTTAGGAATAACATTTTTTTCCTTTACACGATTTTCTCGGATAGTACCAGTCGAACGAACCCCTAAGTTTTTTAAATGTAAAACAAGATCAAAACTAGTAAATAAATTGTCCATGTATAAATGATAAAGAGGCAGTTTCCTAAAAGTTACGTTTGAAAAAAAGTGCTGAAGCAAACTCATAACAACACGAGTACCTAAAGAACTTTTTTCAAGTTTATTGTCAGCTATTGCAGAGTTTTTACCACAGTACAAATCAAACTCAAGTAAATAGCCATCAGGAGTGCAAAGACCCCAAAATTTCAAGCCAAATCTAATGGGCTTCCCTTTTATGAATTGTTTCAGAATAGTTCTACCATAAAACTTGGCCATCATCTCGTCAACGGCCATTGCAGCTTGAAAATATCCAAATTGCTGGATGTTTTCCCTGAATAAATCAATAATTGTACGTACACGCCATCCAAAATCATTTTCATTTTCATCTGCAGGTTTAGAATATTTGATGTTTGATTTTATTTGCTGAAATTTATCGCGAGCCATAGCCGCTTTTACTGGCTCAAATGACAAAAAAGGATCATTTGACCAGTAGTGTTTGTAAGATTTTCGCGAATTGTAGGCTGATGCAATTAAAATACCTATAAAAACGTTAAGTTCACCCATCGTTAGTTCATACCCGTTTGCTCGAGTACACATAATTATGTGATTTTTTATACTATCTGAAAAAAAAGTTTCAAATAGTTCAACACAATTCATACTTTTTATTTTTTTTTTGTTAGCATCAGACATTTGGCAACTATTTTCAACGTTTTGTGGATAAATTTGTTCTCCCTCGACCCACTCATAAACGTATTTATCCTCCAAACGACTGTTATTGCTAACATAATTTTTTGATGCTTGAGAATAAGTTTTTTGTGAAGTTTTATCATTTTGAGAATCGTTTGTACAGTCGTCGCTTTCTTCAGCTCCTGAGCCTTCGCTTTCATCTCCAGAATAATTTGGATCAGGTATGCAATATCGTTCGTCATCTTCATCAGAACTGAAATATTCTGATTCAGAATCAGTATCAGGAGGTTTAGCTGGTCTAGGTCGCTTTGGTCGCATATTGAAAAGTTTGAAATTATTCAATCACTAAAAATTGAACAGATTTCAAAATTTTTTCAATTTATTTATTTATTTGTAGTCTGGACTAGCTTGAAATTCGCTAAAATTATCAGCCACAGTCTTTGAGCAGCTCCCCTGGTGGAACTTATCATCTGCCAGGGTAAAAATGTCATCAAACCAACCATTGTTTATATTCTTTTTTCACCTAATTTATTAGTATGTTGTTTAAACGTGACGCCACCTAGCGGACTCTTTTCGTTATGAAGCATGTTTACCCTAGCAGATGATAAGAATTTTCACCATTGTCATTTATAAAAAATGTTTTTTCATTTTTATTTTTTTTTTCGAAATAAATTATTATTTTTTATAAATATATAAATTATTGGAAATATCTGCAAACATTAAAAATATTCTGTTCATTTAGTTTTCTCTTCAATTAGTTTTTGCCCAACTAGAATGACTACATTCAAAATTTTATTAATTTTTACAAAAACATAATGTAATAAAATGTAAAAAAATAAAATATATTGTACGTTACATTTCTTGTATTTTTTTTTTATTTATGGCAATAATTTTGAGTTTTTAATTTTCGTAAGCAAGGTTCGAACCCATGAAGTGGGGATTATGAAGCAGACTCTATGCCTTTCAGCTATACTCGTATACACCTGGCAAAAGCTTTAACAGCATCAATGAATCCGTTGTTCTTTCTTACTTTCTCTTCTTCTGCATAACAAAATTGTATTTCTAATAATTATAAAATACGCAGGCTATTTTTATTGAACATATATTTCGTATTCAGTTTGACACTGCATAACAAAAAAAGGAAATAAATAAAAATTCAAGTATTTATTTATTAATTTATTTTTTTTACAGAAAAATCAAATAATCTAATAAATAAATAACATAAATAAATAAATAAATAAATAAATACATCTGAAGGCCTCGTTTTTGAGCGAAATAAGTTTTTCGATGTTGGTTCCGCCTTCGGCTGCTTTACGAATTTTTACGTCGTAGTTTTTTGGCCGCCACTTTGTTTAGAAAAATCGCAGCTACAATTTTCAAGAAGATTTGGAAACTTTGAAATGCGTGATCACCCGTGATGATATTCTAAAGTGTGTAAAAAATTTTTTAACCACTCAATTTTTCGATTAGAAAAAAAAAGTGCAAAAAAAATCTTGTTTTTTTTTTTTAATTTGTTTATAAACAAATGAAAATCGAATTTTTGACTTTTTTAAACTACACCATCGTGCAGGGCATACTTGAAAATAGGGGGGTAGGGTATTTAGGTATACATTTTCCCCAAGATTTCCCCAAGATTTCCCAGCTCAAACACAACCAAAAATTCAAAAAATCCTTGGACTCAATTGGTTGATAGTCCCAACTTCAACGAATTTTTATGAAAAAATAGTGGCCCCAATAAAAAAAACACCAAGTATATTTTGTTCTTATAATTTTACGTAGAATAAGTTAGTATTTTTTATTTTTCGATTTCTCAATGTTTATTTTTGGGTCCCTCCCTATTGGGCCCAATACTCGCATATATGCAATTGAAATGATAAAAATATTAACAATTAACATTTCAAAGACTTTTTATGCTTTTTCAATAAATATTTTTGAGCAAAATAAGTTTTTCGATGTTGGTTCCGCCTTCGGCTGCTTTACGAATTTTTTCTTCGCAGTGTTTTGGCCGCCATTTCGTTTACAAAAATCGCAGCTACAATTTTCAAGAAGATTTGGAAACTTTGAAATGCGTGATCACCCGTGATGATATTCTAAAGTGTGTAAAAAATTTTTTAACCACTCAATTTTTCGATTAAAAAAAAAAAGTGCAAAAAAAATCTTGTTTTTTTTTTTAATTTGTTTATAAACAAATGAAAATCGAATTTTTGACTTTTTTGAACTATACCATCGTGTAGGGCATACTTGAAAATAGGGGGATAGGGTATTCAGGTATACATTTTTCACAGTTTTCCCTAAGATTTCCCAGCTCAAACACAACCAAAAATTCAAAAAATCCTCGGACTTAATGGGTTAAGGTTGCTAAAAGGTGGTTGCCCCGGAGAGCTGTTGCCGCTGTAAACTGCGGTGAGCGAATGCCGTCGCTTTCCCGTTTTCGGGTTTTTATACCCCGACAACAGCGATGATGTGGGTGTGACGTAACTGCCGCGCGTCCCGCTCTTGACCTCCCGAGCCACTCCTGGCCTCCCCACTACTTGGCTCTCGGGCGTTGACGTTGGGCGCGCGCTACGAAGCGTCGATCTCGCGCCGGCGAAGCGAGCCCCCACCGCCGAGACAACGGCAAGCACGTCCGACTGCCGGTGGCGCGCAACAATGCGGCCCTCTTCTTTCCTAAACAACAAAAGAAACCGATTTTAAATACAAATCCCTTTTGACCCGTTTCAATCGTATTACATTTTAAAAAATTACATTGTAAAGGATCGCTTTGGATTATGATGTGTCGAATAAGACTGCGTTGTATTATTACTTTGGATGGAATTGGATTACCTGAATATTGTTGAATCGGATTGGGTTTCATCGCGTTTTATTCATTGCATTAGATTCGATGTACTTGTATCGCATTGAGCTTGAGAGAATCACTTTTCTTTAATTGTATTTGACTGAATATTGGCTTTGGATTAAAATGAATCGTATTCGACCACACCATACCATTTTGAATTGTATTGAATTCAATTAGATCGGATCGGATTGTATCGCTTCCGATCGGAACGGATCGGAACGGATCGGGTCGCATTGGATTGGATCGCATTGGATCGGATTGGATTAGATCGCATCGCATCGGATCGCATTGGATCGCATCGCATCGGAACGGATCGGGTACATTGGATCGGATCGGATTGAATCGCATTGGATCGAATTGAATCGCATCGGATCGCATTGAATCATATTGGATTGGGATCGGATCGCATCGGTTTGAATCGCATTGGATCGCAATGGATTGGATTGGATTGGGATCGGATCGGATTCATATTAAATTAATTAACTTTCAACTTGAAAATAATAAGGGGTCGGAGAGGGAACTTAAGCCCCCCCCCCTCCCCCCTCGCCGCCAGTAGCAAAAGAAATAAAAGACAAGTCTGAGATAAACACCGGCTGTGTATCGATATTGAAAATACTTAAAAAAAAAAAATCTTTCAAGTATTGTAGCAGTGACGTATAAAGATATTTTCAGTACCTATAATAGGGAGTACCATGATTATGAGTACTTTTGCATTAACGACTTTATGATAAAATTATTCAGTAATTGGGCCTACTAGTTCTAAGTAATGTAACCGCTAGAATCTACAAGTTATTTTCTATGGTTTAATTCAAATTTTACGGATTGACATTGAAAAAGGAACAAGAATGAATAATTGATGAAGTGAACATTTTTGAATTCAGCCCCGAAAAAGTAGAAAATTTTTTTCTTAAGTGACAAGTTTATTTTTATTTCTAGGACTTACACTATATGTATATTGGCATTCATCTTACTATATTATGTAGTTGTTTTTCCTCTCCCACGCCCCCCCCCCCCCATAGGCTCCTCAAAAAAGTGTTTAACTAACCGTAAAAGTGTACCGAAATATACTTATTTCCATGTGTTTTAATTTTTCCTATAATTGTCTAATCACGCCTCCTACACGCCCTTTTTTTAACCACGCCCCCCATTTTTGATATATGTTATCACTTTTACCTATACCTCTTATTTTTGATGTATGTTATTACTTATGTAATTTTAGAAATTTAAAAAGTTACTATTGAAATACTAAAAAAAACTTATATTTCATAAAATAAAAATAACGAAATAATAGAAGTAATCAAAAAAAACAGTTTAAAAAAAATATTTTTATAATTTTTTCAAGTTAGTAAAAATTTAGTATTATTTCATTTCACAATACTTAAAAAGTGCATTCAATACGTCACTCCTGCAGTAGGAACATTGATACGTACAAAGGTATGAACTAATGTAAGTACACGGATACGCACACGGGTTGATACAAGTTTAGGCAAGAGGATAAGCACAGGACTGGACATGAGAGTAGCTACGGATTTGGTACAAGGTCTTATATGGTAGTTTTTCTTTACTTCTGCAGTAGGCACAATGATACGTTCAAAGGTATGCACTAATGTAAGTACACGGATACGCACATGGGTTGATACAAGTTTAGGCAAGAGAGTAAGCATAGGGGTAGACGCGAGAGTAGGTACGGATTTGGTACAAGAGAGGTAGAGATAGTACTTACAAGAATAGGCACAGCAGTAGGAATAAGGCTAGGTACACGGAAATACACAAGAGCTGGGAAGAGAGTAGGTACAAGGGTATGTGCAGGAGTAGACACAAAATTAAGCACGTTGGTAGGTTCAAGATTAGAACTTTAAGTAGAAAAAAAGTTAAGAACAGAGTAAGCACAGTAGTACAAAAAAATATAAAAACAAAAAAAATGAATCAGAAGAAAATTAAATAGAAAAAAGGGAAGTTATAAGGAAAGAAACCAGTGCATCTATAGAAGGTTCAACAGTATGGACAAGTATAAGGTAGGCACAAGTATAAGAACAATAGTTATACTATTAGAATTTATATATCTCTGTTCTCTCATTCTCTCATTCAAAGTTTTATAAAAATCGGTGCATTAGTTTTAACGCCAACCTCTTGACGAAATTCGCTAAAAATTGCTAAAAATCTGCCGAAAAGGGTTTTGTACTACTAGCTAAGTACAAGGATATGAGTAATTGTATGCACGTGAGTAGATACAGTGGTGGGTAAATACAAGGATAACTACAAAAGCACAAAACAAAAGTAGCTACGAGGGTAGCCACAATTGTAGACACAATGGTAAGCACTAACATAAAAATCTGAGGGGGGGGTTGGCAGGCGGAGCGAGCAGGGGGGTACCCTCCCCTACTCTCCTCCCACGCTCTCCCCATGCCCCCCAAAAAAGTGCTTAGCTAACCGTAAAAGTGTACCGAAATATGCTTATTTCTATGTGTTTTGATTTTTCCTATGATTTTTTAATGGAAAGTATTGAAATGCACAGGAAATAAAATCATTTGCACAGGATGTGGGTCGCACAGGAAAATAAATACTTTTGCTCGGTTTAATTAAAACGTGTTTAGCTATCAAGCCTAGAAACAAAAGACCGAGTGCTCTTTCACTAAGGATCTCTCCACCCATTTTATTATTGAGCTCAGTTCAACTCACAGTGTCGCCTCAGTCGACGAGTAAAGCAAAGAGCCAACAGATGGCTGGTGAGTTAACGTGTTTTGAAACCTCTGAGGACTCATCTGAAGAAGAAAATTCATCTGAATTGATCCAGCAGACTAAAAAAATATGCAGGCGACCAACACGAGTGTCGCTTTTACGTCACAAATACCCAATGGTATACCTGATGGGCCATCAGCAACAGAGGCAGAAAGTTAAAAGAAGTTTGGAAAATATCTTCAACGAAAATGGTGGCACAAGGAAAACGAGTTGAATATCGGTGCACAAAGGAAATTTATAGAGTGTCTGAGTGTCCAGCGTGCTTGTACCTACTATATCATTCTTCGGATACTTGCGTGTCCTTGTACAAAACAGAAGAGGAGCACGAACATAAAAATATTGATTCTACACGAGGCTTATCATCAGAAATTAAGGCTTTCGTAAAAGATAAATATGCAGATGGTATTACAAAACCAAATGCACTACTAAATCTCATTCGTAAAAATTAGATGATAGAACCTGCAACAGAAAAACTTGTTGCCTTCTGAACAATCCGAAGTGATAAAGGCACTCCCTCCGTATTGGCCCCAGATCTTAGAGCTTGGTGCAATGAGCGCACTCAAGTGCCGGATGATGAAGATGTACCATACGTGGTTGATTTCCATATTTTTGCAGAATCTTTTGATTTAGAAGAACAGGATTTGAAAATAATTTTATCAACGCTTAGATTGTTAGCATTGGCCAGGAAATTCATAAGATTAGTGCACAACAGATGCGACCTACAACCTGATCTACAAAAAATAAAAAAAAAGCTTTACTAATGCATTAATCTTTTTTAATAAATATGGTTAATTTTAATTACAGCTGTATAATGTTCAATAAAACAAATTTTTTGCTTGATTTTTGTTGAATTTTGCTCTCAATTCTTTTTCCCGTGCGAGATCAATTCTATTGCCGTTTAATACATTTTTTTCCCTTGCAATGTTAATTCTACTCCCGTTCATTATATTTTTTTCCCGTTTAATACATTTAACTTCCGCTCAAGTATTTTTTTCCCATGCATTTACTTTCTTTCCCGTTTAATCACTTATTTTTCCGTGCAAATGTCTTTTTTCCCGTGAATTTGACCTAAAATTTCCTGTGCGTTTGCTTTTTTTCCCGTGCATAATATCACACCCTTTTCTAATCACCCCCCCCCACTCCCTTTTTTTTACTCACGCCCCCCATTTTTGATAAATGTTATCAGTTTCTACCCACACCGCCAATTTTTGATACAAGTTATCAGCTATATAACTATAGAAATTTAAAAAGTAACTACGAAACATTAAAAAAATTAACTCATATCCTAATATAAAAGAGAGAACCCAAAAAGAATGCCAGCATTTTATTCGTGATGGGATCGGTTGAAGGACACAATTTAAAATTTGAATTTTTATTTTTAATTTTTTTATTACAATTCAATTTTAACATCTAGAGTATAGATTTGATAAAAAAATAATTATGTAATCAAGTGTTCGAAATAATCCGATTAAAATCATGAAAATAATAATTATAAGTATACAAGCTGAAACAAAACAAATGAATCTATAATCACAAAAGTTTAAATGAATATGAACTCTGAACGTAGCGCAAAGGTAAAGGGTATATATAACTTATTGTAGATTAATTTAGATGAAGCTTCGACAAAATTTGTTTTAGATAATATAATACAATCGCGCGTGCTTTTCGCTTAAGGAGACCACATGAATAATTCGTGTGCCGTAAGAACGTTGCTTACGGCCGGTTACGACTCCTTGCAGCTCCTTACGTCTGCTTACAGACACCCTACGGCACGAAAACATAACCTCCAAGAGCCGTTGGGTGTCCGTAAGCAGCCGTAAGGAGCCGTAACCGGCCGTAAGCAACGTTTTTACGGCACACGGATTATTCATGTGGTCTCCTTAGAGAGCATCAGGGTTTGGCAGGAGGGTAGGTACATGGGTAGATTCAAAAGTGGATAAGTGCTTACCTACAAAGGTTTGTACAGGATCGAAAACAATAGTATAAAAGATGATTGTTTCAGAGTTAGATGTTGAGAAAAAAAAAAAAAAAAAAAAAAAAAAGAACAACATACGTTCAAAGTTACAAATTGAAGTATGAAAATAATAACAAAGTAAAAGAGGCTGCACATGGCTAGAAACTGGTGTCGTAAGGTAAACTTCGATATTAATCAGGATAGGTTAATTGAGAGAAACCTAGGTAGAAAAAATGTTGATAACAAATGTAAAAGGATGTAGGAAATATTTGTCAAAAAAGTCAAAGAACTGTGTGGACAAAATTGTATGAAGATTATTAGTTTCATGATTGTGATTACAAAAAAATTTGAGAAGAACAATAGAAAAGATAGTTTTCACAAAGATGAGAACAAAGATTCAGAGTTAGAGTCCAAAGCATAAAAAAAAGAAAAAACAACAACAAACACCAAAATTAAAGCAAGTAGATTCATGTGAAAGAGATAGGAACAATATTAAGCAAAAATGTACATATAAGCGTAGGTTCAAAGTTACAAACGTAATGACAAGTCCAGGTACGGGAGTAGGTACAATGTAGTTACCAGAGTGGTTATCGAGTTTGAAACAATGTTATGAACAAGGTTTGTTATAAGGTTATTTACAATAGTAAGCACAAGAGGATAAAAAAAGATTATGCACAAGACCAGATTCAGTGTTAAAAATTTAAATAAAAAAAAAAAATAAAGAACTAGAGTTAGCATAGGAGTAGAAACAGGTGTAGAAACAAATGCATGTGTAGATGTTTCAGCGTTAAGTAAAAAAAAGGTTGTAAAAAAAAAAGTAAGAAAAAGGTAGTAAGCACAAGATTATTAACCTATGTAGGAAGAAAAAAAAGTCAACAGACGTAGTAAAGAGAGTCGGAAAAAATACTCAAGAGACGTGGATAGTAGCAAGGTTATGAAGTAGGGAAGGTTAATAATTAAAAAGACGAAAATAAGTCAGTAAAAGCATACTTAAGGATAGAAATGAAAGTATGATCAAAGATAAGAACAAAGTAGTCTTAGAGTTAGAAATAAAAGCATGAAAAAAATTCAAACTACAGTTATCACCATGATAGAAACAGATATATAAACATGATCATATTCCTGGGGAAGAGCTTAGTTATAAAAAACAGTAAGTGCAACAGTAAAAACAAGGGTAGTTACAAGGGTTTGGAGTAAGATGAAAGGTAGGAACAAAGGTAGGCATAAAATGAGGTGCAGGTGTAGTCACAAGCTATAAGAGTAGAAACAATGGTATTTATCACAGTAGGTACAGAGGTAGACACAAGGGTATGGGTATAAGTGTAGATTCAAGCATAAAATTCTGGGGGGTTGGCGAGCGAAGCGAGCAGTGGGGTACCCCCTAAGATATATATATATATATATATATATACAGGGTGGACAATTTTAATCTATAAGGGCGATTATCTCGAAACTGAAGCCTCGGATGAAAAAATTTTTCAGACAGAAGTTGTTTCGTTTCGAGGGGGAAATCAAATGGATCCTTTGGTTTTGGGCCCGGAGCCCTACGTTGGGCCCTACGGACCCAAAGTCCGTTTTTTTAAATAGGAACCCCTACTTTTGACCTCAGATTCTGAAAGAGCGGAAAATTTTACGATTTTTAGGTATTTTTTGGAAATTTTTTTGGGCCTCCCTAAGGCCCAATTATCTTTAGCAGCTTTATTCTCGAAATAAAGGCATTTTTTGTACAGCACATGCATTGGAAAAGTTTCTTGGTTTAAGATTTTCTACAAAATGCGTCGGAGAAAATAAGGCCCAAGCCCCCAAATCGGGCCCTACGGACCCAAAGTCCTTTTTTTTCAATAGAAACCCCTATTTTTGACCCCGGGTTCAGAAAGAGCGGAAAATTTTACGATTTTTAGTTATTTTTTGGAAATTTTTTTGGGCCTCCCTAAGGCCCAGTAAGGCCCAATTATCTTTAGCAGCTTTATTCTCGAAATAAAGGCATTTTTTGTACAGCACATGCATTGGAAAAGTTTCTTGGTTTAAGATTTTCTACAAAATGCGTCGGAGAAAATAAGGCCCAAGCCCCCAAATCGGGCCCTCCTTTTTTTTAATAGAAACCCTTATTTTCGACCTCATGTGTAAATTTTAGTCATTGATTTTATTGAAGATATTTAACTTTGTTACAAAAGTTAAACGGATCGTAAACTGCAGAATTTTCAAATTTTTATTGATCATTTTTCGTTTTTTTAGTAGCTGCAGCTACTTTAATGAATGAACTAAATTAATGAACAGCAGGAAACAAACAGTATACTAAAATGCACCCAAAAAATCTCGCTTTTAATTTTCAACGTATTTTTATTTTAAATTAAGTTTCAAAAACTGGGTTCAGTTATAAAAGTTACATTCAACAATCAACAATCAACAGATATTAAAAACATTACAGTTTGATAGTTTGATTAGCACGGGGTCTTCGAGATTCTCCCTATACCGAGTATTTATTACGTATGAGCGTACTTGATTTTTACATTGCCAGGCCTACATAAAAATTTAACCACTAAGCAACGGTTCGAAATGACCACCATTTTCTTGAATACATAAATTAAGTCGCCTCTGAAAATGAGGTACTGTACTTAATAAAACATTGCGCGGAATAGCCTCACAAGCTCTTCGTATACGATCTATCATATCTTCTCGCGTAGTAGGCTCCTGCTCATACACAACTTTTTTAACGTACCCCCATAGGTAAAAATCTGGGGAAGTCAGATCTGGTGATCGCGCTGGCCATGGACGGAGCACCGCGTCGTTCTGACCAGCACGCCCAATCCATCTGTTTGCATAGTGAGTATTCAAATAGCCCCGCACGTTATTTTCATAATGTGGTGGGGCTCCGTCTTGCTGGATTATCATTCTTAATCTGGTTTCAAGATCTACATTTTCTAGTAAAACAGGAAGGTGGTCGCGAAGCAATTCTAAATATTTTGCGCCAGTCACATTTCCTTCAAAAAAATATGGACCTACCAAGTAACCATTTAAAATACCACACCAAACCATAACACTCCATCGGTGTTGGTGATCGACAGATCGATGCCAATGAGGATTTGTTTCCGACCAATAGTGACAATTATGACGATTTAATTCACCAGTGTTTTTAAAAGTAGCTTCATCGGAGAACATGACATAGTTGAAAAACGCTGGGTCTTCTTGTATTCTTTGCAATGCCCAATTGCAGAATTGAACGCGGTGAACAAAATCGAGAGGCGTCAATGCTTGAGTTAGAGTAATATGGTACGCATGGTATTTGAGTCTTTTGAGAGTAAATAAAACTGTTTGCTTGGGTATTCCAGTTTCTCTTTGAATCTGTGAGCTGCTTATGTGAGGGTTTCCATGTATTAATGCCAGAATAACGATTACACGAACATCATCAGCGTTGTATTCGTGACGACGTCGTTGACGGTGTAACTGGCCATTACGTGCTCTTGCTGTAAGATCTCTTATGGTAACATTAGTCGGGTGCCTTCTGTTTGGATACCGTTGCGCGTACAGTGCAGAAGCTTGGACATAAATACCTCTACACTCTCCAAGAATCATAATCATGTCGACAATTTCATTTGCTGGGTAGTCAGCCATTTTCAAAGAATTACGTAGAAAATAAGTTTGATTGGCAACGTTGGAATAAGTATCAACTAGATTTTTTTATCAATTAAACTTCTATTTACATTAAAAAGTACAATAATCTGTTCCTCTTGGCTGTTTTTGATAAAAAAAATTTAATCAACGATAAAAAAATAAAATGTTTCAAATAATAAAAATTATAAGTAGGTTACCTCTAATAAAACAGCTAAATGCGTGCCATTTTATTATTAATTCAATAAAGATCAGATTTGTCATAAATTTTTATTATTGGACAGCTAATTTATCAGGATTTCAAATAATTTATTTTGCTGGGTAGTCAGCCATTTTCAAAGAATTACGTAGAAAATAAGTTTGATTGGCAACGTTGGAATAAGTATCAACTACATTTTTTTATCAATTAAACTTCTATTTACATTAAAAAGTACAATAATATGTTCCTCTTGGCTGTTTTTGATAAAAAAAATTTAATCAACGATAAAAAAATAAAATGTTTCAAATAATAAAAATTATAAGTAGGTTACCTCTAATAAAACAGCTAAATGCGTGCCATTTTATTATTAATTCAATAAAGATCAGATTTGTCAGTAATTTTTGTAATTAAACAGCTTGTTGATCTGAATTAGTATTGATAACATTTATAAATATCTGTGAAACTAACAATAATGTTGATGAACCTTCGTACAAAACAACTTCATAAGAGACTCTTATTAAAAGTGATTGTTGACAAAAATAACTTAAGGCTGTTTCACGATAAAAACAAGTCTCTTAAAACTTGCACACACGAACACTGACTTCAAGAAGTAGAAACAGTGATAAGCACAACCTTAAGACGGTACTTTTTAGGCAGCACAAACAATGTTATTCAGTGCCAGTCAACTTTCAAAAATTTTATGCACGATTTAAAAATAAATACATGCAATCATTAGATGTAACTTTAAGTATCGGAACTAAAGTTTAAAATTATTGAAAAGTTTAGAATGATCCATAAATAAAAATAAATACTCAGTTGGTTTCGCAGTGAATTTAAAAAACGTTACGTCAAAATCAATTCTTTATTTTCTCGACTTGTTCTAAAAATAACCTCAAAATGATAGTATTGAGTGATCAATACTAGTAAATAATTGTAACTAAAGGTCATACTTAAAACAGTACCTGGAAAATAATGACTTATTACAATTATTACGATTATTTATTTTCTCGACTTGTTCTAAAAATAACCTTAAAATGATAGAATTGAGTGATCAATACTAGTAAATAATTTTAACTAAAGGTAATACTTAAAACAGTACCTAGGAAATAATTACATAAACCAGTAAATGTTTGTAAAATTGATTTTACCGGCTTTTAACGTTCACAAACAGCCTTTTACGTGAAAATATCGATAACCTGGACTTTTTGACCGAAAAGGTACCCTTAACCTCTATTATGAGCATTGTTGAAAGCAGAATTTTATGTGCTATTAGATTAATTAATTATTAAGTGGTCGATATTGGGCCTTAAGGAGGCCCAAAAATTTTTTTTTTAATTCCTCAAAATCGTCGAGTCCGCAGGGCCCAACTCGAGAGCTTGGGCTTTATTTTCTCCGACGAATTTTGTAGAAAATCTTAAACCAAGAAACTTTTCCGATGCATGTGCTGTACAAAAAATGCCTTTATTTCGAGAATAAAGCTGCTAAAGATAATTTGGCCTTATTGGGCCTTAGGGAGGCCCAAAAAAATTTCCAAAAAATACCTAAAAATCGTAAAATTTTCTGCTCTTTCTGAACCCGGGGTCAAAAATAGGGGTTTCTATTGAAAAAAAAGGACTTTGGGTCCGTAGGGCCCGATTTGGGGGCTTGGGCCTTATTTTCTCCGACGCATTTTGTAGAAAATCTTAAACCAAGAAACTTTTCCAATGCATGTGCTGTACAAAAAATGCCTTTATTTCGAGAATAAAGCTGCTAAAGATAATTGGGCCTTACTGGGCCTTAGGGAGGCCCAAAAAAATTTCCAAAAAATAACTAAAAATCGTAAAATTTTCTGCTCTTTCTGAACCCGGGGTCAAAAATAGGGGTTTCTATTGAAAAAAAAGGACTTTGGGTCCGTAGGGCCCGATTTGGGGGCTTGGGCCTTATTTTCTCCGATGCATTTTGTAGAAAATCTTAAACCAAGAAACTTTTCCAATGCATGTGCTGTACAAAAAATGCCTTTATTTCGAGAATAAAGCTGCTAAAGATAATTGGGCCTTATTGGGCCTTAGGGAGGCCCAAAAAAATTTCCAAAAAATACCTAAAAATCGTAAAATTTTCCGCTCTTTCAGAATCTGAGGTCAAAAGTAGGGGTTCCTATTTAAAAAAACGGACTTTGGGTCCGTAGGGCCCAACGTAGGGCCCCGGGCCCAAAACCAAAGGATCCATTTGATTTCCCCCTCGAAACGAAACAACTTTTGTCTGAAAAATTTTTTCACCCGAGGCTTCAGTTTCGAGATAATCGCCCTTATAGATTAAAATTGTCCACCCTGTATATATATATATATATATATTGATATATAATGTAAGTGCTAGAAATAAAAATAAACTTATCACTTAAAAAAAAATTTTTCTACTTTTTCGGGGCTGAATTCAAAAATGTTTAATTATTAATAAATAATAGTGATTGTTCGTTGTATTATAAATAAATAAAATCTTGTTGTGATTGGTCTTAACGAACACTTTATGAAGAAATTAAATTTATTGCCGACGTTTCGTTGTCATTATCAGGACAACATTTTCAAGGCTAAAAAATACAAAAAAATATATATAAATATATAAGTGAAGATAAGATAAAATTAAGAATGATATGTTGTTTAAATTAAATATATACCATATTTCGTAATCAAAAGATTACAGTCATCACAGAATATGGATGTGTAAAATATTGCACAGTTAGAACAAAGTTAACAGATATGTAAGTAGAAATAATGTACACAATGGTAAAGGTATAAGTGAGACAAGAAGAACAAGGAACAAGGAACAATGACAATTCTAATCTGTCGAAAAAGTATAGTAAACTCAAGATGAACAATTTCAAGTCAATTTCAAGTGCATCAAGTCAATCAGATTCTTATAATCAGATTTCAAAAATTGGGTGTCGGTTTTCTTTTTAATATTGCCATGGAAATACTGTATAGTCCCAAGTATTTCCTTCGCAATAGTTTAGAATTCAAGAATGACCTTGAGAAACATGTATTATCCGATCAACAAATTTAAGCTTCCATGGATGTTATTTCATTATTCACCAATATTGATCGCATTTTGATAACTAAAACTATTAAGTCTAAATGGCATTTACTGAAAAATAATGTTAATCTCAAAAAATCTGAGTTCCTTGACTTAATAACTTACATTCTGAATTCCACGTATTTTAAGTTCAACAATCAATTTTATCACCAGATCAATGGAGCTCTCATAGGTGGCTGTTGCAGCCCTTTTTTCGCAGAATTCTGTTTGGAAGCTTTAGAATTACATTGCTTAGACACCCTTATATTCAATAATATTTTTTACAGACGGTTTGTAGATGATTGTTTTATTATTTGCACACCTTTTGAATTACTACAAATTTTTGACTCCTTTAACAGCTATAATAAACTCTTAAAATTTACCATTGAACGAGAAAATAAAGATGGGAATCTTAACTTTCTTGACATTTCCATATACAAAAATAATAGTACTTTATTAACAAATTGGTATCATAAACCAACTGCCTCTGGTAGATACATTAATTATTTCTCCCACCACTCTGAACACCAAAAAAAAGCCATAATTTATATGATAGTTGATAAAGCAATAAAACTCTCTAGTCCAAGATTTCACAACTCTAACATAAAGAAAATTAAATCACTTTTATCTCTGATTAATTATCCATTAGATTACATTAAAAAACATGTCAATTTTAGACTTAAGCACATTTCTAGTCCTTCCCAAAACAACCAAAAAAATTATGACATCATTAACCAAAAAAATTTTCTAGTCTTACCATTTCATAAATATTTAATACCAAAAATTCAACATATTTTTAATAGTTTTAACCTAAAGACTGTCTTTAGAAATATAAACAAGTTCGATTATTTCCATTCATTAGGCAAAGATAAGATCTCAAAATTATAAAACTCAGGTGTAATATACGAAAGGAACTGTAATGATTGTAATGCTTTGTACATAGGTGAGACAGGAAGAAAGTTAGGTAAAAGAATTTCAGAACATGTGGGCTATGTTTTAAATAATTCTAGTCACTCTGTGGTAGCCTCACATTGCATTAGTAATTCTCATTCTTTTGATTTTGACGGTGTGACAATATTGGATAGAGAGAACAATATCCATAAGAGACGATTCCTTGAGATGTTAAATATACAGTATTTCCATGGCAGTATTAAAAAGAAAACCGACACCCAATTTTTGAAATCTGATTATAAGAATCTGATTGACTTGATGCACTTGAGAAATTATTCATCTTGAGTTTACTATGCCTTTTCGACAGATTAGAGTTATCCTTGTTCCTTGTTCCTTGTTCTTCTTGTCTCACTTATACCTTTACCATTGTGTACATTATTTCTACTTACATATCTGTTAACTTTGTGCTAACTGTGCAATATTTTACACACTCATATTCTGTGATGACTGTAATCTTTTGATTACTAAATATGGTATATATTTAATTTAAACAACTTGTCACTCTTAATTTTATCTTATCTTCACTTATATATTTAGATATCTTTTTTTGTATTTTTTAGCCATGAAAATGTTGTCCTGATAATGACAATGAAACGTTGGCAATAAATTTAATTTCTTAATAGAGTGTTCGTTAAGACCAATCACAACAAGATTTTATCTATCAAAAATGTTTACTTCATCAATTATTCATTTTTGTTCCTTTTTAAATGTCAATCCCTAAAATTTGAATTAAACCATAGAAAATAACTTATAGATTCTAGTGGTTGCATTACTTAGAACTAGTAGCCCCAATTACTGAATAATATTATCATAAAGTCGTTAATGCAAAAGTACATAAAATCTTGGTACTCCCCTTTTTAGGTACTGAAAATATCTTAATACCTCACTGCTTCAATACTTGAAAGTTTTTTTTTTTTTAGGTATTTTCAATATCGATACACAGCCGGTGTTTATCTCAGATTTGTCTTTTATTTCTTTTGCTACTTGGGGCGAGGGGGAGGGGGGGAGCCTAAGTTCTCTCTCCGACCCCTTATTATTTTCAAGTTGAAAGTTAATTAATTTAATACGAATCCGATCCGATCCCAATCGAATCCAATCCAATGCGATTCAATCCGATGCGATCCAATCCCAATCCAATATGATTCAATGCGATCCGATGCGATTCAATCCGATCCAATGCGATTCAATCCGATCCGATCCAATGTACCCGATCCGTTCCGATGCGATGCGATCCAATGCGATCCGATGCGATGCGATCTAATCCAATCCGATCCAATGCGATTCAATGCAATCCAATCCAATGCGATTCAATCCGATCCGATCCAATTGAATTTAATACAACTCAAAATGGTATGGCGTGGTCGAATACGATTCATTATAATCCGAAGCCAACATTCAGTCAAATACAATTAAATAAAAGTGATTCTCTCAAGCTCAATGCGATACAAGTACATCGAATCTAATGCAATGAATAAAAAGTGATGAAACCCAATCCGATTCAACAGTATTCAGGTAATCCAACTCAATCCAAAATAATGATACAACGGAGTCTAATTCGATACATCGTGATCCAAAGCGATCCGATACAATATTATTTTTAAAATGTAATACGCTGTGATTTAGTCAGATATATTTTTAAGCAATGCATTAAAAAAATAATTTTACGGTGTTAAATGCGATCGACTGTAATCTCATGCAACCCGATTTTTTTTTAATCCAACTCCATATGATGCATTGACAATCACGATAAATCATGCATTCAGATGCGTTTTATATCAAGATATTTCCCATGGAGATGTATAATATACAACTGTACATTTTAGAAACATACAAACAAAATTATGATCACTTTTTATTATTCATTATACTTTTTTTTCTTCTTAGATATTTTTGCTCGAGGCTGCCCACACACTTTTTTGAGCATATTCTTCTTCTTCGTATTAGACTTTTAGGGTGAAATCGGCATCGTGTCTCTGTACGATGCAACAATGAGTTTTAATTCTGTAATATATAATTTTTTCAGCGAATTTTTTGACACCCTATAGTCTGTACTTAACTAATACATATGTGCGAGTAATCCTCTAGAAGTCCCTCAACACAATGCGCAGAAAAAAATTTAGCGCATGCTTAATTTCCACGACAAATACATTTTTTTTATCAAATTTAATTTTTTTTTTCGAATTTTTTTTTCTAGTTGTTTTTGTATTATGCAACTTTATGACATTTTAACATTCGTCTTATTTCCTTATCGATTGCTACTTTTAATAATGTTATGGAATCCAATTCGTTACAGTGGGCCTGGCACTAATTTTTAAAATCTTACAAGCTGCTATGTCACTGTGATACCACTAAGTAACTTCACCATAGGCTTGGTCCATTTTATACCTCCAGAACTTTTTTGTACTGGAGAAGAGGTCGAATTCTGACTATCTTGCAATTGTTGTACTACATGCTGCTGTTGTGTTAATACTGCTGGCTGTTGCTGCTTATTTTAGTCAGGCTGATGATGCAGTTGCTGTACTTGTGTTTGAAGCTGCTGTTGCTGCGTTTGTGGTGATGGCCTTGCAAACTGCACTTGCTTTACATGAGGATCAACTTTCTGCGGATCACAAACATATTCACCAACTGCTGTTAAACCAGGTAGATCTATAGTTCACTCATGGACTTTATAGTAGTCCTTAATGCGTCTAAATTCTATAGTATCACACTCCCCACACTTATACAGATATTCATCCTGGAATTTAATGAAAACTCATAATACATAAATCAAAATAAAAACATTTTTTCTTTCAGGCTTGACAACTTACAAAACTTGTACCAACTCTGTACACAAACTGTTTGAGATGAATGTCATAATCTAATTGACATTTTGTACAAGGATGAAAAAAAAAATCATTCAATGTTCTCCATACATTGTCTACACAATGTCCACAAATGAAAGTTGTCATTATCCTGGAAAAATTATTAACCGCTTAACAAATGTTACCAGCTGTGCTAGTACCACAGTAGAAATTAATAAATATTTACCACTTCATCAGTTTACATTGCTCATATAACCATTTATCCCAGGGTAGACAACAAACAATTTTACACTGTGTTTTAATATTACTTTATATCTAAAAGTTCTTTTTTTTTATTTAGAATTTTTTTTACACTCCAATTCACTGTTAATTTTTAATAGCAAAAGCAAATGTAAGACAGGTTAAATGAAAACAAAAAAGAAAAATTCATCAATTACCATTAATTATTGAACTTACTCTTAAAACAATTGAAAAATTTGGATTGCGTAACCTATTTATACCCATTCAATTTTTAACAACAACAAAACTCATAAATAGTGAGCAGCCAATGGTAATGCAGATCCATGGATTTTCTCGAGGAGCACCGACGGATTTGATCCAAGCGAAACATATCGAAACGAACGCGCGTTCGATTCACATTTCGATACTACCGCGCTGACACGGATTGCTCGGATTTGCTCCGGGAGCTGTTCCCAAAGTTGAATCGAATAACTCTATTGCTACTTGGACCGAATTATACTTACAAGGAGAGGCTACACCCTGCGGGTCACCGATCCTAACAAAACTTCGGGACTCGTTTTCTAATATCATAAAATTAAGAAATCCATCAATAATTCTGTCCAATGGGGTCTTGATATCGATTTGCTATATAGCTCATATGAAATTTTTAGAACTTTTTCCGTTTTTTAGCTAATTTTTCAAAAATTTCTCTTCAAAGCCTATTGTACAGAATTCTGCAACCTCGCATTCTCTTTGTTTTTTCATTTACTTTCTTATCGCGCACGGTGAAAACTAAGTCTTCAAGAGATACGAAAAGGCAAATAAATATGAAAAAAATTATATAATCAAATTATTTAAATTAAGATTTGAAAAAAATTTTCCGTTAAAATTCAAAAAGAGGCAAAAAAAAGTACGAGGTCCCGCATCTCTGTAAGCGCGATAGGCTTTGAACACGAATTTTTTGAAAATTACCTAAAAAACCAAAAAATTGACCCAAATGTCTGGACCTGCCCTTGTTAGTTATAGAGAAGGATAGAGTCGTTTTTGTGGATAGTAGAGCTTGTTCAATCTTTTTTTTGCAATTACGAGCTAACCATTGCGTTTAAGTTGGCTTTTTCTGAGGTATTAAAATCAGTCTTAAATCAATGCAGCTTTCCCTAAGACTCTTAGTAAGTTGAAGAGAAGTTTTCTTTCACAATATAAAAAACCTTCTACGATATAGATTTGATAGGAGCGATTTAGCCAATCACAAAATAAAATTAATCTTATATCGCAATTTTCTGTTAATTTTTTAGCCTCAGACTTTGGATTGAAAAAGAATCATAAAAATTAAGAGCTGTCAAACACAGCGAGGAAGTGTCTCAACTTTGAAGAATATTTTTGTAAACTTTGAAATTCATGTTTTTGTCAGGTAAAAATTGAAGGTTTTTTAAACAGCTGGTTGGAGTGCCTGAGCCGACTCTGAGCGCTCTCGAGCTCTTACCTGATTATTGCATTCACTGCCTTATTAAGTAACGATTGGTTTAAACTTAAATTGGAAAATTTCAAGCGATCATTGAAAGTTTCAAGTGGATATGAATTTGGTAACGCCATCGCAAGGCTTTAATCAAAAACAAAATCGTCTGTGATGGGTAAACTTGAATTCGTTTACGAAACTACTTTTAAAATAATAAAATTTGTATGCTGATAATTTGCAATTTTAACGCAGGACATGTGCATTTCGTTGTCTCTTTCTCTTTCGCGCGACCGGCCTGATAGACAGTTATGTGCAGTCGAGAAAAAGAAAAGAAAAAGCTGAACACTATGAAAGCGCCTATAAGCTGTTAAAATTTATATTAGTGTGTTTTATCAGGTGCCCGATGCTTTTAATTTAGGTCCTAAAAACTAAATTTTATTGCTCAATATGTGGAATATTTCAACTCGTATTTTAATTGAAAGGACTTAGCAGCATTTAAATTTTATTTTTTACTTTTTAGTACAGCTTTTTTAATTTGCCAAAAATTGTTTGAGAAACTCATGTTTTTTTTAAACTTTTTTTTTATTTTCTACTTTTAAGTCTCAAAGTTATAACTGTATATAATATAGGAAAATTGCTCCATTAATTGCTTGAAAAATCGAAAACACCTCTTGAAGTCATCTCCGCGGAATTAGACCTAGACTCTTGAAAATGATCCCGAGGTACCCTGGGCACCCCCGTCATCGTCGATCTGGATGTCCAGGTTTTGAGATTTACCGCCTTTTATTGCCATGGGATTAATCATGCGAGTTTCCGCCCACCACAGTCGTGCTTCAACCGTGATGCCGCAACCACGCGCCACGAGACTCAACGCCGTCGTCGTAGATCGCCCACTTATCTACGACGATTCCACCTAGTTTTACCTGAGGTTGAGAGGCTCCCGGTCAAAACGGCGAGCTCTCTCTCTTCATTTGTATATATAGTATTAATAAATAGTTTAAGGGGGGGTAGGGTCTGGCAATTTTTGAAAAATCGAATTTTTTTTTCTTATAGTAAAACATTTCAAAAATGCTGTGTTAAAATTTCTAAGGGTTTGGAGCAAAACTCACAAAGTTACAGAGTTTTAAGTCTGGGGCCTTCGAGCGGAGCAGGTCGAGGCAGCTGCCCCTCCCCGCATGCTCTACGCTGAAGGCCCCTGCTAAGTCGGTCTTTGTAATCCCCTAAGACCCTTTTGTAAAAAGGGAGGGGCAGTGAACCCAGGTAGAGTATAAGGCGGTTCTAAAGGTCTGTGTGGAAAAAAAGACGTGTCAGTTTGACGGTGTTCGTTCACCAGAGCGGTCCGATTATTTTTCTTCTTATATTTCCGATTCGGTTTTTTTGGTTTTAAAATGGTTAGAACAAGTAAAGTGTCGAGAGAAACGCGTAAAACTGAAGGAAAAATACTTGGAAAACCAAAAAAAAAGACCCAATCTGTTTAAAAATAATGACGTGCAAACAAAAAGTGCGTCAGCTGAAAAAATTCGTCTAAGTTCTCAACCGTCTGTGCCAGTGGATACCGAAATACATTATCGTATAGTTGACTTTCTGCAAGTGTTTACAACACTTTCAACGTTGGTTAATTGCAAAGTGTGCAACGGTAATGTTCAGTGAAGCTGCTGGTGACTTACTTTATGGAGCTGGAATAGATGATTCAGTGTAAGTTGTAAATCAAATAGTTTTTCTTCACTTTTTTCGTACCGAAAACTTCAAACGCGTTTTTCTCGAAACACTATTTTTCAAAGTCGGTGAAAGTTCTCATTTGAAAACTACTGCACCGATCTTTCTAGAATTAAACATACGTCTTTAATGCATAAAAAACCCGCCCCCTAGTGAGTTACTTTTTTTTTTTTTTTTTTTTGGCCGAGTTTTAGCCATAAAATGGCCGGTTTTGGTGACCAAAAAACAGTGTTTTGGCTTCAAAACGTCGCCAAAACTTCAAAATTGAAAAAAAATGAAATTGATCCTACTAGGGGGCGAGAAAAACTAATATATTAATTAAATCTACTTTATTTTTTGATTTCAGATGAACCGTTCGCGAGTTACAGCCTTCACCGCAACTCATCTTTTTTTCGAAGCGCCTTGTTTGGTTGGCTCCCATTGCCTCAATTTTTAATATTTTGATCTGAAATTTTGACAGAATGTTCTTTGAATGTTGTATGATATGTATATAAATTCTTATTAAATTATAATAAACAGGAGCTTCACTATAAATCATCGAAAAATCATCATTTTTTGACCGCTCAGACCCTACCCCCCCCCCCCCCCCCAAGGGAGGGGACTAGGGTAAGAGGTAAAAAAAAAGTGATTTTTTGTGAATTTTTTTTGAAGATCCAGTAAGAGTTATGGTATTTATTTTTTCTGCACATAATAAAGTAAACTATTGTAGTAAAGTAAACTATAAGTCAAAATTGATTCGTCGAAAAATATCAATAAACAAACTCCTTACAGACTGTTGCTTGAAGTGCTTTGAAAAGAAGGAGCTCTGCGGTGGACATTGGAGCTGTTTACAGCTTTATCTGAAATCAAAAAATGAGATGGATTTCTTTAGCTGAGGGCAATACCTAGTGCTTTTGGCTTTTTTATTTTATTTTATTTTATTTATTTATTTTTTTTTTTTTTTTTTTTTTTGTGGTTTTGACAGACAAAAGTTCAAATGAGTCATTTTTTTGACCAAAAATTCGGCCACATTTTAGTGGTAAAAAAAAAAAAAAAAAAACAAAAAAACAAAAACCGTTGCACACTTAAGAAATATATAGAAAAAATGTGTGCCAAATTGCAGAATGATCGGTTAATTATTTTTCAAGTTACAGTGTCCACTGGCTTTAAAAAGTATAGTTTCGAAAAAAATGCGTTTAAAGTTTTAAAAGAGGAAAAATCATAGAAAACTTTTTTATTTTTTAACTTACACTGAATCATCAATGTCAGCCCCATAAGGGATGTTGCCTTCAGCTATTCTTCATCCATCATTGCTTGTTTTTCCTGTCGCAGATTTTTTGAAACCGCTTACCCTAGAACCCTCCCTTAAGTGCAGCATAAAATCGACAAGTGTTGTGCTTGATAATAAACCTCTCTTCACTTTTCACACTCCCTTGCGCTCGCGGTAATTATTCCCTTATCCTAAAATGCACCCTCCGCGAATTCCCAAACATTTGGCATCCCTTGTGGGGAAAAGTTCCCCGAAAAAAGGCGCGTGCGGAGGATTAAATGACAGCCCTATGAATCGATGTCACGAATAGCGAGAAGCGGTAACAATGGAAAGAAGAAGGTGTTAACTGTCGAGGAAGGCCTTAACGGCGCGATGATGGCCAGCAAACGTCGTTGCTGGAGGCAACTTTGCATGGAGGTGGATAGGGACCCGTGGGGCACCGGATACAAGTTGGTAACTGGCAAACTACGGATGTGGAGTCCACCAGAAGTTTGAGACACCGAGTCTATGCGTTAGAGGTTAGAGCGCCGAGCATTGCGACAGCGGGCGATTTCTCGGTGGTGCAGAAGAGCTTTCGACAATCGAAGAAATTCGTAAAATCGTGGAGGCCTTTAAAAAGACCATGCATCGGCATGCGGTTAGACCGATTCGTTCTAGTGACCCTCGATGTTAAGAACGCGTTCAACTCCGCTCGGTGGTCGGACGTTGTAGGCTCATTGAAACACGAGTTCTAAACTACCTGATGCGAGTTTTCGAGGACTATTTTACTGACAGAACCCTGATCTACGACACGAAGGACGGTAACAGAACCAGGAGGATTACGGCGGGCGGGGCACAGGGCTCGATCATGGGCCCGACCTTCTGCACGGAAACCCGTTTTCTCGAGCATGCGCGTAATTGGTATACTTTCGAAGTGACGATTACTCTAATTTCTAGTGATGTACTGTTCAGAAGCGTTATTATTAGCTTCCGATATCATTTGCACAACGACAATCGGAATTTTTTTTTAAATTAGTTATCGATACATTTTGGAAATAGGGTTTTGGAGATGGTTGATTAAAAACTTGTCGATAATATTTATGATACGGTGGCTGTGACGAATACAATATAATAAATAAAATTTTTGTTTTTATTACTTTAAAATCTTTTCAAAGTATCTAGTTGTTCAAATTACATAAATAAATTTGTTAAAGCTTGTGAACTATACTATTAATTCTATCAGGACAGGTGTTTTTGATAAACTTTTAATTATTCATGAACAAATTATTAATAAAATAAAAAAGTATACACATAAAAAAAAAGAAGAATGCAAATAAAACTGAAAGAATCTTATTAAAAATTTATTGAATTTTGTTAATCGTAGAATTTTTTACATCCTTTAGATAATAAATTAAAAAACATAAACGCTTGATATCTAAAATGAAAATCATGTAACATCCTTGTGTAAAAATTTTAAGTTTATACTAAAAACATTGTTTTTATAAACAGAATATTGTACTAATAATATGAACTATAAACGGTATCTGGTAGTTACATACTGAATTTCATCAATCATTACGGAGACACAGGAACTTCTATAGGTCAATAAATCACAATCGATATAGTCGGGAAATAACTCTTATTTTAACAGAAAGTTTGTTTGCACCAGGAAAAAAATCATCCGGAATATCATCATTTACAATTGACCCGAAAATAATGCTTTTGTCTTCATATTTTTCAAATTTTTGGTGTACTAAACTCAAAAGATATCTTTTGAAAACTATTCGATCGATCCCCGTCTCGATGAAGTGGATGACGTAACGAACTTAATCTTTTTTAAATTAATTTTTTGTGTGATCTGCTCAACTCTTTCCAAGTATGATAGTTAGTAATTTGGATGAGGTGAGCACAATAAATTAAAAACGTTGTAATTGTTTCAATTAATTTTATTATCAGCGTTTCAACATCAGATCAACGTCCTCTTCAGGAAATTCTAAAAGAATTATAATTATTATTAATAGTAAGATTAGATTAAGTTATAAATTTAACAATTTAACATCATTTTTATAATGCTTATGCTGTTAGTGCAGCAAGTCAAGAATAAAACCAAGTCTGGCATTGTAAAAAAGTACACGGTATAAGAACAAGAATACAGTTAAGTTATAAGAACAAGGAACATTAGGCATACATTGCACAGTGTTACCCATATTAATGTCATATATTTAATATAGTAGCAATAAATTAAAATATACAATAATTGAATCTAGAATAAATAAATAACGGTTGGCTGGTCAAGTAAAAATTTTTGAACATGTTGCAGAATAGATTTTATTGAGAAAACGAACATCAGTCTTTTCATTAATACTATTACTGGCTAGTTTTATATATAATATTCAGACAGTTTTCTACTATAAAATCTGTTCTCATTGTCAAGTATTTTTACTTGTGAAAATTTAAACTCATGATTGTTATCCAGCATATGATTCGAAACTGCAGAATTCACATCATTAAATTGTACATGTTAAATCATTCTATCGCCAAGTCTTCTACTTGTCTCACCAACTGTCACAGGGCTCGAATTAAGGAATTTAATTCCTCGGAGGATCGTGATTGAACACGAGAATCCGCGGCGATCGTCGTCCGCACTCCTCCGGCCTGATGACAAAATGCACTTTCTGTGCACACGACAATCCGTCGATTTTTCTTCAATACCTGAAAAGAGGGGGGAAGACGCGTACGCGAACTAATGTTTTTATTACGCGGCGCGGCTGCTCTCCTTCGTCGGTAGTGGCGTGAGTTTACGTGGACCGATCGCAGGAACACGGGTTAATTAAATTAATGATAAAATGTAAATTTTAATAATTTTAATTAACAATAAAAATAAATGAATCAAAAATTTACATAATATTCCAAATTAATTCTATCTGATTGTTTACAAACAATCCAACCCGAATGACTCGAAATCTTAAGTCGACGAAAATTGATTCTACAAAAATAAAGTTCGTCGTCTGTGTTGTGGTCGCTATCAACACACCGACACACACACACTCACTCGCGCTCGTCTGCTTGCTGCAGCGCGCCAAAAGAACAAAGGCTTGGACTAACTCCGATACAAAAATCTAAGTACTTCCTGTACTTCGCACACACTCTGACTCTAACCATCACACAAGCAAACATACAATGTCTAACCGCTACGCGGACTTACTTTCCTAGCAGGTGCACCTTCGCTTGATGTAACAATAATTATAATAATTACAACTAGCCCGAATGGCTTCACACAAGACGACAATGCCTTCCAAGGCCGCACGCTGACTTTCCGTGAGATGTTCGCCTTCCCCGCTCATATCCAATGACAACTGGATCACAGGAAAATCTATACAACTTCTCACTGATAACTTTATCTAACACACTCCAATAAAGTTATCTAACAACAAAAAAAAGTAAATTCTATATTTGCTCTCGGATACACGTGTGATCGCGCCAAGCGCTAAACTTAGAGTAATGCTGATCGGTAGATCTCGTCATCACCTGACTTACCGATCCGCATCTGCGTTCCATAACAGTTAGCGCCGAATTCGAATTTAATCGACGCGGTAGCTGTTACACAACATACGTCACACAACAATCACCAAAATCAATTTTATACACAACTCCTAGTTTTTCCATCTTTGGAGCCTTGTCTTTCAACAATGTAGTTTCAGCGGATAGTTTTGAAGCTTTATCTGTCGATGTGTTTACAATAGCAATTTTTTATGACAACGGATGGTGTCAAATAAAATTTAAAAATCTTTCTGAAAAAGTGGGTTTTCTATACCAGTTTGTAATAACTTTGTTACTTTTAATTATAATTTTTAGGTCTAAAATACTTATTTTATTATTGATGGGCGTTTCAATTTTGAATTGTAGAAATTTATTATAATGATTGAAAATGTTGAAAGTATGATGTATCATGTCTTCAGGAATACATATGAGTATATCATCAACATATCTCACATAGAGAGGTACAAAAAATATTTAATAGTGTTAGACAAGTGCGTAATTAAGATCACGTAACTGCGTAAAATTAAGATCACAACAAGATCAACAAGAATTAGGTAGATTGGACTGCCCATGGCCACTCCTAACACTTGTCTGAAAAACGTATTGTTGAATTGGAAACAATTATTGGCAATTATCAATTCAATAACTGATATAAATTCTTTGAGTGTCAGGTCAGTGTGTCTCATGAGATGGTGCCAATCAGCTTCAACAGCTTGAAAAATCGAATTCCTATGAATGTTTGTAAAAAGGTTTATAACATTAAGGCTGATAATAGTATAACCTTCGGGTAGAATCAAATTACCCAACTTTTTCTTTAATTCTTTAAACGTTGTGTTGATCTACGGTGCAATTGTTTACGGTGCAATTGTACGGTGTGTTTAGTTTTTAAGAAAAGTGTTGGACGAAGTGAACGATTTTCTTTCATATTTTTCGAGGCTCGAGCGGCACGTTAATTCGCAAGATTGTTAATTATAATTCGAATTTTTATTTATTTTCGAGCTTGTTTTCGGTGCAATAACATCATTTGGCGTCATTTTCTTTGGAATCTAAAATTCATTGTTTGGACGGCCATTTTGGCGAGGCAGTGAAGAAAAGCAGTTAGTCGGACAGCTGAAATTGTTCGGGAGCAACTCGAAGTTGGCGCTACGCATCACAGCTGGTACCATCTTGCCGACGGTTGTTCTTGGTGGCTAGCTGCGCGATTGATTCGACTCAACGTTCATCTTGATGTTCACACTCGACAAGTTCGCAGTTTTGAAGCATTCTATTTTTTATAAAAAGCGGTGATATAAATTAATATTACTAATCAAAATTGTTTCTTTTTCTTGAATATCAGTGTTTTTTTTTTTGCATTTGATTTCACAGAATGAGGTTATGCCCTTTTCATTATCCTGCCAAAATAATTTATTTTTTGAGTCAGTCATATTGAATTTCACGTAAACAAAGTAAAAATTGGGTCTGCAGTTAGATTTGTATAAACTGTTTACATTTCTTTTCTAAAACTAATTTCAAATTATTATTTAAGAGTTAGTGAAGTTGTAAATTATTTACAATTCATATACAAAAATAATTTCGAATATGTCAAACTATAAATTTTTTCATAGGTTAAATTCATAATTTTTTTGAAAGCTCACCTAAAAATTTATGAGTAGCATTGTATTTATAAACTGATTAATTATAGTGTTTCACTTGGTTTTCTTGGATGCTACAAACCATCATATCTGGTAATTTATTCTGGTTCAATTTTATTGATTTACTCTAAGAAAATTCATCTTGTATTTCAATACTGGAACTTGTGTTCATCTTTTCACCAACAACATGTCTACCAGCCAATGCAAAAGTGCACTTGGAATCATGGAGCTTCATGATTGAAAAATCTTGGTACATCTGCAGGAATCTTCGCTGGAGGCTTCGGTGACAAATAACTTTGTTTAAATTTTAACATTTAGTACGGAAAAATTCAATTGTAGATTAATTAATTGTTACTTTTTTTTCTATAATTTGCTTAAAGTTGCAAATAGTCAATGAATTGAAGTCGATACTTAGAGTCATCCTGATAAATAATCTCTCCGTAGTTCGAATGATTGATGAATTTCTTTTCTTTTTAAATTGAATTAAATTATTATTCAAAATGTCAAAGAAAATCTTGGATTCACAAGCTCGTACTTATAAATTTCTAAAGGAATTTCTTCCAGAACTACATGATATGATTCAAGGCAAACAAAAAAATCAATACTATTTTGAGGGTGGATTGAATATGTTAGATTCTTATTGGGAAATTTTTTTAGGAAATCATAATAAACTTGTGCCTTATGAGGATGTTTCGTTGTCCGAAAATGAATATTTTGTTCAAAAGTATTTTATGCATGGTCAGGAAATCTACTGTGACGCGAAAGCTTTTTTGCTAGAAATGATACATCGGTTAGGGGATCAATCTATTCCTCCTACTTTGGCAAATAGAATTAATACTCCTATAGTACAGGTAGATTCAAATTTTATACCAACAGCAAAACTCCCTAAGTTTTCGGGAAAATCTGATGAATGGGAATCTTTCAAACAACTTTTCACTTCTCTTTTTATAGATAAGACTTCAGTTCCTGATGTCGTGAAACTGCAACGTCTCATCGGTTCAGTCGGCAGCTAAAGGAATTGAAAGTCTTCCAATCTTACACTCAAATTTTAGAGTTGCTTGGGAAAAATTATTGCGTCGTTACGACAATCCAAGGTTACGTTTATCAAAGCATTTAGAAAGTTTGATAGAATTGAGAAATATACAAAAGAGAAATGCTTCAGAAATAAATGAATTACTGGACGCTGCTGCGATAGCAGTTCAAGGTCTCCGAGATTTGAGATGTCCTGTTGAACACTATGATTGTTGGTTAGTTCATTGTATCGTTCGCAAACTTGATGTACAGCTTTGTGGAAGCTGGGAAATTTCAGAGGAAGCTAGAGATTTGATGATTGAGAATTGCTCATTTTCAAATTATGAAGCTTTGATCTAATTTTTGGAAAAAAGAGTCAATTGAGTTAGCTCGTCCTATTGAGCAAGATAGTTCTTTTTCCAAACCGAAAAGTTCGTCAAGTTCGAAATCACGTAACGCCAATACGGCAGATGTTAGTCCCAATAAAAACAAAAACAAACTTGTTTGCAATTATTGAAAAAAGTCTCATTTAATTAACAAATGTTTTGAATTTACAAAGTTGACTGTCCAACAAAGAATTGATTGGTTCAGATCGAAGAAAGGGTGTTTAAATTGTTTACATCTTGATCATCTAGTTTCTAGATGTATATCTACTTATTCTTGTTTTTACAGTCAAAAGAAACATCACACTAAATTGCATTTACTGGTGAGAAAAATCAGGACGTTTCAAAAAAATCTACTGACTCTTATTCAACATCTAATGTTGTTGATCAATCTTCGTCAACAAATGTTTGCTGCGCTGCTATAGGTGGCCAAGTGAGATTGTTAGGTACCGCAGATGTAATTTTGCAGTCATTCCATGGCTCAACATTAAAAGTGAGAGCATTGATAGACCCATGTGAAGAAACATCTTTTGTTTCCGAACGAGTCGTGCAATTATTGAATATCAAGAAAACCAAAGTTTCTGTTACTGTTTTTGGTGTAGGAGCTTCTCCTTCTGGTCAAGCTAGTAGTGAAGTTAACCTTACTTTGAGATCACCGATAGATCCTGATTTTTCACTTAGTTTTGTTCCTCTAGTTCTTTCAAATTTTACTCGTAAATTACCAAAGAAAGAATTAGTTTTTCATGAAGTAAAGATTTAGAGTAAGCTGACTCTCATTTTTTTAAGCCTCTTAAGGTGGACTGTATACTTGATGCTTCTGTTTATACTGAAATAATCAGGGAGGGAATCCGTAGAGGTCCTCCACAAACTCCCGTTGCTCAACAGACAGTTTTCGGTTGGATTTTGACTGGGACTGTCTGTAACCAGTCAAATTCGGGGGAGAGGAACGAGGTGAATAATTTTTCATTCCTGTTGTGATTCTTCTTTGTCGAATGGAATTGCCAAGTTTTGGGAGATTGAAGAAATTGAATCACCTCCAAAATTGTCGAAGGATGATCAATATTGCGAGGATTTAAAAATAACACACAATCAATAAAATTTTAATTTTTTTTTAATTTAAATAAACAAAAACATTACCGGATCTAGCCCGCCCCTGTGGTACGTTACTTTACATCGGACTCCATATTCCGGCCTCTGTGGGGGTCACGCTTCAATCGAGAGAGCATTTATAGGTCTCCGACCGAGCTGTGGTCCCCCATTCAGAGCCGAGATATTAAGCACATGAAAATTATTTTCAGAGGTGCTGGCAGCGGGAATCGATCCCAGGCTCTCAGCGTGAGAGTCCGGTATCCAACCCGTCGAGCCACCGTGGCTAAAATCTCAATCTAACTATTCCAACTTTTCATTATCTTCAAATACGCGTAACTTGGGCTCAAAATCACTTAAAAGCCTCAAAAACCTCTTAAATTGAAGATTCTTATAGCTGATTTTGAAACTTTTGTAAAAAAATTAGTTGTAAATGAAATTTCTAGAGTAATCAAAATGAGTGTCCAAGGCCAATCAGATTGCCTTAAGAATCCTAAAGAGCAGTAGCCCTTTAACGGCGCGTTGGTTTTTTTAATAACACTGACTACCGCGAAAGCGTACCGCTTTATATATTTTAAATTTTGGTTTTAGGTAAGGTCACTCTTGAAAAAAACGCTATTAGGATGATTTTTTTTTCTAGAATACATATCCCACGCATGGCCGATAATTTCCTGAATAATTAAAAAAAAAACTGTCCCAAAAAGTTCCCGCATTAAAAAGTTATCAACATTTCAATTTTCGAAGCGCTAATTTCTTTTCGTCTAGGCGTCAGGCGATTTCCGTATTCAGTCGAGAGCTTCGGTTTTCTCTGCATGGGCTGCATGTAGCCGAAACCTGATGTGACGGAACACTTGACTCTCTGTCTCACTCTTGCAGCTTGCAGCAAGGCGTATGGACAAGCTGCGCAGGCGAGGTGCGCGTATGCAAAAGGCCGAGGACCTCACAAGGTGCACAATGCACTGTACACGCACTGCAGAGTGCAGACAGCAGAAGCAAGCAGCTGAGTTATTTAAGAATTTCATAAAATTATGAAGTGTTGATCTTGACAGTTGTCACTTGTATCAATTAATGAACAAGAACATGTGATTTTAATAAATGGTTTTTTAAATCAATTAATTTGCAATCAAAAAGTTTTTTACTACAATTCTTGATAAATCATCTGTGTTGTTATTGTGTATCATTGAGTGAATTGTGTCTAGTTTGGGTGATATAGGTTATATTAATTAAAAATTGATTCCAAAACAATTTTACTTAATGAAAGTGGTTTTTCATCAATGCTATTTAAATACAGTTAAATTGTAGTTAAATAAATAAAAATTTGATCATCAAATTATTAAAAAGGTGTTGCTGTAAATTAAGTATTATCTTTTTTTTTTAACTAAAAGTTACCATTCCATTCCATTGAATCAGTTTTACTAAGCTCCATATGAGAGTCATGCTAATAGTTTTTTTTCCCAAGCATACTGATATTTTAGCAGAGTCAATTTTTTACACAGCTTTAAAATACAATTGTAATCAGATAAACATGAATACTTGTTTCATTTAACTATAAAAATATAATTTTCTACATTAGTTCTATCGCAGGGCTTTTTTGGCTAACGAAAAAATTTGTTATATATAGATATACTGTGCGGCATGCTAGCAGCCGACGGAACCTCAAATCTTTACAAGCAGCTGATTCCCGACTATGCGCCTGCTTGGTGGTATACCTATATATATTTCAGATGAGTGTACATACATCCTTAAGTGAAATAATAATAATAATAATATTTTTAAGTTGAAAAAAAATAATTTTAAATAATTGATAAGTTTTTTTCTTAAGATTCTTAACAGTTTGTATCAATCCTACAATTTTTATTTCAGTATAATATCAACCCTTTCAGAACGTAGACGTGCCACTATATTAATTTTGTTTTTTTTTCTTGCAATAATCGTATGTACTGGTTTTATTTGATAGAATAGATTTTCTATCGAAATCTGAGGTCTGATTTTCAAAATTCCCTTTAATAGACTTTTTTAAACTTGAAAATTTTTTGATTTGATGCTCCGTTTTTTTGGAAAAATTCATCAAAAGTCCAAATCTCAGCCCCAAGGTAGATCTCGAGGTAGATACTTGAATAAAAAACACTTATTTAGCGAAATAAAATGAAATAAAAAATAGATTTACAACTTTGACCCAGCGAGCCTTAGTGTAGGAATAATAGAAGCTGAAACCATCGATTCAAATTTCAAGATGCATACGAACTACAAGGACCGAAGGGTCCATTTATATTAAATTATTAAATTATATAATATTTATAAATGGACCCTACGGTCCTTGTAGTTCGTATGCATCTTGAATCGATGGTTTCAGCTTCTATTATTCCTAAACTAAGGCTCGCTGGGTCAAAGTTGTAAATCTATTTTTTATTTCATTTTATTTCGCTAAATAAGTGTTTTTTATTCAAGTATCTACCTCGAGATCTACCTTGGGGCTGAGATTTGGACTTTTGATGAATTTTTCCAAAAAAACGGAGCATCAAATCAAAAAATTTTCAAGTTTAAAAAAGTCTATTAAAGGGAATTTTGAAAATCAGACCTCAGATTTCGATAGAAAATCTATTCTATCAAATAAAACCAGTACATACGATTATTGCAAGAAAAAAAAAACAAAATTAATATAGTGGCACGTCTACGTTCTGAAAGGGTTGATATTATACTGAAATAAAAATTGTAGGATTGATACAAACTGTTAAGAATCTTAAGGACGTTTTAGGGATTTTAGGTCAATGTTACCAAATTTTGTAACTCGGCATACAAGAAAATTTTGATGTGTTCTTTCCAATGCCACAAAAAAAATATGGCAAGCGGGATGCGTTTTTGAGTTATGAACGCTCAAAGTTCGGTCGTTTTGCATGGGATGGTACGTAGAGCATTACAATTTTTTAATGTTATCGACGATTGTAAATTAACTAGTAGTTAACTTTTTCTAAAAAAAAGAGCATATTCCAGCTATTGAAACAAGAATCAATCTAACGTTTTTCAAAATATCTCAACCGGGCCTACTTTCAGAGTAATTTAACAGTAAAGTTGATTTTTTAGTCTTTGCGGTTATGCTGCGCCATGAGAGCGAAAGAGACAGAACGACCGGCGTGTCAGCTGTTTCTCGTGCAGAGAGCCCCAAAACTGAATGATAGTCACTGGAGGTCTGAAACGTCCTTAAGAAAAAACTTATCAATTCTTTAAAATTATTTTTTTTTCAACTTAAAAATATTATTATTATTATTATTTCACTTAAGGATGTACAGTAGTGCTCAAAAGTTTAGCCCACCCCTGAATTGCATACTTCTATCAATTAATTTTTGAACTTTTAAGTGACCGCAAGTATCCGAAACTTTAATTGGGTTGTCAAGAAATATTTTTAATTGTTAAAGTACTTAAATACTCCAGAGAAAACCGTTAACTATATTCAAAGTTATTTTATAAATTCATTTTCGCCCAAATTTTAGTTTATAAAGTTAATGCTCAAAAAACAGCTATTTTAGGTCGTTTTTTAATTTTCGATGGATTTTAAAAAAATTTTACTTTTCTGTAGCAATATAATTTTATTTTTTTCGCGTTTCGGCTTTAGTTAAGTTTTGAGAAAAAAATTTTCATGTTGCTTAATAAAAAATTGTTACAACCACAGTCATAGAAAGCAATTTTTTTTAAATCAAGAAAACATCGATTCTTCGTAATTTTACATCATTTTTAACTTTCCAACGTATTTTTTGTGATTTTACTGGTTTGGAGTTATAAAAATAACACACAAGATTTAGATAGGTAAAATATTTTTTTAATCATTAAATTTGTTAAAACTTCAAACTTTTCAATATTTTGTTGCTCCTCCTTTAGCTTTGTAGCAAGCATCAATTCTTCGTACCAATGATTCCGCAAGTATATTACAATAATTTACAGAGAGACTTAGCCAAGCATTAGCGATTTCACGTTTTAAATCCTGAAGATTTTTACAGTTCGTGTTCTTAACTTTTCTTTCAATTTGATCCCAAGCATTTTCAATTATGTTGAGATCTGGAGATCAAGCTGGCCAATCTATAAGAGGGATTTTCTTACTATGCATCCGCTTCATAGATTTTTAACCTATGGCATGGGGCGTTGTCTTGTCAGAAGAACCAAATTTTCCGCTTTCCAAAAACTTTTTTTTTTGACGGTAGCATATAGTTTTTTAATGTATTAATATATTTATCACTATTTATGGTGCCTTCAACAAACTGTAGTTCCCCCACTCCTTTTCCGGACAAACAGCTCCAAACCATTATGGAGCCATCGCCTTTTTGCACTTTTGGAGCAAGACAAGTAGCATCGTACTTCTCACTACTTGTACGACTTACACGCTTCGGTCAGTTTGAGAAGAGTTGAAATGATGATTTGTCACTAAATAAAACTAATTTCCACTTCTCGGCGGTCCATGACAATTTGTCTTTGCACCATTGGTACCGAGCTTTACGGTTTTGGGCGGTTAAAAGAGGCTTACGAACCGCGACGCAGCTCTTTAAGTTTTTATCGAGTAACCGTCTATTAACTGTCTGTCTTGAAACATTAACACCAGCTTCTTCTTGAAGTTCATTTTTTATTCTATTTGCAGAAATATTACTGTTAAATAATCGAGGATTCCGTTGATCAATAAATAGAGATACTTGTTTAATAATAAATAATAAATGGTTTATTAAAGTAATAAATAATATACAAGCTCCGGCTGAGCTACTTAGCCTCATGGCTTTTACATTACGACATCTGTACTACTCGACGACTACCGCGCGACTCTACTGCTGCTGCTGCAGCACACGTACGCACACAGACCATCCACACTCTGGGTGCGTCTACAATGTTGTGAATTCAATATATTACAACACGCCTCCTTGAATTGACAATATTTTATCTCACACATCATACTTCAATCAAATTAACTTAGAATCTATACTTACAAAGTTCAATCATTTAAACTAAATTTAATGCTTCGCGGTTTTCAACAAATTTTGGTCCATTTTGACTCTTAGTCAATATATCGGCTAAATTATTTTCCGAATCTATCTTAATAATATCAATAACACCTTTCTTATAATTTTCATTTACATAGTGGTATTGCACTTCAATTCGTTTTGAATTCTTGGTAAAATTTCCGACTTTACCAGTTGCTACCGCGCCTGAATTATCTTCATACATTTTAATCGGTTTTATAATTCTTGCATCAAATTACTCGTTTAGCAAATTTTTAATAAACAAAATTTCCGTTACTGCTTCCGACATCGCAGTGTATTCTGCAAAAGTTGAACACTTTGTTACGGTACTTTGCTTGTGTGTTCGCCAAAAAATTACATTTCCGTAATATCTGATTATATAACCGCTTGTCGATTTTCGATCAATATTATCACCTGCATAATCAGAATCGACCATACAATCTAAAATTTCGGTTTTTGCTTTTCTATTCATATAAGTTAATTTTAAATCTTTCGTCTTGTACAAATATTTCAAGACTCGCATCGCGTATTTAAAATGTGTCTTATCATAACAACTCTGATATCTGCTCAAATAATTAACACAATATGAAATATCAGGTCTTGTACCTGTGCTTCTATATAATAATTCACCAATTAAATTTCGAAATTTAATTCTCTCGTCAATCTCACGTGCTTGTTCGAATTTCAAATTCGCTTCCATGGGCGTATCATACAATCTATCATTCTCAAGGTTATATTTTGCGGCCAAAGATTCAATATATTTTGTCTGACTCAAAGTCATTCTATCTTTTGCAACACTATAATCTATATCTATACCGATATAGTTACTGACTTTACCTAAATCTTTCATACAAAATCTTTTCATTAAACTTGATTTTACCTCCATAATCTTACTTATATCCCTGCAACAAATTAAAAGATCATCCACAAAAATTAAAATATATATTGTATCTTTGCCAGCATTTTTTACATAAAGACAAAAATCGTATTTACTTCTTACAAAGCCTAGTTTTACAATGGATTCATTAAAGCAATCATACCAAGCTCTTGGGCTTTCAGGCAAACCATAAAGAGCTTTCAATAATTTGCACACTTTATTCTCACTGGTTTCATAACCTTCTGGTTCACTGATATACACTTCCGATTTCACTGCACCATTCAGAAACGCTGTTTCAACGTCCATTTGTTCAATCAACAAACCATTTGCCACACATTAACTTAACAATATTTTTAATGTTTGCATTCTTCCCACGGGGGAGTAAACATTCTCAGGGTGTTCTCTCTGTTGAAAACCCTTCATTACTAATCGGGCTTTAAAGCTACCATCATTCTTTCTCTTATACACCCATTTCACATCAATCACTCTTTTGCCCTTAGGCTTATCAACAATCTCCCATGTTTCATTTTTCATTAGGCTTCCGATTTCAGAATCCATAGCCTTTTTCCACTCTTTCGCGTTTTTGGAGTTTATCGCCTCCTCAAATGTATTCGGTACATTTGCGTTTACATAATTGACATAAATATAGTGTGTGACCGGTTCACCGTACCTTTCTACTGGTTTTCTTTTCCGAGTAGAAACTCTTCTCTCATTCAAATTATTATTATTGTTTCGCAAATCAAATCTGTCATTCATAGCATTCTCATTCTCAACAATTTCATCACACTCATTCTCGTTCGCATTATTCTCATTTTCCAATGCAATATCATCATCATCATTATTATTTAATCTTACCTCGGTAAACTGATTATCAAAATTTTCACTCTCATCACCATCAATTTTTTCCAAACAAATTAATTCTGTACCTTCTTCAACCACTCTTACATGTCTTGCATTTATCACTCTACCATTCAATAATACTCTATAACTATTATTATTATAACCGACTAGTACACCTAACTTTGCTTTATCATCCCATTTGCTCTTTCGCAAAACTTCAGGCACTCTCACAAAAACTCTGCTTCCATAAATTTTCAAATTCTTAACATTAGGCTTTCTGCCAAAAAATATTTCAAAAGGAGTTTTATTCTCCTAAGTATTGGCTATTGTACGGTTTTTCAAATAAGTAACAGTTTTAAAAATTTCAGGCCAATACCTTCGTTCAATTTTTGCTTCTCTCAACAAGCATCTACCGATATCCATTGCGGATCTATTGTATCTCTCGGCTACACCGTTTAATTCATGTACATAGGCGGGCAAGGTAATAATTCAATTTCCTTATATTTAATAAATATATAAATCTCTCTATTTAAATTTTCACCGCCGTTATCGCATTGCATTTTCTTAATGCGCTTATTAAATTGATTTTCAACTAAATTTACAAACTCTATAAAACAACTTGCCGTTTCTGTCTTGCTTCTAATGCAATAAATTTTAGTACACTTACTGTAATCATCAACAAAAGTCAAAAAATATTTCTCACCGCCATAACCAATCCTGTTATGCGGGCCATTTAAATCGGTATGAATTAATTCTAAAATCTCAGTAGATTCTGTTCTCTCATTTTCAAACGGTACATTAGCCATTTTACTCTGTATACAATTTGCACATTTCAAAATATTATTTTCTAACCTATCTGGTAAACCTTCTACCAATTTATCTTTAACTAATCTATCTAAGCATTGAAAATTAACATGGCCTAACGCCCTGTGCCATTTCTCTTTATCAGTCAATTTGACAGTATTAACATGAACACCTTCATCATTTTCATACAGAAAACTTTCTATAAGATAGAGACCATTAATTTCATCAGCCACTGCTATTAATTTTCCATCTCTACTATAAATCTCAGCATTTCTATCTTCAATAAAAATCTCACTACTTTTAGCAATTTTAGATGGACTCAATAAATTCTTTCTAATACCTTCTACAAAATAAACGTTATTTAAACTAACTTCTTCCCTACCATAATAATTTACAAAATAAGTCTTAACCAAACCTAACTTTGTCGCTTTCAATCTCTTGCCATCTGGCAATTTAACATCAACAGGGTTTCTTAAAACTATGTACTTACAAAAATATTTGTCATTGTTAATGATGTGGTCTGTACAGCCACTATCCAACAACCACTCAATTTGTTTTGATTTTTCACAGTCACTTTTATTTAACTGATTCACATTCACTACTTGCGCTGCCCACAGCTGCGAAGTATCGTGATGCTGCTCGCCTGACGATCCTGATCTCTGTTGACTCGAACCGCTGCCTCGTCCTCGTTGAGAACCTCTGTAGTTTCCTCGTTGTGAACCTCGTTGACTAGAGTAGGCACCTCTACCTCCGTTTGGGTAGGCTCCTCTACTCTGATTTGATTGTTCTCCTCGGGTATCTTCATTTTGCTGCTGCACTTTCCAACATTGATTTTTGTAATGGCCTGTTTGACCACAGCCAAAGCACTTTCTTTTTGTTTTAGTATGTGTGTTAAAAGTACTTACGTTTGTTTTTTTCTCTACGTTTCCCATTGATAACCTTATTTCTCTAACTTTAGATTTTACGTATTCAAAGGTTCTCTAATCTTCAGGCACAATATCAATAACTCTGTCAATTATACTGTAATTCAATGGTAACGCTTTCAGTAAATATCGTATTTTTTCGTCTTCGTTTATGTTGCCACCGGCTGTTTTCAGATCGTTGCATGCTCTTTCAAATTCCACAAAAAAGTTTTCCAATTTATCGTAATTTTTCAGTTTTACTTCTTCTAATTTACTCCGATTTATAAATTGAAGAGTCGTCGACTTTGTTGAGTACATTTTTTCCAGTTTCGTCATCATGTCGTACGTCGTCACGCAATCCATCACGTATTCTAAAATCTTATTCGAGAGTGTACCGATGACAATATTTCTGGCGATGTCATCTTTTTCTTCCCATTGTTCTGCATCTTCATTTTGCAATCGTTTTCTTTCAGCTTGATCCTTGCATTTCTTTTGTTTTAGAATGTTTAAGATTCTAAATCTCCATGCCTGAAAATCTGTACCTTCGAATATAGGTACATTTACATCCATAATTTTTGCCATCTCTTCTTTTATTCTTATGTTTTTGTAAGTTTCACTTTTTAATTTCACAACGTTTTTCAAAATTTTTAGAAATACTTTTCTCAAATAGTTTCGATTTTCTTTACTCAATTCAAAATTTTCACTTTCTACCGTTTTAATTAGGTTGAGACTAGGGGCCTGTGCCGTGTACACCGCACGGTACACGGTACACGGTACACGATGTACTGTGCACGGGTGAAAATATTTTTTATATCTTTGCGTACACCGTACATCAGACAACGCGCTTTTCTATACACGGCACACGGTGCACCACGTGTGGTGCAAGGCTGAAAAAATGTTTCGGCGTACACCAGACACCACAAACTGTTCGGTACACGGTACACGATGCACCGTGCAAGGGTGAAATTAATTTTTATATCTTTGCGTACACCGTACACCAGACAACGCGCTATGCTCGGTACACGGTACACGGTGCACCGTGCACGGGTGAAAATATTTTTTATATCTTTGCGTACACCGTACACCAGTCAACGCGCCATGCTCGGTACACGGTACACGATGCACCGTGCCCGGGTGAAAATATTTTTTATATCTTTGCGTACACCGTACATCAGACAACGCGCTTTTCTATACACGGCACACGGTGCACCACGTGTGGTGCAAGACTGAAAAAATGTTTCGGCGTACACCAGACACCACACACTGTTCGGTACACGGTACACGATGCACCGTGCAAGGGTGAAAATATTTTTTATATCTTTGCGTACACCGTACATCAGACAACGCGCCATGCTCGGTACACGGTACACGATGCACCGTGCCCGGGTGAAAATATTTTTTATATCTTTGCGTACACCGTACATCAGACAACGCGCTTTTCTATACACGGCACACGGTGCACCACGTGTGGTGCAAGGCTGAAAAAATGTTTCGGCGTACACCAGACACCACAAACTGTTCGGTACACGGTACACGATGCACCGTGCAAGGGTGAAATTAATTTTTATATCTTTGCGTACACCGTACACCAGACAACACGCTATGCTCGGTACACGGTACACGGTACACCGTGCACGGGTGAAAATATTTTTTATATCTTTGCGTACACCGTACATCAGACAAAGCGCCATGCTTGGTTCACGGTACACGATGCACCGTGCACGAGTGAAAATATTTTTTATATCTTTGCGTACACTGTACACCCGACAAAGCGCCATGCTTGGTACACGGTACACGGTGCACCACGCACGGTGCAAGGTTGAAAAAATGTTTTGGCGTACAGCAGACACCGCGGACTGGTCGGTACACGGTACGCGATGTACCGTGCACGGGTGAAAATATTTTTTATAACTTTGCGTACAGCGTACACCAGACAACGCACACTGTTCGGTACACGGTACACGATGCACCGTGCACGGATGAAAATATTTTTTATAACTTTACGTACACTGTACACCAGACACCGCACAGTTTTCGGTACTCGGTACACGATGCACCGTGCACGAGTAAAAAAATTTTTTATAATTTGGCGTACACCGTACATCAGACAACGCGCTTTTCTATACACGGCACACGGTGCACCACGTGTGGTGCAAGGCTGAAAAAATGTTTCGGCGTACACCAGACACCACACACTGTTCGGTACACGGTACACGATGCACCGTGCAAGGGTGAAATTCATTTTTATATCTTTGCTTGCACCTTACACCAACAACGCGCACCACTTGGTACACGGTTGAAAAAAATGTTTTGAGTACACCAGACACTGTGCACTGTTCGGTACACACTACATGGTGCATCACGTACGGGGCACGGTAGAAAAAATGTTTTGGCGTACACCAGACACCGCACATTGTTCGGTACTTACAAGGAGAGGTCACACCCTCCGGGTCACCGATCTTGACGAAACTTTGGGGATCGTTTTCTTATACCAAAAGATGAAGAAATCTACCAATCATCCCGTCTAATGGGCCTTTCATACCTAGTTCCTACATAGCTTATATCGTATTTTTAGCTCTTTTTGGGTTTTTTTGCGAATTTTCAAAAAATTCCTGCTCGAAGCCTATTGCACTTACAAAATTCTGCAACCCCGCATTTTTTTTGTTTTTTCATCTTCTTCTGAGAAAAAATATTTTTAAATCTAATTTTGAAGAAATAGTCCATGTAAAATTAAGGTAATCAAAAGCATTTTTTTACTGTTTTTTTGGTTTTATGAACTTAAACTGTTCGTCGTCAGCCTTATCAAAATTATGTCTAAAAATATTTTTTCTAAAAAATTCATAAAAAAACAAAGAAAATGTGGGGTGGCAGAATTCTGTAAGTGCAATAGGCTTTGAGCAGAAATTTTTTGAAAATTGGCACAAATAACCACAAAAGTCGCACAAGTGTTAAAAAAGTGTCAAAACAAGCTGATTTTCAAAAAATTCCTGCTGAAAGCCTATTGCACTTACAGAATTCTGCAACCCCGCATTTTCTTTGTTTTTTTATGAATTTTTTAGAAAAAATATTTTTAGACATAATTTTGATAAGGCTGACGACGTACAGTTTGAGTTCATAAAACCAAAAAAACAGTAAAAAAATGCTTTTGATTACCTTAATTTTACATGGACTATTTCTTCAAAATTAGATTTAAAAATATTTTTTCTCAAAAGGAGATGAAAAAATAAAGAGAATGAGGGGTTGCAGGATTTTGTAAGTGTAATAAGCTTCGAACAGGAATTTTTTGAAAATTCGCAAAAAAACCCAAAAAGAGCTTAAAATACGATATAAGCTATGTAGGAACTAGGTATAAAAGGCCCATTAGACGCGATGATTGGTAGATTTCTTCATCTTTTGGTATAAGAAAACGATCCCCAAAGTTTCGTCAAGATCGATGACCCGGAGGGTGTGACCTCTCCTTGTTAGTTTCACCTCCATTACGATGTCAGGTTGCTCAGTAGCTGTCCAATGCTTTAAGAAGTCGTCTCCGATCAGTTTTTTCGACCTGGTGCACTTCGACCACGGATGCTTGTGTGTATGATACAGGTAGGGTATAGTAGACATATAGTATCAGGGGCGCAATGACTCCTTCCAGCTAGGGGTTGTCCTGAGGTCCGACCCCCCAAAATTGACGTCTAAAAAAAAAAATTAAAAAAAAAAAAAAAAAAGTTGAGTAAATAGACAGGTTGATTATTCCCTAAGCTCTAAAGGCCCAATGCCCTGGGCGGCTGAGTTCAATAAATAAACTGATGAGCTATCTCCCAAGCTCTAAATTTCCAAATACCCTGGGCGCCCGAGTTCGACAAAAAAACTTATCGGCTGTCGCCCAAGCCGTAAACCCACAAATACCCTGGGCTTTGAGTTCAATAAATAAACTGATCAGCTATTCCCCAAATACCCTGGGCGTCGAGTTCAATATATAAACTGATCAGCTATCTCCCTAGCTCTAAACCCTAAAAACTCTGGGCGTCGAGTTCAATAAATAAACCGATCAGCTATCACTCCAGCTCTTAACCCCCAACCCTGGGCGCCCCAGGTCAACGAAAAAACTTATCAGCTAACCCCCAAGCTCTAAGCCCTCAAAACCCTGGGAGTTGAGTTTAATAAATAAACTGATCAGCTATTCCCCAAATACCCTGGGCGTCGAGTTCAATATATAAACTGATCAGCTATCTCCCAAGCTCTAAGCCGTCAAAACCTCGGGCGTCGAGTTCAATTAATAAACCGATCAGCTATCCCTCCAGCTCTAAACTTCCCAACCCTGGGCGCCCGAGCCAACGAAAAAACTAATCAGCTATCCCCCAAGCTCTAAGCCCCCAAAACCCTGAGCGTTGAGTTAAATAAATCAACTGATCAGCTATCCCCTAAGCTCTGAACCCCCAAATACCCTGGGCGTCGAGTTCAATATATAAACTGATCAGCTATCTCCCAAGCTCTAAACCGTCAAAACCTTGGGTGTCGAGTTCAATTAATAAACCGATCAGCTATCCCTCCAGCTCTAAACCACCCCCCCCCCCCCCCTGGGCGCCCGAGGTCAACGAAAAAACTGATCAGCTATCCCCCAAGCTCTAAGCCCCCAAAACCCTGAGCGTTGAGTTAAATAAATAAACTGATCAGCTATCCCCTAAGCTATGAACCTCCAAATACTCTGGGCGTCGAGTTAAATATATAAACTGATCAGCTATCTCCCAAGCTCTAAACCGTCAAAACCTTAGGCGTCGAGTTCAATTAATAAACCGATCAGCTATCTCTCTAGCTCTAAACCCCACAACCCTGGGCGCCTGAGGTCAACGAAAAAACTTATCAGCTATCCCCCAAGCTCTAAGCCCCCAAAACCCTGGGCGTCAAGTTTAATAAACAAACTGATCAGCTATCCCCCAAGCTCTAAGCCCCCAAAACCCTGGACGTCGAGTTCAATAAATTAACTGATCAGCTATCCCCCAAGCTCTAAACCCTAAGCGTACTTTATATTTGAATATCATGTCTATAAAAAAGATTTTTTTTTTTTGTTCCACAAAAAGGTTGTGGTGTAGTTTTATTTACATAACTTGAAAATATTCCAAAATAATAAAAAATATGTTTAAAAATAAATAATTAAATAAATAATAAGCAATTAACAAACGAAAATTTTTACACTTTTCTCGAAATGTGTCTCATTCTTAAAAGCATTTAATTTATAGTTTAAAAAAAAAAATTTGTTGATAATGTTGCAAACAAATAGTTAATCAATAAGTAAAAACTTGTATCGTTATCCTAATCAACCACGCCATTTCGAAATTAAAAATTTCAGACTTACAACTTTATGATATAACTTGCACAAAACACGCGCTCGCTTCGATCGCTCGCGCATAGACAAATTTATTCAATAATATCAAATATTATGATATTATGATATTATGTAAATGATTAAATTTTGTTTAACCAAAAATAATTTAAAATTAATCGAAAATATTTTAACATTAATCAAAAATATTTTAAAACCCGAATCTAAAACCATATTACTGATGAAAAAAAACAAAAAAAGTCTTTCAAATGTCTGGGCTTATTCGAATATAGATAAATACATACCCAAAACGAGCAACCCTTATAGACATACCAGTACAAAAAACTTATTACGGTTCGATTTATGGAGCAAAAATTTCAAATTAACTTTATTTGAGTATAGACCTTTTTAGAGTCATTAGATTCAAATTGAAGGTCAGATTCAAAATCTGGACCCTCGAAAGCCAAAGAATAGAAATTTTTGAACAAATTTTGTTTGAAAAATTGTACTGATATGTCTAGGGTTGCTCATTTTGGGTATGTATTTATCTATATTCGAATAAGCCCAGACATTTGAAAGACTTTTTTTTGTTTTTTTCATCAGTAATATGGTTTTAGATTTGTGTTTTAAAATATTTTTGATTAAAGTTATACTCTAAACAAAATTTAATCATTTACGTAATATCATAATATCATAATATTTGATATTATTGAATAAATTTGTCTATACGCAAGCGAGCGAAGCGAGCGCGTGTTATAAGCAAGTTATATCATAAAGTTGTAAGTCTGAAATTTTTAACTCCAAAATGGCGTGGTTAATTGGGAAAACGATATAAGTTTTTACTAAATATTTATCCATTTGTTTGCAACATTATCAACAAATTTTTTTTTTTAAACTATAAATTAAATGCTTCTAAGAATGAGACATATTTCGAGAAAAAGTGTAAAAAATTTCGTTTGTTAATTGCTTATTATTTATTTAATTATTTATTTTTATACATATTTTTTATTATTTTGGAATATTTTCAAGTAATGTAAATAAAACTACACCACAACCTTTTTGTGGAACAAAAAAAAAACACTTTTTTATGGACTTGAATTTCAAATATAAAGTACGCTTAGGGTTTAGAGCTTGGGAGATAGCTGATCAGTTTATGTATTGTACTCGACGCCCAGGGTATTTGGGGGTTCAGAGCTTTGGGGATAGCTTATCAGTTTATTTATTGAACTCGACTCCCAGGGTTTTGGGGGCTTAGAGCTTGGGGGATAGCTGATGAGTTTTTTCGTTGACCTGGGGCGTCCAGGGTTGGGGGGTTTAGAGCTTGAGGGATAGCTGATCGGTTTATTTATTGAACTCGACGCCCAGAGTTTTAAGGGTTCAGTGCTAGGGAGATAGCTGATCAGTTTATATATTGAACTCGACGCCCAGGGTATTTGGGGGATAGCTGATCAGGTTATTTATTGAACTCGACGCCCAGGGTATTTGGGGGTTTACAGCTTGGGGGACGGCTGATAAGTTTTTTTGTCGAACTCGGGCGCCCAGGGTATTTGGGGGTTTAGAGCTTGGGGGATAATCAACCAGTCTATTTACTCAACTTTTTACTTTTTTTTTTTTAATTTTTTTTTTTAGACGTCAATTTTGGGGGGGTCGGACCTCAGGACAACCCCTAGCTGGAAGGAGTCGTTGTGCCCCTGATACTATATGTCTACTATACCCTACCTGTATCATACACACAAGCATCCGTGGTCGAAGTGCACCAGGTCGAAAAACCTGATCGGGGACGACTTCTTGAAGCATTAGACTGCTACTGAGTAACCTGACATCGTAATGTGGGTGAAACTAAGTACCGAACAATGTGCGGTGTCTGGTGTACGCCAAAACATTTTTTCTACCGTGCCCCGTACGTGGTGCACCATGTAGTGTGTACCGAACAGTGCGCGGTGTCTGGTGTACACAAAACATTTTTTTCAACCGTGTACCGTGTAGCAAGCCGTGCGCGTTGTTGGTGTACGGTGCAAGCAAAGATATAAAAATTAATTTCACCCATGCACGGTGCATCGTGTACCGTGTACCGAACACTGTGTGGTGTCTGGTGTACGCTAAAACATTTTTTCAACCTTGCACCACACGTGGTGCACCGTGTACCGTGTATCGAACAGCGCGTTGTCTGGTGTACGGTGTACGCAAAGATATAAAAAATATTTTTACCCGTGCACGGTGCATCGTGTACCGTGTACCAAGCATAGTGCGTTGTCTGGTGTACGGTGTACGCAAAGATATAAAAAATATATTCACCCGTGCACGGTGCACCGTGTACCGTGTACCGAGCATGGCGCGTTGTCTGGTGTACGGTGTACGCAAAGATATAAAAAATATTTCCACCCGTGCACGGTGCATCGTGTACCGTGTACCGTACAGTATACGGTGTCTGGTGTACGCAAAGATATAAAAAAAACATTTTTTGAACCGTACGCGGTGTACGGTGCACCGTGTACGAAACAATAGCAAAACAAAAACTTTTCTTTGCTTTCCGCCGTGCACCGTGCACCAAAAAGCTCCTCCGTACACAGTGCACCGTGTACCGTGTACATAAAAGCTCATTAGGTATAGCGCCCGTGCACCGTGCACCGTGAAACGGTACACGGGGATGGTACCTAGACACAACCTTCTTTTTATTTATCTAATTTTTATAATACTTCAAAGAAACCTTGGTTTTGTAAGTATAATATGCCTAGAATATTAATATATTTTGTTAATCAAACCAGGAGTAATCATACTAATTTGAATTGTTCCTTATTTAGATATAAGATTGTTAATACTGAATTATGTAAATGTGAAGAATATGTAGATTCTATTAGGATGTTCTGAAAAATTCATCGTTAGGCGTCGCTAGTGTAAACTTGACTCGGCTACCAGCAGTTTTGCATGGAAGCAGATGTATCAGTGTGTGTGTTCGTGTGGAATCTCTCACCGATACACACAGTCATACGTCAGCTCCCATGCAAAACTGCTGGGAGCCGAGTCAAGTTTACACTAGCGACGCCTAACGTCGAGTTTTTCAGAACATCCTAATTGAGCACATTTTTTGGCAATGTGATTTATATGATAACTTTAGGGATAAGATGTTGACTAATTTGAGAAATATTCAGCCTTTTGGCCCTTTTTCTATTATTCCGTTTTTAGTTGAATTAGATGAAAGAATTCTTAATATTTTGTTTGAATTTATTCTGGATACTAATTCAAATATTTAAAAGATTATACCATTTTTGTTCTATTATTTAGAGACAAATTAACGGTGATAGTTTTGAATCTACTTTTGTTTTAAGTGTTATTTAATGTATTATACCTCTGTCTTTGCCTTCTGGCTGTATATTACTTAATGTAAAAAAGTCAATAAAATACATTCAATTCAATTTTAATAGATAGCTAAGGAGCAACAATTTATTGACATGTTTGAAGATTTAATAAATTTAATAATTAAAAAAAATATATTTTACCTATCTAAATCTGCTCAAAAAATGAATTATTTTATTTTATTAACATGACTTATTGAAAAAAAAAGGTTATTCTTCTTAACTCAAGAGTCTGAGTTAATCATATAAAAATATAACTTTTGATGTAAATAGTAATGTTTTTGTTTATTTAAATTAAAAAAAAAATTAAAATTTTATTGATTGTGTGTTATTTTTATAACTCCAAACCAGTTTTCTTGATTAAAAAAAAAATAGCTTTCTATGACTGTGATTGTCACAATTTTTTATTAAGCAACATGAAAATTTTTTTTTTCAAAACTTAACTAAAGCCAAAACGCGAAAAAAATAAAATTATATCGCTACAGAAAAGTAAAATTTTTTAAAAATTCATTGAAAATTAAAAAATGACCTAAAATAGCTGTTTTTTGAGCATTAACTTTTTAAACAAAAATTTGGGCGAAAATGAATTTATAAAATTACTTTGAATATAGTTAACGGTTTTCTCTGGAGTATTTAAGTACTTTAACAATTAAAAATATTTCTTGACAACCCAATTAAAGTTTCGGATACTTGCGGTCACTTAAAAGCTCAAAAATTAATTGATAAAAGTATGCAATTCGGGGGTGGGCTAAACTTTGGAGCACTACTGTACACTCATCTGAAATATATATAGGTATACCACTAAGCAGGCGCATAGTCGGGAATCAGCTGCTTGCAAAGATTTGAGGTTCCGTCGGCTGCTAGCACGCCGCACAGTATATCTATATATAACAAATTTTTTCGTTAGCCAAAAAAGCCCTGCGATAGAACTAATGTAGAAAATTATATTTTTATAGTTAAATGAAACAAGTATTCATGTTTATCTGATTACAATTGTATTTTAAAGCTGTGTAAAAAATTGACTCTGCTAAAATATCAGTATGCTTGGGAAAAAAAACTATTAGCATGACTCTCTTATGGAACTTAGTAAAACTGATTCAATGGAATGGAATGGTAACTTTTAGTTAAAAAAAAAAGATAATACTTAATTTACAGCAACACCTTTTTAATAATTTGATGATCAAATTTTTATTTATTTAACTACAATTTAACTGTATTTAAATAGCATTGATGAAAAACCACTTTCATTAAGTAAAATTGTTTTGGAATCAATTTTTAATTAATATAACCTGTATCACCCAAACTAGACACAATTCACTCAATGATACACAATATCAACACAGATGATTTATCAAGAATTATAGTAAAAAACTTTTTGATTGCAAATTAATTGAGTTAAAAAACCATTTATTAAAATCACATGTTCTTGTTCATTAATTGATACAAGTGACAACTGTCAAGATCAACACTTCATAATTTTATGAAATTTTTAAATAACTCAGCTGCTTGCTTCTGCTGTCTGCACTCTGCAGTGCGTGTACAGTGCATTGTGCAGCTTGTGAGGCCCTCGGCCTTTTGCATACGCGCACCTCGCCTGCGCAGCTTGTCCATACGCCTTGCTGCAAGCTGCAAGAGTGAGACAGAGAGTCAAGTGTTCCGTCACATCAGGTTTCGGCTACATGCAGCCCATGCAGAGCCGGATGCTCTCGACTGAATACGGAAATCGCCTGACGCCTAGACAAAAAGAAATTAGCGCTTCGAAAATTGAAATGTTGATAACTTTTTAATGCGTGAACTTTTTGGGACAGTTTTTTTTTAATTATTCAGGAAATTATTGGCCTTGCGTGGGATATGTATTCTAGAAAAAAAAAATCATCCTAATAGCGTTTTTTTCATGAGTGACCTTACCTAAAACCAAAATTTAATATATATAAAGCGGTACGCTTTAACGGTAGTCGGTGTTATTAAAAAAACCAACTCGCCGTTAAAGGGCTACTGCTGTTTAGGATTTTTAAGGCAATCTGATTGGCCTTGGACACTCATTTTGATTACTCTAGAAATTTCATTTACAACTTTTTTTTTTAACAAAAGTTTCAAAATCAGCTATTAGAATCTTCAATTTAAGAGGTTTTTGAGGCTTTTAAGTGATTTTGAGCCCAAGTTACGCGTATTTGAAGATAATGAAAAGTTGGAATAGTTAGATTGAGATTTTAGCCGCGGTGGTTCGACGGGTTGGATACCGGATTCTCAGGCTGAGAGCCCAGGATCGATTCCCTCTGCCAGCACCTCTGAAAATAATTTTAATGTGCTTAATACCTCGGCTCTGAATGGGGGACCACGGCTCGGTCGGAGACCTATAAATGCTCTCTCGATTGAAGCGTGACCCCCACAGAGGCCGGAAGATGGAGTCCGATGTAATTTAACGTACCACATAAAGTTCCATACAGAAATATAGAAATATATTCCATATTTCTTTATGGAACTGTTATCAAGAAGTTATTGACAATTTACCAAGAACTAATAATGCTGTTGAAGGTTGGCATTTTAAATTTTCCAAATTAGTTGGTCAATGTCATGCTGAAATGAATAGTTTCATTGATTGTTTAAAAATTAAACAAAATGCGACCGAATGCCTCATTGAACAAATTAAAATAGGCCGTGATGTATCTGGACCAAAAAAGAAAAAGTACAAAGATTATGATAGTAGGATTTATAATGTTGTATCGACTTATGATAAGAATAATATTTTAGAATTTTTACGTATTGTGTCGACTATTGTTTCTTTGTGAATATTAAAAAAATCAATATTTATTTGTGTTGTATGATATAAAATGTGATGTTTAATCTTTTGTATGTACAATGTGATTTAATAATTCATTGTCTGTTTGTTTGTTTAATATATATGTAATTATTATATTTGCAATTCTATTATATCGATTTTGGGGATTTTTTCGTCGGAGATTTTTCGTTCGATGATTTTTACCCGGGATTTTTACTTCGGGGATTTCTTCGTCGGGGCTTAATTATGGTAACCGTCTTTCAGATATGAAGGGACACGACTTTTTTTTTTGTCGGTTCAGGGAGGCTGTGCTCTTTTTTTTCTAGAGAAAATTTTTCTCAGTCATGCTGTTCTGAATTTTCCTCAGATATCATTTTAATTTTTTTTTCTATTTTCAAATTCCTCAAGAACAAGTGGTTTTCTGAACATCTGATCCTTAGTTAACAAGTGGTTTTAGCTGGTTACTTCAAGTTAAACAAATTTTATGTAAAATACTATACTCAAATTTAAAAATTTTTTTTTCAATCATCAACAAAAGGTTCTTCTGAACAACTTGAATCTTTAGAAATTTGATTGTGACACCGCTTCTTATATGGGTTGACACATATAAATACATTTTCTCAAAGTCTCAGTTTCACTTTTAAACTTCGTGGAACACTCCGTACAATGTTCATGACCTACAAGTAAATTAATTTTCAGGTAAAATACCATTTAAAATACTGAAAAACTTGTTTTTCAATTGTTTATTAACAAATTTAAAAAAAATCACATTTTGTCATGCATTTTTTTTTTTAATCGAATTTTGCAGAGGGTAGAAATTTTTTTTTAGTGTCGAAAAGTTGATATAAGGGGGATGTTAAATTTGAAGTTTCTGAAGCTTCTTTAAAATTGTCGCTACAATTTTTTTTGACAAAATGGCGGCCAATTCAATTTTTACATTTGGGCCCTAACGGTAATGGGAGTTATATTTCGAATTTTGCAATTTTAATAACAGAAATTACCATAAATCAAGCATAACATACTTTTTCGTTGTATTCAGTTTTAAGAAAAACTCGATTTTTTTCGTCAGTTGTATGATTGACCGCTGTACGATAACTTAAGCCCAAGTTTTTTGGCCGCCATTTTGTAAAAAAAAGTCGTAGCAACAATTTTAGAGAAGATTCAGAAACTTCAAACTTATCGTCGCCTTATTAGATAGCCTGCATGGTAGTCAGGTATACAGTGTGTTCGACTTAGCGCAGGTATTTTTTCAAAGTAATCTCGCGGATAGTACGGTGGGAAAAACTTGGTGTAGCTCGGTAGACAATCATTACGAGTTATGTAGACTTGGTATGGGATTGAAAAATGCACCGAGTTATTTTATGAAGGCGTTAAGGAAACTTTTGAAAGGGTTGAAGGGAATTCTAAGCTATATGGATGACGTGATCGCATTTTCAAAAACACTGGAAGAATTGATAATAATATTCAAAGTACACTTCGAAAGATTAAAAGAAAATAACGTTATACTTGAGCCAGAAAAAGCAGTATTTTTAAAAGACGAAGTTAAATTTTTAGGGCATAAAATTTCAAAGCAGAGTCTACAGGTTGACGATAAAAAACATGTTTCAATCACAGCACTTAAGCCCCCCTTGAATCAAAAAGCCGTAAAATCATTTTTAGGAATAGTATCTTATTACAGGAGATTTATTTTTCAATTTGCGAAAATAGCAAAACCACTAACTTGTTTTCTTAAAAGAATGCGAAATGTGAATGGCAGGAGGGACATAATTTAGCTTCCGAGACATTAAAAAATAAACTTATAAAAAACCCTGTTTTACGTTTTCCGGATCTGAAAAGAAAATTTATTTTAATGACAGACGCTAGCGCGTACGCGATCAGTGGAATTTTAACGCAAATTTTTAAAGATAACAAAGAACACCCTGTAACCTAGGGTAGATTTGAACAAAGATACAGCACTAGTGAGATTGAGCTATTAGCGATTTTATACTCGGTACTATACTTAAAACATACTTATATCATGCGGAGTTGGTCATTTACACAGATCATACGCTTATTATATACATGAATAATTTTTAAGACCCGACATTTAAATTATTGAGGTTAAAGTTGAAACTCTCGGATTTTGAATTGAAACTGTACTACCGTAAAGGGAAAGAGAATGGGATAGCGGACGGGTGCAGCAGATACCCGGTAAGAACGGACGATGAAGCTAATTTGATAAGTAAAACGCTGGGGTGGACAATTAGAAAAAATTAATAGATAAATTGTAACGTGCACAAAAGCCGTACAACTTCCCTGGGCATTGATAATATTAATTTTAGCTGTAAACTACAGCATTATTGTACACCAGCGAACAGCAGCTCGGGCAACAAGCGTAATAGAGAGAATAAGAGAGACGGAGAGAGTACCGTGTGTGCCGCCGGCCGGTCGGCGACACACGAAGTGGGCCTTAGTCGAGTATCAGCTAAGCGGCCGCATAGATCTTCGAATGACCTCGCGTTGGTCTTAGTTTTATTAATCGGGAAGCTAAGCTGCTACTGGCTCCTGCCGTGACGAGGAAAGCATCACGTTTTTTAAATTTGTTAATTGCGAATGTTAATTGTGCTAGCGCACGCTTATTACACTTGGAGCCGCAGTTGCAGTGTGTGAGTATCTCTCCCTCTCGTTTACTGGGCTTTGCCCCTGCTGGCTCGTACGGTGCGCGTGGTTTATAAAGAAAGGAATAAAGTGTGTAAGTTACAAATGTAACTTTGTTTGTTCTAATTAAATCCCAAAGATCCTCCAAGTTCGAACCTTTTATTTGGCAAAGCCTGTCTGGCTTTGGACGTAAGGCATAACCCTTACAAAATCTACAAAAATTGTTAATTTAGATACGCATTTTTTTGGATTTGATAAAAGTGAGTTGGATTTGTTCAAATTGCTTGAAAGTAACGAAGAGACGGTCAAGATATTAAATAATATTTTTTAGGAGGATTTAAATTCGGAAGAGATTAAAGAACAAGAGGAAATTTTTATTGATAGTTACGAAATTTTTTTATGCAGCTAAGAAAGAGAGAATGCTCAGGATCACAGTGGAGAGTAGCAGACACCTTGGGTTTTTCAAATCTTCCTTTCAATTCAGTCAGCTCGTCTTTAATTTCCTGTAGCTGGTCCTCAACAGTGTCAACTCGAGCTACTAACTTTGGAATGACATCAAGATCCGCAAGTTTGATATCAATTTTGTCGAAACGCTCCTTGAACGAAGTTTTCAGATTACCAAGCTCACTCAAGATACTTCTCAAAAGTGCATCATTAGCTACTGGCTCAACGTTCTCTGAAGTTGAGGCATTTGAGGTATTGCATGAAGTTGAGTTTGTGCAAAAACGAGTGTTTGGAGCGTCAGTCTTCTTAGTCCTGTCAGGCGAGGCCTAGGTAATGCAGGACGAGCAGGCTTTTGCTTGCTTACCTTGCAGCATAACAGTTGCTAATTTAGCACACTGCAAAAGGTAGAGCTTGCTGCAACTGTCACAATATTGCAGTTTTGCATTTGTGCACACGGGTCCATGACAAGAGCCGCAGAGAGGAGTATCTTTCGCGTACATAACTGAAGCTGTTCCACGGATACAATCAGGAAAGTGAAATACTCAAATTATGATCAGACGGCTAATTAAATTTCAAAATTTCGCGGTAGATTGGTAGGTGCTCTGCTGGTAATTAAGAAAATGCTGCCTTCTAAGGGACGAAAATGAATTATGACGCCATGACACTGTACCACTGACTATTTAATGAAGAGAGAGAGAGAGAGAGATAAACACTCAATTAATTTGGGAAAATTAGTCATCTTAAGATAATGATAAAATACGATTAATAAACTTAAATAACGGACGTGCTAAGGAAAACACGAACCTACCTTTTTATCTTCTTTGGACGATGATAGATATTTCTTGTGAATGGTTGAGATAGGTACGCCTCAGAACTAATATCAGATTTTTGAGACATTTTTTCCTTTCCTGAAAATCCTACTCTTACAATAGTACACCTGACCAAAAAAAAAATGACACGATTGATTTTAAATAAGATATGTATTTTTATTTATGTAATTTATTTTTAAGTAATTTTATAAGTGAACATAAGAATAAAACTATACTATTGAAAAAAAATAAAAAAAAATAAAATAAATGAAGCGAAAAAAATTTTAATCTCGATGTAAGAAATTAAGAGATCCAATTCGGTTTTCTGGGTTCCCCGAATTCATGCAAGGAATCTTGGATCTCTTTGTGCGGTCCCTGTTATAGATAGGATCATTAGTGTGAGTGTTGAAATTATTGTAATCTTGCAATTAGTGGAGGAGTATGAGTGAAAGAATGATTGGAAAGAAGAGAATGTGAATTTTAGTTAAAGCTACCATTTTTTTTTTGGAAGAATGGTACGGTTTATCTATCCTTACAAGGGAGGGAAAAATTGAATTTACAGGTAGGACGCGAAAAATTAGCAATTGATCGGCAAAGAAATTCATAAATTTTTTTTTAATATTTAAAAGATACGACTTTGGGGATTTTTAATTCTCTTTTTACCATAAGATTTTTCTAAAGTAGGAGAGGAGTAACCTTGAGGATCTTAAATTTTCAATCGCAGAAGTTTTATTTTAATATTGCGAAATTTGTAAAAAAAAAATTCATTATAATTCAAATTTTTTCATTTAAGGGGAAGTATCCGTTATGGACGGAATCGGGGGAGCTGGTAAATGACACCAGGTGGCAAGTATAATATGCCGTCGGGGCGCGAATCTTTGAAATATCAATGTCAGGGTGCCGGTGCACTAAGATTGATATATTAAAGGGTATTTGATTATGCGTTGCAAATAAATGATAATAGTTATGAAGAGCGATAACGGCGTGTGGAATGTATGTGATTGATAAGAAGTCAGAGCTGGAGCGACTAAATGTAACTCGATTTACGAGAGATAGGGTACGTGCAAGAGGTCTCAGTAACCGGGAGGGCTAAATTACGAGATTAATTACGATGGCACTTTTAATCAAGAGGAGATAGAGAGATACGGTAGGAAGGGTAAAGCCGATGGTAGGAGTCTTATCATTTTCTGCCGTGGTGCTATAAAAAGGAGTGCAGTGCGTATGTAAGGAACTTACTTGATTCTTATTCTTCGATTCGTTCGGTTCTAATTATCGTGCGGTCAACCGTAATTGCATTTGAGAGTTGCGAGTTATTTAGCCTCCAGATCTTATCTGTAACTGATATTTAGTTTGGGAAGGCTAATAAATAACATCAGTGAAAAGCCTAAACAACAATGTATTTATTATTCCTCAATAACTCTAAGCACGACTAACCCATCCTCGTGTTCTCAAGAATGCTCGAATCATAGGTCATCGCCAGGAGCATCGAGCATCGGACATCGCAGAGGCAGCAGCAGTGCTCGCGTGCAAGCTTAAGGCCATCACAGGAACTCGCGCGATGCGAGAATTCGTGCATCTCGCATCGCGCGTCGCGCACTTGTCCTAACCTAACTTTACAGCTGAACTGCGCGATGCGAGATGCGCGAATTCTCGCATCGCGCGAGTTCCTGTGATGGCCTTTACGCGCAGCGCGTGCGTGATGCGTCAGCACTGCTTGGAGCAGGGTGCTTTCACACTGCTGCTCCAGCCAGGTAAAATACTAGCTATTAATAAATGATAAATGAAATAAAATTAATAAATGATAAAATGATTAAATAAATGATTACAATATCTTGGACGTCAGTGATAAAATTTTTTTCATGAACAAATAAATAAACCAAGATTTCCCCAAGCTCTTAAAGCACCAAACCCTGGGCGTCAGAAATGAACAAATAAATAAATTAAGGGTCCCTTTGAACTTGAATTTTTATTTTTAATCCTATAATTTATCCTAACTAGTTTCCAGTATAGCCTATTCGAGATAACGAACTTAAGTGGTTTCTTTAGAATATTTTTATTCATTTATTTATAAAATGAACTTAGACGTCTAGCGTTCGTGCTTTTAGGACTCAAAAGATAATTAATTCATGAATTCAGAGCTGAGGTGATTACTTTATCATCAATTTATTCAGACATAAAAATCAGACGCCCAGGGTTTTAGAGCTTAGAAGACTATTAATTGATAATTTTTTTTTTCTTTTTTTTTTTATTCTGAAGCATGCGGATTCGTGATTCTAGAACTTGAAAGATTAATTGTTTGTCCATTTTTTTTTATACGTGGAATTTAGATCTTCAGGATTTTATGGTTTCAGAGCTTTGGAGATTCTTGGTTGGTTTTTTTGTTAATAAACAATCTAAAATCTGAAGCCCAGGATTTTATGATTTCCGAGCATCAGAGACAATTAATTTAAAATCTTTTTTGAAAAATTTTAATTCCGTACTGGGATTTGTGATTCCAGAGCTTAGGGGATACTTGGGTTTTTTTTTTTTTTTTTTTTGTTCATGAACAATTTAAACTTTGACGTTCAGGGATTTGTGGTTTTAGCGCTTGGGGAATAATTATCAATTATTTTGTTTACGGAAAATTTTTAATTCTTGAGCACACAGTATGTGCTTTTAGAGCATGGGGGATAATTAAATAATTTTTGAAGCGAAACTTTTTTACTTGGGTTAAATGGATCTCCGTAAGGGGGCGTAAATCGAGAAAATTTTACCATCACCGTTACCGAAACCCAAGCGAGATGCGCGCGCAGTGCTGCACTTGCGCGGCCTGCTGCTTACAAAATTTTTTTAACTGAATTGAATACAGAATTCAGAGGAAAGGAGAGTGGCCTTTTCCTTCTGGAGTCTCCTTTATTGAATCTCATTAGGGCATCGATTCTCGGAGCTCGGACCGGTGTGGGTTTCGGTGTTCACAGGCTCGAGAACCACATGTTCTATTGTTTTTAAAGTGGGGATTGGTTCTGTCTCCTGGTGTTTGAAATTTTGATCTTACCAGCAGCGTAGAAGTAAGTAGTCCACTCGACAAGGTCCTACGGCCACCGATGAAGAATTATTCTCTTTGAACCCTTAGAAAAAACTTTTTTGGCTCCCAGAGTAAGTGCAACTATATTTACAATTGTTCCAAAAGGGGTAACCGTAAATTCATACGTACGCCCAGTATGCAAAAAAGCGGCGTATTTAAGTTTTCATGAAATAAAATTTGCCAAAATGAACCAATTAAGTCTCCCGATCTCATGAATTTAAACCCATCTAACTTCTTGAAAATTTGATCCATCTCTTTGGATTATCATGGTTAAGGTGTAAACGGTTATTCAACTTTCTCGCGTCTTAACATGAACGGATTTGGTTATTATTCTTTACCATGGTTACCGAGGGATTTATATATTGCGATATACACCTCTCAATCACCTCAGAATTCAGCATGTTCTGTACCTCATCAGAATTCGCAATCGAATATTGAAAAGGTAGTGAGTATGATTTTTTTAAATACGGTGTGTTATTAACTTTGAATTTATAAATAAAAGGTTTAAAAAGCTCGGATTTATTATTAAAGATATCCTGATATTAACAAATAAGATTGAATAATATATATTTCTCTTTATTATTTAATATTGATATGCGACTAATTTTATTTCTAATTTCTTTTACAGTAATCAAACTGATTCCAAATTTATTCACATCATATTCATTTTTTCCGCGAATAAGTGCAATTTCTGGATTTTTATCCTCCCGATTTGACTACAAAAAGTTCAAAATTTTATTATTTTCCTTAAAAACTTAATTATCATTACTTATATTCATTAAAAACTTAAATAGTCTAATTGAATCTCGGCACAGAATACGATTACGAATTAATTTTAGAACTACAATCAAATTTACATCAGCTTCTGATGTTCTTAGCTTAATGGATGCGAGAAACTGTTTTTTTAATCAACATGTGCTTTCCCCAGTAAACCCTGAGTGGGGAATTAATGATTGGCAAAGTTGGTAGCTTTCCCATTTCTTTTTATTTTTTAAATAGATTTTTTCCGAAAAATCAAACTTGTCTAACTGAATATCTACCTGTTTCCTTTTTTACTACTAAAATTTCTAATTTAAAATTCTAGTTTGTTGTGATAAGAGGAATATAAAAGATTCTTTTACACAAGTCCCCAAGGCCCTTATCACAGCATTTTCACGTTTCTCGGATTTTCTTTTTGCATATCCTACCTTGTTCCAACTTGACCTCCTCAGTATTCTGAATATCGTTGATAACTGAAGCGTTTCTATGTGTATACGATCCCGTATTATTTTAGTTGCCATTGTTAAATATTTGGTTATTATGTCATTGAGTGTTGTAAGATCTGTTATTCATGGGTGTTAGAGTGAATGTAAAAAAATTAGTACCTCTCTGTGAATATCCATTTTGAATCCTCGTGGAGCAATTCAAAATTCTCGTGGGTTGTTCAAGTCTCTCCACCGGTTAATTAGAAACTTCACGGGGTAACGTATCAAAGCTAGAGTTCAATCCACTCGTATCCTCAAATGTGTCCAACATTTGAATTAAATCGTAATGGTACGAATACCGAGTGACCGCACACGCCATTTCAATTGACTCGTCAAAGTGACACGAAAAACTCTGTAAAATGACATGCTCTGGAGATAGATCTTAAAGCGATTTTATGTCATTGTATAATCTCAAAACGTATTCACTACTAAACATATTATTCTCTGCTGTGTAAAAAACGGTGTCCAATTTATTTTTAACTTTTTATTGAAACTTTTTATCGTCTTCGTTCCAAAAGTGATTCAAAAACTCACGACGAAATTCTGCGATTGAATTTATTCGCGCTTCCGCATAGAAGTACCAGTCACGATACCCTTTAATTACTTGGTACTTCGTGGACCAGTATAAAGTATAATTTAAACTACCAATAAATAGTAAAAATGTTTTAAAAAATCACTGGTTTAATAAGAAAAATTAAATCTAGATATCGTAAGATTTTTACCAATAGAAGCATGCTTGTTACTTTCTCAATAAATTTAGTTCTAATGTCTATTTTCAGGAACATTGCATTAAGCTGGTTTGACAAGAAATGAGTCAGATTTTTTTACAGTGATGAACCCACTAGTTTCTTACTTTTATTTTACACTAAAAATGTTTACTCTAATGAAAGATTCATTACGTTTGAATCATAGCATCTACAGTGGCCTAAATAATTTTTTTTAGTTACTTTTTTGTCCGGTAATTCAACTTTTTCCCTTAATTACGAAAAATCATTCCTTATAACTGGTCATTTACCTTAGCAAGAAAATGAATGAAGAAGACCGTAAAAATTAAAAAAATGTATTAAAAATAAATAAGAAATTTTTAAACCGACGGTGTAGCGGAGAATCCTCACCTCGGTCGATCAAAGAAGCTAAGCAAAATTGTGTGCAGTTAGTACTTGGATGGTTCACTAACGCGCGGCGCATGACGACTGCCGCTTCGGGGATCGATTAGGTGGTTTTTTCCAATTCAACATGACGAAGGGAGGTGTGAACGATTCAGTTTCGGCATTAATGCCTACGAAATGTGACATTAATATTTAATCAGAATCGCTCAATACACCAGCCACTCTAGGGTAACGTTTTTACCTCTGAGAATTTATCTCTTTCTATAAAGTGAGGTTATAGGATTGGCATAAGCCTCCTCACAGAGGTGGTGAGCGTGCCCCCGTTCTAGGCCCAACCTAGGCGGTAGAGGGTAATAAAGTAAAAAATAAAATAAAAAAAAATAAAAAAAATTTTTGTGTATTGCGACTAGGCTTAAAATTGAGTTTTTTTCAACAAAGAAATAATACTAACTTTTTAAGAGAATCAAAGATGCGTTTTTCAAAAAAATGCAATTTTTAAAAATCCGTACTTTTTAGTTTTTTGAGTTTGGACTAGACTAAGGGCTCGGATCAAAGAATTGATAAAAAAGTCAAAAAATAGAACAAAAAATAAAAAAAAATTTTTAATTTTCCGAAATGGTTGAATTTATTTAAAGTTAAAACTATTTGAAAATTGCAATCTCTTTTTTTCCAAAAACAGCCTTTTTTTATTATAAAGCATCTTCGTTAAAATATAGTAAAAAATTTGAAAAAAATTTTCAGGCAATGTGGAGAAAAATTTCCAAGAGCGCTGTTTGATTTAAAATGGAATTGGCCATGTATCAATCATGGAATCACTCTCACAAGTATAATAGGGACTTATCCCTATACTCTGAAAATAAATTGACAAGTGATATGAAAAAGGGAATTAGTCTCAGATTTGCGAACTAAAAAGTAACACGGTAGACCTGCTGCTATGAAAACACACCAAAATGGCCATTTTCAGTCATTTTGGTTAAAATTATCATGCCACGTAGAAAATAACGACTAAAAAAGCAATTCTTGCTGTATGGACCGTAAGGTCTAGGTAGGCATATAATAAATAATAAAAAAAAAAAAAAAAAAAAGCAATTCACGGTGCTTCGGAAAAAAGCTTGTCCATTAGCAAAGATAAAATAATCCAAAAACTAATTTTTGCTTTGTGATGCGTTAACCACGAAGAAAATAACAAGCTAGTCTGCAGTGACGTGAATAATAACCCGAGTGAGTTATTAGCCACGAAAACTACACCACTACAATTAGTTAGCGTATGATATTTTTACGTAGCCAGATTCTGTTTTATTGGTTATTCGGAGACACTTTTTCATCGTCACTAGCTTCGAGCTTGATAATTGTTTTTTGTTCGTGACTCAAATGACCTTTTAATAAAATCAGAAAATTCCAAACTCTGTTAAATTTAGTAATTTTGTATAGAAGGAAAAAATGGGTGTTGTAGTTATCGTGGCGATTTACTCGCTCGAGTTACTATTTACACCGCTGCCGACTAGCTTGTTATTTTCTTAGTGGCTAACAGATCGCAAATCAGTAATTAGTTACTGGATTATTTCATTCTTTGCTTATGGACACGTTCCTTCCAAAGCACTGTGACTTGTTCTTTTAGTCGTTAGTTTCTATGTGGCATGGTAATTTCACCGAAAATGACTGAAAAAGCCATTTCGGCGAATATTAATCACGGCATGCCTTCTTTCTTACTTTTTACTTAGCGAATCTGACACAAGTGCCCTTTTTAGTATCACACATTGAAATAATTATAATATTTTTTACCAATCCATGATGCTTGCTGTTCATTAATACGTAATCCAGAAGTTGTGTTAGATCGTAATGATGGTAATGCTACTGCACTGTAACCGAAGCCCATTGAAGGTCCAAGTACCGTTAAATTGACCAGAGCACACATAAAAAACTGTAATTTAAATTATTTATTAAGTAAAACTTTGATTGTGTGCCACCAAAGTGATAAAAGAAATATTTAGACTCAGTATTTTTTAATTTTATATATGTATAACAGTATACTTCCAAAAGACAAAAGAGCTAAAATAAAATTTGTCAAAGAATTATTTTAATTGACTCTTTTGATGAGCAAGAAAGTTTGTGCATTAATAAAGTAACTGATACTAAACTAGTTCATTATGTTTTTTTCTAATTTATTACAAAGCAAGAAAGTTTTTACTTGAATTTAAGACACTAATCAATTAATTAGATACAGCCCTTGATAAGGCTGAATTCCTGAATTTGATTTAAAAAAGAACAGGGAAAATACGATTTTAAGGTTGAACATTATTTTGACATTGTTAATATACTTGGCTGACTACACTTGACTAACACAATAAATAAATACACACAAACTTACAGTTATACAATTTTCAATCTTATTTACCAAACGTGTACATTCTCTCAGTCTGAACCTCAACCCAAAACTAAATCCGTGAACATCGATAAACAAAACTAGTCATCGCTAAAAAAATTACGATTAATAAAGCTCTTCGCTGATTCTCTCTCACACACGCTTGCATACTCTTCTCGATAGTACTTTTTCATTTCTTTTTCATATCTTCCAACTGATGACTTATACTTAAGAAACCACATTGCCACTCGACCAAACATGTTAATAATAAGAGAAAATAGGCTGTCAAATGTTCTCTTTAAATCAATTATTGAAAATCAAAAAACGAAGAAATACTTTTTATTTCGATTCTTCCTACCACGTCACAAATCATGTAGTTCATTCAAAATGCGAAAAAAGGCTTGTTTTGATTAGCACTTTTAAAGTGTCGTAGTTTCTTTTTTGAATACGAGAGAGCTTGGTTTGTGGCATAGTTTCCTTTTTTTCAAGTAGGAAACAAAACTTGTTTCTGATACATAAAAAGTTCATGAAAAAAAAAATCCAGCCATTTTGTAACACTTGAAAAAAAAGTGTGAGTAAAATAAAAACAAATCTGACAAACAAATAAAGTTCCTTTTTTTCCAATTAGAAGTGTTTGGAATAATAAATCTATTTTTAACATTACAGATCATTCAAAAAAATTTTTTTTTAGATTTCGTCAAGTAAGCTGATTTCTGCATTAATTTTACTTTCTGCCTTCTACTAATTAAAAATGGCTCTAACATGTTCTATATTTTTCCTCTGAATCCAATTTTATATAATTTCTGTAACGAAAGATCAGGCTGCAAAGTGTCAAAAGCTATCTAAGAACATTTTTAATATAAGTCGACGCTCGAGTTCTAAAAGCTGACAACTCAAAATTTTTTTTAAAAACATGACATCTCTCTAAAGGAAAGCTCTGAGATGTCATGTTATTAAAAAAAATTTTGAGTTGTCAGCTTTTAGAACTCGAGCGTCGAAGTGTTACTTCAGCTATTTTGAAAATTTCCGAGTATTTTTCTTCATCAAAATTAAATTCATTAGTTTTGCTAGAGGCAAAGCTAATATATCTGCGGCCTCTTTCAAGCATCTTGCTGAGATGCCATCAGGATCAGTTGATTTATTTATACTTAGATTCATTAATTCCTTGAATATTTCATTAGTTGTTGTATCTTCTTGTAACATGCGTGAAGGTCAAACAACTCTCCTGGGCTAATAATTATATAGGAAGCCATTTTGGTGAGGACGAGAAAAGCGCGTAAACACGCATCCAACAAGAGAGAGAGATAGAGATAAGATCAAGTGCCCTACCGCTGATGGCAAGCGTACGAAGCAGTCTATACATAGTACGAATCCTGAGCATGTCGTTGAGCTTGTTTTTCCACGTATGGATGTTCTTCCTGTTTTTGCAAGAGTGACTCAAGCTGCCTATATCTACGTCGTGTCGAAGTGTATTCGACTGTTTTATTTGTTGATCGTTTAAAGTTTTGTTCTTATGAATCGCGGAAGTCACGCGTTGAAATCTATAGCCTGCAGAAGTTATGTAAAAAAAGCATTTACATGATAGAGCTAAAGAAAAAAAAGTTTTAAAAGCAGTAAGCGCTACGTTACTCATTCACACTCTCGCGTATGCTCGTGTTACTCTCAGCGACACTTGGATTGGTGTCTCAGGCATCTTCTTCGCTGATCCTCCTGGTCAACTGGGCTTATTCTTTACAATCAAATTTTCTGGTGTTTCACCCGCCGCAGTCACGCTTACAGTCACACTTATCCTGGTTCTGCGTTGAATTTTCTTTACTCGCTTAATCATGATTGTAGTTTTCTTCGGCCGTTCGCGTTATTTTGCTGGCACGGGCTTTGCAGTGCGAGCTTGTCTAACAGTTCGCGATAGGTTTTTCCGTCTATCTGCGGGCTCGCAGAGCTTGTCAAGGTCGTCGATATTTTGGCTTACCACCGATGGCTCAGCAACGAGCTGCTTGTCATTATCGGGATTATTCTCTCACATGCCGCGGCCGTGGGGATTTTCAACTGCTTCCCCGTCGTGGCATGGTTAGAGGTGCTCGACGTACTTGGAACCTATGTACCTATTTTCAAGATCGCAGAGTACGTAAATATACGAGCTCGTCCGCTTTAAGATTACATTTGGCGCCGATTTGGAGGTGATGCCCTCAGACGCTTTCGAAAAAATGCAGTTTTTCCGACAAATTTTCTAACCAACCGAGAAGGTCACATCGCGCCTGTACTTATTAAAGTATTCTACCTGCCTGTATCGTGCTTGGAAATCATTTTCCCTTGCTAACTTGTAGTGGTTGGGAAGCTTTTCCATATGCTCGAACCATTTTTTCATGGCTGATTCCCGATCTTCTTGTTCGAGTTTTAGCTCGGTCTGACGGCGCATTGTATTCTTCAGAGTATGTTGACGTCCGAAGTTTAAAATCACTGGGGATAACCGTAGCATTGCCTGGTTTGCTGTGTTCAAGCAGTTTTTTACGATGATTTTCCTCAATAATCAAGACGATTGTGGTTTTAACGATGTTTGGTACTTTCGTGAGGGGAAAAAAGGGAGGGGAGAGGTACCGCAGCGCCTAAATAGATGATTTTATTTTTGAACTAACAGTACTCTGACCCTAATGAATAAATTATTTTGAAAATTTTACACAGCATGAAAAGTCTCCAGTTTCATTTAGTATTAGTTATATGTTTAAAAAAATATTTTGAAAAATTTATAAAAATTCCGAAAACATAACCTATTTTTCAACTGACAAACTCTGCGACAAAATTTTAAAAACGTTACCTTTTTTAATCTCACATTAAAAATAAAGATCTGAAGATATTGTGTACAAATTTTTAGATCAAAACATGCAGTAGAAAAAAATTAAGAACATTTCTTGTCTAGACTTGCATACAATTTCACCGCTGCGCGCTTGTTTTTTTTTGTTATCTTTTCAAAATAGTCGGAAAGGTATTATAAAAAAATCTTAAAACTTCTTTCAGCTAAAACCTACAAATCCTAATAATTCTTTAACGAGCTCTGTATTTTTGAAAGAGTGACATACGATCAAAGAATAAAAATTGCTTCATTTTCATAAGACTCTGAGTTAAATTATTTTAAAAAATACTTTAAGTGCTCTACAAGAACTTTGCGAAGGTCTCGAAGACTTACGTTGACCAAATAGATGTAAGCATACCGCTCTTTTTCCCGAGGAACGATTCTCTTCATAAATTTTTGGTAAAAAGATGGCCCACCCTCGAGGCCGAAGGGTTATCTTACCCACTGAAATAATGCCCAGTTCGACACCGTAAACGCCGCGGCCGTGTACTTCCGACAATTTTATTTCATTTTCACCTCTTGACAGGTTGATTGTTAAAATATAACGTGATTTGACAAGTTACGCAAAATCGCTTCCATATGAAGAATCAGTCACCCACTGGGATTCCTTCACTTTATTGACTTCCCTGTGGTCAATACAAAGCTGATAGGTATCGTCGTGTTTTTCGAGCTGTTCTTCCGATCGCCATTGCTCCTACGAACCTGGTGGAAGAAGAGCTTCTCGGCTGCAGGAAGCTACCTCCAGCTCTTTAATAAAGCCCTGTAGAGCCCATTTATCAATAAGCTTCGTTTATTGGTCCGAAATGCATTTTTAGTAAATAACAAGTAATTGAAAAGTTTCCTTATTTCAAACCATTGATAAGACGGGCCAGAAAAAATTGAGCCTTAGGTCCTGGTTTTTAAAAATATGAACCTCTTTTTTAAAACCTGAATTCTTAAAAAAAAAAATATATGCAGGTGTGTTTAAAAATAGTTTTAAAAAAATTTTAGCATCTGTTCATTTAGGTTTTGAAATAGAGGTTCATATTTTTGAAAAACTGGACTTAAGTCTCTTTTTTTCGGCTCGTCTTATCAATGGTTTGAAATTAGGAAACTTTCCTTTCGCTTGTTATATACTAAAAATGTCTTTTTGACAAGTAAATGAAGCTTATCGATAAACGGGCCTCACGGGGCTTTAATAAGGCCCAAAAAATACCTAAACATCAAAAAAAATTTTTGCTCATCTAAATCCTGAGTCAAAAATAGGGATTCCTATGGGACTTTGGGTCCTAAGGGCTCAATTTTTTTGGGCCTTTTTTGTTAAAAATTCAGGACCTTAATAAAGTTAAATTTTTTTTTCAAAAATATCTACAAATCGTAAAATTATTCACTCTTTTCGAATTTATGGTCAAAAGTAGGGGTTCTCATTCAGAAAAATTGGACTTTAAGTCCACAGGGCCCATTGCAAGACCCTGGGCCCAATTTTTAGGCCCATGTTATCAGTCCCAAAAAATAAAAAAAACTTTGATTTCTACAATTTTTTCGATCTTTAAAGTTATTTAAGGTGGCAGATTAAAATGACTTACCCTGTAAATATAATATATCCTCCCTATATTAAATAGTTATATGCTGAAGAGCAGTCAGTTTTTGGAAAAAACTAACTGTGTTTTTCCGTTCTACAAACTGCTCCTCACTTGCTTTTAGAAGATGAACAATAACGAAATTGGCTTTATTTTTCGAGTTACCAAATCTTCCTAACGTGCTCCTTAGTTTGGCTTTTTTACCTATCCTTTCGATCAGCATTGCTCTTTACTGAAGAGCAGCCCAAACATTATAGTTTTTATCTTATATTTACGTTATTTTGTGCTGCTCCTCATGTTGAAAATATTTTTTTTATATGCTCTTCATATAAGTATACTTAAAATTATATCATTTTGCCACAATTTTGCTATTTTTTTGCCTTGCTCCTCACCAATTTATCTTAAAAAGCTCGTGTTTTTCTAAATATTTACTAATTTTAATTTATTTGTAGCAATTAAATAATAAAATTTTCTATTAAGACATCATTGAATCTAAAATAAATTATAAAGTATTTATTTTATAAAGTTATAATGTGTCTCCTTATTTGTAAAAAAACGTATTCAATATTGAGATTTATACAATTTTTAAATACTTAGAATTATTTTTAAGTAATATAACTCTAACGTATTCAAAACAATTAACTAATTCATTACCTACATGTACAGGGTGGAATATTTTAATCAATCTACTTAAATAACTCAAACAACCTATGGTGAGCGGAGTTTTTTCATTTTAAACGGCCACTTATATGAATATAACGAAATTTAGTCTTAAGCTTTAGTTTTCGCCCTATGGGCCCTACCTGTTTTTTTTTTTTTTTTTTTAAATTGGAACCTCTAGAATGTGGAAAATCAGAAGCGGAAAATTTTATTATTACATGTATAGGATCAGACATTTTAATCAATCCACCTCAATAACTCCAAAAAACTAAAAGAAAAATACACTTTTTCCAGGATAATATTAACAAGAAGACTGATGCGCAATCTTTGAGATTGGAATATAGGCACGTGTTGGACCTTATGAATATTAAGGCCCATGCGTGGTGAATTTTCGTTCGAGGTTGCCTTGAATGGCTGTTCATACTGCACCGTACCAGTGATTCGTAGTGAGTCCTCTATATTGTGTACCTCATGTTTTTCTCTCTCCCACACTGACTGCATTCCTAATTCCTTCAAAAACACACATAGAACAGTCATCCACTCCCCTTTTCTTTATCAAAACTGCTACACTTGCTCCTCCTCCTCCTCTATGCCCCGCTCCAAACGTATAATAAATAAACCCAAACTTACCCACTCTGCTAGTCAATCTGCCGCATCATCTAAAGCATCTCCTTATCCAAAACTACGCAAATACACAAAACTCCCCAACGCATACCCTCTAACCCAAACATTCCCCCTCTTTTTTCTAAGATCATCCCCCCACCTCCTCAAGCCACCCGTAAACGCCTGCCCGATTCTTCGTTGGAATCTCAACCTATTACCCGCAGATTTGCGCCTGCGATATCTCACCCCCAGAACATGGCCTCGCCTAACCCTGCTCATGCTGCCGATGTGCAGGCCTACCTCAACAACGAGTCTAATCCTCAACCTATGAAAGACCTTGTGTCTCTCCTAACCCCACGTTTTGACAGACTGGGCACCCTTGTCTCCGGAATTACCACCGAAGTGGCTGCTCTGAAGAATGAGGTCTCCGTCCTCAAAATCCGTCTCATAGAATCTTATCCCTGTGAGATTAGGTTCATTGGAATACCCAACCACCCTTCCTTAGACCCACTTGCTGCTGTGAAAACCATTCTCACATTCATTGACCGCCCTACTGCTACTAACCACATCCTAAAAGTGCGTACCAGGAATTATAAATCATCATCTAAGAAACCACCTAGCCGTTCCTCCCACCCCCACTCTATTGATGCAAAATTTTCATATCCTGAAGCAGTTGATTTTGTCATGGAGCACAAACCAAAACTCTATGGTGTAACGGACGTGCAAATTTTTTCTCAAGGCACAAACAAACCTGCCTACATGAACTCCCTAAACTCCTCATCCGTTCATCTTCTTTCGCAAAAAGCCCGCCTTATCATCCAAAAATACAAACTCCCCGGCCCCATCATCCGCGGAAAACACCTGCTTCTCCACAAACATGGATCCTCCTAAACTGTTACAATTTTTGCTTAGAAAGACCTCAGCCGTTTTGAACAGTCCCTCAATCTTAACCCCCCAAATGACAACTCTCTTATGGACCTGGAGCAATTTTAAGCCCCCTCCCCGATCACCAATCTTCCGATCACCCAATTAACCCACTCCACCAGATGGATGTCTTCTGCCTTGAAATCGAGGTGGTCTACGGAGTGTGCTGAACTTGCGCCGGAGTGCCGTTGACCGGGTGACAATCGTGACTTTATAATCATCCCATCCATGGCCTGTGCGCAGGTTGGGCGGAGACTGAGGGCTGCACTGGTGCAGCACTATATGAGAGGAGACTATTTGTCAAACCAGATCAAGGTAAGTTATCGAGGTAACCAACTGAAAAATGAATGAATTAACGAGACGTTTAAATGATGCTATGGTGTGAACATTACGGATATTGAGACGGATGGAATTCCAAAGGACTGAGGTAGAGACATGAAATGAGCATCTCAAAGCTTCTGTACGGAATCCAGGAACTTGCAGAGCAGCCGGGGTATTTCCTCTAGAAAAGTTTCTAAATCTTGACCAGAAGAAGTCTGCCAGATAAGTGAGGGTTCTGTTCTGGAGGATCTTGTAAAGGAGGCAAGCTGCATAATAGTCCCTACGACCCTGGGATCGTAAGTACTGTGCCCTGCCCTGTAACCTGCTTGATTTTCATTCATCAATCCTCTAGATTCCACAAACGCAAGGATCTGGTCAAAAACCAGTCTCTCAAGGACCTTCGACAAAAAGCACAATAGGGAGATGGGATGAAAATCGCTCAGATTACCTGGGGATGGGATTTTGTTAAGGGCGATTATCAGCGACCGTTTCCAGGCGTCAGGGAAGTAAGATGTAGCAAGAGATTGGTTGAAGACGTCGAGAATGAAAGGACCTATAGTTGGGAAGGCGGCTTTGATGAGCTTCTGGGAAAGACCGTCAACGCCCACTGCTGGCGAAGTTAAGACATTCATTGCTTTAGCAACTTCATCAAGAGTTACTAATCTAAAATCAAGATCAAAATTCTCCTCATTTTCGGTACTACCAAGGCTGTCCAGAAAATCTGAAAGAGCAGGGGCTGCTATATCAAATGCGACCGATGCGAAGTAATCATTGAGGTCGTCCGGAGAGAAGTCTGCTGAGTTAATACCAGGATCGCTAAGTCTATTCCAGTAAAAGTCAAGTCTACACGGACAGAAAAAAAAACAGAAATTTACTGTGGTAAGCTAACACGAAAAAATCGTGTGTGAACCTTACACAGAAAAAATCCTAAGCGCTACTGTAAGAGAGCCAATCAAAATCACTCTGGTCACACCTGATTGCCTGATTGGTTTGGCTACAGTAGCGCTTAGGATTTTTTCTGCGTAAGGTTAACACACGATTTTTTCGTGTTAGCTTACACAGTAAATTCCTGTTTTTTTTCTCTCCGTGTAGCAATTCCACTCTGTTCATGAGCAGTGTCTCGCGCCAGTCTGTATTCAAAGAGTTCTGTGCCAAGTTTAGATCGTTTATAGCGTCTGTAGAGTCGTTCTCTTTCAGTAATGAGCGATCTGCGATAGGGCGTAAACCACGGGTGGTTCCTTTAAAATTCAAGGTCTTAACTGGAGCCAAGGCATGAAGGGTTGTTTTCAAATTATTGCAGAGACAATCCAGACCCACATCCACAGCAAAATCCTTCCCACCCATAATTACCGACTAATCACAGTCTCTCAGATAGTCGTTCAGTGTAGTTACGTTGATGGATTTGATGTCTCTGTAGGTAAATTCTATACGTGCTAGCTGTGGAATATGTATGTCTAGAGTAACGGTCAGTAGGTCATGTCCTGCTATGAATAGAGTATCGGTATTGCTGTAATCAATGACAGTATCTAAAATGTCGACGAGGCAGAGGTCGAGGAAAGTGTCAGACTGAGTAGTGTGATATGTAGCGCTGAACGGGACTGAAAATAGTGAATTTTCTGTTATGAATGAACGAATGAATTTCGCATCTGGATCTGTAAAGTCGAGCTGGTCTGCATTAAAGTCCCCAAGAAGAACCTTCGTGCTGTAATTGTGCATAAAATCGCATAGTTTTGGGATGAAATCAGTCCCTAATATAAAAAGAGCTTTGGGGGGCCTGTAAACTACTCCAGCAAATATGGGGTCGCCACCTTTCGACGTAACCTCAGCAAACAAGTATTCGGGGTGGCCAGGCTTACCAGTCCACTCGGTGGAGGACGAGCAAAGATAGGTTGCTTTGAGGAGTTTGTAAACATAGTACAACTCCTCCCCCTTGGGTGTTGCGATCTTTCCTCAGAATGGTGTAATCTTTCAGCTTCACCGGCGAGTCTTCAACTACAGGACCTAACCATGTCTCCGTGACCGCAAGAATATGAATCAATGGATGAGTTGACAGGTAATGCTTGACTAGTTCCAGATGACTTCTCAGAGAGTTAGCAATTATCAAACAAACCCTTACCTCACTTCCAGTGTTACGTACAGAAGTCTGAGGGGTGATTGATGCGGAACGAGTTGGTGGGTTGAATGATTGGGTTGGGGACGACTCACAGTGTGAGTCAACAGGATCAAGCGGCAGTGAATTAGATGGTGATGATGAAAATGTGAGGAATGAAGCATGATTAGCAAATGCCGATGAGAGATGAAAGTTATGATAGTAGGAGAGCAGATAAACAATCATACCTAAGTCTTTAAAATCAAGATCTTCGGATCAACACGGAAAATATAGGAGAATTTTAGAGGTTATTTTCTGTGCTGACTTAACTGATATGACAAACAACTTAAATGTTATAGCAGCGCTCCCTTGGCGTACTAGTTTTAGACTGAATCGAAAAAGAGTTTTTCGATCTACTGCAAGTCATATTATATTTTTTGCCATTTTATTAGTTTAAGCTCGTTGTAGATGCTTGATAAATCCTACAGGTACATTAAAACGATACATAGTTCTTTATTTCAACTTTTTCTCATGGCAGAAGCCTAGCTCGCATAATTACAAGAACTTTCTTACATGTATTACAGTTGCAAGAGTCTTAATTTTTAAAATCAAACCTTCATCGATTTTTAACACGGTAACGATGCATTTTTCGAAAAATTGCCAAGTGAAGTTTTCAATTTTAAATTTCACCTTCATTACGATATTTTTTTTATCTTAAATTTTAACTTTTTTGAAAATTTTCTGCCATTTTCTATTAATTCCAATGCATGTGCTGTACAAAAAACGCGTTATTTAAGAGTTAATTCAGGTTAAAAAGAAGTGTAAAAGCCTTATAAGCCCCTGCAGGGCCTCACGGATGCCCAATAAAATTTTTCAAAAAAGACCTATAAACCGTAGAATTTTTCGCTCTTTCTGAATCCGGGGTCAAAAACAGGGGTTCTCATTTAAAAAAACGGACTTTACGTAAAATATGGGCCTGGAGCCAATTTTTTCGCCCATTTTGTTGGAAATTTCAAACCAAGAAACTTTTCCAATGCATGTGCTATACAAAAAATGCGTTATTTTAGAGTTAATTCAGGTTAAAAAGAAATGGGCCTTATAAAAGCCTTCTAAGCCCCTGTAGGGTCTCATGAGGGCCTAAAAATTTTTCGAAAAATACTTAAAAATCGTAAAATTTCTCGCTTTTTCCGAATCTGGGGTCAACAAAAGGGGTTCCCATTTAAAAAAACGGACTTTGGGTCAGCAGGGCCCAAAAAAAGGCACTGGGCTCAAATCCAAGGTTACCATTTTCTTTCCCCCTCCAAATCATAAAACTTTTATATATAAAATTTTTTTGTCCGGGGCTTCAGTTTCGAGATTTTTAAACCTATAGATTAATAGCCCTGTATATGGGCAAAAATAAAAAAGTCGGCCACTTCTAGGATAATATTAATAAAAAAAAAAGTTCTCTGAATTCATAAGTCACAATTTATTTTGTTGATACTAATATAATATGATACTAATATAATAAGGTTACTAAAAATTCATTTGGCCGCGAAAAATTAACATTTATATTGTTCCTATTAGTTAAAAGAAGTTAAAAAATGAACACGTATAAGTTGCAGTAGAATTGTAAGTTACTCTATTTCTTCATTATTTTTTTTGCTCATTGTTTATCAAAAAACCAAACCAGCTACAAAGAAAAATTTGTCACTGATAAATAACCACATAAGACCAAACAAATTCAACAGAGTAAATACGTAGGGAAAAATCTCGTACGATAAATCACATGTAGCAGATGACGTCCAATTCACTTTATGCAGCTGCGGAATTACAGGACAAAAGTCTTCACAATTTTTTTTTCAAATTGTTTTTTATTTTTTATAAACAATTAAATAAACTGACAAGATCTAAACCCCCATAACGCTGGGGAGAGCGATAAATTAATGATTTTTTACAAACAATTAAATAAACCGACAAGCTCTAAGCCCCCGTAACGCTTGGGGGAGCGATAAATAAATTGATTTTTATAAATAATTAAATAAACCGACTAGCTAGGAACCCCCATATTGCTGGGCAGAGCAATAAATAAATTATTTTTTATAAACAATTAAATAAACTGACAAGCTCTAAACCCCCATAACGCTGGGGAGAGCGATTAATCAATTATTTTTTATAAACAATTGAATAAACCGACAAGCTCTAAACCCTCGTGAAGCTGAAGAGAGCGATAAATAAATATTTTTTTATAAACAAATAAATAAACCAACAAGCTCTAAACCCTTGTGAAGCTGGAAAGAGCGATAAATAAGTCTTTTTTTAAAAAAAATTAGATAAACAACCAAGCTGGAAACCCCCATACCACGGGGGAGAGCGATAAATAAATTATTTTTTATAAATAATTTAATAATCCGACGAGCTCTAAGCCCCAATAACGCTGGGCAGAGCGATAAATGAATTATTTTTTATAAACAATTAAATAAACTGACTAGCTCTAAGCCCCCATAACGCTGAGGAGAGTGATAAATCAATGATTTTTTATAAATAATTAAATAAACAACCAAGCTCGAAACCCCCATAACGCTAAGCAGATCAATAAATAAATTATTTTTTATAAACAATTAAATAAACTGACAAGCTCTGAACCCCCATAACGCTAGGGAGAGTGATTAATCAATCATTTTTTATAAACAATTGAATGAACCGACAAGCTCTAAACCATCGTAAAGCTGGAGAGAGCGATAAATAAATATTTTATTATAAACAATTGGATAAACAACCAAGCTGGTAACCCCTATACCACTGGAGAGAGCGATAAATAAATTATTTTTTTAAACAATTAAATAAACTGACGAGCTCTAAACCCCAATAACGGTGGGCAGAGCGATAAATAAATTATTTTTTATAAACAATTAAATAAACCGACAAGCTCTAAGCCGCCATAACGTTGAGGAGGGTGATAAATCATTGATTTTTTATAAATAATTAAATAAACCACCAAGCTCGAAACCCCCATAACGCTGGACAGAGCAATAAATAAATTATTTTTTATAAACAATTAAATAAACTGACAAGCTCTAAACCCCCATAACGCTGGGGAGAGCGATAAATCAATTATTTTTTATAAACAATTGAAGAAACCGACAAGCTCTAAGCCCTCGTGAAGCTGAAGAGAGCGATAAATAAATATTTTTTTATAAACAATTAAATAAACCAACAAGCTCTAAACCCTTGTGAAGCTGGAAAGAGCGATAAATAAGTCTTTTTTTAAAAAAAATTAGATAAACAACCAAGCTGGAAACCCCCATACCACGGGGGAGAGCGATAAATAAATTATTTTTTATAAATAATTTAATAATCCGACGAGCTCTAAGCCCCAATAACGCTGGGCAGAGCGATAAATGAATTATTTTTTATAAACAATTAAATAAACTGACTAGCTCTAAGCCCCCATAACGCTGAGGAGAGTGATAAATCAATGATTTTTTATAAATAATTGAAGAAACCGACAAGCTCTAAGCCCTCGTGAAGCTGGAGAGAGCGATAAACAAATATTTTTTTATAAACAATTGGATAAACCACCAAGGTCGAAAGCCCCACAACGCTGGGGAGAGCGATAAATAAATTATTTTTTAAAAACAATTAAATAAACCAACAAGCTCTAAACCCTTGTGAAGCTGGAGAGAGTGATAAATAAATATTTTTTTAAAAACAATTAGATAAACAACCAAGCTGGAAACCCCCATACCACGGGGGAGAGCGATAAATAAATTATTTTTTCTAAACAATTAAATAAACCACCAAGCTCGAAACCCCCATAACGCTTGGGAGAGCGAAAAATAAATAATTTTTTATAAACAATTAAATAAACTGACGAGCTCTAAACCCCAATAACGCTGGGCAGAGCGATAAATAAATTATTTTTTATAAACAATTAAATAAACCGACAAGCTCTAAGCCCCTATAATTCTGGGGAGAGGGATAAATCAATGATTTTTTAAAAACAACTGGATAAACCACCAAGCTTTAAACCCCCATAACGCTTGAGAGAGCGAAAAATAAATAATTTTTTATAAACAATTAAATAAACGGACGAGCTCTAAACCCCAATAACGCTGGGCAGAGCGATAAATAAATTATTTTTTATAAACAATTAAATAAACCGACAAGCTCTAAGCCCCCATAATTCTGGGGGGAGGGATAAATCAATGATTTTTTAAAAACAACTGGATAAACCACCAAGCTCGAAACCCCCATAACGCTGGGGGGAGCGTTAAATAAATTATTTTTTCCAAATAATTAAATAAACCGACTAGCTGGAAACCCCCATAACGCTGGGCAGATCAATGAATAAATTATTTTTTATAAACAATTAAATAAACTGACAAGCTCTAAAGCCCCATAACGCTGGAGAGAACGATGAATCAATTATTTTCTATGAACAATTGAATAAACCGACAAGCTCTAAACCCTCCTGAAGCTTGAGAGAGCGATAAACAAAAATTTTTTTATAACCAATTGGATAAACCACCAAGGTCGAAACCCCCACAACAGTGGGGAGAGCGATAAATAAATCGGTTTTTTTTAACAATTAAATAAACCAACAAGCTCTAAACCCTTGTAAAGCTGGAGAGAGTGATAAATAAATATTTTTTTAAAAATAATTGGATAAACAACCAAGCTGGAAACCCTCATACCACGGGGGAGAGAGATAAATAAATTATTTTTTATTAACAATTAAATAAACCGACAAATCCTAAACCCTTGTGAAGCTGAAGAGAGCGATAAATAAATTATTTTTCATAAACAATTAAATAAACCACCAAGCTCGAAACCCCCATAACGCTTGGGATAGCGAAAAATGAATAATTTTTTATAAACAATTAAATAAACCGACGAGCTCTAAACCCGAATAACGCTAAGCAGAGCGATAAATAATTTATTTTTTATAAACAATTAAAAAAACCGACAAGCTCTAAGCCGCCATAACGCTGGGGAGAGGGATAAATCAATGATTCTTTAAAAACATTTGGATAAACCGACAAGCTCTTAACCCCCATAAATCTGGGGAGAGGGAGAAATCAATTACTTTTTATAAACAATTGAATAAACCGACAAGCTCTAAGCCCTCGTGAAGCTGGAGAGAGCGATAAACAAATATTTTTTTATAAACAATTGGATAAACCACCAAGGTCGAAAGCCCCACAACGCTGGGGAGAGCGATAAATATATTATTTTTTAAAAACAATTAAATAAACCAACAAGCTCTAAACCCTTGTGAAGCTGGAGAGAGTGATAAATAAATATTTTTTTCAAAACAATTGGATAAACAACCAAGCTGGAAACCCCCATAACGCTTGGGAGAGCGAAAAATAAATAATTTTTTATAAACAATTAAATAAACCACCAAGCTCGAAACCCCCATAACGCTTGGGAGAGCGAAAAATAAATAATTTTTTATAAACAATTAAATAAACTGACGAGCTCTAAACCCCAATAACGCTGGGCAGAGCGATAAGTAAATTATTTTTTATAAACAATTAAATAAACCGACAAGCTCTAAGCCCCCATAATTCTGGGGAGAGGGATAAATCAATGATTTTTTAAAAACAACTGGATAAACCACCAAGCTTTAAACCCCCATAACGCTTGGGAGAGCGAAAAATAAATAATTTTTTATAAACAATTAAATAAACGGACGAGCTCTAAACCCCAATAACGCTGGGCAGAGCGATAAATAAATTATTTTTTATAAACAATTAAATAAACCGACAAGCTCTAAGCCCCCATAATTCTGGGGAGAGGGATAAATCAATGATTTTTTAAAAACAACCGGATAAACCACCAAGCTCGAAACCCCCATAACGCTGGGGGGAGCGTTAAATAAATTATTTTTTCCAAATAATTAAATGAACCGACTAGCTGGAAACCCCCATAACGCTGGGCAGATCAATGAATAAATTATTTTTTATAAACAATTAAATAAACTGACAAGCTCTAAAGCCCCATAACGCTGGGGAGAACGATGAATCAATTATTTTCTATAAACAATTGATTAAACCGAGAAGCTCTAAACCCTTGTAAAGCTGGAGAGAGTGATAAATAAATATTTTTTTAAAAATAATTGGATAAACAACCAAGCTGGAAACCCTCATACCACGGGGGAGAGCGATAAATAAACTATTTTTTATAAACAATTAAATAAACCGACAAATCCTAAACCCTTGTGAAGCTGAAGAGAGCGATAAATAAATTATTTTTCATAAACAATTAAATAAACCACCAAGCTCGAAACCCCCATAACGCTTGGGATAGCGAAAAATGAATAATTTTTTATAAACAATTAAATAAACCGACAAGCTCTAAGCCCCCATAATTCTGGGGGGAGGGATAAATCAATGATTTTTTAAAAACAACTGGATAAACCACCAAGCTCGAAACCCCCATAACGCTGGGGGGAGCGTTAAATAAATTATTTTTTCCAAATAATTAAATAAACCGACTAGCTGGAAACCCCCATAACGCTGGGCAGATCAATGAATAAATTATTTTTTATAAACAATTAAATAAACTGACAAGCTCTAAAGCCCCATAACGCTGGGGAGAACGATGAATCAATTATTTTCTATGAACAATTGAATAAACCGACAAGCTCTAAACCCTCCTGAAGCTTGAGAGAGCGATAAACAAAAATTTTTTTATAACCAATTGGATAAACCACCAAGGTCAAAACCCCCACAACAGTGGGGAGAGCGATAAATAAATCGGTTTTTTTAAACAATTAAATAAACCAACAAGCTCTAAACCCTTGTAAAGCTGGAGAGAGTGATAAATAAATATTTTTTTAAAAATAATTGGATAAACAACCAAGCTGGAAACCCTCATACCACGGGGGAGAGAGATAAATTAATTATTTTTTATAAACAATTAAATAAACCGACAAATCCTAAACCCTTGTGAAGCTGAAGAGAGCGATAAATAAATTATTTTTCATAAACAATTAAATAAACCACCAAGCTCGAAACCCCCATAACGCTTGGGAGAGCGAAAAATAAATAATTTTTTATAAACAATTAAATAAACCGGCGAGCTCTAAACCCCAATAACGCTGGGCAGATTGATAAACAAATTATTTTGTATAAACAATTAAATAAACCGACAGGCTCTAAGCCCCCTTAATTCTGGGGAGAGGGATAAATCAATGATTTTTTTAAAACAACTGGATAAACCACCAAGCTCGAAATCCCCATAACGCTGGGGGGAGCGTTAAATAAATTATTTTTTCTAAATAATTAAATAAACCGACTAGCTGGAAACCCCCATAACGCTGGGCAGATCAATGAATAAATTATTTTTTATAAACAATTAAATAAACTGACAAGCTCTAAAGCCCCATAACGCTGGGGAGAACGATGAATCAATTATTTTCTATGAACAATTGATTAAACCGACAAGCTCTAAACCCTTGTAAAGCTGGAGAGAGTGATAAATAAATATTTTTTTAAAAATAATTGGATAAACAACCAAGCTGGAAACCCTCATACCACGGGGGAGAGCGATAAATAAACTATTTTTTATAAACAATTAAATAAACCGACAAATCCTAAACCCTTGTGAAGCTGAAGAGAGCGATAAATAAATTATTTTTCATAAACAATTAAATAAACCACCAAGCTCGAAACCCCCATAACGCTTGGGATAGCGAAAAATGAATAATTTTTTATAAACAATTAAATAAACCGACAAGCTCTAAGCCCCCATAATTCTGGGGGGAGGGATAAATCAATGATTTTTTAAAAACAACTGGATAAACCACCAAGCTCGAAACCCCCATAACGCTGGGGGGAGCGTTAAATAAATTATTTTTTCCAAATAATTAAATAAACCGACTAGCTGGAAACCCCCATAACGCTGGGCAGATCAATGAATAAATTATTTTTTATAAACAATTAAATAAACTGACAAGTTCTAAAGCACCATAACGCTGGAGAGAACGATGAATCAATTATTTTCTATGAACAATTGAATAAACCGACAAGCTCTAAACCCTCCTGAAGCTTGAGAGAGCGATAAACAAAAATTTTTTTATAACCAATTGGATAAACCACCAAGGTCGAAAGCCCCACAACGCTGGGGAGAGCGATAAATAAATTATTTTTTAAAAACAATTAAATAAACCAACAAGCTCTAAACCCTTGTGAAGCTGGAGAGAGTGATAAATAAATATTTTTTTCAAAACAATAAGATAAACAACCGAGCTGGAAACCCCCATAACGCTTGGGAGAGCGAAAAATAAATAATTTTTTATAAACAATTAAATAAACCGGCGAGCTCTAAACCCCAATAACGCTGGGCAGATTGATAAATAAATTATTTTGTATAAACAATTAAATAAACCGACAGGCTCTAAGCCCCCTTAATTCTGGGGAGAGGGATAAATCAATGATTTTTTTAAAACAACTGGATAAACCACCAAGCTCGAAATCCCCATAACGCTGGGGGGAGCGTTAAATAAATTATTTTTTCTAAATAATTAAATAAACCGACTAGCTGGAAACCCCCATAACGCTGGGCAGATCAATGAATAAATTATTTTTTATAAACAATTAAATAAACTGACAAGCTCTAAAGCCCCATAACGCTGGGGAGAACGATGAATCAATTATTTTCTATGAACAATTGATTAAACCGACAAGCTCTAAACCCTTGTAAAGCTGGAGAGAGTGATAAATAAATATTTTTTTAAAAATAATTGGATAAACAACCAAGCTGGAAACCCTCATACCACGGGGGAGAGCGATAAATAAACTATTTTTTATAAACAATTAAATAAACCGACAAATCCTAAACCCTTGTGAAGCTGAAGAGAGCGATAAATAAATTATTTTTCATAAACAATTAAATAAACCACCAAGCTCGAAACCCCCATAACGCTTGGGATAGCGAAAAATGAATAATTTTTTATAAACAATTAAATAAACCGACAAGCTCTAAGCCCCCATAATTCTGGGGGGAGGGATAAATCAATGATTTTTTAAAAACAACTGGATAAACCACCAAGCTCGAAACCCCCATAACGCTGGGGGGAGCGTTAAATAAATTATTTTTTCCAAATAATTAAATAAACCGACTAGCTGGAAACCCCCATAACGCTGGGCAGATCAATGAATAAATTATTTTTTATAAACAATTAAATAAACTGACAAGTTCTAAAGCCCCATAACGCTGGGGAGAACGATGAATCAATTATTTTCTATGAACAATTGAATAAACCGACAAGCTCTAAACCCTCCTGAAGCTTGAGAGAGCGATAAACAAAAATTTTTTTATAACCAATTGGATAAACCACCAAGGTCGAAAGCCCCACAACGCTGGGGAGAGCGATAAATAAATTATTTTTTAAAAACAATTAAATAAACCAACAAGCTCTAAACCCTTGTGAAGCTGGAGAGAGTGATAAATAAATATTTTTTTCAAAACAATAAGATAAACAACCGAGCTGGAAACCCCCATAACGCTTGGGAGAGCGAAAAATAAATAATTTTTTATAAACAATTAAATAAACCGGCGAGCTTTAAACCCCAATAACGCTGGGCAGATTGATAAATAAATTATTTTGTATAAACAATTAAATAAACCGACAGGCTCTAAGCCCTCTTAATTCTGGGGAGAGGGATAAATCAATGATTTTTTTAAAACAACTGGATAAACCACCAAGCTCGAAATCCCCATAACGCTGGGGGGAGCGTTAAATAAATTATTTTTTCTTAATAATTAAATAAACCGACTAGCTGGAAACCCCCATAACGCTGGGCAGATCAATGAATAAATTATTTTTTATAAACAATTAAATAAACTGACAAGCTCTAAAGCCCCATAACGCTGGGGAGAACGATGAATCAATTATTTTCTATGAACAATTGATTAAACCGAGAAGCTCTAAACCCTTGTAAAGCTGGAGAGAGTGATAAATAAATATTTTTTTAAAAATAATTGGATAAACAACCAAGCTGGAAACCCTCATACCACGGGGGAGAGCGATAAATAAACTATTTTTTATAAACAATTAAATAAACCGACAAATCCTAAACCCTTGTGAAGCTGAAGAGAGCGATAAATAAATTATTTTTCATAAACAATTAAATAAACCACCAAGCTCGAAACCCCCATAACGCTTGGGATAGCGAAAAATGAATAATTTTTTATAAACAATTAAATAAACCGACAAGCTCTAAGCCCCCATAATTCTGGGGGGAGGGATAAATCAATGATTTTTTAAAAACAACTGGATAAACCACCAAGCTCGAAACCCCCATAACGCTGAGGGGAGCGTTAAATAAATTATTTTTTCCAAATAATTAAATAAACCGACTAGCTGGAAACCCCCATAACGCTGGGCAGATCAATGAATAAATTATTTTTTATAAACAATTAAATAAACTGACAAGCTCTAAAGCCCCATAACGCTGGGGAGAACGATGAATCAATTATTTTCTATGAACCATTGAATAAACCGACAAGCTCTAAACCCTCCTGAAGCTTGAGAGAGCGATAAACAAAAATTTTTTTATAACCAATTGGATAAACCACCAAGGTCGAAACCCCCACAACAGTGGGGAGAGCGATAAATAAATCGGTTTTTTTAAACAATTAAATAAACCAACAAGCTCTAAACCCTTGTAAAGCTGGAGAGAGTGATAAATAAATATTTTTTTAAAAATAATTGGATAAACAACCAAGCTGGAAACCCTCATACCACGGGGGAGAGAGATAAATAAATTATTTTTTATTAACAATTAAAAAAACCGACAAATCCTAAACCCTTGTGAAGCTGAAGAGAGCCATAAATAAATTATTTTTCATAAACAATTAAATAAACCACCAAGCTCGAAACCCCCATAACGCTTGGGATAGCGAAAAATGAATAATTTTTTATAAACAATTAAATAAACCGACGAGCTCTAAACCCGAATAACGCTAGGCAGAGCGATAAATAATTTATTTTTTATAAACAATTAAAAAAACCGACAAGCTCTAAGCCGCCATAACGCTGGGGAGAGGGATAAATCAATGATTCTTTAAAAACATTTGGATAAACCGACAAGCTCTTAACCCCCATAAATCTGGGGAGAGGGAGAAATCAATTACTTTTTATAAACAATTGAATAAACCGACAAGCTCTAAGCCCTCGTGAAGCTGGAGAGAGCGATAAACAAATATTTTTTTATAAACAATTGGATAAACCTGAAAGGTCGAAAGCCCCACAACGCTGGGGAGAGCGATAAATATATTATTTTTTAAAAACAATTAAATAAACCAACAAGCTCTAAACCCTTGTAAAGCTGGAGAGAGTGATAAATAAATATTTTTTTTAAAACAATTGGATAAACAACCAAGCTGGAAACCCCCATAACGCTTGGGAGAGCGAAAAATAAATAATTTTTTATAAACAATTAAATAAACCACCAAGCTCGAAACCCCCATAACGCTTGGGAGAGCGAAAAATAAATAATTTTTTATAAACAATTAAATAAACTGACGAGCTCTAAACCCCAATAACGCTGGGCAGAGCGATAAATAAATTATTTTTTATAAACAATTAAATAAACCGACAAGCTCTAAGCCCCCATAATTCTGGGGAGAGGGATAAATCAATGATTTTTTAAAAACAACTGGATAAACCACCAAGCTCGAAACCCCCATAACGCTTGGGAGAGCGAAAAATAAATAATTTTTTATAAACAATTAAATAAACGGACGAGCTCTAAACCCCAATAACGCTGGGCAGAGCGATAAATAAATTATTTTTTATAAACAATTAAATAAACCGACAAGCTCTAAGCCCCCATAATTCTGGGGAGAGGGATAAATCAATGATTTTTTAAAAACAACCGGATAAACCACCAAGCTCGAAACCCCCATAACGCTGGGGGGAGCGTTAAATAAATTATTTTTTCCAAATAATTAAATGGACCGACTAGCTGGAAACCCCCATAACGCTGGGCAGATCAATGAATAAATTATTTTTTATAAACAATTAAATAAACTGACAAGCTCTAAAGCCCCATAACGCTGGGGAGAACGAAGAATCAATTATTTTCTATGAACAATTGATTAAACCGAGAAGCTCTAAACCCTTGTAAAGCTGGAGAGAGTGATAAATAAATATTTTTTTAAAAACAATTGGATAAACCACCAAGGTCGAAAGCCCCACAACGCTGGGGAGAGCGATAAATAAATTATTTTTTAAAAACAATTAAATAAACCAACAAGCTCTAAACCCTTGTGAAGCTGGAGAGAGTGATAAATAAATATTTTTTTCAAAACAATTGGATAAACAACCAAGCTGGAAACCCCCATAACGCTTGGGAGAGCGAAAAATAAATAATTTTTTATAAACAATTAAATAAACCGGCGAGCTCTAAACCCCAATAACGCTGGGCAGATTGATAAATAAATTATTTTGTATAAACAATTAAATAAACCGACAGGCTCTAAGCCCCCTTAATTCTGGGGAGAGGGATAAATCAATGATTTTTTTAAAACAACTGGATAAACCACCAAGCTCGAAATCCCCATAACGCTGGGGGGAGCGTTAAATAAATTATTTTTTCTAAATAATTAAATAAACCGACTAGCTGGAAACCCCCATAACGCTGGGCAGATCAATGAATAAATTATTTTTTATAAACAATTAAATAAACTGACAAGCTCTAAAGCCCCATAACGCTGGGGAGAACGATGAATCAATTATTTTCTATGAACAATTGATTAAACCGAGAAGCTCTAAACCCTTGTAAAGCTGGAGAGAGTGATAAATAAATATTTTTTTAAAAATAATTGGATAAACAACCAAGCTGGAAACCCTCATACCACGGGGGAGAGCGATAAATAAACTATTTTTTATAAACAATTAAATAAACCGACAAATCCTAAACCCTTGTGAAGCTGAAGAGAGCGATAAATAAATTATTTTTCATAAACAATTAAATAAACCACCAAGCTCGAAACCCCCATAACGCTTGGGATAGCGAAAAATGAATAATTTTTTATAAACAATTAAATAAACCGACAAGCTCTAAGCCCCCATAATTCTGGGGGGAGGGATAAATCAATGATTTTTTAAAAACAACTGGATAAACCACCAAGCTCGAAACCCCCATAACGCTGAGGGGAGCGTTAAATAAATTATTTTTTCCAAATAATTAAATAAACCGACTAGCTGGAAACCCCCATAACGCTGGGCAGATCAATGAATAAATTATTTTTTATAAACAATTAAATAAACTGACAAGCTCTAAAGCCCCATAACGCTGGGGAGAACGATGAATCAATTATTTTCTATGAACCATTGAATAAACCGACAAGCTCTCAACCCTCCTGAAGTTTGAGAGAGCGATAAACAAAAATTTTTTTATAACCAATTGGATAAACCACCAAGGTCGAAACCCCCACAACAGTGGGGAGAGCGATAAATAAATCGGTTTTTTTAAACAATTAAATAAACCAACAAGCTCTAAACCCTTGTAAAGCTGGAGAGAGTGATAAATAAATATTTTTTTAAAAATAATTGGATAAACAACCAAGCTGGAAACCCTCATACCACGGGGGAGAGAGATAAATAAATTATTTTTTATTAACAATTAAATAAACCGACAAATCCTAAACCCTTGTGAAGCTGAAGAGAGCCATAAATAAATTATTTTTCATAAACAATTAAATAAACCACCAAGCTCGAAACCCCCATAACGCTTGGGATAGCGAAAAATGAATAATTTTTTATAAACAATTAAATAAACCGACGAGCTCTAAACCCGAATAACGCTAGGCAGAGCGATAAATAATTTATTTTTTATAAACAATTAAAAAAACCGACAAGCTCTAAGCCGCCATAACGCTGGGGAGAGGGATAAATCAATGATTCTTTAAAAACATTTGGATAAACCGACAAGCTCTTAACCCCCATAAATCTGGGGAGAGGGAGAAATCAATTACTTTTTATAAACAATTGAATAAACCGACAAGCTCTAAGCCCTCGTGAAGCTGGAGAGAGCGATAAACAAATATTTTTTTATAAACAATTGGATAAACCTGAAAGGTCGAAAGCCCCACAACGCTGGAGAGAGCGATAAATATATTATTTTTTAAAAACAATTAAATAAACCAACAAGCTCTAAACCCTTGTAAAGCTGGAGAGAGTGATAAATAAATATTTTTTTTAAAACAATTGGATAAACAACCAAGCTGGAAACCCCCATAACGCTTGGGAGAGCGAAAAATAAATAATTTTTTATAAACAATTAAATAAACCACCAAGCTCGAAACCCCCATAACGCTTGGGAGAGCGAAAAATAAATAATTTTTTATAAACAATTAAATAAACTGACGAGCTCTAAACCCCAATAACGCTGGGCAGAGCGATAAATAAATTATTTTTTATAAACAATTAAATAAACCGACAAGCTCTAAGCCCCCATAATTCTGGGGAGAGGGATAAATCAATGATTTTTTAAAAACAACTGGATAAACCACCAAGCTCGAAACCCCCATAACGCTTGGGAGAGCGAAAAATAAATAATTTTTTATAAACAATTAAATAAACGGACGAGCTCTAAACCCCAATAACGCTGGGCAGAGCGATAAATAAATTATTTTTTATAAACAATTAAATAAACCGACAAGCTCTAAGCCCCCATAATTCTGGGGAGAGGGATAAATCAATGATTTTTTAAAAACAACCGGATAAACCACCAAGCTCGAAACCCCCATAACGCTGGGGGGAGCGTTAAATAAATTATTTTTTCCAAATAATTAAATGAACCGACTAGCTGGAAACCCCCATAACGCTGGGCAGATCAATGAATAAATTATTTTTTATAAACAATTAAATAAACTGACAAGCTCTAAAGCCCCATAACGCTGGGGAAAACGATGAATCAATTATTTTCTATGAACAATTGATTAAACCGACAAGCTCTAAACCCTCCTGAAGCTTGAGAGAGCGATAAACAAAAATTTTTTTATAACCAATTGGATAAACCACCAAGGTCGAAACCCCCACAACAGTGGGGAGAGCGATAAATAAATCGGTTTTTTAAACAATTAAATAAACCAACAAGCTCTAAACCCTTGTAAAGCTGGAGAGAGTGATAAATAAATATTTTTTTAAAAATAATTGGATAAACAACCAAGCTGGAAACCCTCATACCACGGGGGAGAGCGATAAATAAATTATTTTTTATAAACAATTAAATAAACCGACAAATCCTAAACCCTTGTGAAGCTGAAGGGAGCGATAAATAAATTATTTTTCATAAACAATTAAATAAACCACCAAGCTCGAAACCCCCATAACGCTTGGGATAGCGAAAAATGAATAATTTTTTATAAACAATTAAATAAACCGACGAGCTCTAAACCCGAATAACGCTAGGCAGAGCGATAAATAATTTATTTTTTAGAAACAATTAAACAAACCGACAAGCTCTAAGCCGCCATAACGCTGGGTAGAGGGATAAATCAATGATTCTTTAAAAACATTTGGATAAACCGACAAGCTCTTAACCCCCATAAATCTGGGGAGAGGGATAAATCAATTATTTTTTATAAACAATTGAATAAACCGACAAGCTCTAAGCCCTCGTGAAGCTGGAGAGAGCGATAAACAAATATTTTTTTAAAAACAATTGGATAAACCACCAAGGTCGAAAGCCCCACAACGCTGGGGAGAGCGATAAATAAATTATTTTTTAAAAACAATTAAATAAACCAACAAGCTCTAAACCCTTGTGAAGCTGGAGAGAGTGATAAATAAATATTTTTTTCAAAACAATTGGATAAACAACCAAGCTGGAAACCCCCATAACGCTTGGGAGAGCGAAAAATAAATAATTTTTTATAAACAATTAAATAAACCGGCGAGCTCTAAACCCCAATAACGCTGGGCAGATTGATAAATAAATTATTTTGTATAAACAATTAAATAAACCGACAGGCTCTAAGCCCCCTTAATTCTGGGGAGAGGGATAAATCAATGATTTTTTTAAAACAACTGGATAAACCACCAAGCTCGAAATCCCCATAACGCTGGGGGGAGCGTTAAATAAATTATTTTTTCTAAATAATTAAATAAACCGACTAGCTGGAAACCCCCATAACGCTGGGCAGATCAATGAATAAATTATTTTTTATAAACAATTAAATAAACTGACAAGCTCTAAAGCCCCATAACGCTGGGGAGAACGATGAATAATTTATTTTCTATGAACAATTGATTAAACCGACAAGCTCTAAACCCTTGTAAAGCCGGAGAGAGTGATAAATAAATATTTTTTTAAAAATAATTGGATAAACAACCAAGCTGGAAACCCTCATACCACGGGAGAGAGCGATAAATAAACTATTTTTTATAAACAATTAAATAAACCGACAAATCCTAAACCCTTGTGAAGCTGAAGAGAGCGATAAATAAATTATTTTTCATAAACAATTAAATAAACCACCAAGCTCGAAACCCCCATAACGCTTGGGATAGCGAAAAATGAATAATTTTTTATAAACAATTAAATAAACCGACAAGCTCTAAGCCCCCATAATTCTGGGGGGAGGGATAAATCAATGATTTTTTAAAAACAACTGGATAAACCACCAAGCTCGAAACCCCCATAACGCTGGGGGGAGCGTTAAATAAATTATTTTTTCCAAATAATTAAATAAACCGACTAGCTGGAAACCCCCATAACACTGGGCAGATCAATGAATAAATTATTTTTTATAAACAATTAAATAAACTGACAAGCTCTAAAGCCCCATAACGCTGGGGAGAACGATGAATCAATTATTTTCTATGAACAATTGAATAAACCGACAAGCTCTAAACCCTCCTGAAGCTTGAGAGAGCGATAAACAAAAATTTTTTTATAACCAATTGGATAAACCACCAAGGTCGAAACCCCCACAACAGTGGGGAGAGCGATAAATAAATCGGTTTTTTTAAACAATTAAATAAACCAACAAGCTCTAAACCCTTGTAAAGCCGGAGAGAGTGATAAATAAATATTTTTTTAAAAATAATTGGATAAACAACCAAGCCGGAAACCCTCATACCACGGGGGAGAGAGATAAATTAATTATTTTTTATAAACAATTAAATAAACCGACAAATCCTAAACCCTTGTGAAGCTGAAGAGAGCGATAAATAAATTATTTTTCATAAACAATTAAATAAACCACCAAGCTCGAAACCCCCATAACGCTTGGGAGAGCGAAAAATAAATAATTTTTTATAAACAATTAAATAAACCGGCGAGCTCTAAACCCCAATAACGCTGGGCAGATTGATAAATAAATTATTTTGTATAAACAATTAAATAAACCGACAGGCTCTAAGCCCCCTTAATTCTGGGGAGAGGGATAAATCAATGATTTTTTTAAAACAACTGGATAAACCACCAAGCTCGAAATCCCCATAACGCTGGGGGGAGCGTTAAATAAATTATTTTTTCTAAATAATTAAATAAACCGACTAGCTGGAAACCCCCATAACGCTGGGCAGATCAATGAATAAATTATTTTTTATAAACAATTAAATAAACTGACAAGCTCTAAAGCCCCATAACGCTGGGGAGAACGATGAATCAATTATTTTCTATGAACAATTGATTAAACCGACAAGCTCTCAACCCTTGTAAAGCTGGAGAGAGTGATAAATAAATATTTTTTTAAAAATAATTGGATAAACACCCAAGCTGGAAACCCTCATACCACGGGGGAGAGCGATAAATAAACTATTTTTTATAAACAATTAAATAAACCGACAAATCCTAAACCCTTGTGAAGCTGAAGAGAGCGATAAATAAATTATTTTTCATAAACAATTAAATAAACCACCAAGCTCGAAACCCCCATAACGCTTGGGATAGCGAAAAATGAATAATTTTTTATAAACAATTAAATAAACCGACAAGCTCTAAGCCCCCATAATTCTTGGGGGAGGGATAAATCAATGATTTTTTAAAAACAACTGGATAAACCACCAAGCTCGAAACCCCCATAACGCTGGGGGGAGCGTTAAATAAATTATTTTTTCCAAATAATTAAATAAACCGACTAGCTGGAAACCCCCATAACGCTGGGCAGATCAATGAATAAATTATTTTTTATAAACAATTAAATAAACTGACAAGTTCTAAAGCCCCATAACGCTGGGGAGAACGATGAATCAATTATTTTCTATGAACAATTGAATAAACCGACAAGCTCTAAACCCTCCTGAAGCTTGAGAGAGCGATAAACAAAAATTTTTTTATAACCAATTGGATAAACCACCAAGGTCGAAAGCCCCACAACGCTGGGGAGAGCGATAAATAAATTATTTTTTAAAAACAATTAAATAAACCAACAAGCTCTAAACCCTTGTGAAGCTGGAGAGAGTGATAAATAAATATTTTTTTCAAAACAATTGGATAAACAACCAAGCTGGAAACCCCCATAACGCTTGGGAAAGCGAAAAATAAATAATTTTTTATAAACAATTAAATAAACCGGCGAGCTCTAAACCCCAATAACGCTGGGCAGATTGATAAATAAATTATTTTGTATAAACAATTAAATAAACCGACAGGCTCTAAGCCCCCTTAATTCTGGGGAGAGGGATAAATTAATGATTTTTTTAAAACAACTGGATAAACCACCAAGCTCGAAATCCCCATAACGCTGGGGGGAGCGTTAAATAAATTATTTTTTCTAAATAATTAAATAAACCGATTAGCTGGAAACCCCCATAACGCTGGGCAGATCAATGAATAAATTATTTTTTATAAACAATTAAATAAACTGACAAGCTCTAAAGCCCCATAACGCTGGGGAGAACGATGAATCAATTATTTTCTATGAACAATTGATTAAACCGACAAGCTCTAAACCCTTGTAAAGCTGGAGAGAGTGATAAATAAATATTTTTTTAAAAATAATTGGATAAACAACCAAGCTGGAAACCCTGATACCACGGGGGAGAGCGATAAATAAACTATTTTTTATAAACAATTAAATAAACCGACAAATCCTAAACCCTTGTGAATCTGAAGAGAGCGATAAATAAATTATTTTTCATAAACAATTAAATAAACCACCAAGCTCGAAACCCCCATAACGCTTGGGATAGCGAAAAATGAATAATTTTTTATAAACAATTAAATAAACCGACAAGCTCTAAGCCCCCATAATTCTGGGGGGAGGGATAAATCAATGATTTTTTAAAAACAACTGGATAAACCACCAAGCTCGAAACCCCCATAACGCTGGGGGGAGCGTTAAATAAATTTTTTTTTCCAAATAATTAAATTAACCGACTAGCTGGAAACCCCCATAACGCTGGGCAGATCAATGAATAAATTATTTTTTATAAACAATTAAATAAACTGACAAGCTCTAAAGCCCCATAACGCTGGGGAGAACGATGAATCAATTATTTTCTATGAACAATTGAATAAACCGACAAGCTCTAAACCCTCCTGAAGCTTGAGAGAGCGATAAACAAAAATTTTTTTATAACCAATTGGATAAACCACCAAGGTCGAAACCCCCACAACAGTGGGGAGAGCGATAAATAAATCGGTTTTTTTAAACAATTAAATAAACCAACAAGCTCTAAACCCTTGTAAAGCTGGAGAGAGTGATAAATAAATATTTTTTTAAAAATAATTGGATAAACAACCAAGCTGGAAACCCTCATACCACGGGGGAGAGAGATAAATTAATTATTTTTTATAAACAATTAAATAAACCGACAAATCCTAAACCCTTGTGAAGCTGAAGAGAGCGATAAATAAATTATTTTTCATAAACAATTAAAGAAACCACCAAGCTCGAAACCCCCATAACGCTTGGGAGAGCGAAAAATAAATAATTTTTTATAAACAATTAAATAAACCGGCGAGCTCTAAACCCCAATAACGCTGGGCAGATTGATAAATAAATTATTTTGTATAAACAATTAAATAAACCGACAGGCTCTAAGCCCCCTTAATTCTGGGGAGAGGGATAAATCAATGATTTTTTTAAAACAACTGGATAAACCTCCAAGCTCGAAATCCCCATAACGCTGGGGGGAGCGTTAAATAAATTATTTTTTCTAAATAATTAAATAAACCGACTAGCTGGAAACCCCCATAACGCTGGGCAGATCAATGAATAAATTATTTTTTATAAACAATTAAATAAACTGACAAGCTCTAAAGCCCCATAACGCTGGGGAGAACGATGAATCAATTATTTTCTATGAACAATTGATTAAACCGACAAGCTCTAAACCCTTGTAAAGCTGGAGAGAGTGATAAATAAATATTTTTTTAAAAATAATTGGATAAACAACCAAGCTGGAAACCCTCATACCACGGGGGAGAGCGATAAATAAACTATTTTTTATAAACAATTAAATAAACCGACAAATCCTAAACCCTTGTGAAGCTGAAGAGAGCGATAAATAAATTATTTTTCATAAACAATTAAATAAACCACCAAGCTCGAAACCTCCATAACGCTTGGGATAGCGAAAAATGAATAATTTTTTATAAACAATTAAATAAACCGACAAGCTCTAAGTCCCCATAATTCTGGGGGGAGGGATAAATCAATGATTTTTTAAAAACAACTGGATAAACCACCAAGCTCGAAACCCCCATAACGCTGGGGGGAGCGTTAAATAAATTATTTTTTCCAAATAATTAAATAAACCGACTAGCTTGAAACCCCCATAACGCTGGGCAGATCAATGAATAAATTATTTTTTATAAACAATTAAATAAACTGACAAGCTCTAAAGCCCCATAACGCTGGGGAGAACGATGAATCAATTATTTTCTATGAACAATTGAATAAACCGACAAGCTCTAAACCCTCCTGAAGCTTGAGAGAGCGATAAACAAAAATTTTTTTATAACCAATTGGATAAACCACCAAGGTCGAAACCCCCACAACAGTGGGGAGAGCGATAAATAAATCGGTTTTTTTAAACAATTAAATAAACCAACAAGCTCTAAACCCTTGTAAAGCTGGAGAGAGTGATAAATAAATATTTTTTTAAAAATAATTGGATAAACAACCAAGCTGGAAACCCTCATACCACGGGGGAGAGAGATAAATTAATTATTTTTTATAAACAATTAAATAAACCGACAAATCCTAATTCCTTGTGAAGCTGAAGAGAGCGATAAATAAATTATTTTTCATAAACAATTAAAGAAACCACCAAGCTCGAAACCCCCATAACGCTTGGGAGAGCGAAAAATAAATAATTTTTTATAAACAATTAAATAAACCGGCGAGCTCTAAACCCCAATAACGCTGGGCAGATTGATAAATAAATTATTTTGTATAAACAATTAAATAAACCGACAGGCTCTAAGCCCCCTTAATTCTGGGGAGAGGGATAAATCAATGATTTTTTTAAAACAACTGGATAAACCACCAAGCTCGAAATCCCCATAACGCTGGGGGGAGCGTTAAATAAATTATTTTTTCTAAATAATTAAATAAACCGACTAGCTGGAAACCCCCATAACGCTCGGCAGATCAATGAATAAATTATTTTTTATAAACAATTAAATAAACTGACAAGCTCTAAAGCCCCATAACGCTGGGGAGAACGATGAATCAATTATTTTCTATGAACAATTGATTAAACCGACAAGCTCTAAACCCTTGTAAAGCTGGAGAGAGTGATAAATAAATATTTTTTCAAAAATAATTGGATAAACAACCAAGCTGGAATTCCTCATACCACGGGGGAGAGCGATAAATAAACTATTTTTTATAAACAATTAAATAAACCGACAAATCCTAAACCCTTGTGAAGCTGAAGAGAGCGATAAATAAATTATTTTTCATAAACAATTAAATAAACCACCAAGCTCGAAACCCCCATAACGCTTGGGATAGCGAAAAATGAATAATTTTTTATAAACAATTAAATAAACCGACAAGCTCTAAGCCCCCATAATTCTGGGGGGAGGGATAAATCAATGATTTTTTAAAAACAACTGGATAAACCACCAAGCTCGAAACCCCCATAACGCTGGGGGGAGCGTTAAATAAATTATTTTTTCCAAATAATTAAATAAACCGACTAGCTGGAAACCCCCATAACGCTGGGCAGATCAATGAATAAATTATTTTTTATAAACAATTAAATAAACTGACAAGTTCTAAAGCCCCATAACGCTGGGGAGAACGATGAATCAATTATTTTCTATGAACAATTGAATAAACCGACAAGCTCTAAACCCTCCTGAAGCTTGAGAGAGCGATAAACAAAAATTTTTTTATAACGATTGGATAAACCACCAAGGTCGAAAGCCCCACAACGCTGGGGAGAGCGATAAATAAATTATTTTTTAAAAACAATTAAATAAACCAACAAGCTCTAAACCCTTGTGAAGCTGGAGAGAGTGATAAATAAATATTTTTTTCAAAACAATTGGATAAACAACCAAGCTGGAAACCCCCATAACGCTTGGGAGAGCGAAAAATAAATAATTTTTTATAAACAATTAAATAAACCGGCGAGCTCTAAACCCCAATAACGCTGGGCAGATTGATAAATAAATTATTTTGTATAAACAATTAAATAAACCGACAGGCTCTAAGCCCCCTTAATTCTGGGGAGAGGGATAAATCAATGATTTTTTTAAAACAACTGGATAAACCACCAAGCTCGAAATCCCCATAACGCTGGGGGGAGCGTTAAATAAATTATTTTTTCTAAATAATCAAATAAACCGACTAGCTGGACACCCCCATAACGCTGGGCAGATCAATGAATAAATTATTTTTTATAAACAATTAAATAAACTGACAAGCTCTAAAGCCCCATAACGCTGGGGAGAACGATGAATCAATTATTTTCTATGAACAATTGATTAAACCGACAAGCTCTAAACCCTTGTAAAGCTGGAGAGAGTGATAAATAAATATTTTTTTAAAAATAATTGGATAAACAACCAAGCTGGAAACCCTCATACCACGGGGGAGAGCGATAAATAAACTATTTTTTATAAACAATTAAATAAACCGACAAATCCTAAACCCTTGTGAAGCTGAAGAGAGCGATAAATAAATTATTTTTCATAAACAATTAAATAAACCACCAAGCTCGAAACCCCCATAACGCTTGGGATAGCGAAAAATGAATAATTTTTTATAAACTATTAAATAAACCGACAAGCTCTAAGCCCCCATAATTCTGGGGGGAGGGATAAATCAATGATTTTTTAAAAACAACTGGATAAACCACCAAGCTCGAAACCCCCATAACGCTGGGGGGAGCGTTAAATAAATTATTTTTTCCAAATAATTAAATAAACCGACTAGCTTGAAACCCCCATAACGCTGGGCAGATCAATGAATAAATTATTTTTTATAAACAATTAAATAAACTGACAAGCTCTAAAGCCCCATAACGCTGGGGAGAACGATGAATCAATTATTTTCTATGAACAATTGAATAAACCGACAAGCTCTAAACCCTCCTGAAGCTTGAGAGAGCGATAAACAAAAATTTTTTTATAACCAATTGGATAAACCACCAAGGTCGAAACCCCCACAACAGTGGGGAGAGCGATAAATAAATCGGTTTTTTTAAACAATTAAATAAACCAACAAGCTCTAAACCCTTGTAAAGCTGGAGAGAGTGATAAATAAATATTTTTTTAAAAATAATTGGATAAACAACCAAGCTGGAAACCCTCATACCACGGGGGAGAGAGATAAATTAATTATTTTTTATAAACAATTAAATAAACCGACAAATCCTAAACCCTTGTGAAGCTGAAGAGAGCGATAAATAAATTATTTTTCATAAACAATTAAAGAAACCACCAAGCTCGAAACCCCCATAACGCTTGGGAGAGCGAAAAATAAATAATTTTTTATAAACAATTAAATAAACCGGCGAGCTCTAAACCCCAATAACGCTGGGCAGATTGATAAATAAATTATTTTGTATAAACAATTAAATAAACCGACAGGCTCTAAGCCCCCTTAATTCTGGGGAGAGGGATAAATCAATGATTTTTTTAAAACAACTGGATAAACCACCAAGCTCGAAATCCCCATAACGCTGGGGGGAGCGTTAAATAAATTATTTTTTCTAAATAATTAAATAAACCGACTAGCTGGAAACCCCCATAACGCTGGGCAGATCAATGAATAAATTATTTTTTATAAACAATTAAATAAACTGACAAGCTCTAAAGCCCCATAACGCTGGGGAGAACGATGAATCAATTATTTTCTATGAACAATTGATTAAACCGACAAGCTCTAAACCCTTGTAAAGCTGGAGAGAGTGATAAATAAATATTTTTTCAAAAATAATTGGATAAACAACCAAGCTGGAATTCCTCATACCACGGGGGAGAGCGATAAATAAACTATTTTTTATAAACAATTAAATAAACCGACAAATCCTAAACCCTTGTGAAGCTGAAGAGAGCGATAAATAAATTATTTTTCATAAACAATTAAATAAACCACCAAGCTCGAAACCCCCATAACGCTTGGGATAGCGAAAAATGAATAATTTTTTATAAACAATTAAATAAACCGACAAGCTCTAAGCCCCCATAATTCTGGGGGGAGGGATAAATCAATGATTTTTTAAAAACAACTGGATAAACCACCAAGCTCGAAACCCCCATAACGCTGGGGGGAGCGTTAAATAAATTATTTTTTCCAAATAATTAAATAAACCGACTAGCTGGAAACCCCCATAACGCTGGGCAGATCAATGAATAAATTATTTTTTATAAACAATTAAATAAACTGACAAGTTCTAAAGCCCCATAACGCTGGGGAGAACGATGAATCAATTATTTTCTATGAACAATTGAATAAACCGACAAGCTCTAAACCCTCCTGAAGCTTGAGAGAGCGATAAACAAAAATTTTTTTATAACGATTGGATAAACCACCAAGGTCGAAAGCCCCACAACGCTGGGGAGAGCGATAAATAAATTATTTTTTAAAAACAATTAAATAAACCAACAAGCTCTAAACCCTTGTGAAGCTGGAGAGAGTGATAAATAAATATTTTTTTCAAAACAATTGGATAAACAACCAAGCTGGAAACCCCCATAACGCTTGGGAGAGCGAAAAATAAATAATTTTTTATAAACAATTAAATAAACCGGCGAGCTCTAAACCCCAATAACGCTGGGCAGATTGATAAATAAATTATTTTGTATAAACAATTAAATAAACCGACAGGCTCTAAGCCCCCTTAATTCTGGGGAGAGGGATAAATCAATGATTTTTTTAAAACAATTGGATAAACAACCAAGCTCGAAATCCCCATAACGCTGGGGGGAGCGTTAAATAAATTATTTTTTCTAAATAATTAAATAAACCGACTAGCTGGACACCCCCATAACGCTGGGCAGATCAATGAATAAATTATTTTTTATAAACAATTAAATAAACTGACAAGCTCTAAAGCCCCATAACGCTGGGGAGAACGATGAATCAATTATTTTCTATGAACAATTGATTAAACCGACAAGCTCTAAACCCTTGTAAAGCTGGAGAGAGTGATAAATAAATATTTTTTTAAAAATAATTGGATAAACAACCAAGCTGGAAACCCTCATACCACGGGGGAGAGCGATAAATAAACTATTTTTTATAAACAATTAAATAAACCGACAAATCCTAAACCCTTGTGAAGCTGAAGAGAGCGATAAATAAATTATTTTTCATAAACAATTAAATAAACCACCAAGCTCGAAACCCCCATAACGCTTGGGATAGCGAAAAATGAATAATTTTTTATAAACAATTAAATAAACCGACAAGCTCTAAGCCCCCATAATTCTGGGGGGAGGGATAAATCAATGATTTTTTAAAAACAACTGGATAAACCACCAAGCTCGAAACCCCCATAACGCTGGGGGGAGCGTTAAATAAATTATTTTTTCCAAATAATTAAATAAACCGACTAGCTTGAAACCCCCATAACGCTGGGCAGATCAATGAATAAATTATTTTTTATAAACAATTAAATAAACTGACAAGCTCTAAAGCCCCATAACGCTGGGGAGAACGATGAATCAATTATTTTCTATGAACAATTGAATAAACCGACAAGCTCTAAACCCTCCTGAAGCTTGAGAGAGCGATAAACAAAAATTTTTTTATAACCAATTGGATAAACCACCAAGGTCGAAACCCCCACAACAGTGGGGAGAGCGATAAATAAATCGGTTTTTTTAAACAATTAAATAAACCAACAAGCTCTAAACCCTTGTAAAGCTGGAGAGAGTGATAAATAAATATTTTTTTAAAAATAATTGGATAAACAACCAAGCTGGAAACCCTCATACCACGGGGGAGAGAGATAAATTAATTATTTTTTATAAACAATTAAATAAACCGACAAATCCTAAACCCTTGTGAAGCTGAAGAGAGCGATAAATAAATTATTTTTCATAAACAATTAAAGAAACCACCAAGCTCGAAACCCCCATAACGCTTGGGAGAGCGAAAAATAAATAATTTTTTATAAACAATTAAATAAACCGGCGAGCTCTAAACCCCAATAACGCTGGGCAGATTGATAAATAAATTATTTTGTATAAACAATTAAATAAACCGACAGGCTCTAAGCCCCCTTAATTCTGGGGAGAGGGATAAATCAATGATTTTTTTAAAACAACTGGATAAACCACCAAGCTCGAAATCCCCATAACGCTGGGGGGAGCGTTAAATAAATTATTTTTTCTAAATAATTAAATAAACCGACTAGCTGGAAACCCCCATAACGCTGGGCAGATCAATGAATAAATTATTTTTTATAAACAATTAAATAAACTGACAAGCTCTAAAGCCCCATAACGCTGGGGAGAACGATGAATTAATTATTTTCTATGAACAATTGATTAAACCGACAAGCTCTAAACCCTTGTAAAGCTGGAGAGAGTGATAAATAAATATTTTTTCAAAAATAATTGGATAAACAACCAAGCTGGAATTCCTCATACCACGGGGGAGAGCGATAAATAAACTATTTTTTATAAACAATTAAATAAACCGACAAATCCTAAACCCTTGTGAAGCTGAAGAGAGCGATAAATAAATTATTTTTCATAAACAATTAAATAAACCACCAAGCTCGAAACCCCCATAACGCTTGGGATAGCGAAAAATGAATAATTTTTTATAAACAATTAAATAAACCGACAAGCTCTAAGCCCCCATAATTCTGGGGGGAGGGATAAATCAATGATTTTTTAAAAACAACTGGATAAACCACCAAGCTCGAAACCCCCATAACGCTGGGGGGAGCGTTAAATAAATTATTTTTTCCAAATAATTAAATAAACCGACTAGCTGGAAACCCCCATAACGCTGGGCAGATCAATGAATAAATTATTTTTTATAAACAATTAAATAAACTGACAAGTTCTAAAGCCCCATAACGCTGGGGAGAACGATGAATCAATTATTTTCTATGAACAATTGAATAAACCGACAAGCTCTAAACCCTCCTGAAGCTTGAGAGAGCGATAAACAAAAATTTTTTTATAACGATTGGATAAACCACCAAGGTCGAAAGCCCCACAACGCTGGGGAGAGCGATAAATAAATTATTTTTTAAAAACAATTAAATAAACCAACAAGCTCTAAACCCTTGTGAAGCTGGAGAGAGTGATAAATAAATATTTTTTTCAAAACAATTGGATAAACAACCAAGCTGGAAACCCCCATAACGCTTGGGAGAGCGAAAAATAAATAATTTTTTATAAACAATTAAATAAACCGGCGAGCTCTAAACCCCAATAACGCTGAGCAGATTGATAAATAAATTATTTTGTATAAACAATTAAATAAACCGACAGGCTCTAAGCCCCCTTAATTCTGGGGAGAGGGATAAATCAATGATTTTTTTAAAACAATTGGATAAACAACCAAGCTCGAAATCCCCATAACGCTGGGGGGAGCGTTAAATAAATTATTTTTTCTAAATAATTAAATAAACCGACTAGCTGGACACCCCCATAACGCTGGGCAGATCAATGAATAAATTATTTTTTATAAACAATTAAATAAACTGACAAGCTCTAAAGCCCCATAACGCTGGGGAGAACGATGAATCAATTATTTTCTATGAACAATTGATTAAACCGACAAGCTCTAAACCCTTGTAAAGCTGGAGAGAGTGATAAATAAATATTTTTTTAAAAATAATTGGATAAACAACCAAGCTGGAAACCCTCATACCACGGGGGAGAGCGATAAATAAACTATTTTTTATAAACAATTAAATAAACCGACAAATCCTAAACCCTTGTGAAGCTGAAGAGAGCGATAAATAAATTATTTTTCATAAACAATTAAATAAACCACCAAGCTCGAAACCCCCATAACGCTTGGGATAGCGAAAAATGAATAATTTTTTATAAACAATTAAATAAACCGACAAGCTCTAAGCCCCCATAATTCTGGGGGGAGGGATAAATCAATGATTTTTTAAAAACAACTGGATAAACCACCAAGCTCGAAACCCCCATAACGCTGGGGGGAGCGTTAAATAAATTATTTTTTATAAACAATTAAATAAACTGACAAGCTCTAAAGCCCCATAACGCTGGGGAGAACGATGAATCAATTATTTTCTATGAACAATTGAATAAACCGACAAGCTCTAAACCCTCCTGAAGCTTGAGAGAGCGATAAACAAAAATTTTTTTATAACCAATTGGATAAACCACCAAGGTCGAAACCCCCACAACAGTGGGGAGAGCGATAAATAAATCGGTTTTTTTAAACAATTAAATAAACCAACAAGCTCTAAACCCTTGTAAAGCTGGAGAGAGTGATAAATAAATATTTTTTTAAAAATAATTGGATAAACAACCAAGCTGGAAACCCTCATACCACGGGGGAGAGAGATAAATTAATTATTTTTTATAAACAATTAAATAAACCGACAAATCCTAAACCCTTGTGAAGCTGAAGAGAGCGATAAATAAATTATTTTTCATAAACAATTAAAGAAACCACCAAGCTCGAAACCCCCATAACGCTTGGGAGAGCGAAAAATAAATAATTTTTTATAAACAATTAAATAAACCGGCGAGCTCTAAACCCCAATAACGCTGGGCAGATTGATAAATAAATTATTTTGTATAAACAATTAAATAAACCGACAGGCTCTAAGCCCCCTTAATTCTGGGGAGAGGGATAAATCAATGATTTTTTTAAAACAACTGGATAAACCACCAAGCTCGAAATCCCCATAACGCTGGGGGGAGCGTTAAATAAATTATTTTTTCTAAATATTTAAATTAACCGACTAGCTGGAAACCCCCATAACGCTGGGCAGATCAATGAATAAATTATTTTTTATAAACAATTAAATAAACTGACAAGCTCTAAAGCCCCATAACGCTGGGGAGAACGATGAATCAATTATTTTCTATGAACAATTGATTAAACCGACAAGCTCTAAACCCTTGTAAAGCTGGAGAGAGTGATAAATAAATATTTTTTTAAAAATAATTGGATAAACAACCGAACTGGAAACCCTCATACCACGGGGGAGAGCGATAAATAAACTATTTTTTATAAACAATTAAATAAACCGACAAATCCTAAACCCTTGTGAAGCTGAAGAGAGCGATAAATAAATTATTTTTCATAAACAATTAAATAAACCACCAAGCTCGAAACCCCCATAACGCTTGGGATAGCGAAAAATGAATAATTTTTTATAAACAATTAAATAAACCGACAAGCTCTAAGCCCCCATAAATCTGGGGGGAGGGATAAATCAATGATTTTTTAAAAACAACTGGATAAACCACCAAGCTCGAAACCCCCATAACGCTGGGGGGAGCGTTAAATAAATTATTTTTTCCAAATAATTAAATAAACCGACTAGCTGGAAACCCCCATAACGCTGGGCAGATCAATGAATAAATTATTTTTTATAAACAATTAAATAAACTGACAAGCTCTAAAGCCCCATAACGCTGGGGAGAACGATGAATCAATTATTTTCTATGAACAATTGAATAAACCGACAAGCTCTAAACCCTCCTGAAGCTTGAGAGAGCGATAAACAAAAATTTTTTTATAACGATTGGATAAACCACCAAGGTCGAAAGCCCCACAACGCTGGGGAGAGCGATAAATAAATTATTTTTTAAAAACAATTAAATAAACCAACAAGCTCTAAACCCTTGTGAAGCTGGAGAGAGTGATAAATAAATATTTTTTTCAAAACAATTGGATAAACAACCAAGCTGGAAACCCCCATAACGTTTGGGAGAGCGAAAAATAAATAATTTTTTATAAACAATTAAATAAACTGGCGAGCTCTAAACCCCAATAACGCTGGGCAGATTGATAAATAAATTTTTTTGTATAAACAATTAAATAAACCGACAGGCTCTAAGCCCCCTTAATTCTGGGGAGAGGGATAAATCAATGATTTTTTTAAAACAACTGGATAAACCACCAAGCTCGAAATCCCCATAACGCTGGGGGGAGCGTTAAATAAATTATTTTTTCTAAATAATTAAATAAACCGACTAGCTGGAAACCCCCATAACGCTGGGCAGATCAATGAATAAATTATTTTTTATAAACAATTAAATAAACTGACAAGCTCTAAAGCCCCATAACGCTGGGGAGAACGATGAATCAATTATTTTCTATGAACAATTGATTAAACCGACAAGCTCTAAACCCTTGTAAAGCTGGAGAGAGTGATAAATAAATATTTTTTTAAAAATAATTGGATAAACAACCGAACTGGAAACCCTCATACCACGGGGGAGAGCGATAAATAAACTATTTTTTATAAACAATTAAATAAACCGACAAATCCTAAACCCTTGTGAAGCTGAAGAGAGCGATAAATAAATTATTTTTCATAAACAATTAGATAAACCACCAAGCTCGAAACCCCCATAACGCTTGGGAGAGCGAAAAATAAATAATTTTTTATAAACAATTAAATAAACCACCAAGCTCGAAACCCCCATAACGCTTGGGAGAGCGAAAAATAAATAATTTTTTATAAACAATTAAATAAACTGACGAGCTCTAAACCCCAATAACGCTGGGCAGAGCGATAAATAAATTATTTTTTATAAACAATTAAATAAACCGACAAGCTCTAAGCCCCCATAATTCTGGGGAGAGGGATAAATCAATGATTTTTTAAAAACAACTGGATAAACCACCAAGCTCGAAACCCCCATAACGCTTGGGAGAGCGAAAAATAAATAATTTTTTATAAACAATTAAATAAACGGACGAGCTCTAAACCCCAATAACGCTGGGCAGAGCGATAAATAAATTATTTTTTATAAACAATTAAATAAACCGACAAGCTCTAAGCCCCCATAATTCTGGGGAGAGGGATAAATCAATGATTTTTTAAAAACAACCGGATAAACCACCAAGCTCGAAACCCCCATAACGCTGGGGGGAGCGTTAAATAAATTATTTTTTCCAAATAATTAAATAAACCGACTACCCGGAAACCCCCATAACGCTGGGCAGATCAATGAATAAATTATTTTTTATAAACAATTAAATAAACTGACAAGCTCTAAAGCCCCATAACGCTGGGGAGAACGATGAATCAATCATTTTCTATGAACAATTGATTAACCCGACAAGCTTTAAACCCTCCTGAAGCTTGAGAGAGCGATAAACAAAAATTTTTTTATAACCAATTGGATAAACCACCAAGGTTGAAACCCCCACAACAGTGGGGAGAGCGATAAATAAATCGGTTTTTTTAAACAATTAAATAAACCAACAAGCTCTAAACCCTTGTAAAGCTGGAGAGAGTGATAAATAAATATTTTTTTTAAAATAATTGGATAAACAACCAAGCTGGAAACCCTCATACCACGGGGGAGAGCGATAAATAAATTATTTTTTATAAACAATTAAATAAACCGACAAATCCTAAACCCTTGTGAAGCTGAAGAGAGCGATAAATAAATTATTTTTCATAAACAATTAAAGAAACCACCAAGCTCGAAACCCCCATAACGCTTGGGATAGCGAAAAATGAATAATTTTTTATAAACAATTAAATAAACCGACGAGCTCTAAACCCGAATAACGCTAGGCAGAGCGATAAATAATTTATTTTTTATAAACAATTAAAAAACCGACAAGCTCTAAGCCGCCATAACGCTGGGGAGAGGGATAAATCAATGATTCTTTAAAAACATTTGGATAAACCGACAAGCTCTTAACCCCCATAAATCTGGGGAGAGGGATAAATCAATTACTTTTTATAAACAATTGAATAAACCGACAAGCTCTAAGCCCTCGTGAAGCTGGAGAGAGCGATAAACAAATATTTTTTTATAAACAATTGGATAAACCACCAAGGTCGAAAGCCCCACAACGCTGGGGAGAGCGATAAATAAATTATTTTTTAAAAACAATTAAATAAACCAACAAGCTCTAAACCCTTGTGAAGCTGGAGAGAGCGATAAATAAATTATTTTTTATAAATCATGAAATAATTCGACAAGCTCTACACCCCCACAATGCTGGGGAGAGTGATAAATTTATGATTTTTTACAAACAATTTCATAAACCGACAAGCTCTAAGCCCCCGTTACGCTTGGGGGAGCGATAAATAAATTATTTTTTATAAATAATTAAATAAACCGACTAGCTCGAAACCCCCATAACGCTGGACAGAGCAATAAATCAATTATTTTTTATAAACAATTAAATAAACTGACAAGCTCTAAACCCCCATAACGCTGGAGAGAGCGATTAATCAATTATTTTTCATAAACAATTTAATAATCCGACGAGCTTAAACCCCCAATGACGCTAGGCAGAGCGATAAGTAATTTATTTTTTATAAACAATTAAAAAAACCGACAAGCTCTAAGCCGCCATAACGCTGGGGAGAGGGATAAATCAATGATTCTTTAAAAACATTTGGATAAACCGACAAGCTCTTAACCCCCATAAATCTGGGGAGAGGGATAAATCAATTACTTTTTATAAACAATTGAATAAACCGACAAGCTCTTAGCCCTCGTGAAGCTGGAGAGAGCGATAAACAAATATTTTTTTATAAACAATTGGATAAACCACCAAGGTCGAAAGCCCCACAACGCTGGGGAGAGCGATAAATAAATTATTTTTTAAAAACAATTAAATAAACCAACAAGCTCTAAACCCTTGTGAAGCTGGAGAGAGTGATAAATAAATATTTTTTTCAAAACAATTGGATAAACAACCAAGCTGGAAACCCCCATAACGCTTGGGAGAGCGAAAAATAAATAATTTTTTATAAACAATTAAATAAACCACCAAGCTCGAAACCCCCATAACGCTTGGGAGAGCGAAAAATAAATAATTTTTTATAAACAATTAAATAAACTGACGAGCTCTAAACCCCAATAACGCTGGGCAGAGCGATAAATAAATTATTTTTTATAAACAATTAAATAAACCGACAAGCTCTAAGCCCCCATAATTCTGGGGAGAGGGATAAATCAATGATTTTTTAAAAACAACTGGATAAACCACCAAGCTCGAAACCCCCATAAATCTGGGGAGAGGGATAAATCAATTACTTTTTATAAACAATTGAATAAACCGACAAGCTCTAAGCCCTCGTGAAGCTGGAGGGAGCGATAAACAAATATTTTTTTATAAACAATTGGATAAACCACCAAGGTCGAAAGCCCCACAACGCTGGGGAGAGCGATAAATAAATTATTTTTTAAAAACAATTAAATAAACCAACAAGCTCTAAACCCTTGTGAAGCTGGAGAGAGTGATAAATAAATATTTTTTTCAAAACAATTGGATAAACAACCAAGCTGGAAACCCCCATAACGCTTGGGAGAGCGAAAAATAAATAATTTTTTATAAACAATTAAATAAACCACCAAGCTCGAAACCCCCATAACGCTTGGGAGAGCGAAAAATAAATAATTTTTTATAAACAATTAAATAAACTGACGAGCTCTAAACCCCAATAACGCTGGGCAGAGCGATAAATTAATGATTTTTTATAAATAATTAAATAAACCGACTAGCTCTAAACCCCCATAACGCTGGGAAGAGCGATTAATCAATTATTTTTTATACCCAATTAAATAAACTGACAAGCTCTAAACCCCCATAACGCTGGGGAGAGCGATTAATCAATTATTTTCTACAAAAAATTGAAAAAACCGACAAGCTTTAAACCATCGTGACACTGGAGAGAGCGATAAATCAATGATTTTTTAAAAACAATTGGATAAACCACCAAGCTCAAAACCCCCATAACGCTGCGCAGATCAATAAATATTATTTTTTATAAACAATAAAATAAACTGAGTAGCTCTAAACCCCCATAACGCTGGGGAGAGCGATAAATCAATTTTTTTTTATAAACAATTGAATAAACCGACAAGCTCTAAGCCCTCGTGAAGCTGGAGAGAGCGATAAATAAATATTATTTTATAAACAATTTGTTAAACCACCTAGGTCGAAACCCCCGAACGCTGGGGAGAGCGATAAATTCATTATTTCTTATAAACAATTAAATAAACCAACCAGCTCTAAACCCTTGTGAAGCTGGAGAGAGCGATAAATAAATTATTTTTCATAAACAATTAAATAAACCGACAAGCTCTGAGCCCCCATAACGCTGGGCAGAGCAATAAATCAATTATTTTTTATAAACAATTAAATAAACTGACTAGCTTGAAACCCCCATAACGCTGGGCAAAGCGATAAATAAATTATTTTTTATAAACAGTTAAATAAACCGACAAGCTCTAAACCATCGTGAAGCTGGAGAGAGCGATAAATAAATATTTTTTTATAAACAATTGGATAAACAACCAAGCTGGAAACCCCCATACTACTGGGGAGAGCGATAAATAAATTATTTTTTATAAACAATTAAATAAACCGACAAGCTCTTAACCCTTGTGAAGCTGGAGAGAGCGATAAATAAATTATTTTTTATAAATCATTAAATAATTCGACAAGCTCTACACCCCCACAATGCTGGGGAGAGTGATAAATTTATGATTTTTTACAAACAATTTCATAAACCGACAAGCTCTAAGCCCCCGTTACGCTTGGGGGAGCGATAAATAAATTATTTTTTATAAATAATTAAATAAACCGACTAGCTCGAAACCCCCATAACGCTGGACAGAGCAATAAATCAATTATTTTTTATAAACAATTAAATAAACTGACAAGCTCTAAACCCCCATAACGCTGGAGAGAGCGATTAATCAATTATTTTTCATAAACAATTTAATAATCCGACGAGCTTAAACCCCCAATGACGCTAGGCAGAGCGATAAATGAATTATTTTTTATAAACAATTAAATAAATCACCAAGCTCGAAATCCCCATAACGCTGGGGGGAGCGATAAATAAATTATTTTTTCTAAATAATTAAATATACCGACTAGCTGGAAACCCCCATAACGCTGGGCAGATTAATAAATAAATTATTTTTTATAAACAATTAAATGAACCGACAAGCTCTAAACCCTTGTGAAGCTGGAGAGAGCGATAAATAAATTATTTTTCATAAACAATTAAATAAACCGACAAGCTCTGAGCCCCCATAACGATGGGGAGAGCGATAAATCAATGATTTTTTAAATACATTCGGATAAACCACCAAGCTTGAAACCCCCATAATGCTGGGGGGAGCGATTATAAAGTTATTTTTTATAACTAGTTAAATAAACTGACTAGCTTGAAACCCTCATAACGCTGGGCAGAGCGATAAATAAATTATTTTTTATAAATCATTAAATAATTCGACAAGCTCTACACCCCCACAATGCTGGGGAGAGTGATAAATTAATGATTTTTTACAAACAATTTCATAAACCGACAAGCTCTAAGCCCCCGTTACGCTTGGGGGAGCGATAAATAAATTATTTTTTATAAATAATTAAATAAACCGACTAGCTCGAAACCCCCATAACGCTGGGCAGAGCAATAAATCAATTATTTTTTATAAACAATTGAATAAACTGACAAGCTCTAAACCCCCATAACGCTGGGGAGAGTGATTAATCAATTATTTTTTATAAACAATTGAATGTACCGACAAGCTTTAAACCATCGTGAAGCTGGAGAGAGCGATAGCTAAACTAGTAAATCATAAGCATATATCATATCTCATACTGGAACAAAAGCTTAACCAGCAATCATGTTTACTGATGTCATAACAATCACATCATCAGCATATTCCATTCGATTCCACAGCTCTGAATATGCTTAAAAATATTTTGTTTAAAATGGAAAAAACATCCTTTTAGGCGAACATTAAAATATAGTTTTTTAAATGTGTTAATAAAACCAATCTCGTAATCAAGTAGTATTTCATCAGGTATATAATCATTAGTTGGGGTCTTCAATACGTTCAAAATAGCTTCGTAACTTTTTTTTTCATATGATTCGGCGTATAAATATAAACAAGAGGTAAATTTTTACGACCACACATTCCGTGTATCGTTTATAATTGTTGAAAATTTACAGGAACAATTTTGAATGTGCCATCAGATTCCCAAATTTTACATGTCTGTAGAAATTTTTAATTTTTCCTCGTACTAAATATTTAATTTAGTACGGTACGATTTTTTCAGCATTTATTAAAAAATAAGCACTTTAAGTGAAAAGGTATCGCAATAGATAGCATTAAAAATTTCTAAAAATTTTTAAAAAGCGCTCTTGGACAAGCGAGTAGCGATAAAAGATATTTTTTCCCCTCTTCTTAAGTCTGAATTTTCAGTCGTAGTACCCCTAGTGCTTCAAAATTGTCGATAATTTTCCGACTGTGTTTTGTTGCTGTGCAAAAAAACTGGAGGAAAAAAAAATCTAAAATTTTGAAGCACGTGGGGTATTCGGCTGGATTATTTTCCCCAGCTGAATTTCAACCCATAGAAACGCTGTATCTTACATTTTTGCGGTTACAGTTCTATTACTACTTGTTTACTATGAATATACCTATGAATACCCATATATAGGTATACACCGCATTGAGTCGGGTCTAACCCAAAAGTTGAATTGAACAAGTCTAACAATTCGAGTTGCCATGCGACTAATTGGATATAATCGAAACATTATCGAAATAATTTTACCTACACTTCACTACCTAATGTCAAATGCAGCGTTTCTATTGGTTGAAATTCAGCTTGGGAAAATAATCTTTAAAAAACGAGAAAAATGACAAAAATTATGTGCATGAAACAGTATTAAAATGACCGAAAAAGTTTAACAGAATTATGAGACATTGTTTTTAAAGCTATGAAGAATTTTTCCTGAAAATTTGAGAAAAAAAAACATCCAGAGAAAAAATTTACATCGATTTAAATATTAGCCAAAACGCGTTTTTTGCGTTTTTTGAATTTTTTTAAGAATTTACATAGCTGTAACTTTGAAATTTTGAAGATTTTTAATCCCTTCCAAAAAAGAATTGATGGTCTTAAACATACAAATTGATTGCCACCAACCAGAAAAAAAAAATATTTGAACCTCACTAAATGGCAGCTGTTTGAATATCTCTAAAAATCGTCAAAATCGAAGATTTTATCAATTTTAGCGTTTATCGCCGCACTTGCATCAAAATAATTATCCTAAAAAGAACAAAAATTTTTTTTAAAAAGCTTATTAAAAAACGAAAATTTTGCGAGGTCAACCATAAAAATCGGATAATAACTCTATTTTTGGCGAGTATTTGAAGTTCGGATAAAAATAGGCTTAAAATAACTCTAAAAAAGGCTTATTTTTTATTTTAAATGGCTGTCATTCGGGTTCTACGGCATATTTTAAGCTTAAATTTTGGCAAAGCTCCTAAATATAATTATATTTTAACATACTAAAAAATTAGGAAAATCGGTTGACCCCGTGCTCACGGTTTTGCTGAAAGATGTTGGAATGACCCATACATAAGATAGATATGGGCAAAAGTAAAAAAGTCGGCCATTTGAGCGGCCCGACCACGTTTTTACGTTTAACATGAATAGATTTCATGAGTTAACGAAATTTGTATGAAATGTTAATCAGCAGGGTTCAAGTACGGTCTTCGGGCTATCTGAAAACGATTTCAAATTTTCAAAATATGCAAAAGAAAAAATTTGACAAGCGAAATAAGTTTGTCTTGGTTTTTTTTTGGAGAAAAAATGGAATTTTTTTCTCGTAACCTCATTTTCATTAATTTTTACCCTCCAAAACCAGTATAATTATTAGTTTCACTCAATTCTGTCAAAAAAATTTTATTATAAAATATCAAAGAAATAATTTAAAAATATCGTAAAAAAAAATCTAATTTTGCATTAAAAAAAGAAAAAGATTTCTACCCAAAATGAATTTTTTTAAATCTTTTTCTATAAATTTATATCTTTTCATTAAAAATTTAAATTAATAAAATAAAAAGTAGCTTCCATTTTGAAATTGAATAATAATATTTAACTTGTAGTTTTTAAACAAAACACAGATTCACTATATTTTCTTCCTTCCTGAAATCAAGAAAGTCCTAAATTAAATTAGATGTAAAATTGAAAAAAAAAATATGTATTGAACCCAAAATAAAATATGAATTAAATAATTTTAATTAGAAAACGAAATGATTTTTTTTTATTATTGTTTAATTAAAATCATTTGTTTAAAATCCCTTATTTTTAATATTTACATTGTAAATATTGAAAAAAAATATGTATTGAACCCAAAATAAAATATGAATTAAATAATTTTAATTAGAAAACGAAATGATTTTTTTTATTATTGTTTAATTAAAATCATTTGTTTAAAATCCCTTATTTTTAATATTTACATTGTAAATATTGAAAAAAAATATGTATTGAACCCAAAATAAAATATGAATTAAATAATTTTAATTAGAAAACGAAATGATTTTTTTTATTATTGTTTAATTAAAATCATTTGTTTAAAATCTCTTATTTTTAATATTTACAATGTAAATATATGTAATGTATTTTATTTTGGGTTCAGTACATATTTTTTTTTCAATTTTACATCTAATTTAATTTAGGACTTTCTTGATTTCAGGAAGGAAGAAAATATAGTGAATCTGTGTTTTGTTTAAAAACTACAAATTAAATATTATTATTCAATTTCGAAATGAAAGCTACTTTTTATTTTATTAATTTAAATTTTTAATGAAAAGATATAAATTTATAGAAAAAGATTTAAAAAAATTCATTTTGGGTAGAAATCTTTTTCTTTTTTTAATGCAAAATTAGATTTTTTTTTTACGATATTTTTACATTATTTCTTTGATATTTTATAATAAAATTTTTTTGACAGAATTGAGTGAAACTAATAATTATACTGGTTTTGGAGGGTAAAAATTAATGAAAATGAGTTTTTACGAGAAAAAAATTCCATTACATCTATAATTTCGCACTTTTTTGCTTGTAATGTTTCAAAATTCAGGAACCCTTTAAAAGTAATACTGCCACTAGGTTTCTGGGGAAAAAATACATGGAAATATGTTGTTAAAAGAAAAAAAATTCCATTATCTCTACAATTTTTATTCGAAGAACCCGTTTTTTTAACGATTATTCATGTTATTTCGCACTTTTTTGCCTGTAGTTTTTAAAAATCAAGGAATCTTCAAAAAACAATGCTGTCATTCGATTCAGGGCGAAAAAATACATCGATCTATATAGTTTTGATGTAAAAAATTTTAAATTTTCATCTTGTTTTTGAACAATAAACATTTTGACCCGTTTTTTACGTGCAAATCCCATGGGAAACTTCAGGGGCCTTGAGGCACGTTAAAAAAGGGTTTGAAATTTTTTTTTTCGGCATGAGCATGACTTTTTAGGTATATAGAAGCGATTTTTACCCTGCGCTCATCAAAAAAGAAATAAAAAAAAATTAAGCCCCGTCCTACTGTCCATACCACATGAAAAATTACTAAAGCAATAATACACCCTCTTTAAGCGCAAATCACGCGCAATCCACCCACGTATTCAAAAAAACCAAAATAACCCATCTTTTTTTTATTTTTTTTTCCAAAATAACCCATCAATAAAAAATTTTTCTAGGTTTGCGTGGTTAACCTAAATAATCCATCCTAAATAACCCATAACCCAATTTCTGGAACTAATTTTTATTTATTCTCGGAAAAAATGGAACCGAACACTATCCTGACTGTCCGGATAGTGCCGAAATGTCCGGATAGTGCCGATCGTGTATATAAACTGTCCGGATAGTGACGTAATAATATATATATATATATCTCTCTATTATATATATACGTGAAAAATTCCTAGTGTAATAATACACCCTCTTTAAGCGCAAATTACGCGCAATCCACCCACATATTTAAAAAAAACCATAAATTATTTATTTATTATTATTATAAGGAATTTATAAGGAATTTGCAATGAAACAAAGAATATTATTCATGTTTCTGAAGATTTATTGCTTATAACTAGAGTTCCAAAAATTTTAAGAACAATATTTCTAAAGATAATTTTGCACACAGATTATTCGTTAAACATTTTATTTAAATTTTATTAAAAATAATGAAGGAATTTAGTGTTATTAAATTATTAAATGAAGTTAATTCTCAAAAACTTCATGAATAAAACTTTTGTCTGTTAGCAGACCTTTTTGACAGTCGCAAAGTTTGAGCAATAGCATCCAATCGTTGCTTATTCAAAAGTTTTAAGGTAGTTACGAAGCGTATATATAGCTAACCTAAAATATAGTTATAGACGCTCGTTGCCCCCACTCTGACGCCACGAGCCGCCGTCGCCACCGCTGCTCGAAATCATGCTAAAATCATGCATTTTTCATTCTTTTTGATTGTATATCTCATAAGTTAATATCGCTTGCTATGTTTATCTTTGTACGATTCGATTTCTAAGATCTTGCCCTACAAGAAAACCTGTTTTTAAAAAATATTTTAAGAAAATTGAGTTTGCAATGAGAGAATAACCTTCAAAATAAATATGAATTCACGCGCTCAGCATAGGAATCCCATGTAAAAAATTGAAACTTCTGAGCCCAATATCTCAAAATTAAGTGTGGCTTGGGGGTTTAAGAAAAATACCAGCGTGTACAGGACTCAAAAATCTACCTCTGTGCAAAATTCTAGAGATTTTTTAAGAAACTCAATTTTTTTGGGAACTACCTTAATCTTATATAAGTTATGGTTCTGACTAAACACAGTAGCACTTCATTAGAAATTTTTTGCTCTTCACAAAGTTTTTCATTTATTATGTGGCAAGTTTTTCAAAAATTTTAGATTTATCTGACAAATAATTTCCATGAAATAAATTAAATTCATTTTCAAGCAATTTTGCAGCATTTTTTAGTTTCTCGGAGAGACACTTAAGACTCCCCATAGAAATATGAGTTATCCAATCGGGAGGATGTGATGCAGGAAGTTCGTCAGTGGAAGTTCCTAAGGAAGGATATTTGATTCGGTAGCGGTGGGCAACATATCCAGCAATCGAGTATAATGAATCATCCGAGATAACTTGCTGAGCATACTCTAATTCAGACATTGAAGTAAATTGAGAGTCTTAACAAAAAAAATAAAAAAATATTGACAATTTTATACAACTTAAATTGTTATTTAAGGAAAATAGAATTTTAATTGTTTTAAAACACTAAAAATATTAGAAAAAATTCATAACTTGTACCAGAAAAGTTTTTGTATTTTAAAAAGCATATTATTTTCTTTTAACAAATTAACTTGGCGTAACACATTGATCATGAATATAAAAAAATGTAGACGTTGTAAAAATAAAAAAAAAATCAAAAAATTTCAATCGATTGATGAATAGAATATTTTTAACCACAATAATTCAGATGATTGGATGCAGCTCTTAGAAAAAGACGCCTTTTCGTGGCTGGAAATAATCTAAACAGTTAAAAAGATTGAAAAAAAATAAAGAAAAAACTCAAAAAATTTAGCTGAAATACCTGATTCAGCTATGTTACTTAAGTTAGTTATATTTAAATTTGAGAGTTCCATCTCTTCACAATCATACAATGGATCCATGATTCTATTCATAAATGCATCAGTTGTTGAATCGTGATCTTGAAAATCTATTGAGTCAACTAAGCTAACATCTTCGTCTTCTTCGGTGTTACCGCTATCGGTCATCATGTTGAATGAGTGTTTGCCCGATACGCACCACCTTAAACGATACTTAAACTGAATGCTTGATGGTTTATCGTGCCCATTACCCATACCTCTTATGTACGAGAAAAAATTTTCCAGAACATCCTGGCACAATCGATTTGTAAAAATACACGTAATTTAAAAATCGTTCCATTTATACTTTTCTTGCAAGTATGGGAGAAGCTGTTTCAACGACATATTATTGAAAATAATTCTTTTCTGAAAAGGGAAAAATGATTGCTTCGATCCAAGAACTCTTAATCTAGTCACTAGATCTGTCATTTTTTTCAAGACTTCATTTTGTCGATCTAAATTTATTCCATAAGCGCTCTTGAACTCATAAGGATCGAATTTTTTTTTTACTGTTAAAGATGTCGAACCAGTCATCTACAGTTAGAATAAATTCAGAATTTTCTTCCCACTGGTCTTACGAAGAATCATCTCCATCAAAAGGTATGTCATAAAAATTTCTCGAAGGATCACCAGCATATGTCATTGCGTACGCTGTTTTTCTAGACATTAATTGAGCTGCTGGCAGAACATTTTGTCTTTCAGTACCAGTTAAGGTCTGAACGAATTAAGTATATAAATCAATGTTTATAATGAACCTTTTCAATAATTTGTTTATTTTTTCTTACTTTATCATGATTAAATTGCAAAAAATGAAACGTTTGATTAATTTTTGATCGTTTTTTACCATTAAAAAAATTATATTGAATTTGAAGTCATTATAACAATTTTATTTTCAGTACTCAAATTAGTTCACAAACAAATGATATTATAATCAAAATATCCACTGGGAATCAGCCCTATATAAGTGGCACTGAAAGAAGTGCTTACGCATGTAATTATCTTGAATCACAATTTAATACAAATACCACGGACAAAATAGAAATTTCACCGACTTCTGTCTTTTAACTTCTAATGTATCTAAATCTCATGTGAGCAACATAGACAAAAGATTGACTTCCAGTAATCAAAAAAGAAAACATTCAGAAGTAGAATACAAATATGCGTTAACTTTTTAACATTTATTTTAATGCAGGGTAATGAAATTGACGCTTTACATTCTCCGTGTTGGCTTCAGCCAGGCTTTACTCTGCTGAGGCAGAGAGGGCTTATATTTTAACAAGCCTTACTCTTCTGATTTGTTGTATAGGTGTTGTTAAGATATTTTAAATTAATTCAGTTACAAAAATTATGATTATTTTAAAATATACTTCTAGAATATCTTCAATAATCACAGTTTAAAATTAACCATACAAGCTTAAATTTAATTATGTACTTATGAAAATTTTAGATCAATAAATGCAACTTACACTGGATAAAACTGCTTGATCACAATCAGTATCACTAATATTATTTTCTACTTCTGAATGTTTTCTTTTTCGATTACTGGAAGTCAATCTTTTGTCTATGTTGCTCACATGAGATTTAGATATATTAGAAGTTGAAAAGACAGAAGTAGGTGAAATTTCTATTTTGTCCGTGGTATTTGTATTAAATTGTGATTCAAGATAATTACATGCGTAAGCACTTCTTTCAGTGCCACTTATATAGGGCTGATTCCCAGTCGATTTTTTGATTATAATATCATTTGTTTGTGAACTAATTTGAGTACTGAAAATAAAATTGTTATAATGACTTCAAATTCAATATAATTTTTTTAATGGTAAAAAACGATCAAAAATTAATCAAACGTTTCATTTTTCGCAATTTAATCATAATAAAGTAAGAAAAAATAAACAAATTATTGAAAAGGTTCATTATAAACATTGATTTACATACTTAATTCGTTCAGAAGTTTCATTAAAAACTGTAGTCGACCCTCTGGAACTTGAAGAGGCGCACAAAGGAAGCTTTGCTTTGTCCTCGATTTTTTGACTATCTTGAGATAAACAAGTTTTCTTTATTGGCAAGCTTAAATTTGGAGTGCAATTTTCATCATTTTTTCGTTTGTTGTTTTTTTTTACCCCTGAGTATAATAATTTAAAATTAATATAAATCTTATTAAAAACTTTTACTAATTCACTTATTATTTACCTTGTTTGAGTATCTTCCAACAAATTTTCAGTAGGTACTGCAATATTATAATTTAATTTGATCACAGGTGGTTTTCCATTTATACACAGATGTTTTGTGTCCAAGAAGTATTTTGGCAAAAAATGTTTCGAACATACGCAAACTGTCAATATATGTATTAAGTAGCTTAAAAGCTGTAAGAAGATTACAAGATAATTATTTAAAAATTTACTCTATATCAAAAACCATTTTTGAGGTTAGAAATATCATCACGTCCACAGTCTTTAATCCATTTCTTTGCCAACTATTCATTTTTTGGAAGTCTAAAAAACTTTATTTGATAAGGTGACGTATTCCCGTTCCAATTATTGCAAGTTCTTACTGAACAACCAGGCATTATAATAATTTATTTTTAGCTAACATCGACACTTCACAATGTAAACAAACGCTAGGCTTTCAAATGTCGCGGATGAATATGGCGGCGTTTAGGAAGGTGCGCAGACGTGGTCGCGTTTTGGTTTGCCAGTTGCACATACCTTGTAGTCTTTATATAATGAAATTAATGGCCGTCTAATTAACGCCTGTGATTACCGTAGAGACGTTTTAAGTTGAATAACTGCTAAAGGCCGGCAAAATCTTACGATTGCAATATATTAAAATTAATTTTAAATAAATTTTATGTGAATTAATTTTAAGGTCAATATAAAATTTTACAAATTAGTTCTTTGAATGCTCGATTTATAAAATATTAAGATTTAGAAGGTTAAATTCTTCCCACACTTTTGATTCTTAAATATTGTAATTCTTTGAAAGAAAAATTTAATTAGGATGTTTTTAGGTTTTACAAAGTGGGTTTTTTCAGAGTGTTGGCTTTTCAAGAGTTTAGTTTCAGAGTTTCCATTCTTGGTTCAATTTTTCAAGAGTTTCAATTTTTTAACTTGTATCTTTCAAGAACATTTTAATTTGCAAAACTTTACTTTTCCAAATTTTAATTTTCAAGGTTTCAAAATTTTCTAAATTTAGAAATTTTCAACAATTTCAATTTTTCAAAATTTTAATTTTTCCAATTTGTCAATTTCCCTAAATTTCCATTTTTCAAGTTCAATACTGCAAGGTTGTCAATTTTCAATTTTTCCATAAAATTTTAATTTTCCAGAGAAGGATGATTTACATAAATTTCAATTTGGAAAATTTCATTCTAATTTTCAAAGTTGTCAATTTTTGCACACTTCTTGGAATTTTAACGTTTCAAAAGATTTCAATACTTTCAATTCTTTCCATAGTTTCAATTTTGGAATTTCAACTTTTATTTTAAATTTCTTGGAATTTGCAACTGTCAAGATTAAAACGTCGATTTGTTGAGTTTTAATTTTTATTGATTTTTCAAATTCAACTTTAGTTTTCAAATTTGTCAGCTTTTCAAATTTAGAATTTTTTAAGATTGGACTTTTCAAAGTTTTGAATTTTGAATTTTGGAAATTAAATAGCTGGAAATTAGGAGAGTCAAGTGACCGCAGAGACAGAAGCGAGTGCGAGGCTAATAAGCGCCGTCTCCTTTTGTGCTACTGTCCGCTTATCGGCGTTTCACTTCATTCTCTTTCTTCCAAGCACTGAGTTGACCAAAGGAGTGAAAGGCGTATGCCAGGGGACCTATTTTATTTAGTTAAATTCATTCAAAATTATTGAAAAATATTTGTGGTTATTTCCCGGGTAAGGAAACTGTAGTACCGGTAGGCGATGCGAGTGGTTCCCCAGACGAAATATGGGCCGGCCGTACTTAAAATTTGCCTAATTTTTGTGGGCTCAGAAGAGCTTTTTGGAAAAATCGAGATCAACCTTTTGATGTTCGGCGACGACATAGTTATTTCCAGCAGGAGGTAAGCGTAGGACATTAAGGCTAGCAGTTCGGAGAGTGGATAAAACTCTGTTAGTTATCACGCCCAGTCCCTGCATATGTATGTATAAATATCTTACTATATTATATAGTTGTAATTTGCTCCTCGCTCCCACCCCACTCTCATTACGCTCCCACCCTTAATTCTTCATTTTATACCGTAAAATAGGTCACAAATTGCACTTTTATTCCGCTCCCACCCCGCTCCTACCCTCGCCTTTTCTCACCCTTTTTTTTCTCACCCCATTCCATTCCATTCCCACTCAGCTCCTACCCTCTCCCACCCCGCTCCCACCCTTAATTCTTCATTTTATACCGTAAAATAGGTCAAAAATTGCACTTTTATTCCGCTCCCACCCCACTCTCACCCTCGCTATTTTTTGGACCCTCCTCATTTTTAAAACTTTACACTACATGAGTAAAAGTTAAAAAGTAACTATATCAAATTCCCCGGAGTCAAAACTTCCTGGGGAAATTATCTCCAAGGCGTAACTACTACCAAGTGCACCAGGTGTCTGTCCTGACTCATCTAGAGTCAAAAAATCCTGGAGAAATCATCTCCAAGGCGTTACTATTACCAAGGGCTTCAGGTGTCTATTCTGACTTCTTCGAAGTCAAAAATTTCTGGGAAAATCATCTCCAAGGCGTAACTACTACCAAGTTCACCAGGTGTCTGTCCTGACCTCTCTGGAGTCAAAACTTCCTGGGAAAATCATCTCCAAGGCGAAAGTGTCACCAAGTGCACCAGGTATACACCCTGACTCCTATGGAGTCCAAACATCCTGGGGAAATCATCTCCAAGGCATTACTATTACCAAGGGCTTCAGGTATCTATTCTGATTTCTCCGGAGTCAAAACTTCCTGGGAAAATATCTATTCGATATTTTAATTTAATGGAATAACAAAAAGAAACTATAAGTGGAACCCTTTGCCAGTAGCCATATAATCCACATATAATTCATTTTAAAAAACTTTTCTTGATAATAATTTTCAATTCTATTTTCCTAAAAAAAATAAATATTCACAATGATCTTCCGTGAAAATTTTTTTTTCAATAATATCTTCAATATCAAAAAATCTTCCGTTTGAATAATTCAATAATTTTTCTCCATCCGATGGTCGAAAGTACGCACCTTCTGATTCGATTTCTCAGTCGAAAGTTCCACTTTGCTGCATTGACGTTCTCTACTATACCGACGCAAAACCACGATGCAGAAATAAATCACACGTCTAACCTCATGCAGCAGCGCGTGCCGCGTGGGCTATAGAGCAAAGCAGCTGTGCTGTAGCGTTTAACTTTTTGTAGATATTTAAAGATGAAATTGATAATTTTATAGAAAGGATATATTTAGCAACCATCAAAATAAAATTTCCGCAGTATATGACGGGCAACGTGTATGTGTATGTGTGTGTGCGTGTACGTGATGGGTGCCGATACTGATGCTTCGACTTTTGTTGCTCGTATCATCGGACCTTAGAAAAATCCAAAATAATTTTGATGCAACAAATCAAAACAAGATCTGGGGTCGAAAGAAAGAAATGCGTGATCAAGAACCTGTGTCTGTATAAATACGTGCGTGTTAAATGATACCGATGCTGATGTTTTGATTCCGAACCTCATGCCAAAGGCGAATAGTTGAGGTTATAAGCAACAAATCTAAGTCCTATCTTGGCGTTTAATTTCTTTCATATGTGCATGAATGTGTCATAGGACTCGTAATACTTATAATTTTTATATCATGTTTTGATGGCTGCTGCGCCGTCCTACAGCACTCGCTCTGCTCGTGCCGTAAATACGGCAGCAGCCATCAAACTATGAAAATAAACAAAAGCATCAGCTCTCAAGCGATGCAGAAAGAAAAACATGGCAGGGTCTATCTCGATCAGCTGAACTTTAGTGAAACCGCTCATTTTAATAAATTAACGTACTTTCGACCTCAAATGGAGAAAAATAGTATGCAACACACGGACAGATAGTTGAACATTGTTGGAACAATGTTCAACTTTCTGCCCTTCTATTGCAATATACTATTTCATAAAAATTTTCCGTGTTTATAATTGTGAATCCGTGTTTATAATTGTGAAACAAGAACCGAGTCTAATTATGAATTGTCATGGGACACGCTTAAACTTCATTTCGAAAATCCACGGTGACTAGTTCACAGCCACCTGTCGGAAATCTTCGCGGTTAAGCCCATGACCGACGAAACCAGTACCGAAATAAAGAGAGTGATTAATCAAATCTTCACCCCTCTTGATGCGCTTACCAGCTTGGGCCGGCCTACCAAGCAATGGTCTGATATCATAGTTTTCACTCTAGCAAAATTCATGAGCCAAGACACCTGCCGCGAATGGGAAAGAAATCTCGGCAAGAGTACCAACCCTCCAACTCGTGACCAGATGGAATCCTTTTAGTAAAATCAAGCATTGATTTTCGAAGCCATTGAAGATTCTTCTGACCCATTGCCTAAGGCCACGAGCACTCCAAAAAGATCCTCTCTCAACTCTTCTTTGCAAGCTTCAGCCAACCTTACCATAAAGAAAGAAAGGAAAAAGAGGGAAGACAATCGAAGTTGTTACGTCTGTGGGGAGAACCACTCCCTTAATAAATGTCCTGTTTTCAAAAATAAGCCTTTGGCAGGGAAGCGCCTTGTTTTGAATGAACATAAATTTTGTTCAAACTGTCTTGGTCAGCACAACATTAACGATTGTCCCTCGAAATTTACGTGTTCTTTCGGCAAAGTGAAACATCATACGTTGTTACACAATCCGAAAAATCCGTAGCTCCACAAGCGAGTTTTCAGTCACAGCTAACGAACACGAATCAGAAACCTATCATCATGCAAAATCCGATGCAGTAAACCAATGGCGCTCAGCCACAATTTCAACCTAAATTTTCTCAAATACCGAATCTCACTTCTCAGAGTGGCGTTCTAAACGCCCATGGAACTCAATTGCAAGCATAAGCTCAAGCCTTTAAACCCACAGGGGCAGATTTCAGCGGTGCTTCGTTGAGTTACGACAATCAAACCGGTATTTTTCTAGGTACGGCTCGTATCTTAGTTCAGGGCCCCAACAACCAAAAAATAGTTGCCCGCGCGCTAATTGACAACTGCTCACAGCCTTCTTTCATTTCTGAAAATTTGGCTAAAAAGCTTGATCTGCCCAGAACACCGACCTTCGCACCAGTCTCGTCAGTAGGTGGTGTGCATCCAGTCCTTAGTAAACAGATTACAAGCTTCACAATCAGACCACATTTTAGCTCAAGCTTTTTGTGCCAAGTAAAAGCACTCATAGTACCTCGAGTTTTTTCTTACGCACCTCCTCATACTCAGGTCGTCTCAAACTTTATACACCTGTCAAATCTTAATTTGGCAGACCCAACCTTCTTGGACGACTCTGAGATTGATATCTTATTAGGCGCGGACATTTACGCCTTAATAATTCAGGAGGGCGTGATCAAAGGGAGACCGAACGAGCCCATTGCAACACTGTCATTGCTGGGCTCGCTAATTACCGGTTCAATCCCCTTGATTTCATACGTGTCAAGCTACGTTAACCCTCAATCATTCCACTGCGCCAAAGACGAATCTCTTTTGGAGCTTTTGCAGAACTTCAGGCGACAGGAGGGGCCGCCAACCACTAAGTTTCTCACCCCCGACGAGCAAAAGTGCGAAGAACACTACGCTAAGAATGTCAAACGAGAACCTAGCGGGCGTTACAACGTCAAACCATCATTCAAGAACCAGTCGATACTCCTCTTGGCAATTCGTTCAATAAGGCAGTTTCGATGCTGAAACGCATGGAGCGAAAATTTGAGGTCGATCCAGAATTTCAAGAAATATTGAATGTTTATATCATTCAAGCCTCATTATATTGATGACTATTATTTCTATTGTCAGCTGTAAAGATTATGTAGTGGCAAGGGGTAGATGCAAATGTAATACCAATGTTACGGGGGCAGCAGCCCTGTAATGATTCAAGGGGAAGGTTGTTCTTGGATGTGTGTGTATCGTTTGTTTTTCAGTACGAAGTACTGTTTTCGTGGGGGGTGGTCTGTGGCGTGGAATCGCCCCAGAAATTTCTGTAACGTGGAAAATTTGTAGTGGTGACTATAAGGAAGAAGTTCGGCGGCAGCCCCGTAGAAGTCAGGCTTTAGAGTTCACCGCCTGGCAGTAATTTATTCTCCGCGAATTAATCTTGATTTAGGAATCACCGTGAACGGTCGTCGCGCGACTTCGACTTTCTATTGCTGAGCCATCTGGTGGGTTTTTCCGTTTCGAGTTCGTACTGGCTACCGACAACAACCACGCGGGCGTCGGAATCGCGAGTGACGTTGAGAGGAGTACGGAGGTCCCAAGCGGAGTAGGGACAATTTCCCAGCGCCACTGTTTCTTCACCATGAAGCCCGAGAGACCACGATCACCGGTGTCGACTCCAAGAAACACCAGCAGTAGAGTACGACAGTGCGGAAAATATTATTCTTCATGAGGTAGGAGTGCGAGGCCAGCGGGCCAAGTTGCGTTGAGTTTTTCCCCTTGCCATGCCCCTTTAGTTTAAAAATTAAACAGTCATGAGAGAAAATTACAGTTTTGTTATTATAGGGTAGCATACCTTTTCCTTCTTTCCCGGTTTTTAGGTACTCGGAGAGATTAGCAGCAGATCATCGAATTCAGCGAGATTTCCCATGACCAACGGACGAGCTGGTTGGGCCAAAGGCGCCCTTGACAAATATTTGGTCCGGAAGGACATCGTTGCCCTTTTTGATTTTGTGATGATTGATTTCTGATATTTTGGGACCGTTTTGGGTTTCCTTTTGTTTGGGTCATTTTGGGATTTTTGTTTTATCTTTTATCGCCGATGATTTAGGAATCCCCCCATAGTTGTAAAATTTTCTCCCGTTTGTTTACTGTATAGGATTGCACGATTATCAACTTGACTTTGTGCTGGCTGTTGCTATACAAACACATCATTGTTTAGCGATTCGTCGTTTAAATTTCTGGCATTACTTTCATCGACTGATCCAATAGTTTCGCTTTCTTCGTTACTTGCATATCCGTTTTCGCTTCCCGGATTGACTTTCGTAAAGTCTTATTTTTACATACTCAGCATCATTTTGGTTATTTCTATATAAATAAATTAACTTTATCTCGTCTTCGATGACTTCGACAAGTCTCGCTTCGATGACTTTACGTTTCTGTAGACGCGATAACCGAAATGTGTATAACCGATCAATATTCCGCATTCGGATTTGTCGTCCCACTTCTTACGTTTTTTCTCAGACGTTCATGTAAAAACTTTTGACCGGTAAATTTTCAAATGTTCCATGTTTGATTTTTTACCAAAAAAAATTTTATGCTGAGTTTTATTTTCAATGGTGATAGCGATTGTTCAATTTTTAAGGTAGACGTGGTAAAGGTGCTTTTAATAATTTCTGGCTTATAATTTTTATCCATGCCTGTCTCCTTGCATAAGCACCGACTGATATCTATTACGGACTTATTGTAGCATTCTGATGCACCAATTCATGTCCATCTGTAGGATATAGCAGAAGCTCGATGCCTTTTTTGCACACGAAGTCGTATATCTCTCGGTTCAAGTTCTCGGTTCCCTTGTCGCATTGTAATCTTTTTAAACATTTATTGAATTGATTGTTTACGAAGTTAACGTACTTTTTTAAAAAGATCCAGCTGTTTGTGACTTACTTTTTAATGAATAGATTCTCGCACATTTACTGTAGTCATCCACAAACGTTAAGAAATATTTCTGATCTTTGTAACCCATAATGGACTGCGGACTGTAAATCTGTGTGGACAGTTTCCAGAAATTGATTCGCATGCTCGCGATCATTTTTGAAAGGGTTATTATTTATCTTGCTTTCAATATACGTCGCGCATTTCATTTCATCTTTTTCGAGTTTATTAAGAATTCCCTCGAGCATTTTATTTCTTACAATGTGATCTAAGTATCTAAAATTCACATTACCGAAGGCACGATGCCTTTTCTCTTTCTCAGTCAATTTTGTTGGATTCACAAAAATTTTATTCATACTTATATCACACTCGTTCGTACAACTAGTTATGTACAGGTTTTTTATTTTTTTACTATTTTAGCAAAGCTCAAAATATTTTTATTCAAACCGTTAACAATATACACATTTTTTTATATCGATCGCATTCATATCGCAATACACTGTTTAATAAGTTTACCTATTTTTGTTGCGCTTATTTTTTTATCGTCAGGCATATTTACATCGATGGGTTTTTTCAAATTCACACAACTTACAAAATATTTATCATTACTGATCAAGTGATCAGTGTATCTACTATCGAGGAGCCATTTATTTCATTTTTATTTTTCACAGCACTTTCACTTTCCACCTTTGATGATTTATTTGTAGAGCCCATGCTGAAGCATCTTTACCGTTGTGTTTGTTGTTTGTTGACTCTTAATATTGTTGTTGTGTGCCTCGTCCTCGTCCTCTGTAACGTTGACCTCTGCCTCGGCTTTTACCATGTTGATATTCACCATAGTTTTTTTGCTCGTTGGCACCATACTTGTTGTTCTCTTCTTAGTTTTGAGAGTTGAACCAACAGTTCTTTTTTACGTGACCAGTCTTTTTGCATATGAAGCAAGGACCTTTTATTGTAGTCGCGTTTAATGTATTTATACTTGGCCTTGGTTCTTTTTTAACTTTTAAGGACGCTATGTCCCTTATTTTTTCTTTGATGAATTGTGAATTTATTCTGTCTGCCTTAATGATGTCGTTGAATATTCTAATTTGGTTGTATTTAACCAGTAGTACTTTTACCATGTACTGCACCTTTTCTTCATCACTTAAAATACCATCTACTGCAGTGCGTTGATTACAGTTCAAACCTTAAAAACAACTCTTCACACGGATAGGACTCGGCCGGCTAAAACAGCCGGTAATCATACCGGGGAAAAAGTCGGGTAAACTTACGCCCGAAAAATCAGCGTAAGGTTGCTGTTTTTTTCCCGAAGCCTATATATAGGTATACCACGGCCGAGTGCTGCCTGCTGGGCTGCAGCGCTGGAGCTTGATGCAGGCGGGACCATCCGCTTTTTAAAAAACAGTGTTAATTTTTACCTGTTTGAAGAATCTCTTTGAAACTTTACAGAAATGTTTTTCAGGACCTAATAAACAACTTCCTCGCTTGAAGTTTTTTCAAATATTATTTTTTATGCTTACTTTTTTAAACCAAAGTTTTAGGTTATAAACCGCTAACTTTTTTTTTAAACGTTAATTACGTGGTTCTGAAAATTTTAAAAAATATTTTTAACCTCGTTGATCACAAGTAATAACTTGTGTCCCTCCGACGCAAGCCAAAAGAACGAAATGCACTCCCTGCGCCATCGACCAACGCGCACCCGGCCTACTGCATGCCCTCGCTAGCGCTCGGGCCGCAACATGGCGGCCGGCTACGTGTCGGCCGCTGGCGCTTCGGGAGTACATTTCGTTCTTTTGGCTTTAATCGGAGGAAATCAAGTTATTTTTTGTGATCAACGGACTTTAAAAAAGTGCATATATCACTCAAGACTAAAGTTTGCTGAGGAGGCCCACGTATTTGCAGCCCGAGACGAAGTCGAGGGCTGCAATAACAGCGGGCCTCCACTGCAAACTTTAGTCCCTCTGGGAATAATATACTATTAAACAATTCCATTGGCATCGGAAAGGGTTCAAGAACATAATGCTGAAATTTCATCAAAAAATATCGACTAGTTTCCGAGTTCTTGCGAGTTGAGTAAAACTTATATTTTTATCGATTTATGCATTTTCTTACATTTTGAGTTCAACTCGCAAGAACTCGGAAACTAGTCGATGTTTTTTGATGAAATTTGCATTATGTTCTTGAACCCTTTCCGATGCCAATGGAATTGTTTAAATATTTTTAAAAATTTTCAGAACTGCGTAATTAACGTTTAAAAAAAAAGTTACTGGTTTATAACCTAAAACTTTGGTTTAAAAAAGTAAGCATTAAAGTTTATTTTTGAAAAAACTTCAAACGAGGAAGTTGTTTATTAGGTCCTGAAGAACATTTCTGTAATGTTTCAAAGAGATTCTTCAAACAGGTAAAAATTAACACCGTTTTTTAAAAAGCGAATGGGCCTGCCTGCATCAAGCTCCAGCGCTGCAGCCCAGCTGGCAGCACTCGGCCTCGGTATACCTATATGTATAGGCTTCGGGAAAAAAACAGCAACCTTACGCCGATTTTTTGGGCGTAAGTTTACCCGACTTTTTCCCCGGAACGATTACCGGCTGTTCTGGCCGGCCGAGTCCTATCCGTGCATGATCCTTGAAATTGTTTATCGAAGATCATCCAGTTGACTAATGTAAACAATTTCCAACGAAGTAGATTTTACAGTGAATATATTATCAAGATTATTTATCATTTGAAAAGCTGAAGAACAATTTGTTATGTACTCCAACTGACTGTCTTCTGTTGTGTTTAACAGTGATGCAAAATGACAGTCACATTTTAAATTCATCAGTCATTTGTCAAAATGACCGTTTGTGACATGATAGACAATTGTGACCGATTTTGAAAAGTGAAAATGACAGTCATAAATTTTTTTATCACGTCATTTTGTCTTAAAATTTTTTTTTTTTTTGTTAATTTTATAGGTAAAATCAATAGATGGCTAAGTAATAGTGCTTATTCAAAGTAGAAAATTGAATTTTTCAACGTTTATTTATTATTTTTACTTTACACAGCAGTCAATTAATTACATTTGTTAGTTTAACTTTTTACTTCTAAAATATATTATAAAATTTTTTAACAAAATTTAATGTCTACAAATAGTTTAATAAATAATAATCTATTTAAACTTTAAAGTTTTTTAATTAAGATAGTAAAAATAAGAAAAAAAAGTTTCTAAACTAAGGTGTAAAAGAAACATCCTCGTTGGATGATGCTCTTATATACATTGGTAAGGCATTGATATCATATAAACTAGAATCAGAATGTATTGGCTCCAAAGTCTCAGAACCCATTTCTCTCACTCTATCACTGTTTTCTAAATTAAGAACAGAATTTTCTGCACTATTGTCAGACACTGATGAAATATTATTAATAGTGTCAGCCGAATCAGTGTCACTGTTTTCATCTTCTTTTTCTTTTTCTTTCTCTCTTTCTGATTTCTTTTTTTTCAAGTCCTGATCATTTTCGAGTAGCTTTGTGTTGTAAGAAATGTAAACGATTTTTCCAGCTCTAGTGGCAAGAAGTCTGCTTTGTTTGGCTGTATGAATATTTCCGTATGTACTAAAACTCCTTTCTGTTGCATCTGACGTACAAGGAAGATCTAAAACTGCTGAAGCCACTTTATGTAAAATAGATTTGTTACAAAGAGTCTTCCACCATTTTGAAGCTGATTCTGAAACACTTACTCCTTTTTCAATGTGTTCGTACTTCCGTAGGCCACTTCGAGATAAATAATCCATAAGATCTTTGAGAACAGAGTCTCCATCAAGAGATAATTTTTTTGCCACTTTTAAAATATAATCTTGCCCTGCCGCATACTCTTCCGAGTTTAAATTTGAACCTCTGTATTTTGGATCTTAAATACAGGCAGAGTAATGCACAGGCATCAAAGCCATTTTCTTTTTTTCTGCTAATTTTTTCATTATTTGATCTCTTTGTGAATCTTCAAACATACAGAATCTAGATTTAAAGTAGTTGTCTAAATGAACACCGATTTCAGTAAAAACTTGACAAACGTCGCTAATTTTGGATTGATTGTATTCTAATTTTCTCATCCAGATACAGATAGGTGATAGTAAACTGATCATTTGGTCCAGTTTGACCCAAAATAAATCATCAAAAATATACTTTTTAACGTCTTTGTTCATTTTTTTTCAGCTACCCCAGAAATGGCCAGTTTTTTCAAATTTGATTTATTTTTATTAATACTTTCTAAACACAACAGATGAGTCCCCCATCTAGTAACAGCTGGAGATTTCAAAGTGAGTGTACACTTTTCTGGAGTCTGATGGTTTTTTTGAATCACTCTAAACTCAGCAAGAAGGGACTTAGATTTTTTTACATGTCTTACAAGGTGTCTACAGTTATTGAAAAACTCTTCTGCTTCTGGTAAATCTATTATATCCTTAACTAACAGGTTTAATATATGTTCTGCACATCCATAAAAAGATATATACTGATTTGTTTTGCCTATTTCATGTGAATTGAATTTTTTATCTAAGATTTCCCAAGCTGCTTGACAGACCGATGCGTTATCCATGACAACTCCAAGAACTTTCTCAGGAGAAACTTTATTTATCACTTTATTCATTTCTTTGGCATGAAACTGAGCATCTTGAGGTTCGTCAGTGTCAAGTGATTCATATAGAACAGGTTCCGGATTATTTATCACAAAATTAACTATTCCTTCATTTCTTAGATTTGTCCAGGCATCACATTGCTAGCCCAAAGTTTCTAATTCATCTATTTTTTTTTTGCACAATACCTTGAACTCGCTTTAACTCTTTATCAAGTAAAGGCGTAGAAACTTTATATCTACTTGGAAGTTGATAAGAAGGCCGCAGCAAATTAAACACATGTGTCTAATGTTTATTAGAGGTCATAGATAGTGGGCATCCTGAAAAGATTTAAAAAATTATACTTTTTGAATTTTTCAAGATAAATATAAAAATTGGTAATTTTACATTTTATAGATATTTATTTAATTATAATGAATAAAAATTAATTTATTGTTTGTCTGTAAAATAAAAAATTTTGTCATGTCACAAAAGTTAATCAAAATCTTTTTAATTTATAAGTTTATAAAAATGATTAAATTTTTCCTGTTTACTGTACACATTTAACATCTATATAGATGCAAAATGACCTGTCATGAAAGATTTTGTCATGTCACAAAAGTCAATCAAAAATTTTTAAATTTATAAGTATAAAAATAATTTTATTTTCTAAAATGTAATCATTACACATATAAAAATTACCCGAGCAGTACATAGCTTTGACGAGAGCATCTGTGATGACTTGTTGGTCTTGTGGACTTGTGAAAGCTATAAAATTGTCTATTCGTGATTGAAAAGCTTTAACTATTTGGCATGAGTTCTTTTCTGAGTTATTGTTTATTTCTATTTCTTCACATTCTGCACTGTTATTAGCTGAATTTGTTTCTCTGGCTCGCTTAAAAGATGGTTTGGAGTCTTGAAAGAATTCAAGACTTACAAGGAGAGGACCAGGCCTTTGGGTCATGGATTTGGCTCAGACTTAGTATATGGGCTCCAAATATGCCAAAAAGAAACCTCCAAGTGTCAGTTTCTCTGAATAGGACTTTAAAAGTCATGTTCCCTCTACACCCCATGCTAAAAAATCAGCATTTTTCAATAAAAAGCTGTTTTTGACCTTATTTTAAAAAAAATATTGCTCAGACCCTATTACACTTACAGAAATCCGGAACCTCGCATTTTTTTTGTCTTTCCAAGTACTTTCTGGAATAAATTATTTGAGATTTTTTTTAAATGTATTAGACCATGTATAATTAATATGTTTTTCGTCATTTTTTCATTTTAAATATCTCAATCTTACATGGTCTAACGCATTAATAAAAAATCTCAAATAATTTTTTCCAGAAAGTACTTGGAAAGACAAAAAAAATGCGAGGTACCGGATTTCTGTAAGTGTAATAGGGTCTGAGCAATATTTTTTTGAAAATAAGGTCAAAAACAGCTTTTTATTGAAAAATGTTGATTTTTTAGCATGGGGTGTAGAGGGAACATGACTTTAAAAGGTCTATTCAGAGAAACTGACACTTGGAGGTCTCTTTTTGGCATATTTGGAGCCCATTTACCAAGTTTTAGCCAAATCCATGACCCAAAGGCCTGGTCCTCTCCTTGTTAGTTTAATTACATCTAGACACCCCCTGCAGATTTTCAGGTGCTTGAGGTATCTTGTTGGATGCCAGGCTGCTTGATAATTACAGTATTTACACCTGTATTTATCTATTGATTGTCCAGGCGCCTTGTCTTGTAAAGCATCAAAATGCTTTTTGACAAAATTGCAAAGTTTCATTTCTGAAAATCAAGAAGGAGACAGATGACAATAAACTAAGATTTAGTTTTTGGAAGTCATAATTTTTTACAATAAATTTTGTTATTAGTAGATAGTTTTATTTACCTTAGTTTTTTAAAGCAACCAAGTTGCCACTGTAGTATAAAAGAGAATTTTACTAACTTTTTTGGTGATTTTGAATTTATAACCTAACCCACCCCTGAACACACTACATACCGATCAACATTTTGCAACAATAACTGATTACTATTATTAGTGCGTATTAAGTCTTATTAATAATAATAGCTTTTTTTTTGAAAAGGAGAAAATTGGTGAAACGAAAACGGTAAAGGTTTGAATCTTGCTTTCTTAACCCTAAGCAACTGCTGCTTGCCGGCTTCGCGTCACTTCGCGTCTAACGGCCGTGCTTCTAACCTTTCTCGAAAAAAAAAAAAAAAAAAAAAAACATGTTTCATGACAAGGGTCACGATTTTTCTATCGGTCATGACGCTGTCATAGACATGCGTCATGACTGTCACAATTTCTGTGACATTGTCACTTTACATCACTTTATTATTTATCTTCTTTTGTTAAACGAAAATATTCACTATTAATAATTTCCGTTAATTTTTCTGGGCTTAACTTTTAAGTAACTTTTATACGTAAGAGTTTTCCATTTTCACGACTTATGGCTTTAATTTTAAACTCTGTATTATCTTTTATTCCCATAAGATTTTATTTTTATTCTTAGCTTTTCATGGTTCAATTCACTTTAGCTTATGACCGTCTTACAAGAACTTGTTCGAACTTATTTCACTTTTTACACGCGGTCTTTCAACCTGCTACATACAGAAAAGTCTGATATAACAGTTAAGTATTAAGGGGATTCCGGAGTCTGGAGAGCTTATTTATGTGCTCACTGCTTTACCGATGGTCTAGGGTTATAAAAAAATATAGAGCAGCCACACACTCGCCCTTTTTGAATGATAGATGGCGCAACCGTTGAACGCGCAAAATTTTAAATTTCAAAATTATGCGCGTATCTTTTGATATAAAAAATTTTTAAGTCACAGTTTTGTAATTTTCTATTATTAAATAAAAAATTTTCATGCGTCTATCACAGGGCTTTAAATTTTCAAAGTGCATTCTACTTTGTATTCATTGAAAAATAAATGATGTTTCAAAAAAATTTTTACATGTTTTTTCAAACATGAAAAATTTTCAAAGCACACAGCTTTGGAATTTTTATTATTTGAACAAATAAATTTTCATGTGTTATATTACGTGGCATTTTATTTTCAAAGTAAAGGATTTATTCCACTTTGTTTTTATTGAAAAATAAATAATTTTTCAAAATAAAATTTTTACATGTTTTTTTCAAACATGAAAAATTTTCAAAGCACACAGCTTTGGAATTTTTTATTATTTAAATAAATGAATTTTCATGTGTTATATCACATGGCATTATATTTTCAAAGTAAAGGATTTATTCCACTTTGTTTTTATTGAAAAATAAATGATTTTTCAAAATAAAATTTTTACATGTTTTTTCAAACATGAAAAATTTTCAAAGCACACAGCTTTGGAATTTTTTATTATTTAAATAAATAAATTTTCATGCATCTATCAAATGGCATCAATTTTTTAAAACGCATTTTATTTTGTATTTCCAAAATAAACTTGTTTTTCAATAATGTTTTGTCTTTGACTCTCTCTGTATTTTTCATTATTGTTGAGATGTGGCCTCTGATCCAATAGAGTTGTACTAATCAAGTTCATTTTACCCACCACTTTTCCAAGATGATCTTTGCCAGTCTTTGCAATTAGATACACTGGTATAAAATAAAAAGACAAAAAAATAATGTGGTTAGTCCGCTTGGTCAAATTCATCTTGGAAAAGTGATAATAGTAATAAGCTTTATCAGTAAAAGTGTATTGGCTCAGAAGCTAAACATTTCAACAATGATTCAAATGAAATTATAATCTTAAATGCAGCATGCGTGCGGACATTGACATCATCTCCAGTATTTGTACTTACATTTTTACAAGCTGGAACTAGGAAGGAAGGGTGAGTAATAATATGCAAACAAGTGTATATTGAAAAAGTTGTGACAACCAAGTTTAATCACTATGGTTGTACGTCATAAATCACTAAGTACTTAGTAAGTGTATTTTTTTTTTAATTATAATTTAAGTAGAGCTGTACTAATAACTTTCATTATCAAATCAGCTGTAATCATCTCACCCCCATAACAAGTATAAAAGTAGGAGATGATGCCAATGTCAGCAGGCATGCTGCACTTGACAATATAGTTTCATTTGAATCATTGTTGAAGTTTTTAGTCTCTAAACTACACACTTGCAATGATAAAATTTATTATTCAATGAACTTTATTAGTGTAAGTGTATCGGTTCAAAGGCTCTCAACAAAGAGTCAAAACTACTACCATCATTAGTTGTAATAAAAATTTTAAAATATTGACTCTAGACCAGTGCATACAATTAATAATAAATTTCCCAAGATTTTTTTGCTGACTGAGTAATAACTTAAATAGACTGTAGTAGTTTCAACTTTTTGTTTGTCAAGCCGGCTAATATTTATCTAAACTCCCTGCAAATGCACTTACACAACACAAAACTTTTTATAAATGCAAATACACTTACACAACAAAACTTTTTATTTATATTTACAAAGTTCTCCTTTTTTTAATCTAAACAATTCACCTCAAACAATCTTACCTCAACTCAACACCCAGGGTACACACAAATAAAATCTAGATGATTATCATGGCACAGGTGAACACAATCAATAATTCGATTCATTTAATTGCTAAATAGCAAGAAGTAGCTCAATTTTTTGAGCTGCTTTTGCTGACTGCACTGCAGACTGCAGGGCAGCAGCTGTAAGCCATGAACCATAGGAACCAAGAGAGTGAGATGCATATTGCATGGCTGATGGTCCGAAACATAAACATAACCTTGCATAGCTCGGACTCAAACCTCAAAATTGATAGCAATATTGTTCAAATAATTATAATAATTAGTCCCGAGGGAGCCAAAAATGAGTTAGCCTTTAGCAAACCCAAATTGATGTCCGAGCCGAAGGCGAGTGCACACGACGACATGTGCACCCTCACGAGGCTAATGAAGATATCATTGTCGGCGGGGGTCCTAGAAACCGCTGGCATCCGGAAGAAAAGCGTCGTTTGGCTTATGAGGAGGCCGTCGTGACTGCGAGGGGCGTTAAGTCTAAGGACATTAACAGCTACCTCTTAGCGTTATGGGGTTGTAGGCTTGTTGGTTTATTTGTTTATTTATAAATCTATTTTTAAATTTTTTCGCCCAGCGCCCTCTATCCACTGTTCCCTAACAGAACAGTGGAAGCAGTCAAGGGTGCCAGGAGACCTTTGGCTCATAAAGCCCTTGTGGCTGAGTTTGTCAAGCCTATCCTGGATAAAAGGGCTCAAGATCAAGCCCCACCCAACGACGAGCAAACACCTGCCCCTCAACAGCCTGCCATGAGCTCTGTCTCACGTGCCACGACACCGGTCCCAGTGGTTCCCCCGGGGAAGGGGGCTGTGGAGCCAGAAGCACCAGTCGAAATTCCACCTTCGGCTGACATTCTGCGGGCAATTAGGGAGTTAATTCCTGTTGTCCGTAGACTTGACGGTTATTCGTCACGAACACTCGTCGAGGTGGCCAAGGCCCTTCTCGATGGGAGTGACGTGTCGACCCTCCTGTGCAACTGGTATACTACGGTATATCCACCCCCCCCAACCCAAACCGCGTCCTCGTCTTGGTGGGAACATCGCCCGATCCAGTCCAAGCGAGCAGAGAGAAGAAGACGGTATGCCAGGACTCAGGCGTTGCTCAGGAAGAACGTGAGCCGGACTGCTAGGCAGATTATCGATGGGAAAATGGAGTCTGTGCAACCGGAGATGGCCTAGTTGGTCAATTTCTGGGAGCCTGTACTAACCACCCCTCGGTACCCTGCCCAACGCCTGCTCCTCCCCGTAATGGGAGGGACTTGTCCTCAATATGGCTGCCAGTCAGTGGTACTGAGACAACTCAGACCACCATTCCTCTCTCGTCTGCGCCTGGTATCGATGGCGTCACTCCGACGCAGTGGAGAGCAGTACCACCAGCTCTCAAGGCCCTCTTCTTCAACATGGTGATGGCGATGGGTTCATTCCCGTCGCAACTGTTGGCAAGCAGAACTGTCTTTGTCCCTAAAAAGGACAAGAGTAAGGAGCCGGCTGATTTCAGACCTATCAGCATAGCTGCTGTCGCAATCCGCCATCTCCACAAAATCTTGGCCAAACGCTTACGCGAGACTAAGATAGTGGACGTCCGCCAGAGATGCCTAGACGATGGATGTGCGGAGAACATAGCGACCTTAGCTGCTCTGTTAGAGGATGCGAGGTCTAATCTGAGACAGTTACATATTGTCTCTATTGACTTCGCCAAAGCCTTTGACAGCGTCAGCCACAGCGCTTTCACGGCTACCTTAACTCGGACAGGAATGCCTGTGGGCTTTACCAACTACATCGCCCAAACATATGCCAACAGTTCTACCGTGCTTGAGGCGGAGGGCCGGAGGTCACACTCCATTCAGGTGACCCGTGGTGTCCGGCAGGGTGATCCCTTGTCGGCCATCATATTCTGCCTTGTCGAAGACATGGTGATGTCCAAAATACCACCTTACGTCGGGTATGACCTACATGGTCATCGCATCGATTATGCCGCGTATGCGGACGATACGTTTCTGGTAACGCAGACTGTAGAAGGAATGTAGGAAGCGCTTTCGATTGTGGAGGAGAGCTCAGATGCTGTTGGACTCCTGTTTAATGGATCCAAATGTACCGCGCTCTCGATTGTCCCAGTCGGGAAACGTAAAATTTACAAAGTACTGGCACAACCCCAGTTTCGCCTGTCGGACGGCTCGTTCGTCCGACAACTCAAGTCATCTGAGCAATGGCGATATCTGGGTGTTGACTTCCGTGCCACCGGCACAAGGAAAGTCGGGGGCAGTCTTGAGCGCGAGTTGGGAAACATTACAGGAGCCCCTTTAAAACCTCAGCAGCGACTTAAGATCTTGCGAGCTTTCCTAATTCCGCGAATTTACCACCAACTTGTTTTGTCCGGAACGTCCTTAGTTAAACTGAGGGCGCTGGACAATCAAGTGCGGATTCACATTCGAAAGTGGCTTCGACTCCCCCTTGACACCTCCAAAGCGTACTTCCATACTTCCTCCAGAGATGGTGGTCTTGGCATACCAGCGCTAGCCACCACCGTGCCAGGTCTAATGTTAGACCGTTTAAGATCATTGGCACGTTCCTCCGCAGCGGGAGCCCGAGGGGCCTCCAAGTCCAGCTGGGCAGAAAAAAGGCTCAACTGGGCTTAACGAGTACTTACCCTTAACGGGGTGCTGTTCGATACAACTGCGTCGAGGGACAAATGGTGGCGAGACTGCCTATACAACTCTGTTGATGGACGCGAACTTCGTGAGTCTGGAAAGTGCGCAATCTCCACCAGGTGGGTTGATGGGGGGAGCACAGGCATTCCTGGTCGGGATTACGTACAATACCACCATGTACGAATCAACTGTCTACCCACGAGAATAAGAACTACTCGTGGGATCCGAAGGGCTGAGTCTGAGGTCATGTGTCGTGCTGGCTGTCGGGTAACCGAAACAGCTGCCCACGTGATACAAAACTGCCACCGGACCCATGGCGGGCGCATTAAGCGCCATGACGCCGTGTGCAGGGTGATTGCAGCCGGCCTTAAGGATCTCGGGTAGAGTTGAAGAAGAGCCGCGCATTAATACCAGCGCTGGCCTTCGTAAACCCGATCTTGTCGCGTCCAAGAACGAGCGCGTTTGCGTTGTAAATGCACAGATTGTCAGCGGAGCACAACATCTCGATGACGCTCACAAGCGTAAGCTCGAGTACTACTCTGTCAATCCAGACGTTGTCCGATCTCTCAATCGAGAGGGCATAGTCATACCCGAGTTTTCCTCCTGCACTTTATCGTGGAGGGGTGTGTGATCGTCGAAATCTGCTGACTTCCTCGTGGGAATGGGGCTATCTAAACGGCTCTTGGCTGGAATCACCACCAGAGTTCTCCAGGGGAGCCATCAAAATTGGGTAAGAAGGAATAAAATGACGGGTATTGTCCATCGAGCGGGGGTGGGCGTACCGAGGGCCGGGATCGGTTGAATCTCGACCCCCTGGCGGTAAAACTATTCGGAAACGCGATCTCCGTAACAACAAAGCGCGAAATCTAAGTGGAGTGTTTTTTAGTGGGTATTGCTCTGCAGCAAGCCAGCTGTTGGAGTTGAGTCCCACACTGGGAAGAGAACCAACATCTTCTTCTCCCCGTAGTGCGTAAAAGCATTTTTCACCCACTTACCAAAAAGAAAAAAAAAAAAAAAAAAATTAGCTCATTTTTGCACTCCCAAGGGCTGTATACTATTTTTCACGCTAGTAGTCAGAAAGTACAATATTCGTTTCCGGTACGAGCCCGAAAATTGTACTTTCGGGCTACTAGCGTGAAAAAAGATTTTTGGGAATAACTTAGACATACTCGGTTTCAACAGAATTTTTCCAAACTTTGTTCCCATTAATCTTTTTTAATGTAAGGTTTTTCTAGATTGAAAAAAATTTCAAAAATAACTTCAAACTCTAACTTGATTGCCTTTTTTTTTCTTTTTTTGAATTTATGTATCATTTTTTGTTAATAAATTATTGAAAAAAAAAATCCAGTTTTGCTCCTCGGAGACTCCGGAATCCTCTTAACTATTAAACAACATAGAAAATATACAAAATATACGAAGATTTCATAGGTTACTTAACATGCCGATTAACAGTTAAGACGGATGATTTGACGGTTATATCAGACTTTTCTGGGTATACAGCATGCAGTTATGCCTATTTTATTCATCCGCGTACATTTCGCCGAAAATAATGATTTTTGTATGTTATCTTTTGACAACCGATATTTCATGTATTGTAGTTTTTCCTTTTCAGTATGTTTATTCCTAAGGGTGTACACTCTCACTGAAACATATATGGGTATAGTACAAGCAGGTGCATAATCTTTTCCATCAAATATTCATCAATTTCTGTGAATTTTTGCAGATAAGTGTACTCCTACTATCAGGAAAATGTGATTGAGGATTCCGTAGATTAATAAATATTTTAAATTAGAGATAATTAAGTGAGTTTATTTTATAAGTTAGTTTGACAATAGTTACAATAAATAATGTACAGATTTTTCTTAACCGCGTGCTCTACCAATACGAGAGTGCATCGTTGCTTACTTTATGCCACACCGTAAGTGAATAAGATGTCTTCACAGTGCGCTCTTAGCTAAAAGCCTGGTCACTTTTACTCAAAATCAGATCTTTGTTCCGTGTTTTCGACTACTCGTACAATAAAGTAAGGGACGATACTTCACTCGTATTACTATTTTTAAGCAGTTTGGTTTAATGTGATTAAGTTATAACTTATGATTAATGTATGTTAAATTTATCTAAATTATATGAATTTAAAAAAAAAAAAAAACAAGAGTTTAAGACTATGATTACTAAACTATGGTTGAAACTTATCTTTTTTATCACTTTTAAAGATATTTTTAATGATTTTTGTTCAAAAATTTTACACTTAATTATTCACGTCTGAGTGAGTTGTTTAAAAAAAGTTTTTAATTGTTTATTGACAAGTTTTTTGAAATATGTAATAAATATTACTAAATTGTTAATCAATTATACTAATACTAAAATTATTTACTCAACTTTTTAAAAAACCCTAATTTTTTTCATTAGTAATAACTGAATTTGAGCTGAAATGTATGAAAATACATCTTTCTAACCTCAAATTTTAAGGTGCCGGATCACCTTTCATCGTGTATCATTTAATGATATCACTGTAGTAGGGGGTCTTCTGTTGTACCAAGTCACCTGTCTCTGGTCTAAACTGGGGGAAGATTACTCAACAGGTGTTATGATTTTTCATGGGAGTGAAAGTTTCATCCCTGGGTTACTTTCTGTGCTTCTCCAGACAGATCATATCGAGCTTGCTGAAGGAAATGAACATAGTTTTGGATCGAAATGGTTCTTGCTATGCTGTCCAAAATTTCGGATATTCTTGAAAAGTCACAAGTCATATTATAACTATCATACCATGGTATTTCTGCTGTACAGCCAGATGCACCATGGTCTGGACTATCATTTTGATAACACTCTTGAGGTGGCCAGTAAGTTGATTCAGGGTAAGCTCTCCAAGGGTATAAGTTGGAAGGTGTTGAACTTTGACCATATGTGGTAAGTTCATCATCTCGGTCTGGGTCATAAATCGAATTATTGATGCATGTGGCCCATAGTCCCTAACTGCATCTACATAGTCATAGCTCCAGCAGGGTCTGACAACTCCGACGATGGGTCTGGGCTCGCTCCAGTAGTATTGAGGCGAGCCTCTTGGTAGTTTAAAGGCAAACTATCCTGAAAGGGGTGTTTGCCATGGGACATTCCTCGGTGCCCCCTGCTGTCAGGAATAATTCCTGCATCCATTCTTGATTCTAGTCGCACCGCCTCTTAATACGCTTCATCAAGAGTCTGGGGCTTCTGGACGTCCACTACCTGACCGGGGTCTCCAGGCAGAACTCTGATAAAAATGTCTATTGCCGCATCCGATGAGTGGAACCATCATTTGGTCACTAAAATTATCTTTCTTTTCTTCCTTAAAGGCCTCCCGGGCACAACTGAGGAGAATATTAATTTTGTCCTTGAATCCTCCCATGGAGTCACCTGGTATATAATTTATTGCTATAATAGGTGCATCCCTTACTGAGGGCAAATCTATGTCTTAGGTGAATGCAGAGCTCTTCGATAGTATCAAAGTTGTGCCCGTAGGTGCAGTCTTTGGCTGGTCCTCGCAGCTTCCCGATGACAGCTCTGACATAACTGGCCTTTTGACTCGTGGGGATGTCAATATCGCCATTACGTACATCCAGCAAAAAATCTTTCAGCGGGATATTGATGCCATCGTAGGTGGGTAGTGCTGCAATGGAACCTTGCAAGCTCCGGTTATTGGCTCATACCAGCAGCGTTGTGCGCATGGTGGCCATGAGATTTCTTGCAGCTCCTTGCTCGGCAGTGACGATTTTATTGCAACCATTTGGCTTGTTCGCATTGTTAGTCATCCTGGTCCTTGGGTCAAATAGCCCTCTATCATCCTTTGTGTTTTAATTCAACTTCGAGGCTTCAAACCGATCCTAAATTAGGTCTTGGTTATGAGGTAAACAGGTCAAATAGGTTAAGGACAAGTCTTGGCAAAACGATAACCGATTAAATCTAAAGTGGAGCATCTAAAATCAAATTAGTGAATATAAAATAATGCACTACTTCCCCCTGGAGACCTAAACCACGCTCTCTGCTACCATTTGTTAAGTGATGATGAGGACATTTAACACTCTTCCTAATCTCAGCAGCCCGGACGGAAGATTTTACCGGGGATCGCGGTCCCCACTCGTATGTAGACGGGGGGAAAAGAAAGCTATTACCTAGAGCTACTTAAGAAATTAATAATATATTAAGTTACTTGCTAAACTGTACCTTAACTCCTGTACGCTGCTGTTGACTCGGACTTCACGTCATTCAGGGTATGAGAGTGAAGTTATAACAAATAATTCACTTTTGATTGTGATATTTATTAGGTTCTTTCGTGAGTGCACAATTGAAGATACACTAGGTTATTAAATACACTACACGATTATAAAGGTATTAAGCGAGGGTATAATAATAATTTAATTATCGCACAATTTGTCCGGCAAAAGCGTCAATTGGTATGCGCTTACTTATATGCTTATCGGTACTTAGAATTTACGTGACGATTTATCCTACAAAGGATTAAATCGTCTAAACTTAACTCGCGGCTAATTAGGTCTAACTCACGAGTAAAGCACCCGACAAAGGGTCAACACTCGCACGCGCACTTAACTTAGAGATAAATAAGGCGATCTTCCGGCAAAGGAAGATAAGTCCTCGCTTAATTATCTTAAAATCTGAACTAATGTTAGCATCTCCGCGCTTGCACCTCCTCGCTGCACCTCCTCGCCACTTGTCAAGGTGAGGGGGGACGGTCGCTAGCGTGAGTGCTGCATCTTTACTTCCAAGTTATGTGACTTATTTCAAATATGTATAAAATATGTCACATAATAAAAGAGTTTATTTATTTATTATAATTCTTGCAGAACGGACCAATATAGTGACGACTCGATAACGGTTTACCGAGTGGTGTAAATATTACAATTTTTCGCCTGTATAAATACAATGTCTGATAGTGCTATTAAGCATTAACACACATCCAATGCTTGGAGGAGTTTGCTGTCTCTCCTGTTAGCATTTCTTCATACGTTTTACCTACATCAATTTTTACCAATTCCATCGGATCAATCTCTTGTTTTTGCCCAGTCATTCTTAAAAAAGAGAAAAAAAAAACTGATTAGTTTTTCAATAAATAATGTATGTGTTCTTACTTAAACTTAAAGCAAATGGATCAAAATCCATGTTGTAAACGTCAATAGTACAGTGTCGTCTTGTTCTAAGTTTATGTTATCTGCAAGTAAATTTTTTCGATGTTTTCAAATAAAAACCACTTGGTAAAACTTTTTGTTACTGTTTATGAACTTTCTTAGTACTTATCTATTTTGATCTATTTATATTCGAGATAGTTTTATAATTCTTACAATTTTTTTCGATTTTATGATTATCTACCCCGAAGATGAACATTTATAATTAAAAAAATCAAATAACGTGAATTTTTAACAGATCGGAGGAATAAATTGTTTTTTGCTCATTACTTGATGCGAAATATAATTCGAACTTAAATAAATATAAGAATCCTATTCTTTCTGACATACTCACTACACAGTGGCTTTTTTTGTTTTGCATACAAGGTGTACATACTGTTTAAAGCATTTGATTTCTACGTGTAGTAAACCATTTCCAAGATCCAAGTGATTTTCTGTAATAGGCTTCAATGATTCGCTCGTATCAAAAAACTTGGTGTAGTTTAGACCACAAATCGGGCATCTTGTGGCAGCCTTACTATTTAAAGTATAATTAAGGAATTTTCCGTCAAATAAAGTTGTTGCTATTTTAAATTCCACCTTAAAAAGTTTCTTACTATGCTTAAAACGATAAGTGTACATAAACTTTATTTCTTCCTTGAATCTGCTGTACTCTTTTTTAGTGGTTGAATCATTTTCTCTTTCATAACTGATTTGCTAAGGTTTACAACAGCAAACATGGTGGGATGTTTCATTCATCCAAAAACGATTGCCATCCAATATTGTGAACTTAATGATTGTGAAACAACTAGAAAATAATGACGGAGATAACGCAGTCTTTCTTTCTTATTTATTTATTTTTTTTTTTGCCTTCTGGTTTGGATTTAGGTGTTTGGAGGAGCTGTTGAATTCTAGACTGACGAATAATTTGTACATTTGTACGAATAATTCGTACACTTCTGGCCATTACAGAGCCTCTAAGAATCTTTCAGAGCTTTTATTCAAAATACGCTGCAGAGATACGTAAACTTTCATTTCGTTGTAATTTATATTTAATGGATTGGGTACATATACTTTATAAAGCATTTATAAATAAACCGTTATCGAGTCGTCACTATATCGGTCCGTTCTGCAAGAATTATAATAAATAAATAAACTCTTTTATTATGTGACATATTTTATACATATTTGAAATAAGTCACATAACTTGGAAGTAAAGATGCAGCACTCACGATAGCGACCGTCTCCCCACACTTTGACAAGTGGCGAGGAAGTGCAGCGAGGAGGTGCAAGCGCGGAGACGCTAACATTAGTTCAGATTTTAAGATAATTAAGCGAGGACTTATCTTCCTTTACCAGAAGATCGCCTTATTTTTCTCTAAGTTAAGTGCGCGTGCTAGTGTTGACCCTTTGTCGGGTGCTTTACTCGTGAGTTAGACCTAATTAGCCGCGAGTTAAGTTTAGACGATTTAATCCTTTGTAGGATAAATCGTCACGTAAATTCTAAGTACCGATAAGCATATAAGTAAGCGCATACCAATTGACGCTTTTGCCGGACAAATTGTGCGATAATTGAATTATTATTATACCCTCGCTTAATACCTTTATAATCGTGTAGTGTATTTAATAACCTAGTGTATCTTCATTTGTGCATTCACGAAAGAACCTAATAAATATCACAATCAAAAGTGAATTATTTGTTATAACTTCACTCTCATACCCTGAATGACGTGAAGTCCGGGTCAACAGCAGCATACAGGGGTTAAGGTACAGTTTAGCAAGTAACTTAATATATTATTAATTTCTTAAGTAGCTCTAGGTAACAGCTTTCTTTTCCCCCCGTCTACATACGAGTGGGGACCGCGATCCCCGGTAAAATCTTCCGTCCGGGCTGCTGAAATTAGGAAGAGTGTTAAGTGTCCTCATCATCACTTAACAAATGGTAGCAGAGAGCGTGGTTTAGGTCCCCTGGGGGAAGTAGTGCATTATTTTATATTCACTAATTTGATTTTAGATGCTCTGCTTTAGACTTAATCGGTTAACGTTTTGCCAAGACTTGTCCTTAACCTATTTGACCTATTTACCTCATAACCAAGACCTAATTTAGGATCGGTTTGAAGCCTCGAAGTTGAATTAAAACACAAAGGATAATAGAGGGCTATTTGACCCAAGGACCAGGATGACTAACAATGCGAACAAGCCAAATGGTTGCAATAAAACCGTCACTGCCGAGCAAGGAGCTGCAAGAAATCTCATGGCCACCATGCGCACAACGCTGCTGGTATGAGCCAATAACCGGAGCTTGCAAGGTTCCATTGCAGCACTACCCACCTACGATGGCATCAATATCCCGCTGAAAGATTTTTTGCTGGATGTACGTAATGGCGATATTGACATCCCCACGAGTCAGAAGGCCAGTTATGTCAGAGCTGTCCTCGGGAAGCTTCGAGGACCAGCCAAAGACTGCACCTACGGGCACAACTTCGATACTATCGAAGAGCTCTGCATTCACCTAAGACATAGATTTGCCCTCAGTAAGGGATGCGCCTATTATAGCAATAAATTATATACCAGGTGACTCCGTGGGAGGATTCAAAGACGAAATTAATATTCTTCTCAGTAGTGCCCGGGAGGCCTTTAAGGAAGAAAAGAAAGATAATTCTAGTGACCAAATGATGGTTCCACTCATGGGATGCGGCAATAGACATTTTTATCAGAGTTCTGCCTGGAGACTCCGGTCAGGTAGTGGACGTCCAGAAGCCCCAGACTCTTGATGAAGCGTATAAAGAGGCGGTGCGACTAGAATCAAGAATGGATGCAGGAATTATTCCTGACAGCAGGGGGCACCGAGGAATGTCCCAAGGCAAACACCCCTTTCCGGATAGTTTGCCTTTAAACTACCAAGAGGCTCGCCTCAATACTACTGGAGCGAGCCCAGACCCATCGTCGGAGTTGTCAGACCCTGCTGGAGCTATGACTGTGTAGATGCAGTTAGGGACTATGGGCCACATGCATCAATAATTCGATTTATGACCCAGACCGAGATGATGAACTTACCACATATGGTCAAAGTTCAACACCTTCCAACTGATACCTTTGGAGAGCTTACCCTGAATCAACTTACTGGCCACCTCAAGAGTGTTATCAAAATGATAGTCCAGACCATGGTGCATCTGGCTGTACGGCAGAAATACCATGGTATGATGGATATAATATGACTTGTGACTTTTCAAGAATATCCGAAATTTTGGACAGCATAGCAAGAACCATTTCGACCCAAAACTATGTTCATTTCCTTCAGCAAGCTCGATATGATCTGTATGGAGAAGCACAGAAAGTAACCCAGGGATGAAACTTTCACTCCCATGAAAAATCATTACACCTGTTGAGTAATAATTTCGAAGTAAAAAGATACTTCCCCCAGTTTAGACCAGAGACCAGGCCTCTCGAAAGTGACAGAATTCCGAATGGCGGGAATGGAACAAAAATTTGAAATTTCGGGGCAGTAGTGGCACAGAAAAATTAAATTAAAAAAACCAACAAGCCTAGAGTTACTGATCTGTTTTTTTTGTTAAACTCGGGCTCCCAGAGTTATGGGGGCTCAAAGCTTCGGGAATAGCTGACCAGCCTTTATGTGGAACTCGGACGCCCAGGGTCTTGGAGGTTTAGAGCTTGGGGGAAAGCCGATAATTTTTTTTTTTGTGGAACTCGGGCCCCCAGGGTTTTGGGGGTTGTGAGCTTGGGGGATAGTCGACTAGTTTTTTTGTTAAACTCGGGTATTTGAAGGTTGAGAGATTGGGGGGTAGCTGATCAGTTATTTGTTAAGCTCGGGCACCCAGGATTTCGGGGGTTTAGAGCTTGGGTGGTAGCCAATCAGCTTCTTTGTTGAACTCGGGCCCCCAGGGTTATGGGGGGTCAAGGCTTGGATCAAGGGGGGAATAGCCGACCAGTTTTTATGTTGAACTCGGGCGCCCAGGGTATTTGGAGGTTGAGAGTTTGGAGTTTAGCTGATCAGTTATTTGTTTAACTCGGGAACCCTGGGTTTCGGGTGTTTAGAGCTTGGGTGGTAACCAATCAGCTTCTTTGTTGAACTCGGATGCCCAGGGTTTTGAGGGTTCAAAGCTTAGGGGTAGCCAATCAGCTTCTTTGTTGAACTCGGGAGCCCAGGGTTTTGGGGGTTTAAAGCTTGGGGGATAGCTGATCAGTTTTTTTGTAGAACTCGGGCACCCAGGGTTTCAGGGGATAGCTGATCAGTTTATTTATTGAACTCGACGCCCAGGGTTTTGGGGAGTAGCTCATCAGTTTCTTTATTGAACGCTACGCCCAGACTTTTGGGGGTCTAGAGCTTGGAGGATATTTAAAAACTATTTTAGTTAAAAACTTGTTTATTAGTATTCACGCCCAGGGTTATGGGGTTGTAGGCTTGTTGGTTTAATTGTTTATTAGTTAATTATTTTATTCATACATACGCCCAGCGTTATAGGATTGTAGGCTTGTTGGTTTATTTGTTTATTTATAAATTTATTTATGAATTTTTTTGCCTAGTGTTATGGGGTTGTAGGCTTGTTGGTTTATTTGTTTATTTATAAATTTATTTATTAATTTTTTCGCCCAGCGTTATGGGGTCGTAGTCTTGTTAGTTTATTTGTTTATTTATAAATTTATTTATTAATTTTTTCGTCCAGCGTTATAGGGTCGTAGTCTTGCTAGTTTATTTGTTTATTCATAAATTTATTTATTAATTTTTCCGCCCAGCGTTATGGGGTTGTAGGCTTGTTGGTTTATTTGTTTATTTATAAATTTATTTGTTAATTTTTACACGCCTACAATTATGTGGTTGTATAGGCTTGTTGGTTTATTTGTTTATTTATAAATTTTTTCGCCCAGCGTTAAGAGGTTGTAGGCTTGTTGGCTTATTTGTTTATTAATAAATTTATTTATTAATTTTTACACGCCTAAAATTATGTGGTTGTATAGGCTTGTTTGTTTATTTATAAATTATTTTATTAATATTTACGCCCAGCGTTATGGGGTCGTATGCTTGTGGGTTTTTTTAATTTAATTTTTCTGTGCCACTACTGCCCCGAAATTTCGAATTTTTGTTCCATTCCCGCCATTCGGAATTCTGTCACTTTCGAGAGGCCTGCCAGAGACAGGTGACTTGGTACAACAGAAGACCCCCTACTACAGTGATATCATTAAATGATACACGATGAAAGGTGATCCGGCACCTTAAAATTTGAGGTTAGAAAGATGTATTTTCATACATTTCAGCTCAAATTCAGTTATTACTAATGAAAAAAATTAGGGTTTTTTAAAAAGTTGAGTAAATAATTTTAGTATTAGTATAATTGATTAACAATTTAGTAATATTTATTACATATTTCAAAAAACTTGTCAATAAACAATTAAAAACTTTTTTTAAACAACTCACTCAGACGTGAATAATTAAGTGTAAAATTTTTGAACAAAAATCATTAAAAATATCTTTAAAAGTGATAAAAAAGATAAGTTTCAACCATAGTTTAGTAATCATAGTCTTAAACTCTTGTTTTTTTTTTTTTTTAAATTCATATAATTTAGATAAATTTAACATACATTAATCATAAGTTATAACTTAATCACATTAAACCAAACTGCTTAAAAATAGTAATACGAGTGAAGTATCGTCCCCTACTTTATTGTACGAGTAGTCGAAAACACGGAACAAAGATCTGATTTTGAGTAAGAGTGACCAGGCTTTTAGCTAAGAGCGCACTGTGAAGACATCTTATTCACTTACGGTGTGGCATAAAGTAAGCAACGATGCACTCTCGTATTGGTAGAGCACGCGGTTAAGAAAAATCTGTACATTATTTATTGTAACTATTGTCAAACTAACTTATAAAATAAACTCACTTAATTATCTCTAATTTAAAATATTTATTAATCTACGGAATCCTCAATCACATTTTCCTGATAGTAGGAGTACACTTATCTGCAAAAATTCACAGAAATTGATGAATATTTGATGGAAAAGATTATGCACCTGCTTGTACTATACCCATATATGTTTCAGTGAGAGTGTACACCCTTAGGAATAAACATACTGAAAAGGAAAAACTACAATACATGAAATATCGGTTGTCAAAAGATAACATACAAAAATCATTATTTTCGGCGAAATGTACGCGGATGAATAAAATAGGCATAACTGCATGCTGTATACCCAGAAAAGTCTGATATAACCGTCAAATCATCCGTCTTAACTGTTAATCGGCATGTTAAGTAACCTATGAAATCTTCGTATATTTTGTATATTTTCTATGTTTTTTAATAGTTAAGACGGTTGACTTAACAGCTATATCAGACTTTTCTGTGTGTGGCAGGTTGAAAGACCGCGTGTAAAAAGTGAAACAAGTTCGAATAAGTTCTTGTAAGATGGTCATAAGCTAAAGTGAATTGAACCATGAAAGGGTGCCGACGTCGTCGTCGAGCATTATTATCGCCCAGAATCGCCACTAAGGACCCAGCAGGAGCCGACGAGTAAGTCTTCCAACTCTCTCTCTCGCTCACTGGGTTTATCCCCAGCTCGCTTGCGCGGATGATTACTATTTTTATAAATTACTGAATAAAGAACTCTGTTACAAAAGGTAACATTTACTGTGTGATTTTTCCTCAAGTCTCCTGACGAACCCATATATTAATCATTGGGTCCTTCTGATCCTAAAGTAACAATTGGTTACAACGGGCATTTCTTGGGGTTTGGAAGATAAGAAGAAAAGTTACAACAGACAGCTTGAAAAAAAAGTAAAGAAAAAAATTTGAGAGTGATAAAGATTGAAAGATTCGAGAGTGAATAAAGAAAATTGAAAGTGTATGAAATTGTCACGCCCTAACGAAGGAAGTGTGTGCGGATTTTGGGGAAACGGCGAATGTAAACAAACAAGTGCGGTTGGCAGTGCGTGTTGTGGTCGTCTTGAAGTAAAGCCGACAGCGATTGACCTTGAAACGAGTGCGAGTGAGACGGAGGAAAGATTTTGAATTTAGAGTCGCAGGTTTGATGAAATAAATTTTAATTTTCTAGTCCATGAGGCGTTGTAAGAGGGCGCTAACCGCGCACTGTGATCTTCCCTCTCTCTCTAACTCGATGGTAGGGCAAAACACGGAGTGCTGGATGGAACGAGTGACCGTGCAAGGAGAATTACAGTGACTATTTGATTGATTTTATATATTTTGCTCCGAGTAAATTATCACTCGCTTTTAATAAAAGTGACTAGTCTCGAGATACTCGATTTGACGGTCACAACGAAACCTCCGCAGAGGGTTACATTTAGTGAAACCATAACTCAACGGATGTGGGAGTCTATGGGCTCTACGGCACAAACAGGGTTCAGTCGGTAAAGGTGATGGCACGAACTCGCGGGATGCGGGAAATCCTGAGTCCCGCGTCCTGCGTTCCGCGTCTTGCGTCTTTGGTATGAAAGCAAAACGCGGGACATGGGACGCAGGATTCCCCGCATCCCGCGAGTTCGTGCCATCGCCTTAACCCAACAAAATCTACGAAAAAAATCTACGACGACAAAATCTACGACAAAAAAAATCTACGACGACAAAACCTACGATAAAAAAAATCTATGACGACAAAATCTACAAAAAATCAAAATTTACAAAAATTCGAGTATTTACGAAAAAAAAGAAATAGTTCACGGGCTATGTTTTGAAACAATGCGCGCGTGAGGGCCGAAAGCCCCCCGAAGAGCGCGCCCTAAACCGAGTGTTTACGTGTTATCTAAGCTGAAATAACCTTCAATTATATAATACATAGACACTACGCGTATGTTTGTGTACTACGGGAGTACTGACTTGATTTGAAATCAGATAGCTTAATTTCATTACCACTGAAGCGTCGTTTGGTGTTCGTGTAGCTACGCTTGTTGTTTTATACGTTTTAAATTAAAAGTAAAATTATGATCTTGTATGAATATTTTTTGTTAAATGTTTTGTTAAATGTTTAAAATAAATATGAATGTACGCATATTATTATGTATAAAAAATTATGTATGAAAAAAGAATGTACATAAATATGTGTCGAATATATAATAATTGTATAATTGTGTATTAAATGTGTTAAAATTTCATTTACATAAATTTTTTCTATAAAAATAAAGTTTTTAATTATTTGATTAATTATTTTACTTAGAATATTAATTTATATTTAATGATAATTTATTTATAGTATTTATTTTATTGATTTAATTTTAATTTAACAAGAGATATTAAAAGATTTGTTTTCAATTTTTACAGTTTTTTTTTTTTTGTAGATTTTGTCTTCGTAGATTATGTCGTAGATTCGTCAGCCACTCGCTGACTGAACCGACCTTTGTGGCTGACGTACCTCAAAGCACTAGGTTGAATGCTACAACGTTAAACCCTATCGTGCCACCGTTTATACCTGACGATCGAAATTTTGGTACGACAAATACGTTCTCCAATGGTCAGCACCGGTACACGGATGCTGGGAGAGGGGGGCGCGAGTCCCCGGAACCACGCGGGTACTCAAACGCATGGCGTGAAGCACCAATCCGACTGGGGAAACGGATCAACCCACAGCCGTCTTATCACCAGGGGACACCTACGTCATTGGCAAGCATGACAGACGTAGGCCGTAAATTGCGTAGCTGGAAATTGAAATTTTTGGGAGCTCCGGCCAAAAACATCGACGAATTCTTGCAACGAGTGGAAGAGTGTCGTCAACTGGATCAACTGCACGAAGATGACGTGCTCATGGTCTTTAGCGAGTTGATGTCGGGGGTAGCTCTGCATTGGGCTCGACAGCATCGCAAGAACTTTGTCAGCTACGACCATTTTAGGTGGGCAGCGACTCGTCACTTTGGGCTGGACACAGGGATCCAGGTCCGGCTTAGGCAAGAAGCTGAGCGACGGACGCAAGGGGAGGGTGAACCGGTGGTCCATTACGTGACATGTCTGCGGGCGATCCTGGACCGGTTGACTCCCCCTATGAGCAGCACCGCAGCGCTCGACCTGATTTTTCGGAACTTGCATCCCGAAATCGGTAATTTTCTACGCCGTGGTACCATACGCCTGCTACCAGCTAACTCCTCCGCCCGAAGAGTCGTTGATGCTGGACGTGGCATACGACAGGCGGAAGAAACAAAACACGAACGTGACGACGATTGCAGCCGTGCAAGAACCAGTCACAGCCAAGATCGATATAAAAAAGCTGGTGGCCCAGGCCATGAATGAGCGCTATGAGGAGCTACGTAAAGCTCGCGCTAAGAGGGAGTCGGACCGAAGACCAGCCGGTCCCTCTGAAAAGCCTAAAGCACCGCTACCGAAGAAAAACCAGCAAGACAAACCACAGTCCCCAAAACAACGAAGTCCAGGGGAGAAAAAGCCAACCCCTGAGTCCGATGGCGAGAAAAATCCCAGCGCGGGCAAAGGAAAGAAAGAAAGGCTGTTTTGTTGGGATTGTAAGCTTCCGGATTACACGCGTAGGACATGTCCACGGTGAGATTCGGAAAACCCCAACGGGAGCGGGAACTAGATGGTCCGTCCCGCTCCAAAATCAAGAAGAGGACCTCGGATATGGGAGACGCAGACACCGTAGAAGTTGAAGCTCAGGTAGAGGTGAAAGACTGCTCGTCGGATGACGAAATTCCCGTGGCTAGCTCACTGGTGAACAGTGACCCGGGTCGCTGGTGGCTGCTGGTACAGATCGGGGAGTTTCGGTTGAGAGCACTCTATGATCCTGGCGCGGCAAGGACGGTTGTCGGCAAAGTGGGCGCCACTATTGCAGCATTCCTGCAAGCCAAGGTGGAGCCTACGTATGGGCCGAGGGTGAACATGGCCAACTACACCGCTGCGCCCGTAACTGGCAAGGTAGTGCTACCGTTCAATGTTGCCGGGGTCGTGAAGGAATTAACCGTATGGATAATGCCTGACCTTGACGGCGATTGCTACTTCGGAACAGACTTCATCTGATTGTTCGATGCGATACTTTTCCCACGGAGAAACGTCTTATAAATAGAGGGCGTGTCGGAACCGATACCCCTCGAGGTCGGTTCACTCGATATCTTCGAAGGGTTCGCTCGCTTCGATAGGTCTTGCTGACCTGAGCTCTAGCGAGCGCGAGCGTGTAGATCAGTTGGTCAGTGAGATGCTCCCTCCAGAGGGTGGTCCTTTTGGATGCACCGACTTAAAGGAGTACGAGATGACAATACTGACCGACAAACCAATCAAGCAGAGATACTTTTCGGTTCCGAGAAAATCGAACAAGAGATGCACGCTTAAATATCTCAGCTACTGGCCGAAGGCATCATCGAGACCTCGACGTCCAGCTGGTCGTCACCAGTCGTTATGGTGAAGAAAAACAACGATACCTACCGGCTGTGTATCGATTACCGAAAGGTCAATCAGGTCACTGAACCCAGCGGGTACCCCATCCCTCACATGGAGGTGATTCTACGGAAATTATCGAAAGCACGCTATATTTCGATTATCGATCTGTCGAGTACATATCACCAGGTGAAAGTGAAAGAAAGTTGTTGGAAGTACACAGCGTTTACGGTGCTGAACTGGGGCCTATTCCAGTGGGTGCGATTACCCTTCGGCCTTTAGGGCGGGCCGGCGTTCTACCAGAGGTTCATGAAACGGACGGTTCCTCGCGAAATTGAACGGTATGCCTACGTTTACCTAGACGACGTAATCATCATGATCGAAACCTTCGAGGAACATTTGCGGGTGCTCCGCATTATGTTAAAGGCACTCCGGGATGCGGGATTGACAATAAACCGACAAAAAATCATCGCTTTACCATCGAACATTGGAAGGGATCAGCGCGCGTAGTTCCGGATACGCTATCCCGAATGTACGAGGAAGATCAAGAACTGGCTTTCGCGGGCGTCCAGGTGAGCGAAGAGACACAAGACCAATGGTATGTAAACCTGTATCGAAAGGTGAAAGAACCGCCACGAGAATACTCGTACTGGAAAGTGATTGGAAACAAGCTCTTCACATTCAAACCAGACTCGAAACTGCGAGATCTAATCGACGTTGAAAAGGTATGGAAGCTCGTGGTACCGAAAGAAAAGTGAGCGAGCATCCTTGAAGAATGCCATGATGCACCTACCAGGGGGCACCTGGGGTACTATAAAACGCAAGAACGAGTGACGTTAGAGTACTTTTGGCCAACCATACAGACGTGACACGTTACGTGAAAAATTGCTTGGTGTGTCAGCAATATAGGGTAGAACGGTTGCCACCAGCAGGGCTCATGGGCGGGCGCATTTTCGACCGACCGTGGGACGTCATAGTGGGAGACTGCCAGGGTCCATTCCCAAAATCGAAGCGAGGCAAGGAATATGTATTGATTTTTCAAGACATGTTCACCCGCTGGATAGACTGCGTGCCGTTAAAGCGTATTGATGGGGCTAACATCATTTGAGCGTTTAAAGAACGAGTCGTCTACCACTTCGGTGCTCCGAGAGTATTCCTGAGTGATAACGGGAGCGAATTTGACAACGAGGAGGTAAACGAGTTTTTAGAAAAGTGCGGGGTCTATCACACCTTGACTCCACCAAAACACCCAAGACCCAATACGGTCGAAAGAATAAACCAGACAATAAAAACAATGATTATCTCGTTTATTGAGGAGAATCACCGAAAGTGGGATGAGCACTTGGCTGAATTCGCATTTCGTCTGAATGCGGCAAGCCAAGAAACCCTCCGGTTGTCTCCGGCAATGTTGGAGTTTGGGCGCGAACCCTTGCTGATGAACACAGTGGGACGATGAGCAGAGCTCGAGCTGCAGGTGCAGGAAGCCGCCGTCACCAAGTGGCTAGAGCGGATGGGAAAACTTCCGGACCTTTACTGGCTCGTGAAAGAAAATAATGTCCAAGCGCAAGATCGTCAAGCGAGTTATTTTAACGAACATCGACGAGATGTGACCTTTGCCCTTGGCTAAAAGGTCTGGCGTCGTAATCGAATCCTATCAAAAGTGGTCGAAGGAATCACCGCTAAGCTAGCTCCAAAATTCTACGGGCCCTTCGTGATAATGAGACAAGTAAGCCCTTATATCTATATTCTACATAACCTTGAAGGCAAATACATTGGTCCGGAGTATGTAGAATACCTCAAACCCTGTCACGACGGCAAACAGATAGAAGGTACTCTCGTCGAGCCAGGCACGAGCATGCCGCTGGTGGTAAACGCGGACAGCGAGGACCTCGACGAGTCCTGCGAGCCGACAGAGAAACGTAAAAATCCACCGCGGGCAGCGAGACAAGCGCTCGCTGTAAAACCCGTACCAGTGAGAAAGCGTGGCCGACCGAGAAAGACCACAGTCGTGGTGAAACGTACGACACGAAAAACGCGAGAGCGCGGGGAGAAAGGTAGCACGAGTGTGAGTATGAAAGCGGCGGGTAATACACCCGAAACTTTGATTGTAAAGCGAAAGCCCGGTCGACCAAGAGGACCGGCGAAGAAGGTGCCGGAGGCCTCAGCTGCCGTCTCCCCGAGACGGACACGAGTGAGCGCGAAAGTATGAGTGTGTAATTAATTGTTGACTGCGGTCGTATATATATATATATATATATAAATTTGTTTCTTCTTCCAATGATGGCCCAGTAAGGTTGAGAGAGTCGAGTTGGTAGACCTCGGTTACCAACATCTGGGGGAGGGGGGTTGTATCGAGCAATCCCGGTACAGCTCCCCTGGGCCTCATAGTTAGTTAAGTCTCTTTGTAGTTAGCAGTCATGCTAACCCATTGTCAACACCGGCAAGCAGCAGCTCGAGCTGGCGCTGAGCACGAGAGTGAGAGAGACAGAGAGAGCGGAGCTACGCGCCGGCTGACTGGCAGCGGGCTCGGGAGTTGAGCAGCAGCAGCGCCCACGTATGGATCGTGATCGCCTGTTTTGTACGCGTCTGTAGTTTTGTGCTTTATTTAACGTGGTAATCATGCGTCCTTTGCTGCCCTTAACCCCGACTCTATGCCAGGGTGCCGATGTCATTTGGTCCTTCTGACCCTAAAGTAACAATTGGTTAATTCCTTTTAAAAATCATAACGTCATCTTTCTACTAGGTTTGAACGGGATCATCTCTCTATCGTTATCCGTTCATCTCTAATTTGATTTTGAAACATGATTTTTTAGAATCACATTCAGAGGATGCGATGGAGGGTATTAGGGAAATCCATCAAAAGTCTATCAAGAAGGGGTTTCCTAAGGCGTTGGAGCTACTTCGGATGAGAGAGGCAGCACAGAGAAGACGCAGGGAGATGCAGAGAACTGTTGGAGGTGGCGGTACAGGGTTTCCGGGAAAGCTCCAGCGTGTCCTCGGTCCTGTGTGCAAACGAAGGCTGCTGCACGGTCAAGCCGAAAAAGAAGACGAACGCCATGCTGACATCGGGGCTGCAGACCCAAAGACAAGCGTCGCATTATCGTCAAAAGTGAGAATATTCGTGTCAAAAACTGACTTAAAATCTTGGAATGGCCCGATCATAACCAAAGTTGGGAGAGAAGACGCATAATTAGTTATACATTTATGGAAAAATGAGCGACGCGTCGCTCCTCCGGTTTCCTCAATCGAGAGAGGAACCGGAGAACCGTCTGAAAACGAGCTCTTGGTGGCAAGCGGAGTGGGGCCACCGGGGACCAGCTGGAGAAAAAGGCGTAAGGACAGGAAAGGCGCGGGGAAGCCCACCGATAGGTCCGAAGCGACCGTCTCGTGAAAACCACCATGGAAGGCTTCAGCGAAGAGCGTGATACTCCTGAAGCCACAGGCGAACACGTTATGCATGGACGTGATGAAGACCCTAAAAGAGAAGGTGAACCCTACGGATGCGGGGGGGAGGGAGGGGGGTGGACATCCAATCCCACTAGCCAACAAAAGATGGGGACATCATCGTACATGTCAGATGCGGGAAGAGCGACGCCGTCAAATTTAGGGAGGCTCTGCAGGAGTGATCGGCGAAGACTCGGTGAAGGTCCTCACAGTAACAACAAAGCTGGAGATTCTGAACCTTGGCTTGGGCATGACACAGGAGGAGACTCGCGATGGCGAAAACGACAACGACGAGTGGCGGAAATGCTTTGCAGTCATCGCCATGAAAGATACGGTGGTGCAGGAAATCCTCCGGAGGAGCAGACTTAGATTCTCTTGGTGCGAGGTGAGGGTGCGACTGTGGATTATGGTACCAAGATGTTTCCGATACTTAGGCTTTGGACATTATTGACGGGATTGTAAGACATGCACTCGAGCTGCATCAAATGCGGCAAGGAGGGACACAGGGGAAAAGGATGCGCGGCAGAGACCTCTTGCTTCCTCTGCGCAGAGGCAAGAGTCGGGGACACTACCCACGACTCTGGACATGGATCGTGCACGGTATTTCGAAACACGCTAAAGGAATGGAGAAGCAAAAATGGCAATGGATTGTGTGGATTCAGGCAAACCTGAATGGGTCCAAGCTCTTCCATCTTCAATGGTGGTGGACGAGGTGGACAGCTTACTACTTAGCAGTGAGCTATACAGACCCATTGCGACACCTATCGAAGATTCGCTTCGAGTGCGAAAGATGGACCCAGATCACCGGGGGCTGACTTTGGGTGAGACTGCGTAACGGATACAATTTAGGTGAGCGTATAGTTGTCGCCAGACTGCAGGATGAACGACTTCGAGAGGAAGGTGGCGGTTTTGAAAGATGCGATCGGAGGGATGACCAGGGTCGTGATCGTTGCGGGAGATTTTAACGTGAGAGCAGTGGGATGGGGAATGGCCCACGACAACCGTTGAAGACAGTTACTATTGGAGATGGCCGCAAGGCTGAATTTGTTAGTTGCGAACAGGAGACGTATGTAAACGTACCGCAGACCTAGATTCGGATGCTTCATTCCTGATGTTACATTGGCCTCAGCAAGGCTCATACCAAAGATTAGGGATTGGCGAGTGACTGAGCGCTACATGGGTAGCGAACACCAGTATATCTGCTGGCGATGGGCCATTCCCGAAGCACGAGGTCAGGGTGGACACGAGCGATGGGGGAATTTCGCTCGACGTACTGAGCTTTATGGAGGAAGAGCTGCAAAAAGCAGTCTCCTCCCTATAGCCAGGCCAGGTCCCAGGACCGAACGGTATATCTGGCGAGATTATACGGTTGGCAGCGAGCGAAAGACCGGGGATCTTCCTTGATCACTAGAATGAATGCTTGAGATGTGGCGCTTTTTGTGTCAACTGGAAAACTGCGAGGCTCGTTTTTCTCCCTAATAATAATAGAGGCGATCCGGACTCACCGTCTTTTTACAGGTCTTTAAGCCTGCTGGACACGCTGGAGAAGATCTTTGAGCTTCTCCTGAAGCCACGGCTTGCCGAAAGCATCGCGGCAGTGGGCAATTTCTCGACGAAGCAGAAGGGCTTTCGACCAGGCCTTCGACGATCGAAGCAATTCGTGAACTTGTGGAGGCTTTCAAGAGCGCCCAACTGCATCGCTATGTGATTAGACAGATTGTTGCTAATGACTCTCTAAGTAAGAAACGCATTCCACTTCGCTCGGTGGTGGGACATTCGAGGCTCGTTGAAAGACGAATTCGAAACATCGGATTACCTAATGCGGGTTATCGAGGACTATTTTACTCACAGGACCTTAACCTACGACATGAAGGACAGTAAGAGAACCGGGAGGATTACAGCTGGCGTAGAACAGGGCTCAATAATGGGCCCGACCTTCTGGATCGCAGTGTATAATTCTCTGATGGGGCTGAAACTGCCACAGGGTGTTTTCATCGTTGCTTACGCAGATGACGCCGCATTCGTCATCGAGGTACAGGATATGGGGGAGGCCAAGGACAAACTGCGCGAGGTGATGGTGATGGTGCGCGAATAGATGCGATCCCATAGTTTTGAGCTAGCGCTCGAAAAGACCGAGATAGTCGTTTTGACGGTGCGCATGAAGACACGATTATTCCGATGGACATAGAGCCAGTTCAGGTTCATACCAGGGGAGTCGCAAAGTATCTAGGGGAAACCTTTGATACGAAACTGTTTTATTGAAATATATCAACTAGGTTGCGAGGCAAGCCAAGGAGCGCGTTGGGATGCTTGGTCGGCTGATGGCCAATGTTAACGGAACCAGTCCGAGTAAGCGGAGGCTCTTGATGGCTACCATGCTTTCCATTACGGCGCACAGATATGGACACCAGTGCTGAGAAAGCGGAATGACTAGAAGGTTCTGACGAAAGTAAAGCGCAGGGAGGCACTTAGAATAGCTTTGGCATACATCTCCGCGGAGGCCGTCATTACGGGTACCCCCTCCCTCTCCTATTGACCTGCTGGCTGTTGAGAGGAGAAGGATCTACTACATGGACCCACAGGTTCCTAGAGAGTAAGCGGCAGTGGAAGAACGTGAATGGTGTTAACTTACCAAAATTTGTAGATTTACGCTCATTTGGTAATATTAGAAATATTTAGTAAAATCACACCACTGGTTCATGTTCCTATTTTTTACACCATTGAGCGATGTAGAATTATCAGATTCAGTGTAATTACAAAGCTTAACGATATAAACTTATGATCCCTGGTTAATTTATATCGGTGATCAAGGTAATTTTACTAGATTTATTTTTCACAGTGCATAGTTTGCTCCAAGAGCCGCAGTGACTTGATGGACTTGACTTTGAACTCTCACGCAGAGGGCCTGGGATCGATTCCTGCTGCTGGCACCTCTGAAAAGATATTTCATGCGCTTAATACCGTAGTTCTGTACGGTAGGGCGGTAAGCACGGCTCGGTCGGAGACCTATAAACGCTCTCTCGATTGAAGCGTGCTCCCTACAAAGGTCGGAAGGTACGAGCACTGTGCGCGAAAACATACCGCACCAAGGCTGGGCTAAAACTAGAACCTAGTGGGACTACGTGTGCGCTCACAGATTTACGGCCTTGGTCATCTTGGTATAGGTTTTTCCCTACGATGTGGGTTTTTACTATACCCATAGCGTATTAGCGTTGCGCCTATCGGCTATTCTGCGCTATGTCAGGAGACTGGGTACTCAAAGGGGAGAAGGGATCTCTTCCTAGGTTTAAATAAAGACTTAAGAAGAATAACCACTTACCAGGGGGTTTGGGTTACAATAGTGAAAGCTGAGTGTCCCTGAGCCGAAAGGCATCTGGGCCAATTTGTTATAACGAATAACGAACGAATACTTTGCTCTGATTTGACATATTGCTCGTATTTTCCTTTGCTTACTTCCCACAGTTAACATCAGTCAGCTATGTGGATCACTGTGGACACTAGTCTCAATGATTGGGACTTTTGTCAGCTGTTTCGGCCATCTTGATCAGGTGATAAACGTTTTTAAAAAACGAAGTGTACCGAGCTTTTGTAGGGATTGAGTGGGTTAAAGGAAAGCTCTCTAGACTTTTTCTATGTGAATTTTACAGCTATAAGAAAAATACCAATTGTTTGAAATTTTCATGTTTCTGGTTATGATTGGTGCACATTTCACAATAAATCTATAGCAAGAGGTTTATACTCATTATCAGAAGTAAGAAATGCAGCCTCAGTCTCAACTGACATTAGTTCTAGTCACCAGCTGGTTCAACTTAACTCTTTTAAAAAGTCATAAGGTATTATCTTAGATTTAGCTTTTTCAAACATAGCAAATATTATTATTAATAAAAGCGATGAATCTATTTTTGACTGTGATAAGTTTTATAATTTCTTCTTGAAACGAATACCAGCTGAAATTATGGTTCCAGAGGATGCTGAAGAATACTTTTATGATTTCAAAAAAGACAACTTTTCCAAAATACTTGAAACTTTAAATAAATTAAAATGGTCAACTGACTTTACTTGTAGCTTTATTGATTTGAATGATCTAGTGAATAATTTGACTTCAGTGATCTCCAAAGCAAAGGAGAAGAATGTACAATAAATTTACAAAACTGACAATAACTTTTCGGTGTGATATTTTGGTGAATTAAAAAATCTGATTATTGAGAAAAAAATAAATCATAATTTGTATAAGAGATAACTCAAACTATCTTTATGAATTTTTAAAAAAACTGAGTACAAAGTGTTAATTACTATGGTTGAGGTATATAATTTTGATTTAAATGCTAAAGATAAAGTAAAGGACGATGGATCATACCTTTATGATTATGTGAATAATATGGATGAATCTAGAAATCTACCTTCGCAAATGCACTTGAATGGAATCAAAGTCAACAATTTAGAAGATACAGTTAGTTTATTTGCAGATAAATTCAGTGAAATAAACAGTGACTGAGATTCAAGTGATACTAATGAAAATAAATTTGATGTTACTAGTTTATATTGTATTTCCCACTGAAGATTACAACTTTCTGCAAAATGATATTCATTTTTTTCCGAGTCTAAATAAAAAAAAAAAAAACTTTTCTTAACGATACTTGTGCCTCCACCATCCATGGAAATAAAGAACCAAATAAAAGCAAATAAAAATTTTTGTTGTTGATTTATTTAACGTTCAAGAAAAAATTTGTTATAGTTTATCCAAGCAAGCAAACTAAATGAAATTAAGGAAAAATTATGTTTATCAAAAGTATTCGCTTTTATTCCTCTAAGTCGTTGAGAGATATGAAAATGATATTAATGAATCATTTGTATCAAAAGTATTCATTTTTAATCTACCAAGTCATTTAGCGACATGTCAATGATCTTGAATGAATTCGAAAAAATTAAGGTTGTCCTTTTTAATATGAGAGATTATCTTAAGAACATTAAAAAGCCGAAAAAAATTTTTTATGTAAAACATTTAAATCAGTAGCAATAGGAAAAGCCTAATTTTTTTACACCAGAACTCAGCAGAATTAAATAGTTCGGTGCAATAATGAGCTTAGCACTCAAGAAATGGATCAGATAGTGTGTATCGTCTCGAGAGGTTATTCATATAAAGAAAGAGAATTGACGAGTTTCAAAATAATTTAGATCTTATTTTTAATTGATATTAATCTTTATTTTGACACTAAAAAAAATCTCAAAATTTACAAATGTGAACTTTAATCTTTTTAACATTTTTTTCATAATAGCCTCTTTTTTATATTTAAAACTACTAAGTCCAAAAAAAAAACATAGATAAAATCATAATCATACAAAAAACCGCGTCGCTACGAGACTGCAACATAAGATTCCAAAAGAGAAATCACGTTCTCTAGTTTAGAACACCCGTCGAAATCACGTAACTTGGCTTACTTTGATTGCCTCTTTTTTCTACCCCACTGGCCAACGTCAACGGCGCCATACACTAACCGTCACGTAAGGTTTCCTTTCGCGCTGGTCTATAAATTCATAATAATTTACGCCGCAAGACGAAAAAACCCAGAAATGTTCACATTGAACGGCCCAAAATTCAAGGCATCATTGTTCAATCAAATCCGCAAGAAAAGGCAATCAAATTAAATAATAATCATCACAAAATAAAAACAAAAGTTTGATAAAGTCATTGTAGATTTAGATGTGCAAAAATTATCTTAAAAATTAAATTAAGCTTCGAACAAAAATAAAACCATGTTGTTATCGTACATTCTTACCCCTGGTTTCGATTTGAAGATCGAAACCATTTTTGACGGGGCAGCAAAGTGGGTACATAATCGTGGATCCATTTATACCAAAAAGCATCCGCGAAATGTTGTGACAAATACCACTGCCTTCGCAGACAAACGGACTCAGGATTATAAGTTCTAAATCTTAAAGTCCCTAAAAAAGATCCTAACAAAAAATTATTCGGAGACAAGGCGGATCTTGAGGAACATGAGTAAGAGGTCTAGAATTAACTAAATATTTGACTTCCGCCAAAACCGTCCAAAAAACCTCATCACTTGGTGCATGATCTTTCAAGACGAAAGTGAGACACTCTCTCACAGATCTTATCATTCTTTCCCACGCCCCTCCCATGTGAGAAGTGGTTGGTGGATTAAATCTCCAAGAAAACTTGTGCTTACCCGCGAATGCAAGCAGCTTTTCTCGATTCATGCTACTCAAAGCTTCCCTCAGTTCCTCATCCGCGCCTATAAAATTAGTTCCGTTATCGCTGTGAAGAATCTCTGGCAAACCCCGTTTAGCTAAAAACCTCTGAAGCGCCATTATGGCTGAGTCTGCACTCAAAGAATGAGCTGTCTCAATCCAAATCGCCCGAGTCGTTAAACATGTAAATAACGCGCCCCAGCGTTTTTCTCTCCTGCGACCAAGTTTCACAAAAAGTGGACCAAAATAATCAACCCCGCAATAGGTAAAAGGTCTTACTTTATATCCTAAACGTTCCGGAGGTAAATATCCCATGATCGATTTACATGGTTGTCTCCTCAATAAACGACAAAGTGTGCATTTTTTAATTAAAGAACGTAAACGCCTTCGAACACCAACCATCCAATAACTTTGCCTGAGCTCGTTTATTTTTGTGGTAAAACTTATCGTGGTAATGTAAAATTAATAACTGTGTAACCTGGTGATTTGCATCTAAAATCAAAGGCTGAAATTTTTCACGTGTGATTTCTATCCGGTTTGAGAGAAGCTACTCTAGCTTTTGAGAGAATCATAGACGTATGTATGCTGCCTTCCGATAAAACAAAACGCCAGCATCCCACCGTCGAGTATGCTTTTTCACTAGCATCGCAAAAAACGTAAAGCTCAGTAAACAGTATTCGCTCTCCCAAAAATTTATAACATCCGGGAATTCTGCAAGAACCAACCATGATTTCCATTTAACAAATTCTTCCGCATGTAATTTTTCATCCCAACCTACTTTACTCAACCAGACGACACGCATTAAAATCCTTCCCTGAATCGTAAATGGAGAAATAAATCTCAAAAGATCGAAAACCGACATGATCACACTCAAAAACTCGCATTTGGCCGGTACTCTTTGGCCACTACAAAAATCACCCGGGGTTTTATTATCACCATATTTAAAAATCAATTCATCTGAGATTGTGCACCATTATAAACCCAAGACCCTCTCTCGCGGAGTTTCAGACTTAATCAAATTAGTCGGTTTTAAAACATCATCCTTGATTAAAATTGATTTCAAAATTTCAGGCTTATTTGAGGACCATGCGTGCATTTCCCAATTTGCTGCCGAATGATGTTCCTAACTTGAGTTTCCGCCTCAAACTCTGAGTCTTAACTTCCAAGAAAATCATCCATATAGAAATTATTGACAATTGATTTTGCCGCAAGAGGTTAGATCGATTTGAATTCGTTCGCGTTTTTATTTTTAATGTACAGAGCTGAGGTAGGAGACGATTTTGAACCGAAAACAAGAACGTTCATAACATACTCTACAGGCTCACCTAACCTATATAACTACCCCTCCAAAAAAATCTTTGTGCATCGCGATCTCTTTCTAAAATTTGAATTTTCATAACCATGTCCCTCATATCTCCCTTAACTGCCACAAAATTCTGTCGAAAACGCATCAAAATTTCCAGCAAAAATCTCAAAAGATCCGGTCCCGAAAGCATCAAATCATTAAAACTCGTGGAACCCGATTTTGCCGCCGCGTCAAAAACTACCCTCACTTTATCCGGCTTGTTTATGTTTCGAACCCCAAAATTAGGTAGGTACCAAACCAAACCTCGAGGAGCCCCAGTCACTTTCTGAGCGTAACCCTTTGCGATTAACCGATTCATTTTGACGTTATATAATTGCGCGTTTTGGGATTCGCGATCTAATTTTCGTTCTAAAGAATAAAGTCTTTTTAAAGCAGTCACCCTCCTTACCAGCAAAGAATAAAAATTCTCCCGCCACAGGAGACCTATCTCCCAAACAGTATTCAATCAACGACGGCAAGTTTTATCAAGAATTTTAATAGCACGTTTCTCGGACTCACCAACATTAGGTAGAATACTAACGCCCAAAACGTCCAAGTCAAAATTACGTAAAACTAAATCAATCAAATCATCATATTCATCATATTTTTTGTTCAAATAATTTAAAAAGTTATAATTTAAAGCATGAATTTTATTTAACTTAGTCAAAAAAGGTTTAGTTTTTCCATGAACAGACCACCCAAGAAAACACTGTGAAGGTAACAAGTCATATTTTTACAATTCAAATTTTTCCAATTCGCCCCTTTCAAAAAAATATTAACATTTTTTCTTTCTAAAACTAATTGGTCGCAAATCTTTCTATTTATAATTAAAACCGCCGATCCCTCGTCAAGTAATGCAAAGTAGTTCCCTGAAAATATTAGACCAAAAATATGTAACAGAATTATCTTTAATAAAACGCTATCATACAGTCATATATCGCGATTTATGTTCTCAGAAGAACGAACTTGATCTGGAATAGCCGCAGCAGCAGGTACATTATGGTCACCCGCCAATTTCCCCGCATCACGTTCGTAATGAAGAATTTTATGATGACAAAAATCACACTTATCGCATGAAGGTTTCTCTCTATACTCTCTACCTTGGGTTTCCCACAAACCACTTCTCTCTACCTCAGCTTCATGAATCATAAAATCCGCGATTTTCTCAAACGAAGCTTTTTCATCACCTACACTAGCTGCATACTTTGCATAACTCTGAAGCATAGATTCCGGTAGTTTACTTAAAACCTCGTTTGTAAACTCAGGACTGTAAAATTGACCCAGTATACCAAAATTACCGTCTCTACTACCAAGTGACTTAAGGTTGTTGGGTCGGTGCGAGAGAGAAAGAAATACTAGTGTGAGTCGAACGGAGAGATTCACGGCGCTCTCTGTATCTCTCGCACTCGTGGCACAACATAGCACCTAACCCAAGATTTTTGTGATTATTTTTTTCTCAGCTCATAAGGTCCACTGGTAATTGCTTTTAATTGATAAGTGTTTCAAAAAAGTTTTTCTTTTACCCTGAATTTTTTCATTAAAATATACTTGTCAGGTCCTATTAAACTTTCAAGAAAACAGTGATCCCCATAAGCTCACGTGTTAAACAAATTTGGCAATATCTTTTCTCCCAAGGTTCATTTTGCCCTAAAAATTTAGTGGCATCAATAAGAAGCAATTACCTACAAAATGAGTACTTTTTTGTTGTAATCTACTTGTCAGATCATGGACTGACACTACAACCCTAATAGCCAGAACAGCATTCTGAAAATTCAATTAAATCACTCTTACCGGAATCCATGCTCAGGACTCTTTACATTTTTTACAATTTTATGTACTATCTTGCTTCCCCGAAACGTTGCTCAAGAGTACGCATAATCTGATTGAAATCGCCACCTGAAGCAAATAACGATCCCACGGCTTCTCGAGCGCGATCTCTCAACGAATCGTACAAACGCATTGTATTCTCACGTACTGTATACTGGTCCATTTCAGTTGAAATATCAAAAGCCTGTTTGAACCTCAACCAATCAAATGGATCACCATAAAAAGACGACAACTTATTCGAAGACATGTGATTCAAAAAACTAACATTCGAAATACCCTGGTAATTCCTCGAAAACAAACTTTTCTCAATGGCATTTGCCAAATGCGATATTGAATCCAAGCCCGAATTCTCTAAGAAACACGTGTTTGGTTGAGATTGGTAAAAATCAAAATTTGCATAATTTAATCGCGGTGCTTGAGAAAATCTCGGAATTGAAAAATCATTTTCTTCAAAATAATCTTCTTCCAAACTTGGGCTCGGGGAACCCTGACGTGGAACATCCGTTGATTGTCGTTGACTCGATTGACGTAGCCTCGTTGATTAGCCATTGTCTGGTCGTAAGACTCCTCGAAATTAGCACGTCGCGCAAGTGGGTTTATGACGATTGGGCTGCTCGTGGTTGGTGGAACTGCTGGAAAATTCCCCTACGAAGACAAGTAACCTCTAGGTATCGGTTGCATCTCGGAATGATGATCTCGTAAATGCTCGATGACGAAATCTCGCTGCGGCTGGAGCACTCGCAGCAGGAATGCCGTTTGATAGGATGAAGCTCTCGGGACATCTCTTGATCGATGTAGAAAAACCAACCGATGATTCGGTGAGGCTACTGGGATTCTCTCGACCGGCTTAAAAGTAAACTTTAATCTTTTTAACAGTTTTTTCTTAATAGCCTCTTTTTTATATTTAAAACTACCAAGTCCAAAAAAAAACATATATATATATTAAACAAAAAACCACGTCGCTACGAGACTGCAACAAAAGATTCCAAAAGAGAGATCGCGTTCTCTAGTTTAGAACACCCGTCGAAATCACGCAACTTGCCTTATTTTGATTGCCCCTTTTTTCTACCCCACTGGCCAACGTCAACGGCGCCATACACTAACCGTCACGTAAGGTTTCCTTTCGCGCTGGTCTATAAATTCATAATAATTTAAGCTGCAAGACGAAAAAACCCAGAAATGTTCACAATGAACGGCCCAAAATTCAAGGCATCATTGTTCAATCAAATCCGCATGAAAAGGCAATCAAATTAAATAATAATCATCACAAAATAAAAACAAAAGTTTGATAAAGTCTTAGTAAATTTAAATGTAAAAAAATTACTTTAAAATTAAATTAAGCTTTGAACAAAAATAAAACCATGTTGTTTTCATACACAGTGCCAGCTGCTTTTTGAAAAATAGTGTCACTTTTCACTTATTAGAAATGTCCATTAAAAAATCTTTAAAAACATTTTTTGTAACTTAAGGTAGGAGGTATGGTACTTTTATAAAAACAAAATCGCATGAAACTTGATGAAAATGTGGCTAGTAGTGTAATATTGATGCCCTTAAATTTTGTGGGCATGATAGGGACCAATAAAAAAGATTTAACCAATGGGGAAATCATAATATTTTTATATACAACCTTGAAATTCAACTTGAAAGAAAGATAGGAATTTTCCGACAGGAAATTCTTGCCAGGCAGACCAGCAAAAAAGCCTTACCCCGCACGGGCAGCCAGTTCACAGACCGTATGAGGAGTAACGCGGCCAGAGTCGGAGCCCGTACGGGCCCCCAATCTAGTCCGGATGACCTTGTCGACATGTGGAAGCTGCAAAAACGCCGTCTCACATGACCACACTCCACTTACCTTTACTTTTCTCATAGGTTCTTAAAAATAACTCCTGGTGCACCCACTCGACTTCTCCTAGAATTTTTTCTTGTAGCCAGTGCTTTAAGAAAAAAAAAAAAAAAACGTAATCGGTGCACAGGATCAAAGTAAGGTACCTATACCTCGGGTCGACTTTGAAAGTGTTTTGTTCAACTCGCCAGATCTCGTCAACAACGGAATATTTTGCTGTTGAAATTTTAGCACCATAATTTCAAACTTTTTTGGCTACCAATAGAATGTTTCAGATATTTGTAGCCACATAATTATACATAAAAAATAAAAAATAATTAGTTTCTAACCTAAAATTTTGGACTAAAAGTAAGCATAAAAGATTGGAGTTGAAAAAACTGTCGGTAAGGAAGTTTTTCATCATGTGTTGCAGAATTTCACTGTAAAATTTTAAAACGATATTCCCAATACGTAAAAAATTACAGTATTTCCTAGAAAGTGGCTGACTCTGCCTGAGCCAATCTTGAGCACTAAGCTCATTATTGCACCGAGCTATTTAATTGTCGACTTGTATCTAAATACTATGACTCTTTCTTTCCCGTTACCTAAAAGCAGAATGATAAATTCACAAATATAAGTTTAATACTTACAAGGAGAGGCTACACCCTGCGGGTCACGAATCGTAACGAAACTTTGGGGATTGTTTTCTAATATCAAAAAATGAAGAAATCCATCAATAATTTCGTCCAATGCGGCCTTGATATCGACTCGCCATACAGCTTTTGATGAGCTTGACCCTGTGCTAAGAGGATTTCTAAAAGCATTTTTTAGAGTTTTTTGGCTTTTTTGAACTTTAATTGTACGTGGACATCTTTATCAAAACGATGTCTAATAATATTTTTTGTCAAAAATTCATGAAAAAACAAAAAGAATGCGAGGTTGCAGAATTATGTAAGTGTAATAGACTATAAAGAGGAATTTTTGAAAAATTAGCTAAAAAACCGAAAAAGTGCTAAAATGCCATATGAGCTATATGGCGAATAGATATCAAGGCTCCATTGGACGGAATTATTGATGGATTTCTTCATTATTTGATATTAGAAAACGATTCCAAAAGTTTTATTTGAATCGGTGACCCGCAGGGTGTAGCCTCTCCTTGCTAGTCTTCTTATCTAGTAAATTTTTTTGGCCTTTTTTTTACAAATTAGAGTCCACTATATCCTAAGTTGTCAGCATGGAGTAATAAGAAGGAGACCACACTATTGCAAGGAATTGGACCCGATTAACCAGCCGAGATCGCGAACTCCGCTGAACGGAATGGCCCTTTTTAACTGTTTACAGCGCGCCACTGGCGGCGGCCGAACTAAAAATGTAAACAAAGCACACTAACCTTTGATTTGAATAGTGCTCAAACAAGTTTTAGATTTTAATGAAAAATAATATTTGTTTATGATTCCTAATGATGAATTTTAATAAAACAATTACAAAGGATATCAGAAAATAGGTCATTTATTCCGTTTAAACGTTAATTAGCTAAACCTAAATCCTTATACTCAAGTGGGGGGCACAACTTAAATATAACTTTCAAATTATTCATCATCATGGTAATTAGTGGCCCAGGTGAAGCAAGCGAGCTTCGTAACCGAGAGGCTCCAGGTTTGCAACCCTCCACATTTTTTTTCCCATTTTTTCACAAAACTATTGGTACGACAGATTATAATTAAAAAAAAAATTTTAAATTGATAAAAATAATCAAACTTCAATCCAAAAATTTTTTTCAACGCTGTATTAATGAATTGTTCACTCGGTTCAAATTTCAATTTGAAAAAGTCGCTCCAAAAAACAATTGACGCGAGTAAGTATTTGCGTTTAGAACCATGTGAGTACCAAACAAATGACAACATTTTCGACGTAACTGTTGAACGGAGTGCACGTTGTTTTATGAAGTATAATAATAAATATTTGCAATGTCTTGTTATGTTGAAGGCTGTGGTACAAAGAGAAACGCTAAATCTGTTGAAAAGTTGTCATTGTTTAAAGCACCATCGGTAAAGTACTGTGTTAAAAATTGTTTTTTTATTTTTATTTTTTTTTATGTAAACAGCTATACTACAAAAATTCATTGCATTGGTATTCATGGGGGGTTTAAACAAATAATGTTTTGTATTAAAAAATACAGACGTAAAATATACAAGAGCTTACAAGTTACAAGCTCTTTGAGACCGCATTTCAAATTATTTTTTAACGACAAAACAATTTTTTTCCAAGTATACCTCATCGCTATCACTGTTAGGAAATTGTTTAGTTTATGATATTATGATTTTCTATAAATTATTTTAAATTTAAAAATAAATTTATTGAGCAGTGGACTTCCTAGACCTAAAAAATAGTAGGTATATTAATTCCAGCTTATGTAATGTTTTTATATTACAACTATAATAGAATAAAAACATAGTGTTTCTTTATTTAAGTATTTTAATGAGTTATTTTTACTAAAAAAAAAATAATTGATTTAAATGAACCCATAAACGCCTGAAAGCAAAAAAATTTGCTGTAATCTTTGGGCTTAAACATGTCAAAGATAAACTTGAAAAATTAATCGATAAATTATCATTCTTTTCTACGGTAAAAAAAAAAGAAATTAGTGCCCTCCGTAAAAATAGATTGAAAAGAAAAATGCATGACGAATGTGATTTTTTTTTTTTTAATTAGCTAATAAAACAATTCTTAAACAAATTTTTTCGGTATTTTCAATTACAGGATCTCGTAGAGCATCATTTAAAATATTAAGCATAGAAATATTCCGACTAATTTTTTGAACATTTTTTAGCCGAAACTAAACTGGAAAATTTTTGAAATAGAGTTACGGTTACTACATAGATCAATTGCAAAATTCATTGCAGAGTAAGTGTTGGCATATCAATTAATCATTTAGGAATGAAATAAAAAATAAAAACAATTTTTTTTTCGTTTTTTTTTCTTATGATTTTAAAGGATGCGCTCAGTACTTGGCAAAAAGCTATTCCAGGCGGTAATTCATTTTCCAAAAAAGACCTTGTTTGCGAGCTACATTTTCGAGATGGCGATGTAGAGAAAGAATTTGAAAAAATAAAATTATTTGATGGTACTATTTGTACCATTCCCAAAGATAGACCTAAGTTAAAAAAAGGTTCAGTACCTTGTATTTTTCCCAAAAACACTAGCGATAAGGCAAAACTTGAAAACAATTCAGATATTCAGTATTTCTATCAAAATGAGACTCCCAATTTGCAAAAAAGTAAGTAGCATTTACAATTGTGAAGACTTTTCAATTATTATAGTAATTCTTTATCTCTCATTGGGGTATGTCATTTCCAATGCAAAACTTAAATTTAATTTTTACATATTTGGTCGTTGTTTTCTCATAGGAAAAAATCGTTTTATTTAATAACATTTCTTTTTTAACTCTACAGTTTTTATTATAATAATGTATAATTATAGTTAAAAATAATGTATTGATAATATTTATAAAAATTTTATTTATGATTTAGCAAGTTCCAAGCTTTCATCGGTGATAAAACCAAATTTATTCATATTAAATATTTGAGTATCTGCAGGTTCTTCAAGTGTTATCGAAGACAGGTGTATACAATGCAATGATAATAAAATAGAAAATATTTGTGACGAAACAAACGTTGACGAACCGATCGATTTAAATTTTTCTAATGAAAATTTGGTGTTACAAACTGACGATTCACAGTTAATTAATAATCCAAAAAATCATTCTGACTACATAGCAGATGTGGAGAACAGAAAACCTCAAGATGGAAAAGGCACATCTGCTACTGCAAAATTCTTACGTATCTGTGATGAAATTGAAAAAATTTCCCAAATACTTCCTTTAAGTGGCAGTTGGGTTCCACAAGTAATATCAAACATGCTTATGCCATGTATAATGTGTTCTGAATTTAATAACGGTTACTCTAAAATTTTAAAGCACATTGTGCTTTCTCCAGATTTGTCTTTTCAAGTAAGTAAAATTTAGAATCAATTAAATTTTCATATTAATGCAAAATATCTAATAAACCAATATATATTAAAAAAAAAAAAAAAAAAGAATAGCAAATCTTTGGAGCTGCTAATAACTCGAAAGCTTAGTTTCACCTGCACAATTCATTGTATTCAATTGGTGTACTTACTTTACTTTTAATTTTGTCAAAACGTTAATTTAGTTATTCTTTCTTTTAATTGCCCTTGCAATAGATTTTTAACGATGACTAGTATAGTACTAGCAATAACTAGTATCTTTCATTGCAGAAGCGCGCTTAAATTGAAATATGTTGTTAAGTTATGAATAAAAAAATTTATAATATTGTAATTAATCTTATTGAGTTATTATTAAAATTTCAAATGTTTTTCGTAACATCAGTCGATCTTACTTAAAAATAAAACTTCCACGTTTCTTTAGTCGCTACGTTCTTGGTTCAATAAAAATAGAAAGAAAAAAAACCTACAATCTTTGTGGGATTAAAATATTTGATTTAAATCTTTTGTTTCATTAAAATTAATTATTACTACAGAAATCTGTAATTAACTTTAAATTAAAATGATGTTATTTCATGTCTTACTCAAATAAGACGATTCGTAGATTATTTACACTTAAAAAGTATGTACTTAGGGGTCATTCACAAAGTACGTCACCAATTTTTTAGACACTTCTGACGCCCCCCCCCCCCCCTTGTAACAGATAGTCACATCTTCGCAAACCCCTCCCCCTAAAAGTACGTCACCATTTTATCATTAACCCCCCCCCCTTTTTCTGGGAAATGAACTACTATAACTTTTCATAAGTGTTTAAAAAATTAACAGTAATAATAAATGAAAACAAAAACTTTTAGATGGTATGTTTAGTTTTAGTCATAATTATAACGTTACTTATTTTATTATTACTTTCATTTTTATTTTAATACTTAGTGCATTAGAGTTAAATCAATAGTTAATTAAGGATCTTTGGTACTTACAAAAAAATGCAACCGTTTTGTCAATTTTAATCGAATCTTCTAATAATTTATATCAAAATAATCGTTTGCGTTATTCCCTATTCTTGTCCATCTTAGTTTTTAGAAAAATCGAATTATTTTTTTAAGCAATTGAAGAGGTGGTCTAAAAAAATCAAGCATTTTTTTTTCTTAATCATTTGTAACTCTCTCAAAAATGCAGAGATCGCTGAAAAAACTGTGAGGTAGTTTCGGTGACACTTCAAAGAAAATTTTAATATTTTTAAAATATTGAATTTCAAATTTTTTTTATTTAATAAAATTTTTCATAAGATTACGTGTTCAATTATTTAAACAACAATTTCAATTTTTGACAAACCAAAACGGAGAAAAATCGGAGAAAAATCCAACGTTTATTTTAATATTAATTATTAGAAGATTCAATTAAAATTGACAAAACTGATGCATTTTTTTGTAAGTACCAAACATCCTTAAAGTAAATTAAAACTATAATACTTTTTAGCAGGGGCGCAACAACTCCTTCCAGCTAGGGGGTATCCTGAAGTCCAACCCTCTCCCCTCTCCCCCAATGAAACTGACGTCTAAAAAAAAAAAAAAAAAAAAATATGAGTTTAATAAATAGACTGGTTAATCATCCCCCAAGCTCTAAACCCCCAAATACCCTGGGCGCTCGAGGTCAAGATAAAAACTGATCAGCTATGCTTCAAGCTCTAAACTACCAAGACCCTGGGCGGCCGAGTTCAACAAAAAAACTGGTAGGCTATCCCCCAAGCTCTAAACCACCAAGACTCTGGGCGCCAGAGGTCAACGAAAAAATTGGTCAGCTATCCCCCAAGCTCTAAACCCCAAGAAGCCCTGGGCGCCCGAGGTCAGCGAAAAAATTGGTCAGCTATCCCCCAAGGGAGAACTCGGGCGCCCACAGTATTTGGGGGTTTAGAGCTTGGAGGATAGCCCACCAGTCTTTTTGTTGAACTCGGACGCCCAGAGTATCTGGAGGTTTAAAGCTTGGGGGATAGCCGACCAGTTTTTTTGTTGAACTTGGGTGCCCAGAGTCTTGGACACCCCTAAATAATTGTAAAGGGTGTCTTCTACTAGCTTAGGGGGTGTCAGGACACCCCCCCCCCCCCACCCCCATTGTTGCGCGCATGCTTTTTAGTAATACTGAAAAATTTTGACGGTAAAATACAAAACCAATTTTTATCTTTCTTTTACATCTTCCAAGGATTTTTCATACAATTTTTAATAGATTCTATTACAGGAATATTATTTGATGGATCAGTTTTATCTATATTTGAAGAATCATACTCAACGTCGGATTCTTTGATCCATTCAGTATCTTCTGCTCCTGTTTCTTGATCTTTTTTTATAATCATTAATTAGCGTGCTCGTTGAGCTGCAATTTTAACGGGTCGAATTTTGGTAGCACGAGCCGATGTTTTTTTGTGCGTTTCTTTAATATGCTTTTTAGAAGACGTGAAATTCATTTTGGTGCGATTAAATCTTGAGAAAGAAAAAGAAAAGAAAAAAATTGTATGCATGTGCAATTTTACTTAGTTTTAAATTTTCATCAACGAGATTCATGTAAGTATTATTTTTTTATTTAACTTTTTAGTAAAAAATATTTATTTATTTTTTAACAGAAATCATTTCTAAAAAAAACTTTTGTTTCTTAAAAAAAATTTTTTTTTTGTGACGTAACAATCATATTAACCCCTCCCCCTCCCCAAGTCACCAATAGTAACATCTCAAAAACCCCTCCCCCCCTCCCCCGTGGTGACGTACTTTGTGAATGACCCCTTATCTCAATAGTGAACATTTTAATACATACTTTCTTTTTTCTTTATAGATTTACATAGAAGAAGAAAAAATTAATTTGGAAGGACAATATGTAATCGAAACAATAGAGGATTTAAAAAAACTTATAAAAATTGTTTCAACTAGTATTTATCCTTGTCAAAAAATTGATGATTCCCACAGGTAAACTCTTCGTTCGACATTAATTCTTTTTAGTGTAATGGTTTCTGCATATTTATAAACTATATTGATGCCTATATAATGCCCTTGAATACACTGGGAAAAAATTGGGGATGACTCTCCTCACGCAAGGTGGCGGTAGCTACCCGACGCTCAGGGGAGAGGGAAACTCATTGTGGGTAAGGAGAAACTCATTGTGGGCTTCGATCTCCCCACCTTGTTGTGCACCACGGTCCCCTACAAGCGTCTTACATTAGACTTTTCTACAGCGCGCTGCATAGCATGCATGATACCGACTTTGCCGAGTGAAGAATAATTTTTAAATTAATTTATTAGAGTTTATATAGTCTATTAGTCGTAAAATTAAAGTTTACACGAAGTGCAGTGCACAGTTAATGTGATCAATATGTTGGACCCGGCTGCAGGTAATATATATGAAAATAATAGATTATGTTTTTCATTTCTCAAAAAGTAACATTTTAATTTGTAATTAATTCGAACTGCAATCAAATTAATATTGCTTCAAACAAGAATGAATATTTTCACATAGTTATAGATTCAAGCAATAATATTAGAAATATAAGAAAAACTTAAATTTGGTTTTAAGTTTTTTTTTTTTTTTTTTTTTTTTCTTTAACTTAAGCATGGTTTTTCTAATATTTATTTTTTTATGCTTTTTTCATAAACAAGAGTATTAGAAACATACAAAAACCTAATTTGATTAAACACCCAATTGTTAAAGCTCAATTGATAATCAATTGATAATCAATTGAGAATCACTTGAGAATGTGGCCAAAATAACAATTAAAAATCAATTGATTCTCAACTGAATTTTTTTTTTGTAATGATAATAATAATAAATTTTTTTAAATAAAAAATTAAACGTTTTTAAAGTACCTAGAATATATATTTTTTCATTTAAAGAAATGAAGGTTATAATATTTGTCAGACCTTATTCTAAGGAAGGTTTTGTAACTACCGAAATTTCAAATTAGTTACACTTTAAATCCTGCACAACCTACTCTACAATAGGTAAGCGTCGAGGTGGGCGTCTCCTTTTTTCTTAATGAGCTTATCTTATTCCATTTTCGACGAAAAATTAGTTAAGTAAGTTAATCTTCTGTTCAAGTTTATTTTCAATTTAAATTTTAGCTTGAATTTTTGTTCGAAAAATTTGTTTTGGTAACTACCGTTTTGAGTTTTGTTACTACCGATTTGTTACTTTCGGTACCCTTAGAATAAAGTCTGATATTTGTTATTTTATAATATATTTGAAGCATTTTTAAAATCTTTATTTGAAAATGCTTCAAATAACGATTTTGATGTAGGTAGCACCTTTTTTATTTACGGTTTTTTGGTGTTTACCTTGATAATTTCACCGGTGTTTATGCATAAAAATGCTTGAATATCATCTTTACACAGCTTAAATAAAGTTTTGTGAGTTTAAACATGCAGAATATTTATATTGGAGCTTTCAAAGTTAACGTAGTTTTTACGAAAAACCACTCGACGGCCGGGCCGGTGAAGATAATCTCTGTTGAGTTTTTCGTTTACAATCTTCTGTTGAGGAGCTGATTTTGAGTGTAGTATTTAGTGATATTAAATTAAAATCAAGCGAATTTAACCATCCACAGCGATAAACAAGTGATTTTGATCAATTTTTAATCAAGGTTAGGAAGTTTGATGCGAAAAATATGCGTAAATTGCGAAATTTAGGGGTGCCATTCTGGGGGACGGTTCGGGGGGACACTTCTGAAAATTCTATTTTGGTGGGTTCCAACTTCGTGGACATGACTTTGGAGATAGTTTATAGTAAATTGAGCAGTTTTTTAATGAGTAATTAATGAAAAAAATGATTGAACACTATTCCTGACTTATTTTTTCATCATCCTGTGAAAAAATTATAGATTTTCATGCAGTTTTAGTTTAATAATCTAGCGTAAACAAAAAATACCTCTTTGAAAAGTGTCCAATAATCCCGGACATTTACCTTATATAAAAATCGTTATTTGAAGCATTTTCTTCCTCTCCGTACAAATATTATAACCTTCATTTCTTTAAATGAAAAAATATATATTGCCGGTATTCTAAAAACGTTTTGTTTTTTATTTAAAGAAATTCATTATTATTATCATAACAAAAAAAAAAAAAAAAATCAGCTGAGAATCAATTGATAATCGATTGATTATCAATTGAGCTTTTACAATAGGGAATCGATTGACTTTGGCCACACTCTCAAGTGATTCTCAATTGATTATCAATTGAGCTTTAACAATAGGGCAAGCACGAACATTTGAACAGGTTTTAACACTAATATTTTGTTTTCATGCTAACTAATATTTAGAGGTATCCTTTGAAAACGAGGGAGGAATCGTTATAAGTATGGAATTAGATGAAACCTCATCATGATATGATTTTATTGAATCTGTTGAACCGGAAGATTCTAATAACAGCTCTTCTAGTAACAGCTTTACTCAAACTTCAAATAAGTCTTATATGGATGCTTCTAGTATTTTGTTTTATTTTTAATTTTTTTATTTCAAAAAGCTCTAATGATGCTAACTTGTACTTAAAAAAATCACTTTTTGTAGATTCTCTAGAAGACCATTACTTTTATAGATACTTAAACTCTAGCATGGAAGGTAGAGCTCTGATAGCCTTAAGTAAAAAACAAAAATTTAAAAAAAAAGACAGTGATAGAGATACTCTTACTAGGTTACTTATATTAAGTTTGTTGAATGAAAACCTGTATAGCTACAAGTAAGTTAACATGGCATGTTGCTCGAGTTTTACAAGCTTTTCTTATTATTATTTTTTCCTGGGATTAGATCTTTTAATACATTTTGGTTGATTCTCAATCTTGCTTGTTATTGAAATGGGTTTCATGAATTTATGGTGAATTTATAATGAATGTACTATTGCTAAACAATGATAAAAGCAAAAATATTCACTTAAGAATTCTTTTTCTAAATTTGTGGATGTTTTTCCTAATCAAATTAAACCTTACTAACCTTTACAACCAAAGCTTGGATCCATTTCGATGACTCTACTCATCCTTTATAGTCTTTTATAATTTAAAATTAGTAATTTCTTATAATAATTAATAATTTAATAATATAATAATAAATTAATAATTTCTTATATTATGATACATGAATAGGGAATCAGCCAAATTATGCAAATTTTATTATAAAACAATTTTTTGAATTATTTTACTCACATGAATGCTTACCTTGTACGCTTTTTCTAGGGTTAGAACAGATCAATTTTTGAAAATTCTACCATTTTTACAAGAATTATTCCCTGGAGAAGACTTGAATACGTACTATAAACCCGCTTACAGAAGTGATGATAATAGATCTGTTTCAGCTTCAGGAAAATTATATTATTTTTATAGAAAATGTCGGAATCTATTTTATAGAGCGGATTTTCTCAAGGAAACCATAGAAGACGATAAGGAAGGTATTTTATGTGTACTTTACAGTCACACTTTTGCTTGAAAAATATATTCTAACTTATCCTCAATTTGCCTGTTGATTTATGTAGTCAATTTAATTTTTGATACTTTTATTTTTTTTTTATTATTACTACTTTTATTTAGCTGACTCTTGCCCAAAAGAAGTTTATGATTGTTTAACAGACCCAGATAAAAGTAAATACTCAGCCGGTGAGATAATTAAAAAATGGTCTGAGAAGTATTCAGAGAGAGACTCCACATTAATGGTCCGAGGAAAAGCCCATAAGAAAATAAAAGTTTACTTGGATAGTTGGGAATGTTTACGCAGTCCTCTTGGGATTTGTTTGGTGGGTAAAATTTTTAAAGGTTTTGATTTGATTTTATTTATTTACTTATCTGTTTGATAAATAATAAATAATTTTTTGAAGAAATATTAAAAGCTATACAAAACAATTAAAACTGATGTTTAATTACTAATTTTGTTTAATATAGATAGAGGAAGACTTCAGTAAATTAGTTTCCAGCCGTACAAAATCAAAAATTCTTAGTGTCGAAAGAGGAGCATCTTTGAACACTGTTTTGACCGATAATTGGCCTTTAAAGTCGCAAAAACTTTTAGAATTATTAATTAAAAAAAGTAGAAATACCGATGTAAAAAATTTCTTCAAAACTCATGAAAATTTAATAAAAGAAGGTAATTAGTTTAGAAAAACATTACATTATTATTGTTGATTCAACAAACAAAGATGAAGCTATTAATTTACATAAAGTAAGAAATCAGATTAATTGTTTAAAAAAATGATCACGTATTTTTTTTTCAGGTACACACTCGGAGGTTCTTGGTTTTCTCATATTACCTGCAGCAATATCTTCTGCAAAAAAACTGAAAACACTGGTTACTCCGTCAGAGGGAGGTATCCCTGTAGAGAAAAATTTGTCAGTACTTAAACAAGACATCTCAAAAGCTTTCATTTTGCAAATTCCGGTAAGATAAAAAATATTTTTTTTTACCCACTTTCATTGTTGTAATTATAACCATGTCTTTTTTTATCAGAGTATTCAGTTAGAAGAGCAGTATAGACTCGAGCATGAAAAGTGGTTGCAGTCGATTTACCACGAATCGTTCCCTTACATTTTTGTGACTGGTGAAATGACAAATTTTACTCAAATTTGTGTAGTACTGAAAGGATATAAGTATTACTATCCTAGTTTAACAAAAGCTTTTGAAACATTATGTAAATGTTTGTATGTGTTTCATGCTTTGCCTACAATGACAGGTCATCTGTTCTATTTTTTAGACAAATTAATTTTTAAATTTGAAGATTTTCATAAAAATTTAACCATAGTGAACACTCTTGTCTTGGATTTAGACAGTAAAAAACACTTAAAAAATCATTTGTAAGTCTAGTGCGTGGATTTTTTTATGTCGTCCCTGTAAATATCGTAAGTGCAAAAGTTGCATTGAAATGAATGTTAATTCTTAGTTTTATAAAACTAAAAACTTGTAAGTCGTTTAACATATTAATTTTATGTGAGTTGGTACAAGAAATAATTTGTGTGTGGGTATAGAGCGACCATTGATACTGTGCTAGCTGTTGAATAGAGATAAACCTAAGAATCTAAATCTCATCATTAATAACGTAAATTAAAAGAACAAAATGGAAAAAAAAAATTATATTAGATTTTATTTTGAAATTTCTTTTAGCATTGTACGGAAACGCGTTATATCCTCGTAAACTTGTTCAAGAAATCGTTGATTTCTTATCAGAATTTTTACGCAATATATTTTTAAAATCTTTAAAAACTGAAATAATTGTAATTCTTAAAAATCATAGAATTGAAAAAAGTTGCCAAAGTGAAATTGAACATTGCATTGACACGTACGCAACAATTTGCGATGAAGTATCAACGGAGTCCAGAAGATTCGCTGTTCTAGAAAAAAAAGGATTATTTTTTCCAAAAGAATTTTGTTTAGGAAAAATATATGAGAAAAAACTTGTTAGTAAAGTTGTTAAATACGTTCCTGAGTTATGTTATGGCGTGCGAGTACCATTATCATTAACATTTAAATTATTTTTGGAAACGCCGGGAATATTTAAACAGATTATGAGTTTTATTACAAATTTAAAAAAAGAAGTAGTGTTAATTTCGAACATAATGCAAAGTGATTTATGGCTTCAAAAATATGAGTTTTTATTTAAAGATATACTTGTGTTTCCTTTTTGGCTTTTTGTGGATGCCTTTGAATGCGGAAATGCATTGTCAGGAAAAGCTGGAAAAAATAAATTCGAAGGTATTTACGCCGCTTTAGCTTGTTTACCAACTAATATCGCATCGAAATTAAGAAGCATTATTTTTTCAACTTTAATTCCTACAGCAGTAAAGAAAAAATTACACCAGAGTCCAAGTGCTAATCAAAAAATTTTTTCAGAATTAATCCAGGAAATCAATGATTTACAACGTCAAGGAATCGTCATTAACATCAATGGAGAAAAATTCAAAATACATTTTCAGCTTGCATTAATTACCGGGGATAACCTTGGCCTGAATGAAATTTTCGGGTTCGTTCAGTCTTTTAACTCTTCATACTGCTGTCGGATTTGCAAATCAACTTTACATCAAATACAAACGTTAACAAAAGAAGATGAAAGTCTGTCCAGAACAAAAGAAAATTATGAAATGGATGTAGAAAAACATTGTGTTGAAGAAACTGGAGTAAAGGAAAACTGTGTATTTAATCAAGTCGATAACTTTCATTTCCTAGAAAATATTAGTGTCGATTTACTCCATGATTTTATAGAAGGCGTTTTAGCCTACGTAATATTTGCATTTGTAAAATATTTTATTCAGGTCAAGGGATACTTCGATCTTCATTTTTTGAATGAAAAAATAGAAAATTTAAAATTTGGAGAAGAAGACTCTTTTAATAAGCCCTCGTCCATTTTAGAAAGTCGACTTAATGAAAAAACGTTTAAAATATCTACTTCCGAAATACTTACTTTTTTCTATTTTTTCGGAATTTGTGTTGGTGAAAAGATTCCTGAAGAAGATGTCCACTGGAAACTGTACAAAAAACTAAGAAAAATTCTTGATTTATTAGTGTCGCCACACATACTTAGATCTGAGGCCATAATCCTAGAGAAACTTGTCCATAAACACCACGAACTTTACATTAAACTTTTTGGACCGTTAACAATCAAATTTCATAATTTAATTCACTATGGAAAGTTAATTATTAAAAACGGACCACCAGTCCATTACTGGACTATGAGGTTCGAAGGCAATCATAGGAAACTGAAGTTACATACAGCTGCTCCTAGTGGATCAGTTAATTTAAAAATGACAATTGCAACTAAAGAGTGTTTGCGAATGTGTGAAATGTTCCACAATTTACAATGTACTGATAATTATACTTTTGGTTCAGAAGTTCGCAACGATACGCTTTTTTATTCAACTGGTGATAAACTTGATTGTTATACTTCAGTAACTGCGGCTGGTCAGAAGTACAAATTAGGAATGTTCATTGTAGTTAATGTAGAAGAGCCAGAAAAAGAATTCGGTGAAATTAAAAAAATTATAAAAAAAGAGGACACTGTTGAATTTGAAGTTTTGATTTATCAAGAATTATTTTTTGATAAACACTGTCACGCGTATGTTGTAAAACGTTCAACAGAATTGAGGAATCTCACTCATTCTAATCTTCTTCAGTATCCTCCTTGTACTTGCGTTGTTACAGAATCAGCTACTTTTATAACTGTCCAATACCGTTTGTAAGTTATGGATGAAATCACAATAATACAAGTTGTAACTTTATAATTTCAAGAAACTGTAAATAAAAAGTTTTTTATAACTATTATAAATAAACTATTTATTATAGCCACTCCTGTAATTAAATACTATAGCCTTTAAAATTTTTGTCTTTTGTTCCTTATTTTTTATTGAAATTTTTTTAATTTTACAGTTAAATTTTTAGTTTGTTATTTATATAAACTTTTAAGTAAAAACTTGGTTTTAAACTGAAAAAAATAAATAAAAAATTAAATGTTTTATTTATTATTTATTAATAATATTTATTATTAATAATAATATTTATTATAAATTACATTAAAATATTTTATTTATGTAAGCAAAAAGCTTTTTTTTCTTTGAAATCAAGCTAAATTTTCAGATATAGTTGATTAAAAAAAAAAATTAAGCTTTGAAAATTACGGGACAGTTTCAATTTCAGTTTTAATTTGACAACAAAATGTGTAATTTACAAAAAGTACAATTTATTATTACGGTAATTACAACTTATTAACAAGGTTTTAATGCGTGAGGATAAATAATTCATGAACATTTTAATAAGTACATTATGCCATTTTTTATAAAAGCCCCCATTACTAACTATACGTAACGTTTTTTTGACTAAAATCTCAAATGAATTTGAGTTCAACGTTACGCTTCTTTAACAATGCACCTCATAACTTATAATATTGAATACCCCCTTATATATGTACCCATATGCGGGAAACCGTTTGCACAACCTTGTCGGGGACCGTGATCCCCACATTTGAGTTTCGTTCTCCCCTGAGCGTCGGGTAGCTACCGCCACCTTACGTGAGGAGAGTCATCCATAATTTTTTCCCAGTGTACAAAACTCCAAAAATTGAATTTTTAAAATGTTTTACAAGATTAAATATTATGAAACTTGTGATCAAAGTCTGAGTGTACTCTGATTCAAACTGATAAAATTTAAGTAAACTTGAAATTTACACTCTCAATCGAGTACAGTTCAATTTGACAAGTGTATTATTGATCACTCTCAAAAATTATTTAAAGTTCCAATTATTATATTGTTTGTAACTCTATAGTACTTAATAATTTATTTTTGGTAAGTTTTTTTGTCACCAAGAATAAAAACTTTCACGACGGAAAATGCTTTATTTTCAAATTTTCAACAAATTAAGTAGGTTTACAAATTTGTTGCGTAGTCAATAATTTTTAGATCTACAAACTGCTTGAAGTTCGTTTACCGTAAAAACTCGGAACAAATTCCTGGGCCAAAAAAATTGAGATGCTCAGAGTGTGCAAAATAACGAAAAAAAAATAGAGAAAGTGTGAGTTTACGGCAACAAATACAGCGTTGGAGGCTTGCTAGAAAAAAGCAAACAGTTGTTGTGAAAAATCTGAAAAAGAAATATAAAACTGTAACATCAAAGGTAAATACAACTATTTTAATTTTTATCAATATCGATCAATTTAAATTAAGTACAGACCGATTTCATCTCAAATTTTCTGAAATTTGCAGTTATTCGTAAAATACACATATTTTTGTTTCCTCAATCAAAAATCCATCTTATCAAAAATTATTATTATTTATAGCTGTTTCGTTACTTTGACTGTAAATTTGTTGCTCTTTCAAATCCTGTTTTAATTTTTGATAAATTATGAAAATTAAAAAAATGGCAGCCATTTCTCTAAAATCTCAAAAAATTGATTATGTAAAAAACATAATTTGTACAAATATTCTTTTTTAGTACTTACATTAAAAATCGATTTAATTAATAATTTACAGCTCGAAAAGTTGAGACAAAAAATTGCAGCTATTAAGTTAAAAAGTGCGCAAACTGACTCTAAAACACTTGAGAAAGCAATCGATAAGTTGCCCGAAAATCAACAAGCTGCAGTCAGAGCGTGTTTTAATGCATCTAAAGCAAAAGGAAAAAAAGGGATAAGATACACTAATCAGTGGATTTACGAATGTCTATTATTAAGCATCAAAAGCAGAAAAACATATAATCACATTCGAGCCCATGATATTTTAGCGGTGCCGAGTGTTCAAACTTTAAATCGATATATTAAAGTTATGAAAGGAAGCTATGGTTTTATTGAAGAAGTTTTCTCTGTACTCAAAGAAAAAACCAGCAAAATGCAACCATCTGATTTACGAGGTATGGTTCAAAATATTACGTATATTTATACCAAATTTTTTATTTAATAGCTATAGAATCGAGTACAATGTGACTGTATAAAGTGTTGGTATGCGCCATTTATACCCATGTAGTCCGATCATACTCAAAATGATACTTGAACTATCGGACACCAAAACGAACATTTTACCGTTCACCCCGTTCAATTTTATCCATTAGGTCGCGAGCAATCCTGGGCACAATTTTTTGTTGCATTTTTGCTCTGCCTAAATTATAAGGCCTTCCCGACCCCTTCGTGGTCGAAAGTGCCTAAAAATCGAAGACAATCTATCATCCTTCATCATTATAAAGAGAGATAAAATTTTTGTTATTTTCCAGAAATGATACTCGTCGATGCAATGAAGTTGAGTACTACACTCTCTTTCAACAAACAAAATTTACAAATGGAGGGATTTACCGGCCTCGGTAAATATACTCCAGAACACCAACAACGAGAAAAAGGAGATCATGCTCTTGTTGTGATGTTTCAGCCTTTCAAAGGAAAGTGGGTTCAAGCTCTTGCTTGCTTCCTTAGTAAAGGGAGTGCAACTGGTACGGTACTTCACCAAATTTTATTGGAAGCAATAATTCTGACCGAACGACCCGGATTAAAAGTTGATGGAGTATCATGTGACGGGGCATCTTGGAACCGTAATATGTGGGATATTTTTGGAGTTTCAGAAGAAAATGTTAGTGGGAAACACCCCGTAGATCCAGAACGCCGACTGTGGTTTTTTTTCAGATTTCCCTCATTTAATGAAATGCTTGCGTAATTTTTTTACCAAGCAAGGAAAATATGATAAAATTTGGGTAATAGCTTTGTGATTCTTATAGAAAAATTTAAAAACAGGGTTAGCAACTTTTTAAAATTTATAATATTTTTTTGCTTATTTAGTTAAAATATCGAAATATAATCAAAACTTTTTTTCTTTTAAAAAAAAAAACTAAAATTAAAGGAACTACGAGTGCTTAAATTATTTACAATATATATATATATATATATATATATATACTTCTAATGGGATTTCGGGCCAATAACGTCATCAGCCCGTACTTTCAAAAACTTTTCTAAATTTTTTCTTGCTCAATTTTGATTTGAAAATCTAAAAAAAATGTAAAAATTCATTGCTCGTTGAAAATTAATGGTGTCATTATTAGTATTATTGTTATTATTATTTTTTTCCCATTTTTAGACCCCGGACGGCTTCGTTTGTTTGAAGCACTGGTATGCTCTTCTTTGTGCTGAAAATCCCAAAGGATTCAATTTGAAAGCAAACTATAATTTGACAGAAGACCATTTAAATCCTCAGTACTACCAAAAAATGAATGTAGCTATGGCATTTCAGCTAATTTCCATATTTTTGGATCATAAATTTTTATTTATTTATTTTTTTTAATTTTTCGCTACGATCAAGAGGCCAGATGACTTGTCTAGCCACGGTGTCTTAGCCCAAATTTTTTTCAAGTCCGAGGCTTGCTGCACAAGACCTGAGACTTTAAAAAAAATTTGGGCAAAAACACATCCACCCTTGCATCGGTACGCTCCGCTACCGCTCCAAGCGATGCAAGGCATGCATTGCCATGCTCCACTATCGCTCCGCGAAATGCATAAAAAGCACGACCGACCAACACTCGCGCTTCGCGCTCGACAACCTTTTTTTTTTATTCTCGAACTAAAATTGTAGAACACCAGTACAAACATTTTCTCGCTTACCCCATTCAATTTTGTCCATTAGATCGCGAGAAATCCTGTGCACAATTTTTTCATAGCGCTAGAATCGAGTAAAATGTGACAATAAAAAGTGTTGGTATGTGCCATTTGTACCCACGTGGTCCGATAATACTCAAAATGAAACTGGAACTATCAGACACCAAAACGAACATTTTACCGTCCACCCCGTTTAATTTTGTCTATTAGGTCGCGATAAATCCTGTGTACAATTTTTGGTTGAATTTTTTGCTCTGCCTAAATTATAAGGCCTTCCCAACCCCTTCGGCGTCGGTCGTGCATAAAAATTGAGTGTAAATAGTAAAACCGATAGAAATAAACTAAAAAATGTGAAGGTAAAAAAAATATCTAGTTCATGGTATAAGAATTTTTGAAGCCATTTTTCACCCTACGAGCTTTCTCCGCACTCTTAAAAAGTTATTCGCCCTCCCTCAATTTTTCCCCGTGCAGTTCGAAATATTTATAAAGTACCTTTTATTTTACAGTTTTTTGGAGCCGCAACTGCAATGGAAATATTAAAAGACCATCATCCGGACTTACACGACTCTGAAGGTTCTATTAAATTTTGAACCAGAGTGAAGTCTCTTAAAACTGCTATGAAATCCCGTGATTACAGCAATCATTTGAAACCTAACAATGAAATGTGTAAGGTAAATTTTTTTTTTTTAATATTTCAAATAAAAATGTAAACAATGACATTTTTATGTATAAAATCAGAACGTGACTATAAAATTTTCGTTATTTACTATTTACAATTATTAATAACCTCTAATGTATTTCGTCAACGAGTATTTACGAATAAAAATTAGTTGGCTTAAAAATCAGAGGTTTTATCAAAAACTGATTCACAGGACTTCAAAACCTCATTTTTTTTATTTAATGCCATAACTGTTGTTCTAATACAATTTCCAAACACTTTTAGAGAAATGTAATATTATGTTACATTTTTTTTTAACTGTAACGTCAAATCATAAATCTAAGCTAAACAACGAAAAAAAAATTGTATTTATTCGATATTGAAATGTATTTTTTATTTGGTACAGCAGTTATTTTAAAATATAAATATTGAACTTTCAAATTACAAGTACAAGATTATACAAAAAATTTTTCATCACATCTATCAGCATAAGCAATTTTATTTAAATTTGTTTTTATTTTTTCAAAAAAAATTTATTATACTGTCTTAAAAAATTTTCCAGGTAATCTCGAATTATCTCGATTTTCTTAAAGACTGGGAACAAGAAGCCAAAGACAAGAGTCACAACTATGAATTTATAACAAATTCAACCTGTTATGGTTTGAAAGTTTCATTGAAAGCAGCTCTAGAAATTTGCGAGTTTTTAATTGGAGAATGTGATTTTGAATTTTTGATGACGGCGCGTTTAAATCAGGACAATCTAGAAGTAATATTTTATTTTGATAAGTGTATTTTTTTTTTGATATATTAAAAAAGTCTGTACAGTATAACTCTCTCAATTTACATTGTTATTATTCTGGAATTCACTTCAGCCAAGACTTCTGTATGTGATTGTCTCAAGACTTTTTCTGCATTTTTTTTCCTAAGAACCTCTTGCAAAATCGCTAAAATCTGATTCGTAGGATCCGAAAAACACATCCTTCGATTTTTTTAAAATTTGATAATGTTTTTTGGGAACTTAACAAATGGTGTCTAAACCTATTCCGAAAATTGGCCGATGTAGGAATTACACAATTTCATCCAAAAACCGCTTTTTTATCACTATTATTTACCTTTTTTTTAACAGAAGTGAAATTTTTTATTTTTCAACAGCCTAAAGAAGGTTATTGCCGAGATTGGCCCACTATCGGAATGTGAGGGCCCCAAACATATCTGAGGATCAAATTTTAGTTATTTTGCAAAAGGTCCTTTAGAAAATTTTTTACACAATTTAAAAAAAAAAAAGAAAAAAAAAAAAAAAATTAAAAGCTTAGTCCTTCGACGTTATTATTTCTATCATCTCTCGGTATATATGTTAACTTTAATAATTTACAATAAAAAAATTTTCTTAAAAATTGATATAATAATTTTCAGTGACTTGAAAAAAAAAAATTCAGTATTATGTATTACTTATAGTTCATGTGTAAATTCAAGAATTTGAAACAGCAAAGTTTTATCTTTTATTTTATAAAAAATTTTTTTTTTAGCGTTTTTTTGGAATAATGCGCCATTGCTGTGGATCAAACGATCATCCCGACTCCGCCCTGTTTATTCAAATGTATCGTCTTGTCTCTACGTATTCCTTAATTAAACCTCAAAAAGGCACAAATGTCGAAGGAGGAGATATGATTCAGGTGTTGCTGAACATTAAAGATATTAAAAATGAGGAGCAGCGAAGAACTGAATGGGATGCTCAATTAGAGGCAATTTTGGAAAAAGGGCGTAATTGTTCTGTTTTAAGCGACGCTGCTGAAATATTGCAAGACCACAACTATTTCAAATGCACTACGTCACAATATGTTGTGGCTTACATTGCTGGTTTCGTAGTGCGAAAAAGCCAGAGATTTTTAAAATTTAAAGAAAATAATGAAACTGTTATCTGCCAACAATGTTTATCAACGCTGCAATTTGACAAGAATCGCGAGCGTCCAGATTACTTTAAATTAATTGATCTAAAAACAAAGGGGTATCTGTTCTATCCATCGTTAAAGTTATTTGAGCTGATATCAAAATTAGAAAAAGCTACTTTAGAAGTTGTAGATGATACGAGTATTAATTCGAACACTTTGTTTGAGATAACAAAAGCGCTTGAAAAATTGACCCCACTGCCGATAGTTGGTTGTGAAAATCACCAAAATCACGTTACTCACAAAATACTCAGATTTTATCTAACAACTCGAATGTTCTTTATCGCTAAACAAAGCAATAAAAATGATAGTATAGCTAAGCAAAAAACTCAAGCTAATAGAAAACTCGCAAAGCTAGCAACAAAAACCACTAGCGATCGAGAAGTGAGTACACCCGAGTATAAAAATATTGCCAAAACTAAAGTGTCAAAAAAGAGAAAAAGTATTGATAAAAATAGTACAGCTGTTACAAAGTATCCTAAAGTTGAAATACCAAATGACTCACGCAAAAGAAAAATTAAAAAAGATGCTGACAAAGTAATCAAAAAGGTAAAAAAGAACGTTGGAAACAATAAATCAAAAGTCGCAAAAAATGATCAACTTAAAAATGCTTAAGCTCTTTTTTTAAATAACTTTTATGTTCTTAGCGTTTAAAGATTTTTTGTCTATTATTTACTTGTTATGATGCTGATTAAAATTTTTTAAAATAAACACTGATTGCAATTCCCCGTCAATTACCTTTGTTTATTGATAACTATCCATTCAAAATTATAATATACATTGCCCACTTATTATAAAGTTTTCATTTAAAACCTGAATGAATACAAAAAAGTATAAAATTCAGAATACGTCATCTACGTACTTTTGATAAATTCTCTATAAATATTTTTTTTTAATAATTATGAATACTGTACTCAAGTTTGACGTTTATAAGTACAACTATTTTTTTATCAATCATAATAGAAAATTCTAAATAATAATTATAATAATAAAATCCTTTAACTAACAAAAACAATTTTAATATTTTTTAATTATAATCTGTCGTACCTATAGTTTTGTGAAAAAATGGGAAAAAAAATGTGGAGGGTTGCGAACCTGGAGCCTCTCGGTTACGAAGCTCGCTCGCTACAGCTGGGCCACTAATTACCATGATAATGAATAATTTGAAAGTTATATTTAAGTTGTGCCCCCCACTTGAGTATAAGGATTTAGGTTTAGCTAATTAACGTTTAAATTAACGTGGCGCGCTGTAAACAGTTAAAAAGGGCCATTCCGTTCAGCGGAGTTCGCGATCTCGGCTGGTTAATCGGGTCCGAAATTCATGAGCTCGCCGCATTGGAGTGTGGTCTCCTTCTTAATACTCCATGGTTGTCAGTATCAGAATTCAAGTTAATTCCTCGCGTTTTATATTCTATCATCTTGACTATATCTCTTATGAAACTCACCAGAAGATCAAAGCTTGAATTAAAAAAAAAAGACCTCAAAATAATTTTTAATTTAAGTAAATGTATGGATTGGCGCTAAACCTTAGAAATTAAAAACAATCTGAAATGCTCACCTGATAGATCCATCCAGTCTTTTTACGATTTTTCTCTTCTTTATTCGTACTTTCTGAAATCTATAAATTTTATCAATATAATCTCTTTTTAATTATGAAATTAATTTGCAAATTGAAAAAAATAAAAAAACATGCAATGTACTATTATTACTGATTTAACACTTGCGAAATCTCGCGTCTTTGACTGCGATTCTGATATGCAAGTTTATTTTTAAAAAGTTCCATTTAGTTGGTTATCCAACTTGAAAATATGAAGAAAAAATTCAAACTTTAGATTTATAGTCTCAGAATTGAGTCTTCAAATCTTGCTACTATTTTATAATTAAAAAAAAAAAAAAAAAAATTAATTATAAATTTTACAAGACTTTTTGGAGACCATCCGGGTCTGCTTCGCTACGCCTAAAGCGCCTCTAAATCACGCTGGTGGAAATGCACCGGAGCAGTCATCAATCATTGAATAATTCAATACACTGACTTGAACTGTATAAGGGCAAAAGTCAAAAAGTTGGCCATTTGAGCGGCCCGACCACGTTTTTACGTTTAACATGACTAGATTTCATGAGTTGACGAAATTTGTATGAAATGTTAATCAGCAGGGTTCAAGTAGGGTCTTCAGGCTATCTGAAAACGATTTCAAATTTTCAAAATATGCTAAAGAAAAAATTTGACAAGCGAAACAAGTTTGTCTTGGTTTTTTACGTTGAACCATGATAATTACAATTAATTAGTGGTAAACAATGTAAAAAGACCTAATTAAATTTTTTGATGACTCTATAATTTTTTAAAAATGGCATTCTAATAGATTTTTATATTTAAAAGAACGTATATATTATTTTTACATCAAAAAATCTCACTAATAGATGCTTTTGGTGAAGCGTACCTTTATTATGTCCTGTAATTCCACAGGGAAAAAAAGTATAAATCTTTGTTTTTCATTAAAATAAACCCCAAAAACGTATTCCTGATAGTTGAAAATTAAATCTTTTGTACTTTAGAAATTATTTTAGTCTTTAAACACCAAATAAACAAACAATTTGAAAAAAAAAGTGTGAAGACTTTTGTCCTGTAATTCCGCAGCTGCATAAAGCGAATTGGACGTCGTCTGCTATATGTGATTTTACGTACGAGTTTTTTCCCTAAGCATTTACTCTGTTGAATTTGTTTGGTTTTATGTGGTTATTTATCAGTGACAAATTTTTCTTTGTACCTGTTTTTGTTTTTTAATAAACAATAAGCAAAAAAAAGAATGAAAAAATAGAGTAACTTACAATTCTACTGCAACTTATTCGTGTTCATTTTTTAACTTCTTTTAGCTAATATGAACAATATAAATGTTTATTTTGCGCGGCCAAATAAATTTTTACTTACCTTATTATTAATATCAACAAAATAAATTGTGATTTATGAATTTAGAGAACTTTTTTTTTTATTAATATGATCCTAGAAGTGGCCGACTTTTTGACTTTTGCCCATAAGTAGCATGCATATTTTTCATAAATTACTAAAAATGAAAAATTCGTAAACTTTTGAATTCTTTTAGAAATTTTATCAATTTATTAAATAGAACTCATACTGCCTGTTTCGATTCTCGATAAAAAAAGTAAAAAAGTAAAAGATTTAAACTACATGAAAGAATTTGTATTTATCATGATTTATTAGAAAATATAAAAATAATAAGACCAAACTTTTTATGGCTTTTGTTTGGATCTTAGGTTAAGTTTGTGACGGGTAAACTAAATCGAATAATGGCGTCAAACGCCGTTCTGTTGAAAACGCGTCAAAAGTTATGGAATATCGGGCCGAGTAGAAAAGGGACCTGACTGGCAATTCCGGTAAACGCGCATGGTCGAATACGTCGTTCTTTGTATTTGACTGAGAAAAATCTTGTTTAGCTTCGATAAATAAACACAAGTAAAGCTTTTTCCGTATTGTGCGTGATTGTTAAGTTGTGTGGAGTGTTGTTCTGGTCCAAAAGTTAGTTGTCATCGCTTGACAGTATCGGTAAACTCCAACGACCGTTTGACGACACGAGGGCTATCGCTGGTGGGAGGGCATAGCAGCCTAACGACTTTTGTAAACAGCTAGATGGCTTATTAATTACGTGTACCTGTGGCGACAAAGTGAGTAATTTTACATCGTGAAAAAGAATGAGTGTGATTGCGTGATTTGATTAATTCCGGTAAAACGAATATTTTGTTTTTTTCGCGCGCAAGCTCCTGGTAGTAGCAGAGTGTGCACGCAGCTCGAGCTGAGTAAAAATCAATACTTTGTTGTTGTATGTGATTTTGCCGATATTAGTGCTCAGCTGTTTGAGACTGTATTAAATTCTTATCACTGCGTTACATAATAATTTTTGTATTAGCTTTTTGAAGTTTCATTTTATTAAATTGTTCAAATAAAAATATCAGATAAATTTTTATTTAATGACCAGTATTTCTACCGAAAACAATGAGCAGCGGTGCTCCCCAAGGTTAATTAAATCGATAGGGATTTATTGACTCAATCGGGATTTTACTCCTTTTTCAGGAAGATTGTCGGCTGGTAACCGACTGCTGCGATAGCTTATAGGTTAGAATTGATAAGACGAAAGTCATAGTTAGTTGTAATCCAGAGTCTATATTTATTAATTCGAGCACTATAACAAGTTCTAACCACTTAATTAAAGTCTCGTTAATTGATTTCAATCAAAAGAAAAGTAAATTTTAAGTAAGATCTTGTATCCAGTGGGTTTAACTCCGTTAGCACGCACTTCTAAATGTGAGAAGTAATGAGTTCTTGATTATTAGCAACATAATCATCCACGATAGAATTGTTAGTCGAGTTTGGGGATCGGAACTAATGTAGAACAATCTTTTAATCACTCCGTGCATGACAATTTCCAAACGCTTTTAAAGTTGACACTAACAACCTAACAGCCATTAATGCAGCTTTAAATTCCCATCGAGAAATAGTCATTCGTGTCGTAGGCTTTAAAGATAGTCAAAGACTCTTGATAGATGACAATTTGATTTTTGCTAAAAGGATACAAGTACGTTCAGAAGCGAAAGATTATCGATTCTCGAATAAACAACAGCTGCTATTGATGTCCGACTGGCATCGGCAAAATTGTTTGAATACAGTTTCAACTCAGAAGATGAAAGACAACCTATCCTGTGAGGTATCATGATGTTCGAAAAATTCTCCAATTATTCTACAAACGCTTTCCAACGTTTCAAAATTGAAATCGGAATAGGATCATCTCAATCAAGATGAGCACGCCAGATATTTTTAACTCGCTACACTCATGCATGCATACGCCGCCCTCGTAGCGTGTGGAAACCCGCTGCCTATGTTAAGAAATATACTATTTTGATCTGTTCGCAACCCATTTTCTTAATGGAAAGCCTCCAGATTATAAAAGACCAATTACTTGGTTCCGTCAAGTTCAAGCCGTTTTTTTGCATCATCAGCACCTGACTATACATCGTTCGCATACCTGTCTTCCTTAAAAAATGGAACTTCCTCAGTCCATTCATTCCCTTCACCGACGCACAGTGGTTGAACGGTACAAAGAGCTTAGTATCGTGCTGAGCACGACGTTCGATAAGTGACAGTAAGTAGCTGAAAATGTTTTAGTGAGCTGGACCCATTGGGACTTCACACTATTCTGTAAAGATCAACGTCCTGCTTATCAATCAAGATTTGTCGATACATCATGCTTTAATGCAAGCGAATGCGATCGCATGCCTTCTTGAGCGAATCAAAACTGACGTCAATGACTTTTAAAGTTTAGTACGTGTATAGATCATAATTTCAACTATAGCCTGTTAATGTTAGTTTTGATGCATTGAACACAAATCTCAATTTCTTTCTCTGATCGCTTGCATGCCAAATTCTATGATGAGAAATGTAATAGGTTATAAAACTGTAAAACTACCACCCTATAAGGCTTCCAGTCCACTACAAAATCAAAAACTTATTTTAAATGAACTTAAAAATATCCGAGCCCCCTTGCTTGAACAATGAAGTAGCAGGTAGCTGACGAGCCCCCATCTCTGCGCGAGCAATGAAGTACCAGGTACCTGCCAAGCATCTTTCCCCACCTGCGAGTATTTCATATGTTGTTGCCGAGAGCGCAATACTGCTGCTAGAAAATTCTTAGTTATGGTTAAAAAAAATTAAAACACAATGCTCGATTCATTGAATTAATAGAATCAATGAAAAAAAAAATTTTAATTTTGGAAAACAAAATTTTGATAAAAAATATTTATGAAAAAATTTGTCAAAATTTGTAATAGATTGAACCAAGATAACTGATAAGAAAAAATTTTAATTAAATAAAATGTGAAAGGCTTATGGTAACTTACCAGTTACTAACAATGGTATCATAAAATCATAAGACAATTATATCGGTTTTACAGTCTAACCATGTCGCGTCGTTGGCTCAGTCGGTTAATGCTCATACCTTAGCCGGCCGATACAACGCGCGGCGCCGAGTGTCGCCAGATCAATTCCCCGCGCGCTCGAATTTTCCTTAGTGTTCCGTCGGGGCGCTTGGTCTGCTTGGTTCCTATGGTCTGCAAGTACGATGAAACATGTTTTAAGCTGGATCTTTCCTAGGAGTCTGGTTAGACAAGAAAGCGTGCTTGTTGTATTCTATGAGTCTAATCTAGAGCGTGGTGAAAAGATCTGCAACTAGTACCAAAATACTGTACCAATTACTGAACCAATTATTGAACCAAAATACTGAACCTATCACTGCACCATACAATCCTAATTCTTTGATCGAATAATGGCTCATTCGGAAGATAACAGGAGATGGCCACTGATGGGTGGACCACGGTTCATCAAAAAAATCGTTCTGATCACAGCTGATAAGGTAAAAAGACATTTCACCCATTATCGTTCACCATCAAGAACTTATGGAACTTGGACAGCCGCTTTGCCTTACCAGATGAAGAATCAATGACTTAATAATGTATTGTAATGTACCGAAATCTGTTTAAATAAATCTCTATAGGGATTTCAAATTAAAAAAAAAAAAAAAAAAAAAAAAAACAGTTCAACCATATATGCGGGTCATAAGCTGATCCTTACTGCAACGAGTTTCAAAAGGGAGAGAAAGTTCGAAAATTACGTCAATAGACAGCTATACTATAACACCAAGCTAACAAGAAAATTCATGAAAGACAACCTCAATAGAATATTTCAGGAGGCAGATGAGGGAAAAGTCTCCTTTGCGTCAGAAGGATTTTATAACTATTGGATCGAAGGTGACTTCAGTGAGTATCTATAGGTGGCATTACGAGTACAAATGCATGCACTCGTATTTTGCTAGCACTGTTGCAGACTTATGGTTTCCAAGTTTGTTTAAGGGGGGGGGGGGGGGGGGTAGGGTCTGAGCGGTCAAAAAATGATGATTTTTCGATGATTTATAGTGAAGCTCCTGTTTATTATAATTTAATAAGAATTTATATACATATCATACAACATTCAAAGAACATTCTGTTAAAATTTCAGATCAAAATATTAAAAATTGAGGCAATGGGAGCCAACCAAACAAGGCGCTTCGAAAAAAAGATGAAGGCTGTAACTCGCGAACGGTTCATCTGAAATAAAAAAATAAAGTAGATTTAGTTAATATATTAGTTTTTCTCGCCCCCTAGTAGGATCAATTTCATTTTTTTTCAATTTTGAAGTTTTGGCGACGTTTTGAAGCCAAAACACTGTTTTTTGGTCACCAAAACCGGCCATTTTATGGCTAAAACTCGGCCAAAAAAAAAAAAAAAAAAAAGTAACTCACTAGGGGGCGGGTTTTTTATGCATTAAAGACGTATGTTTAATTCTAGAAAGATCGGTGCAGTAGTTTTCAAATGAGAACTTTCACTGACTTTGAAAAATAGTGTTTCGAGAAAAACGCGTTTGAAGTTTTCGGTACGAAAAAAGTGAAGAAAAACTATTTGATTTACAACTTACACTGAATCATCTATTCCAGCTCCATAAAGTAAGTCACCAGCAGCTTCAGCAATGTCCAGGGCATCTTTTTGTCCTTGTCTTCGCCGAATTCTACCTTCTTTGGTTTGAGCGGCGCTTTCGGAGTCGGCTTTCATTATGCGAGTTTCGTCCGCCAGCCTCGCGTACTCATGGGCGCTGCATCCAGTACCAACTCCTGCTGATTGAAGAATCATTAATAAAACTGTATTTCCTTCATTAAAAGTACATGCAGCTATATTTGCTGCAATCTCTACTATGTTGCAGCCAGCAGACGATGTTTTGGGAGCAATTTTCCAAATAAGTTGATTTAAACTCTCGTTGTTATTTTGCGTAAATCCACCAACGCATCTTTCTAAAAGCTCGTCTTTGCTCAGATCTTCGTATATTGGTTTCCAAAACATCAACTGGTAAGGCCTCGTTAGAGTGAGAAAAGTTTTCTAAGATGTTCAATGCCACAGCTTTCTGGTATTCGCACCAAGAGTCCACGCCGCTCGGACAATCGTAGTGCTGCGGATCTTCGTCTGTGGATGAGTTATGGGCGTACGTTGCCCAGATAGCCTTTTTCATTTTATTTACAGCATCTTCTTCTCGACAGTTTCTTCTAATCGCCAAACCGTAGTACACAGTAAACTTGTCGATAAGTGCCCCTGTCAATTTTCCTTGCCCCGACAGCGTTTTACTTTTGGTTGTTTTTCTGACGTTTTTACCGGACTTTATAATTTTTTCTTCAACCGTGTTCTTAACAAGGTCTCGGAGCCTTTTACCCATACGTTTTTGTACGTGGCCAACGCACTCTTTTTTTGTTATTTGGAAGTTGTCTCCGTACGGTTTCAAGTTTACTACTCCGCTGTAAGTCTTGCTATCCCCGTCACCGACATAATTTTTATAGCGAACACCGTGTTTTTCTTGAGATCGCTGAAACATCTGCTTTACTGCGTCAACTTCCATGTTTCCCGAGGGTCCGGAATGATTTGCTTTGCACGCACCTTCAGCAACATGCTTTTCATGCCACGTTTCAAACTCAGCAGTATTCAAGCGATGTTCCCAAGTTTTGCATACTTGACAGTGTGCACTTCTTACAATAATATCAAGAACCTTACCTGTATAAAAGCCAATCAACGAAGCAACACCAAACAAGGAGGCAAAACCACGTTTCATCCAAGTTCCATCTCCGGAAACTGTCAAATCTGAATGTGACGTCGCTTGCTTTTCTTCTTCAGTGGCAGAAGCCATAATTTTATCCGTAACTGATTGGACTGCGGAGCATATGCTGTTAATGCAATTATTATAAGTAGTTTTGCACAAAAAACTGCTTGATAAGTCCATTAAACCGCAGAACTTATTGCATCCTGCAAGTCCTAAACCCAGAATCCTCATCACGAGGGCAAACCGAGAATTTATTTCAAATCTGCTTCCGTTTTTTTTGCTTGACGGAATGTATCGATTTTCGCAGCGTTCACACTTGACTTGAAGATCGAAAGCTAAACCTACTGGCTTACACGACTTGAACTCAACATTACCGTTGCACACTTTGCAATTTACCAACGTTGAAAGTGTTGTAAACACTTGCAGAAAGTCAACTATACGATAATGTATTTCGGTATCCACTGGCACAGACGGTTGAGAACTTAGTCGAATTTTTTTAGCTGACGCACTTTTTGTCTGCACGTCATTATTTTTAAACGGATTGGGTCTTTTTTTTTGTTTCCCAAGTATTTTTCCTTCAGTTTTACGCGTTTCTCTCGACACTTTACTTGTTCTAACCATTTTAAAACCAAAAAAACCGAATCGGAAGTATAAGAAGAAAAATAATCGGACCACTCTGGTGAACGAACACCGTCAAACTGACACGTCATGTTTTCCACACAGACCTTTAGAACCGCCTTATACTCTACCTGGGTTCACTGCCCCTCCTTTTTTACAAAAGAGTCTTTGGGGATTACAAAGACCGACTTAGCAGGGGCCTTCAGCGTAGAGCATGCGGGGAGGGGCAGCTGCCTCGACCTGCTCCGCTCGAAGGCCCCAGACTTAAAACTCTGTAACTTTGTTAGTTTTGCTCCAAACCCTTAGAAATTTTAACACAGCATTCTTGAAATGTTTTACTATAAGAAAAAAAAAAAATTCGATTTTTCAAAAATTCCCTCTTAATAAACATTAAGAAAAGATTGACATTACTATTTTTTTTTTTTTTTTCAATAAATAATTCTTGAATTATTTAATGATTGATTTAAAAGAATATGTAAAATATAAAAAGTTTAGCTTTAAAATATTTAATTAAGATATTGTAAAAAAAATTTATGCTTAAATAATTAATGTCTTTAAATTTTTCATTATTTTATTTTAAACAAAAGAAATCTGACAATAAAAAAAAATACTTAACATAAATAAATCAGATTGTTATAAAAGCTAAAATTATAAAAATCACGTCTGTAATTGCGATGAGATCTCCTACTATCCCACGAAGTCCTTCTGCTGCATTTGTCTTGATCATATCGGCTTCCAAGGTGCTTATCTCGTTGAATTCTGACAAATTCATCACGTTGACTACGATCTCTTCGGTTACGTTCTTGCCGGTGTTTTCGAGATGACTGTCGTTGACTGGGACTATCACGTTGTTCCCTTTGATTATGATGTTGGGTCATGTACTGTATCGTCTAGTGTTTCTTTCATCTCTTTTAACAATAAGTATTTGTAAACTTGCTTGGTGCAGTAAAAAAACCATGTATTAATAACTTATTTTAATTAATATTTATTATTTTTATTTTTTCTTACCTTATTTAATTGATCTTCAACCTTTGGTGCAGCTTCAGTTACCTAAAAAAATTAAATCTATTTTATAAACTATATAAAAACTAAGTATCTATTATTTTTTTTAAATTTTAATATTAACATTTTACCACAAATGTAAAAAATACTCAAACTTGATTCCTGTTCTTGTTCTAAGTCAAAATTTAGGATGCCCTCCCAAAATCAAGCTCGACTGATTTCTCGACATCTACCGAATTTTGATTATCAGGATATTCTAGCAGAGTAAGATCAAATTCATCGATGAGTTGTGATGGAGTTTAAATTCTGAAGTCCACGTTGCTGCTGCTGGTAAAATTTTCGGTGCTGGTTAGAGCGTTGGTGAAAATTACGAAATTCATGTTGCCATTTGTAGAAGTTTCAAAATTAACAGTGCATATAGGATCGTCGCTGAGAATTCTGAAGTCCCCGTTGCTGCTGGGAGCTTCAAAATTTACGTTGTTTGTAGGAGCGTCACTGAGAATTTCGGAGTCCATGTAGCTGCTGGTTGGAGTGTTCGCTACGACAGCTCGATTAAAGTTTGTATGACAACTCCAAGAATCGCAACATCGCCCAAGCTGCTTTGAGTTCTGCTCACTAACTTTGGCAGCCCGGACACATTATTTACTTGTTTCAGGAGTTTTGCTTCATCTTAAAATAAAGTTTTTTTTTTTTTTTTTTTTTTCAATTAAATATTATATTAAAAAGTTAATTATGGGTCATTCCTAGGCTAAACGCGCCAAACGACGCGACACAAAATGGGAATATAAATGGGAATATCTTCATTATAATTAAGATTTCATACTACGAGTAATTAACAATCGTAGTTAAAAGACAATAGTGAAAACTATTTATTTACCATAAATTTTTTTATTTTTTTCATTTTTTGTATAATGATACTACTTATTTTTGGGCTTTTAAAAACTAAGTTTTTATAATAAAATATTTTTTCAAAAAATTTGAAACAATTGTTAAATCAACGTTTCTGTTTATCTACTGCTTAAGCAAGGCAACATTTAAAATTAAATGATCTCTTTTTCTTTGTTTGAATTTACTTTAAAGTTTTATGAATGTCTCAGCCGTCATACTGGAATGACCTTTATATTGATTTTACGCTAAATAAAATTTGGAAAAGTAACAAAAAAATTTTAAACCTACCTTCGATTTAACTCGAGCCATGATGAAGCAAGATTTATGCAGCCCACGACTACTTTATACGTACATTGGTCGCTAAAAGAAGGAAAAAAAAACTAATGTATGAAAAATCTTTATTATTGTTAAATGTTTTTACTAAAAAAAAAAAAAAAAAAAAAAAAAAAAAAGAAGCCTTTTTGGAAGGTAATTAAAAAAAAAGAGAAGTTATTTGGTAGATTCGATGGCATGGAGACTCCGCCCTTCATTTTTTTAGATTTTTAAAGATAAGCGTATTTAACTCAATTTGAATCAAGTTACATAATTTTTTGCAGGTACAGTTATCTTTAAAATCCGAATTCTGTCTCTAAAAATAATTAAAAAAAGAATTTCAACTTAAGAAAACAAAGTTTTGGTGAAATTTATAACCTAGGTTTGAACTATTAATCCAAATCTCGTTGCGAATACATTAAACAAGGTAACGGCTAGTTTACCGACCACGTGGCTTTCTCGGCTAAGAAGCCCAAATCGACTCCCAAGCCGAAGGCGAGAGTGTCTAAGGTTTGCAAGAGGTTGGCTAATACTTTTCCTGCGTGCCGTGTAATGTGTTTTCATTACCCAAAGCACCAAGTTCAATAAATAAACTGATTAATTATCCCCCAAGCCTAAAACCCTCAAAACCCAGGGTGCCAAGTTCAATAAACGACTAGCCAGTGATCCTTCAAACCACTAGACTCCGAAACCCTGGGTGCCGAGTTCTAAAAACATTTTATCAGCTATCTACCAAGCCTCAAACACTCAAAATCCTGGGTACCGAGTTTGACCCCAAGCCTCAAACCCCCAAAACCCAAGGTGCCGAGTTCGATGAATAAACTGATTAATTATCCCCAAGCTTCAGGGCAGCAACTTCAATAAATGACTAGCCAGTTATCTCTCAAGCTTGTAGATTCCAAAACCTTAAGTGCCGAGTTCAATAAATGACTAATCAGTTATCCCTCAAGCCTTCAAACCCAGAGTGCCAAGTTCTTTATACAATTGATCAGCTACCCCCCAAGTCTTGACTCGAATTTTACTTTTTATTCGGGTGCACTATGTGATATGATAATCTCTTGAAAAAAATTAATTTAGGTAGCACACAAATAAAACTAAGAAAGTCTACGGCCGTAAGCGAGCCGAAGACTTTCTCACAGTTTACAGTTAACAGAAAACTGATTAGTCGTTTATTGAACTTAGCACCTAAAGTTTCAGAATTTAGAGGCTAGAAAGATAAATGGATAGTTGTTTATTGAACTTGGCACCCTGGATTTTTGGGTTTTCAGGCTTGGGGGATAACTGATCCATCGGTTATCGAACTCAGCACCCAAGGTTTTGGGGTTTTATGGCTTGGAGGATAGCTGATCAATCGTTTGACGATCACGGTGCTTAGGGTTTTGGGGTTTAGAGGCTCGAGGGATAACTGATTATTCATTTATTGAACTCGGCACCTAAGGTTTTGGAATCTAGAGGCTTGAAAGATAACTGGATACTTGTTTATTGAACTCGGTACCCTGGGTTTTGGGGGTTTGAGGCTTAAGGTATAACTGATCTATCGCTTATCGAACTCGACGCCCAGGAATTTGGGGTTTTAAGTCTTGAGGGATATCTGATTAGTCGATTATTGAATTCGTAACCTAAGGTTTTGGGGTCTAGAGGTTTGAAAGATAACTGGTTATTCGTTTATTGAACTTGGCGCCCAGGGTTTTGAGTTAGCTGATAAAATGTATGTAGAACTTGGCACCCAGGGTTTTGGAGTTCAGTGGTTTGAAAGATAACTGCCTAGTCGTTCAGGGGGATAATTTATCAGTTTATTTATTGAACTCGGCACCCTGGGTTTGGGGGGTTCAAGTCTTAGGGGATAATAAATCAGTTTATTTATCGAACTTGGTGCCCTGGGTTCTGGAGGTTTGAGGCTTGGGGGATAATTAATCAGTTTTTTTATTGAACTTGGCGCGCTTGAAGGCTTGGAGGATGCTGATAAAATGTTTGTAGAACTCGGCACGCAGGAAAAGTACAAGCCAACCCCTAGCAAACCTTCGACACCCTCGCCTTCGGCTTGGGAGTCAATTCGGGCTTGCGTAGGCTGGCCAATAATTTTCCAGCGCCTGATGTGTAATATACTTTTTAATCCCGTACTCGCCCGCCAAAGGACCTCCACCTAATGCTCGGTCGAAAAGTATGCCCTGAATGTAAAGCTTAGTCCCCTACATCACTGTTCCTCAGCAACTCTGGAAGGAACTTCGTCATCTTGGTATCTCCCCTAACCCTGACTCTAACTTGGCTGGTTTCTCTGTGGAAGACCTCAACGATCTCTTTGCTTGAGATTGACAAATCCGCATGCGCTTGATGCCTTGATTTCCCCTCTTTCCGCGCGGAATCATGCGGAAAAGTGCTTATTTATAAATTTTGTTGATTCTTGTTCTTTGTAGATGATTTTAAATTGTATTTTGCTATTAAGTCAATGTAGGTTGCTTAAGTCAGATTTGCGTATGATTGAGGGTTGGTGTAATAGAGTTTATATACACGAAATCTCTGGAAAGCTCATTTCAAGTACTGGCTACCTACTCCTGGAATCATCTACCACCTCATATTCGTCAATCATCATCCCTTCCCATTTTCAAACATCTCATCAAATCACACATCTTTGCTGCTGAGGGAGAAGATTAAGTATACGTTTTTTATATTACCTTTTTTGTTATATTGCTATTCTATTATGATTGTATACCTTGAACTCTAGTTTTTCTTTTTATCTTCTTTTATTTTTATTTTTATTATTATCATTATTGTTATTATTTACTTATTTTAATTTTAATTTTTATTCTTATTTATTATATCATTTTTATATATTTTATGTATTTTAGTTTTAATGTTGAACTGTTGTTAAAATACTTACTTAATTATAATCATGTGTATTTTGTACAACATAATGTACAGTCAATAAACTTATCAAAATCCAATCTAAATCAAATCTCTCCCTCTCTGTGAAGTGTCCAGAACTTTAATAGAAGTAAGATTATTTTTAAGGAAGTAGCTCGTGTAACGTTTTGTAATGGTATGGTTTTTATAATAAATAGATTTTCATAGTAGTTATTTCATGCATTAACTACTCTAAAATTTTTTGTCTTTCTTTTTTTTTTTTTTTTTTTTTATTTGCGTATCAATTTTAAACTATCATTTGAGTTAGTGTAAGCTATCAACTTTCTTGCTCAACATACGAAACTCTCAGTCTATTCGCGTGCACCGTTTTTACTTTATTATTTCTCAGTCCTATGGTCACATTTCCCTTTTTATTGGGAATATCAACAACCGTGAAAGGTCCCGTATACTGGTCTTCGAATTTATGTTTCTCCCCGCCTTTTAACAAATACATGGACATGCCGATTCTGAACTCTTGTGCGTTAGTTTTTTTATCATAGTAATATTTAGCACGAATTTTGGAATTTATCAATTTTTCTCTAGCTATTCCTTGCACGCTATTTAATCGTTTGCAGAGACCTTCAATGTACTGGTCGTAGGTCAATATCTTTTTTCTTAGGTCGCCTCTGCGGGAGTTGTCGCTACATGACCAAAAACGAGTTCGTGCGGCGAAAAAGAATGTGACGAGTGGTACGTCGTGTTGTACGAGAAGCAAGCTAATTTTAACATATCGCTCCAAGAGTTATTTTTATCAACGATTGTTTTGATGTATTCGCATATACTATGATGCATTTTCTCTATACTGCCATTCGAGCTTGGCCTATATGGCGTAGTAAATTTTTGATTAAACCGAAATATTTTAGCGTCTTCTTTCATCAATTTGCTGCAAAAATTTGTTCCTAGATCCGATAATATAACCGAGGGTGCTCCAAATACACAGATAAACCTTTTTACTAGCGTTTCTGCTACTGTTGTGGTGGTCACGTCGCGTAGAGGCAGTGCTAAACTATATTTAGTGAAAGTACATTGAATCGTTAAAATATTATTGTAATTATCTGGCGTAGGCTTAAAAGGTCCTACTATATCTATCGCGGGAGTAAAGAAAGGTTCAGGAACTGACGGTGTAAGAACTAGTTCCTGTTTCGTTTTTACTCTTCTCAATTTTTTTAAATTACACGTTAAATAACCTCGTATAAACTCTTGTACAGACTCCTTCAAATTTTCCCAGTAATAATTTTGCTTTAATTTTTGATAACACTTTTGTACTCCTTGGTGTCCGGACATAACTGTACCATGATTTTCGCGCAATATTCGCTCTCTTTCGCTTATCGGGACGTATTCTATCAATCCTTTTCATATAATAAATTTTGTTGAGCACTCTTTGAAGGTATCTGTAAAAATATTAAGTACCTCTTCCTACAATACATTTTCAATTTCGCTACTTTCTGCTAAACTAACTGAAACTATCTCGTACTTCTTTAATAAATCTTTCAACACATTAAGTGCTTTCTTTAAATTAGTTTTAATCTCTTCTGTACTCAAAAGTTCCTTCCCTTGTAATACCACCGCGAAACTGTATCTGTGTTTGCGTAAACACGACTGTGCTCTTACTTCATGAACTTTTATTTCGCCTACATTTAAGTCTTTGAAATAAGGTAATTTCTTACATTCAACTAATTGTTTAGAACCTTCGTCACATGGTTTACTTTCCGTGGTAATGAAATATAAATAATTATGTTTTCGCTTAAACAATTTTTCTCTACACTTTGCAAATAATTCCCCCTGCGCTTGGTCGCACTCACTGGTATTAGTCGCTGGTAAGGTCTCATTTAGTCCTTTCCCAAGATCTCCCGCTGTGGGACTTTCTGTTCGGAGGGGTTCTATTGTTAGGTTGTTTTTCTCGTTACTACTGACGCGCTCTTTAGAATCTATTATGGGCTTTGTTACCACAGCAGGCTTTCCCGATTTATTCACCCGCCTTTCGTAAGGTTTCCTACCGCGTGTTGTTTTGTAATTTTTCCTCTGAATTTTTCCTGTGGCAGATCTTGTTATTATACTTATATGCCGCATCTCCGTTTCTTTAGCATCTACGGGGTAACGACTACAGGCAATCCGCCTGTACATTTGATCTCCCTGGGAGATAAACAACTTTATAATCATAACAACTTAATTTTATCAACCATTTGCTGATTCTGGCCGTCGGATCATCAGATTTAGAAAGATATGTTAACCGCAGGTGGTCCGTATCGACCGTAAACGTTCTGCCGAGTAAATAGCATTGAAAGCTGGTAACTGTATAAACAATTGCTAAAAATTCTCGTTCATATGTTGAATATCCTAATTCACTGCCGCGTAATACCCTGCTTACATACCCGATAGGTCTTTCGTATCCTTGAGCACCCTGCGCAAGCAATCCTCCAATGGATGCTTGAGCCGCATCGCAATAAACGTGCAAGAGCAAGGTCTCATTGAAAAACTGCAAAACCGGTTTTTCACATAACTTATTTTTAAGTGTTTCAAAAGCTTCATTAGCTGTGTCTGTCCATTCGAATTTATTTTCTTTCTTTAACAGGTCGGTAAGTGGCTTTGCGATTTAAGAAAAATTTGGAATAAATCTACGGTAATAATTACACAACCCAAGAAAACTGTGAGTCGAGCGAATGTTATTTAGTTTCGGAAAATTACGGACCGCTATTAATTTTGAACTATCTGGTTGTATTCCGATTTCACACAAATGATGTCCTAAAAATATTATTTCGTTCTTTAAAAATTCACACTTTTCCGGTTTTAACTTTAAGCCCACCTCTCGGACTCTTTGTAGAAATTTTTCAATTTTGAAAATATGTTCTTCAATTGAATCAGAATAAATAACGCAGTCATCAATATATATATATAAATTGTTTTTTTTCTGCATATCGAAAAAGGCTTTATCCATAATTCTTTGAAAAGTTGCTGGTGCGTTTGATAACCCGAAAGGAGTTCGACACCACTGGAAAAATCCCGCAGTAGTCGCAAAAGCCGTTTTGTGTCTATCGTCGGGGTGTAAAGGCACTTGCCAGAAACCCTGCGGTAAATCAAATTTACTATAGTATTTTGCGCCCTTCATCGCATCAAAACAGTCTAAAATCGACGGAAGTTGATATTGGTCCCTCACTGTGACCCTGTTCAACGGTCTATAATCCGATACACAGCGATAAGCCCTCTTATTAGTCCCGTCTGATGGCTTAGCCACAAGAAAAATATTATTTAAATAGTTACTATTACTTGGTTCAATAATTCCGTCATCTAGCATTTCTTGAAGTTGGCGTTGAATTTCGCCCTTCAACACGTGTGGTAATCGAAAAGGTTTTGAAACAATAGGTCTGTCATCAGTAGTATTAATACGATGACTCAATATTTCAATAACGCTTAATTTTTCATCTTTCAAGTGAAAACAATCAGAATATTTTTCGATCATCCTCTCCATTTTTATTTTCTCTGACTCATTCATGTGATCTAATTTTATTAAATTTTTAATTTTTACTTCCCTTTCATTTCCGTCTGAATTAAAGGAACTTGCGTGTCCCTCTTCCCTCCGCGAGTTTTTGAAAGTGAACAAATTTTCTATTTGATGATTGATAAACGGATTTTTGCTTTCATTTTTAAAAATTTCAAACTTGTTTATTTCTTCTAAACCTTCAAAATCGCCAAAGTTTCTGACTCGTTTTTTTCCCAGAAATCAATCTGCCCCACTCGTAAATCTGTCAGATCAATGCGCCGTGGATGTTCTTCGAACTCTGCTGTCTTTTTTCCTACGGGGTCGTTTTCAAAAACCCCTTGCTTGGCCTTTTCATTGAGTTCTACAGGTAACTCAAATTCCACTCGGTTATTGCAAGCCATTACCAGGCTTTCCGCGTTGCATAAGAAAAATTCTGCCTTTCCCGTGTTTAGGCTCCCATTGTTACAGGATTTTTGTGGCCATTCTTTACCCTGAACGTCTTCATCGTTTTCCCATTTTTCTTTGGCCGTCTCGCTTTCAACCGCATTTGTTTTTAAGTTAAACGATAAATTTTCAACTAAATTGCATCTATTATAGCCGACACCAGTACCTGAGCTGAGATGTTATCCCCGTTAAATAAATTATATGTGTAAAATCAATTTCAACATTTTTATTAATTTCGCTTATTTTTACTATGCCTACCGATGCCCCCGTGTCCAACAGAAAAATAATTGGATTTTTAAACTCTTCCACGCATAATTTAATTGTGGGGCTTGTAAGAGCTTGTGTTATGTTTACAGTCTTGATTTTGGTATTGTGCCAGTCTCTTGCCATGGAGCTGGGTTCTGGCTGGTATTTTCTCGCATCCCCGCCTGTTCAGCGGGGGAGTGCAGGTTTTTTGAAAAGTTTTGAGCGCTTCCGCTACCTGCGTTTGTCTGATTAGTATCGCGTAGCCATTTCTTACAGGTTTTAATTCCATGGCCTTGTTTATTACAGTAAAAACATGTCATTGAGTTTGTGTTAGTGTTATAATAGGATGCCCCCTATTTTGTGTTTGATCAAATCTTTGATTATTGTTTTCACGATTAAAATATTCCGATCTATTAAAATTTTGATTGCTTGAGGTGTTACGTCCATCTCTACTATAATTATTTTAATTATTTCGCCGGGCTACTAAGTGGTTAGTATAATAATTGTTTGAATTTCGACCTCTAGGTCTTTCATTGGGAGTTCCCTTTGAAGTAAAATACCGCGGGTGGTCTCGGACGCTGTATTCTCTTTCATATACCTCGTCTCATTTCCAATTTCCGAAAGATCCTGGATCGAGCTCCGCCAATTTACGTTTTAGGTTAGTTACTAGCTTATCCCTTCAATTCGTATTTTCATACATAAATTTTGCGTGTCGCCAACAGTTCATCAAATAGTGATTTATTCCGTTACAAAAGCTACATGTAACATTATTTGTCTCTTTTTCCATAAAATGTACCCTTCTTATATCGCGAGGGTTTTCGCTCCTACTTCTATTTGTATCATCGAATTGATCTAATTCTACTAATGTTCCCGTGATTTCGCGTTCGGCTTGCAGCGCTTACTCTCGTGCTTCTTCCCAATTTTTGGGACTATTTAATCGTGATCGTAACTCCCATGAAAGGTTTTTAACAAAATATCGCAAACAGTCAGTTGCGACAAATCACTTTTACCAACTCCCTTTCTAATGCTCTAATTTTGTTTAAAAATTGCATAAGCGGTTCCCCCCTTTTGTGTTTCGTATTTGCTAATTCTCCTGCAAGTTCAAAATAAGTTCTAGTGTTGCCGTAGATTGGCATGAAAAAGTCTTCAATTTCGCGAACTGTTTTAAAATTATGATCACGCGCACATCTGAGTGCGTCGCCAAATAATCTTATGCGTATTAATTTAGCTAATTCCCTTTTGGCTTCAGGGGCAACTAAATTTTTAGCTTCATAACATCCCTCCAAGAATTGTTCAACATTTGACCCTGATCAACGCGGCACTAGCTCAATAATTTCCCGCAAGGATAACCCTCTCATTTGCATTATTACTGATTCCATTCTGACGGAGTTTTTGTCTTCGACTTTAACTTTTTCGCTGTTCATATTTGATAAATTTTCTATGCAACTATTAAGTTCAATTGACGAAGTTGAATCAATCTCTTCAATTTGGCTCGTAGTATTATTTTTATTTAATTTCTCACTCAAAGCTATTATTTTATCTTTCAAAAACTGAAGTACGTTTGGGAATCTAAAATCTTTGACTAAAGATTTTTCAAGTTCGTTCAACCCTTCTTTTTCTTTGAAAAATGAGGTATTTACCGCGGGTGGTAATTCCTCTGCGAGGTTGTCTTTAACAATTTTAAATACTAACTCTTCAGGTATAACTTCTTCCTCTACTTGTATTGTTTGAAAATTTAAGTTTAGTTCGAACTTTTTTAATAGTATATTGCTTAAATTTTCCAGATTGGGTGTGCTTGGTGCTAAATTTCTTACGATGGGGCTTGTCTTAATTTTTAAAAGCTCGTCGATTATTCCAGAATTATTTAATTTTTCTGTCAAATTTAGTACTGCTGGCTTAACCCATTAAGTCCGAGGATTTTTTTAAATTTTTGGTGGTTTTCGAGCTGGGGAATCTTGGGGAAAATTTTGAAAAATTTATATCTAAATACCCTACCCCCCTATTTTCAAGTGTGCCCTACACGATAGTATAGTTTATAAAACTAAAAAATTCGCTTTTCATTTGTTTATTTACAAAATAAAAAAAAAACAATGTTTTTTTAGCTTTTTTTTTTTTTTAATCGAAAAATTGAGTAGTAAAAAAATTTTTTACACACTTTAAAAAAAGGATCACAGGTGATCATGGATTTCAAAGTTTTCAAATCTTCTTTAAAATTGCAGCTGCGATTTTTCTAAACAAAATGGCGGCCAAAAAACTGCGACGAAAAAAATCGTGTACAGCAATACAGCAGTCAAAGGCGAAAAAAAAAAAAATGAGTAATCAAAAAATAAAAAATACCACCATTTTTTACGTTAAATTTTAAAAATAATATATACTTGTCTTTTTTTTCATTGGGGCCACCGTTTTTTCATAAAAATTCGTTGAAGTTGGGATTATCATGATATAACTACTGCAATTCTTTTTCCTGCACCTGTAGCGAATTTATCTAGCAATTAGATGGAAAAAAATATCGAAATAGAGGTTTTGGTTCCGCTGATTACGAATTTGAGGTCCAATGTGCGATATTAGAATAATTGGGCCTTATATTATGGGACCCAAAAACAAAAATCGAGTAATGAAAAAATACCTTCTTTTTCTACGTAAAATTTTGAAATCAAAATGAAGTTGTTGTTTTTCATTAGGATCTTGGTATCCTGGCGGATTCTCCTAATTCTTTAGAATCCGCTAGGTGGCGTACCGTTTAAACAATATACAAATAAATAAGGTGACAAAAGTGAATAAAGAACAGTTTGTCAAATGACATTTTTACCCTGGCAGATGATAAGTTCCACCAGGGCCGCTGCTCAAAGACTTTGGCTAATAATTTTAGCAAATTTCAAGCTACTGCAGACTATAGAGATAAATAAATTGCAAAATTTTGAAATCTATTTAATCTTTTGTGATTGAATAATTTCAAAAGTTTCAATATGAGACCAAAGCGTAATAGACCAGATCCACCTCCTGATTTAGATTCTGATTCTGAATCGGAATCTAAATGTTTCAGTTCAGATGAGGAAGAGGAGGATCGCTATTGCTTACCGGATCTAAATTATTCTGGAGATGATAGCGAAGAATCAGGAGCTGAAGATAGTGATGACTCTACAATCGAATCTCAGCATAAAAAAACTCCAAAAAAATCATATTCGGAAGCTTCCGAAAATTATGTTAGCAGTAACAGTCGTTTCGAGGATAAATACGTTTATGAGTGGGTAGAGGGGGAAGAAAGGCATCCCAAAAACGTTGAAAATACTTGCCAAATGTCAGATGCAAAAAAAAAAAAAATAAAAAGCAACGGCCATTGCTGTTTGAAAGTAGCCAAATTGTTGAATATTTTCACGGAATAAATCAATAATTTTTCGCACCCGCCATCCTAAATCATTCTCATTTTCATCTGTTGGTTGAGAATATTTGATCTTTGATTTTATTAGTTGAAATTTATCGCGAGTCATAACTGATTTTACTGGCTCAAATGACAAAAAAGGATCATTTGACCAGTAGTGTTTGTATGATTTTCGTGAATTGTAAGCTGATGCAATCAATATACCTATAAAAACGTTGAGTTCACCCATTGTAAGTTCATACCCATTTACTCGAGTACACATAATTATATGATTTTTGATACTATCAGAAAAAAAAGTCTCAAATAATTCAACACAATTCAAATTTTTTATTTTTTTTTTGTTTGCATCTGACATTTGGCAAGTATTTTCAACGTTTTTGGGATAACTTTCTTCCCCCTCTACCCACTCATAAACGTATTTATCCTCCAAACGACTGTTACTGCTAATATAATTTTTGGAAGCTTCCGAATATGATTTTTTTGGAGTTTTTTTATGCTGAGATTCGATTTTAGAGTCATCACTATCTTCAGCTCCTGATTCTTCGCTATCATCTCCAGAATAATTTGGATCCGGTAAGCAATAGCGATCCTCCTCTTCCTCATCTGAACTGAAACATTAAGATTCCGATTCAGAATCAGAATCTAAATCAGGAGGTGGATCTGGTCTATTACGCTTTGGTCTCATATTGAAACTTTTGAAATTATTCAATCACAAAAGATTAAATAGATTTCAAAATTTTGCAATTTATTTATCTCTATAGTCTGCAGTAGCTTGAAATTTGCTAAAATTATTAGCCAAAGTCTTTGAGCAGCGGCCCTGGTGGAACTTATCATCTGCCAGGGTAAAAATGTCATTTGACCAACTGTTCTTTATTCACTTTTGTCACCTTATTTATTTGTATATTGTTTAAACGGTACGCCACCTAGCGGATTCTAAAGAATTAGGAGAATCCGCCAGGATACCAAGATCCTAATAAAAAACAACAACTTCATTTTGATTTTAAAATTTTACGTAGAAAAAGAAGGTATTTTTTCATTACTCGATTTTTGTTTTTGGGTCCCATAATATAAGGCCCAATTATTCTAATATCGCACATTGGACCTCAAATTCGTAATCAGCGGAACCAAAACCTCTATTTCGATATTTTTTTCCATCTAATTGCTAGATAAATTCGCTACAGGTGCAGGAAAAAGAATTGCAGTAGTTATATCATGATAATCCCAACTTCAACGAATTTTTATGAAAAAACGGTGGCCCCAATGAAAAAAAAGACAAGTATATATTATTTTTAAAATTTAACGTAAAAAATGGTGGTATTTTTTATTTTTTGATTACTGAGTCAAGCTTTCTGAACTCAGCCACTAAAAATCATGAAGTCGCATATCTTATTTTTTTTTGCATAATATTGAAGGTTAATACATCAACAATAACCCCCTGGAGTAGTTTTTGAAAATAATGATTTTTGTAAAAGTTATAAACAAATTAAGTTAGAGGCACGGTTTTTTTCAAAATTCAACTACTCGAAGATTTTTTGATAAAAGTTTACCAAATTTTCAGGGTAAGTAAAAAATTAGTAAAAGAATATAACAAAAAAAAAATTTGACCAAAAAACTTTTATTTGTTTATAAAAAATTTATTTTGCAATAAACAATTGAAAATATAAACAACTTCTCGGTCAGGTAGAAATTTTTTTAAAATAGATTTTCAATCTGCAAACCTTAAGCTAACAATTCCCGCAAGAAAAATTTTGGGCACTCTACAAGAAAAAAAGTTATGAGCTTTTAAACATTGAAACATAGCGTTTCAGGCGCTCGAGCGACTCGACGCGCCGCGGGGGCCGCGTGGACGTTAAGCTTCTCACTCTTCTTGTGGCTTTAATTTTTAAAAATTTATGTTTTTAATAAATTAAAATGGTATTTTCATTTACTTGAATAATACTTTTATTTGTTTATAAAATTTGTTTAGTACTAATTAGAATTATTTACAAACTCGTAAAACATCTGATTTTGTATAACTAGAAAAAATTTTACACTCGATGTTTTTCGTATCGAATGGTTTATAATAGTGATATTGCCAAAATTTTTATTTTGGTTATTTGTTTATTTTCAATGTCGATAATAAGCTTTTATTTTTTAAATCTCGGTTCCGAGACATGTTTTGAATTTTGACAATCACAGTGACGTTCATCGACAAATGCGAATCAAGAGTCGCGTCGTCTGCAACTAATGTTCCGCATTTGTTTGTTTGCATGCTCGTCTGTATTATTAGTCCGCATTAGTTTCACAGTTTTTATCATGACACCACCACCTAAATGTTGTAATCCGTTTAAAAGAAATAACCACTCTTGTTTTAGAAAAAATCTGACTTTGGTTTCGGAAAATTATAGTGCTTATTTTAGAGGATTATCGGGTCTGTACATTTGTGATGGGTGCAAGCGTCAGCTTTATCGAAATTGTCCGTTCAAAAAATCGAATAGTGTAGCAAAAACAGTGAGTGAAGAAGAAAATTCAGAAAAAGAAGATCAAATGGAAGTAGAATCAGAGTCTTCAACAAAAGATCCTGATTATGTTTGCAAGAATGTCGATGATCAAAACAAAAGACAAAAGCTTGCAGATGCTCTTCAAGAAGCAATTACTGCACCTTCTGCAAAAAAAGCTCGGTTAAATTTGTCTGTTGATGACAACCGGCTTTTACTCAAGTCATTTGGCGGAGATTCAAGTTCTTTTAGTGATGCTAACTTAAATAATTGGATTGCTGATTTTGAAAAGGCATTATTAAATTCACCGACTCGAAAAGAAAAAATTGCACTCCTCACAACGGTTCCAGTCAACTGGTCGATCAGAAAAATATCAAAACAGTTTAAGCAGTTTAATGTAACTAGGTGGATGGTCTCTACGGCTAAAAAATTACACGATGACCAAGGCTACGGCGCCCAGCCTGCTATGAAAAAAGGACGGTCTATGAGCTTAAGTTTAATAAACAAAGTTAATGAATATTATTTATCGGATGACATTAGCCGGGTCATGCCCGGTATAAAAGATTATAAATCTGTTATCATTAACGGAAAACGCGAACATAAAACAGTAAGTTAATATAAAAAATTTTAATTTTTTTTTTTTTTTTAAATAAAAATTTGTTTTATTAAAATGAAAATTTCGATATAATTTATTTTTATGACGAACTGATTTTTTTTTAGAAACGTTTACTTTTGCAAGATATTGAAAAGATACACGAAGATTTTTTGAAAAAAAATCCAGATTTGCAAATTTCGTTATCAGCGTTCAAAGCTTTAAGACCACCGCAGTGTATTACGGTTGGCGCTAAAGGCACGCATAACGTATGCGTTTGCAAAATGCATGGCAATATTAGACTGAAATTAAGAGGATTAAAAGAAGAATTCGCCCGTAAGAAGTTTGATTTTGAAACTACTTATCACGATTATCTAGAAAAAATGATTTGTTCTAAGGCATCAGCTGAATGTTATTTAGGGAATTGTAAAAACTGTCCTGGAACAAAAAAAATCACTACACATTTAAAAAGAGCTTTGCAAACTCACAAAATTACAAAAATTTCTTTTGATCAATGGCTGAGTACTGACAGGTGCATTTATTATTATATTTAATATACTTTGAGTCACGTGTCGCAGAATTTTACAGTCTCTACTCGAAATCATTTTCTCAACTTTATTAACTAAAATTTTTTTTTCAGATGTCAGTTACTTACTCAAAGTGAAAGTAAGAACCTGTTCACAGAAAATTTAGCTTTTCAGTTACCTGAAGTATTAAAGCATGATTTCATTGCCAAGTCTCAGGCGGCTCACTTAAATCAATTGAAAAACGAACTTAAAGATGGCGAATTTGTAGTTACACTTGACTTCTCAGAAAATTATACATTTAACGTGCAAGACGCAATTCAAGCGCAGCATTGGTCGAAGGAACAAGCAACACTACATGTCTACGTCATATACTATAAAAAAAATAATGTTGTGAACAATTTAAATTACGTTGTTCTCTCTGAATACGAACAACATGATGCCATTGCGGTTCATTTATTTAATTCAAAAATGATCAAATTTTTGAAAGAAAAATTTAGTGCGCGAAAAGTTAAAAAAGTTTATTACTTCTCGGACGGGGCAGGATCCCAGTACAAAAATCGATTTAACTTTCTTAACTTATTGTTTCACGAAAAAGAATATAATGTCAAAGCTGAGTGGCACTTTTTTGCCACTTCGCATGGTAAGGGTGCCTGCGACGGCATTGGAGGATGCGTCAAGAGAGGCGCGTATCGAGCAAGTCTGCAAAATAATAATATTCTCTCGACCAAACAACTTTATGATTGGGCGCGTGATTTTTTCAAGAAAATTAATTTTGATTTAAGCTCGTTAGATGACTACAAAAAACACAAAGAATATTTAGAACCACGTTTTTCGACAGCAAAAACAATCACAGGAACCCGACAATATCACTGTTATAAACCATTCGATACGAAAAACATCGAGTGTAAAATTTTTTCTAGTTATACAAAATCAGATGTTTTACGAGTTTGTAAATAATTCTAATTAGTACTAAACAAATTTTATAAACAAATAAAAGTATTATTCAAGTAAATGAAAATACCATTTTAATTTATTAAAAACATAAATTTTTAAAAATTAAAGCCACAAGAAGAGTGAGAAGCTTAACGTCCACGCGGCCCCCGCGGCGCGTCGAGTCGCTCGAGCGCCTGAAACGCTATGTTTCAATGTTTAAAAGCTCATAACTTTTTTTCTTGTAGAGTGCCCAAAATTTTTCTTGCGGGAATTGTTAGCTTAAGGTTTGCAGATTGAAAATCTATTTTAAAAAAATTTCTACCTGACCGAGAAGTTGTTTATATTTTCAATTGTTTATTGCAAAATAAATTTTTTATAAACAAATAAAAGTTTTTTGGTCAAATTTTTTTTTTGTTATATTCTTTTACTAATTTTTTACTTACCCTGAAAATTTGGTAAACTTTTATCAAAAAATCTTCGAGTAGTTGAATTTTGAAAAAAACCGTGCCTCTAACTTAATTTGTTTATAACTTTTACAAAAATCATTATTTTCAAAAACTACTCCAGGGGGTTATTGTTGATGTATTAACCTTCAATATTATGCAAAAAAAAATAAGATATGCGACTTCATGATTTTTAGTGGCTGAGTTCAGAAAGCTTGACTCTCATTTTTTTTTTTTTTCGCCTTTGATTGCTGTATTGCTGTACACGATTTTTTTCGTCGCAGTTTTTTGGCTGCCATTTTGTTTAGAAAAATCGCAGCTGCAATTTTAAAGAAGATTTTAAAACTTTGAAATCCATGATCACCTGTGATCCTTTTTTTACAGTGTGTAAAAAATTTTTTTACTACTCAATTTTTCGATTAAAAAAAAAAAAAAGCTAAAAAAACATTGTTTTTTTTTTATTTTGTAAATAAACAAATGAAAATCAAATTTTTTAGTTTTATAAACTATGCCATCGTGTAGGGCACACTTGAAAATAGGGGGGTAGGGTATTTAGATATAAATTTTTCAAAATTTTCCCCAAGATTCCCCAGCTCGAAAACCACCAAAAATTTAAAAAAATCCTCGGACTTAATGGGTTAAGGATATGCCTCTTTTGTGTTATTTGGCGCTCTAAAAGAGTGTTTGGTTCAGATTTATCTGAAATTTCACAAAGTGTTGAAACCGACTCGTCTACTTTCTCACGGTACTGCAAAAATTTCTCTTTGTTGTCTAAATCATCCTTTCGATTTTGTGGGTGTAAAAATTAATTTATCGGAATGTCAATATTGTATTCATCCACGGATTTAATTAATAGTTTTTCTAAATTTTTAATCTCTCTACGAAATTGTAATATTTTAATGTCTTCTTGACCTTTCAAACTTTTTTGCCTTAATTCTTTATATTTCTGAGCTATAATCTCTTCCAGTTTGTTTTTGTTATTTTGTATAGTACGCCCGGGCTTACTTAGACTACAGACATTTGAAGCTGCATCCATAATTCGTCATTTTCATCAAGAGATTAAATTGTTTAATCAGTTTATAAAATTTTTTTCTAATTTATAACTAATTCTGCTCTTAAATTTCCACCGAATCACAGATTATAAAACTCTGTATTTTCTGGACTCATCAGACAAAGTTTTTTTTTTTATCGCCTTGACTGTCTGTAGGTTAGACCCTGTCAGCGCTTTGGTATATAGATCTGAACTTCAGTCAAGTTGCAAGAGTGTTGTGCCCCTCAGAATTATTTCTCTAGCTCTTTGTGCATCGATACTTTCAATTCGTCGTAAGGGTAACTATCAGCGGAGTGAAACCAGAAATCTTACAGAGTATACTAGATACTTTTTCAAAAGAAAAATTCGATCTCTTACCTTGAAAATTTCTATACTAAAACCGGTGACTTATTTATGTATTATTATTATTTTAACTACAATTTAATTTCTCGTACTGACCCTTTCTTTATACACACACACACACACATATATATATATATATATAATTTTTATTTTATTTATTATTGAACTTGGAAATCCTTTCTACTTTCCTCTATTTTAGTACCGGAACTCTTTTTTCAAAACCTTAACGAAAATCGGACCAACTGAAGAAAAATTCTCGTCTCTACCTTTCTTTTTTTTTTTTTTTTTTTTTTTTTTTTTAATATTACCTCTTTTATTTATTTTAGTCTCTCAGTTATTTAAATAAAATGGCCGATGCACCAGTGTCATGTCCCGAAATTCGTACAGATCTATTCAATTAATTTGGCTCTACTTCACCCTTTCTGTGACCGGGTAGGTGATTCGAATAACTGAGAGGAGGTTAATTAATAAAACTACAGAACCCGAAAGACTACTATGAAAATCTATTTATTATGAAAACCAAACCATTACAAAACGTTACACGAGCTACTTCCTTAAAAATAATCTTTCTTCTATTAAAGTTCTCGACACTGCACAGAGAGAGAGAGAGAGTTGACGGTGTTGAAAGCCGAAGATTCCCACTGGGCTGCTTGAGGTGGTGCATCGGTAGTTCTTACACAGTCCTGAAGGAAATTCCAGGCTCTTTTCTTTAGTCGGACACAAAGGCTGATGTTTCTTAAAAGTCTTTCCAAATCAAATAGTCACTGCCGGAACTCTAATTTTTATTAACCCTTGCACATGGTTGTAAACTCGAGAATCCAATATCGAGTAACTCGAGTCGAGTCGAGTCAAGTCTAGTCGACGCACAGCAGTTTATGCTTGTAACCTGCACACGCACAAGAAGTTTTTATAACAGAAGGGTAAAAAAATATTTCGGAGGAAGTTTGGACTCCGCAGGGGTCGGCGCGGGCACCTGGTGCACCTGGTGATACTTACGCCTTGGAGATGATTTCCCCAGGAAGTTTAGACACCAAAGGGACCAGGGTGGACACCTGGTGCAACTAGTATTAATTACGCCTTGGAAATGATTTCCCCAGAAACTAAGGACTCCGGAGGAATCAGGGGAGATACCCTGTGCACCTGGTGATACTTACGCCTTGGAGATGATTTCCCCAGGAAGTTTGGACTTCAGAGGAGTCAGAGTGGACACCTGGTGCTCCTGGTGATACTTACGCCTTGGAGATGATTTCCCCAGGAAGTCTGAACTCCGGAGGGGCCAGGATGGATACTCGGAGCACCTGGTGATACTTACGCCTTGAAGATGTTTTTGTCAGGAAGTAAGGACTCTGGGAAGAGAGGGGGGGGGTCAGGGCGGACACCAGGTGCACCTGGTGATACTTACGCCTCGAAAATGATTTTCTCAGGAAGTTTTGATCCCAGTGGGTTCACATCATCAAGTTGACGATGAGGATAGCATCTTCAGAGTGTAGTTATTACCGGGCACTCCAATTATTTTTCCTGACTCATACGGAGTTAAAATTTCCTGAAAAAACATCTTGAAGTTGTAAGTATCACCAGGTGCACCAGGTGTCCACCTTGACCATTCCGAAGTCCTAACTTCCTAGGGAAATCATCTCCAAGGCGTCATTAATACCAGTTGCACCAGGTGTCCACCCTGGCCCCTCCGGAGTCCTTAGTTCCTGGGGAAATCATCTCCAAGGCGTCAGTATCACCAATGCACCGAGTGTCCTCCTTGGCCCTTCCGGAGTCCAAACTTCCTGGGGAAATCATCTCCAAGGCGTATCACCAGATGCACCAGGTGTTTGCCCTGACCCTCCGAAGTCAAAACTTCCTGGGGAAAATCATCTCCAAGGCATCAGTATCACCAGGTGCACCAGGTGTCCGCCCTGACCCTTCCGAAGTCCTAACTTCCTGGGGAAATCCTTTCCAAGGCGTCATTAATACCAGTTGCACCAGGTGTCCACCCTGGCCCCTCCGGAGTCCTTAGTTCCTGGGGAATTCATCTCCAAGGCGTCAGTATCACCAGGTGCACCGAGTGTCCACCCTTACCCCTCCGGAGACCAAACTTTCTGGGGAAATCATCTCCAAGGCGTATTTATTACCAGTAGCACCAGGTGTCCACCCTGGTCCCTTTGGAGTCAAAACTTCCTGGGGGAATCATTTCCAAGGCGTCAGTATCACTAGGTGCACCGAGTGTCCTCCTTGGCCCTTCCGGAGACCAAACTCCCTGGGGAAATCGTCTCCAAGGCGTAAGTATCACCAGGTGCACCGAGTGTCCACTTTGGCCCCTCTGGAGTCCAAACTTCCTGGGGAAATCATCTCCAAGGCGTAAGTATCACCAGGTGCACCAGGTGTCCGCCCTGACTCCTCCGAAGTCCAAACTTCCTTGGGAAATCATCTCAAAGGCGTAATTAATACCAGTTGCACCAGGTGTCCACCCTGGTCCCTTTGGAGTCCAAACTTCCTGGGGAAATCATCTCCAAGCCGTAAGTATCACCAGGTGCACCAGGTGTCCGCCCGACCCCTCCGGAGTCCAAACTTCCTCCGAAATATTTTTTCACCCTTCTGTTATAAAAACTTCTTGTGCGTATGCAGGTTACAAGCATAAGCTGCTGTGCGTGGACTAGACTTGACTCGACTCGACTCGAGTTACTCGATATTGGATTCTCGACTCAAGTTTACAACCATGCCCTCGCACTTATCCAAAAACTCGTGAATTAAGTGCACGAATTTGTAAACTCAGAAATGCCCTTAATATGAGACTATAAATAGTCACTCAGGTTAAAATCGACCTATTTTTGAAGATATCGAGTCTCTGAAAAATCTCTAACTCCCGTGAGTCAAGCCGTAGAGATCTTACTCGCGGAACGATGTGCGTGGGACGAGTTCTGGATCGCGACTGAATAACCAAGCTCCTGGGCCCGCGTTCGCGGCCCTACTTATACCCTGGCGCATGAGGACCTACCCCCGTAGAGGGGATCATGGACCCTCCCATGTAAGTCTGAATCTGGGGGAAAAACCAATGATTTGGCCCTTTTTCCAAGAGGGCTTGGCCTTGGCCTAATTTATTCTAATACTCCTCATTTGTGAATTCTCTCTCCTACAGGTATGGTCCGCCTAACCTATTATGGGACCCGTTTTTTTGATGCCTCATTGGGTCAATGTCACTGACCGGTGATCATGGGGGTTTGCTTATGGCCTCCAGCCTCCTTGCCGTGACGCTCTATTGTTTGGGTCCGCTGCAGGCTTTTCCTTCCCTCAGCCAGCCGTCCAGTGTTGACGCGTTTCTCTTGTCTTCTCTCTCTCTTCTTTTCCCAGCTCCTATTCGCTTTTTCTCTCCTTCTCTGTTTTTCTTCTATTTATTATCTTTCTCTCTCTCTTACTTATACTTATTAATTTATCTTATTTAACTAAAAATTGAATAATTTGTAAATAATTGAAGAATTATCTGAAATCTATTTTAACATTAAAAAGGGGAGCTGGTGCCGACACGACAGATGCAATGAGACGACCAGATTTTATACCAAATAAAAAATGGGTATATGCATAAACCATTTAAAAAAACAGATCTCCACCTTAAAAATGAGTGTTTGGGTAAGTTTTTTCAACTAATTTACACTCATAAATATGCATATTGGCAAAAAGTAAAGCATACAATCAATTTGTATTTATAATAATACAATTAGCTTATGACTTAGAAAGAACTTGTTTAAAGCCAGACCTAGTACCTTCTGTATTTGAATGGAACCAAAACGATCGTGAAGAAAACGACGATGACAGTTTAAATGAAAGTTCCTTTTATATTAATTTACCTTTTATGAAGAGGAGCCTGACGAAAAAGTTAATGATGAAACGTTAGATGCAAACTACAAAATTATGAATTTTACTTAGATGCTCTCAAGTATTTTAATATGATTGGGAAAAGAGCAACGAGCGCGCATTTGTCTCTATCTATCTATCTCCTTCACGCTTGCGCGCCAGGAGTGCGCTGCTAACTGAATCGCATCGTTACTGATAGCGCGTGCTTCTCATTTCGCGCTGTGTTTGCTGCTGCTACGGCTCTCGTGGACCGAGCAGACAGTGGGCACGAATGCGGTGGGTGACGATCCACCGCACTTGCGGCTGCTCAATTTGTAATGGTGAATTGATAGTCTTTTGATCGTGAGAATTATCGATCGAAAATTAATGCCCACACGGAACGATTGCATGATTAAGATAAGTGTACACTACCGACGGATTGCTTACTATGTTTATGTTATGTTGACAGACGTGGCAGAGCTCTTCGCTTTCGCCGATAACCACAAGACAGAGATCTTGGGCTTCTGGAGGACGGGACGAATTCTTTGAGTGGGAAGGTGTGACGGCGGGTTTTACTATTTTTTGGACTTCCCTGACGGCAGCCAAAATTCAGTTGCCAGAAAGATCTGTCATTTTTATTTGTTTTGTGAAACGTTTTGCAGTTTTCTTTTCTCGTGATTCATTCATGGCCATGTATTGCTTTTCGAAGTTTTCATATGAATCTCGCGGCTAGGGGCATGCAAAATTCTAGATCCACGTGCTACTCCATTCCAGATTGATGCAAGCCTGGGACCGATGATTCCCGAGTTGAGAGAAGATTATCGCGCGCATACGAGTAAATGAATGAGGCTCGCTTTGCTGCTCTGCGCTCGGTCAGACGGGCTCCAGCGGCTTTTATTCTGATTTTGGCCGAGTTCATTTTGTCCTTTTATGCATGTGATGTTGAGCTGCAGTGCGTTCATAATTTTTAGATATAAAATTACCTCCCATTATATCAATCACTATCGGTTTACTTTGTTCAGAAACTGGCGGTTGATCAGCAGAAGCACCAGCCGCAGCTGTAGGGACAGTTGTCGGCTGCCTTGGAGCGTTCAGAGGAGAGGGCACCGTGACGGTCAGTTTATCTGGATGCTTGTCCTGAAGCGTCTGCGATTCCGGGATTGTTTTTGCGTTTATCACCGTCTCGTCCAATGGCTAGAGAACGACTTAGGACTGATTGAAGGGACGTGGAAAGGGTGGCGAGATAAAGGAGAACACTGTCGATTCACTTTAAAAAAAACACTTATTATTAAACTTATAGTACAAAAGAAGAGTGAGTCGTGATCGCGGTCGATGCACGACTCTGGTTTTAGAAATACCGAGAGTTGATCTCGAGAAATGATTTTAAAGTTTACAATGGGAGCAACGCGTGCGTGCTATTACAGTGACACGACGCAACTCGACGACGCAAGGACGATCGGGGTGACGCGACGCTACCGATCTCGCTCCTCGCTGACGCCCATCAGAGCTGAGCTTTGATTGGCTGACACAGGGATGATCAGTTGTTTATCAGTCTCAGCGGACTGCCCATTTCCAACCATCTCGGTATTTATGACACCCGTTTGCAGTTCCGGCCGTTGTTCAATTTTGTTTCTCCCCGCGCATCTCCTGCAACTCCTCTTCCATCTCGGTGACCTCTTGAGCAGATGGATCGCTCAAATCCACGTTGGGCAGGTCAACAAAGTCTCCCACGAAAATGTCAAATTCGTAGTCCATCAGCCTGCCCAGGAGTTCAGTCTCTTCCTTTGTCAAGTTCTGGACGGCTGAAATAATCAGAATAATTAGCTAACCGAACCATCATAAGGTCTCCCGAGTGTGGTCATATTTATATCAAACTTGGAATATAAATAATAAATATTCCCACTTCACCCATGTATATTATGAACGCACTGCAGCTCAACATCACATGCATGAAACGACAAAATAAACTCGGCCAAAATCAGAATACGATATAAATACGATTAATCAAGTTTGAAATGTGTAATAAACGATCTATTATTGATAGTTAACTTTGTTGAAAATATTTAATTCAAATGTCAACACAAGCCGATTACAATAACAAATGACGTAAACAAGCATATAAAAGTCCTACGAATAGAGTTGTATATCTATGTATAGCAGCAAACCGGGGAGCTCGGATTGTCCCAGACTAACGCCGCGTTTCATTTTCATTTTTTTCACATGCCCTTTAAGAGGTTCAGCCCGGCCAGGCTCCGGATTCGCAAGAGGGCAGCCCGTACGGGCCCAGGCTCTAGCCCGCTCTGCGATTGTCGGGATCGATGTTTTCAACAACTAATTTGAATTTTCTGACGTACACAAGTCAGATAAGAAAAAAAATTTGTGAACTTGAATAATTTTTTACAATTTTAACTTACATGAAAGGTGATAGTTCGTGAAGATAAGTTTTTTCTAGAGACCTTTCACAAAGACTCTGTTCGAATCCTTTAATTGACTTTGTAAAATTCCCATGTCTTCAGTTGCAAGTATTGAACCACTCTCCTACTTTTATGAAATTTCTTCAGCAATTAAGAACTGACAGCTGTTTCTGATTCTGATAAGCGTGAAATTTATTTCGACGTGAGTCAGTTATAAGATAATTATCATCGAATTAGCAACAGGGAGATTATCATCGAAGAAATAAACATTATATACAATTTTTTGACTAGACACAGTAGCAGGATCAACATCGAGGCAGTAGCCAAGCAGGAAGGAGATCACCATCAAGGTAGCATCAGGACCACGCATCTGGTTCTGATGAGCTAGAACATTACAATAAAAAGTATGCAGCTAATTTCGAATCGTCACTCATTTCGAAATCTTCGAGCGAAAGGGAGCCTTGATGATTCGCGGTTTAGCAGAGAAACGCATCCTGCGTCTCTAACAACTCTGGCAAGATTTTGTCAAAAATGACCGAATTTTAAGGAACTGCCAGGATGTAGACCATAACCACGACTACTTCGTAAAAGACATGTACTACCATACGCAGGACACCTTCGATGACGTGTGGTGTGACTTCATCCAATTTCTTAAAATTAAGCCACCTGCGACACACCTAGTCCAGGCTCCGGCTGTAACCTCAAAAAATCTGCCAGCTGAACAGCTCCATGTTCAGACTCCGGCACCTACCTACGAATGCAAGTCCTTGATTAAGGCACAGCCACCTGAACCACCTCAAGTTCGGGCTCCGGCGACCCCCTGCAAAATGCAATCATCTGAGACATCTCAAGTCCAGGGTCCAACGAACCTATCCAAGAGCAAGCCACCTGTGGCTGTCCTGGCTCAGGCACCGGCCATCGCTTTCGAAAAACAGCCACCTGAATTACTTAGAGTTCAGGCTTTGGCTACACCTTTCAAAATTCAGCCCCCTGCGATACACTTAGTCCAGGCTTCGGTTATACACTCCAAAATTCAGACACCGGCAACGTGTCTTAAAGCTCAGCCACCTGTGACAGTCCTAGTCCAGGTTTCGGTTAACTACTCAAAAAATCAGCCACCTGCGACAATTAAATTAATTAAAGTCCAGACGCCGGCTATCATGACAAAAGTACAGCCATCTGAACAAATCCAGCTTCAGGCACCGGCTATACTCTAAAAAATAAAGCCACCTGAACCACTCCAGGTTCAGGAATTTTCCTTGGACAGAGCATCAGGCTCTTACCAAAATTGCCCAGTAAGCCCCTACGTTTGATCGTACACTTGCTAACCACCCCAGACTTAACCTACAATTATTTTTATATATTACTTAATATTATTTTTATTTTTATTATGTTCACAGATATTAATCGACTACAGTCGATTAAGGCGGGCGGAATGTTTGAGATTTACCGCCTTTTATTGCCACCGAATTGGTCATGCGAGCGGCCGACGCCAGAGCTGCCCGAAGTGACCAGTTTCCGCCCTCACTAGTCTTGCTGCAACCGTGATGCCGCAATCACGCGTCACGGGACTCAACGCCGTCGTCGTAGATCGCCCGCTTATCTACGACGACTCCACCTAGTTTACCTGAGGTGGAGAGGCTCCCGGCCAAAACGGCGAGCTCTCATGTGTATATATAGTTTGAATAAATAGTTTAAGTGCAGCATAAAAACTATAAGTGTTGTGCTTTCCAAATAACCTCACTTTTCACCTTTCCCGCTCCCTCGCGATCGCTGTAAATTTCCCTCAACCTAAAGCGCATCCTCCGCGTTTTCCCAAACATCAGTACAGTATAATCTCAAATTATTTATATTGCTGAATCGTTATTGATTGTCTCAATTTTCCAATTATATATTTTCAAAAAATGCTAATTAAATTTTTTTTATCCATTTTAGGTTTGTTTCAAGACCAATTTTCTCAAGACAATCATTTTGCTCACTATACCCAACTGTAATACGTACTAACTATAATCACCCTTTGGTTTGTTTTCATCTCTAAGCGGTATTCAGCTTGTTTTAATACCTTTTGATCTTTTTATTTAAAAGATCAATCCAACTGCCTACTAACCCTTGCCCCCACTCAACCCAATGAGAGTTGTTTAGGGATTTTCATTTGTTTTTTTTTTTTTTTTTTCTTCCTAGTTATTTGTTTATCTATTTACTTTTTTTCTTCTACTTTTATTTTTTGATTTTTTCACTTTCTTTATTTTTTAAACTTTTATTAGAAATTGTGTTAGGGTTTTATTCCAAAATCAGCCACCTGCCTGGCTTAGTTGTTGTTTAGGGACCATTTCTACCCTTACCATTCGATAATATTGAAATATTTTTTCAATAGAATTTTTCGCTTGGTGCACCACCTCAAAATGGAGGAACTAGTCGCTAAGCAGCTCACTATTCGTGAGCACATTGCAAATCATTACATCAATTTCCTCAAGAAGGGTTCCGCTAAATTGTCGGTGGAATTAGCCCAGAGGAGAATCATTCGACTTGATGAACTTTGGAATCAGTTCGTCGATAATGATCGATTAATCAAAGATGATGAAAGTGCTGATTCAGGGCATGAATATTTCCAAAATGATCTTCTTTATCTGGTGCAGGAAGAGTATGATGACTCTCTTACTTGTTATCAGGTGTTCATTAAACCTCACTCAGTAGAGCCCATCCAGATAAATGCGCCAGATCCTACTCCACAACTTGATCTCAGAGCTCTGACTAAGACTCTGCCCCAAATATAATTGCCCAAATTTTCGGGTAAATCCGCTGAATGGCCCCATTTTAGGGATATGTTTGTATTTCTGGTCCATAGTCAGCAAATTCCCGACGTTATCAAATTGACTTGCCTTTGGTCTTATTTGACGAGCGAAGCCCTTGACGTCATTAAGGACTTGCCTATTTCTGACAAGAGCTATGCGCAAGCTTAGGAAACGTTGAAACTTTTCTACGAGAACGAGCGTCGTTTGGTTCATAATTACCTAGCCGATTTATTCTCCGTCAAACCGATGGTTATTTCTGAGACTTATTTTGAGGTTAAACGCTTACTTAGCGAAACCCTTACACCTTTGAATGCGCTTCAAGCCTTGGAGCGGCCCACCAAATACTGGTCTGACATGTTAGTTCGAAACATGCACAGCAACACTCGTCGCGATTGGAAAAAGAGTCTCGGAAATCACATTAAGTCGCCTACTCTTGAGAGAGTAAAATCCTTTTTGGAAGCCCAAGCTTTAGTGTTTGAGTCTGTAGAGAGAACGGATAAACCTACACTAGTCACTCCCCCTAGCACCGCTAGAAAATCCGGCGCAACTACCATGGCATTGGCCTCGGTCGAGACTCCCAAGGCTTCTTCGAGGAAGAAGGAAAGGGATGACAAGGGGTGCAGCTTGTGCAACGAGGATCACGTGTTCGCTTGTTGACCCAAATTCAAGGAAAAGACACCGGCTGAAAGGAAAACAATTGTTTTTCAAAGGAGGCTGTGTCTTAAGTGCTTCGGTCCTCATCACATGAAGGTCTGAAAATCCAAATTTAGTTGTCTTCATTGCCAAGGTCAACACCATTCTTTGCTTCATTCTTCTGTTAAGGATAAACCTCATGCTCCGATAACTACCTTAGTACCTGGTGGTCCCCTCAATACAGGAAACATTCCAGCTTCCAAGGCTAACACTCACTTGAACATAGGCCCTTCTTTATTGGGGCTACCGCTCAAGCCGAACATTACTCAACAGTACTTTTAGGTACAGTTCGTGTTTTCATTAAAGGACCTGACGGTCGAAAAATAAATGTTAGAGCTCTAATCGACAATTGCTCTCAGTCGTCATTCATTTCTCAGAGGTTGAGAGAACAACTTGGCCTGGTCTGCTCCTTCACCAATGCTCAAGTCTCTGCAGTTGGCGGTGTCCAAGCCGTGACTAGCCAAGCTCTCACACATTTCCAAGTTAGTCCACATTTCAACTCTTGATTTTCCTGCGAGGTTAAGGCATTAGTAGTACCACGGGTTTGTAACTACGTGCCCCCTTAAAAACGCCTGGTTTCAGACCTTTTGTATTTGTCCCACCTGAACCTGGCTGATCCACAGTTCTTGGATAGTACCGATATTGATGTACTCTTAGGAGCCGAGATTCACGCTAGAATAATTCAGAAAGAAATAGTACGAGGTAGACCTGATGAACCCGTTGCCACTGCTACTCAGCTGGGTTGGATGATTTCAGGCCCCGTCTCTTTGTTAAATTCTTATGTTGCACAAACTGTATCCCTTCACTGTTGTTCTCAGGAAGGTTCTCTATCATTCTAGTTGCAGAGATTCTAGCACTAAGAGGAGATACCTTCAGGTTCGAAAGTCCTTCGACCCGATGACGAAAGGTGCGAACAGCACTTCGTCCAAACTACCCGTCGCGACGATAACGGACGTGTCATCGTCAGATTACCATTCAAGTCCGACGAGAAAATTAAACTCGGCAATTCCTACGACAAGGCAGTCGCCATGTTGAAGAAAATGGAAACTGGTTTGGAAAAGAATCCTGATTTTAAGAGGTTATATTTTGAATTCATGGAGGACTACATCTCTCAAGGTCACATGGTTCCCGTTTCTGCCGATGAATCTAATTTCAAACCTCTTGAGGAAAGTTTTTTTCTACCGCCCCACAGGGTTCTCAGTAGTTCCACCACTAAACTGAGAACGGTTTTTAATGGCTCAAGCCAAACTGATTTAAGATTTCTTGAAACAGTCTTCTCCTTACCGGTCCAAATCTGATGCCTGAACTTCCCGATTTGATTTGTGGTTGGAGGGTGTACCGATACGTCTTTATCGCTGATGCCAAGCAAATGTACAGGCAGATTTGGGATATACATTCCGACGATATACATTTTTTTAGGCTATCGTTTGGCGTTTCGATCTCAGTCAGCCTATCCAAATTTATTACTTGACCACTGTTACCTAAGGCCTAGGCTGCTCCATCTTTCAAGCCAATCGTACTCTTCTCAAGCTAACAAGGTTGTGCCGTCGAAAATACCCTAAGGGTTCTAAATTGATTGAGGGTTCTCGTTTTATGGACGATGTGAATGCTGGTGGTCACACCCTTGAAGATGCCATGGAAAAAAAATCCCAACTGATAGATTTACTTAGAAAGGCAGGGTTCGAGTTAAGAAAATGGCTCTCGAATGAACCCAAGTTATTGTCCAAGTGGCCCAGGGATCATCTAGCTGCTGACCATGAATTAGTGTTTAACAATTTCGCTTCGGTTTATGTCCTTAGTGTGGTCTGGCGAGCAGCCGATGACTCTTTTGTATTCAAACTCGATTCTCAAATTGTTCAGGGCCCTTCAACTAAAAGGTCCATTTTGTCTAAAATAGCCAAGATTTTCGACCCAATGGGCTGGATAGCTCCGATCATCATCTCCGCCAAGATATTCATGCAATCTCTGTTGTTGTTGTTGAAATGTCAATGGGACGATCCTCTCCTCGGAGAATATGTAGAAGAGTGGGAGTCCTGGATCGGAAAACCGCTGGCCCTCAACAAACTATCCATTCCTCGTCATGTTCATTTTACACTCCAGACTAGACTTTGTGAAATCCATGGATTCGCAGACGCTTCGAAAAAAGCCTACTCCGTAGCTGTGTGTCTTCGAATTGTTGGCGAGAACGAAGCGCACTGCTCCCTACAGATAGCCAAAACCAAAGTAGTACCTTTGAAAACGTTGAGTATTCCTCATCTCGAACTCCTTGGAGCGCACATTTTATACAAACTAGTAAATCACCAAAAATCAGTTCTGCCTGTCAAGATAGACTCCATACATCTATGGTCTGACGCTAAAGACGTGTTGTTTTAGCTGAGAAGCCATCTTTCCAAGCTTCAGACTTTCATTGCAAATAAGTGCAGTGCCATTCAGACTGCTGTTCCCGAAGCCTTTTGACATCACGTTAAATCCGCGGAAAATCTTGCCGAGATTGCCTCGCACGGGATAAATCCAGAGTTGTTATCTGAGTACATATTGTGGTGGCAGGGCCCATCTTGGCTCTCTGAATCTTTAAGCCCTTGTTCTACAATTCCGGACGACTTGTCCTCTCACCATCCTACCCAGGTTAAAAAAACTAATATTGGTTTCTCACGTCACAACCCAAACTGCACGTCCTGAAATTTGGAGCTTGGGCCTTCGCTATTCCACTTTGGGAATGCTGTTAGAGCTTAGAGCTTGCCGAGGATTATTTTACTCAATCCTTCATCGCTGCCTTCTACCGTTTCACGTCTAGGAGAAGCCATTGTTCTCTACTCTATAGTGATCAGGGCACTAATTTCATCGGTGCTAACGCCAAGCTTCGCCAAATGTTCCGCAAGCGTTCCATGTTTATAAGCGAAGTTATCGATGTTTTTGCTCAATCGGGCACCCTTTAGAAATTCAACCCTCCAGGCGCCCCTCATTTCGGAGGCATTTGGAAAGCTGGCGTCAAAGCCACCAAGCATCATCTACGTAGAGTGGTCGGGGACACGGTTCTCACTTTCTCGAAAATGTCTACTCTACTTTGTCGCATTGAGGTTTGTCTGAATTCACGGCCTTTGTTGCCTCTTTCAGACGATCCCTCTGACCTAAATTTTCTAACTCCTTCACATTTCTTAATATTAAGACTTTCTCATTTGATTCCAGAACCAGACTTCACAACCGAAAACGTTCCTGTGGGCCGCAGGTGGCAGCTCATTTCCCAGAAAATGCAGCATTTTTGGGCTCGCTGGCGCAATGAGTACCTGTCTTCGCTGCAGCCAAGGGAAAAATGGAGAACGCGCACTCGTTCCTTCCAACCAGGGGACGTGGTGTATATCAAAGCTGAAAATACACCGCCGGGACAATGGCCTGTAATGGAGACCTATCCTGATCCTCAGGGTGACAATCGGGTGTGTGAGCTGAGGACGGCCAATTCCAAGCTTCGCTGACCGTCAGTGAAGCTGCTCCTTCTAGTGCCCGCAGGAACTCGCCAGACGGCTCCTCCAGCCGAGGAAGTTGGAGCTTGCAACTTAGTGTTACTTCAGCCCGTGAATAAGACTATCAATAATTAATCCATGCCTGCACAGATTAAAGCGGGCGGAATGTTTGGGATTAATAGTGTAAAGTTGAATTTTGGCGCTTAGGCCGTTAGTTTGGACTTGTTCAGTCAGAAGTTAGTCGAGCGACTCAAGCGCGGCGTGGTCGCCGAGAAGACTTCCGTCCGCAGGCAGTCGTTATCCGCTAGAGAAAGCGAGCAGTCGTATTTTAGTGTGCTCCGCTAATTAACGTCGAGTTCCAGAGGTAGAGTGCCACCTGGTCAAAACGGCGTGATCACTCTCCTCTACTTGTAACCTTAAAATCTAGAAATAAATAAGCAAAGTTCGAGTTTCATAATTAATCGAAAGTGTTAGAATCTTTTAAAACCCTAGTGATTCCTACCTTCTCCTCGTCCCTTTTTACTCGCGTTATTTTTCCCAAACAAATAGCGATTTCGTGCGCTTTTGGAAGATTTATCAAAATTAAAATCAATCAAACGTAAAAAGAGCTTAATTTTTCAAAACAAATATATTTTTACCTTAATTATTAGAACTAGAAGCGACTGATTTTACTTTTGAAGTTGTTTTTACGCTCACAGAAAAATATTTGTAGTTAGTTAGTTTCGTACTTCGTCACCCTGAGGACCGTTGTTGACGCTTAAGCAGGGGGAGGCATTCACACTCTTGTGTGGACCTCCCAAAATCCCACCTTTAATATATATTTTTTAACCCACCTGTAAAACCCTAATTGGGCGAATCTCTAGAGCGAATCTCTAGAGTGAAGCTTGCATGGGGTTGACTTTGACAATTTTTGTAGGTTTTGTGATTTTTTGGTTTGATTTTTTCATTTTCATTTTTTTGTTTGTTTGGAGACTCAGTCAACCCTACCGCAGTCAACCGGCAAGCGCATCTGGGGTGGAATTCTATATCTAAGGTAGTGTAGCGTAGCGAAGCGAGAAAAAGGTTAAGGTAGGGTAAGGTAAGGAGTAAAATACGTCAAAAAAGAAACTTTAACTGTGATTATGTAATGAAATGTTATTTAGAATTATAAAAATATATTGTAATTAACCAAATTTAACCTAAAAATTTTTCTCGATTTTGCAAATAATTTCGAAAAGTACGACGTGATAAAATCTTGTTTGTAAAAAATTTGTAGCTGTAAGGCAATATTATTTGCTGAAATTAATGATTAATCAATGAAAAAAATATTGAAGAAATTTTTGATTAATTTATTTAAAAAAATGTACTATTTTTTTAACAAATATGAAAAAACAAGTTATATTTTTAATGTTAAACATTTATATTAATCCATAATTACTAGATATATATTCTATTTATTTAGCTGCGTAGCTTGTAAAATTAATAAAAAGAAAGACCTTTAAAAAGGTAAGAATTTACGGCGAGTGGTTTTTTTTTGGACAGAACTAAAACAAAAGTATATACATGTTGTTACTTTCAGATCTATGTTAATATTAATCAATTTATCGCGAAAGATACGAACAGATGAATAAAATAAAAAAATAAATAAAAAACCATCTTTCAGTAGAGTTACAGTGAATTTTGTTTATTTTTTTTAACTTTAATTATAAATTAATTCGAGTATCTACTCTGATTTTGATATTATGTTTTCGGGGATACGAACAGATAAATGAAATGAAATCAAAAATCATTTTCCGGACGAGTTTTTAATAAATTTTTTTCAGTTTTATTTCTTTAATTAATTTTTACTCAAATTATTTAAAATTCCTACTCCGATTCTGCTGATATTTTTTTGGAATATGAACAGATGAAGGAGATGAAATCAAAGAATCATCTTCCGGACGATTTTTAAGTAAATTTTTCTTTTCTTTTTTACGCATCTTTTTTCTTTTTTTTTTTTTAAACTTGAATTCAATTATTTTTTAGTAAAAGTTAACTATCAATTTATTCAATTTAGGTGTCGTTCAATATCGTTAGAATTATTCGAACTCGACGGAGCCGCAGATAAACGATTAACAGTCGACCAAAGATATTCATGCATCACCGAAAAGCAGAAACTGTATTAGGGTAACTAAAAATAAAAAGGCTTAAAAATCTAAGAGCTTTTTTTTTTAATTGATCCTTTGAAAAGTAATATTATTCTAATTAATAAATCTGTGGCTCCGTCGAGTCCGAATGATTTTAACGATATTGAACGACACCTAAATTGAATAAATTGATAGTAAACTTTTACTAAAAAATAATTGAATTCAAGTTTAAAAAAAAAAAAAAGAAAAATGATGCGTAAAAAAGAAAAGAAAAATTTACTTAAAACTCGTCCGGAAGATGATTCTTTGATTTCATCTCCTTCATCTGTTCATATTCCAAAAAAATATCAGCAGAATCAGAGTAGGAATTTTGAAAAATTTGAGTAAAAATTAATTAAAGAAATAAAACTGAAAAAAATTTATTAAAAACTCGTCCGGAAAATGATTTTTGATTTCATTTCATTTATCTGTTCGTATCCCCGAAAACATAATATCAAAATCAGAGTAGATACTCGAATTAATTTATAATTAAAGTTAAAAAAAATAAACAGAATTCACTGTAACTCTACTGAAAGATGGTTTTTTATTTATTTTTTTATTTTATTCATCTGTTCGTATCTTTCGCGATAAATTGATTAATATTAACATAGATCTGAAAGTAACAACATATATACTTTTGTTTTAGTTCTGTCCAAAAAAAAAAACCACTCGCCGTAAATTCTTACCTTTTTAAAGGTCTTTCTTTTTAAAGATTTCATTTCTTTCGCTAGGTATAAGGTGAAACTAAAAAAAAAATGGTAAAATTTACCAATTGATACCTGAGTAGAACAAACAACTTATGACTCCATTGAGATGAATGATTTTATCGATATTGAAGGACAATTAAAATGAATTGATTTTATTGTATACTTTTTTTACTGATTTTTAAACATCAAGTATAAAAAAAAATTTTTATTTTGATAATTCTGTTATAGCAACTATAGCAGTAAAAACCCAAGTTGCCGTTGGTATCTTACATTTTTAAATGTTTTTTTTTTTTTTAATTTTATTTATCTCCAGGCTTTAAAAAAAAAAAATGATATTTTAATAACTATTAATTTTTTATTTTTCAAACTATTTAATAACTAGGTATAAGGTGAAACTAAAAGAATTGGTAAAATTTACCAATTGATTCCTGACTAGAACAAACAACTTATGACTCCGTTGAGATGAATGATTCTATCGATATTGAAGAACAATTAAAATGAACTAATTTTCTTGTATACTTTTTTTACTGATTTTTAAACATCAAGTATAAAAAATTTTTTTATTTTGATAATTCTGTTATAGCAACTATACAGTAAAAACCCAACTCGCCGTTGGTATCTTACATTTTTAAATGTTTTTTTTTTTTTTTAATTTTATCTATCTCGCAGGATTAAAAAAAAAATGATATTTCAATAATTATTAATTTTTCAGTTCTCAATTAAAATGAGAGTAAAATAAATTGAAAAGATTTTTTTTCTTAGTTATGTGTTGTTGTTGCTCTGCAAAAGAGGTTCTGGCGTAAGAACCAAACTATGCTTAAATGAATTTTTTGAGATGTTTTTTTTTATCATGCAGTCAAAAATATTTTCTCAAATCTCTGATCTTACTAATTTGTTTTATATTTTTTTCATCATTTTATTTACTTTAAATCTTAACTTTTCCGGCTTGAAGCATAATAGTTTTATTCAAAATTGTATCTATTTGTAAAAAAAAACAACTCAAAACACATCACTATGACTAAACTGACTTAAAACCCACATAATTTGAAGGTTTCACAAAAATATTGCGATCTGTAGTTATAACAGATACTGTACCGATAAAATTTTTGGTGATAAAATTTATTATATTAACAATTTTTGCATCATGTCTGACAATTTGAATAACCCCATGAGACATTGATCGCCATCACATTTAAAGGCAGCAAATGTCAATGACCAAGTTGAAGTAGTTGGTATATAGCGGATAAAACTAAAATTAAACTTGATAGTCAGACAAATTCATCTTGGAAAATAAACTGAGAACAATAAACCTTATGCGTGTTGGTGTATTGACTCAGAATTTATAAATTTCAGTGATGATTTAAATGTATTTACATGTCTGACAATTTGAATAATTCCATGAGACATTGATCACATTTAAACTACCTCAACTTGGTCATACAATAGAGAGTCACAGTTGAACGTCCTTAAAAAAAAAAAAAAAAAAAAAAAACTTAAGGTTGTATTTCAGATATAGTGACAATATAAATTAATTGTGATGACGTTATGGGTACCACGTGTTCAAAAAATTATTTATATAATCTTTAAAATCTTAAAATTTAAAATTCTCAACTTTAAAAGAAAAATATTTCTGAAAAGTCATCATTGGCCCTATTTTGTATCGCTAACTAATTTAAAAGATTCATTTTCTTTTTCATAAAAAGTAAACATAAACTAAGATGAGGCATAAATTTTTGAAGTTTCAAATAGTTACATGAATATCCCAGACAGCACAAAAAATTCAAAATGAATTCATAAAGAATCCGTGGAAAAAAAATAAGCTCATTACGAATTATAAAAAGTGTTCCTAATAAATTCATTATGAGTTCTTGAATAAGTCAGTGAATGTCCCCTTGAAAGAATTCTTTTGGAATTCAAACTGAAGTTGGTAAGTAAAGGGTAAATTTGCAAAAAAAAAGTTGGTTCTTCGATGAGCTCAAAATGAGTTCATAATGAATTGAAAAATAATACAATATGAATTCGTTATTTATACAGTTAAATGATATAAAATTCATTTTCAATAGCAAAAACAGTTCCTAATAAGTTCTTAAAGAATTCTCAAGTTTGTCAGTGATTTTAACCTGAATTAATTCTTTAAGAATTGGTATTTAAAGGGTAAATTTGCAAAAAAAGTTGGTTCTCCGATGAGCTCAAAATGAATTCATAATTAATTGGAAAATAATACAATATGAATTCGTGATTTATACAGTCAAATGATAAAAAATTAAAATTAAAATTCATTTTCAATAGCAAAAACAGTTCCTAACAAGTTCTTAAAGAATTTACAAATTTATCATTTATTTTAGCCTGAAGTAATGCTTTAAGAATTGAAATCGCAATTTTTAAAGCCAAAAAAATAGGACTACAAGATATACCAATGTAGGATGACAGTGCGGGCTATTCATGATTCGTCCCAGGCCAGCTCACTGATTCATCCCTAAGGCTTAATGAGCTGGCCCTGCCGTTGCTAAGTATCTGCATACGGCCAGTATACTAGCAGGAAGCCAGGCGCCACCTGGTGGTGCGATGTAGTACCCTACAGAACTCCCCTCCTAGCGATGTCAAAATAATTGAAAAAAATTATAAATGTACTTAAGAATTAACAAATAAAAATATTAAAAGAACAATTATTTAATGTACATAATTAAGCTTTTATAATGAAGCTCCGGAGGGTCACAATTTAAATATAAGTTCCAAGTTAATTATAATGTTCAAAAAAGGCGTGATCTGGTGGCTATAGTCCCCGCCTATTATTTTGCCGATGTTGGTTCGATTCCCGGCACTTTTTTTTTTTTTTTTTAAGATTTTTGTTAAACTTTGAGATATTTTAAGGAAAATTTGACATTTTTTCACTATTTTTTTTAATAATAAATGTATTAGTACACGGTAGAGAAATGAAAAAATGATCTTTGTACGTTTGCATTATAATTTTTATCAAGCAGTAAATGTGAAAAAAAAATTGTAATAAAAAAATATAGAAGTCTTTTTACATAATTTTTTAATTTTTAAATAATCTAACGGAATGATAAATTTATTAATGAAGTATGAATTAATTTATAGAGTACTTTTTTTTTTTTTTTTTCTTAAAGAAAAGAGTACTGTAAGACCTATTCTTTAACTGTGCAAACCGTTAAATTGGTAGTCAAAATAAATACCTAAACAACATTCCGACATAATTGCATTTTAATAATTAAGCCTTGGAAGGGTGCAATTTAAATATAAGTTCTAAGTTTACTAATTGAATAGAAATGCGTGATCTGGTGGCTACAGTCACCGCAAATTATTTTGCCGTCGTCAGTTCGAATCTCAGCACTTTTTTTTTTTGTTAAAGCCTTTGAGTTTATTTAAAATTTTTAGGCATTCATATTCATATGTATATAATCCCTCAAGCATTAAAATTAAAAAACCTTGAGCTTTATTTCCAATCAAAATTAAATTTTTTATCCTCCAAACATTGAAATTAAAAAATTCCGGGCTTCGCTACTAATAAAAAAATTGTATATTTACTATTCAATCATTTAAACTGTAACAGGGGTGGATTTAAGGGTTTGTATGAGCCGATACAAATACCCACGGTGCGTACTAAATCATTATCACCTGTACTTAGCGCTGATCCAAGCACTCGTCGAACTGCAACTCGTCGACCTGAAATGATAAAATGAGGAAATCGCGTCCGCGAATATTACTATACTTCGCGACGCGGTCGGCTAGTTCGTTTATCGGTAGTGGGTGCGGGTATTAAAACAGGATCGATTCGCAGGAACACCAGGTTTAGTCAATAAAAATTAAATTAACAATTTAATAATTTATTAAAACAAATCTAAACCTAAAATACAAATTCCGAATTACGACTCGGTGTCGTTTAAACCAGTAAACAAAAGAATCTTCAATGCTCTCTAAATCGTTGTGCGCGCACACAAATTCCTGCAGCTATCGGCAGCTAACGCGCGCAAGAGAAAAACAAAGATTATGACAATAACAGTGTACTAAGGACACTCACACGCATTCACACTCACTCGCACATTTACAATTAACTTACGGAGTCGTTAAGGTGCACCTCATACCAAGCCGTCAGGCTAAACAAAATGCCAGGCTACGATGCCGACCAGCCGCAATATCTACCATACTCGAGTCGCCGTGTAGCCGTCGGAAAGCGGTCCAGGCGATGATGTGAAATGACAACTTCACAAATAACACCACACTCTCACACTACGGCTCTACCACAACGCGCGACGCGAATGTCAATAATTGCCTTGACTTCCGTAACGAGTAAGCTGCTTCAAGATCTGCCATGAATCAATCTCCAGATCTTTGCGTGTCTGCCGGACGTCGGTCAGGTTCCCCGACGTCCACGGCTTCTAAAAGCCGGTTGACTCGTCTAGACAGAAGAATGCTTCCCGGGCGATGACCATCGATCCCGCACCTTCTGTCTCTGCCAACTCTCTCTTCGACGACATTCCACTCCCAAGGAGTCCGGTTAGCCTTCGAACCGAGACGAGTTAAGTTCCATGTACGTGCGAACTCACGAACACGAAAACTACGAGTGGTTTCCCGATTCCCGCTCTACCACCTCAGAGGTCCGCTCTGAGCTGCGTTCGACAGTCACGTGACTCGCGCCAAATCCTAAATCGTTACCGACGACTTAATTATGATCGCTGACTGTCACAAAACTTAACGACTCTAAACAATACAAAAATTGTTGAACAAATAATTTCAATTTTACTTATATATAGTTATTACGAAAACAGTTTTTCATTATTTACTAATAAATGCCTAAAAATTTTAAATCAACTCAAAGGCTTTAACAAAAAAAAAAAAAAAAAAAAGCTGCCGAGATTTGAACCGACGACGGTAAAATAGTCACCAGACCATGCAATTGTTTTAAAATTACAAACTTAGAAATTATATTCAAATTGCGCCCTTCCAGGGCTTAATTATGTCGGAATGTTGTTTAGGTATTTATTTTGACTGCCAATTTAACTGTTTTCACAGTTAAAGAATAGGTTTTACAGTACCATATTCTTTACTTAAAAAAAAAAAAAAGTACTCTAAAGATTCATACTTCATTATAGTATATTATGCAACGGGTTGCAGTATCGTCGCCGGGGTGGTATTAAAGGTACCGAGTGCGAAGCGAAGCGTAGCACGAGTAACTTTAAGAAGCCCTGGTGACGTGCTGCACCCGTTGCATATACTATTTTATACCACTGGTGCGTAGGGCGAGTTTTTAAATTTCTAAGCGTGCGTAAAATCGAGTACCTACGCACTAGTGATGTAAATAAATTTATCGTTCCTAACGATTATTAAAAAATCATGTAAAAAGACTTCTATATTTTGTTTTTTATTTCACAAATTTTTTTTCAGTTACTGCTTAGTAAAAATGATAATGCAAACGTACAAAGCTTATTTTATCATTTCTCCACCGGGTACTAATACATTTATTATTTAAAAAAATAGTGAAAAAATGTCGAATTTTCCTTAAAATATCTCAAAGTTTAACAAAAATCTTAAAAAAAAAAAAAGGGGCCGGGAATCGAACCAACATCGGCAAAATAATAGGTGGGGACTATAGCCACCAGACCACGTGTTTAAAATATTATAATTAACTTGGAACTTATATTTAAATTGTGACCCTTCGGGGCTTGATTATAAAAGCTTAATTATGTACATTAATTACATACATGTCGCTTAGAACTCGGCGAGGAGCGTACCGCGCATGCACCGAAAGTCGTGCATGTTCGAAGCCCTGGGTGCATTTTCTGCAATGAATTAGATTTGAACTCTTTTTGAACTTTTTTGAGGTAGACAAACTGAATTAAAAATGAACTCTTTAATCTTGCAGTAATCAAAATTTACTGAATAAATGCTATTTTTTAAGAATGCAAAAAGAATACTTAATGAACTACTTTTAAAAAATAATGAACTATTTTTGAACTTTGAATGAATTCTTATCAGGGGACATTACGTGAACAGTTTGGGAATTCTTTTTGAATTCTTTTTAAATTCATTTGGTTAGTTCTGAAATTATCCGTTTTGAATTCATATGGAATATTTTTAGAATACTTTTTGAATACTTTGAAATGAATTCTTTATGAATCTTAAAAATGAATTCTTCGGAAATTTTTTCCGAATAATGGTGCTGTCAGGGTATACTAAAAGATTCATAGTATCAATTGTTAGGGATGACATTATGTTTACCACATATTCTAATCTTTATATTTTTGATCAAAAAATTAACTTTTAAAATCTTAAAATTTTTATGAAAACTATTTCTGAAAAGCCATTTGTTAAGGCATTTCATATTGTAATTTAGAGTTGTGAAGCAGAGAGCGCAGTGCCGCCCCCTTTATACGATTTGTGTACTTGATCGTCATCACTCTGCCGGTGTGCTAGTGCGTCCACGACCGTCGAGCGGAGTGCATGCGTGTACGAGCTCTTAAATTAATAAAGTCCTTAGATTGAACTATTTGTTCCTTTATTTGACAATCCTATAGTTACTATTTTAACAGGTTATGGGAAGCTCAGCTATTCTTTGACAAAAGGATTGTTTTGTTATTAATTTAGTTTTCTTTTTAAGCAAATTTTTACGGTCTGGAAGTGCACTTTTTTTTGTGCTGTTGTGGGAACATCGAGTGTTTCACAAGTAAGTATTGTGATAAATTTTAGAAGTGATTGTTGCTGGTGTTCGAAACAATGAATCTAGAGTTATTTGCCGCGTTTAGAGTAAAATAGAATGCAAAAAGAACGCTAGAAGCGGCATACTCTTTGTCTAGAGATGAAATTTCACTCTCTTGTATGCATATTTCCGTTGTGTTCTCGTGGGCTAAATTATTTGTGCATTTTCTTTATCTCGAGATTTGAATCGTTTTACTTAGTTCTAGAGAAAAATAAGTAGTGAAAATCATTGCGTTGAAAAGCATTATGTTGAAAGAAAGAGAGAAAGAAAAGTACAGTGTTCGTGCAGGTTTAAACTTGCAGTTGACAATTGCCGACCGGCGCGCGAGAGTGGGGAGAGCCAACGTGCTGCTGTGCACATGTTGCCCGCCGCGGTGAGTCCGGCTTCCGAGAACTGGAAATAACGGCGTACTTACTTTGTCGGTTGTTTTGTTTCTCTTTATTCGTGTTTTAGAGAATTTTTTTTTTTGGGATTTGAGTAATTAACTCTAGATGTAATTTTTTTTTCTCTCTCTCTATTTCTTTCTTTCTTCTATTCAAGTTTTTTTTTTGGTGTGGTTTGTGGATAATCTTCAGGGAAGTTGACCATTTTTCTTTTATTTAAGTGATGCTACGCGGTTCTTTGATGATGGATTAGACTTGATTTTTCTGTGATAGAAGAGAAAAAATTTTTTTTTACACAAAATACCGGTACGTCATGCCGTGTCTTGAGATTGGGCTTAGTAAGGCGTGGTCTCCGGATATCGGTTTTTCAACTGAAACCCGTGCGTTCAGTCGGAATGCAAGCCATGGCCAAACTCCGCGATCACACGATCAATGCAGTGCATAGGAGTTCGCGAGCATTTCGGCGTCATACGTGTCGAGGTTGGTAAGATCCTAGTTTCATTGTTTCGATTTTTAATTATAGTAATGATTTTTAATACGACCAATGATGTTAATTGAACTAAGCTGGGATCTGTGTCAACTTTAAATGAATTAACAGATATTTGGTTTTAATGTTTTCCTAGATGTCCACTAACAAGGGTGACAAGGTCAAACCAGGCCAAGCTAATTCAACTTCAATATCATTAAGCCAGGAAATGAAAGAAGCCATACGAAGGCAACATTCTGTGCGTCGCAAGATGTACAGGCAGTACGGGACCATCACTACGACTGGAGAACCCTATTTAAACATCGACCCCGTCGATCTTGGTAAATTACATACAAATATTTATATTTCTAGTAAAAATTCCTTGATGAAGTAATGATATAATCTAGAATCATCTGTAGCTATCTAGAAATAAAATTGACAGATCTGTCATTCAAATACACACTAGAAAATCCAAATATCTTACTAGATGTTTTTCTACAGATGAAATTGTTGAAGAGGCGGACTGGTGGACCCTGACTGAGGATTCCAGAAGTTACCTGATGAGCCTGGCAAACATCGATGGGATCACCCTGAATCCCCCACCAAACCCCCACCAAAATCTGAGTCCCTCACAAACCTTGAATGTCTCAAATGGCATTGAAATGGAACAGGACACTGTTCAAAGTGAATCCGAACTCGCTGCGGAGTCTCTTCTGGCTCAAGAAAATGCCAACGAATCACTAGGATACGTCGAGCCGGAAGTCATCATTGAAAATGTGACAGATGACACCGTCCCGGAGGACACACCGGAGGTCAACGATGATGAAGTGACCCAAGAGCAAGAGCTGGAACGGCTCTGCCGTCAGAATGATTTGGATCGCCAACGACTACAGCAGCAACAACAAGAACAGGAAAAGTTTCGACTGCAACTGCAGGAGAAAATCGAAGCCTTGAGGCAAGCTAATCAGCAACGAGCGAGACCGAAGGAACGACCGGGGGCACAAGCCATCTTCAACCCTGTTCTGCCGCCCCTACCTCGACTGCAAGCCATGCCTCAGGAGGTGAATCTTGGTGATTTCCTTGCACAACAAAGGGAACTTACTGGGATCTTGAGAACCTCCGCGAATCAGATGAGCCGAGCCGCTGAATCCATGTCCGTGGCGATAAAAACTCTGACCACTCAGGTACCTAGAGATAATTTTTTAAACTCGACAATTAGAAATAAATCGCCCGAACCCACTCTAGTAGATATTTCTAGTAACAGCTTGACAAATTTTAAAAGAAATTGTAACATTAATATAACGAGTCGGCCGAACTCGGAAAATCTAAATTCCTCCTTAAAATTAGATGCAACTTTAACACAGTTAAATAAAACTCTAGAAATGAATAATACTGTTAAAATTTCTCATAAACGAGATTATAAACTAACCTTGAAATTTGATCTAAATGTGTGGCTAGATTCCTTACGTTCTGAATTAATAAGCTCAGATTTATTAGATGTTATTGATGTAAATGTTACGCCTAATAAATTTTACTCTCTAGAAATCCATGAAAAAAGAATAAATACCGTTAGAGATATTATAATTAATCATCTAGATGAATTTTATCACAGAAAGATAATGAATTTGAAAGATCCTAAAATAATTTTGAAAAAATTGAAAGATTATAGAAAGGCAGAAACCAATTTTACAGTTGCATCAGTCAGATCTCGTTTATATGCTCTTAGAATGAAACCGAAAGAAAAAATTATAGATTTTTGTGAGAAATTTGATGCGATTGTACGAGAGTCCGAAATGTGCGAGGGCGGAATTCCAATTCCTCCCGAGGAACAGAGAGCTGCATTTTATAATGCAGTATCTGGTGTTGTCCCAGAGCTTTGAATTATTTGAGAAAACTTCAGAAATCCGTGACAGAACTGAAAGGAATTAAATTCCGAGAGAATATACTAGACTGTGAAGTCTGCACGTTAGCTAAAATGAAAAAATTACCCTTTACCGAGAAAAGAACTAGAGCAGAGCGATCGTTGCAAATTATTCATTGTGACACTATGGGGGCGATCAAACCAGCCTCGTTTCCAGGTGGGAACAGATTTATAGTTGTCTTTGTCGATGATTACAGTAGATTTGCTAAAATGTATTGTATTAAAACGAAGGACGGATCGGGTACGTGTCTGGAAAAATACTTAGTTAGTGCTAGAAATCTGTTGAGGAAAAATGAAAAGTTATGCTTTGTTAGGTCGGATAAAGGTACTGAGTTTACGGGAGGAAAATTTCTAGAAATTATGAATCGAGAAGGAATTGAATCAAATTTAGGACCGCCCTTTACTCCTGAGCATAATGGCGTAGCCGAACGTTTTAATGAAAGCTTGCAAGGGAAAATTAGGTCACTTATGATAGATAGCGGTCTTTCAAAAACCATGTGGATCCTAGCCGCTGAGGCAGCGGTCCATATGTACAATAGATCACCTCACAGCTCTATAGATTTTGAGATTCCTTTAAAGAAATTTTCTGGCATGAAAAACCTACACTTTTCTAGAATCAGAAGATTTGGCTGCCTTGCGTATGTAAAAGTTCCAATTTCCGAGACTAAGTTTTCTGAAAGGGCCATGAGAGCTATATTAGTTGGATATTCGCCAACTGGTTACGTTCTTTGGCACCCTGAGTCAGGTAGATTTATCAACTCTAGACATGTTAAGTTTAACGAGAGGGTAGTGTATAAAAACGTGTACAAAAAGAATCTGCAAGATGTAATTAAAGAACTAGAGGATTGCGATAACCGTGAAGATCTTGCTGATGAAAATTGGCTTACAAGTCTCGATTTGAACGAAAAAACGAATCTGGAAGAAATCGAAAAACCAGTTGAGTTAGAAAAACCAAAGCAAGGTAGGCCAAGTAAGCGTAAAAATGAAAGTCCGAAAGTAAATCAGGAAGTTAAGAAAATTAAAGATAATGTAGAAAATGTTAGACGAGAAATGCCCATGCGAAAACCAAAGCTAAATCGAGACTTTACGATTTATGCTAAACCTGCTGAACCTTCTAAGGAAGCTTCTGACGAACTCAAAGACTCTAGCTTCGAATACTTTAAGTCTAAAATTTTAAATCTAGAGACCATTAAATTTAATATATACGAGGAAGAGAATCACGACTATAAAAGTCCAGAGAAACGTCTAGAGGAAGATGAGTTGAAATTTATTATGTTTGCGAATATAAATCGAGATCCTTGTTCGTACAAAGATGCGATGAGTTCTGTCAGAAGACACGATTGAGAAAACGCGATGTCCGAAGAATTGAAATCGATGAAAGACAACGACGTATGGGAACTTGTAGATAGGTCCTCTATTGATCGAGCGAAAATAATCAGCTCTAGGTGGGTATTTAAAGTAAAACTAGACGAAAAGGGAGTAGAGGTTTTTAAAGCTAGATTAGTAATCAGGGGATTCCAAGATCCAAATGAGTATGAGCTGAGAGAAACTTATGCTCCAGTCTCAAGATTATCCCTTGTGAGAGCTGCCCTTGCAACCATAAATAAATTAGATCCAGAAGTCTGCCAGATGGATGTTAAAACTGCCTTTTTAAACGGGGTTCTAGAGGAAGAAATCTTTATGGAAATTCCAGACGGTGTAATGTGTAGTGAGATCGATAGGAAAAATAAAGTGTGCAAACTGCGGAAATCGCTTTACGGTCTTAAAATAAGTCCGAAAAAATGGAATCTTAGATTCAAGAAAGAAGTAGAAAAGATGGGATTTCAGTCTGGTGACAATGAACCTTGCCTCTTTACTTGGAGACATAATGGTAAACTAGCATTTATCGTTCTATACGTCGATGATATGCTCATAGCAAGCAATAGTCTAGAAAAACTCGAGGAAATAAAAACTAGATTAAGCAGTGTGTTTGAAATGAAAGATCTCGGAGAACCTAAAATGTTTTTAGGAATGAGAATTACTAGAGACCGGAAAAATAAAATTTTAACTATAACTCAGGAAGATTATATCAATAAAATGTTACAAAGATTTGACCTAGAAAACAGTCACCCCTTCTGAACACCCATGGCCACTAGACAAGCCAAGAAACTAGAGATCGAAAATAGAGAGAAATCGAAAGCCCCAAGGAAATTCAAAATTCCATATCGAGAGGCCATAGGTAGTCTACTTTATTTAGCTAATGTTTCTAGACCAGATATCGCATATCTTACTAATTATTTTGCTAGAAAACAATTAGAAGCTACCCCAGAAATTTGGGAAGACTTGAAAAGGGTTTTTAAGTACATTAAAGGAACTTCGAAACTGGGTTTGACCTTTAGAGCAGAAAGTGATAATCTAGAAGCGTATACTGACGCTAGCTTCTGCGATAATGCTAAATCAATATCTACCTGCGGTTATCTTGTGAGTATTTACGGTGATCCAGTCACCTGGAGAAGCCATAAACAAAGTTTACCTCAACCCTCGACATGCGGTGCAGAATACGTTACAATGAGTGAATCTTGTCATGAGATAATTGCTTTAGATAAGGCCGTAAGAGACATCAGTGGTCAGTGTCTGTACCCCGCGACAGTTTGGTGTGATAACAAGGCGGCAGTAAGGATTACGCAAATGGACGGTAGTAATAAACTGAAATATTTCGACGACGATCTAGATTTAATTAGAGCTAACTTAGAGTTTAGAGAAAGGGAAGGGCGAAAGAGAGATATGACGGACACTCACTGTGATTTTATTAAAGCATGTATTGCAAAAGGGCAGGTAGAAACGAAATGGGTCTGTGGCGAAGAAAACGTGGCCGATATCTTTACGAAACCATTTGCTTTTGATCGTTTCAAGAAATTGAGAAATATGCTACTTAATTCAGAAACGTGAGGAGTGGGAAACCTCATTTTGTATAATTTGACTAGAGTAATGCAGATTTAATTTGAAAAATTGTCTTCATGAATCTTAATATTTTGTTTTGATTACAGACGCTGAGTCAGAGTTTGATTATAGAAAAAAAGGAAACTTGGGTTAATCCACTGCACGTTGAGAGTTGGAAAACAAATAAAAAAAAAGAGAGTAATTGAAGTGGCCATTTTGGAAATAGGAATTTTGGGTAAAAGTAAGGTTTTCTATATTATTTATTGGAAAGTTAAAAAGCATGTTTTTTTTTGTTGCGGTTCTTATAAATAAAATTTTATTCGCGTACACTTAAACAATAAATAAATGCAAATTTCCCTTTTCGTGGCATCCCGCCATTTTGTAGACAAAATCTTCAGTTATATTCCTTTGTTCTCAAATTAAATTTTGTTTGTGAATGTAGACAATGATTTTTCGTAGACAAGAATAAAATGAAAATAACCTAAATCTCGTAGTATAATTTATTTCTTCTCTCTCTAGCTCACCAACCATTCCCGGAGGTTTTCTCTCCGTGGAAACCCTGACCCCAGATTAAGGAGTTTTCCCCGAGAGTTTTTGTGAGAGATTTTCTTGTAGCGGGAGGGCCCGGGAAACTCCGTTAATTATTTAAGGGAGGGCCTTTTCTTAAGAAATACCCCGTTACAAATTATTTTAACTCATGCACACAACAGACCATTTGTGTGCATGAGTTAAAATAATTTTTCATTCTGAAATTAAGAGATCTAATTTTTTCAATTTTACCCAAATCCAATTAATCATAAATAAGTGCAGTCTGTTTCGAAAATGAAGTTAAACTTCAAAAATTTTGAAAAAACTTGAATAAACAAGAGATTTCTTTCAATCAGAACGAAATAAACCGAGATTACTTCCGATCGCTTTATTCCATGTGTCTAGTCAATGAAATAAAAAAAGTCGCTGAAATGCTAGAATCACGTCTTATAGTCAACGATATTAACATGCAAACGACAAGTCTTCCTCAAACTTTCCACTTTTCGTTCAATCTTTTCCTGACTTCCGAAGAGTTCATTAAAGTATACACGGTTTGTAGACTTCAAAAATTAGTATCAATACATTTAAACAGAACGATCTGATTCACAGGATGAGAATCATGTCGCCGAAACATTAGACAAGTGTCTTATACTCTTAAACTAACAGAGTGCTGGACTCAATAAAGCTTCATTTTTCTCGTCGAATTACAAAAATTTTGAAAAAATTTGAATTAAACAAGAGATTTATTTAATCAGAACGGTATATACCGAGATTTTTTCCGATCGCTACATTCCATGAGCCTAGTCAAGGAAATAAAAAAAGTCGCCGAAATGGCAAAATCACCTCTTATAGCCAACAATATTAACATGCAAACGACAAGTCTTTCTCCAACTTTCAACTTTTCGATCAATCTTTTGCTTGAGTCCTGACTTCCGAAGAGTTCATTAAAGTATACACTGTTCTCAGACTTCAAAAACTAGCAACCAAACATTTAAACAGAACGATCTGATATCAAATGCCCTGAAATGATGTGACTGAAAACTATCCAAAAATCAATCGTGTTTACAGAAAATTTCTTTTGAATGATTCTCTTTGTCATGGTGGTCACAAAAGAGTTTCAGTGACAACAAAAGGTTCATTTGACTAACATTAAAAATTCGTCAAAAGGTTGAACTTGTATCTTATTCAGAATTAAATCTTAAAGGCACTCGCAATGACGATTTTATTTCATTCTCGCTTAATATGAAACTTTACGGTTATTCCTAAGAAATTATTTGGAAAAATCACAATTCTACAAAAATGAAACTGGAAATGACAATTCGTGATTCAAATTTGGTATTAGGTCGTCGTAATGGTATTTTGATATCTCATACCTTCGATAGTTTGATCCAAGAGGATGGTTGTCGTAAGAGAATTTTAACTTCAATAGTGATTTAATTGAAAAAAAAAAAAAAAAAAAAACTAATTAAGTTCAGAAAAGTACAGAATAATGAACATTAAGATGTGTACAGTTTCTTGCAGAATCTTAGAGATCGAGAGTCAAACATTATAAATGATGAAGTGTTTCAAATCAAATTCCCTGAAAGGATGTGACAGAAATCTATCCAAAAATCAATCGTGTTTACAGCAAATTTCTTTTGAATGATTCTCTTTGTCATGGTGGTCAGAAGAGAGTTTCAGTGACAACAAGAGGTTCATTTGACTAACATTAAAAAGTCGTCGAAAGGTTGAACTTGTATCTTTTTCTGAATGAAACCTTAAAGGCACTTGCAACGACGATTTTATTTCATTCTCGCTTTATATGTAACTTTACGGTTCTTCCAAAGTCATTATTTGGAAAAATCACAATTCTACAAAACTGAAACTGGAAACGACATTACGTGATTCAAGTTTGGCATTAAGTCGTCGTAATGGTATTTTGATATCTCATATATTCAATAGTTTGATCCAAGAGGATGGTTGTCGTAAGAGAATTTTAACTCCAATAGTCATTCTAAATGAAAAAAAAGTCTGATTAAGTTCAGAACAGTTCAGATTTTCGGATGGTTTTCTGTCAGATCATTTCAGGGCATTTGATATAATACACCTCATAATTTATAATGTTTGACTCTCGATCTCTAAGATTCTGCAAGAAACTGTACATACCTTAATGTCCATTATTCAGTACTTTTCTGAACTTAATTAGGTTTTTTATTTTTTTTAATTAGAATGACTATTGAAGTTAAAATTCTCTTACGACAACCATCCTCTTGGATCAAACTATCGAAGGTATGAGATATCAAAATACCATTACGACGACCTAATACCAATCTTGAATCACGAATTGTCATTTCCAGTTTCAATTTTGTAGAATTGTGATTTTTCCAAATAGTTTCTTAGGAATAACCGTCAAGTTACATATTAAGCGAGGATGAAATAAAATCGTCGTTGCAAGTGCCTTTAAGATTTAATTCTGAATAAGATACAAGTTCAACCTTTAGACGACTTTTTATTTTTAGTCAAATGAACCTCTTGTTGTCACTCTCTTCTGACCACCATGACAAAGAGAATCATTCAAAATAAATTTGCTGTAAACACGATTGATTTTTGGATAGATTTCTGTCACATCATTTCAAGGAATTTTATATGATCCACTTCATAATTTATAATGTTTGACTCTCGATCTCTTAGATTCTGCAAGAAACTGTACATACCTTAATGTTCATTATTCTGTACTTTTCTGAACTTAATTAGATTTTTTTTCATTCAGAAAGACTATTGAAGTTAAAATTCTTTTACGACAACCATCCTCTTGGATCAAACTATCGAAGGTACGAGATATCAAAATACCATTACGACGACTTAATGCCAAACTTGAATCACAAAATATTGTTGCCAGTTTCAATTTAGTAGAATTTCCAAAGATTTTTTTATGAGTAACTATAAAGTTACATATTAATCGAGAATGAAAAAAAATTATCTTTTCAAGTCTTTTTAAGATATACTTCTGAATAAGATAGAAGTTTAAGATAGAACAAAATATTGAAAATTTTTGTTCTGAACATGATTGATTTTTGGAAATATATCAGTCACATCATTTCAGAGCTTTTGATATTATACATTTCATAATCTGGAATGTTTGATTCACGATTTTTTAGATTCTGCAAGAAACTGCATGTATCTAAATGTTAACCTTTCTGTATTTTTCTGAACTTTATCATATTTTTTTGTTCATTAAGGATGACCATCGAAGTTCAAATTTTTATACGACAACCATTCTTTTGGATCATACTATTAAAGGTATAAGAGATCAAAATACCATGATGACGACTAAATGAAAACATAAATCATAAAATGTTGTTCATAGCTTCAATTTTGTAGAATTATTTTTCTGAACTTAATGTAATTTTTATTTTTTTTGAAGATTACTATTAAAATTTTGATACAAAATCGAGCTACTTGGAAAAAAACTATCGAAGATATTCGATATTGAGCCACAATTATGACGACTCAAGAGCATGACCGAATCATCTGATGTCACAGACAGTTTAAAATTTATAGCATTGTGATCTTTCACGCAAATTTTTTATGATAACCTGTTAAGTTACTACTGTCAGTCAAGAATGAAAAAAAAAAAATCTTTGCGAGTCCCTTTAAGACATAGTTCTGAATAAGATATTAATTAATCGTTTCAATGATTTTTTAATTCTAGTCAGTCGATTTCGCTTATTTTTTTCCGACCATTATGAAAAAACAAAAGATTTAACAGAAGTTGTTGTGAAAATGATTGACATTTAGACGTATACCAGTCATCACATTTGCAAAAAATATTAAATACCTTAATGTACTTCTTGCCATTTCATTCATAACGTAATTTAATTCGTATGTTTATCCAAGATAACTATCGAGGTGAAAATTTTGAAGTAGCAATTTTAATCATTATTGAATATTATTGAAGTTATTAAGATATAAAAATACTATCGCAACGACTTTTTTAAAAAAATAAAGTTTTAATGCTTCATTTCTCAAATAATTTATAAGTTATCTTGGATCTACCAAATCGATTAAAAATGTCACTTCAATTTGATTTTTCTTTCTCAATTTTGGAGCATGAATACATTTCAATGGAATCGATTAGCAAAGTTTTGTGTTGTTTGAATTTTTTTAGTTTTAATACATTTTTTCATCGACAGTTTACACATTGTAGCAATATTATCTATTTGTCTTCGTTTTATTATTTTAGGTACCTTTACGTTCGAATTTCATCATATTTTTTTTTTTTTTTTTTTTTTTTTTTATATTAAAGAAGTATAGATCGAAACTGGTCTTTTCAATCGTCAAAATGTGGATTTATGTATTAAAAGTCGTCATAACTAATTATTTAATATACTTTCTTCAAAAATTCGTTACTTTGGTTTGATTTTAGTGAATTTCGTTATGTTTAGCTTTTTTTTTTGTAGGTATCAACTTTTCAAAAGGAAGTATTGAAGGTATCGAATATTGCCAAAACCGGCTGTATATACATATATATATATATATTATATAGTTGTTTTTCCTCTCTCACGCCCCCCCCCCCCAGGCCTCTCAAAAAAGTACTTAAGTAACCGTAAAAGTGTACCAAAATATGCTTATTTCTATGAGTTTTGAATTATCCTATGATTTTCCAATCACGCCCCTCGCCCGGCCCCTCCCGCCCTCTTTTTTCCCCGCCCCCCATTTTTAATGTTTTGTTACAAGTTTTGTATATTTTCTTAATTTAAAAATTCTTTTTTAATGGTATAATTAAACTATATAAAATTTTAAAATTTAAATTCATTAATTTTAAAAAATTTCATTATAAGATTAATTAGAAAAATCCAAGTTTTTAATTTAAAAAAAATGAAAAAAAGATTTTATTTTCAGAAAAATTAAATTTATAATGGAGTAATTTTTTCTTTTTAATAAATTGTAAAATTTTATTAAAAAAATTCTTGTTAAACTTAAAATCCTTATTTATTTATTTTTTATTTTTTTTATTCTGTAATTATCATCCAAATATATTCATGTATGTATTCATGTATGTACGCGTGCGCGTACGCGGAGGAATCTCCGCGTAGGCCCAAACTTACCCTTTCAAACAAAAATTTGCGCGTACGCGCAACTTAGGTGTTCCGCGTACGCGCAAACTAAAGGAGACCACATGAATAATCCGTGTGCCGTAAGAACGTTGGTTACGGCTGGTTACGGCTGCTTACGGACACCCTACGGCACACGGAAACATAACCTCCAAGAGCCGTTGGGTGTCCGTAAGCAGCCGTAAGGAGCCGTAACTGACCGTAAGCAACGTTTTTACAGCACACGGATTATTCATGTGGTCTCCTTAAATCATCCCGCGTGCGCGCAAACTTAGGTACTCCGCGTGTGCGCAAAAACTTTAGATCTCCTCGTGCGCGCAAAACTAATGATGTTCCGCGTGCGCGCAAAAACTTTGATTACGTTGCGATAAATGCATCAATTATTGTCCTTCTAAACATTAAAATTGTGATTAAAAAAACTTCCTAACTCCTATAAAATTTATTTTTCACACACGGTGCAGAAAGTTCAAACTTTCTGATTTTTCCCAAACAGAAAGTTGGAACTCCTTGCTTTGAGTTGAAAAAAACATTACACTCGACGCTGGAAAAGTATGAGCTAACCCTTAGCAAACTCTTGACACTCTCGCCTTTGGCTCAGGTTTTGAACACAATTTGTTTGAAAATTAGCTAAAAATCCAAAGAAGTGACCCAAATGTCTAGTCCTAGTGGGTCCTCCTCTCAGGGTTGGATAAGTTTTTTGGATCATCGATTGCAAAGAAACTTTGGAAATCCTTTCTGGTACCGAATGATGAGCAAAATCATCAATAATTTTTCTAAATGGTCCTTTTTTTCGATTATTCACACAAAATGTTTGAATTATTTTTGTTTTTTAAATAATTTTCAAACAATTTGTGTTCAAAAACCATTGCACTCCTAGACATGTGTATCCTCGCATGTTTTTGTCTCTTTATGAACTTTAAGAGAAAAATATTTTCAAATCTTAGCTCAAAAAGTGTAAATCTGAACAATTTATATTTCAAACCTCGAAAAATGCTAAAAAGTACTTCTAGTAACAAATTATTCCTGTTCAAATTTTTCGAGTTAAGACTTGAATTTAAATTGGTTGAGATCTTCTTTATATTGAATATTGAATCAATTGGGATGTGTCTTGACCGAACAAATTATAGTATAGATTTGTAAAAGTATCTTTGATGGATTTTTGGAAAAACCTCGGCCAGGATTATTTTGGTCAATGTCCTCATTACAGGCATCACGATTACTGTTACTGCTTCAATAAGGTATGTTCAACAACGAATATTAATGCACAACGATTTCCATATTTTCCTCATTGATCTAAATGTAGTACACAGTAAATTTTGTTTAAAATTTTTATCTTATTTTTTTTCAACAATCCACTTTGTTATAAGGTAGGCTCCCTGTACCTTATATGGGCTCCCCTGTTATTTTGAATATACTCAAGGTAAATTCACAATAAAATACCTCAAGTGATTAGTCGTTTCGTAGACACTATTGTGTCAGCTTAAAAGTTAACAAAATTAACTTTTGAGCGTTTTTTAAATAAATTTTTTCAAAATACATATTATAAAATTAGCCAAAAATTACCTTTGGAGTACGTTAAACCTCATATTTTTTTAATTTTTCGTAAGTTTTAGCTACAATAAACTTGAAATTTCATGAATTTTAAATAAATATAAATGCCGATGAAAAGCATAATAAAGGTGGGGGTCTACATTGTATGGTCAAATGAGAAAAAAAATTGTGCTTTTTAAGGAAATTGTTAAATTTTAAATATTTGCGTGAATCAAGCGATTAAAAAACAAAAATTTACGCACACTAATAATAAAAACCGATCACCGACCGACGCAGATAATTATGAAGTACTTTTCAATTTTTATAAATTTAAAAATGGCGTAAAACTCAAGTTTGTATTTAAATTTAATTTTTCAATCTAATATTGATAATTTTAATTCACTGTTTGGGAAAGCTTCCTGAATGGTGTACTGAAATTCAGTACACCATGTTAAAAGTAATTATTTTGGACAGTCTTTTTTGTCTGCTGAATAAAGCATTATAAAAAAAAATAGTTTGAATCAGTAATTCCGTACGTTCTTTTAACTTTTAGCAAATCAGTTTCGTTAGTATATACGAAAAATAAGCAAGGTAGATGTACCTTATATGGCTCCCTAAGCGAGAATCGACGTTGTGGTGAATCAAATCAATATTTTTTGACGTGTAAGGTTAATTCAAGGTCTTTAAAATGAGACCTTACGCGTTCGATTTTGATCATCCCTGTTGACGTACTGCACTCGTACTATATACTATTTTATAGTACGAGTGACCGAAAACACGCATCAAAGATTTGATTTTGTGGTGAGAGTGACCAGGGTTACTATCAATTAACTTACAACAAAGTGACTTATAGGGTAGGAAACAAAATTTATTAACTGGGTAAGTGTGGCAGGTGCAATAGTAAATCGAATCGAATCGTGGGATAATCCATTTACTAGAAAATATATGACGTTTTCCCGTGCGAGATCAATTCTATTGCCGTTTAATACATTTTTTTCTCGCGCAATGTTAATTCTACTCCCATTCAATATTTTTTATTTCCCGTTTAATACATTTATCTTCCACTCAAGTATTTTTTTCCCGTGCATTTATTTTTTTTCCCGTTTAATCACTTATTTTTCCGTGCAAATGTCTTTTTTCCGTAAATTTGACCTAAAATTTACCCGTGCGTTTGCTTTTTTTTCCCGTGCTAATAAATTAGACCCTTTTCTAATCACCCCCCCCCCCCCATGCCCTTTTTTTTACTTACGCCCCCCATTTTTGATATATGTTATCAGTTTCTACCCACATCGCCAATTTTTGATACAAGTTATCAGCTATGTATCTATGGTAGAAATTTAAAAAGTAACTACGATGCATTAAAAAATTAACTAATATCCAAAGATAAAAGAGAGAACCCAAAAAGAATGTCAGCATTTTATTCGTGATGTGATTGGTTGAAGAACAAAATTTAAAATTTGAATTTTTATTTTTATTTTTATATTACAATTCAATTAAAACATCTAGAGAATAGATTTGATGAAAAAATAATTATGTAATCAAGTGTTCGAAATTATCCGATTATAATCATGAAAATAATAATTATTAGTATACAAACTGAAACAAAACCAATGAATCTATAACCACAAAAGTTTAAATGAATATGAACTCTGAACGTAGCGCAAAGGTAAAGGGTATATATAATTTACTGTCGATTAATTTAGATGAAGCTTCGACAAAATTTGTTTTAGATAATATAATACAATTGTGCGTGCGCTTCGCTTAGAGAGCTTCAAGGTTTGGCAAGAGGGTAGGTACATCGGTAGATTCAAAAGTGGGTAAGTGTTTACCTACAAAGGTTTGTACAGGATCGAAAACAATAGTATAAAAGATGTTAGTTTCAGGGTTAGATGTTGAGAAAAAAAAAAAAAAAGTAGAACATACGTTCAAAGTTACAAATTGAAGTATGAAAATAATAACAAAGTGAAAGAGGCTACACATGGCTGGAAACTGGTGTCGTAAGATAAACTTCGATATTGATCAAGATAGGTTGATTGGGACAGACCTACGTAGAAAAAGCGTTGATAACAAATGTAAAAGGATGTAGGAAATATTTGTCAAAAAAGTTAAAGAGCTGTGTAGGCAAAATTGTATGAAGATGATTAGTTTCACGATTGCAATTACAAAAAAATTTGAGAAGAACAATAGAAAAGATAGTTTTCACAAAGATGAGAACAAAGATTCAAAGTTAGAGACCAAAGCATGAAAAAAAGATAAAACAACAGCAAACACCAAAATTTAAGCAAGTAGATTCATGTGAAAGAGATAGAAACAATATTAAGCAAAAATGTACATATAAGCGTAGGTTCAAAGTCACAAACGTAATGACAAGTCCAGGTACGGCAGTAGGTATAATGAAGTTACCACAGTAGTTATCAAGTTTGAAACAATGTTATGAACAAGGTTTGTTATAGGGTTATTTAGAATAGTAAGTACTAGAGGATAAAAAAGATTATGCACAAGGCTAGATTCAGTGTAGAAACTTAAAAAAAAATAAAAAATAAAGAACTAGAGTTAGCATGGGAGTAGAAACAGATGTAGAAACAAATGCATGTGTAGAAGGTTCGGCGTTAGAAGCTTGAGTAAAAAATAGGTAGTAAGCACAAGATTATTAACATATGTAGCAAGTAAAAAAAATCAACAGACGTAGTAAAGAGAGTCAGAAAAAAATACTCAACAGACGTGGATAGTAGCAAGGTTATAAAGCAAGGAAGGTTAATAAATAAAAAGACAAAAATAAGGTGAAAGCATAGAAACAGATGTTTAACAAAGGATTGAAATGAAAGTATGATCAAAGATTAGAACAAAGTAGTCTTAGAATTAGAAATAAAAGCATGAAAAAAATTAAAACTACAGTTATCACCATGATAGAAATATATATATATATATATATATATATAAACATGAGCATATTCCTGGGTAAGAGCTTAGTTATAAAAAGCAGTAAGTGCAACGGTAAGAACAAGGGTAGTTACAAGGGTTTGGAGTAAGATGAAAGGTGAGAACAAAGGTAGGCACGAAATAAGGTGCAGGTGTAGTCACAAGCTATAAAAGTAGAAACACTGGTATGTATCAGAGTAGGTACAGAGGTAGACACAAGAGTATGTGTATAAGCGTAGGTACAAGTGTAGATTCAAGCATAAAATTCTGGGGGGTTGGCGAGCGAAGCGAGCAGGGGGGTACCCCCCCTAGTACACATATATATACATATATTAATACCAATATTTAAACGTTCCAAAACTTTACAAAGTTTAATATTAACTATTTTTGAAGTGAGCAGAAACTTGTGAAAAAAGTTAGAAACATTTTAAATTTTCACAACTTGGCCTTGGCTCTTATGAGAAAATTAATAATCTTGCAATTACTCAATTTATAGCTCACAGATTTGAATGCAGCTTTGCACAAAAATAGAAAAAAATCAGACTTTGGTTATTCTTTTTTTCAAAACATTCATAAAGTACCTGTATCAATAATCACAAACAATTTTATTATTTAATTTTACACGCTTTTCCTTAACTCTCCGTCGTTCATTTTTGGTTCAAATCTGACCTAGAGGTCTAAAATTTTGTTAGGACCTCAGGATTAGATGACAATACAAATTCATGTTCAGTTTTTGATCCGAACAACTAGGTCGCTGATGATGGGATACCTGGGAATCATCTTCGAGATATCGGGTCAAATTTAAAAAAAATGATGTTGGGCATTCATTACCAAATTTTCGATGACGTTATTGACCTGGACACCTTCTCAACAGGTCTCTTCAGGGGCGTTATTTCCCTTATAGTGGGTCTGGATGCATCCAGACCCGGAAAATTCCAGGTCTAGAAAATCAGACCCAGGCGCGTTCAACCAACCATTGATCAGTTATCCCTCAAGCCTGAAACCCCCAAATACCCTGAGCGCCCGAGTTCAATAAAAAAACTTATCAGCTATCCCCCAAGCTCTAAGCCTCCGAAACCCTGGGCGTCGAGTTCAATAAATAAACTGATCAACTATCTCCCAAGCTGTAAGCCCCCAAATACCCTGAGCGCCGGAGTTCAAAAAAAAAACTTATCAGCTATCCCCCAAGCTGTAAACCCCCAAATACCCTGAGCGTCCGAGTTCAATAAAAAAACTGATCAGCTATCCCCCAAGCTGTAAACCCCCAAATACTCTGGGCGTCAAGTTCAACATAAAAACTTATCAGCTATCCCCCAAGCTCTAAGCCCCCAAAGCCCTGGGCGTTGAGTTCAATAAATAAACTGATCAACTATCCCCCAAGCTGTAAACCCCCAAACACCCTGAGCGCCCAAGTAAAAAAAAAACTTATCAGCTATCCCCTAAGCTGTAAGCCTCTAAATACCCTGGGTGCCCGAGTTCAATAAAAAAACTTATCAGCTATCCCCCAAGCTCTAAGCCTCCGAAACCCTGGGCGTCGAGTTCAATAAATAAACTGATCAACTATCCCCCAAGCTGTAAACCCCCAAATACCCTGAGCGGCGGAGTTCAAAAAAAAACTTATCAGCTATCCCCCAAGCTGTAAACCCCCAAATACCCTGAGCGTCCGAGTTCAATTAAAAAACTGATCAGCTATCCCCCAAGCTGTAAACCCCCAAATACCCTGGGCGTCAAGTTCAACATGAAAACTTATCAGCTATCCCCCAAGCTCTAAGCCCCCAAAGCCCTGGGCGTTGAGTTCAATAAATAAACTGATCAACTATGCCCCAAGCTGTAAACCCCCAAATACCCTGAGCGCCGGAGTTAAAAAAAAAACTTATCAGCTATCCCCCAAGCTGTAAACCCCCAAATACCCTGAGCGTCCGAGTTCAATAAAAAAACTGATCAGCTATCCCCCAAGCTCTAAGCCCCCAAAGCCCTGGGCGCCGTGTTCGATAAATGATCGATCGGACATTCCCGGAGCTCTCAGCCTCCAAAACTCTGGGCGCCCGAGTTCGATAAATAATCGGTCAGTTACCCCTCAAGCCTTAAACCCTCCAAACCCTGGGCGCCGAGTTCGATAAACTTGAAATGACCGATCGATCATTTTTCTCGACCCAAGACGTCGTAGGAGATTTGAATAAACAAAAGCAAGATATCCAGAATTTAAAACGTTTTTTTTTTTTAATTGAAATACTAAAAAAATTAATAATTGAATTCCGAATGATTGAAAATTTCAATTTCACTTATCAGAAAAGCATGTATCATGTGTGCATACATTCCATAAAATTCATTTAAGTTAAGCTGAAAAATTTGGAAAAATCCCATTTCTTTGCGTCTTGGTGCAGCGCACGTCAAACCAGTACATTGCGGTGCATTGCACCGCGAATCATTGCAGTGCAGTGCATTGCGGTGCAGTGCAGTGCATTACGGTACAGTACACGGCGAATTAGTGTAGTGCATTGCGATACAGTGCACAGTGAATTAGTGCAGTGCAGTGCATTGCGGTACAGTGCACGGTGAATTAGTGCAGTGCAGTGCATGGCTAGTCAGTTCAGTTCATTCCATTGCGGTGCAGTGCACGGCTAATCAGCTCAATGCATTGCATTGCCGCGCAGTACACAATCAAAACACCAAAGTGCACGACAAATTTGTGCCATATAGTACACCTTAATCTGAATACTGTGCATTGCAGTACGGTAAACGATGAAATAGTCCAAAACAGTGCACCCCAATTCGTAATACTGTGCATTATTGCGGTTCTTACCCAACCAGTCAACTTTCATCGCGATGTTTAGTTTATTACAAGACAAAATGATGAAAGCCGTGCAGAACATGCCCTAACCTGGCATACAGTGCGGGGCAGTGCATGACTATTAATGTCATTCCAGCAAAATGGTGCAAGGGTTGGCCTTGCTGGTGTACTGCATGAGAAATGCTGCACTGCAAAGAAAATCAAATTCATGGAACTTTTACATGGAAAATGATACATTGCAACGCCAAAACAGTTTTATGCGCTGCTTATAAATATATTCCTATTTTATTAAGCGTAACAATGCAAAATAAATTAATTTAATTTAGTACAAGGTGATGTAAAGCTAAATTGAATGATATTTTACAAAAAATAAAATAAAATAAACATAGTAAGTGTCTTATTTACATAAGTATGATTTTTTGGTATAGTTAGATTGAGCGAAATCAATTTTATTCCAGTTTTTTCTTTTTTTTTTTCTTCTAATGTTGAATATTGCAGCTTACTTAGTAAATAGGTGGCAGTTTGTTTTTGTTTTTTAATTATTATTTTTTATATTAGAAATCTTTGCAAATTTTCTAAGTTGCTTCGTCGTGCAGAATTAGTTCTTCTTCTGTTGCACAACTTATAGAACAAACTGTACAATTGTTTGGGATAGTAACGAATAATTAATTTTGAACTTCGATATGTAATCGCAGAAAAATGCATAATTTAATAAAAATAATCTTAGAAATTTTTTTAATTGCATGACTCTTCATAACGCGTTCGATTTTTTCTTCAAAGGGTTGGTTCATTACGTTTCTAATTGAATAATTCAAGATTTCCTGGAATATTTTACCCATGTTCGAATAAATTTGTCATTTTCAAACTATGCACTCTCATTTTGGTATTTTTATATTTATATCAATTGTATACATCCCTCTACAATTTGGATGTTGTTTTTTAATCTTTTTTCAACTTTTAACATGTTTGACCCGCCGATTGCCTTGAATTAATTGTAAAAATTGTGTTCGCTGCCGTGCCATTGTGAAGGCACTATATGTCAAGATGTTTCCTGTGGAGATGCATAATATGCAATTGTTCATTTTGGAAACATACTAGCAAAATTATATTCACTTTTTATAATTCACCATACTTTTTTTTTCTTTTTAGATATTTTTGCTCGAGGCTACCGACACACTTTTTGGAGCATATTTCTCTTCGTATTAGACTTTTAGGGTGAAATCTGCATCGTGCGTCTGTACAATGCAACAATTAGTTTCAATTCTGTAATATATAATTTTTTCATCGAATATTGTGACACCTTATAGTCTGCACTCAACTAATACATAGGTGCGAGTAATTCTCTAGAAGTTTCTCAACCCTATGCGCAGAAAAAAAGTTTAGCTGATGCTTAATTTCTACAATCGATACATTCTTTTTTATTAAATTAATTTTTTTTTTTTTTCGAGTTTTTTTTCCTAGTTGTTTTGTATTATGCAACCTTTTAACATTTTAGCACTTGACATATTTTCTTTTTTATTGCTACTTTTAATAATGTTATGGCTGGAGCCGCCGTTGGCTCAGTCGGCTAAGGCATACGTCTCAGTTGACTGAAACATCGGCGCGCCGAGGGACGCCGGTTCGAATCCCCGCCAACTCGATTTTTCGAGCAGCGGCGAGGCGAGCCGCGCGTCCCGCATGAGACGAGACAAGAATTTTTGGGGAATATTAGTACATTCAGAGGATCAAAGGAGATGGCCACCGATGATTGGATTAATGTTCACCACAATTTAAAAATGTATCACACCAGATAAGGCTAAGACTGTTTAACCCATCACTGCTAAACCATCAATAGCTGATGGAACATCGGACGGCATCTTCACCTTACCAGATGAAGCATTCAAGACAGAGCGACCCCGACGAACTTAATTAGATACTATTGTAAAACCCCACTGTACCTAATAGCTAATAATCTGTAAAGGTTCAAAAGCTTAATAAAAAAAAAAAAAAAAAAAAAAATTAATGTTATGGTATCCAATTCGTTACAGTGAGCCTGGCACTAATTTTTAAAATTTTACTAGCTGTCACGCCACTGTGCTACCACTATCCAATCCAATGCAATCCGATGCGATCCAGTGCGATTCAATCCGATCCGATGCGATGCAATCCGATCTGATCCGATGTGATCGAATCCAATCCAATTCAATGCGATTCGATGCGATCTGATCCAATCCGATGCGAATCAATCCAATCCAATCCCATCCAATCCCATCCAATCCAATCGAATTCAATACAATTCAAAATAGTACGGCGTCATCGGATGCTTGCACCACAGAATATACCTATACAGCCCATACCGCTTAATTCGGCGGTGTGTGCACCAGATTTATTTTTTCCGTATGCAGATATCGTTGCAAACGCTTTTTTTTTTTTTTTATAGCAACAAATTTAGTTTTTCCCTGACATTTCAGAAAAAATAGCGAATTCCCTGACTTTCCATGTCTTTCCCTGACTGTTTTCCAATTCCCTGACTTTCCAGTATTCCCTGACGGGTGGACACCCTGAAAATAATTTTCATATTTTTCGTCTACTTTCAAATAATCAATGCTGCTTTTTTCAGCGTGAAGATAAAAAATGATCTTCAACTAAATTTCGATTTTCTTGATAAAGTGTGTATTTTTTCTGATGCTCACTTTCAATTTTTGTACTTAAACACATACGTATGACGGATTCTTAATATTTATTAGAAAAAATTCAATTAATGCTATAGCATCAAATTAGCAAAATCTTAAGAAGTTTGAATTTGTACAATTGTAAAATTTTAAAACGCAGATTGATACTTTAAGAAGACAATTTTAAATTTCTCAAATCTGATCCTGGAAACAGCCCGTTTTTTAGGAGCGGTCGTTGGGTCAGTGGTTAGCGTGCTCGCTTCTGAAACAACGTCGTTCGAGGGGTCTTGGGTTCGATTCTTCGCGCAACTAACTTGGAATTATTTTCTTCGTTCGTTGCGTCGGTTATGTCGATCCCTACGTTCACCCCGACTGCTTTGGAGTCGGTTTTACCGGGGGCCATCATTTCAGCGCTGGTCGTAAGTTTATCTCGACTGGGGGCAATATTTGGGGCAAAATTTCCCAATGAGCTAAACTCGCTTCGGCACTGGTCTAATCCAAGACTATCTGATTGGGGGCGATATGTGGGATAAAAAGTCCCAATGAGCCTGCCGGTTCAGCGCTGGTCTTACGATTAACTCGAATGAGGCACATACCCTGGGTTTCCCGTACTCCACATGGTCCATATGGGCCATGGGCTAATGCGAAGCAGTGTAGGGACAAAGTCGTCAATAAGCCCATACGGAGCATAAAAAGTCGCGACTATAAATAAGTATAAAAAAAAAAAAAAAAAACAGCCCGTTTCCATGCCTCAAAACGCGGTCGGAAACGGGCCTTTTCCACCACAGTTTTTGTTTCCGTGACCGTTTTTATTTCCATAGAAAAAATATACACGATTAGCTTTACTAATCAAAACCTCAAAAATATATGAATTAAAAAATGAACAATTTTCGTAAAATAATGTTTCTTAATGCTTCCGATAAAAAATATATATTAAATTACCAAATAATAATATAAATAAACAATTTTTTTGTAAAATAAAACAAGATTTTTTGAATAAAAAATTACTTTTTTTTAAATGTGGAGGTTGGATTTTATAAAAATAAATATCAATACTGTTGTTGACAAAATATTTATTGAAACTCACTCAATGTTAAAAATTGACCAAAATAATTATTCAGAAGTGTAATTCATTTACTTTCTAACAATCAATCGAATTTCTTAGGTTTAAAAGCACATGAAATCCTGCCAGCAATAGTTTGCCTTGGGTTAGAGATACATGAAAATCTAAAAACTTACCTGCAGCAACTCAAGTGTTCTGTGGGTGATTATTAAAAAAACTAGCACAGTGGGTGATACGCGAGTGGAATAAATACTAAAACTTTATTAATAATTATACATTAATAAAGCACGTGCGGGGAGATAATTTAACCATTGCGCGCATAAAATAAAAACACACTGCGTACTACGCTAACGCAATAAAAGTGATAAAAATAACCAAAATTTTAATAATTATTATTTGTTAAAAACACGGAGGATTCAGGTTCAATCAAGTAAACAACACACCGAGCAAAGCAGACCGAAACATTCGAACTTATAACCAACAAAATTAAAAACAAAAAACACAGCACTGACTGTGAAAATATTTTAAACATGTAATAATGATTATCCATCAAATTTGAGAAAGCACAGACCTGTACAAGTAAGGGAAACTTGTCGTTCACACTAGAGTTGGATTTTTTTCGGCACTCGACTTCGTCTCGTGCTGAAACATCCAACTCTCGTGGAAACGACGCGTTTCCCTTACTTGTACAGGAATATACTATTCTATTGTTACAGTTTAGAAAGTAAACGTGTATTTTAGTTAAAAAATTTTTTGAACTTGATTGCGACAGTCTGTTGAGTTGAATATTTAATTATAAATGATATATGAATTAAAGAATCGAATGAATATTGATTGAATTTTCAAATTTATAAAACGATTGCCATTTCAATTATAAAAAAAGTTATATTTTTTGTTCAACTTAAAATAATTATACTGCAGAGAACTTTTATATAAGAGAGCTTAAAGTTGACTGAGTATGTGCAGAGTAATTTATTACTATGCTTTTTATGCCAACTAATACAAATAAATCTAATTTATATCAATAAATAGTTTTTGTCTTATTGATTTCTCCTGAGTTTTAGAGTAATTTTTTTTTCATTTTTTCTACAGTTTTATCATTTTGGATATTGTTCTTTTCATAAGCTATAGTGAGTGAATTATAGCGGTGTAAACCTTAACGGTTTAGGTACGTTACTAAATAGAAATACGAGTGAACCAACTGTATCAACCAACGAAGGCTCTTCGCGCGCGTACGATTAAAGAGGCATGACAGGAACAATAAATTGTAAATGTCTTTACCATTACTACCTCCTTATCCCGGTGTAAATTAATTGTAGTTAGTGTAATTACAATATTAGACACGAAATATATTTCAAAAATCGATGTTTCTGTCAAGCTTATAATTTGAGTGTATCTTTTATTTTCTTCGATCCATTTATCATTTAACCCTTTTGTTAATACGGTGTATTAAATATACCCTACGTAACTGTTAGCGTAATCAGATTGGGTTTACAGTGTTATCTTCAAAGGCTAAACACACACACACGCGCGCATGTATGCACGCGCATGTTGACGAATACTTAAAATTAATAATCAATCAGAAAAATAAAAATCATCAATATGCTCTTAAAAGACTACTATTATATTATTTTTAACGAATGTTTATAAAACTGATTCTATGTAAAAACAATTTAGTTTTTATGTTTTAAAAAAGATTTATTTCATTTATATAAAAACAGTATGAAAGTTATAAAATTCACTCTATAATTATTTTTATCATGATCAAATTAGTATCTAATTATTTATTTTATTATCTTATTAACAACAAGCGCGCGTACGCGCGCAAGTCAATTTTTAGTTACATAAAAAATGCATGAATGCAACTTTAATCATTGAAGTTAGTTTTTAAAAACATAAAAAACATTGAATTCATTTATTTTATTAATTTTTTTATTTTTATTTTGGCGTACTACAGCTTGCTTTTAGTCAACTGCTTCTAGTGTTCACGAAACCCTAGAAGCGGTTGAATTTTTAGAATCATTTCTCATTTTTAAATACCTTTTTTTTCGCGGAATTACATGACATGACACAACGAAAAAGTAGCCGCCTTTTTGACTTTTGCCCTTATACATTTTTAGACCACCAGATCACAAAATGATAAGCTCTTAAATGAACTATGTTATTTTATTTAAGATAATATCAAAAAATATAAATTTTTTCTTTTAAAAAATGTGTATACATGCATAATTGAATTTTTTTTTATTATTAAATTAGTGAGCTAGCTATTTAAATGAACCCTATTGTATTATCTAGTATTTATTTTAGTTATATTTATATTGATCATTTGTACATGCAAGCTCGTTTCACTTCTGAGTGCTGTCATTTTTTCGATGGCATTAGTACGTTTTACTTTTGGGGTATTTCTCCAAAAGTTATTTGACTTTCAGTCCAAACAAGGTGTATGTTTAGTGTTTATTCATAATTTTTCGACACAAATACAATAGAGCCACATAATATTTATAGAATGAAAAGCTGGAGTCATCTAGTTTATGAGGACATTATTTTATTTGGGCAAATGTCTATACTTTTTTTGTAAAACACGCTTATAACTCCCAAGCTCTCCCGAGTGTATCACTTTTGAATATTTTACGTTAAATAAAGGTTTTTTAATAATTATTGATAAAACAAGTTGAAAGATCTTCAAAGCCTGCTTCTTATAAAAGCTCCATTTGTAAAAATTGAAATAATTGAAATAATCAAACATTATTAAACACTCATAAAAACTTTCTTTACAATACTTTTTACAACAGATTTTAAGGAGATACCGATAAATTAAATTTTATTTCTTTAAAAATGATGAACTAAAAATTATTTAATTCAAGCTGTTTTTTATAGATGATACGTATCCGGTCACAAAAAAATTCGACAATGAGTGACAATAATTTCTTTAATCATAGCGAATTGCATGTGATGCGGATGTTTCACTTATGTATATTTTCTTATGAATAGGGTTGGCAAGCACTTTAAAAATATATTTTTTTAAAAGTACTTGATTTTTAATGAATTATTAACATTTTTTTTAGAATTTTTAAATCAAAATTGAGCTAGAAAAAAATTAAGAAAAGTTTTTGAAACTACGGGCTAATGACGTCATTGCCCCGAAATTCCATTGGAAGTATATATCTATATATATTGAAATTTCAAAAAATTTAAACACTTGTAATTCCTTTAATTTGAGTTTTTTTAAAAAAAAGAAAAAATACGTGTCGATTATTTTTTGATATTTTAACTAAATAAGCAAAAAAATATTATAAATTTCAAAAAGCTGCCAACCCTATTGACGAACTATAATAGTATTTTATTATACAAGTGCGTAAAATTGGTTTCCTCCTCGTGTGGCCGTTTTTGCACGAGCGAAGCGAGTGAAAAATGGTCACATGAGGAGGAAATCACTTTTACACACATGTACAATACAATATTTTATCGTACTAAGTGCGTAGAGCTCGATTTTACGTACGCCACTTTTGTTTAGCGTGCGTAAAATCGAGCCTCTACGCACTAGTGCGATAAAACACATTTTATGTTCATTTTAGAAAAAATATTAAAAGCATTAGAATGTATAATTTTACACGTGAATATGTTTTCTTTTACGACTTCTTTTTCTTATTGTTTATCTCCAACTGAATTTTAATTCTGGTACAATATCTCCAATTAAAAAAACAACTCGTCGTTACTTTTTAATTTTTTAAAAGTAAGTTTTTAGATATATTTTACTTCAGTTGACAGGCCAATAATATAAGCTACTGCTCTATGTTGCTCTATAGAATTTTTTAGTAATGGTTTTTCAAAGCGCTTGCAAATTTTAACTAAATTAATTTTCACATTTTATATTCCAAGTAGTTTCAGAAAAATGTTTTGTTTAGATTTCATGGATGGCTTGATAAAAAGTTGATATTCGCATTGGTTTAAGATCCAGATGCTGGGAGGCTGATAAAAATCAGAATTATAAAGGAATATCAGAGTTTAGCTGATATAAATTTACATGTAAATTTCTCACATCATTCAATAATTTTAAGTTTATAGATCTATTACTGGTTGATCTTGAATGAAGGCTAAGAGAAATAACATTACTTTTTTCATGAAACCGATAAAAAACCCCTTTATAAAAAAGAGCTATCGTCATCTTGCGTAAACTTTTTATTCGTGAGCCGATTGGTGAAGAAGTTTTTAAAATATTCGAAAAGTGCATTTGAGGTTACCATTTTATATCTTTATTTTTTTCGCTTGCAGCGCGCTTAGAGGGGCTACGTAAAATAAAACAATTTAAAAACTGATGAAGTTAGAATTTTTTATTTTATGTAACTTTTATTTTATGATTATTTGCAAAAAAAATTTTTGCAAAAGCAATAATCAAGGGTTCGTGCGCGCTGAGTAATTTCTAGTAAAATTTAAAACATACCCAAAACTTTTTTTATGAATAATTATTAGAACCCAACATCAGGATTGAGGATGGAAAAAGAATTTTTTGGCATTTGTTTTTTTACATTCCCAAATCACATAATCAAATAATTTTTTTTGGATACAGCTGTTTATTGTTTCAACACACCCGTACTCATCGGATTTTAAATTACTATTTAAATAGCAGAAAGAATGGAGTATTCAGGTGGAGATTATTTCAAAGGAAATTATTAAGAAGGATTCGAAAAAAATTTAATTTTCAATTGAAAACAAATTAAAATAATTAAACTCTCTCAATTTTTATCGTTACAAGTAATAAACAAAAATAATTTGAAATAAAAAATTACGGAAAAAAATAAAAAAATAAATCTTTTTTTTCGGCATGATTAAATTATTTATTTATAATATTGTTATCATATTCATGCTCGTTATAATGCAGTACATCAAGTTAAAAAGAAAATGTTCTAAGTATTGTACTGCTGCCTGAAGCAAAAACCTCCGTAACTGCAATTTGTCAACTTTTGAGTATTTTGGTTGCAAAGTTTAAGAGTCTGCCGTTTTGTTTGGTGATAGTTACTGTTACAAATCACAAAACTTTTTATAAATTCGGTATTACTTTTCAAGAATTCAGGCTTAAATGTGATAATAACAATTTTATAATAGACAAATTGTTAGTTACTGTCTTTCAGCAAAAAGACGTAACTGCATTCATTTTATTATTATTTATTAGGATTTGCAAAGAAATTTACAAAAATAATTAATGAACTGTTGTACATAATAGCTTAAAATTTTACATTGAACTATTTCTAGCAGCATAAATATAATAAACATGAAATACGTTTAAATAAACAATTTTTTTTCCTATTTTTTTGCTCTAAAGGTACGAGTCAGAGGAGTTTTTCGTGAAACTTTTGACTTTTTAGAATTTTGTACATCTTTTGAATTATTTGTTTTTTTTAAATTCTTATTTTGAATTTTTTTTTTAGCAACTTTCGAACCTTGATCATGAACTACTGATTTAGTGACTGGTAAATTTACCCAGAAAGAATGACGAGATTTTGGAATTAATGGAAGAAATGTTTTTATCATCGAGTCTTTAATTTTTTCGTCAATGCCACAAGGCTCTTCTAAAGACTTTGGCTCTTTGGCAAAGTTTTGCTCTGCTTTTTTAGATAAGAAATCTAATGTATGAAAATCTTCGTCAAATGATGTTTTATAATTTAACTTTACTGAGCCTCTTTTTGCAACAATCTGGACCATATTTGTTAATAAGGGTTTTGGGTCATTGAGTTTTGAATTATTTGTTTTTTGAATGAAATGTCCATCTTCCTAGTGGTGACAGTCATGAAAGTCCATTTTTCGAACAGTAGTTCGAGAATTGGCTTTTTTTACACCTGTACAAAAGTCATCGAAATCATAAGTTTTTTTTTGCTCTTTCAAAGATTTTTCAACTTGATGATGAAAACTGTCAGCACTCATAAAGGTGTGACCAGGCTCAAAATAGTTGATTTCGATGCTTTCAACAGCTGTTAGATTAGAATTAATAATGTGTATAAGGTAAGTAAGTAAGCACCAGTTTTTATTTTGGGCTGTACAGTTATCGAGCCACAAGACCACTTTTTTCTTTATCTTGATAGTGTTGAAAAAATGCATTGAATGCGTCAATTAAATCTTCTTTTTTTCTTCCAGAAATACCATCGTACCACAAAACAGTAAAAGGGCCAGCTTTTTTATTTGATCCCACGGGTACAAAGCTTTCGTTATACAAAGAAATACGTTTTGAAAATAAAACAGCTTTGAACATATCAATTCTAGGCAACATTATAACCTTCTGTAAATCGACTGAGAAACAAACTGTACCCTCTTCTATTTCTTTTTTTGAATACTCTAGTATATTATTCCCGCAGGCGAGATGGTTCGATTTGGCCTCCGAGAGGTTTGCGACCCGAGCCGAAGGCGAGAGTTGCAACGAGGAGGCTAAATCGAACCCTCGAGCCTAAGGGAAATATACTATTTTTCGTTCTTCTAACCGAAAACAAGGGGCGAAGTTCCGATTTTGAGGTTAGAGGGACGAAAACGGTATTTATCGTGACTTAGAGTTGCTTTTTTGATGTGGGATTGATACGACAGGCAATCAAGACAATCAGGAATTAAATTTTCTTCGTCATGATCATGCAACTTAAAATTTTCACATCTCTCGCACTCCTCGTGGCCTAATTTTGTGAATCTAATGTTCTTTTCTTTTAAACACCGCTGATAAACGTCAATTGAAATAGATATTTCTTTATGTTTCTCACAAAAATCTGCATGCATGATAGTAGGGGTAACGTCACTTGGTAAGTACAGAACGTTTGGCACATGTTCTCTTCTGTAATGGGAAATCGTGGGGTTGTAACTTTCGATGTGTTTAAAAATAATATCGGTGTCAATTTTTTTTTCGAAGCCTGTCGTCCTCGATTATCCTCTGCTGGTGAATCTTGCTGTTTGCTCGCACTCCTCAAAATTGTTAAAACTGCGCTTTATGATTAGTACTTTTTAAACCCAAAGTTGTAAGAAAAAAGGATTTGCAAACTTGAATTAGATTTCCAGCTTCAGTTCTTAAATTATATTTTATACTCATTGTACGATTTTTATGGGTGGAAGTATCTGAAGGTTGGCTAGGGTTTTTGCGTATGCAAGATCTAAGAATGAACATATGCCTACCATTTACGTCGAGATTCCAATAATCTAAATTGATCGTGTTTCTACTTGCATCATCAAAATTATTCGAACATAAAAAACGACAGTTACTACAACCACACAAAACGGGATGGGTTTTAGCCAGTCTCTGTTTTTTTCCGTCAAAGTGTCTTTGGCAGTTTTAACTTTTCTTTTTCAGGGATTGCCTTTTTTGTAAGCTGTAAGGAAGTTAATTTACAAAACTTAAAAATTTTCAAATCATTAAAATTTCAATTTTATATTATTGAGAATAAAAGTAAATCCTGGTAAAACAGTATCATTCTCTTGAAAATTAGATTCGTCATCGTTAGTCAAAGTACTGAAATCAATGCCGTCATTGACCTCATCAGGGATTAAATTGTGTTCTTGGCTTGATTGTCTAGGTACATTATCAGGCACAATCAAAAAATCACCACTGACTGATTGGGCTTTTCAGAAAAAAAAAATTGGTAAAGCATAATATGTAAATAATATCAAAGATTTGACATTTATTCCATACATATAACGACATTATTCTCTCCTGCGTCAAAATTTTCTTGTCTTACTCTCAATAAACCATTCTCATCTACATAGCAGTTCATTATATCAACTACGCTTTTTACAAACAAGTGGGTATTTTTTTTAAGGTTACATTTATAATGAACATATAAAACTAATTTTATTAATTTCCAGTGAAAAAAAATAATCACATTTACACATCAATATATTTCACAAAAAATCATACTACTATTTATTTTCATTTCAAATTAGCAGATTCAATGAAACTTCAAGAATACTTATTTATTTATTCATAACCAAAAATCACAAGCTGCAATTACGTCTTTTTTTCTTATGAAAAAAAGAAAACTGCTACAAACCGTAACTGTTTATACTAATTTTTCTTTAAAAAATTTTTTTTACAATTTTTTGCTTAGTGAATCTCGAAACAAAAAGTAATAATTTACTTAAAAAACTTAAAAACTCAATTTTGAACGAATATGTAGTTACGGAGGTTTTGGCTTCAGGTGGCAGTGTAGGAGCCGAGATGTTTAAGTTTTTTCCGAACGTGTGGTTTCAGGTATTTTAAAAATTCAACATACAATAATTATAAAAATTTTTAGATACATTCAAAAATAATTAAGAGCTTATCCGCTACTGACTTTCTTCACTTAATTATGGAATCAGTTTGAGCCAAGTGCATATAATATTGATTAATTTTTTAGATTTCAAGAGTTTTCAAGTGTAAATTAATTATTTGTTGAAATTTAGTCAACAAGTTTTATATGTATCAGTTACAAGTATATTGTATATATCTGACATGTAAACTTGCTTACTGTAGTTCATAAATTTTTTGCTTGGATTAAACTAAATTGAATGATTAAAAATAATACTTTAGTAGTTTAGCAAAAATAATAATGCAAAACTTCATATTAAATATATTTAAAAAAAAATTTTTACAGTTACTATATCATCTGAGCATTTAATTAGAAATATATTCAACTAGGGGGGGGGGGGGGTACCCCCCTGCTCGCTCCGCTCGCCAACCCCCTAATTATAATTGATGAATAGAAAAATTAATCGAAACAATACGTAATGTTTGGTAAAATAATCAAAAGACTAAAGTGCTCAAAATCAATAAAAATTAGACACGAGAGTTCAGTTTGAACTTTACTTACTCATCATAACTTGATTCATAAAATCGGACTTATAGAGAAAAGTTTTTAATTATTTAGGCAAAATCATTAGGTATAGAATTTTATTTCTTTTTTTAATAATTTTTTGTCAAAATCTAACCAGGGCTAAAATAGATCTAAAATTGACAAATGAAGATATAAATCAATTTTAAAATAGTTAGAGTGTTCATGTAAGGTACATACATAAATTTTTGATGACTCATAAGGAATATTTTAGTAAGCACACTGGTATTTTGAACCATTTCATTAGATCTTACACACACAAAAATATTTTTTAGAGCTTCTTTTGCTTATGGCGGGCATATTAAATAGATTCATTTCAGATCGATATTACAAACTTTATTATATTTGCCGGCCCACAAGTGTCACTCACCTAATCACATTAACTATCTAACCTACTTCACTATCTCACCCATTTGGAGAACCCTACGAACCTTACTTAATCTTTCATCTTTAACCACCTGACCTATTTTAATCTTAGCCGCATTACTGACCTTACTAATTTCACTTACTTCAAATACCGTAAATAATTCCCAACTCATCTCTCACTCACTCTACCAACAAACTCTGCTCACCTTATTCATTTTTGATCTGACTCATCTTAGATCTCTAGCTTATACTCCCCATCCTGAAAACTACTTTAGTAATTTGCCGACAATAAAAAAAATCACGATTTTTTTCAAATTTCGCAAACTTGTACAAACGAACTTTGATTTTCTTCAAAATTATTTTACAGATTCTTCATGAGATGAACGTATTTCCTTTATAGTAAGAGCTTGCGAAGTTGCGTTTGAACCGACTAATTGATAAACGGCCTTGTTCAGCACCCTCTCATGAGAGTCATGACAACAAAAAGTATTTTCTGCACTCCGGCCGGGAAGTAGCAAAGACTGGCGCGCTCAGAGGCCAGAAAATGCGTCGAGCAGAAAAATAGTAGTACCTATACCACACGTGGCCACGAAAATAAGAAATGTCTTAGATCACATGTAATTTTCAGCCGAGGCGCAGCCGATTGTAGTAATCTGCTAATTAATAAAAATTTGAATGATATAATTAGAAAGCTGAGCTCAAGACCTTTTTTATCATACATAATTTTATATAAAAATTTTCATTGGAGCCAAAGTTATAATTTTAATATGTCTATACCAGCCCACAACCACACAACTATCACTCACCCCATCTAAGTCTCTTTACTATTCTCACCCGTATTAAGGCGAAGTCATAAGGGTCATTTTAACAAAAATTGAAGGTTCAGTAAAATTAAAAATGAAAATGAAAAAAGGGCTCTGTAGCGCTGGAGCTACTATCTTAATATATCTTTTAAGTCCAACCCCATCAAAATCGGATCATAATTAACGTCAGAATAGGGGAAACAGTTTTGTAAATTTTTGTATCTTAATAGCATTTGCTATACATCTATATTTATTGAATCTTTAGGAAGTTTTTTTATTTTCGTTTTCGTTTAATTTTAAATGATTTTTTTCGCAAATTCTGCAACTCCCCTTGAGACTTCGAATTTTTTTATCTTCAACTACATGACCTAGTTTAATCTTAGCCACATTACTGACCTCACTAATTTAATTTACTTCAAATACCGTATTTTATCCCTACCCCTAAAATCCAGCTGGATTTCCAGCAGGATTTCCAGCTGGATTTCGGTTTCAATATGACGGCTGGATTTCCAGCTGGATTTCGAAAAAGAAATTTTTTGGCGAAAATCAATATTGCTTGAAATCAAGTTATTATTCATTTTTCAATGATTTTGAAAAAATTTATCTTAGTTTTTTTTTTTAATTTTCCAGCCGGATCTGTCCAGCTAGAAATCCAGCTGGACAAATTGAAAAATGAATAATAACTTGATTTTAAGCGATATTAACCAAAAAATTTTTTTTTGAAGTCCAGCTGGATTTAAGGGGTAGGGATCTCCCAAACTTATTTCACCCAATCTACCAACGAATCCTACTCACCGTATTCATCAACTCAGTCACTAAATTTAAAGTTTTGTTGAAGTACTCATAATTTTGAAAAAGCTCTGTTAATATTTTTAAGTAAAATAACAAACCCTTCCTCACCTCATCTCCCCTTCCACCCTCCTCCCGCATAACCTCCGCCTAACCAACCTTATCTACCTTACTAACCTGAATCGATTTAAATTATTAGCTCTCACTAAACTAACGTATCTCGCTTATCTAACCAGCTGGCTTGGGATTGCCTAAATCTGCCCACTTAAGTGTCCCTTGATTACCCGTCAAAATTTCTAGTACCGCACAAATTTTTATTCCTAAGTAAATGTTTTTCACTAAAAAGTAAACATTGGTATAAAGTTAGGTATAGGTTTAAAAAAGTTTGTTTCAAATTGAAATTTGAACAAAAAATTTTTAAATGAAATTCATTATTAAAATATAATTGGGGGATCAGAAAAGTGCGATATTTAACTGTGTTTTGACCGTGTTTTTAAGAATTTCAGATTTTCGAAGATCCAATTTAGGGGATCAGAATAAAAAACGGAAATATAATATAGGGAGATTTGCATGTTATGATGTCTATGCTTTTTGGTTATTTAAACATTATGTAAGTCTAAGCTTCAGATTAAAAAAAAAGGGTAGAACTTCTGGCAAAGGACTTGAAAGCTATGATGTTGAAGTCGCAAACGTTGTATGCAACGGTTTTGATAAAATTTTTGCGCTCGCAACTCCAAGCATCTGCTTCAATTCGATTTTAACTTGACAGGCTAAAAGATATTTATATATTTTAATTAAAAATCATGAGTAGAACCTGCGGAAAAGGTTTTCAAGGGTCGCGTCGTCGCGAGCTCTTAATTAGTAAAAAATCGAAAAAATGGAGCTTGCAGCGTTCGCAACTCCAGGTATCTGCTTCAATTTTTTTCTAATTAGACAGGCTAAAAGATATTTATATAATTTAAGTAAAAATCATAAGTAGAACCTGTAAGAAAGGTTTTCATGGGCCGTCGCGAGCCTTTAGTCATTCAAGAAAAGTAAAAACAGAGGTTGCAGCGCTCGCAATTCCCGATATCTGTTTCGATTTTTTTCTAACTTGACCAGCTTAAAGATACTTAAAGCACTCTCCACTCCGAGTTTCTATTAGATTTTCTCTTTCTTTACAAGTTGAAAGATATTTGAATGAAACTGAAAAAAAAAGTTGATTAGTACCTGAGGAAAAGATTTTTAGGGTCTTGAGAGAATATTGGGTTAGTTATGTTTCACGAGTAGCTGCTCAGATTTTTTTCTAACACACAAGGAGATGGTTTGTCCTTTGGGACCTGGATTTTCATGAAACCTTGCACATGGTTTTTATTCATCATAAAAACAAGCCCTTCAGTGATCTTTTTCCAGAATAGGCCTTTTTTCACCTACTTCCCCTGTTTTAAAAAGTAGGCTTTTTCCTATAAAAAGCCATTTTTGGCCTCATTTTCAAAATATTCCTCCTTGGACCGTACTGCAATTATAAATATCTGGAATCTCGCATTTTTTTCGTTTTTCTAAGTTCTTTTGAAAAAAAAAATTAATAAAATTTTTTGAATGATCTTGTCCATGTATATTATAACCCAAATTTACTAAAAATTGACTTTAAAAACCTTAATTTTTCATAGCAAAAACCATTCAAAAAAATTTTTAAATAATTTTTATTCAAAAGTACTTAGAAAAGCGAAAAAAATGCGAGGTTCCTGATATTTCTAAGTGCAATACGGTCCAAGGAGGAATTTTTTGAAAATGAGGCAAAAAGGAATAGGAAAAAGCCTACTTTTTAAAACAGGGGCTATATGGGAAGTAGGTGAAAAAAGGCCCATTTTGGAAAAAGATCACTGAAGGGCTTGTTTTTATGATGAATAAAAACTGTGTGCAAGGTTTCATGAAAATCCAGGTCCCAAAGGACAAACCATCTCCTTGTTAGTAGACTGAAAGATAAAATTTAAAAAATATTTGATTAGTACCGATTGAAAAGGTTTGAAAGAGTCAGTGAATCCATTATTCCGTAAAAAAGAGAGAATAAAGTTTGCAACGCTCACAATCTTGGGTACTTGCTTCTTTTTCATTTTTTTTTCTATAGGCTAAAAGATATTATTATAAAATTCAAAGTAAGTAAATAATAAACTGTAAGTTATCTGAAAATTTTTTGTGAAATGAAATGCATCCAGTTTATTACATCATGCATGATAGATACTTTTTACAAAACTAACATAAAAACTCTTGTTGATTTTGCATTATTACACTAATTCTAATTTTTTAATCTTTTTTTAGTTTTTTCTCTACTGGCTGCTCATCGTCTGTGTCTTTATCGCAATTGAGAAGACATGATTGATGCCATTTTCGTTTAGAGCCACTTTATATCTTCTTTCGCTGTTGCTTTGGTGGAGCCTACATAAACGTCTGCCATATTTTCAACTTTCAACACTAGATCATGCGCTAAATCTAATAGGTACTTTTCCGCATCAAATGTAGGATCGAATTTTCTGTTTTTTACCCGACATTCGACAAAGTAGACATTATAAAGAGCGCATTTACGACCACCTGTAGAGGGTTGACACGGTTCATCTATCATTTCGCATACTTTTCTGTCAATGTCTTTTAACTTGTAGAAAGATGAGTTTTTTTTACAGTTTTTACAAAATTCTTTAAAGTACTTCACTGCCTCATTTTTATCTGTTGTAACTTTATAAGAATCATAAAATATTAATTCTGTTTCTTCAATGTTGCAGATTATTGATTGATAATGGGCTTCGAAAAGATAGATCATTATAACATGTTTTCGTTGAGGCTTTTTAGTTTGGCAGATGTAACGATGCTTGCGTCTTTTTTCACAATAGTTTCCAATTATTTTTCAGTATCATCCAACGATACAAAAGTCCAGTCGTCCCATTCGTCTATACGTGAAGCCAGAAAACAGTGTATAACAACTGAGTTCACGAGTAAAGGAGATTTTACGATTCTAAATTCTCTTGCCGTAAGATAAAATGTGTTACGAAATAATGATCGCTTAGTCCATAAAAACTTGCATATAAAAAAGGATTATTTGAGGTCATGTAATAGCCTGCCTCTTTAATCAGTCCATTCACATGTTTTTTAAGAAAGTGTCTAGGTACCATCGCCGTGTACCGTATTCGGTGCACGGTGCACGGTACACGGAACCAAATAAGAGTTACTTTAGACACTCTGTGAATTTAAGTGGGTTATTTAGGATGGGTAATTAGATGTAAAGTAAAAACAAGTAGTTTTTTAAACTTAAGTAAGTTATTTGGAATAAATTATAGGATCTAGAGTGAAAAACTACCGTGTACCGTGTACACGGCGATGGTACCTAGACACAACCTTTTTTTAATTTCTTTTTTGATTTGAAATTATAATAATCATTTTTAGAATTGTTCTCTGTATCTTTTTTATCGTCACTTATGTAGGGTGTGTCAAAACTGATCTCGTCGGTGTTCTCTACTGGTATTTCAAATTCAAATCGTTTTTCCAGCTCTTTTTTTTCTTGATCAATAGTCTCAATTAAAGCCAATATCTCTGGGTCTGGTAGTAGATTAGAATCTGAATCATTATTATTAAACTCTGATTTTTTCTGAGATTTTCTTTTTTTAGCCACAGTTTCTTTTTTAACTTTTACGCATTTTGGCTTTGACAAACCAACACATTTCTTGATGTGAACTTTTCTAGTTTTTAAAACTTTTTTCAATGACTGAGCATTTGTTTCAGCATCGGTATCAATAGAAGAATCAGATTCAATAATATTTTTTGTACGTTTTTGATTTTCTTAAATCTTTTTTGCTTTCTTTTTTAAAATTGGCTTTTTTACATGATTTAAAGTATCTACTCCATTCTTCTTTTAAACTTGGATTAGGAATAAATTCGGGGTATTTTAGCTTAGCTCTAGAAGTCTTAGTCTCTCACAATTCTTCTAAATTTATTTCAAATATGCCTTGAATTTTTTTTGTATACATTTAAATTTCCGCATCTATCAGCGATCGAACCATTTGTTTTTTCATCAAAAACTGCTTCTTTCGTTACTATATGAGAAGCTCTACAAATGCATTTGTGATGCAAGAAATGTTCGGATCTATGAATTCTATACCCGCAGAAGTCCATAATGGAGCATATGCCATCCATGTTTCTAAAAGTGATCGAAAAATTTAAGTGATTTGATTGATTTGATAAGTTGATTGTATGTACATTATGTTATACAAAATTACAAATTGATCAACAGGTAATAAACATTATAATATAATAAAATGCAGTAACAATATTATATACACAGAATAGAATAAAATAAAATATAAAATAAAATAGTATACTAGAACGTAGTAAGATCACATTAAAGATAGTTCAAACCCTACACTTGTAATTGTAATAAATCAAATAACTCATTAGTAAAAACAATCACAAAAAATTTACAAGTCATTAAGCAATCAAAATGCAGCATTATCTGTAGAGATCACGTGAACTTCAGTAATGAGATCTTAAATCTCTCCCTCGATGGTAAAGATGTGTGTATTAATGCGTTGCTTAAAAATGGTGAGGGACGGGGATAGGCGAATGTTTTGTTTGGACCTCAATACTTATGAAACTAATTTAAGAGCCGTTTAGTAACTTCAAATTTTCACTGGCTTGATAAAAAATTGATATTCGCTTTGGTTTAAGATTCAGATGCTGGGAGTCTGATAAAAATCAGAAATATAAAGGAATATCAGAGCTTAGCTGATATAAACTTACATGCCAGTTTCTCACATAATTCCATAATTTTGAGTTTATAGATCTATTACTGGTTGATCTTGAATGAAGGCTAAGAGAAATACCAAACTTTTTTCATGGAACCGATAAAAAAATCCCTTTATAAAAGAGAGCTATCGCCATCTTGCATAAACTTTTTATTCGTGAGCCGATTGGTGAATAAGTTTTTAAAATATTCGAAAAGTGCATTTGAGGTTACTATTTTGTTTTTTTGTTTTTTCCTATGCTAATACCAAACGAGGAGGACCTAATACAAAACCTTGTGGCACACCCTTATTAAGAGGACGAAAAGAAGTAAAACTGGCGTCCTCTGCTCTCACTGCTCGCGACCGACCTGACATATAGATAGCAATTTTAGAGAAGAGAAGAGAATCAACGCGCACTGCCTGGGATGTTGACTGATTTATTGTGCGAGAAATCTCACCCACTGTCACATCTGAAAAATCAAAGCCACCATCATTCATCACATTTTCAGGTCATTTAAAAAATGAGAGAGGTCCGGTGCTGCGGCATCATAGGAAATAGAGGCAAAGTGAGCGTTGAGTTCTTTCACGGAGAAGTAACCCAGATTAGAGTCTGGAGTAGGGGAGACACCAAGGTGTCTAAGTTCCTTCCGAAGTTGCTGTGTATCAGTGATGTCTTTCATTCTATGCCAGTAGAAATCAAGTCTTGCCATCTCGGTCTGCTCAAGTGCAAATTCACGCGCTTGTCTATATAAGTAAAGTTCAAGTTCAAGCCTTGAGCGTTCATAGCGTCTGTGGAGTCTGTCTCTTTCACTTAGTAGGGAGTGGTGATAAGCGGTAGACCATGGATAGCGATTTCTTCCATGCTTGAGGGTTTTGAACGGTACAAAGATATCAAGTGCAGCATGAAGATTAAAATACAAGCAATTCACCCTCTCACTAAGTGAGCTGGTCCAATCCGTGATAACCGCCCAATCACATTCAAGAAAGTGCCTGTTTAAGGCCTCAACATCCAGAGATTTAAAGTCCCTATAAGTAAAATCGTTAGTAATCTGTTGTGGCGTCAGAATTTTAAGGGTAGCAATTAGTAGTTCATGTCCTACAATGAAAAGGGTGTCCGTTTTCCAGTTACTAGTCCCAGTATCAAGGGCATGGACAATACACAGATAAAGCCAGGTATACAAGTGAGAGCTGTGGTGTGTAGCCCCGAATGGAACCGAAAACAAGGAGTTTTCCTCAATAAAGTCACATATAAAAATCGCGTCTCCAGAATCCGACAGCTGATCCGCATTGAAGTCGCCTAAAGTAACCTTTGTGCCGTATCCATTCATCGTATCACGCAAATTAGAGACAAAATATGTGTGCCTTAGACGAACGGAGCGTGTAGGGGTCTGTACACCGCATCTAAAAATACAGAGTCGCATCCCTGGGGAGAAACCTCAGCCAATAAATACAGTAATCTCTCGTTATACGCGGGTACACGGGGGTTAGGTTCCGGAAAAGTACCGCGTATAAAAAAACCACGTATAACAAGACCAAGCTCTTGTGGGAAAAGTGGGTTACGTTCCGAAAACCTTGAAATGATATGTTTACATTGTAAATAGAAAAAAAACCACTACAAAACAGAATTAAAGAGGTTTGACCAACGTCATGGCGTAGCGGAAAATCCCCGCCCTAGTCGATCATCGAAGTTAAGCAACATTTGGTGCGGTCAGTACTTGGATGGGTGACTAACTGCGCTCGGTGTTTGCCGCTTCGGGGATCGATTAGGTGGTTTTTTCCGGTTCAACAGGACGCACGGGAGGTGTGAACAATTCAGTTTCGGTGCTTATGCCTACGCTATGTGACATAAATACCGAATCAGAACTGCTCGAGAGCACCGGCCACTTCTGGGTGATGCTTTTACCTCTAAAATTTCTCAGAGGAATTTTCCCGATCCCACAGGCACAGCCTGGGCAGATGTGGAGGTGGAGGGAATCATGGGGGGCTTTAAGGGTTATATTGGGGGGTAAACTGACCAGGGGTTGAACAGCATGACTGAAAAGTCGGGCGAAAACCCATCCTTAATAGCGGAAGATGTGTAGCCGAATTTCCTGGTACAGTCTAGTTCAAGGCGTGGGTCACTCACACATATGTGGTTGAAATCCTCCTTGTAATGGGTCTTTACCCGCAGACAAGGTTGCCAATTAGAAAAAAAAACGAAAAAAAAAAAAAAATTAAAGAGGTTTAATAAAAAAATCAGTGACTTTAGATTGCCTGGCTCGCCTCAAAACATCTTTGTACAGATCTTCATAGATTTTAATCGCTTCTTCGCAGAGTCTTTTAAAGTTTGAGCTCCACACCATAATCATGAAGCATCGACGGCGTTTTCGACGAGGCTCAAAATTTCAACAATTACTTTCGCATTAAAATAACTTTCTTCTGTTTCATTTACCTGTTCTTCTTCTGGATAACTTGCAAGTTCTTCAATTTCTTCTGGCGTTCGGTTTACATTTTCAGGCATCATTAGATCTAAGATCTCCATGTCTCTGAGATCATCGAATCCTTGGCCTGCAACTTCTCTTGCTAAGCTAACAATGTCTCGAACAACGGCTGGATGATCAGGTTCAGTTGGTCTATCGGGTAAGTTCCAAGCTCCTTGCAGTAAAATTTTTTTCCAGCTTCCACTAATGGTTGTCGATTTAACCTCATTCCATGATTCTTCAATGAAATTAATCGCATGCATGATTGAAAAATTCCGCCAAAAATTTCGAACGACATTCTCTGGAATAAAATTGTCACAAGAACGATGAAAGTTAACTTTCTGTACCATTGAACTTATAGTGCGCCTAAGATAATATGATTTGAATGTGGCAATGACTGTTTGATCTAATAGTTGAATCAAAGAAGTCGTGTTTGGAGGAAGAAACATTACTTCAACATCCGGATGCGCTGTTTGTAAAGATGCATCGTGACTTTTGCAGTTATCCATATGTAAGTAAGAGGACTTTAAAAGATAGATTTTTTTTGCAAAATACTCTCTGACTTCTGGTATAAACGACTGGTGAAACCATTCTCCAAAATTTACTTTTGTTACCCATGCTGTTTTATTCGAGTTCCAGTAGACAGGCAAATGCTCTTTTCTTTTTTTTTCAGAGCTCTTGGTGTTTCTGAGCGATACACGAGCATTGGTTTACACTTTTTATCACCAGAAGCATTTACACAGAATAAGAGAGTCAAACGATACTTTGCAACTTTGAAACCTCTTTGTTTCTCTTTAGTCAGCCACGTTCTTCTCGGCAACTTTTTCCAAAACAGACCCGTTTCGTTGCAGTTGAAAATTTGTTCAGGACGAAATCCTTTTGCATTGATGACTTCAATTCATAAGTAGGAAATTCACGAGCAGCTTTATGGTCGGTACTGGCAATCTCACCTTTTTTGTAAAATTTAATTTAATTTCTTTGACTAAAAAACTTTACGAGAAATTGTTACCTGAAAAGTTAACATTATGCAGTAAAAATCTTGTCTGAAAGGTTTCAAACCACCTCTTGCTTGCATTGAAATTATCTTTCTCATTTTTGCTGTATTTTTCTGTGAGATAGTTATAAAAAAATTTTGCTTGATCTCTTATCGCACCAGTTGATATTGAAATTTTGTTGTGAATGAGATCTTGAATCCAAACGATTAGCATTTCTTCAGTTTTTTCGATTAGGTTACGTCGCACGACTTTAGTAAACTGAGCATGATGCCTTAACGTTTTGGCACTAGATCGAATTTTTTCTTCATTAGTTCGAATTGTTCGTATCATTGATTTATTAACATTGAAACGCCTTGCAATCCTGGCAACAGTTTCACCTTCTTGAAGGGCATTCAAAATTTTCAATTTATCAGCCAAAGTCATAATTCTTCTAGTTCAACATGGAGTTTTTGGTGTTTTTGAAGTTTTTGGAGTTGTTGATGGCGCCATCATTTGATATTTTTATATATGTACTGCAATATTGTAATAATTTTGTGCAAGTGGTTATCGAAATTTTATTCACGATAATCAGATTATGATTTTCATTTTTTTTTTCAACCACCTGTAACTGCGTATAAGGATGACCTAACCCGCGTATAACAAGGGTTAGTCACATTTGGCAAACCGCGTACAAGGGTAAACCGCGTATACCAAGACCACGTATAACGAGAGATTACGGTACTCAGGATATCCCAGCTTGCCGTTCCACTCCGTGGTCGACGAGCAGAGACGCTTAACTGACAGCGACTTATGTACAAAGAGCGCGACACTGCCTCCCGCATATTACGATCCCTCCTAAGGATAACATAAGCCTCAAGTGCCACAAGCGAGTCCTCAATCGAGGGACCCAACTTCGATTCACTAACAGCCAAAACATGTATAAAAACTGGGACTAAAGAAAAGGCTGTGTCTAGGTACCATCGCCATGTACCGCACACGGTACACGGTACACGGTAGCTTTTTACTTTAGATCCTATAATTTATCCCAAATAACCGACTTGAATTTAAAAAACTACTAGTTTTTACTTTAAATCCAATTGCCCATCTAAAATAACCCAATTAAATTCACAGAGTGTCTAAAGTAACTCTTATTTGGTACCGTGTACCGTGCACCGTGCACCGAATACGGTACATGGCGATGGTACCTAGACACTTTCTAAAGAAAAAGTCTAAGCCGCTCAATGTATCCCCTCAGTGAGTTCACATTAATATGACAATCGCGCAGTGCAGCCTCCCTTTTCCGCAGGGGTTTCTGGGTTGGAGTGAAACGTAAAGTGAATAAAGACGGCTGAGACGGAAGATGGCACGGTGAAGGATGAACAAGTCATGGATTGATAAGACTGAATTGATATGATGAAAATGATATATTACTACTATAGAGAAGATTACAAGTATACCCATTAATTAAGATAAAAGTTTGTGCAAAACCTGTTCACTTGTAATGAGCGTCGGTACATCTCCATTTTTCCTCCTGAAGTAGATGTGGCAAATACGGACGAAAATGATAAAGCCAGAATTTGGCTGTTGTGACTTAGAGTAAATGGTGCAGCTAAGATTGAAGATTTCCCTCGGTAGGAACTTGTTAATATTTATGAAAGCAGGTTTAATTGTAGAATATTCCATACTGGGTGGAAGATTTGGTATAACAGTAGTTGTATGCAGTTTTCCAAGTTGAATTTTGCTTTTGACGATTTCCAAAAGTAGCGCACGAGAGCTCAGTGTAACTAAAATTGATGGAGGACGTGGCTGTGGTGATGATTTTTCATGAGTGGCAGAGGTAGAGGACGTCCCCCTTGATTGTCCATCCAGTTCACTTGGTTTCGCACTTTCAGCAGCTGTTCTTACAGTTGACTTACTAATAAGCAGTTCAGCTGAAATAATGTCACGCGTTTCAATGTTTGCGTGGACAGTTATTAATACTGAGAGTGCCAAAGCCTTGAGCTTAGCACCAGGTGGGGTAATTAAGCCACCAATCATTAGATCAGTAGAGTTTGCAGGTCTTAAAGTAGAGACTTTACTAAGGATTTGAGGTTTTTAATCTCCTGCAGTCATAGTGCTAGAGCATCATTAGTAGAGAAAGAAGCTTGTTCTGGTGAGGCAGCAGTTGAACGTTGAGAGAAACTATCGTTTAAAGTCATGGAAGAGCAAGTATGACAGATTTTCTCTGGAACGCCATTTACATTATTTATGGTAAACTTGCCACATGTAGTATGAAATATCTGTTTATACTCAGAACAAGGGTGTAGAAGATTTTGGGTCAGTAGGCTTCTCGCAGCTAAAACAATTATCCTCACCAAGCATCATGGCAGCGTGTGTCAGAACGCCCGGAAGTGAATCCTAGGGATGCAGGAGCGGGCGAGTAGTAGCAACATAATTGAGTGCGGAAGATGACCAAATTTGAAGTTTCGCGGTAGTGAGTAGTAGAAATGAGGGAAGGGTCAGTCACTACTCAGTCAGTAACTGTACAAGTGGTGCCACCTAGCGGTAAAAGGTTAACTTACGGAGCATAGTGACGTTACCGAAGGTAAGTGTTATGATTCACCTAACCTCCAAAGCTCAAGTTGCACTAAGTTCATTCAATTTTAAAATAAATAAACAGATTTAGCACTGCACAATAGTTCCAGCAATAGTCATAGGAACACCTAGCACTACGAACCGTTAACAGTAATTAAAACAAGTAAAAAGAACTGACTTTTGATAAAAAAAAAAACAAGCAGCTACACTACTCAAATTGTTCACCCGCTCCACCCGCCGTCGGTCAACTGACTAAGCCTCCCCACCAAGCCGCCAAATTCTTGGCAACGCACGACAAGGTCCTGCCGTCCCCAGGAGAGGGAATTTTTAGATAATGTCACTTTCAAAATTTTAATATTAAATGGTTTTTAGGTGCTAAGAAAAACTGTTCACTATTGAACTTTTATTTAAAAAAATTTTTATTTAAATAATTTTTTGATTATCTCAAGTTTTAATTTAATTTTTTTATAACCGTTGAAGGCGGTTTTATTATTGAATTTTTTCAAATAAGTTTTATTGTTAAAAAAAATTATTAAATTAAAAAAAAAAAAAAAAAAAGATACCTCTCTACTTTTTGTAAGCTGTCCCTATAATGTTAGTTTATAAATTCAATAATATACGGTTTTTCTAAGCACCCTTAAACAGCTTATTATTAAAATTTTGAAAGTAACAATATCTAGAAATTTACAAAGTCCTAATACATCCCATCAATGAGGCCTGACAGAGCCTAAACTCAAGCAGATGGCGCCAGGGTGTTAAGAAGTAGATTTTGCTGGGACGGTATAACTATATATTTTTTTAGCACTACTACTAACGTATGTTTATGTGTGTACGTAGCCTATCTGTTTCTCACAGACGATTGCTAACACCCTGGCGCCATCTGCTTGAGTTTGGGCTCTGTCAGGACTTATTATAATTTTACAAATATTATTTTTTGTTTCTTGAACTAACATTATTATATTATGTTATTATAAAAATCAATTTATTTTATCTTGCTTGGTCTTATCTTTTATCTTGGTTATAAATTTTTATATTCCGATTTCAAGTAATAACAATTATTCATTTCGCCCATGTATAATTCCATCTATTCACGTTTCTGCATGTTATAAGCATCGGGCCTCGAACGAATTCGCAATCCGATTGCGAACTCGGTTCGTGGCCCGATCAGACACAATGAAAAAAAGCAGGTTATGTCCCATGTTCACTATCGGATATCCAACCCTCTTCTTAGTGCATGAATGAAATAGTCATCCTAAAATCGTTTTTTTTTGAAGCATCCTAACCTTAAACCGAAAATCAAAGTATATAAAGAACTGCAGGCTTTCACGGCTGTCGGTTAGAAAAAAAAAAAAAAAATCGCCGTTAAAGTCCGATTGGGCTTTAGGATAAACTGAATAAAACAATATTAAATAGACATGGTGTTCCCGATCGCTTCTAAAAATTTTAAAGTTTCGTAAGTATCGTTATTCAAAACGATTCGTTGTAATCTTGTCTGGATATCGAGCCATCTTTTTTTCGGTGCTGCCTTCACTTTTCTACCAAGTGATAGCTCAACAACTGCTATTTCTGTGTCTTCTTGCTGTTTCTGTATCTCATTGATGAATGAGTAAATGTCTGGATGATTTATTTCCATGAGAAGATGAAAGCGAATTATGCGTTCCCTCCAAGACATTGTTTGTTTTGTCCTCACCGGTCCTCATGGCATCATGGTGATCCCAAAAATGGATTATAAACTTCGGCTTCCTCTTTTTCTGAGCATCTCTGAACTGTACCCAAAATTGTGAAAACTTGGGTGAATATGTGTTGTGCCGTCTGTAGATATTATTTTAATATATAAATGTATGTAGAAGAAATATTTTAAAGTAAATAGAGATACTATAAGAAAACAAAACCTCAAAAGTCCCATCCAGGAACCAGATAAGACTACTTGCAAGAAGTTTCAAGTTTTTTCTCGTGGTAAAAACAATTATTCTACCCTCAAGCTCATCATTCTCATCAATTTGTCATAAATAACGAACTGGTCCCCAGTGGCAGTTTTCGTGTACTTTTCCGGTAGCACATCCAAATCTTGTAAAGTCGTAGGACTTCGGCGCATATTTTTCTTGCGAATCACGCGCATAGGTTTTTTTAAATTTTTGCGCTCAGGCATCTGGATAACCACTTCAGGCGATTAAGGAGGTTCATGCGATTTTGATCCAACCGCTCGATTCGTTTGAAAAAATTCCAGGAGATTCTTTGAACAAAAAGCAACAACTTTTGTATTCAATGTTTATTAGGAAGCCAGGCAAATTTTCGAGAAAAAATTCACTGAAATTTTTTTTTTTAACACAGGGTCTTATGGGGAAAAAGTAAAAAAAACAAATAACAATTTTCTAAACCACTTGTTTTGGTAAAAAAAAATCACAAAAACGTAAAATTCATCAAAGATCGTTTAAAAATTATAATAGTAGTGGGGAGCCAGGCTACTTTTTACGTAAAAAATCAAAAACTGCAAAATCAGGTGATTTCACCTCAATTTTACGGCCTAAACTTGACTTTTAGCAGCTTCAAATAGTTAATTTTAAATTTTAAACTTAAAAAGCATAAAACTTAGTCATTTGCAACCATTTAAACAGCTTTTTAATTAAATTTTATTTTAAAAAAATTTGAAGCACCCGCAGGGCCCCCGCTTGATACGGGGCGGCGCGCATGAGCCTCCTTAAGTATTCGGAGGATCAGGCGTTTGGGCAAATATATTCGGGAGAACAGTAGGTAATTCATTGAGTGTTTTAGCAGCAGGCAGTCAACGACGTAGCTATGAACTAATTTTTATCAATTTGTTTTGCTCCTCACTTTTAATTTACGCGAATTATTGTAAAAATGTGAGTAAGTGAATATTATCGCCTTTATATTATTACTGCCTTTTACTAAAAAACATAAAAAATGGATAACTCTTATCTATTCATATGGTGCCGCACGATGACCACTATAAAAAATTTTAGTTGTTTCGATGATTATCATAAAAAAACTCTATTTTTAATTGAAAAAATACTATCTATCTTTTAATTTTTTTATAAAAATCGATTAGCACTGACGGATTTTTAATTTTTTAAAAATAATAATTTAATTATAGACAAATTAATTTGGTGATTGATCTTAACGAACTTAATTTATTAGCCGTTAATAAGACTAATGTATAATCTGGTTGACATTATTAAGACAACACAAAGATTAAATATTTTTAAAATATAAAAAAACTTGCCTCGACGGGATTTGATCCGATAACCTTTTGTACAAGAAAAAAGCGTATTATACACTTAGCCACGATCCAAGCCACGAGACAAGTTTTTTTCTATTTAAAAAATTTTTAATCTTCGTGTTGTCTTAATAATGCCAACCAGATACATTAGTCTTATTAACAGCTAATAAATTACGTTTGTTAAGATCAATCACCAAATTAATTAGTTTAAGATAATGTAGGGCGACTATGTTTTGATGATCCATTCTGCCTGGATCATCAAAACAAGTCACCTCACATTATTAGTCTCCACTAGGAAATTCAAAATTGATTCTACATTATAGTTTGCTTATGATTAAATCACGAACGATCACTGAATTCAATAAATTTGAATTTAAATTTATATCAAAGAATTAATGTAATAATTTAATTGTTTAATTAATTTATTCAGGTGATTTGTTTGATATTTCGCGCGCAAAGAAGCTCTCGCTGATACCACTTTGGTCAAACGAGGCTTTACACCATGCGAGTGTCTACTCAAGACATCCGCCCGCACCAGTCGCTCTCCGTCCGTAAACGCAACAGCCATGCGTCGTGGAGATCTAGACTAAACGTTAATGCCTGACTCGCGGCAATCAAATAAATTGGAGTTCGAGCTCTCCCGGCAAAAACGGCGAGTTGCTCGACTCTTGTAAGTTTAAGTTGAAAGTCATTAAAGTGCTAAAAGTGCGTGTTTTACTGCAAAACTTAAGTGTAATTCTTTTTGACTCAACTATCACTTTCCATCTAATACTTCCCTCATTTCCTTAACAAAAAATACTATAAATTTGGTCCTTCAAGAAACCAGATTCGCCGGTACCTAAAAGTGCAAGGATTAGTGATTGTGAAAGTGGTGCAATCGGGAAGACGCCGCCAACGCGAAAAATCATAGTTTTGGCGGCCATCTTGTGACAACTATATAGGAGGCCCGCCTCCTATATAGCAAACACATACACAAGCGGCGACACCAGTGGCCGCACGCGCTTCCTACTAGCAGCGCGAGAGAGACAGGTGCTGGGGACGGCGCTCGCTACGCATCGCGTGCTTACATCAACGTACACGGTGGTTCAACGAGACAACAATAAACAAACGGACAGCATCCAAGTTGGCAGCGCAGGCCGTGGGAGTACATCACTGGCAGTCAACATAGGATTTTGTTGGACTTGACGCAAATACAAAGCAGCTACTTGGTCGACGTTCTGGAGCCATCTATGGTGTGTTTGTTCCTTTTTGCACTATAGTTGCCCTATTTTTTTTTCCAAGCTTCATAAGATTGTTTTTGTTTTCTTCTGTTGTTTAGCCTTTGGTGTACAGGTTGAATATTTACATTTACATTATTTTTAAAGATCTTAGTTCTTAACCTTAATTCTTTTTGCAACAATCTTTTGGAGAAAATTTTTTTAACTAATTATTCATAATTTTAAGTTGAATTAAATTCAAGTTGGATTATTTAGGGCGCAACACTCTTGTTTATGAGCAAATTAAATTCAAATTTGTTAGTTTTTACCATAAACTTATCAAGTTTTAATAAACAATGATATGAATATTGGCATATTAGCTAAATTTTTGTTAAAATAAAGACTGATTCAAACTGAATTTACAGCTTTACTCCCTGTTTATGAAATCTGCACACCTTGAAGCTGGATCCAGACACCAAAACATCTCAATCGAAGGATCAACAAGGGCTTTCTTCACCATTGGGTAGTTCTGCTTCTTCGCTGCTTTGGGTTACTGATCCATCCTCCTGCAATAGTTTTTCGAGCCATCAGACAAGCTTCTGATTCACTTGGGTTGTCTATCGAGCACCTTATCTGACTTCAATTGATTGTTCGAAAGAATCATCAGGCTACACTAGGTAATCAACCTACAAGTTGATTTTCAGTATCTTATAGACTTTTTAATTTGAATTTTTGTTTACAGCTACTCTGCTGAATTTTTTTTTTAAATTTTAATCTTTTTTTTTTTTTCAAAATTTCTGAAATTGTGTTTTTCTTGCAGGATTAATGAAGACTGACTCAAGCAAAGTCAAACCCCCAATTGATTAACTAACACGTGTAGTTTAGGAAGTCATTTAAAATTATTTCTCAGATTTTTTATTAGACAAATCTGTTGTATTTTTCGAAAACTTTACTGTGTCTTGCAAATTTTTTAGATTACTAACCTCACTATACATACTACACATTACTCTGACACCCCCTAGCATTTTTGATTAGGATCATCATAAGATTTTTCACTGAAAAAGTGAAATTTAGTTTTTTTTTGCTTTAGGATTCAATTAAAGCCACCAACGTGGCATAGCTGATTGTTATAGATCATACCCCTTGTTTTACATACACACACTCACATGAGCAAATTATGAAAGACTGATACACGAATTTCCATTATTTAGTTTCGGTAAGCAAAATCTTGTACCTCCAAGCCCTGTTCTTGATGCGAGTTTTTGCAATTTATGCCTTGCCACATTTATCTGACATTTGTCAAATTTATTAGTACGCCTAATAAATTATCTCGTTTTAGTTGGTTGTTTCCGTGGAACTATCAACTAAATCATAATGGAAGACGCCGTGTCAATTCAGAAAATTATCCTAAAAAGGATAAAAGAACATTATAGCAAATTCGAAGCGATGGAGTTCATCGACAAAACGGTTTTCTTGGCTCAAACCAGGCTTGAAAGAGTAGAGCAAGAATGGGTGGACTTTGTCGACGGCGACAACGAAATGAGACAGTTGAAGGATCATGATCTTGGTCATGAATATTACACGCAGGATTTTTTCTATGAAGCCCAAGGTATTTATGACTTGGTCAAGTCTAAATATTCATTGTTTATCCGGGCTAATTCTATGCAGCCGCCTGGCTAACTGCCAACTAAGTTAAATTCTGATGCTCCCGCTCAAAACCAAGCCTTTGATTTGGGATCGCTCGTTAAAAATTTACCTCCAATTACCTTGCCAACGTTCAATGGAGAGGCATCTGAGTGGCCTAATTTCCGTGACATTTTCAGATTTCTAATTCATTCACAAGAAAGAGCCACTGACGTTGTCAAACTGACTTTTCTTAAAGGATACCTCAAGGGTGAGGCCCTTGACCTTGTGCGAAATATTCCAATTACTGATGCAAATTACAAGAAAGCCTGGGAAACCCTGCAGTCCCACTATGAGAACGAACGCAGGTTGGTTCAAAATCACGTGGCTGATTTGTTTGACGTAAAACCAATGGCCCGGGAATCCTACATTGAGATAAAAAAACAAGTTCATAGTCAAGTTCTATAGGCAAAAGTTCGAAACTCAGGAATGAGGACACCTTTAATCCTATTTCGTCTGTAGGTGGTCAAAGAGTCACAACGGGCACTGGAAAGGCTGAATTCGTTATATTGCCACATTTAGGGCTTCACGATATCCGATAAAAATATCGATATCGACTCGATAAAGAGACGATATCGATACGATATCTGATACGATACAAATTTTTCAGATCGATAATAATACGATAAAAATCTTATTCAATATCGCCGATATTCTCGTATCGACGATATGTAATTGTCGATAAAATCGAAATTTATCGATCTCGAAAATTTTTTTTTGACATTCCGAGCTTTCTTGAATTTTTCAATCTACGAATTGAAAAACTAAATATTGTATGTTTTTTTGGATCAGCGTATATATAATTAAGCTTTATGATCAAGCCCCAAAGGGGCACAATTTAAATATAAGTTTCAAGTTAAAATATTCGCTACTCCGCGTAGTCTAGTGGCTACGGTCACCGCCTTCAAAATCTGATACAGTATGTTCAAATCTCGACAATTTTTTTTTTTTTTTTTTTTACTTTTTGTTAACCGTTGCTATGTTTTAAACTGTTTACAAGTATTTTCTTTTTTCTTTATAAGTAAGTGTTTGAGATTTACCGCCTTTTATTGCCACGTGATTGGTCATGCGAGCGACCCACGCCAGAGCTGCCCAGAGTGACCAGTTTCCGCTCTCACCAGTCTTGCTACGACCGTGATGCCGCGACCACGCATCACGGGGCTCAGCGCCGTCGTCGTAGATCGACCGCTTATCTACGACGATTCTACCTAGTTTACCTGAGGTTGAGAGACTCCCGGCCGAAACGGCGAGCTCTCTCTCCTCATTTGTATATATAGTTTAAATAAATAGTTTAAGTGCAGCATAAAAACTATAAGTGTTGTGCTTTCCAAATAACCTCGCTTTTCACCTTTCCCGCTCCCTCATGATCGCGTTAAATATCCTTTTAACCTTAAGCGCATCCTCCACGTTTCCCCAAACATTTGGCATCCCTGGTGGGGAAAAGTCCCCCGAAAAATAGGCGCGTCGCGAGTGAAACGAAAAAGTGAGAAGTTTGTGCCACGCCGCGGCCATTTTCTTCTCAGCAGTTCGAACGAAGAAGATGCCAGTGACGGCTAACCCGTGGCGCGCGCATCACTGCCGCGCAGCCACGTTTCAGTGTCAGTGACAAGAGTCGTCGTGGGAGGAAGAGAGACGGACGACCGCGCTCCGCGACTCTCCTCTCCACACCGAAAGCCGCGCTCGCAGCTGGCCCAAGGCGGCCTGTCCAGCGAGCACTCATCGGCCAACAAGAGCGACCATCTTGTTGGCACCTCACCATCCAGGTTACCCTAGAGCCTACCACGCCACCCGCGTAACCAGTACCCAAACCTAAGATGACGGTCGATTAGAAGGAGACAGCAACACTCCCGCTTGCTGTCATCTGAAGCCCGTCGGCCTACCACGTATTTGCCGCACTGCAGCCCCTCTGCAGTGGGAGAGAGAGAGAGAAGGCACCTCGATCAGCTGACTCCACTAATATGGTGGGATACCGCTCCAAGTCGCAAACTTGTGTTGCGCAATTTAATAATTAATATTTTTTTTCTTTTGTTTGTTTGTTTGTTTAGATTCTGAACGGTGTAGGTAAAGTTGACTACACTTGTTTTCAATTTATAGCCTTTTCTTAAGTTTGTTTATGTTTACCTTTTTCCAAATCAAATAGTCAGTTGACCCAATTACTCTATCATTGAGTACAGCTACTATTATTTTGGCAAATAATTGATTATTTTAGGGTCAAGTGACCAATAAAATTAAGAATAATTTTTTCTATCTTTACCTTTGTTTATATTGAGATCATCTGTATACTTAATTTCATTTTATTTTATTCCACCTTATCTTACACTATTGAATTTGCAGGTGCAACTACCTAGTAACTTGTAGTCTACGCTGACTGTTCGCCAACATCTGAGCAACCATTGGCACCTGTAAGAGCAAGCGAAGGGACTTTCTTCACCAACTGGTAGCCCTCGAGTTCTCATACAGCTGCAGCAGCACTCCCAGAGTTCTTCGATAGCCTTGGGTTCAAAAGTACTGTTTTGTATGGTTGTTAGAGTCAGCGTTGGAACCAATTTTTGCCAATCTTTATTAATATAGTATAAGCTCAAATTATTTATATTGCTGAATAGCAACTGATATTCTCATTTTTTCAATTATATATTTTCAAAAAATTCTAATTGAATTTTTTATCCATTTTAGGTTTGAATATTTTTCGATTTTTTTTAATTTAATTTGTATTTCAGTTTAAATTATTCTTTACCAGTAATAGTCATAAGTTTGAATATTTTTTCCATTCTTTTGTTTAAAGAATAATTGCCTCATCTTAATTGTATTTCAATTAAAGATTGTTCCACCAGTGACATTCATAAGTTTGAATATTTTTCCATTCTTTTGTTTAAAGAATAATTGCCTCATCTTAATTGTATTTCAATTAAAGATTGTTCCACCAGTGATATTCATAAGTTTGAATATTTTTTCCATTCTTTTGTTTAAAGAATAATTGCCTCATCTTAATTGTATTTCAATTAAAGATTGTTCCACCAGTGATATTCATAAGTTTGAATATTTTTTCCATTCTTTTGTTTAAAGAATAATTGCCTCATCTTAATTGTATTTCAATTAAAGATTGTTCCACCAGTGATATTCATAAGTTTGAAAATTTTTCCCTTCTTTCATTTAAAGAATAATTGTGTTTCAATTTACATTTTCACCACTCATGTTTTTTTGCCGTGTCCAAATCGCCTCAAGTTTAAAAAACAAATTTAAATTGTTTTTCAATTTAAATGTTCCCAAGCCAAAAGATAGTTTTAACTTTTACCTATTGATTTATTATTTCAAATACCACCCTACCTTGCAAAATGAATAAACCAAATTCATTTGCGCAAATCCTTAGCAGGCAAGCTATAATCCGAAATCGAATCGTCACTCATTTCGAAATCTTTAAGCAAAAAGGAGCCTTGATGATTCACGAGTTAGCAGAGAAGCGCATCCTGCGTCTCGAACAACTCTGGCAAGAGTTTATCTAAAATGATCAAAGTTTAAGAAACTGCCGGGATGTAGACCGTGGCCACGACTACTTCGTCAAAGCCATGTTCTACCATACGCAGGACACCTTTGATGACGTGTGGTGTGACTACATCCAATTTCTTAAAATTGAGCCACCTGTGACTCCCTTAGTCCAGGTTTTCATATCAACCATTGAGAACGAGCCACCTGAACCACTTGAGCTTCAGGACCTGGCTAATTATTTTAAAATTCAGCCACCTGCAACACCTCAAGTCCGGGCCTTGGCTACTCATTTCAAGGTTCAGCCACCTGCGAGACCTCAAGTCCAGGCCTCGGCTACTCATTTCGAAGTCCAGCCACCTGATCTAATCCAGCTTCAGGCGCTGGCCTCACTTTTCAAAACTCAGGCACCTGCGGCAGCCAAAGCCCGGGCGCCGGTCACGTCTTTTGAAAATCAGCCACCTGAATTAGTTCAAATTCAGGCTTCGGCGACCCCCTCCAAGATAAAATCACCTGAGACACTTCAAGTCCAGGGTCCAGCGAACCTCTCCGAGAGCAAGCCACCTGCGGCTGTCCTGGCTCAGGCACCGGCTATCGTTTTCGAAAAACAGCCACCTGAACTGCTTAGAGTTCAGGCCTCTGCTAAAAGCCCCAGAGTTAAGCCACCTGCAACAATGAAAATCCAAGCTCTGGCAATCATGATGAAAGTACAGCCACCTGAACTAATCCAGCTTCAGGCGCCGGCCATTTTTCAAAAATTCAGCCACCTGAACCACTCCAGGTTCAGGCCCCAATCACGATCTCAAGCGTTCAGCCACTTGAAATACCTCGACTTCAGTCCATGGCTGTATCATTATTTAACTGTTGGGTTTTCGACCCAAAATTTTCCTTGGACAGAGCATCAAACTCTTACCAAAATTGCCCAGTAAGCCCCTACGTTTAATCGTACGCTTGCTAACCACCCCAGACTTAACCTACAATTATTTTTATATATCACTTAATATTATTTTTATTTTCATTATGTTCACAGATATTATTAATCGACTTCAGTCGATTAAGGCGGGTGGAATGTTTGAGATTTACCGCCTTTTATTGCCACGTGATTGGTCATGCGAGCGACCAACGCCAGAGCTGCCCAGAGTGACCAGTTTCCGCCCTCACCAGTCTTGCTACGACCGTGATGCCGTGACCACGCATCACGGGACTCAGCGCCGTCGTCGTAGATCGACCGCTTATCTACGACGATTCTACCTAGTTTACCTGAGGTTGAGAGACTCCCGGCCGAAACGGCGAGCTCTCTCTCCTCATTTGTATATATAAATTAAAAAAATAGTTTAAGTGCAGCATAAAAACTATAAGTGTTGTGCTTTCCAAATAACCTCGCTTTTCACCTTTCCCGCTCCCTCGTGATCGCGTTAAATATCCTTTTAACCTTAAGCGTATCCTCCGCGTTTCCCCAAACATTTGCTAATTGTTTTGGAAAGATAAAAATAAATAAATTTAAGAAAATGCAAAATAGAATGGAGAACAATGCAGCTAACTTTACCCACACAGTTCTAAGGCTAAACAAACACACAAAAAATTGAAATTATTAAATGCCAGTGTTAGTTTTATTTGAAGCCCAGTGATTCCTGCCTTCTCCTCGTCCCTTTTAGCTCGCGTTAATTTACACTCCCAAACAGTAAGTTTTTTTTATTCTTTTTTATTAATAAAATAAATATTAAAAACCGTATAAATTATTAATGCTTACCAGAAAATGAATAACCTGGGCACCTGAGTTCAACAAAAAAACTGGTTGGCTATTCCCCAAGCTCTAAACCCCCAAGACCCTTGGCGCCCGAGTTCAACAAAAAAACTGGTCAGCTATCCCCCAAGCTTTAAACCCCCAAATACCCTGAGTGCCCGAGTTCAACAAAAAAAACTGGTCGGCTATCCCCCAAGCTCTAAACCCCCAAGACTCTGGGTGCCTGAGTTCAAAAAAAAAACAGATCGGCTATCCCATTTTTTCGTTGACCTCGGGCGCCCAGGGTTATGGGAGTTTAGAGCTTGGGGGATAGCTGACCAGTTTTTTTGTTGACCCTGGGCACCCAAGTTCAACAAAAAAACTGGTCAGCTATCCCCCAAGCTCTAAACTCCCAAACCCCGGGCGCCCGAGGTCAACGAAAAAACTGATCAGCTGTCCTCCAAGCTCTAAGCCCCCAAATACCCAGGTCGCCCCAGTTAAACAAAAAAAACAGATCGGCTATCCTCCAAGCTCTAAACCCCCAAAACCCTGGGTGCCCGAGTTCAACAATAATCAGATCGGCTATCCTCCAAGCTCTAAACTCCCAAAACCCTGGGTGCCCGAGTTCAACAAAAAAACAGATCGTCTATACCATTTTTTCGTTAACCTCGGGCGCCCAGGGTTTTGGGGGCTTAGAGCTTGGAGGGCAGCTAATCAGTTTTTTCGTTGACCTCGGGCGCCCAGGGTTTTGGGGGGTTTAGAGCTTGGAAGATAGCTAATCAGTTTTTTCGTTGACCTCGGGTGCCCAGGGCTTTGGGGGTTAAGAGCTTGGGGGATAGCTGATCAGTTTTTTTGTTGAACTCAGGCACCCAAGGTTTTGGGGATTTAGAGCTTGGAAGAATTGGATAGCTGATCGGTATTTTTGTTGACCTCGGGTGCCCAGGGTTTTGGGGGTTCAAGGCTTGGGGGATAGCCAATAAGTTTTTTTTTTGACCCCGGGCACCCAACGTGATTGGGTCAACGAGCTTGGTAGATAGTTATAATAATTTTGAATTTATTTTTTGTCGATAAATTTATCGACTCTCGAGACGATATCGATACGATACCGATATTTTTTTACACAAGTATCCTCGAGACGATAACCGATACGATAATAATGATCCGTGACGATACGACATCGATATTTTGGAAAATATCGATATCGTATCGTATCGTGAAGCTCTAGCCACATTTCAAGTCTGATTTTTCATTGAAAGCAGAGGCTTTGATAATCAAAAATGTTTCGGTATACGTGCCACCCAAAACTTACGTAAACACAAATTTGAGACACTTGCTGAATCTGAATCTCGCCGTTTCTGATTTCACAGTTGACATCCCCGTTGAAGTTCTTTTAGGGGCCGATATACATGCCAATCTAATACTGGAGGGTATCGTCAAGGGCCAACCAAGCGAAGCAATTGCAACGGCTTCGCATTTGGGCTGGTATATCTCTGGCGGTACTCCCAACAAGAATCTAGCCAATAGCAGCCACGCAATTACTGTTGCTCATCATTGCTCTAAGATTGAGAACTTGTCTGATCTGGTACAGAATTTTTGGTGGCAGAAAGAGGTACCTCAAGTTAAAATCCTGACACCAGATGAAGAATATTGCGAAAAATTCTTCTCCGAAACCACGACAAAGGACGAGACAGGTCGCTACATTGTAAGGCTTCCATTTAAGCAAGACTTAATTCACCTTCATGGTAATTTGAGAACCTACTACTGCAAGGCAGTAAGAATGTTGGAGAAGATGGAGAAAAAGTTCGAAGTGGATCCTGAATTCGGTAAAATGTATAAAACATTTATAAGGGATTATATTGACCAAGGGCATATGAAACTTATTACACCAGAATCTCCGGAATTCGTGTTGGTGGAAAAATGGTACTTTCTCCCTCATCACGGGTTTTTAAAACCCTCGAGCATGACTACGAAGTTGAGGACAGTTTTTAACGTTTTTAGTAAGATGGCAGGAAATGTTTCACTCAGTGACTTGTTGCATACCAGACAAAATCCAGATTCCTGAATTGCCAGATTTAATAAACAGTTGGAGAATTTTTGAGATTGTCTTTGCAGCCGACGTTCAACAAATGTTCCGGCAGATCAAAGTCGATGAGCAAGATATACATTATCTAGCTATAGTCTGGCGTTTTGATCCCGATGATCCAGTGTTGATTCTTTACTTGACAACTGTTACGTATGATTCCATGAAAAAGTTCCCGAAGAAAATGTTCCCAACGAAAAAGTTCCCACGAAAAATTTTCCAAACGAAAAATTTCCCAAAAAAAAAGATTCCAACGAAAAAATTTCCAATGTTATTCATTTTTAAAATATTAATAATATTTCAAATAAATATAAAATATAAAAAAATTCTCAAAGAAAAAATTTCCAAAAACACTAAAAATAATACAAGCAATAACATTAAACTTTGCTAATGGCGCGCTCTTCGGGGGCCCTTCGGCCCTACGCGCGCATTGTTGAAAAAATAACCTGTTAGTATTTAATAATTTATCGCTTTTGAACAAACACATCATCTCTACCAGTTTTTATTTGATTAATAATAGTTTCTACATGATTTTGTTCAGATTTCAAACAATCATAAGTACAAAGGTCGAACTATAGAGCAAGGTTTCGCTCGGGACTAAATTTTATATTTTAACTTTATATTTTATATTTTAATTATATATCAAAAATAAAAATCACACTTTTAATTTTCATGTTTCGAATGTTTACAATGTTTATGTTTGAAAATAGTATTGGAAATTTTTTTGCAGGTAATTTTTTCATTCGGGAACTTTTACGTGGGACATTTTGTTTTGGGAAATTTTTCGCTGGGAACTTTGATCTGGGAACTTTTTCGTGTCACCGAATTCTCCAAAGGAGCAGAGATAGTGGAGGCTCGGCTTTAGAGGAGACGCCATGCTGGCTGGTGGACATTCTCTTCGTGAAGCCTTGGAAAAACAATCCCAGCTGATTGCCATTTTGGAAGCGGGAGGAATGAAATTGAGTAAATGGTTGTCAAATCATCCTGATCTTCTAAATCATTTGCCAGATGATCATCTCGCAGTCGAGCCTGAAACACTTTTCAAAGATGCTTCGTCATTTGCGACTCTAGGCCTCTATTGGCAGGTCAAGAATGATTGCTTTGAATTCAATATTACTCCACATCCGATTCGAAAAACTTACACACGGTAAAAAGTTTTGGTTGGTGAGCGCCCCACTAGGCTAATGGATGAACTGAACTTGGATCGTTGATCGACCAACTCTGGTCGCTCAGCGGCCAGAGTTGGTCGAAGGTTTTCGTGAAATTCCCCCCCCCCCCCGATAAATAAAGATTTTTTTACTAATATTGATGCACTGATCACGAAAATCTAAGTCAAAAAGCATAAAAAAGGAGCGTTGAAAAGTTAACAACAATTAAACTTTGCAGCCATGGGCCTACGGGGCGGCTGTACTGATCAGCTGTCAGCTGCGACTGCTGCGTATGCGCTTTGGTGTACAATCAACTTAGCGTTAACTTTTAAACGCTCCTTTTGTATGCTTTTTTACATGGATTTTCGTGATAAGCGCATCAATATTAGTAAAAAAAACCTTCATTTATCCGGGGGAGGGGGGGGGAAATAATCTCACGAAAATCTTACCAGCAACCAGACTATGATGGATTCGTATCACTATCTCGACATCAAATCTGGCCGCTCAGCGACCAAAGTTGGTTCTTGAGCGGCCAGAGTTGGATCGCTGCGCGCCTAGTCCAGTTCACCTGCTGACTAACACCACTAGTCGGTGGCAGCATCAGTGTAGTTCAGCCACTAACCTAAACTTTTTACCGTGCACGAAACGACTTATCGTGTCACACATTGCCCAATTGTACGATCCTATGGGCTGGATAGCTCCAGTGGTAGTAACTGCGAAAATATTTATGCAGAATCTTTGGCTGCTTAAATGTGATTGGGATGATCACCTACCTAATGATTTCGTCTCTCAATGGGTAGAATGGTATTCAAAACTAGATGTTTTGAGAACTTTGCAGATTTCCCGATACAACCACTGGACTCCTGATGTTGATATTTGTGAAGTACATGGTTTCGCTGATCCACCCAGCATTTGGAGCTGTGTTATATTTGAGAATAATTGTGAATGGGCAAGTTCACACTTTATTCAAAGTGCCAAGACGAGGGTAGCTCCTCTCAAAACTCAAAGTATACCTAGGCTGGAACTGTGTGCTGCACAGTTATTGGCTCAGCTCATAGGTCACTATGTGAAGTCCTTGAGCGTGAGAGTTGACTCAGTACATCTATGGTCGGATTCTAAAGACACATTGTTTTGGCTTCGAAGTCATCCTGGTAGGTGGCAAACCTATGTGGCTAATCGCTGTCGAGAGATATTGGTTTTGACTCCAGAAGCACACTGGCATTATGTCCAGAGTAAGGACAATTGCGGATTTTGCTTCTCGGGGCCTTGATCCCATTCTTCTTAAAGATTGTCAGCTTTGGTGGCAAGGACCTACCTGGCTCCAGGAGATCACAGCTGCTTGGAGTACGGTTCCTGACGAATTAATTATCCACCAACCTCTTGAGGAAAAACTAGTAAAAAGCTCCATGATCACTGCTCTGAGCACTGTCGAACAGCCTGAATCCATTATGTGGGCTTTGGCACATCGCTTTTCGAGATTGCCAAAATTGTTGAGATTTACCTCCTATGTATTTCGTTTGTAATTAATAGTAAAGAAAAATTTGTAAATAGTAGATTTAAGTTTTTGTGTTTAGAATTTTTGAGCTCTGTTATTCCTAATGAAACTACTACAATCCATCCTGTTGAAATGCAAAACTCATGCTTGTACTGGGCATACTTTTTTCAGCAACATCACTTTTCCAAAGCGATTGAATTGATCTCGAATGAGAAAAAAGCTAAACTCAAATCATCTCTTCAAAGATTGAACCCGTTTATGGACAAAAAGCTCCTCCGGGTAGGTGGGCGATTGAGCCATGCTCTTCTGGCCTTCGATCAAAAACACCCGCTTATCATCCCAGGAGACTGTTTTTTCGCCAATTTACTGATTCAGGAAACTCATACCGAGACCTTGCACGGAGGTCTGCAGCTAACTCTGGGTACGCTACGTCGTCAGTATTGGCTGTTGAATGGGCGTGCTACAGTTAAACGCCTCATCAACAATTGTAACGCTTGTAAGAAATTCTCGTCTATAAAATATACTCAGCTTATGGGCGAGCTGCCTAAGGCAAGAATCTCGCCTGCTTTCCCGTTTTGCCGGTCGGGTGTAGACTATGCTGGTCCTATCAACGTACATCTCACTAAAACCCGTAACAAGGCTACAATGAAAGCATACATTTGCCTTTTTGATTGTCTATCCACGTGCACCATCTATATTGAAGCTATTGAAGATTATACTTATCAGGCTTTTATTTCAGCTTTTCACAGGTTCACTGCCCGGCGAGGACATTGTCTGGAGTTACGCAGTGATAGAGGAACCAATTTTGTTGGCGCCGATTCCGAATTACAACAAATGTTGCAAGAATCTTCTTCTTTTTTCGGGCAGGTCAGTACAACATTGGCCTCTCAGGGTACCTCTTGGACATGGAATCTCCTCCTGGGACTCCTCATTTTGGTGAAATTTGGGAAGCTGGAGTGAAAGTCACCAAATTTCATCTCAAGCGAGTTATAGGCGAGAGCGTCTTGAATTTTTCAGAGCTCGCAATGTTGTTATGTAGAATTGAGGCTTGCTTTAATTCGAGGCCTTTACTTCCATTATCTGATGATCCGTCTGACTTTGATTTCCTGTCACCAGCTCATTTTCTGATTCAGAGAAAATCCTTTCTTATAGTGGAGCAAGATTACACACATGAAAATATCCCTATGGGTAAACGTTGGAGAGTTATAACCCAAAAGATGTAACATTTCTGGTCACGTTGGAAGTACGAGTACCTTCCTTCATTGCAGCCTCACCAGAAATGGTTGTATAAAAAGCGCTCATTTCAGATTGGTGATATATATCGTTTTCATACGTCATGAAAATACACCACCAGGTTAATGGCCTCTTGGTAAAATAGTAAGTCTAAATCCTGATCGTTTTGGAAATTCTCGTTATTATACTGTGAAGACAGCGCATTCTGTTTTCGAACGCCCTGGTGTTAAGCTGGTTCTTCTTGTTCCTGTGTCTGAAAATCCAGATACCCCAGTTGCCGAAAATTTGTGATTAGGTTTAAGTTTCATCAAAAGTTCTTTATTTTGTACCAATAGTTCACGGGCAATAATCTTCGTCATTATTGTTCCACATTACTCCATTGAAACAAGCAACCAATTAGCTTTCGGTTAAATATTAAAAAGTTTTAATAGCCTTACAATAATAATTATAATTAGTGTTAATCATAGAAATGTTTTTGATTTGCAATGTTACAGATATCCATATTAATCTAATTGGATCGATTAAAGCGAGCGGTAGTGTTTGATATTTCGCGCGCAAAGCAGCTCTCGCTGACACCACTTGGGTCAAACGAGGCTTTACACCATGCGAGCGTCTACTCAAAACATCCACCCGTACTAGTCGCTCTCCGTCCGTGAACGCAACAGCCACGCGTCGCGGAGATCTAGACTAAACGTTAATGCCCGACTCGCGGCAATCAAATAAATTGGAGTTCGAGCTCTCCCGGCAAAAACGGCGAGTTGCTCGAATCTTGTAAGTTTAAGTTAAAAGTCATTAAAGTGCTAAAAGTGCGTGTTTTACCGCAAAACTTAAGTGTAATTCTTTTTGACTCAACCATCACTTTCCATCCATCACTTCCCTCATTTTCTTAACAAAAAATACTATAAATGATTTGTTATGACAATTTATGCTACATTTTTTCATTTCTTATTAATATGAAGAATTTTTGCAAAAATTTTAAAAATGTGCTTAAAAAATTAAAGTCTCAAAATAACTACAAAAAAAAATGAATTTGACGGATTTGCTCACATATCTAACGCACATGGTTGACTTCTCCGGGAACTTTTTCTTGTAAACAGTGCTCGGGACCTAGAATCAGGTACCAGGTGCTCGGAGCTTACTTCTGGCGCCTCCGATCAACTTTTCCTGGAAATTTTGCTTGTCACTGATGTTTGGTATCCAAAATAAGGTACCCGGTGCTTCGGATTGACTCCCTGCGCACCCGGAGAAAAAGTTTCAGGAGAAGTTGACCCTAGGCACCTGGTAACCTTATTATAAGTCCCGAGCACCGGTTATAAAGAAAAGTTTCTAGAGATATTGACTGAGACTGACAGGAGTTGACTCGGGACTCCGGGTACCTTATTATAGGTTCCAAGGAAAAATTCCAGGAGAAGCCGACCGGGTATGCCAGAAGACAATTTCTGGGAAAACTTTAATTGTGAAATTTTAAATTTGTTTCTTATTTATTATTTCATCAAAATATTTAGTATAGAAAAAAAATTATTTTTTAAACTTTAAGTGTAGCTTAAGGTAAGGACGTAACTGCGTTTTCATAAAATTTGGCGATTGCAATTTAAAAAAAAAAAAAAGAGAAAATTGAAAAAAACGCTCTGTAACGCACTAGATAATATTTCAAGCTATTTTTAAGCCTCATTTGATGGAAATCGGTTAACAAATAACTTCAGGAAACTTGGAAAATCGGTTTTCTTCTTATTCAGCAAAATTGTAGTAGTATATGTCGTCTGCTAATGAGTGAAGGTGCACATGGGTGTACACCAATTGTGTAAAGTGTAAGTTCTCTGATTATTTTGATTCATTTAGTTTTGATTAATTCTTTGATTAATTCTCAGTAGTCTAGATTCTTCTGCTTTTTGATTAATACTTGACTAAAATGCATGAAAATTACTATTTTTTAAAATATATTGGTATTGATCAGTCTAAGCATATAATTTTTTTTTTATTGATAATTAATTATCTTACTGGATGACGGCAAGAGAGTAGCTCTTAGTGTTGGTAAAAGGAAGATAATAAGAAAAAGAAGAACAGCATCCAATAAAGTACCCAAAAACGTGAAGTATATTTATGAATATGACACTAAATTAATTTTTGTGCATGATTTGTTGGTTATCAATTAAGCAGTTGGAGAAATAATTTATAAATATTGAAGAAAGATTTTATTTATTAGTGCCTGCTGCTTTTTGAATTGCTAATTTATAAAATTATAAATCGCCATTTTAGAGCTTCCGTATTGTGAAAAATAAAAAATATGAAAACACAACTTGTCAGTACCAGGCATTTTATGTATTAAAAGTGTATACCAAATTCGGAAGTGACCGGTGCAATAATTTTTGAGTTATCGTGGATACCGTGTTTCAAAAAAGTAATTCCGAGAAAAACTTGTTTAAGATTTAAAAATTCGAAAAAATGACGAAAAAATTTTTTTTTTTCATTAATTGAATCGTCAATGCACGCTCCATGAAGTAAGGTATTTGTTGCTGCTACTACGTCTGGAGCATCTTTTTGCTTTTGTGTTTGAAAAATTCTAGCTTCTTTCGTTAAGGCGGCTGATGCTTTGTTCGCTCAGATCCACGCGAAAGTCGTCCTCTATGCGCGAGTATTCGTATAAGTAAAACTCTAGTGCGGCTCGAGTTTAACTTCGATCAACTTAAAATTTTGACACATGCTTATAGTACAGTCGTGCTACCAGCAAATCATGAGAAAATGGAAAAAATAGTTAACTGACTAGTAACTGTGAAAAGTAGTAGCACATAGTGTACTTATTGTAGGAAAAAAATATATACTGATTTCAACCGGAAATGGCACCAGGGGGTAGTTTTTTTGGGGTGAGAAATAGTTTTAGGCGTTTTCTGGAAAATCTACACGCCCTATCAAAAAAGTTTGAATTTAAAATTTGTAGAGAATCAAAAAATCTACAACTATTGTATTTGCAACTTTTTGACATAACCTCCAAATTTCCGAGAAAAATGCAAAAAAAGGTGTTTTTCAGTTTTAGATTTTTCCCAGACACAAAAATAATTTGATTTTAATAAAATTTGGTTAAAATAGACTTTTTTATGACCCGAATCAGTGATATTTTTTTTGTGAAAAAAAATTTATTATTTTCCGAGAAATTCACAAATAAAGTGAAAAAAGGTATCACGTTTAAAAAAAAATTTCTCCTTTTAGAAATTGGTTTAGCGACTCGTGTAAGGGCTTATTTTTTCCTTGAAATGTCCACTTTGACATAAAAAAATGTATATTACTAGAGCAAAATATTGAAAAAACTGGAGAAATCGATATTTTTTTGATACATTTTTTCATTCTCGTAAAAAATTGTAATTGTTTATGCAAAATTCAGTTAAAAAATGATATTAACCGATACATACTGCATTTTATTAGTTACTCTTTTATAGTAGATGTTTAGGTTTCCACGCTTCGGGTTAGAATAAACTCAGCGCGAGTAAATTAAGGAAACGCAAGGAGAGAGGGAGAGGACAGTATCGTTGGGTGAATGAAAAACAAACGCGCCGTTTTCTTATTTTTTTTTTTTTCAGTTATCGATCTTACAAGGGGAGGTGAAAGTTTACTCGCCGTTTTGGCCGGGAGAAACTCAAACCTCGATATAACACCATTCATGCAAAAGCAGAGCACTAGAGCACGTGTAATCTCTCTCGCTTGCGTGTAACGACTAACTGCGGACGGAAGTCTCTCCGGCGCCCACGCTGCGCGTGGATCGCACCATGGTGAAATAAAGTTAAATGGTGTGGACATAAGGAGAACCAGTTTTCGTTCACGTCTGCGCATGTAGAGTGGGGGGTGTACATACCGTCAGCCATATTTAATTTTAAACTCCAGCTAATCTGCTGATTTTGTGCTTGTTTAGTTGCGGTATTTTGAGAATTTAATTTATTTTTAATTGAGAAATTCTGTGTAGATAATGTGTTGGTGTTTTATTGATTTGATAATTAGATAAGTATTATCACTTAAAACCTCTAAGGATGGTTCAATGCAGCGTAAAAGGATGCAAGCATCGTTCGGGGCGTAAAGAAACTCGCAATGCAAAGGTTAGGTTATGTAGTTTTCCGAAAAACGACGAATTAGTAACAAAATGGATTGAGGCCTGTGGTCAAAGTGTTGATATAAATAAAAAAGGTCAGTGCCATATTAGTATTTTTGTTTCACTACTTTTATTCTTAATAGAATAGTGTTTGAGTATCTGTTTGCATTTTAATTTTCAGTCGTGTCAGTCTGTTCAATTCATTTTGAAGAACAATACTTTTTAAAAAAACGTCCAGAGTATTTTGGTTGTTTTTCTCCAAAACATTCTCGAGTTCTTTCAAAAGATGCCGTTCCTACATTACATCTCTTCTGGAAGAATGATACAAGACAACCTTTGCATGTTCGATCAGATAATACACAACAGGGATCGTTGAGAATTCTTGACAGTACAGGAGCTGTTGCATCTGTTGAAAGTAGTTCAACACGAAATAGGTATTTATTTCTTGATTTCATGTAACAAAAATTTTTAATTATATCAACAACATAATATTGTAACAACAATTTTCTTTACTATCAAAACGGGGATGGAGATGCAGTAGACGAACTGGACACAGCCTTGTTGATGTCTAATCCAATCAATGCACAAAAATTGAGTGTACAACATAGTGCACAAGTGCCAGTAGAAACAAATAAAACTAACAGTTGGTATGTATTAAATATTGTATCAAACATTATCATTGAATGGTATTAAATTTGGATACCGTACAGTTTTTTTTTAAATTATATTCTTAATGAATTATTTTAATTTTGATGAGTTATTATTTATGTAGCTCTGCAGCTACGGAGGGTGGACTGAAGCATGCATCGCTTTCACTTAAAAAAACTTTGGCACGAGATGAAAATAAATATGAAAAATCAGGAAAATCAAATCAAATAAGGTATTTCATTGGAAATTTTAATTTGTTATATTTGAATCTTGATGAATAGCCTAACTTATTATATATTAATTTAAAAATGAATTTACATATCAGTCATAAAATATAAAAATAGAGTAAAAAATAATTTTTACTATTTACAGGGATCATCTGGCAACACAAAGTGCAATTGAGCCAACATTGCATAAATATCCATTGAATAAACCCAGAATACTCAGTTCTATAGTAGTGAAACCACCAACAACACATGCAGCATGCCAAAGGTATCTATTATTTTTTAGGTTGTATACTCTTATATGTTGCTTATTGGTGTATATGTCACTTAGTTTGAAATGGTTTAGACTGTTTAAAAAAATCTTGGTATAAAATTTAAATTGTCTGAAAATAATTCTATCAAACTTTTATACTTCTTAATTACCTATAAAATTTTGTTTAAAAAAAAAAATTTTATTGCTTTTATGTATAAAAATGTATGAATAAATTGATATTTTATAATTATTTTCTCCTTACTTTTTTTCGATTAAAGTTTAATAATAACTCATAGATTATTAATGAATAAAATAATGTTAGTAATATTTCTCTTTTCATATTGAAATCATGAAAGCATGAAAAGTAAATTTATTTATTCAATCTTAAATACTTAAATTGTTGGTACATCTGCCACTTGTTCATAAATAATGAACATTTTTTTACAGGAGCAACGAAGTTTTGGTTGGTAATGAAAATGAAACATGCGGGACAGTTGTCAGCAAAAAAATCAGATTATCTAGTGAGAATGATTTATTAGCCGGAGTGACTCGCACGGATACCATTGCTGTGCCACTTTTGAGGCAAAAGTCAAAAGCCTCAAAAACTTTAGTATTCAAAAAACTAGAATCGAGTACAAAAAACCCGAGGTATTAATTATTTCATTGTTAAGTACTTATATTAAAAATGTTATCTTTTAGTTTGGCATTTTACGTAACAAACACTTGAAAATTGTTTTGAAAACTTTGTAACACATTTATTGTTTATAAATTAACTATTAATGAATTTTTCATCGTATGAGAAGTGTTGCAGTCGGTGGACACAATGCAACGTCACTGCCAAGTAAGCAATCAAGGAGTTCAACTCAGCCCGTATTTGTACCGCCAGTTTGCAATGACTCCATTATGAGGTATTTATTATATTAACGTTAGCTGGGCTGTGTAGTAATATATCTTTTAAGGATTAGCAAATAATTACCTTTACTTTAAATTTTTTTCAGTCCAAACATCGCTGACTTGGAAAAAGAAAATAAAAAATTGATAGAACTAAACAAAAGTCTAAAAAACCAATTGAAAAAACAAAACATCGAACTGAAGAGACTAAAACAAGAAAAAGGGACAGAAGCACAACGATTAAAAAAGAAAGTCACAAAAACTTTAGAAAAGTGTTTCACACCGAAACAAATCCACTGGCTTTTGAACCCTAACAAAAGAAAAGTTAAGTGGGACATCGAAGACATAGCTTCTGCTATAACCTTGAAAAGTGTATCTTCAGCTGCTTACAGATATTTGTTGAGAAAAAAGTACCCGTTACCGTCACCTCGAACGTTGAGACGGTGGGCATCTTGTCTAGAGCTCAAAAAAGGAGTACTTACCCAAGTTTTGGAGTACATGAAATGTACCGGAAACAGCCTTCAAGATTATCAAAAACTGGTTGTACTTTGTTTAGACGAAGTTTACATCTCGCAAGTGATAGAAATCGATCTAAAAGCAGAACAAGCTGTCGGCCCTTACAAGTCCGTCCAAACAGGAATAGTTCGAGGCTTATTCCACTCGTATAAGCAAGTAATATTCTACGACTATGATACTTGTTTAAGTCCAGAGATAGTCAACGATATTATAGGTAAGCTGTATATTGCCGGATATACCGTTGTAGGATTAACAACTGATCAAGGAGCCGCCAACGTAAAAACTGTTAAATCAATGGTTGGATCCAACGAATATTTTTTTACCCATCCCAGCAATCCTGATCTAAAAGTATTTGTTTTTGGTGACGCGCCACACGCTTTGAAGCTCGCTCGGAATTGGTACCTGGATAAGGGATTCAGCTACTCAGGAAAAGAAATTAAGAAAGGGCTATGAGAGAAGATCATAAAAATGAATAGCAATGATCTAAAAGTTGCATTTAAATTAAGACCAACGGATTTAACGGTTTCTGGAGCAGCCCGACAAAAAGTTTCGCCTGCAGCTAGATTATTCTGCAATACTAATGCACGAGCAGTTGGCTTTCTTGGGCGTCGTGGTTTACTCGATGAATCAGATAACTGGCAAGTAACCGAAGAAATATTTAACCTCATAGACACTTGGTTTGACGTTTTTAACAGTAGCTTCAAGCAGTGTAATTCCAAAGACTCTTTGAAGCTCCCTTACGGTACAAACAATTGTTTACAAGATCAAAATTCAATATTAAATAGAATGATTAAACTAATGGAAAATCTACGAGTAGTTGGGAAGACGGAGTTAATGCCTTCACAAAAAGCCATTATTTTCAGCTGCCGCTCCCTTCAAGCCTTTTTGCCTTATTTAAAAGAAAAGTATTCAAGAGATAATTTTCATGTGTAATATATTTTTACAACTAGACTTAATCAAGACGTCATTGAAAATCTTTTCGCTGCTTTGCGTGCAATGGGGGCCACGTACGATAAGCCTGGACCTTTAAACTTTAGGTACCGGCTCCGCAAGTACATTATTGGAAAAAATGCCCAAGCTGTTCTTTCCAGTTCTGTTAATTCGAAAAACACCTCCGAGGAAGAGAATTTGGTTAATTTGAATCAGTTTTCAGTCCAGAGCCTGGAGAAGTTTTTACTCAAGAGGAAATGGCGCAGTTACAAGCAGAGTTTTTATCGGACTCTGAGCCAGATGATGCTTCGGAATTTCACAAAAGCACCAACTTACTTTTTAATAGAAATTCTCTTGACAGCTTTGAGGTGGCTCCCTCTTCGTCGACAACAAATAATGTAGTTGACCGGCAATCAAGTGATTTAGCTATACTTCTCGAGGATATGGAAAATGATACTATAGATGAAAATGAAGTTTTTGAAGAGTTACTATCTGACCTCGAAGAAGCTGATGTTTTGGATTCAAGTGAATCCGACTTGTCTGGTTTGTAAATCGTATTAATTTCAATATTAATTATTTTCTTTGAAGCTTTAAGTATTTGCTTGTCTCTTAATGAGTTCCATACGAGTGCTATCCGAAGCTCAGTTAAAAGCAAAATATTTGGAGTACGACGGAGCAGTACAACGAGCTACCAAATTGAAACTCTACGATACTGGGTAAAACATTAGCTCTAACTGCCTGACTTTTACTTCTAAATAATAGATGCTTAAGTTTTTTAAGAGTAAAACAAAAAATGTACATTTATTAATTAATTTTTATTTATAATTACTTTAGTTAATAATACTACGACAATGCTTTTGTTCATTTGCAATTAATTTTTAATATAAGGTTTAAATTCTCAACTAATGTTAGTTCTTACAATAAATTCTCGTTGATAAGATTCGTATTAATCATGTTTTATAAGATTTATACTGTGAGCTTCTATTTTTTTTTTCATTTCTTAATAAGAATATTTTTTTATAGACGTTTCTGCTTTAGACTTTAATGCTATTTATAGTGACATAATTAGTGAAGAGGGTCTAAACTATATAGCAGGCTACGTAGCTGCACGTTACAAATATGTGGACGAATCTCTTGGAGATAATACGATTAATTTACCTTACAGTGATTCTTTTAGTTGGGTACAGTACCTATCTAAAGGGTATTTAACTCAACCTAGCGATTCATTTTTCAAAGTCGCGCAAATTATGGAAACATCTTTTATAGCTTTCCATGGAAAAACTTCTTTTAACAAAACTTGCAGAATCTTCAAAAAAGTCAAAGACCTTGTACTAGAGGAAATCAGATTGCAACAATTAAAATGCAATTTATGCAAAGTTTCGTCGAAAGTTTGCGAGTTGTGCGAGAAAATTCAGAAAGTTCCAGAAGAAGCCATTCTCTGCCTAGTTAGAACTAGAACGTTCATACGGAAACGACAACTAAATCAACTAATAATTGAAGTTTACCAAAAAAAAAGAACGCTCAAAAAGTGAAAAAGTTTTTACCAGCAAAGTAATTAATATTTGTAAACGTATATATTAAAATTATAATTAATGGTTATTAATTTATTTCTTGTAAACATATTGTAAAAACCATTTATGAATGTTTTTAAAAATTAAATTTGGCAAAATTACTTGCAATTAATTTTTTATTTCCAGTTTTATAAAAAATTTTCTATTGTATTCTTTCATTTTTGTTTAAATATTTCAATAATTTAAGGCACAACACAATATTTATTGTTGTTAAGGTATTCACATCGAATGTGTGGAAAAAAAAAAATTTTAATATTGTTTTTATAATTTATTTTTAACCTTCAACGATATTCTCATATAAAGTTTTACATAAATTGTTAAAATCTATGGTACTATCTTAACATATTACCAATTAATTTTTAATTTCGTTCCTACTTATAATCATAGAATTTAATACTTTCTACTATGTTGAAAAATAATTGGGATGCTACTAATTGATTTTTAAATTTGAGGATTTTATTATTAAAAATTCTTTAGAAACACGTAAAAATTTATTTACACATTTATTTTTATTATTAAAAAAGCTGCTTATACTTGAGAATATAATGAATAACAAACAAAATAGATATTTTCCTATTTTTCTTCTATTTATTATATATATTAAAAAGTATCCATTTTATATGTTGATTATTACTATTTAAAGGATTATTTATAAAACCTAAAACATTAATTTTTTATCTATTCTGCTAACTTGCTGCTTTAAAACAAAATGTTCAAGAAAAAAGTTCATACGTAACATCGATTGTTACGAAATGATATTTTCAGAGATTCAAATTAAAAGCATCTGACGTAGCCAATATGGCTGACGGTTTGTCACTCGCTCATTGGTTGAATCTGAGGGGATGCGCATGGCCACACCTTTTAACTTTATTTCACCATGGATTGCACGACTGACTTCGGACCGCGTCAGTCATACTACTGGCCTTAGCGCAAAATACAAATACAGTAATATTCAAATAAATGTAATTGTCTTTATAAATAATGTAATTTAAAACAGCACATTACATGAAAATACGTAACATTAAATGTACTATAAAAACTAAAATTCGAAAAATCAACATTTCTTTTCTGTTCTTAATTATTTGCATGATGAACAATTAAAAAAAAAATTTTTTGAATGTTTATACGAAAATTCTTTAAAAATACTCAAGATCTGACACATTACAATTGAGCCAAAATTTCTGATGTGGGCCACTAAAAATAAAATATTCGATTTTTAAACTTTTTTTTACATGGAGTCCAAGCTTTATTAGTAATTAATAACTTCCTAATAATATTTTTTGAAAATTTTACTATTTATAAAAGTTAAGAACAATCAAACTTTTGGGTCCTTTTTTTTCAATCAGCTATAATTTTGAAAATACTTGATAAACGTTCACGAAATTTTGATGGCAAGTCAAACAATAATCAAAGAACAAAAACACAGTATTATTTTATGAAAAAAATTTCGTTTGCTTATCAAAATTTAATTTTGTTAAAAACAATTGAAAATTTAAGTGACTTTTCATATGGCTAGGATTGAATTTTTTTCGGCATAATAAACCTTTACTTTATGTATAAACTAATTACATACACCTGCAATAAAAAATTTGTGCGCTCTATGATCAAAAAAAGTTTAAAAATCGAATATTTCATTTTTAGTGGCCCAGTTCAGAGATTTTGGCTCAATTATTGTTGTGTGTCAGATCTTTAGTATTTTTTAAGAATTTTCGTAAAAACATTCAAAAATTTTTTTTTCCATACTCCGACCGGGAAACGCTACAGGCAGTAGCACTTTCCGGACCCGTCGTACGAAAAAAATTACTACTATTATCAATTGTTCATCATGCAAATAATTAATAACAAAAAAGAAATGTTAATTTTTCAAATTTTAGTTTTTATAATACATTTGATGTTTTAATAAATATTTCATTGATTGTACGTGTTTTCAAGTAATATGCTATAAAAGAGTAACTAATAAAATGCAGTCTGTATCGGTTAATATCATTTTTTAACTGAATTTTGCATAAACAGTTACAATTTTTTACAAGAATGAAAAAATGTATAAAAAAAATATCGATTTTTCCAGTTTTTTCAATTTTTTTCAATATTTTGCTCTAGTAACATATTTTTTTTTTATGTCAAAGTGGACATTTCAAGGAAAAAATAAGCCCTAACACGAGTCGCTAAACCAATTTCTAAAAGGAGAAATTTTTTTTTAAACGTGATACCTTTTTTCACTTTATTTGTGAATTTCTCGGAAAATAATAAATTTTTTTTCACAAAAAAAATATCACTGATTCGGGTCATAAAAAAGTCTATTTTATTAAAATCAAGGCGAAGACCTAGTGCACCGCGTCAGCGATTACAACCTAGAGATGATTTCCCAGGAAGTTTTGACTCCGGAGGGGTCAGGGTGGACACCTGGGGCATCTGGTGATAACTACGACTTGTAGATGATTTCCCCAGAAAGTTTGGACTCCAGTGGGTGTCAGAGCGAACACCTGGGGCACCTGGTGATAACTACGCCTTGGAGATGATTTTCCCATGAAGTTTTGACTCCGGAGGGGTCCGGGCGAAAACACGGGGTACCTGGTGATAATTATGCCTTGGAGATGATTTTCCCAGGAAGTTTGGACTCCGGAGGGGTGAGGGCGAACACCTGAGGCACCTGGTGATAATTTCGCCTTGAAGATGATTTCCCCAGGAAGTTTGGACTCCAGAGAGGTCCGGGCGAAAACACGGGGTACCTGGTATTAATTATGCCTTGGAGATGATTTCCCCAGAAAGTTTTGACTCCGGAGGGGTCAGGGTGGACACCTGGGGCATCTGGTGATAACTACGACTTGTAGATGATTTCCCCAGAAAGTTTTGACTCCAGTGGGGTCAGGGCGAACTCCTGGGGCACTTGGTGATAATTACGCCTTGGAGATGATTTCCCCAGGAAGTTTTGACTCCAGAGGGGTCCGGGCGAAAACCCGGTGTACCTGGTGATAATTATACCTTGGAGATGATTTTCCCAGAAAGTTTGGACTCCGGAGGGGTTAGGGCGAACACCTTGGGCACCTGGTGATAATTTCGCCTTGGAGATGATTTCCCCAGGAAGTTTGGACTCCGGAGGGGTCCGGGCGAAAACACGGGGTACCTGGTATTAATTATGCCTTGGAGATGATTTCCCCAGAAAGTTTTGACTCCAGCGGGATCAGGGCGAACACCTGGGGCACTTGGTGATAATTACGCCTTGGAGATGATTTCCCCAGGAAGTTTTGACTCCAGAGGGGTCCGGGCGAACACCCGGTGTACCTGGTGATTATTATGCCTTGGAGATGACTTCCCCAGAAAGTTTGGACTCCGGAGGGGTCAGGGCGAACACCTGGGGCACCTGGTGATAATTACGCCTTGGAGATGATTTCCCCAGAAAGTTTTGACTCCAGAGGGGTCCGGGCGAACACCCGGTGTACCTGGTGATTATTATGCCTTGGAGATGATTTACCCAGAATGTTTGGACTCCGGAGGGGTCCGGGCGAACACCCGGTGTACCTGGTGATTATTATGCCTTGGAGATGATTTACCCAGAATGTTTGGACTCCGGAGGGGTCAGCGTGAACACCTGGGGCACCTGGTGATAGTTACGCTTTGTAGATGATTTAACCAGGACTTTTTGACTCCCAAGGGGTCAGGGAAACTACTTGGTGTGCCTGGTAATAACTACACTCTAGAGATGCAATCCTTATAGTAAGTCTGATGATTTGAACCCACTGGGGTCAAAACTTCCTGGGGAAAACATCTCCAAGGCGAAATTATTACCAGGTGCACCAGGTATCTACCCTAACCCCTCCGTACTCAAACTTTTTGGAGAAATCATCTCCAAGGCTAATTATCATCAGTTGCCCCAGGTGTTCGACCTGACCCCTCCGGACTCAAAACTTCCTGGGGAAATCATCCTCAAGGCGTAAGTATCAGTAGGTTCACCAGGTGTCTGCCCTGACCCCTCCGTACTCAAAACTTTCTGGGGAAATCATCTCCAAGGCGTAATCGCTGTCCAATGGTCTCTGCCCTGGCTCCATTATTGGTAAAATATTTAGCAAAAGATAAATAATTTGTGCAAGTACATTTTTGTTGCCACACGTGTGGCTATATAGCAGGGTACTCCTAAAATCCAGCTAGATATCCAGTTGGAATTCCAGTCAGATTTCCAGCTAGAAATCTAGCTAGATTTCAGTTCTAATTTGACGCATGGATTTCCTGCTGTATATTTAGCTAGAATTCCTGCTGGATTAAAAAAAAAATTTTTTTTGTTAATATTACTTAAAATAAGTTATTATTCATTTTTCAACGATTTTCAAAAAATTCTTCAAAAATCATTGAAGAATTATGGAAAAATCATCAAAAATTTTTTAAAAATCATTGAAAAATGAATAATAACTTAATTTTTAGCAATATTAACAAAAAACAAATTTTTTTTTAAATCCAGCCCTCAAATTGGAACCTAAATTCAGCTAGATTTTAGGTCTAGGGTATTTAACTATAAAAGTTAAAAGATTTCACTTAAAATCTTCAAAAGGTAATCAAAATTTAATCTTTATGAGTGTATTAGGTCAGAGTCATCAGTCAGGATATGGAAATCTCTTTGACAACCACAAATTAAAGTAGTTTTGAATCATCATTGAAATGTATAGGTTCTGAGTCACTCATTTGCATTGATAATTTTTATTATCACAACCACATTTCCAATATGAACTTGTCTAAAAATCAAGCTGAATTTTACTTTTGGCTACTATACCAACTTCCCATATTTGATCATTGACATTACCTTTATTTGGATTAACTGGTGAATCAGTACCTAATAGAATTATCAAATGGGCACATCCATCATGAAATTATTGTATTTTATTACTAAATGTGTATTAACTTGGGCTCCAGGCATTTTAAAACTTCTTCACTATTCACAACAAGAGCATCAGCTCAGATCCGTACACTTCAAAGATGATTCCAAAATATTCACATCTATTAATAATTTAAAATATGTATTTTTTAGTAAATAAGTGTATTCATCTTAAAACTGCAAATACAAATAAGCAGAATAAACCTCCTAAGCTCCAACAGAAGATTTCACTACTTCAACTCACAGCTTACACAAAAATTGGAATAACTTATAGATGATGATCTATGGGATGGGGCGACTTTAGATATTTTCTTTTATACTTGGATTTTAAAAGTTAAAGCCTAAGTATTTCTATAATTATTGATTAAGGTTATGGGTCATAATAATCATTAATAATTAAACTACGCTAATTGTGAGTTTAGCGTGTTGCCGCTGTATATTTGACTACTTTCTTAATTAGTTAATTATTTATAAATCATATAATAAAATAATAATTATGACCGCTGTCTTCTGCTCAGCTGCTTGCCTCTGCTGTCTGCAGTACACACAGTGTGAGACCGTTGGCCTCTTGCGTGCGCAACCTGCTCGCATGCCTTGCTGCTGGCTACAAGACTGAGACAGAGAGTCAAGTGTTTTGTAGCATCCGGTTTCGGCCACATGCAGTCAATGCAGAGAAACCGGATGCTCTGGACTGATACGGACATCAACTGACGCCTGGACGAGAAGAAATCAGCACTTTGAAAATTGAAATTCTTATAACTTTTTAATGTGGGAACTTTTTAGCACAATTTTGTTTTAAATTACTCAGAGAATCACCGGCCATGTGTGGGATATGTATTCTAGAAAAAAAAATTATCCTAATAGTGTTTTTTTCATGAGCAATTTAACCTAAAACCGAAATTGAAAGTATGTTTATAAAACTGTACGCTTTCACGGTAGTCGGTGTTAAAAACCAACTCGCCGTTAAAGGGCTATCGCCCTTTAGGATGTTTAACATATAAATTTTACGCATTAGAGAGTTATTTTTTGAACTCAGTACATTATTTTGTTTTTCCTTGCTATTAATTTTTTATTTAATTATTGTTATATAGTACACAAAATTGACCTCTTTTTAAAAATTTCATCATACACATCAGACTTCTCAGAAAGTTGTTGATTGCTTAGGATGAATTTTGCTTTGTTATCACATAAAATATCGATGTAAGCTTGCATCGATGTACCTAGGTAGAGAACCTAAATAGGAATTTTCCGATTTTGAATTTTGTTGAAAAAACAAACGGTCCAAAAGTCAACTTTTTAGTATAAACTTATTTTTGAGGGTCTTAGAAATTAAAATAAATTATTTTTATTTGGAATAATTATTTATTTATGGAATAATTAATGTTTTAAGTCAAGACCTTTTGGATCTAAATAAGAAGACCATTTCATACCTTATCCAATTAATGGACCTTTTTTACACTTGAAATCCCATCTGCGATTTACGTACCCCAATTAATAGTTTGAAGACTCATATTGTGAGGTGAGATTTTGTAAGTTTTGCATGGTCCATAATTGAAGTACTTTAAAGCAAAAGTCTCAAAAATACCGATAAGGGGACCGCATTAGGGTCTTCTACCTTATGTCGTTGATTAGCGTTGGATCAGTTCTTGGCACGTAACATAATAGTTGGTGAAGTTTTGAAATGATAGGTATAGTCGTATCTTCGTCACTACCATCTGTAGAGTAGACATTTCTGGAACATCGTTTTTATGTAAATTTGAAAAATGAAAAAATTTTGAGAAAAACTTATCTGCCAAAAATTGTTCAATTTCATTCTACTGCACCATTTTTCTCGTCTTCACTACACGGTAAAAAATAATTGGAGTAAATTTACCACGCTCAATGATGTAAAAATCGAGAACGTCGCTCAGCTAGGTAAATTAACACCATTGAGTCCAGTAAATTTACACGCGAAAGTAAATTTACCAATCCGTGGTAATTTTACATTATGCTATTTTAGAAAAAAAAATTTATATCATTAAAAATGCTTAATTATTAAAGGTGAATTATAAAAAACACAATAAAATAGAGAAATTAAAAATTTTTGTTTACTTATTTATTGAATCTTTGATTTTTTTTTCGTAAATTCACACTTGTAACCTCATATTTCACTACTTAGCAATTTTTTTTTTTTTTGCTAATTAAGTAGAAAAAATCTATATTACATGATGCGTCTTTAAAATATAAATAATTTAGTCCAAATTTCTGAAGAACTCTGTTCTAATTATCTAAACCGGACACTTTTACACTGTCGTTTTCAAGCCTATCATAAATCCCACATGAGATGTACACGAGCACTAATCGTAATTACCCTGCTGCAAAAGATTCATTCAGTTTTATTGAAACTCAATGTATTTGAATGATTTTTAATAGATTTCAATAATTTGAATGGTCAGTCGAAAATTTTTGAATTGAAATCAATTGATTTCAATTCGAACTTTTTTTTGACGACGTAATTTAATAAAATTGAATCGATTGCAATGGCGAGTTCAATAGAAATGAATTAATTTTAATAATTTATTTTATCAATAGAATTTAATTGTCACGACCGAATAAAATTCAATCGATTTTAATGGTTTTTTCAATGAAAATTAATTGATTTCAATAGTCTTTTATTCAATTAAATTCAATGATCGTAAATTTCATGAAGGTGAAAAAATCGAATCGATTTTAATGGTTTTTTCAATAAAAATCAATTGATTTCAATAGTTTTTTATTCAATGAAATTCAATGATCGCAAATTTCATTAAGGTGAAAAAATCGAATCGGTTTTGATGGTTATTCCAATGAAAATCAATGGATTTTAACAAACTTTTATCCAGTGAAATTCAATGATCGTGAATTTCATGAATGTCTAAAAAATCGAATCAATTTTATTGGTTATTTCAATGAAAATCAATGGATCGAAATCAACTTTTGAAAAAGTCAGATTTGAATGAATTTTAGTGCACTTTCCGGTCAATAAGAATCAATGGTCGCAAATCTTATAGGCTTAATATAAATGAATCGATTTGAATGGTTTTTTCTAAGGATTTGGATCGATTATGACTTGATGATTCTGCAAGATCTTGAAAGGTTTCAATCATCAGTGAAATTTCTTTAAATCCATTCAAATCAATTTTATTGTACTTATTTTCGAAAAAAATAATGAAAATATAATCGCTTCAATGGGTTTCTTTGCAATGAGCTTAAGCTTTTATTATTTTAAAATCATCTATTAAAATGAATTGTTTTAAATGGTACTTTAAATAGAAATATATCGAATTTTAAAGTTTTGGATAAAATTATTTTATTCTTAACTAGTTAGTACTCAATACTTAATGAACAAAACTTTTTGAAATTTTAACACTGAATTACTGAAAACTTCTAGTTTCTGACAGTGTAAACCAAAAGTTGAAATTACTTTTTAAAAAATTAGGAAAAATCAGCAAACATTTTATTGATTTTTTAATAACAAAACAATGCTGAAATTGTTTAAAAACCCATAAGAAATTTTCCAAAAACATAGCAATTTGTTCCTTAAGGCTTAAGGAATAACATATCCAAATTTCAAGATGATTTGCAACCTGGTTCAAAAACTACAGCAAAAAAAAAAATAGCATGGTTTTTTCATAAGAGCCTGTGTTAAACCACCCGATTTAGAGCGATTTTAGCCCAACTTTGAATTAAAATATCTCAATAACCGTGTTGGGAGTCTTCTTAAAATTTGGATATGTTATTCCTTATACTTAAATTTAAAGATTTTAATAGTTTTCAGACGATTCTTATGGATTTTAAGACATGAAATAATGTCCTTAAATTTTATGAATTTCGTGAAAAATTCATAAAAAAAGAGTTGATAATAATGATGCATTTTTTTCTAAGTGATTTGACAGTCATAAATCGGTTGAGCCGAAATTAATGGATCTTTTTCAGTAGGGGGTCTATTGAAATCAGTTGATTTTTATTGACAGAAAAATTGATATCGATTATTTCTAAAGTATTTATAATTTTCGTGACAGTTGAAATTTCAATAACAGTTTATTGAAATCGATTGATTTTTATTAAAAAAAAAAAAAAGTTTGTTGAAAAACAGTCCTTTGAAATCTATTTGTTGTAAGGTAAATGTCCGGGATTATTGGACACTTTTCAAAGGGGGATTTTTGGTTTACGCTAAATTATTACACTAAAACTGCATGAAAATCTATAATTTTTTTCACAGGATGATGAAAAATTAAGTCAGGAATAGATAGTGTTCAATCATTTTTTTCATTAATTGTTCATCATAAAATTGTTTAATTTACTATAAACTAACACAAAAGTCATGTCCACGAAGTTGGCACCACTCAAAAAGAATTTTCAGAAGTGCAGTCCCCTCGAACCGTCCCCTAGAATGGCACCCCTAAATTTCGCAATTTACGCATATTTTTCGCATTAAACTCCCCGACCTTGATAAAAAATTGCTTAAAATCACTTGTTTACCGCTGTGGATGGTTGAAATCACTTGATTTTAATTTAATATCACTAAATACTACACTCAACATCAGCTCCTCAGCAGAAGATCGTAAACGAAAAACTCAACTGAGGTTATCTTCACCGGTCCGGCCATCGAGTGTTTTTTCGTAAAAACTACGTTAACTTTGAAAGCTCCGATATAAATATTCTGCATGTTTCAACTCACAAAACTTTTTTAAAACTGTGTAACGATGATATTCAAGCATTTTAATGCATAAACACCGGTGAAATTATCAAGGTAAACACCAAAAAACCGTAAATAAAAAAGGTGCCCCGTAGGGGACAAACGTTAAACTTGAGCTTGTCCGGGTGCCACTGAAGGGACAAGTAGTCTCAAATGTCCCCCTGAGCGGCACCCCCTCGATAAATAATGAATAAAGATAAATTCACGGTAAAAATTGATTTAAATTTTTTTTTTAAGGTGTTAAGTAATAAAAAAAAAGTTTTCAAGTTTTTAAATTAATTCTACGCTTTGCAATCGATAAAATAAAAGTGCATCTTTTGATGATAATTTGAGATTTTCTTGGGGGTGCCAAATAACTTTTGGAGGTTTTGAAGGGCTCACTTGGAAGTGGTTTTTGAGCTAGTCTTAAGGTTATAATCGAAATTTTTTTTTACTACTGTAAAGTTTAAAGGTTAAACTAAATTTAGAATTTTTTCGGGTTCTAAAGTGTGATTTTATAATAAATAAGGGGGGGGGGGTGCCACTGTGGTGGACAATTACGTTACTGTCCAATAATCCCGGACATTTACCTTATAAAATTTTTATCAACTTTAGGACAGTTGAATTCTTAGTGAATTATAAATTATAGATTAATTAATTTTTACTGTAAAAAAAAAAAAACAGGAAAAACAATCTATTTTATACAAGTTTGAAATTTTGAGACAATTAAATTCTATGAAACTGAAAAGTTTTCAAACATTCATACTTATTAAAAGAAGAAAGAAGTAAGAACTATTCTGTTTAATTGAATTCTATTAATATTCAAAAAATTATTTTATTCAAAAAAAGAGTTGCATGAGTTTCTTTTGAATTTGTTTTGAAAGAATTTATTCAGCCGATTGAAACCATTCAAAATGATTCAAAACTATGAAGTTTCAGAATAAATCAATCGATTTTTTTATCGTAGACAATCGACACAACCATTTAAATTGGCTAATTTTTTAAATTTTATATGGAATTTATGGCAGCAAAATTCCATCAAAAAAGAAACCATTAATATTTATCGATTCTATTGACAAAACTGACAAATCGATGAATTTTTGAAGGTCATGAAATTAACTGTGATTTCCATTCAGCAGAAAATTTATTGAAGTCCATTCATATCTATTGAAAAAAACCATTCAAACCGATTTGTTCTTATGATCTCATAAAATTCGCCACCATTGATTCCCATTGAGTTGCAGAAATGCAATTAAAATCCATTTATTTCGATTGAAAAAACCATTAAAATCGATTTGTTTTTATAAGTCTATAAAATTCGTAACCATTCATTTCCAATGAATGAAGAACCCATTGAAATCATTAATATCCATGGAAAAAACCATTTAAATCGATTGTTTTTATGAGCCGATAAAATTCGTGACCATTGTTTCTATTGAGCGGAAAGTCTTCTAAAATCCATTCATCTCTATTAAAAATACCATTCCAATCGGTATTTTTTTTTAAGCTTACAAAATTAGCGACCATTGATTTTCATTGAGCCAAAAGTCTATTAAAATTCATTCATTTTCATTGAGCTGAAAATCGATTTAATCCATTGATTTCTATTGAAAGTTATTGCTAATGAATAATTTTTTGCCCAGTAAAATCCAATAGACTTCAATAAATTTCAATCAACTTTTTTTAATGGTACGCCGCTAGATGGCCAGCTGTTATCTCTATCTAGAACTAAAGTCAATGCTTTTGGATCAAATAATCCAGAGCAAGGTTCTCATGATTAAGTAACTAAGATATGCTTAGCTATAGTTTTTAAACTGATTGCCCTGTTGCAATCGACTTGGAAGTCTAAAAGATCTGTTTGCCGCTACATTATGTAGTTTTTTATGATTTTTCATGAAATTTTTACACGAATATGTTTGCAATCAACTTCAATGGCAATACCATTACCAATAAAATCTAATTGACGATTCATTGATTAAAAGTACCGATTGAAAATCATTGAAATTTTCAAAATGAATGAATTATATGGCCTATTGCTGAATAAATTGCAATGAATTTCAATTGACCTTCTCATTCCAATAGATATCAATTGACAAATCGTCAATTAGAAGTACTAATTGAAATGTCAATAAAAATCATTAAACTTTTCAATGAAAATGAATGAATTTTTTGTAGCAGGGTATATGCAGCTTAAAGACCCTCGTAAAAACCTTGTAGTCTTCTTGTGATCCCTAATTTTAATTCTGATCCAAACTATGAAAAAATTACATTGAAATATTCTTAATAGTAGTTCTTCCATCGACTACACGTACTTATTACACTAATCTTGCACCATACGATCATGCGGTAACTGCAAGTAAAGACCCAACATAACCTCTTTCTGAACTACCCAAAGAAACCTGGCGTAAAATTACTGTACTCAGTGGTGTTAATTTACAAAAATTTGTAAACTTACGTTCGAACGGTAGAATTACAAATTCCGGTAAAATCACTTCGCTGTTCCACGTTCCTATTTTTTACACAATTGAGTCGTGTACATTTACGAATTTCAGCAAAATTACAAAGCTTAACGATGTCAATTTACGATCGCTGATTAATTTACATCGCTGAGTTAGGTTATTTTACTGCAATGATTTTTTACAGTGTATCATACATCGACATCGCGTGAGTAAGCCTAACCCTTCTGGCGTTTCTTCGCATAGTTTATAAGATAAGTTTCAACCGATTTCATGAAAAAGTTTAGACTTTAGAGTAATACCGATGCACTCCTAATAAATCCTTTTTCTTGTGAACATTAATTAAAAATCTTATACTTCATGAGCCTCTCTAAGTAAAATGTAGGTCTTAACGTCCACATTCGACCAAAAAATGAATTTCGACTGTAAACAAAATAAACTTCGTCAATAAGAAAAAATTTTATTGATTACATTTCAAATTTCAAGTTGACGAAGTCTATTTTGTTTACAGTCGAATAGTATATTCCTGTACAAGTAAGGGAAACGCATCGTTTCCACGAGAGTTGAATGTTTCAGCACGAGACGAAGTCGAGTGTCAAAAAATTCAACTCGAGAGGAAACGACAAGTTTCTCTTACTTGTACAGGACTGTGATTTCTCAAATTTAATTTGATGGATCATCATTATTTAATAGTTTGAAATATTTTCACATTCAATTGTGATGCTGTGTTTTTTGTTTCTCAATTTATTGGTTATAAGTTCGAATGTTTTGGTCTGCTTCGCTTTGTGTACTAACGTACAGAAGTAAAACCGCACTAACTACATAGGAAACCCATAGCAGTTAGTGCAGTTTTGCTTCTGTACGCCAATGAATTGGTTAGTTGATTAAAATCGGAGGGTCCTACTTTAATTATTACTTTCAATTTAAAAAGCATTACTTTATGTATTAAATAGTTAGTTTTTTTTAATTATTATTATAGTATTGGTATTTTTAACCTCACGCGCATTTGTAATAATTATTAAAATATTAATATTTATTTCGAGCACGGAGCACAATAAATTTTTTGTCAACAACAATACATTGTTAATTTTTCCAAAATCCAATCTTCAAACTAAAAAAAATTAATTTTATTATTCTAAAACTTTTTACGGGAAAAGTTTTTTTTATGTATCGTGTTATTCATTAATTTAACATAAATTTTACATTAAAAGAATCAGCAATTATATTAACTAAAATCATTCATTTTTTAATTCTTTTAATATTTGAGGCTTTGATTAGAAAAGCTGATTCAGCATCGTGCTTGTTTTTTTTCATGGAAACAAAAACTGTGGTACAAGAAGCCCGTTTCCGACAGTGTTTTGAGGCATGGAAACGGGCTGTTTCCAGGATCAGATTTGAGAACGTCATATATATATATATAAATACTTGAATAAAAAAGTTTTAATAATGTAAAATATATAATGAAAATCTTGATGAAGATGATGTATTAAGTTGAATGATTGACTAATAATCAATGCGTTAAGTGAAAAAAATGCTCAAATACAAAACTGCCGTTATTGGTCATTGGTAAATCTGCCAAACCTCGCTGCTTTAATCATGTTAAAACAAAACCAACAGAATATAAATCGAATAAAAAAGCATGGATGACGAGTGCGGTATCTGAAGAATGGCTTTTGAATTTGGATTCTGTTTTTAAAAAGAAAAATCGAATCACTCTTCTTTTTGTTGACATTTGTGCAGCTCATAATAAATTTCCGAATCTTCAGAACTGTAAAAGTTATTTTTTTTCCACCCAACATGACTTCAGTGGTACAGCCAATGGACCAGGGTGTCATAAAAAACTTAAAACATTTATACCAACAAGATATAGTTAAAAAAATTTTAACTAAACTGGAATCAAAATTAGAAATAAAAATTGATCTTTTAATTGCAAGTCGGATATTAAAATCGGCTTGGAATAACGTTAAGCCTGAAACCATTCGTAATTGTTTTGACAAGGCTGGGTTCCAAATTTCTGTCGCTGCTGAAGTAGATATAATAGATTATACAGAAAATGAAGAGTGGCCACAAATATCATCTTCCCCTTACATCGATTACTTGAATGTAGATGAATCAGTAACCACCTTTGAACGTAGAAGTGAGAGTGATATTGTCGCTGAAATTTCAAACAAAAAAGCACGAGTCGATAAAAGTGAATCAGAAGAGGAAGAAACAGAAACAGAAGAATCAGATATTATTCCTTTGTCAGCTGAAACTTTGAATAAAATCGATACAATCAAACTTTACGTAGAATCGCAAGAAAATGTGGCAGACGAAATATTTTATTCTTTGCTAAAATTAGAAACGAGCTGTTTCTGATCAAATTAGCAAACATTGCAAACAGTAAAAAATAACTTCTTTCTTTAAAAAAAGTTGAAAAGACAATAGCTTTTTGTTTTAATTAAAGGTCACTGACTCTGTTATTATTATTGTTCACATTGTACATTTATGCTTACTTTATAAAATGAATTTATGTAAATAAAAACTTTGAAAATGACACAACCTTAATAATTCGAAACTTTTTCAATTTCACCAAAATTTTACTTTGATAATTTGTAAACCTCGATAATTCGAAGTTACAGCCCGCTCCCTTGAGTTTCGAATTATCGAGGTTTTACTGTATATTAAATTATAAATACAAAAAATCCATACATGTGAATTTTTTTGTTTTATTAAAAAATTAATTAAAAAATCTTTCAAGATAACTTATAATTCGATATAATTAATAATTTTGACTCAACTTTTTTTAAATGTAAAACTTTTAAAAAACGACGATTTTTAAAGTTTGAGACTAGAGTAGCCCTCTTAGAATACAGATTTTTTCATCACAAAAATTTTATAATTAATTAATTTTTGACTTCCCTGAAACAAAAAATATTATTACCTTCGGTTTGAACTCCTTGTCGTCCATTTTCAGCTGTTAAATTATTATTTCAATATATTCAGCTTATTCTCAAAAATTTTTTTTTATATATCTGTCAGTTGTGATTATTAACTAAATATTATTAACTAAATAAACTAAATATTTCTAAATCTTCAAAACATGAAAAAGTGTAGAAATTTTGATTGCTTTATTGTTTTAGTTCATACAAACTTGTTAACTAAGTGAGGTTCATCACCATTTCCAAGCGTTGTTTAACTCGTTTGTTCAAAGGGCATCAAAAAATTTTGTGCATTTGAAATTCCATTAACCTTTTTAAAACTTAAATCTGCAGTTTTAGTTATTTTAATTGCATTTTTATTCAAATAAAAATATTATAGCTACGTAGAAGAAGTCATTTGAACCTAAACACTGAAAATTTTAAATTTCAGTTTTTTTTTTTTTTTTTTTTTAATGTCAAAAGAATCTTAATGTCAATCGGATTTTAAATTCAATCAGTTAAACAGTTATTTAATCCTTAATAAAAATAATTATTGATTGAATAAGTTACAACAAAAACTCAATATTTAAATGATAGGATAATTTTGAAAGTAAAATAATCCAAAAGTGATCGGATTGAAAACTTAATCGAAAACAAGAGTCTTTAAAAATATTTGTGCACGATGCCAGACTATTGAGGTAAGTACAACTGATCGTTCTCCGGGTTTTCCCTCTTACCAGATGCACTACAAGTCCGCAGCTTGCCTCTTTTTCCAACTGTACTATATAACTATATTTACTATAAAACTGTTTATGTACGTATGTGTATTTCTCTTGGTGTACTTTACTTGAGAGCACCACCAACAGCCGCAAGGCAGCCCTGTATACAAGAGAAACACACCGCGAAGATATCACATTTGCGCTTTCGAAACATATGCATGCTTTTAATTATAAATTTCACATGGACTACTTGTATGAACTCGATATTTTCCATTAGTAGCAATATATTTTTATTAAATTTAAAGAAAATTAAAAAAAGAAATTTCGTTTACTTTTTATTTTTTTACATAATTATATGCTAATATCTTTAAATGAGAAATAAGACTCCAAGTTTGTAATCTTCTTACAGAAGGTATTTATTTGAGAAGTTAAAACGCACTTTTGAAAAAGTTTTACTTCCTTTCCATGTAAAAGTGATGAAGACATCTATGTAAGATGAATTTTTTCTTTACTGACTTATCAACTAAATATTTATTTATTATATATTTTAACGGATACCTCTAACCAAAAAGGTAGTTCTTAATAAAATATGGGTACCTCGAAAATTCAAATTGGGTATATATCGAGCGAAACAGGTAAAAAATTATCATTTTTTTGAATAAATAAATAAATCACCAAGCTAACAACCCATAACTCTGTCTGAAAGAAGTAAAAAATTATCAATATTTAAGACAAATGAAAAAACTGGCAAGCCTACGACCTCATAATCCTGGGTAAAGCATGTAAAAAATTATCTAGGTTTTAATTAAATGAATATACTGACACAAGCCTACAACCACAACCCTGTGAGTAGCTAGTAAGAAAAAAATTTTTTGAATAAGAAAATTAACCGAAAAAAAAGAAGATGTAAGTAGTTTGAATTTGTTATTCTATCAGGCATCAATACACCATCACATTCAAATGCAACCCGATCAGAAAGATTGTCAAGGCGCTAGCTAGGGCCTCGTTAATTGCCCCGAGAGCATAGTAGGGCCCTCGTTAGAATTGTAACGGGGCATTCACGAGGCGCGACTTAGGGCCTAATAAGGTTCAGTTGAAATGGTATTTTTGGCATTTAGATTTCGAGGTTATAACTAATTCCAAATGTATAAACAACAACTTGGACACTAAACTCTTGATAGTTTAATTTTATTTATTCACGTAATAATAAGGTTTTTTCATAGCAGACGACTTAGATTTATCGTAGTGAACCAAAAACGATATTTTGTAGTTTCATTTAATTTTCAATGAATTTTTTAACTTTTTGTAAAAGTTAGGCTTACACTCTGTTAATTATTCTATTATTCTGACAAGTTTATCATAGAGAAATTTGAGTTATTTTTACTTCAGAGCCGATAAAAAAATTCTTGTTGTACAGCCCGGGTCATACACCCCGCGTTAAAAGTTATTCACATTTTTTGAACTTTTAAACTTTTCGCATTCATTTTTACCAAGATTATTTAGGTTTTTAAGATTTTTTAGATTGTACTGAAAAAATTTTTTTTAACATTAACGCTGTAAAGCCAACAGAATTGGGAATTTTTTTTAATCGTCAAACAGTAGGTTATGGATAATCGTCTGCTATGAAAAAGCCTTATTCTAAAAAAAATCGAAAAATTCATTGTTTAAAAAAGGTGAAGTGAAAAATGCCACTAAGATGCTAAATAGTTTAGTAAAAGTTTTTTTTACTAAAACCACTACTACTTTTTAATCAATCTTTTTTTCACGGAATTTGAATATATTTTTAGTTTTATTTTTAAAATCACTTTTTCTGTAACACTTACTATAAATGATAACAACTTAAAATCACAATGTTTACATGACATCACAATATTGACATAACCTCTAAAACAAGTTATTTTCTTTATATTGTATGATTGTCAGTGTTGTTTAGAGGGTTAGCTAAAAATTTTTGTTTAATTCTTTAAATTCATTATCCGCACTAAAGCTGTAACTTTTCAATTTCATTTTCTTAAAAAAAACTATCCACCTGTGACCAATTTTCAAGTCAATTACTGCATACAACCGTAGCAAATGATCTACCTAGCGAGGCCCGAAACAGCGCCTTGGCTTCCCCCCGTTACATACCGAGCTAGGGCCTGCGAAGGCTACCTTACGAGGCCCTCATTCGCTCCCCAATAGCCTTCTGATCGGGAAATGTCAATGATCAAATATGGAAATTTAATACAACAGCAACAAACAAAATTCAATGTTATTGTCAGACAAGTGCATCTTGGAAAAACAGATAGAACAATAAACTTCATTAGTGAAAATGTATCGGCTCAAAACCTTTAGGTTTTAATGGTAATTTAAATTAAGCTGTAATATTATCTACAGCACAGCCGCGATCATACATAGACATTAGTCTTCTGAATTGACACTTAGTGCATGACTGCATGAATGAATAACAATGGCAATCTTGATAACAAAATGTTGGTATTATAGCGATACTACTTAAAAAAACTTATTCACTCAGCAGATTCAAAAGTTGTAATTAATTTAAATCTTCATGACTGCCTTAGTTTAGAAATAATACTTGAAAATCTCTATGATAACCAAAAATAAGAATATATAAACAATGCGTATACCATTTGGGAACAACCTCGTGTACTACTGAGTGTACCTGAGGGAAACAACGGAAAAATTCAGTTTTTTGATCAAAACTTAATAACCCTTCTAGGTTTGCCTGGCTACTAATTTTAACAATAAAATTAACAACCCATCCCAAATAACCCTCCTAGGTTCACCCGAATACTAGGTTTAACTTTAAAATCAATGACCCATCCTGAAGAACCCTCCTATGTTTTCCTGGATTCTAAGTTTAATCTTTAATCCAATAACCCTTGCTAAAAACCCTTCTAGATCGCACTTTCAATATTTTTGCTTTTTCCCCGCTGTTATATTTTCCCAAACGATATGTTTTTTATAGCTGCTTTCAACCGTTATTCTCCCGCTTAATCATATGATAAATATCAAATTTATATATTATCCAGATGGATTAGAGAAAACATGAAAATCATAAGTTTGCGAGAACAACTGATATTCTTTTTGAGATGCAAGAAGGCAAGTATCTTTCCTGCTCCTATGAGGCTACTGTTGCTTCTCTATTTGCTTTACTACACTAAACTACACTTTACCAAAATCAATTTTAATTTGTATATGAAAGAATTTTGAGGATTGAATTTTGAGAACAGAATTGAGGACTTCATAGTAAGGATCAAATTTTGAGGATCATTATATTTAGTTATTATAAAACGGTGTTTTAAAGGTGTTTTTATAATAATTACAAAATTTGAGGATTGAATTATGAGGATCGAATTTTGAGGAAAAAAAAAGAAAATATAATATAGGGAAATGAGACGACTATTTCTGAAACGTTTTCAAAAATGGTTTATTTTTGAATATTTAAGGGTTATGTGGATAAAAAAGGGTTATTTTTACTTTAGGCAGGGGTTGGAGGTGAGACTGTTTCTTAAGGAGGGCGAAAAGAGTAAGATTTTTACTTGAGAAGGGCGTAAAAGGGTTATTTTGGATGAAAAAAGAATTATTTTGGGTTATTTAAGGGCGATTTGGTCTTAGAAAGGGTTATTTTTTGTTTTCAAAAACATATATATTTGAATGTATATGTATAAATATATTATTACGTCACTATACGGACAGTTTATATACACGATCGGCACTATCCGGACATTTCGACACTATCCGGACAGTCAGGATAGTGTTCGGTCCCATTTTTTCTGAGAATAAATAAAAATGCGTTCCAGGAATTGGGTGATGGGTTATTTGGGATGGGTTATTTTGGTAAACCACGCAAACCTAGAGAAATTTTTTATTGATGGGTTATTTTGAAAAAAAAAAAAAGATGGGTTATTTTGTTTTTTTTGAATACGTGGGTGGATTGCGCGTGATTTGCGCTGAAGGTGGTCCAAAAGTCTGTAATGATAAAATTGGTTTGTAACTTTAGCGCTTGCGAATAATAAATTTAAGTAAATAAAACTCTCCTGAAAACGTTGGTGAGATAAAAAATGAGGGTCACCTGACTGTAATTTGAGAAAAATCAATTTAAAAAACTCAACTTTTCTACAGGCGTGGACGTAGGTTATGCATTTTTTGCTCTTCAACTTCTAATTTCACATATCCAGAGGAATCTTGTCTCCTATAAAGTAGGGTCTTAAACAATTCTTAGTCATTAAGCTTTCGATATTTGAAATAAAAAAATGGGGTCACCAGACAATTGAACAAGAAATTAAGCTCGAAAACAGTAAAAATTACGATCACAGCAGACGTACAAAAAATTTGGCAACGTCGCCTAATCTCCTCTCGCCCGTCTCGGCTCTGACTCGCAGTGACTCGCGATTGCGCTCAAAGTATACACAAATGTGATACTGCGCAAAAAGTTTTACATCCGAGTCTATTTTATTAGCATGAAACTTATATATTTATGTAAAAATATAAAAATTTTGTTAATAAAAGTTTATAAAAAAATTCATTCCTACTTAAATAATGAAGTTTTAAAAAAATGTATGATTTAGTGTAATTAAAAAAAAATGAGATTGTGCTGAAAATACCAATTTGAAATAAATGTAATGTAAACTATTCTCATAAAAATTATAATACGAAGTTTAATGAATCAATTTTATCGAGTTGAATCCAAAAGTTATTTCTGAATATTTTTCTTTTTTTTTAATTTAGAAAAATACAGTAACAATTCACAATGTATGAAAACTAATGATTTTATAAAATCCACTATTAAAAGAGAGCTATCGCCATCTTGCGTAAGTGTAAGATTTTTATTCGTAAGCTGATTGGAGGAAAAGTTTTTGAAATATTCGAAAACTTCATATAGAGGTTATAGTTATTGTTTCTTTCCTATGCGCGCTTGAAGCGCACTCAGAAGAGCTAGTTAAAGTAAATCTTTGTCTTTTGTACTAAACGATTCTTCTATTATTGTTTATGCAATGGTTTGAGATTGTAAGGTCAGCAGAAAAATATTTTAATTGATAAAAATTTTTATTTTATTCTCAACTAAAAAATAATAAATCATGTTCAATTCATAACGTATTAGACATCAATCTTTATATATTTATACTTAAAACTAATTTCATAACAAATACACTTCCAAAAATATAACAAACACCATTTAGCTAAAAGCAGTAGAAATGTTTGAGATACTTGTTTTATGGTTTGTTACTCTAGGACGTCCATTTACGTCTTGGCAGAGAAGCATTTTGAGACCATTCGATTTCGACTTTTGATAAGCCTCGACTAAATTATTTAAGATTATTCCTGCTGATGCTACTTTACTGAGCATACTATCGGATACATTGTATACGCTATGAAGAATTTTCAGTGATGGTTTATTATTCTTTCGTAAAATTTTTTCATTTTCCAAAATCAAAGTTTTCTCCATAGATCTAGCTTGGCTTCTTATTTGATCTGCAGATATCTCAAATTTATAAGTCAACTTTATGAGTATTTCAACATCTCTGATTGCGTCATGAGAGCCTACGGCCTCCTCGGGACCAAGGTATTCATACGCTAGATTTTCTTGTTTAAAGTTTTTTTTTCATCTTTTCGAGTCTTCAAAGTTTTTTCAAAAATCGGAACAGTATCCGCAAACCCACATACACGCTTACAAAATTGTTCGAGAAGCCCATTTTTCTTAATGTGATATAAGATAACAGGTACGTCAAATCTAGGGAAAAGTGGAATTATTTTATTCTCAATATATTAGAAAAATAATCACTAAATATGAGATCATATTTGATATATATATAACAATATTTTTAGTACAATTTTTTTTAAACTAAAGGCATGCAACAAATCATAAATAAATTAAGACTTTAAAGATCTTTGAAGATCTTTTTAAAATACATATACAATTAATTTAATTTATCGAAACGACCTTTACTTATTTGAGTATCTATTACTTCATAAAAATTTATAAGATATACCACAACCAGTTTTTGTAATGAAAAACTTTTTGTTGGAACTTTCCTGTAAAAAATGCAATTACCCAATTGTGGACAACACAGACAGCACAAAAAATATTTAAATTAATTGAATACCGGAATCCGTTGTGATCAACTAAAATAATATTAGTGGGAACAGAGGATATGAAGTTTAGGAAATGTTCAAGGACTTTTTTGGCAGGCTGGGCATTCACTTTGTTGTTACCAAAATACATTTGACCATTTTTAATTCTTAAATTATTGACCTTTGTAGCTGAAGCGGGTATGTTAGTAGCTGGCATAACATACTCGTTAAACTGTTTGTCAGCATAAGATGCAGCTACCTGGATGGACATGCAGATTTTATTTAAACTTTATTACAATAAAAAATAAATAAAAACTTTAAATACCTGACACAATTCAGTATCTCTTTCTAGAGAAGTTGTTTCTAGATCAAAGAAAATTAATTCAGCTTCTTTTGAATCCATTGAACTGAAAAAAGTTTTTTAACAATTTATGTAACAAATAAAAAAATTTACAATTTTTAAAGTCATTTTTCATTTTGCTTACCAAATGGTGGAATATCAATGGTTTCTAACGTTATTGTATCTAAATCACAAGAAGATTCGTATGTAACACCTTCTCGTCTCGTTACCGTAGAATCATTTGCTGATTTCTTTTTTTTGTTGTCAAGCCTTCGTCTTTTTGCTTCAATACTTTCTTTCTTTTCATATTTTCTTTTTCGAACATTGGCTTCCTTTTCTCTAAATTCATTTCCAAGTTCTGATGCAGGCAACTTCATATATTTAAAAATATTTTCAGGGTAGGTAATACCAAGAGATTTTTAGCAGGCTGCTGCAGCAACCCTGAAGTCAAACGATTCTGACGAGGCGTAATGTTTATTTTTTGGATGCTTCGACGCTACAAGATAATTAAACATTTCATTGACTTGGGAAGAAGCACAGGGAGCCAATTTGTCAGCATTGTTAGCAAAACAAGTAAATAATTCATTTAGTGAATTTCTGAGAATAACATCGCTCAGAGGTTTGCCATAAGGAAGAGATTTATAGATGTACTTATCACCAAGACTTTTAAAGTTGCAACAACTTCCACATGCTTTATGTTCACCGTAAATGTGAGGTACTATACTCAACAAAGCTTTTCCAAGCTTCTCAGGATTATCCTTGTTTTGCTTTAAACAGTACATAAAAGACTTAGATAGATAGTCCATAGCTTTTGCTGAAAGTTTTAATCTATACAAAGCAGAGTCAAATGCTTTTCTTGCGTGATTAAGATCAGACCACTTTATAATATCACTTGCGCCATGTGCTCTTATTGATGCCAAAGATGATGAATCGTCATCTCCTATGATAACAGTAATTTAAGCATTGGCTTGCTCCAGGAGTTTATTTTTAGTAACTAGTTCTACAGCCATACTTGACTCGATGGATTTGGAACTTCCAAGGTGGTTCAGTCGGCAGTCATGCTTTTTTGTGTCATCCACTTCACATTGAGCACATCTTTTTGTTCTAGTAGCATAGCTAAGTAAAGTTCCGGTGTAATAACCAAATAAGCTAGAGTGACCTATTTTATAAATTTCAAAACAAAAAAATTAATTTTATACAAGAGATAATTTTGTAAAATTTTATATTGATTCAATATAACTTCAATGTTACTTTGAGTACCTGAAAGACTATTATAACAATGGCCTGTGCCTCGCTTTTGCCAGCCAGCATCAATTCCAGCTTTTAAGCCCAAAAGTTGAGAGGAATCTTCTTGTTGATTAGTTGCTGCAATCGTTGCTTTTTTTTCAAGTTCAATGTTTTGTTTACAACAATCCATAGCTAATTTTTCTAAGTACTTTCCTGCAGTTCTCTCATAGCTTTTGTAAGTGGGAGATGTGTATGTTGGTAAATCCAAAGCGGATAAAACTAAATTTACTCCTGTTAATCCCAATCCAGTGTCAATTGTTCCTTCAAATAAAAGTAGTTTTTTTTTGCAAATAGTTACAAGCAATTAATTTAAGTAATATAATTATGTGATTACAAAATAAATATTTTTTACTTTGAGAATAATTCTTACCTATTATACATCTATAATTAATGTCAAACACTTCAGTCTCAGTACTGATAGGACTTGTTTGAATTTTGTAGATTGTAAAGCATTTAAAACACTGAACGTCAAGAAAACTTCCTAAACCACATTTTCTTTCATGATTTATACATTTCAAAGACAAGGGAATATTGCACTTATTGCACCAAAGTTCATCAGCTAATTTTTTTACATTAATTAAACGTGATCCTTTCAAAGGTGTGAACTGTTTTGCAAAATCAGTTACACACATAACCTCTCCACTTTCTTTTTTATTTGCAAGTTTCTTGAGCCACTCATGACGTTTTACACTAATAAATCGTCCTTTACTTTTGCCAACGGTTGATCTCTCATTTAATTTTAATAAGTGCATCATTATTAATACTGTTTATATCACGAGATAACCGAGTCTACTTTGATTTCAAACTAAGTTTGTTTACGTCCTCGAGCGCGAAGGAGCACGTCTGCACGTCAGCACGTGCAAGGGCGCAGCGTTGCCAATTCTCTGTGACTACTCGATTCAGAAGCATTAATTTTTTATTCATTTTTTTAATTTCTAATGAAAGTAACCCAAATAAATGTTTAAAAATCATTTTTTATCAAAACTTGAATTTTCAATACATAAACATCAATCACAAAGACCTTAAAAAAAAGTCTAATCAATTCAAGTGCTCATTTGACCCCAAGGCCTTTCGGACCACCTTAAAGAGGGTGTATTATTACTTTAGTAATTTTTCATGTGGTATGTACTTCGGACCGACCTTCGGCCGGACAGTGACCACTGTACATATTTATATATATATATTCGCTCATATTTTTTCTTTAAAAATGACCTGATTGCTTATCTTATTTATTAAACCCTGAATAACTTGTTTTGATAAAATAAGTTTGTTAAAAGCATTTTTTTCAAGTTAAAAAAAAAAATAATAATAAACACTAATTTTTTGGTTTTTTTTTTTTAATTGTTAATTAACAGTTGAAAATCAATTTTTTCATTAATTTAAACTACTAGTCTCTTTCAGCGCGCAGGCGCGCGCAATTGTATTACATTATCTGAAACAAATTTTGGCGAAGCTTGTAACAGCTAGCGCGGAAATGTAATTCGAATTTCGCGCTAACTGTTATGGAACGCAGATGCGGATCGGTAAGTCAGGTGATGACGAAATCTACCGATCAGCATTACTCTAAGTTTGGCGCTTGGCGCGATCGCACTTGTGTCAGAGATCAAATGTAGAATTTACTTTTTTGTGTTGTTAGATAACTTTATCAAAGTGTGTTAGATAAAGTTATCAGGGAGAAGTTGTGTGGATTTTACTGTGATCCAGTTGTCATTGGATCGGAGCGGGGAAGACGAACATCTCACAGAAAGTCAGCGTGCAGCCTTGGAAGGCATTGTCGTCTTGTGTAAAGCCATTCGGGCTAGTCGTAATTTTTATAATTATTGTTACATCGAGCAAGGGTGCACCTGCTAAAAAAGTAAGTCCGCGTAGCGGTTAATCATCGTATGTTTGCTTGTGTGATGATTAGAGTCAGAGTGTGTGTGAAGTACAGTAAGTACTTGGATTTTTGTCTCTGAGTCTTTGTCTGGGTTTTGGCGCGCTTCAGCTGAAAGCTGAACTATCGAGCGGTAAGAGAATAACCATAATTCGATTTGTTTTAATTTGTAATATCAGGCTGATAGCCATTCTAATATTATTTCTTTGTAAACAATACGGGTTATAATTATTTGTATTATTTATTGGTTTTACTATTGTTATTAAAATTAATTAAATTAATTGAGGTTATTTGATTTATCAAACCCGTGTTCCTGCGTTCGATCCAGAATTAAATTCACGCCACTACCGACAAGTGAGCAGCCGCGCCGCATAATAAGTAAGTTAGTTCGCGTATGCGGCTTTCCCCCGATTACAGGTATTTGAAAAATCGACAAGTTGTCGTGTGCACTGTATGTGCACTTTGTCTACAGGCTGAGGACTGCTGACGTCGAGTCGTCGAGGGTATTCGTGAGAGCCAGATAAGATTGATTATAAATTAGTCCTCGGGAAAACGAGCCCTGTGACAAGCTTTATCTAAATTAACCTACAATAAATTATATATACCCTTTACCTTTGCCGCTACGTCAGAGCACATTTAAGCTTTCGTGGTTATAAATTCATTGGTTTTGTTTATATACTAATCACTATTATTTTCATGATTTTAATCGGATAATTTCGAACACTTGATTAAGTAATTATTTTTTATCAAATCTATTCTCTAAATGTTTTAATTGAATTGTAATATAAAAATTAAATTCAAATTTTTAATTTTGTTCTTCAACCAATCACATCACGAATGAGGACCTGTAGAAATCAGCGGCACTAGGAGGCGCCACTGGCAATAGCATCCTCTCCCAGCAGTTTGGCATGGAGCAGACATTTGTTTGTGTGCACATCCGTGAGATACACACACACTCAAACATCTGCTCCATGCAAAACTGCTCGGAGAGGAGGCTGTAGGGATCTGCACACTCGACGCGCGATATCGATAGCGCGCGACTGCTGCGCCAGTCGAGATTCAAGACGAGCAGTTCCGCTCTATCCGCCACGCTGGTCGGATGTTCCTTGTGACCGCAAGCTGAAAATAAAGATTACTGTTATACTTATTACCTGGTGCATTTCATTGACCTTACCTGAACACATCTAGAGCAGGAGATAGCCCTGCAGTTGCTGAAGACTACCAATCGCTACACTGGTGACCCCAAGTCGACTTGCAAGTCGTGAAAAATTAAAAAAAAAAAAAAAAAAAAAAAAAAACACAAGGAGCGAGAAAGTCGTACATTTTCTCTGAGCGAGGCAAATAACTCGCGCAAGAGTTTTTTTTGCTCAATTTAGCAAACGATCATCATTAAATCGTTTCGCTGGTTTTCAAACCAAAAACGCAGTTTTTTGGCAACGTGGGTGGAGCATCGGTGGAAGCCGGCGTGAAGTCACGTCCCGAAGAGAGCATTCACGGCGCGAAGTCGATGCTCGAAGAGGGTACTTGGACGTGAAGTCAGTACCTAGGTAGGGTTGTCTCGCAAGGGCCACCCTCCCGCGTCCACTGATCTTCAAGGTCGTCGCTGCCACTTTACGTCGCCCCGGCCATACTCAGGGACGTCAACGTCGGCGAGCAGCATCCTCGAGGCGACACGTACCAGCTCTTCAGGATCATCATTTGCGAGAGTGTATGTGTGTGCAGTGTGCGCCCAGTGTGAGTTTGAGTGTTTTGAGTGCCGAAAGTTAGCCCACGTGTCTATTTTTCCGCGTACTCCCTCAGTTCCGCGAACCGATCGACCGTTGCGCACGCTCACACTGGAATTCGCCGCTCGGGGATTCTTGGACTTTTTCGTCGCTACTGTACGAACTTTTCACGCATTCTTACTTTAGTATAAAAAAATTCTGTCAGTCAGGTAAGGCTGAAGAACTGTTTTTTCCTATTTTTTTGACTGTCCTATTCTATCTTGATCTTTCGACTGCAGCTTTTTGCCGCGGGAATTATTCGCTTGCGCGGCGTTATTATTTACTTCGCGATCTGACCTTCCCGGGGCATTACCCTCGTCGGGGTATTTCCGTAGTTTTTCGCCATGTCCGAGACTAACGAAGAACGTCTCGAGCGGGAGATGCGCGAGGTGCAGCAACAGCTGACCGAGGCGCGGCAGGCTATTGCAGGTCTGCAATTGCAGCAACGGCAGCCGCCCACGCTGGATGCCACCGCCGGCGGTTCGGACGGTACGCCCACCATCACAACGACCGCGACGACGACGACGGGCACGGCCACGCTCACGACCTCGAACCCTGGGATTTACGCGAGTTATCGTGCGCCGAAAATCCCCCAGTTCATGCGAGACAATCCCAGGACATGGCTCTGCCAGGCAGAGATTACCATGTGCAACGCTGGCATTACGGTCTCCGTGACGAAGGCAGATTTTATTGCCGAGAAGTTGGACCCAGAGGCGTTGGGCCTGGTCATCGACCTCCTCGAACGCACCCCTCGTCCCCCGGACCTTTTCGAGCAAATAAAGGCCAAACTCCTGGCATCGTACGGTCAGTCCGCCGAGTCTCGTTTGCGTGACCTCATCAGGGGTCGGATCTCCACGGCCGGTAAGCCGTCGCTCATGATCGCGAGGTTTCGGCAGCTGGACACCAGCGCCGGTGACGATATTATTCGCACCGTTTTTCTTGAACAACTTCCCCCGCCGTGTCGTGGTGCTCTTGCGTGTTCGGGAATCACCGACCTTGGTAAACTCGGTGATATGGCTAACGCGTACGTTGAGTCGACGTCGTCCAATCCTGGTTGCATCGCCGCTGTCAGCACCCCGCGCGACTCCAGCCTCGCGTCGCAGATCGCGAAACTCACCACCGAAGTCGCCTCTCTGAAAAAGCGTTTAGGCCGGAATAATCACGGTCGCTCTACTTCTCGTCCGCGTGACCCTCAGGGCAACAACGCCGGGCCACAGCCCAATGGAGCGGCCCCTGCCATGACCCCCGGATTCTGTCGCATTCACCAAAAGTACGGCAACGATGCTCGTAGAAGCATTCCACCGTGCTCTTGGCCAAAAAAACTAGAACCCCCTCCCCGCGTGGAAGCTGTGGGCGGGGACGACCTTTCAACTCGCTTCCACATCAAAGATCGCGCTTCGGGTCTGGGTTTCCTCGTCGATACCGGCGCGGAAATCTCCCTAATTCCCAACAGAAGCGCGAACGCTAAGCCTGCAGAGCTTCGACTCTTCGCGGCAAATGATACATACACTGACACCTTTGGCGAGAGAGAACTTTCGCGCGACCTCCGGCTAGGACGACCCATTTCCAGGAAATTTTGTGTTGCTTCTGTGCCCTGTCCTATTATCGGTGCCGACCTACTCAGCCACTACGGTCTCATCATCGACGTTCGACATCGTAGGTTGATAGAGCCTGGCCTCCGAACGCACGTACGCACCGACACCAGCGTATCCCCCGCGGATTACGTTTACGGGACAGCCCTGCGAGTACCAGGTGAGTTCTTCCTCGAGGGAGAACCTCACGTCAACCCCCAGATATTCCTCGAGGAATTCCGCGAGCATATGCGGCAGGTTAGGCCGATACCAGTCGCGCAAAGGTACAAGCCCCGCGCGTTCTTCTTCAAGGACTTGCGCACCTGCTCGCACGTATTCATGCGGACCATGGCCGTTAGGAAACCGCTTGAACGTCCTTACACCGGACCTCACAAAGTGCTCGAGCGCATTAGCGACCTTGACTACAGGATTGAAGTCAATGGTTTGCCCCGCGTCGTCACTACCGAGAGACTCAAGCCGGCTTACTTCATGCTGGAAGCGCCTGAACAACAGCTTGTAGCACCCACTTCGCAACAAGCTGCGAGCGCTGAAACCATTCCTCGGCATACTGCGGACGTTGACCAACCCCCTGGCGCAAACGCATCACAGCCCCCTGCGAGCGTTCCCCCCGGGCAAGACACCATCAAAAACCTGGGTCGTTCAGTCCTTATAGACTTCGTCCTGACACCTCTGCGCCCGGCTCTGAAAACCAACGCCGGCCCGAGGACTGTTCCTGGCAAGAATGTCAGCCTGAATCTGGCACGCAACGAAGTTCGTTACATACCGAGGAACGACGCGGGGTGAGGTTTTGTAATTTAGATTTAAGTTGAGAATTGTAAACCTAGATTTAAGTCAGAATTGTAAGCGTAGTCTATTTATAATGTCACGTGTTATAGTTATACTCTTTTCGAATCGCAAATCGTCAGCGATTTACTAGGGGGGGAGTGTGTAGGGATCTGCACACTCGACGCGCGATATCGATAGCGCGCGACTGCTGCGCCAGTCGAGATTCAAGACAAGCAGTTCCGCTCTATCCGCCACGCTGGTCGGATGTTCCTTGTGATCGCAAGCTGAAAATAAAGATTACTGTTATACTTATTACCTGGTGCATTTCATTGACTTTACCTGAACACATCTAGAGCAGAAGATAGCCCTGCAGTCGCTGAAGACTACCAATCGCTACAAGGCCATTGCCAGTGGCGCCCCCTAATGCCGCTGATTTCTACAGGTCCTCATAAAATGCTGACATTCTTTTTGGGTTCTCTCTTTTATCTTAGGATACTATCGTGTAGAGCATGCCCAAAAATAGTTGACTAAGGTATTTATTTATTTAAATTTTAATATTCTCGGTTAAATTTTTGAGCTTGAAAACTAGAAAAAAAATCGTCATTTTAAGTAGTTAAGGGTTAGTGTTCGAATCAAAAGTTTAAGGTTCAAATTGATGATTTTCGTCGAAAATCTAGTTACTTTTACATTGCAAACAACAGAAAATTTTCGTCGATGAAAAACTCAATTGAAAGCTGCTTGGTTTTCTAATTTTTCGTCGACGAAAACATTTTTCTTTTGGAAAATTTCATCGACGAAAGTTTTGATTTTTCGTCGAGGAAAAATCTTAACGAATACACACCTTTGCGTCGACGAAAAAAGAGATTTTTTCGGTGACAAAAACGTTTCTGGAAAAAGTATGGAAATGACGGAACAAAATTTCGTCGACAAAAAATTTTTTTTGATTGATTTTTTGATTTTTTGGATTTAACAATTTGTGTTTTAAAGTGAAATGATAATAATAATAATAATAATTTTTTTAAGTCGAAAAAAAATAATTTTAAATAATTAATAAGTTTTTTCTGAAGATTCTTAACAGTTTGTATCAATCCTACAATTTTTATTCAGTATAATATCAACCCTTTTAGGGACGTAGACGTGCCACTATATTAATTTTTTGTTTTGCAATATTCGTATGTACTGGTTTAATTTAAAAGAATAGATTTTCTATCGAAATCTGAGGTCTGATTTTCAAAATTCCCATAACTAGACTTTTTTAAACTTAAAAATTTTTTGATTTGATGCTTTGTTTTTTTGGAAAAATTCATCAAAAGTCCAAATGTCAACCCCGAGGTAGATCTCAAGATAGATAATTAAATAAAAAACACTATTTTAGCGAAATAAAATTAAATAAAAAAAATATTTATAACTTTGACCCAGCGAGCCATAGTTTATGAATAATAGAAGCTAAAAACCATCGATTCAAGATGCATACGGACTACAAGGACCGAAGGGTCCATATACATAGTAAGAAAAAGCGGAACTCAGGTTCCACGTAAGGAACGAAGTTGCCGATGCTTTTCCCCTGCACTAACGCAAGTAGATCTCAGATGAAGTGAAGTTATCTGCAGTGACGGATCCAGCAAACATTTAAGGGGGGGGGGGCGTTCTACAAAAAATTATGTATACATACATATACATTCAAATATATATGTTTTTGAAAACAAAAAATAACCCTTTCTAAGACCAAATCGCCCTTAAATAACTCTTTTTTCATCCAAAATAACCCTTTTACGCCCTTCTCAAGTAAAAATCTTACTCTTTTCGGCCTCCTTAAGAAACAGTCTCACCTCCTACCCCTGCCTAAAGTAAAAATAACCCTTTTTTATCCACATAACCCTTAAATATTCCAAAATAACCCGTTTTATCCACATAACCCTTAAATGGTCCAAAATAACTGTACATATCAAAATATATATATATATATACTAGGGGGTACCCCCTCTGCCCCAAAATAACCCATTTTATCCACATAACCCTTAAATGTTCCAAAATAACTGTACATATCAATATATATATATATATATACTAGGGGGTACCCCCTCTGCTCGCTCCGCTCGCCAACCCCCCCCAAATAAACATGATTTATAAAGATTTATTAAAAAATATATGTTTATTCAATAATAAAATATTAATATAAAAACTTAAACAAATGTTTTTAGATGTAATTTTATTTGAAACAGAATAATTAATACAATGATTCAATTTATTTTCAAAATTAATTAATGACATAAATTTTTGTGCCTTGTAAAGTTATCTTTTCTGCTAAAATTTTTTTTACTTTCAATTTTTTATTTTTTTCCAGCCTTCTGCCGGATAGTGACCACACTTAAAAAAAAAATCGGAGTAAATTTACCTCGCTCAGCGATGTAAAAAATGGGAACCTCGCTCAGCGAGGTAAAATTACAATGACCTGCGCAGTATATTTACGCGCCGATGGTAAATTCACAAATATTTTGTAAATTTACAAATCTCTGGTAATTTTACCTTCTGCTTTTTAGAAAAAAATATTATTGATAAAAATTAATCAATAAATACTAAAGGGCAAAGATGAAAAACAACAAAATAACTTAATTAAAAATATTTATTTATTTGTTCGTTCAGCAAATGATTTTTTTTCGTAAATTCACACTGATCCTAACCTCACATATCACAAAGACTTAGAATCTACGTACTAATTTGGCTATTTTTTCAGATAAGTAATTAAATTAAAACTTCAAATTTTATGATGTTAGAATCTTGAAATCTAAATGAGTTTAATCAACGTCAATTTTAATGAAAACTTCGAGGGAAAATTTGTTAAACCGGACACTTAATTTTCACTTTTGTTGTCTTAGACTATCGAGGGTAAATCCGATTAGTCCCACTATACTTAAAGCCAACAAGTTCTACTCGGTGAAAATAAAAACTCTATGTAATCTTTTACATCGTTCTCTTTAATTTAGATTGCTTGAATAAAAAAACATTGCTACGTATCGAACCGGTGATGCCTACGAGTCGACTGATATCAACGACAACATAACCTCACTTTCGACTACCAAAACATATTTCCGAAACCTGGCGTAAAAATACGAAGCTGGGCGATGTAGATTTACCAAAAATTCGTAACTTTACGTTCGAGCGGTAGATTTACAAATCTTGGTAAAATTACTCCGCTGGACCACGCTCCCATTTTTTACATCGCTGAGCAGTGTAAATTTACAAATATTTGTAAAATTTCATAGCTCAATGGTGTAAATTTACGAACGCAGAGTAAATTTACATCGCTGAGAGAGGTAAATTTACCCTGATTTTTTTTTACAGTGCACTGTACTTACCACATGAAAGATTCCTAAAGAAATAATAAACCCTCTTTAAGCGCAAATTACGCGCAATCCACTCCGGTATTTAAAAAAATCATAATAACCCATCTTTTTTTTATTTTTTTTTTTCAAAATAACCCATCAATAAAAAATCCCCTATTATTTGGTACTTCTAAAAAATTGATAAAGTTTGGTTCAAATTCTTGAAAATTTCCAAAATCAGTGAAAACTGAATATTCTTTCAAATTGAACTGTATAAAATAAAATAATTTTACCTTTGAGATACACTTTTCTTTAAATGGAATTCGAAGTAAAATAGAATACAAATTAATTAAAAACCTGGAGTTATCAAAGGTTAATTTCATGAAAATGATAGTCTCGTTAAATCAGAGATTATCTGAGTAAAAGATATCAATTAAATTATATTAAATTTCAATTTCAATATAAAAAAATAATAATAATTGTATGAATCATTAAAATTTTAAAAATACTCACACAAATTAGGTTAACCAAAAATTTTGAAAATGAATGTTGATAAATTAAAATATCTAAATTTATCTAAATTACATACCATCAAAACATTCACAAAAAAAATTTACAAAAAAGGTGGTATTTTAACGTATATAAATAAAATGAGTTAAACAATTTGCATTGGAAACAAAGATTTAAATATATGTATGTATAAAAAATGAAGGGTTGTTGTTTATTTAAAAAAATGTAAAGTTGAAACTATTTAAATAATTTTTAACATTTAAATATTTTTTGAAAAGTTAATATTTCAATAAAATAATGTCTAAACAAAAAAATTTTACATATAGATAATATAAAAAATACAAATAGGTTAAAATTCATAAACATTAATAAAAATATAGATTTTCCTGAAAAATTCGTGAGGAGCAAGGTAAAAAATTAGCAAAATTGTAGCAAATGATGTAATTTTGAATGTAATGATATGAGGAGCATATAAAAAGAAAATTTTTAAAATGAGGAGTAAGACAAAAATAACGTAAATATAAGATACTAGGGGGGGTACCCCCCTGCTCGCTCCGCTCGCCAATACCCTAATTATAATTGATGACTATAAAAATTAATCGAAACAATACGTAAGCTCTATGTTTGGTAAAATAATAAAAAGACTTAAGTGCTTAAAACCAATAAAAATTAGACACGAGAGTTCAGTTTGAACTTTACTTACTCATCATAATCTTACCAAATTATGTTACTAAAAGATTCATAACCCTACCAACCCTACTTGTCAGGGTGGTCAGTTTAAGCTAGAGATCTAAGATGAGTCAGGTCCAAAATGAATAAGGTGAGTAGGGTTTGTTGGTAGAGTGAGTGAGAGATGAGTTGGGGATTAAGTGCGGTATTTGAAGTAAGTGAAATTAGTAAGGTCTGTAATGTGGCTGAGATTAAAATACACCGTGTTGCATTAACTGTTGACCAGCTAAAAAAATATTTTTATAAAATATTTTTAGATTCATAATTTTTCGCTGATCATAATTACTATAATAGTATATTTTATTTTCAATTCGTTTTTTTTTAATGAGCGATTGAAAATATGTAAATAATTTAAAAGTGAGGTTCATAAAGAAAGAATGACGCGACCTCAAAAAAAAAAAAAAGCTATCTACATGTATCATATACATAACCATTAAAAGTTCGGTGTACACGTGCGATATAAGTTTTTTGGTTGTTGCTGTTTCTTTACGTCAAAATTTGGTTAGGTGCCACCATGTGCCACCGGGGCGCTCCCGTGGGCCGTGTGACGTCAACTCTGACGTTTGCTTGCAGGCTATACTCGCTGTGGACTGCGTTGCAGCTTGCGAGGGAGAAAGGGTACGGGGATGATCATGATAATGTAAATAATTAAATAATTTTAATATTTATAATTAAATTTTTGATATGCACAGTTAAAAATTGTATTATTATTACTAGCGTGACAGATGAAACTGCAAGCGATAACAAAGGAGAATATGAAAAGATTTTTCTTCTTTTTTTTTTTTTTTTATTTAAGGGGACCCCCAAGTGAATTTTCAGCCTATGGATAAAATAATCTCATGGAGGTGAAAATTTGGGAAAATACTCTTTAAATTAATGCATTTTACGTGAAGCAGTCAAAAAAATTTTGAAAATTTTTTTACGCCTTTTGAAATTTTTATTTTTGTCCCTAATCGAAATTTCGTAGAATCCATGCGTGAAGTTGTTTAAATTTATATCTAGAAACTGTAAAAAAATTTCTATTAAAAAATATTAAGATTTGTGGAACAAGAAGCATTTTGAAGTCATGATATTTATAAGAATTACTAGTAATAAAATTTTATTTTATGGTTCTAATCAAAATTTTGCAAAATCTATGCGTGAAGTTGTTTGAAATAACAGTAGAAAATTGTCAAAAAATTTTCATAAAAAAATATTGAAAATTGTGGAACTAGAAAGGTTTTGAAATTTTGCCATTTTTGAAAGTTTCTAGCTTTTATAGCTTGAAAAATTTTTTTTTTAATTTTTGACCACACCATCAAAGATTCTTCAATTTTTAGGAGTATTTTCCACAATTTTCATTCCTCTAAGTCTATTTTATCCCTAGGCTGAAAACTCACTTTGGGGTCCACTTAAATTTGATAAATTGAAGATACTGTACACGGTGATTCATCGGGAATGACGAGGAGAAAAAATTTACTCTTGGAGTCAAAATTGAACTGCTCGGCCCGACCTGAAATAGGTGATCCGTTACCAAAAAAAATATAGCTTGATTTTTTCGTAATTTTGAATCCGAATGGAGCCCTCCGAGTCAAAAAAATCATTCTCTAATAAAATAGCAAATATTCAAGTCAATCTCAAACAGTCAACCTGTATCAGGTTAGGTATTCCGGGCTCAAAAAGCATCGAGCTTTTTTTTTAAGAATTCTTGCTTGACCGCAAGTCATTTTAATCAAAAAAATCTTTTGTCATTTGATCAGCATCTCTCAGAGCAAAAATTGAACTGGTCGGCCCGACCTGAAATAAGTGATCCGATACCGAGCTTGATTTTTTCGTAATTTTGAATCCGAATGGAGCCCTCCGAGTCAAAAAAATCATTCTCTAACAAAATAACAAATATTTCAGTCAAATTCAAACAGTCAACCTGTCTCAGGTTTGGTATTCTGGGCTCAAAAAGGATTTAGCTTTTTTTTACAAGAATTCTTGCTTGATTAAAAGGCATTTGAATCAAAAAAATCTTTTGACATTTGATTTGCATCTCTCAGAGTCAAAATTCAACTGCTCGGCTAGACCTGAAATGAGTGATAAAATACCTAAAAAAATCGAGCTCGATTTTTTCGTAATTTCGAATCAGAATGGAGATCTCCGAGTCAAAAAAATCATTTTCCATTAAAATAGCAAATAATTGGGTCGATCTACAACAGTCAACCTGTCGCAGGTAAGGTTTTCCGGGCTCAAAAAGGATCTACCTTTTTTTTAAAGAATTCTTGCATGACCTGAAATAAGTGATAATAGACCGAAAAAAATCTAGCTTGTTTTTTTTATAATTTTAAACTCAAATAGAGGCCTCCGAGTCAAAAAAAATCCTTTGTCAACTGAATACAAAATATTAACGTCAAACTCAAACACTCACCCTGTCGCAGGTTAAGTTTTCTGGGCTCAAATAGGATCTAAATTTTTCTTCAAAAATTCTTGCTTGATTAAAAAGCATTTGAATCAAAAAAATCTTTTGTCATTCAATAAGCATCTCTTGGAGTTAATATTTAACTGCTCGGCCCGACCTGAAATAGGTGATCCGTTACCAAAATAAATCTAGCTCGATTTTTTCGTAATTTTGGACCCAAATGGAGCCCTCCGAGTCAAAAAAATCATTTCCAATAAAATAGCAAATATCTGGGTTGATCTCAAACAGTCAACCTGTCTCAGGTTAGGTTTTCCGGGCTCAAAAGAGATCTACCTTTTTTTTCAAGAATTCTTGCTTAGTTGAAAGTGATTTCAATCAAAAAATCTTTTGTCATTTGATTAGCAACTCTCAGAGTCTGAATGTAACTGCTCGGCCCGACCTGAAATAAATAATAAAATACCGAGAAAAATCTAGCTCGATTTTTCGTAACTTTTAATCGAATCAAAGAAATCATTTGTGAAGAAAATAGCAGATATTTGGGGCAATCTCCAACAGTCAACCTGTCTCAGGTTAGGTTTTCCGGGCTAACAGCTCGTGCCGATATCATTTTTTTCTTTGAGATCGGAAAAACCAACGCCTTGATGTGGGCCCCTCAAATATGTTTTTTATGAATTTTCATGAACTTTGAAAAATATTCAAGGTGAAATTGTATTTACTTTTACGTTAGGCATGAAGCCAGAGCCATTCTAACTACAGTTCACGATAGTAACAGCACGTGCCGATATCAGATTGATCTTTAAGGTCGGAAAAACTGACGCCTTGCCGGGGACCCTTCTAATATGTAATTTATGAATTTTCATAGAATTTAAAAAGAGTTCTAGGTTGAATTAATTTTACTTTTCAGTAAGAAACGAGGCCAGAGCTATTCTAACCACAGTTCATAATGGTAACAGCATGTGCCAATGTGAATTTGATCTTTGAGGTCGGAAAAACTGACGCCTTGCTAGGGACCCCTCTGACGTGTCTTTTATGAATGATCATGAAATTTAAAAAAAAAACCAGGAGGAATTGTATTTACTTTTGGATTAGGCATGAAGCCAGAGCTATTCTAACTACAGTTCACGATGGTAATAGCACGTGCCGATATCAGATTGATCTTTGAGGTCGGAAAAACTGACGCCTTGCCGGGGACCCTTCTAATATGTAATTTATGAATTTTCATAGAATTTAAAAAGAGTTCTAGGTTGAATTAATTTTACTTTTAAGTAAGAGACGAGGCCAGAGCTATTCTAACCACAGTTCGTAATGGTAACAACACGTGCCAATGTGAGTTTGCTCTATGAGGACATATAAACTGACGCCTTGCTAGGGACCTCTCTAATGTGTTTCTAATGAATTTTCATGAAATTTAAAAAAATTTCTAGGTGGAATGAATTTTACTTTAAATTTAAGAACGACGCCAGACAATTCTAACCACAGTTAACAATGGTAACAGCACGTGCCAGTGTAAGTTTGCTCTTTGAGATCGGAAAAACCAACACCTTGATGCGAATCCCTCAAATATGTTTTTTATAAATTTTTATGAACTTTGATAAAAATTCTAAGTGAAATTTTATTTACTTTTACGTTAGGCACGAAGCCATAGCCATTCTAACTACAGTAAACAATGGTCACAGCACGTGCCAACTTCAGTTTGATCTTTGAGGTCAGAAAACTGACGTCTTGCTAGGAACCTATCTGATGTGTTTTTTATGAGTTTTCATGAAATTTTAAAAAATTTCCAGGCAGAATTGTATTTACTTTTAGATTAGGCATGAAGCCAGAGCCGTTCTAACTACGGTTCACAATGGTAGCAGCACGTGCCGATATCAGATTGATCTTTAAGGTCGGAAAAACTGACGCCTTGCCAGGGACCCTTCTAATATGTAATTTATGAATTTTCATAGAATTTAAAAAAAGTTCTAAGTTGAATTGTTTTACTTTAACGTTAGGGACGAAGCCATCACTATTCTAAATACATTTCACAATAGTAACAGCACGTGCCGATATAAGTTTGATCTTTGAGGTCGGAAAAACTGACGCCTTGCTAGCGATAACTCTGTCATGTTTTTTATGAATTTTCATGAACTTTTAAAAAATTTCCAGTTAGAATTGCATTTATTTTTCGATTAGGCATGAAGCCGGAGTGATTCTAAATACAGTCCACAATAATAACAGCACGGGCCAATATAAGTTTGATCTTTGAGGTCGGAAAAACTGACGCCTTGCTAGGGACCTCTCTGACGTGTTTCTTATGAATTTTAATGAAATTTTAAAAAATTTCTAGAAGGAATGAATTTTACCATAAGTTTAAGAACGACGCCAGACAATTCTAACCACAGTTAACAATGGTAACTGCACGTGCAAATGTAAGTTTGCTCTTTGAGGTCGGAAAAACTGACGCCTTGCTAGCGATAACCCTGTCATGTTTTTTATGAATTTTCATGAAATTTTAAAAAATTTCCAGTTAGAATTGCATTAACTTTACGATTAGGCATGAAGCCGGAGCCATTCTAACTACAGTCCACGAAGGTAACAGCACGTGCCGATATTAGTTTGATCTTTCAGGTCGGAAAAACTGACGCCTTGCCAGGGACCCTTCTAATATGTAATTTATGAACTTTCATAAAATTCAAAAAAAGCTCTAGGTTGAATACATTTAACTTTAAGCTAAAGAACGAAGCCAGAGCTATTCTAACCACAGTTCACAATGGTAACAGCACGTGCCAGTATAAGATTGATCTTTGAGGTCAGAAAAACTGACGCCATGCTATGGACCTCTCTGATGTGTCTTTTATGAATGATCATGAAATTTTAAAAGAGATCTAGGTGGAATTGTATTTACTTTTGGATTAGGCATGAAGCCGGAGCTATTCTAACTACAGTTCACGATGGTAATAGCACGTGCCGATATCAGTTTGATCTTTGAGGTTGGAAAAACTGACGCCTTGCCAGGGACCCTTCTAATATGTAATTTATGAACTTTCATAGAATTCAAAAAAAGCTCTAGGTTGAATACATTTTACTTTAAGCTTAAGAACGAAGCCAGAGCTATTCTAACCACAGTTCACAATGGTAACAGCACGTGCCAGTATAAGATTGATCTTTGAGGTCGGAAAAACTGACGCCTTGCTAGGAACCTATCTGATGTGTTTTTTATGAGTTTTCATGAAATTTTAAAAAATTTCCAGGCAGAATTGTATTTACTTTTAGATTAGGCATGAAGCCAGAGCCGTTCTAACAATGGTTCACAATGGTAACAGCACGTGCCAATATGAGTTTGATCTTTGGGGTCAGAAAAACTGACGCCTTGCCAGGGACCCTTCTAATATGTCATTTATGAACTTTCATAGAATTCAAAAAAAGCTCTAGGTTGAATAAAATTTACTTTGAGCTTAAGAACGAAGCCAGAGCTATTCTAACCACAGTCCACAATAATAACAGCACGGGCCAATATAAGTTTGATCTTTGAGGTCGGAAAAACTGACGCCTTGACGCGAACCCCTCCAATATGTTTTTTATAAATTTTTATGAACTTTGATAAAAATTCTAAGTGAAATTTTATTTACTTTTACGTTAGGCACGAAGCCATAGCCATTCTAACTACAGTAAACAATGGTCACAGCACGTGCCAACTTCAGTTTGATCTTTGAGGTCAGAAAAACTGACGTCTTGCTAGGAACCTATCTGATGTGTTTTTTATGAGTTTTCATGAAATTTTAAAAAATTTCCAGGCAGAATTGTATTTACTTTTAGATTAGGCATGAAGCCAGAGCCGTTGTAACTACGGTTCACAATGGTAACAGCACGTGCCGATATCAGATTGATCTTTAAGGTCGGAAAAACTGACGCCTTGCCGGGGACCCTTCTAATATGTAATTTATGAATTTTCATAGAATTTAAAAAGAGTTCTAGGTTGAATTAATTTTACTTTTAAGTAAGAGACGAGGCCAGAGCTATTCTAACCACAGTTCATAATGGTAACAGCATGTGCCAGTGTGAATTTGATCTTTGAGGTCGGAAAAACTGACGCCTTGCTAGCGATAACTCTGTCATGTTTTTTTTGAATTTTCATGAATTTTTAAAAAATTTCCAGTTAGAATTGCATTTATTTTTCGATTAGGCATGAAGCCGGAGTGATTCTAAATACAGTCCACGATGGTAACAGCACGTGCCAATATAAGTTTGATCATTGAGGCGCGAAAAACTGACGCCTTGCTAGCGATAACTCTGTCATGTTTTTTATGAATTTTCATGAAATTTTCAAAAATTTCCAGTTAGAATTGCATTAACTTTACGATTAGGCATGAAGCCGGAGCCATTCTAACTACAGTCCACGAAGGTAACAGCACGTGCCGATATTAGTTTGATCTTTAAGGTCGGAAAAACTGACGCCTTGCCGGGGACCCTTCTAATATGTAATTTATGAACTTTCATAGAATTCAAAAAAAGCTCTAGGTTGAATACATTTAACTTTAAGCTGAAGAACGAAGCCAGAGCTATTCTAACCACAGTTCACAATGGTAACAGCACGTGCCAGTATAAGATTGATCTTTGAGGTCGGAAAAACTGACGCCATGCTATGGACCTCTCTGATGTGTCTTTTATGAATGATCATGAAATTTTAAAAAAGATCTAGGTGGAATTGTATTTACTTTTCGATTAGGCATGAAGCCGGAGCTATTCTAACTACAGTTCACGATGGTAATAGCACGTGCCGATATCAGTTTGATCTTTGAGGTTGGAAAAACTGACGCCTTGCCAGGGACCCTTCTAATATGTAATTTATGAACTTTCAAAGAATTCAAAAAAAGCTCTAGGTTGAATACATTTTACTTTAAGCTTAAGAACGAAGCCAGAGCTATTCTAACCACAGTTCACAATGGTAACAGCACGTGCCAGTATAAGATTGATCTTTGAGGTCGGAAAAACTGACGCCTTGCTAGGAACCTATCTGATGTGTTTTTTATGAGTTTTCATGAAATTTTAAAAAATTTCCAGGCAGAATTGTATTTACTTTTAGATTAGGCATGAAGCCAGAGCCGTTCTAACAATGGTTCACAATGGTAACAGCACGTGCCAATATGAGTTTGATCTTTGGGGTCAGAAAAACTGACGCCTTGCCAGGGACCCTTCTAATATGTAATTTATGAACTTTCATAGAATTCAAAAAAAGCTCTAGGTTGAATAAAATTTACTTTGAGCTTAAGAACGAAGCCAGAGCTATTCTAACCACAGTCAACAATAATAACAGCACGGGCCAATATAAGTTTGATCCTTGAGGTCGGAAAAACTGACGCCTTGCTAGGGACCTCTCTGACGTGTTTCTTATGAATTTTAATGAAATTTTAAAAAATTTCTAGAAGGAATGAATTTTACCATAAGTTTAAGAACGACGCCAGACAATTCTAACCACAGTTAACAATGGTAACTGCACGTGCAAATGTAAGTTTGCTCTTTGAGATCGGAAAAACCAACGCCATGATGCGAACCCCTCCAATATGTTTTTTATAAATTTTTATGAACTTTGATAAAAATTCTAAGTGAAATTTCATTTACTTTTACGTTAGGCACGAAGCCATAGCCATTCTAACTACAGTAAACAATGGTTACAGCACGTGCCAACTTCAGTTTGATCTTTGAGGTCAGAAAAACTGACGTCTTGCTAGGAACCTATCTGATGTGTTTTTTATGAATTTTCATGAACTTTTAAAAAATTTCCAGTTAGAATTGCATTTATTTTTCGATTAGGCATGAAGCCGGAGTAATTCTAACTACAGTCCACGATGGCAACAGCACGTGCCAATATAAGTTTGATCTTTGAGGTCGGAAAAACTGACGCCTTGCTAGCGATAACTCTGTCATGTTTTTTATGAATTTTCATGAAATTTTAAAAAATTTCCAGTTAGAATTGCATTAACTTTACGATTAGGCATGAAGCCGGAGCCATTCTAACTACAGTCCACGAAGGTAACAGCACGTGCCGATATCAGTTTGATCTTTAAGGTCAGAAAAACCGACGCCTTGCCAGGGACTCTTCTAATATGTAATTTATGAACTTTCATAGAATTCAAAAAAAGCTCTAGGTTGAATACAATATACTTTAAGCATAAGAACGAAGCCAGAGCTATTCTAACCACAGTTCACAATGGTAACAGCACGTGCCAGTATAAGATTGATCTTTGAGGTCGGAAGAACTGACGCTATGCTATGGACCTCTCTGATGTGTCTTTTATGAATGATCATGAAATTTTAAAAAAGATCTAGGTGGAATTGTATTTACTTTTGGATTAGGCATGAAGCCAGAGCCGTTCTAACTACGGTTCACAATGGTAACAGCACGTGCCAATATCAGTTTGATCTTTTGGGTCAGAAAAACTGACGCCTCGCCAGGGACCCTTCTAATATGTAATTTATGAATTTTCATAGAATTAATAAAAAGTTCTAAGTTGAATTGTTTTACTTTAACGTTAGGGACGAAGCCATCACTATTCTAAATACATTTCACAATAGTAACAGCACCTGCCGATATAAGTTTGATCTTTGAGGTCGGAAAAACTGACGCCTTGCTAGCGATAACTCTGTCATGTTTTTTATGATCTTTCATGAACTTTTAAAAAATTTCCAGTTAGAATTGCATTTATTTTTCGATTAGGCATGAAGCCGGAGCTATTCTAACTACAGTTCACGATGGTAATAGCACGTGCCGATATCAGTTTGATCTTTGAGGTTGGAAAAACTGACGCCTTGCCAGGGACCCTTCTAATATGTAATTTATGAACTTTCATAGAATTCAAAAAAGCTCTAGGTTGAATACATTTTATTTTAAGCTTAAGAACGAAGCCAGAGCTTTTCTAACCACAGTTCACAATGGTAACAGCACGTGCCAGTATAAGATTGATCTTTGAGGTCGGAAAAACTGACGCCTTGCTAGGAACCTATCTGATGTGTTTTTTATGAGTTTTAATGAAATTTTAAAAAATTTCCAGGCAGAATTGTATTTACTTTTAGATTAGGCATGAAGCCAGAGCCGTTCTAACAATGGTTCACGATGGTAACAGCACGTGCCAATATCAGTTTGATCTTTGGGGTCAGAAAAACTGACGCCTTGCCAGGGACCCTTCTAATATGTAATTTATGAACTTTCATAGAATTCAAAAAAAGCTCTAGGTTGAATAAAATTTACTTTGAGCTTAAGAACGAAGCCAGAGCTATTCTAACCACAGTCCACAATAATAACAGCACGGGCCAATATAAGTTTGATCCTTGAGGTCGGAAAAACTGACGCCTTGCTAGGGACCTCTCTGACGTGTTTCTTATGAATTTTCATGAAATTTTAAAAAATTTCTAGAAGGAATGAATTTTACCATAATTTTAAGAACGACACCAGACAATTCTAACCACAGTTAACAATGGTAACAGCACGTGCCAATGTAAGTTTGCTCTTTGAGATCGGAAAAACCAACGCCTTGATGCGAACCCCTCCAATATGTTTTTTTACAAAATTTTTATGAACTTTAATAAAAATTCTAAGTGAAATTTTATTTACTTTTACGTTAGGCACGAAGCCATAGCCATTCTAACTACAGTAAACAATGGTCACAGCACGTGCCAACTTCAGTTTGATCTTTGAGGTCAGAAAAACTGACGTCTTGCTAGGAACCTATCTGATGTGTTTTTTATGAGTTTTCATGAAATTTTAAAAAATTTCCAGGCAGAATTGTATTTAATTTTAGATTAGGCATGAAGCCAGAGCCGTTCTAACTACGGTTCACAATGGTAACAGCACGTGCCAATATCAGTTTGATCTTTGGGGTCAGAAAATTTGACGCCTCGCCAGGGACCCTTCTAATATGTAATTTATGAATTTTCATAGAATTTAAAAAAAGTTCTAAGTTGAATTGTTTTACTTTAACGTTAGGGACGAAGCCATCACTATTCTAAATACATTTCACAATAGTAACAGCACGTGCCGATATATGTTTGATCTTTGAGGTCGGAAAAACTGACGCCTTGCTAGCGATAACTCTGTCATGTTTTTTATGAATTTTCATGAACTTTTAAAAAATTTCCAGTTAGAATTGCATTTATTTTTCGATTAGGCATGAAGCCGGAGCCATTCTAACTACAGTCCACGAAGGTAACAGCACGTGCCGATTTTAGTTTGATCTTTCAGGTCGGGGAAACTGACGCCTTGCCAGGGACCCTTCTAATATGTAATTTATGAACTTCCATAGAATTCAAAAAAAGCTCTAGGTTGAATAAAATTTACTTTGAGCTGAAGAACGAAGCCAGAGCTATTCTAACCACAGTTCACAATGGTAACAGCACGTGCCAGTATAAGATTGATCTTTGAGGTCGGAAAAACTGACGCCATGCTATGGACCTCTCTGATGTGTCTTTTATGAATGATCATGAAATTTTAAAAAAGATCTAGGTGGAATTGTATTTACTTTTGGATTAGGCATGAAGCCGGAGCTATTCTAACTACAGTTCACGATGGTAATAGCACGTGCCGATATCAGTTTGATCTTTGCGGTCGGAAAAACTGACGCCTTGCCAGGGACCCTTCTAATATGTAATTTATGAACTTTCATAGACTTCAAAAAAAGCTCTAGGTTGAATACATTTTACTTTAAGCTTAAGAACGAAGCCAGAGCTATTCTAACCACAGTTCACAATGGTAACAGCACGTGCCAGTATAAGATTGATCTTTGAGGTCGGAAAAACTGACGCCTTGCCAGGGACCCTTCAAATATGTAATTTATGAATTCTCATAGAATTTAAAAAAAGCTCTAGGTTTGAATAAATTTTACTTTAAGCATAATCAAATGACAAAAGATTTTTTTGATTAAAATGACTTTCAATCAAGCAAGAATTCTTGAAAAAAAAATTGGATCTCATTTGAGCCCGGAAAACCTAACCTGAGACAGGTTTCTTGTTGGAGATCGACCAAAATATTTGCTTCTTTATTAGAGAATGTTTTTTTTTTACTCGGAGGGCTCCATTCGGATTTAAAATTACGACAAAATCAAGCTAGATTTTTTTCGGTATCGGATCACTTATTTCAGGTCGGGCCGACCAGTTCAATTTTGGCTCTGAGAGATGCAAATCAAATGTCAAAAGATTTTTTTGATTCAAATGCCTTTTAATCAAGCAAGAATTCTTGTAAAAAAAAGCTAAATCCTTTTTGAGCCCAGAATATAAAACCTGAGACAGGTTGACTGTTTGAATCTGACTGAAATATTTGCTATTTTATTAGAGAATGATTTTTTTGACTTGGAGGGCTCCATTCGGATTCAAAATTACGAAAAAATCAAGCTATATTTTTTTTGGTAACGGATCACCTATTTCAGGTCGATTTTGACAGGTCAATTAATCCGGCAAAACTTCTTGAATAAAAATTTAAATCCTATTTTAGCCCAGAAAACTTAACCTGCGGCAGGTTGACTGTAGTAGAGTTGACCCAAATATTTGCTATTTTATTGGAAAATGATTTTTTTGACACGGAGCTCTCCATCCGGATACAAAATTACGAAAAAATCGAGCTAGATTTTTTTTGGTATTTCATCACTTATTTCAGGTCGGGTTGAGCAGTTGAATTTTGACTTTGAGAGATGCTAATCAAATGACAAAAGGTTTTTTTGATTAAAATAACTTTCAATCAAGCAAGAATTCTTAAAAAAAAGTTGTATTGTTTTTGAGCCAGGAAAACCTATCTTGAGACAGGTTGACAGTTTCTGATTGACCAAATATGTTTTAATCAAAATTTAACTTTATAAAAAGTATCTAGACATCAAAGATATTTTAAAAAAATTAAAAAAAATAAAATTTGCATGAATACTTTTTATTTGTAAAAATTTGATATCATTAAATTATTTTAAACCATTTTATTTTATTAAACTACTGTTCTTATTAGCTATTATTATAATTATTTAAGTGTTTCTTCATCTGTAATTGTTTAAAAAATTAACGAAATCAAAATAAATATCATGTGTACATATACTCCTGGCATTTACTTGTAAAGATTTAAAAAAATTAAAATTTCAAATAACTCTTCTTAATTTTGTACAGAAACGTCTTCAAAAAATGATTTTATTACTGAATATTCAGCAAAAGTATTTGAAAAAATTGTATCAAATTAACTGTTGAAATTATTTGGAACTAAATTTCTTTGAAAATATTAGTTAGCTCATAAATGATTATTCATTAACTTATCTTATGATTGTTGTGAAAAATTATTATTATTATTATTTTTTTTTTATTTAATGAAAATTGATCTTATAAGTATTTGTTTCAAAAGATTCAGAGTTGCTTAATCATTATTTCTGATTGAAAGCAATGCAATCCTATACTTGTCTCAGTAATATTTCAACTTTCACAAAGCAATAACAATTTTGGAACTCAACAAAAGGACAATCCTAAGGAAGGCTTCATGCCTTAACTTGGGGTTCAAATTTATATGCCGACTACCAGCTGGCCCACGGAATAAGAACGACATTTCTAATTCATGTTTTGACAATTGGCAGGTCAAAATTTTTTACTTTTTAAAAAGGACGATCCTAAGGAAGGCTTGAAGCCTTTACTTAAGGTCCAACTTTATTTGTCAACTTCCAGATGGCCCTAGAAAAAAAACTTCATTTCTTTTGCATTTTTTGACCGTTTGATGGTCAAAACTCTTTTACTTTTTGAAAAGGACTGTCCGAAGGAAGGCTTGATGCCATTACTTGGGGTCCAAATTTATTTGCCGCTTTTCAGCTAGCCCATGGAATAAGAACATCATTTCTTATTCATTTTCTGATTGTTTGACGGTCAAAGATCTTTTACTTTTCAATAAGGATGGTCCTAAGGAAGACTTGATGCCATTACTAAGGTTCCAAATTCATTAGCCAACTTCCAGCTGGCCCACGAAATGAGAGCGACATTTCTAATTCACTTCTTGACAGTTTGACGGTCAAAAGTTTTTTACTTTTTGAAAAGTGCTGTCCTTAGGACGGCTTGATGCCATTAGTTAGGGTCTAACTTTATTTGCCGACTTCCAGATGGCCCTAATAAAAAAAACTTCATTTCTTTTTCATTTTTTGACTATTTTATGGTCAAAATTATTTTACTTTTTGAAACGGACTGTCCGATGGAAGGATTGATGCCATTACTTGGGGTCCAAATTTATTTGCTGACTTCCAGCTGGCCCTCGTAAAAAAAACTTCATTTCTTTTTCATTTTTTGACTGTTTTTTGGTCAGAACTCTTTTACTTTTTGAGAAGGACTGTCCGAAGTAGGCTTGATGCCATTACTTGGGGTCCAAATTTATTTACCGACTTCCAGCTCGCCCACATAATAAGAGCATCATTTCTTATTCATTTTCTGACTGTTTGACGGTCAAAAATTTTTTACTTTTTGAAAAGGACTGTCCTTAGAAAGGCTTGATGCCCCTAGTTGAGGTCGAAATTTATTTGCTGACTTCCAGATGTCCCACGAAATAAGAACGACATTTCTTATTCACTTTTTGACTGTTTGACGGTCAAAAATTTTATATATTTCAAAAAGGACGGTCCAAAGGAAGGCTTGATGCCTTTAATTATAGTCGAACTTTTTTTGCCGACTTCCAGAAGGCCCTAGTAAAAAAAACTTCATTTCTTTTTCACTTTTTGACTGTTTTTTGGTCAGAACTCTTTTACTTTTTGAGAAGGACTGTCCGAAGTAGGCTTGATGCCATTACTTGGGGTCCAAATTTATTTGCTGACTTCCAGATGGCCCACGAAACAAGAACGACATTTCTTATTCACTTCTTGACAGTTTGACGGTCAAAAATTTTTTACTTTTTGAAAAGGACTGTACTTAGGAAGGCTTGATGCCATTACTTGGGGTCCAAATTTATTTGCTGACTTCCAGATGTCCCACGAAATAAGAACGACATTTCTTATTCACCTTTGACTGTTTGACGGTCAAAAATTTTATATATTTCAAAAAGGACGGTCCAAAGGAAGGCTTGATGCGTTTAATTATAATCGAACTTTTTTTGCCGACTTCCGGAAGGCCCTAGTAAAAAAAACTTCATTTCTTTTTCATTTTTTGACTGTTTGATGGTCAAAATTATTTTACTTTTTGAAAAGGACTGTCCGAGGGAAGGCTTGATGCCATTAATTGGGGTCCAAATTTATTTGCTGACTTCCAGATGTCCTACGAAATAAGAACGACATTTCGTATTCACTTTTTGACTGTTTGACGGTCAAAAATTTTTTACTTTTTGAAAAGGACTGTCCTTAGGAAGGCTTGATGCCATGAGTTGGGGTCGAAATTTATTTGCTGACTTCCAGATGGCCCACGAAACAAGAACGACATTTCTTATTCACTTCTTGACAGTTTGACGGTCAAAAATTTTTTACTTTTTGAAAAGGACTGTACTTAGGAAGGCTTGATGCCATTACTTGGGGTCCAAATTTATTTGCTGACTTCCAGATGTCCCACGAAATAAGAACGACATTTCTTATTCACCTTTGACTGTTTGACGGTCAAAAATTTTATATATTTCAAAAAGGACGGTCCAAAGGAAGGCTTGATGCGTTTAATTATAATCGAACTTTTTTTGCCGACTTCCGGAAGGCCCTAGTAAAAAAAACTTCATTTCTTTTTCATTTTTTGACTGTTTGATGGTCAAAATTATTTTACTTTTTGAAAAGGACTGTCCGAGGGAAGGCTTGATGCCATTAATTGGGGTCCAAATTTATTTGCTGACTTCCAGATGTCCTACGAAATAAGAACGACATTTCGTATTCACTTTTTGACTGTTTGACGGTCAAAAATTTTTTACTTTTTGAAAAGGACTGTCCGAAGGAAGGCTTGATGCCATTACTTGGGGTCCAAATTTATTTGCCGCTTTTCAGCTAGCCCATGGAATAAGAACATCATTTCTTATTCATTTTCTGATTGTTTGACGGTCAAAGATCTTTTACTTTTCAATAAGGATGGTCCTAAGGAAGACTTGATGCCATTACTAAGGTTCCAAATTCATTAGCCAACTTCCAGCTGGCCCACGAAATGAGAGCGACATTTCTAATTCACTTCTTGACAGTTTGACGGTCAAAAATTTTTTACTTTTTGAAAAGTGCTGTCCTTAGGACGGCTTGATGCCATTAGTTAGGGTCTAACTTTATTTGCCGACTTCCAGATGGCCCTAATAAAAAAAACTTCATTTCTTTTTCATTTTTTGACTATTTTATGGTCAAAATTATTTTATTTTTTGAAACGGACTGTCCGATGGAAGGATTGATGCCATTACTTGGGGTCCAAATTTATTTGCTGACTTCCAGCTGGCCCTCGTAAAAAAAACTTCATTTCTTTTTCATTTTTTGACTGTTTTTTGGTCAGAACTCTTTTACTTTTTGAGAAGGACTGTCCGAAGTAGGCTTGATGCCATTACTTGGGGTCCAAATTTATTTGCTGACTTCCAGATGGCCCACGAAACAAGAACGACATTTCTTATTCACTTCTTGACAGTTTGACGGTCAAAAATTTTTTACTTTTTGAAAAGGACTGTACTTAGGAAGGCTTGATGCCATTACTTGGGGTCCAAATTTATTTGCTGACTTCCAGATGTCCCACGAAATAAGAACGACATTTCTTATTCACCTTTGACTGTTTGACGGTCAAAAATTTTATATATTTCAAAAAGGACGGTCCAAAGGAAGGCTTGATGCGTTTAATTATAATCGAACTTTTTTTGCCGACTTCCGGAAGGCCCTAGTAAAAAAAACTTCATTTCTTTTTCATTTTTTGACTGTTTGATGGTCAAAATTATTTTACTTTTTGAAAAGGACTGTCCGAGGGAAGGCTTGATGCCATTAATTGGGGTCCAAATTTATTTGCTGACTTCCAGATGTCCTACGAAATAAGAACGACATTTCGTATTCACTTTTTGACTGTTTGACGGTCAAAAATTTTTTACTTTTTGAAAAGGACTGTCCTTAGGAAGGCTTGATAACATGAGTTGGGGTCGAAATTTATTTGCTGACTTCCAGATGGCCCACGAAACAAGAACGACATTTCTTATTCACTTCTTGACAGTTTGACGGTCAAAAATTTTTTACTTTTTGAAAAGGACTGTACTTAGGAAGGCTTGATGCCATTACTTGGGGTCCAAATTTATTTGCTGACTTCCAGATGTCCCACGAAATAAGAACGACATTTCTTATTCACCTTTGACTGTTTGACGGTCAAAAATTTTATATATTTCAAAAAGGACGGTCCAAAGGAAGGCTTGATGCGTTTAATTATAATCGAACTTTTTTTGCCGACTTCCGGAAGGCCCTAGTAAAAAAAACTTCATTTCTTTTTCATTTTTTGACTGTTTGATGGTCAAAATTATTTTACTTTTTGAAAAGGACTGTCCGAGGGAAGGCTTGATGCCATTAATTGGGGTCCAAATTTATTTGCTGACTTCCAGATGTCCTACGAAATAAGAACGACATTTCGTATTCACTTTTTGACTGTTTGACGGTCAAAAATTTTTTACTTTTTGAAAAGGACTGTCCGAAGGAAGGCTTGATGCCATTACTTGGGGTCCAAATTTATTTGCTGACTTCCAGATGGCCCATGGAATAAGAACATCATTTCTTATTCATTTTCTGATTGTTTGACGGTCAAAGATCTTTTACTTTTCAATAAGGATGGTCCTAAGGAAGACTTGATGCCATTACTAAGGTTCCAAATTCATTAGCCAACTTCCAGCTGGCCCACGAAATGAGAGCGACATTTCTAATTCACTTCTTGACAGTTTGACGGTCAAAAATTTTTTACTTTTTGAAAAGTGCTGTCCTTAGGACGGCTTGATGCCATTAGTTAGGGTCTAACTTTATTTGCCGACTTCCAGATGGCCCTAATAAAAAAAACTTCATTTCTTTTTCATTTTTTGACTATTTTATGGTCAAAATTATTTTACTTTTTGAAACGGACTGTCCGATGGAAGGATTGATGCCATTACTTGGGGTCCAAATTTATTTGCTGACTTCCAGCTGGCCCTCGTAAAAAAAACTTCATTTCTTTTTCATTTTTTGACTGTTTTTTGGTCAGAACTCTTTTACTTTTTGAGAAGGACTGTCCGAAGTAGGCTTGATGCCATTACTTGGGGTCCAAATTTATTTACCGACTTCCAGCTCGCCCACATAATAAGAGCATCATTTCTTATTCATTTTCTGACTGTTTGACGGTCAAAAATTTTTTACTTTTTGAAAAGGACTGTCCTTAGAAAGGCTTGATGCCCCTAGTTGGGGTCGAAATTTATTTGCTGACTTCCAGATGTCCCACGAAATAAGAACGACATTTCTTATTCACTTTTTGACTGTTTGACGGTCAAAAATTTTATATATTTCAAAAAGGACGGTCCAAAGGAAGGCTTGATGCCTTTAATTATAGTCGAACTTTTTTTGCCGACTTCCAGAAGGCCCTAGTAAAAAAAACTTCATTTCTTTTTCACTTTTTGACTGTTTTTTGGTCAGAACTCTTTTACTTTTTGAGAAGGACTGTCCGAAGTAGGCTTGATGCCATTACTTGGGGTCCAAATTTATTTGCTGACTTCCAGATGGCCCACGAAACAAGAACGACATTTCTTATTCACTTCTTGACAGTTTGACGGTCAAAAATTTTTTACTTTTTGAAAAGGACTGTACTTAGGAAGGCTTGATGCCATTACTTGGGGTCCAAATTTATTTGCTGACTTCCAGATGTCCCACGAAATAAGAACGACATTTCTTATTCACCTTTGACTGTTTGACGGTCAAAAATTTTATATATTTCAAAAAGGACGGTCCAAAGGAAGGCTTGATGCGTTTAATTATAATCGAACTTTTTTTGCCGACTTCCGGAAGGCCCTAGTAAAAAAAACTTCATTTCTTTTTCATTTTTTGACTGTTTGATGGTCAAAATTATTTTACTTTTTGAAAAGGACTGTCCGAGGGAAGGCTTGATGCCATTAATTGGGGTCCAAATTTATTTGCTGACTTCCAGATGTCCTACGAAATAAGAACGACATTTCGTATTCACTTTTTGACTGTTTGACGGTCAAAAATTTTTTACTTTTTGAAAAGGACTGTCCTTAGGAAGGCTTGATGCCATGAGTTGGGGTCGAAATTTATTTGCTGACTTCCAGATGGCCCTAGTAAAAAAAACTTCATTTCTTTTTCACTTTTTGACTGTTTGTTGGTCAAAATTATTTTACTTTTTGAAAAGGACTGTCCGATGGAAGGCTTGATGCCATTACTTGGGGTCCAAATTTATTTGCTGACTTCCAGATGGCCCACGAAATAAGAACAACATTTCTTATTCACTTTTTGACTGTTTGACGGTCAAAAATTTTATATATTTCAAAACGGACGGTCCAAAGGAAGGCTTGATGCCTTTATTTATAGTCGAACTTTTTTTGCCGACTTCCAGAAGGCCCTAGTAAAAAAAACTTCATTTCTTTTTTATTTTTTGACTGTTTGATGGTCAAAATTATTTTACTTTTTGAAAAGGACTGTCCGAGGGAAGGCTTGATGCCATTAATTGGGGTCCAAATTTATTTGCTGACTTCCAGATGTCCCACGAAATAAGAACGACATTTCTTATTCACCTTTGACTGTTTGACGGTCAAAAATTTTATATATTTCAAAAAGGACGGTCCAAAGGAAGGCTTGATGCGTTTAATTATAATCGAACTTTTTTTGCCGACTTCCGGAAGGCCCTAGTAAAAAAAACTTCATTTCTTTTTCATTTTTTGACTGTTTGACGGTCAAAAATTTTTTACTTTTTGAAAAGGACTGTCCTTAGGAAGGCTTGATGCCATGAGTTGGGGTCGAAATTTATTTGCTGACTTCCAGCTGGCCCTAGTAAAAAAAACTTAATTTCTTTTTCACTTTTTGACTGTTTGTTGGTCAAAATTATTTTACTTTTTGAAAAGGACTGTCCGAAGTAGGCTTGATGCCATTACTTGGGGTCCAAATTTATTTACCGACTTCCAGCTCGCCCACATAATAAGAGCATCATTTCTTATTCATTTTCTGACTGTTTGACGGTCAAAAATTTTTTACTTTTTGAAAAGGACTGTACTTAGGAAGGCTTAATGCCATTACTTGGGGTCAAAATTTATTTGCTGACTTCCAGATGTCCCACGAAATAAGAACGACATTTCTTATTCACCTTTGACTGTTTGACGGTCAAAAATTTTATATATTTCAAAAAGGACGGTCCAAAGGAAGGCTTGATGCGTTTAATTATAATCGAACTTTTTTTGCCGACTTCCGGAAGGCCCTAGTAAAAAAAACTTCATTTCTTTTTCATTTTTTGACTGTTTGATGGTCAAAATTATTTTACTTTTTGAAAAGGACTGTCCGAGGGAAGGCTTGATGCCATTAATTGGGGTCCAAATTTATTTGCTGACTTCCAGATGTCCTACGAAATAAGAACGACATTTCGTATTCACTTTTTGACTGTTTGACGGTCAAAAATTTTTTACTTTTTGAAAAGGACTGTCCTTAGGAAGGCTTGATGCCATGAGTTGGGGTCGAAATTTATTTGCTGACTTCCAGCTGGCCCTCGTAAAAAAAACTTCATTTCTTTTTCATTTTTTGACTGTTTTTTGGTCAAAATTATTTTACTTTTTGAAAAGGACTGTCCGATGGAAGGCTTGATGCCATTACTTGGGGTCCAAATTTATTTGCTGACTTCCAGATGGCCCACGAAATAAGAACGACATTTCTTATTCACTTTTTGACTGTTTGACGGTCAAAAATTTTATATATTTCAAAACGGACGGTCCAAAGGAAGGCTTGATGCCTTTATTTATAGTCGAACTTTTTTTGCCGACTTCCGGAAGGCCCTAGTAAAAAAAACTTCATTTCTTTTTTATTTTTTGACTGTTTGATGGTCAAAATTATTTTACTTTTTGAAAAGGACTGTCCGAGGGAAGGCTTGATGCCATTAATTGGGGTCCAAATTTATTTGCTGACTTCCAGATGTCCCACGAAATAAGAACGACATTTCTTATTCACCTTTGACTGTTTGACGGTCAAAAATTTTATATATTTCAAAAAGGACGGTCCAAAGGAAGGCTTGATGCGTTTAATTATAATCGAACTTTTTTTGCCGACTTCCGGAAGGCCCTAGTAAAAAAAACTTCATTTCTTTTTCATTTTTTGACTGTTTGACGGTCAAAAATTTTTTACTTTTTGAAAAGGACTGTCCTTAGGAAGGCTTGATGCCATGAGTTGGGGTCGAAATTTATTTGCTGACTTCCAGCTGGCCCTAGTAAAAAAAACTTAATTTCTTTTTCACTTTTTGACTGTTTGTTGGTCAAAATTATTTTACTTTTTGAAAAGGACTGTCCGAAGTAGGCTTGATGCCATTACTTGGGGTCCAAATTTATTTACCGACTTCCAGCTCGCCCACATAATAAGAGCATCATTTCTTATTCATTTTCTGACTGTTTGACGGTCAAAAATTTTTTACTTTTTGAAAAGGACTGTACTTAGGAAGGCTTAATGCCATTACTTGGGGTCAAAATTTATTTGCTGACTTCCAGATGTCCCACGAAATAAGAACGACATTTCTTATTCACCTTTGACTGTTTGACGGTCAAAAATTTTATATATTTCAAAAAGGACGGTCCAAAGGAAGGCTTGATGCGTTTAATTATAATCGAACTTTTTTTGCCGACTTCCAGAAGGCCCTAGTAAAAAAAACTTCATTTCTTTTTCACTTTTTGACTGTTTGTTGGTCAAAATTATTTTACTTTTTGAAAAGGACTGTCCGATGGAAGGCTTGATGCCATTACTTGGGGTCCAAATTTATTTGCTGACTTCCAGATGGCCCACGAAATAAGAACGACATTTCTTATTCACTTTTTGACTGTTTGACGGTCAAAAATTTTATATATTTCAAAACGGACGGTCCAAAGGAAGGCTTGATGCCTTTAATTATAGTCGAACTTTTTTTGCCGACTTCCAGAAGGCCCTAGTAAAAAAAACTTCATTTCTTTTTCATTTTTTGACTGTTTGATGGTCAAAATTATTTTACTTTTTGAAAAGGACTGTCCGAGGGAAGGCTTGATGCCATTAATTGGGGTCCAAATTTATTTGCTGACTTCCAGATGTCCTACGAAATAAGAACGACATTTCGTATTCACTTTTTGACTGTTTGACGGTCAAAAATTTTTTACTTTTTGAAAAGGACTGTCCTTAGGAAGGCTTGATGCCATGAGTTGGGGTCGAAATTTATTTGCTGACTTCCAGCTGGCCCTCGTAAAAAAAACTTCATTTCTTTTTCATTTTTTGACTGTTTTTTGGTCAGAACTCTTTTACTTTTTGAGAAGGACTGTCCGAAGTAGGCTTGATGCCATTACTTGGGGTCCAAATTTATTTACCGACTTCCAGCTCGCCCACATAATAAGAGCATCATTTCTTATTCATTTTCTGACTGTTTGACGGTCAAAAATTTTTTACTTTTTGAAAAGGACTGTACTTAGGAAGGCTTGATGCCATTACTTGGGGTCCAAATTTATTTGCTGACTTCCAGATGTCCCACGAAATAAGAACGACATTTCTTATTCACCTTTGACTGTTTGACGGTCAAAAATTTTATATATTTCAAAAAGGACGGTCCAAAGGAAGGCTTGATGCGTTTAATTATAATCGAACTTTTTTTGCCGACTTCCGGAAGGCCCTAGTAAAAAAAACTTCATTTCTTTTTCACTTTTTGACTGTTTTTTGGCCAGAACTCTTTTACTTTTTGAGAAGGACTGTCCGAAGTAGGCTTGATGCCATTACTTGGGGTCCAAATTTATTTACCGACTTCCAGCTCGCCCACATAATAAGAGCATCATTTCTTATTCACTTCTTGACAGTTTGACGGTCAAAAATTTTTTACTTTTTGAAAAGGACTGTACTTAGGAAGGCTTGATGCCATTACTTGGGGTCCAAATTTATTTGCTGACTTCCAGATGTCCCACGAAATAAGAACGACATTTCTTATTCACCTTTGACTGTTTGACGGTCAAAAATTTTATATATTTCAAAAAGGACGGTCCAAAGGAAGGCTTGATGCGTTTAATTATAATCGAACTTTTTTTGCCGACTTCCGGAAGGCCCTAGTAAAAAAAACTTCATTTCTTTTTCATTTTTTGACTGTTTGATGGTCAAAATTATTTTACTTTTTGAAAAGGACTGTCCGAGAGAAGGCTTGATGCCATTAATTGGGGTCCAAATTTATTTGCTGACTTCCAGATGTCCTACGAAATAAGAACGACATTTCGTATTCACTTATTGACTGTTTGACGGTCAAAAATTTTTTACTTTTTGAAAAGGACTGTCCTTAGGAAGGCTTGATGCCATGAGTTGGGGTCGAAATTTATTTGCTGACTTCCAGATGGCCCTAGTAAAAAAAACTTCATTTCTTTTTCACTTTTTGACTGTTTGTTGGTCAAAATTATTTTACTTTTTGAAAAGGACTGTCCGATGGAAGGCTTGATGCCATTACTTGGGGTCCAAATTTATTTGCTGACTTCCAGATGGCCCACGAAATAAGAACGACATTTCTTATTCACTTTTTGACTGTTTGACGGTCAAAAATTTTATATATTTCAAAACGGACGGTCCAAAGGAAGGCTTGATGCCTTTAATTATAGTCGAACTTTTTTTGCCGACTTCCAGAAGGCCCTAGTAAAAAAAACTTCATTTCTTTTTCATTTTTTGACTGTTTGATGGTCAAAATTATTTTACTTTTTGAAAAGGACTGTCCGAGGGAAGGCTTGATGCCATTAATTGGGGTCCAAATTTATTTGCTGACTTCCAGATGTCCTACGAAATAAGAACGACATTTCGTATTCACTTTTTGACTGTTTGACGGTCAAAAATTTTTTACTTTTTGAAAAGGACTGTCCTTAGGAAGGCTTGATGCCATGAGTTGGGGTCGAAATTTATTTGCTGACTTCCAGATGGCCCTAGTAAAAAAAACTTAATTTCTTTTTCACTTTTTGACTGTTTGTTGGTCAAAATTATTTTACTTTTTGAAAAGGACTGTCCGAAGTAGGCTTGATGCCATTACTTGGGGTCCAAATTTATTTACCGACTTCCAGCTCGCCCACATAATAAGAGCATCATTTCTTATTCATTTTCTGACTGTTTGACGGTCAAAAATTTTTTACTTTTTGAAAAGGACTGTACTTAGGAAGGCTTGATGCCATTACTTGGGGTCCAAATTTATTTGCTGACTTCCAGATGTCCCACGAAATAAGAACGACATTTCTTATTCACCTTTGACTGTTTGACGGTCAAAAAATTTATATATTTCAAAAAGGACGGTCCAAAGGAAGGCTTGATGCGTTTAATTATAATCGAACTTTTTTTGCCGACTTCCGGAAGGCCCTAGTAAAAAAAACTTCATTTCTTTTTCATTTTTTGACTGTTTGATGGTCAAAATTATTTTACTTTTTGAAAAGGACTGTCCGAGGGAAGGCTTGATGCCATTAATTGGGGTCCAAATTTATTTGCTGACTTCCAGATGTCCTACGAAATAAGAACGACATTTCGTATTCACTTTTTGACTGTTTGACGGTCAAAAATTTTTTACTTTTTGAAAAGGACTGTCCTTAGGAAGGCTTGATGCCATGAGTTGGGGTCGAAATTTATTTGCTGACTTCCAGATGGCCCTAGTAAAAAAAAATTCAATTCTTTTTCACTTTTTGACTGTTTGTTGGTCAAAATTATTTTACTTTTTGAAAAGGACTGTCCGATGGAAGGCTTGATGCCATTACTTGGGGTCCAAATTTATTTGCTGACTTCCAGATGGCCCACGAAATAAGAACGACATTTCTTATTCACTTTTTGACTGTTTGACGGTCAAAAATTTTATATATTTCAAAACGGACGGTCCAAAGGAAGGCTTGATGCCTTTAATTATAGTCGAACTTTTTTTGCCGACTTCCAGAAGGCCCTAGTAAAAAAAACTTCATTTCTTTTTCATTTTTTGACTGTTTGATGGTCAAAATTATTTTACTTTTTGAAAAGGACTGTCCGAGGGAAGGCTTGATGCCATTAATTGGGGTCCAAATTTATTTGCTGACTTCCAGATGTCCTACGAAATAAGAACGACATTTCGTATTCACTTTTTGACTGTTTGACGGTCAAAAATTTTTTACTTTTTGAAAAGGACTGTCCTTAGGAAGGCTTGATGCCATGAGTTGGGGTCGAAATTTATTTGCTGACTTCCAGATGGCCCTAGTAAAAAAAACTTAATTTCTTTTTCACTTTTTGACTGTTTGTTGGTCAAAATTATTTTACTTTTTGAAAAGGACTGTCCGAAGTAGGCTTGATGCCATTACTTGGGGTCCAAATTTATTTACCGACTTCCAGCTCGCCCACATAATAAGAGCATCATTTCTTATTCATTTTCTGACTGTTTGACGGTCAAAAATTTTTTACTTTTTGAAAAGGACTGTACTTAGGAAGGCTTGATGCCATTACTTGGGGTCCAAATTTATTTGCTGACTTCCAGATGTCCCACGAAATAAGAACGACATTTCTTATTCACCTTTGACTGTTTGACGGTCAAAAATTTTATATATTTCAAAAAGGACGGTCCAAAGGAAGGCTTGATGCGTTTAATTATAATCGAACTTTTTTTGCCGACTTCCGGAAGGCCCTAGTAAAAAAAACTTCATTTCTTTTTCATTTTTTGACTGTTTGATGGTCAAAATTATTTTACTTTTTGAAAAGGACTGTCCGAGGGAAGGCTTGATGCCATTAATTGGGGTCCAAATTTATTTGCTGACTTCCAGATGTCCTACGAAATAAGAACGACATTTCGTATTCACTTTTTGACTGTTTGACGGTCAAAAATTTTTTACTTTTTGAAAAGGACTGTCCTTAGGAAGGCTTGATGCCATGAGTTGGGGTCGAAATTTATTTGCTGACTTCCAGATGGCCCTAGTAAAAAAAAATTCAATTCTTTTTCACTTTTTGACTGTTTGTTGGTCAAAATTATTTTACTTTTTGAAAAGGACTGTCCGATGGAAGGCTTGATGCCATTACTTGGGGTCCAAATTTATTTGCTGACTTCCAGATGGCCCACGAAATAAGAACGACATTTCTTATTCACTTTTTGACTGTTTGACGGTCAAAAATTTTATATATTTCAAAACGGACGGTCCAAAGGAAGGCTTGATGCCTTTAATTATAGTCGAACTTTTTTTGCCGACTTCCAGAAGGCCCTAGTAAAAAAAACTTCATTTCTTTTTCATTTTTTGACTGTTTGATGGTCAAAATTATTTTACTTTTTGAAAAGGACTGTCCGAGGGAAGGCTTGATGCCATTAATTGGGGTCCAAATTTATTTGCTGACTTCCAGATGTCCTACGAAATAAGAACGACATTTCGTATTCACTTTTTGACTGTTTGACGGTCAAAAATTTTTTACTTTTTGAAAAGGACTGTCCTTAGGAAGGCTTGATGCCATGAGTTGGGGTCGAAATTTATTTGCTGACTTCCAGATGGCCCTAGTAAAAAAAACTTAATTTCTTTTTCACTTTTTGACTGTTTGTTGGTCAAATTATTTTACTTTTTGAAAAGGACTGTCCGAAGTAGGCTTGATGCCATTACTTGGGGTCCAAATTTATTTACCGACTTCCAGCTCGCCCACATAATAAGAGCATCATTTCTTATTCATTTTCTGACTGTTTGACGGTCAAAAATTTTTTACTTTTTGAAAAGGACTGTACTTAGGAAGGATTGATGCCATTACTTGGGGTCCAAATTTATTTGCTGACTTCCAGATGTCCCACGAAATAAGAACGACATTTCTTATTCACCTTTGACTGTTTGACGGTCAAAAATTTTATATATTTCAAAAAGGACGGTCCAAAGGAAGGCTTGATGCGTTTAATTATAATCGAACTTTTTTTGCCGACTTCCGGAAGGCCCTAGTAAAAAAAACTTCATTTCTTTTTCATTTTTTGACTGTTTGATGGTCAAAATTATTTTACTTTTTGAAAAGGACTGTCCGAGGGAAGGCTTGATGCCATTAATTGGGGTCCAAATTTATTTGCTGACTTCCAGATGTCCTACGAAATAAGAACGACATTTCGTATTCACTTTTTGACTGTTTGACGGTCAAAAATTTTTTACTTTTTGAAAAGGACTGTCCTTAGGAAGGCTTGATGCCATGAGTTGGGGTCGAAATTTATTTGCTGACTTCCAGATGGCCCTAGTAAAAAAAAATTCAATTCTTTTTCACTTTTTGACTGTTTGTTGGTCAAAATTATTTTACTTTTTGAAAAGGACTGTCCGATGGAAGGCTTGATGCCATTACTTGGGGTCCAAATTTATTTGCTGACTTCCAGATGGCCCACGAAATAAGAACGACATTTCTTATTCACTTTTTGACTGTTTGACGGTCAAAAATTTTATATATTTCAAAACGGACGGTCCAAAGGAAGGCTTGATGCCTTTAATTATAGTCGAACTTTTTTTGCCGACTTCCAGAAGGCCCTAGTAAAAAAAACTTCATTTCTTTTTCATTTTTTGACTGTTTGATGGTCAAAATTATTTTACTTTTTGAAAAGGACTGTCCGAGGGAAGGCTTGATGCCATTAATTGGGGTCCAAATTTATTTGCTGACTTCCAGATGTCCTACGAAATAAGAACGACATTTCGTATTCACTTTTTGACTGTTTGACGCTCAAAAATTTTTTACTTTTTGAAAAGGACTGTCCTTAGGAAGGCTTGATGCCATGAGTTGGGGTCGAAATTTATTTGCTGACTTCCAGCTGGCCCTCGTAAAAAAAACTTCATTTCTTTTTCATTTTTTGACTGTTTTTTGGTCAGAACTCTTTTACTTTTTGAGAAGGACTGTCCGAAGTAGGCTTGATGCCATTACTTGGGGTCCAAATTTATTTACCGACTTCCAGCTCGCCCACATAATAAGAGCATCATTTCTTATTCATTTTCTGACTGTTTGACGGTCAAAAATTTTTTACTTTTTGAAAAGGACTGTCCTTAGAAAGGCTTGATGCCCCTAGTTGGGGTCGAAATTTATTTGCTGACTTCCAGATGTCCCACGAAATAAGAACGACATTTCTTATTCACTTTTTGACTGTTTGACGGTCAAAAATTTTTTACTTTTTGAAAAGGACTGTCCTTAGGAAGGCTTGATGCCATGAGTTGGGGTCGAAATTTATTTGCTGACTTCCAGATGGCCCTAGTAAAAAAAAATTCAATTCTTTTTCACTTTTTGACTGTTTGTTGGTCAAAATTATTTTACTTTTTGAAAAGGACTGTCCGATGGAAGGCTTGATGCCATTACTTGGGGTCCAAATTTATTTGCTGACTTCCAGATGGCCCACGAAATAAGAACGACATTTCTTATTCACTTTTTGACTGTTTGACGGTCAAAAATTTTATATATTTCAAAACGGACGGTCCAAAGGAAGGCTTGATGCCTTTAATTATAGTCGAACTTTTTTTGCCGACTTCCAGAAGGCCCTAGTAAAAAAAACTTCATTTCTTTTTCATTTTTTGACTGTTTGATGGTCAAAATTATTTTACTTTTTGAAAAGGACTGTCCGAGGGAAGGCTTGATGCCATTAATTGGGGTCCAAATTTATTTGCTGACTTCCAGATGTCCTACGAAATAAGAACGACATTTCGTATTCACTTTTTGACTGTTTGACGCTCAAAAATTTTTTACTTTTTGAAAAGGACTGTCCTTAGGAAGGCTTGATGCCATGAGTTGGGGTCGAAATTTATTTGCTGACTTCCAGCTGGCCCTCGTAAAAAAAACTTCATTTCTTTTTCATTTTTTGACTGTTTTTTGGTCAGAACTCTTTTACTTTTTGAGAAGGACTGTCCGAAGTAGGCTTGATGCCATTACTTGGGGTCCAAATTTATTTACCGACTTCCAGCTCGCCCACATAATAAGAGCATCATTTCTTATTCATTTTCTGACTGTTTGACGGTCAAAAATTTTTTACTTTTTGAAAAGGACTGTCCTTAGAAAGGCTTGATGCCCCTAGTTGGGGTCGAAATTTATTTGCTGACTTCCAGATGTCCCACGAAATAAGAACGACATTTCTTATTCACTTTTTGACTGTTTGACGGTCAAAAATTTTATATATTTCAAAAAGGACGGTCCAAAGGAAGGCTTGATGCCTTTAATTATAGTCGAACTTTTTTTGCCGACTTCCAGAAGGCCCTAGTAAAAAAAACTTCATTTCTTTTTCACTTTTTGACTGTTTTTTGGTCAGAACTCTTTTACTTTTTGAGAAGGACTGTCCGAAGTAGGCTTGATGCCATTACTTGGGGTCCAAATTTATTTACCGACTTCCAGCTCGCCCACATAATAAGAGCATCATTTCTTATTCACTTCTTGACAGTTTGACGGTCAAAAATTTTTTACTTTTTGAAAAGGACTGTACTTAGGAAGGCTTGATGCCATTACTTGGGGTCCAAATTTATTTGCTGACTTCCAGATGTCCCACGAAATAAGAACGACATTTCTTATTCACCTTTGACTGTTTGACGGTCAAAAATTTTATATATTTCAAAAAGGACGGTCCAAAGGAAGGCTTGATGCGTTTAATTATAATCAAACTTTTTTTGCCGACTTCCGGAAGGCCCTAGTAAAAAAAACTTCATTTCTTTTTCATTTTTTGACTGTTTGATGGTCAAAATTATTTTACTTTTTGAAAAGGACTGTCCGAGGGAAGGCTTGATGCCATTAATTGGGGTCCAAATTTATTTGCTGACTTCCAGATGTCCTACGAAATAAGAACGACATTTCGTATTCACTTTTTGACTGTTTGACGGTCAAAAATTTTTTACTTTTTGAAAAGGACTGTCCTTAGGAAGGCTTGATGCCATGAGTTGGGGTCGAAATTTATTTGCTGACTTCCAGATGGCCCTAGTAAAAAAAACTTCATTTCTTTTTCACTTTTTGACTGTTTGTTGGTCAAAATTATTTTACTTTTTGAAAAGGACTGTCCGATGGAAGGCTTGATGCCATTACTTGGGGTCCAAATTTATTTGCTGACATCCAGATGTCCCACGAAATAAGAACGACATTTCTTATTCACCTTTGACTGTTTGACGGTCAAAAATTTTATATATTTCAAAAAGGACGGTCCAAAGGAAGGCTTGATGCGTTTAATTATAATCGAACTTTTTTTGCCGACTTCCGGAAGGCCCTAGTAAAAAAAACTTCATTTCTTTTTCATTTTTTGACTGTTTGATGGTCAAAATTATTTTACTTTTTGAAAAGGACTGTCCGAGGGAAGGCTTGATGCCATTAATTGGGGTCCAAATTTATTTGCTGACTTCCAGATGTCCTACGAAATAAGAACGACATTTCGTATTCACTTTTTGACTGTTTGACGGTCAAAAATTTTTTACTTTTTGAAAAGGACTGTCCTTAGGAAGGCTTGATGCCATGAGTTGGGGTCGAAATTTATTTGCTGACTTCCAGATGGCCCTAGTAAAAAAAAATTCAATTCTTTTTCACTTTTTGACTGTTTGTTGGTCAAAATTATTTTACTTTTTGAAAAGGACTGTCCGATGGAAGGCTTGATGCCATTACTTGGGGTCCAAATTTATTTGCTGACTTCCAGATGGCCCACGAAATAAGAACGACATTTCTTATTCACTTTTTGACTGTTTGACGGTCAAAAATTTTATATATTTCAAAACGGACGGTCCAAAGGAAGGCTTGATGCCTTTAATTATAGTCGAACTTTTTTTGCCGACTTCCAGAAGGCCCTAGTAAAAAAAACTTCATTTCTTTTTCATTTTTTGACTGTTTGATGGTCAAAATTATTTTACTTTTTGAAAAGGACTGTCCGAGGGAAGGCTTGATGCCATTAATTGGGGTCCAAATTTATTTGCTGACTTCCAGATGTCCTACGAAATAAGAACGACATTTCGTATTCACTTTTTGACTGTTTGACGGTCAAAAATTTTTTACTTTTTGAAAAGGACTGTCCTTAGGAAGGCTTGATGCCATGAGTTGGGGTCGAAATTTATTTGCTGACTTCCAGATGGCCCTAGTAAAAAAAAATTCAATTCTTTTTCACTTTTTGACTGTTTGTTGGTCAAAATTATTTTACTTTTTGAAAAGGACTGTCCGATGGAAGGCTTGATGCCATTACTTGGGGTCCAAATTTATTTGCTGACTTCCAGATGGCCCACGAAATAAGAACGACATTTCTTATTCACTTTTTGACTGTTTGACGGTCAAAAATTTTATATATTTCAAAACGGACGGTCCAAAGGAAGGCTTGATGCCTTTAATTATAGTCGAACTTTTTTTGCCGACTTCCAGAAGGCCCTAGTAAAAAAAACTTCATTTCTTTTTCATTTTTTGACTGTTTGATGGTCAAAATTATTTTACTTTTTGAAAAGGACTGTCCGAGGGAAGGCTTGATGCCATTAATTGGGGTCCAAATTTATTTGCTGACTTCCAGATGTCCTACGAAATAAGAACGACATTTCGTATTCACTTTTTGACTGTTTGACGGTCAAAAATTTTTTACTTTTTGAAAAGGACTGTCCTTAGGAAGGCTTGATGCCATGAGTTGGGGTCGAAATTTATTTGCTGACTTCCAGATGGCCCTAGTAAAAAAAACTTAATTTCTTTTTCACTTTTTGACTGTTTGTTGGTCAAAATTATTTTACTTTTTGAAAAGGACTGTCCGAAGTAGGCTTGATGCCATTACTTGGGGTCCAAATTTATTTACCGACTTCCAGCTCGCCCACATAATAAGAGCATCATTTCTTATTCATTTTCTGACTGTTTGACGGTCAAAAATTTTTTACTTTTTGAAAAGGACTGTACTTAGGAAGGCTTGATGCCATTACTTGGGGTCCAAATTTATTTGCTGACTTCCAGATGTCCCACGAAATAAGAACGACATTTCTTATTCACCTTTGACTGTTTGACGGTCAAAAATTTTATATATTTCAAAAAGGACGGTCCAAAGGAAGGCTTGATGCGTTTAATTATAATCGAACTTTTTTTGCCGACTTCCGGAAGGCCCTAGTAAAAAAAACTTCATTTCTTTTTCATTTTTTGACTGTTTGATGGTCAAAATTATTTTACTTTTTGAAAAGGACTGTCCGAGGGAAGGCTTGATGCCATTAATTGGGGTCCAAATTTATTTGCTGACTTCCAGATGTCCTACGAAATAAGAACGACATTTCGTATTCACTTTTTGACTGTTTGACGGTCAAAAATTTTTTACTTTTTGAAAAGGACTGTCCTTAGGAAGGCTTGATGCCATGAGTTGGGGTCGAAATTTATTTGCTGACTTCCAGATGGCCCTAGTAAAAAAAAATTCAATTCTTTTTCACTTTTTGACTGTTTGTTGGTCAAAATTATTTTACTTTTTGAAAAGGACTGTCCGATGGAAGGCTTGATGCCATTACTTGGGGTCCAAATTTATTTGCTGACTTCCAGATGGCCCACGAAATAAGAACGACATTTCTTATTCACTTTTTGACTGTTTGACGGTCAAAAATTTTATATATTTCAAAACGGACGGTCCAAAGGAAGGCTTGATGCCTTTAATTATAGTCGAACTTTTTTTGCCGACTTCCAGAAGGCCCTAGTAAAAAAAACTTCATTTCTTTTTCATTTTTTGACTGTTTGATGGTCAAAATTATTTTACTTTTTGAAAAGGACTGTCCGAGGGAAGGCTTGATGCCATTAATTGGGGTCCAAATTTATTTGCTGACTTCCAGATGTCCTACGAAATAAGAACGACATTTCGTATTCACTTTTTGACTGTTTGACGCTCAAAAATTTTTTACTTTTTGAAAAGGACTGTCCTTAGGAAGGCTTGATGCCATGAGTTGGGGTCGAAATTTATTTGCTGACTTCCAGCTGGCCCTCGTAAAAAAAACTTCATTTCTTTTTCATTTTTTGACTGTTTTTTGGTCAGAACTCTTTTACTTTTTGAGAAGGACTGTCCGAAGTAGGCTTGATGCCATTACTTGGGGTCCAAATTTATTTACCGACTTCCAGCTCGCCCACATAATAAGAGCATCATTTCTTATTCATTTTCTGACTGTTTGACGGTCAAAAATTTTTTACTTTTTGAAAAGGACTGTCCTTAGAAAGGCTTGATGCCCCTAGTTGGGGTCGAAATTTATTTGCTGACTTCCAGATGTCCCACGAAATAAGAACGACATTTCTTATTCACTTTTTGACTGTTTGACGGTCAAAAATTTTATATATTTCAAAAAGGACGGTCCAAAGGAAGGCTTGATGCCTTTAATTATAGTCGAACTTTTTTTGCCGACTTCCAGAAGGCCCTAGTAAAAAAAACTTCATTTCTTTTTCACTTTTTGACTGTTTTTTGGTCAGAACTCTTTTACTTTTTGAGAAGGACTGTCCGAAGTAGGCTTGATGCCATTACTTGGGGTCCAAATTTATTTACCGACTTCCAGCTCGCCCACATAATAAGAGCGTCATTTCTTATTCACTTCTTGACAGTTTGACGGTCAAAAATTTTTTACTTTTTGAAAAGGACTGTACTTAGGAAGGCTTGATGCCATTACTTGGGATCCAAATTTATTTGCTGACTTCCAGATGTCCCACGAAATAAGAACGACATTTCTTATTCACCTTTGACTGTTTGACGGTCAAAAATTTTATATATTTCAAAAAGGACGGTCCAAAGGAAGGCTTGATGCGTTTAATTATAATCAAACTTTTTTTGCCGACTTCCGGAAGGCCCTAGTAAAAAAAACTTCATTTCTTTTTCATTTTTTGACTGTTTGATGGTCAAAATTATTTTACTTTTTGAAAAGGACTGTCCGAGGGAAGGCTTGATGCCATTAATTGGGGTCCAAATTTATTTGCTGACTTCCAGATGTCCTACGAAATAAGAACGACATTTCGTATTCACTTTTTGACTGTTTGACGGTCAAAAATTTTTTACTTTTTGAAAAGGACTGTCCTTAGGAAGGCTTGATGCCATGAGTTGGGGTCGAAATTTATTTGCTGACTTCCAGATGGCCCTAGTAAAAAAAACTTCATTTCTTTTTCACTTTTTGACTGTTTGTTGGTCAAAATTATTTTACTTTTTGAAAAGGACTGTCCGATGGAAGGCTTGATGCCATTACTTGGGGTCCAAATTTATTTGCTGACTTCCAGATGTCCCACGAAATAAGAACGACATTTCTTATTCACCTTTGACTGTTTGACGGTCAAAAATTTTATATATTTCAAAAAGGACGGTCCAAAGGAAGGCTTGATGCGTTTAATTATAATCGAACTTTTTTTGCCGACTTCCGGAAGGCCCTAGTAAAAAAAACTTCATTTCTTTTTCATTTTTTGACTGTTTGATGGTCAAAATTATTTTACTTTTTGAAAAGGACTGTCCGAGGGAAGGCTTGATGCCATTAATTGGGGTCCAAATTTATTTGCTGACTTCCAGATGTCCTACGAAATAAGAACGACATTTCGTATTCACTTTTTGACTGTTTGACGGTCAAAAATTTTTTACTTTTTGAAAAGGACTGTCCTTAGGAAGGCTTGATGCCATGAGTTGGGGTCGAAATTTATTTGCTGACTTCCAGATGGCCCTAGTAAAAAAAAATTCAATTCTTTTTCACTTTTTGACTGTTTGTTGGTCAAAATTATTTTACTTTTTGAAAAGGACTGTCCGATGGAAGGCTTGATGCCATTACTTGGGGTCCAAATTTATTTGCTGACTTCCAGATGGCCCACGAAATAAGAACGACATTTCTTATTCACTTTTTGACTGTTTGACGGTCAAAAATTTTATATATTTCAAAACGGACGGTCCAAAGGAAGGCTTGATGCCTTTAATTATAGTCGAACTTTTTTTGCCGACTTCCAGAAGGCCCTAGTAAAAAAAACTTCATTTCTTTTTCATTTTTTGACTGTTTGATGGTCAAAATTATTTTACTTTTTGAAAAGGACTGTCCGAGGGAAGGCTTGATGCCATTAATTGGGGTCCAAATTTATTTGCTGACTTCCAGATGTCCTACGAAATAAGAACGACATTTCGTATTCACTTTTTGACTGTTTGACGGTCAAAAATTTTTTACTTTTTGAAAAGGACTGTCCTTAGGAAGGCTTGATGCCATGAGTTGGGGTCGAAATTTATTTGCTGACTTCCAGATGGCCCTAGTAAAAAAAAATTCAATTCTTTTTCACTTTTTGACTGTTTGTTGGTCAAAATTATTTTACTTTTTGAAAAGGACTGTCCGATGGAAGGCTTGATGCCATTACTTGGGGTCCAAATTTATTTGCTGACTTCCAGATGGCCCACGAAATAAGAACGACATTTCTTATTCACTTTTTGACTGTTTGACGGTCAAAAATTTTATATATTTCAAAACGGACGGTCCAAAGGAAGGCTTGATGCCTTTAATTATAGTCGAACTTTTTTTGCCGACTTCCAGAAGGCCCTAGTAAAAAAAACTTCATTTCTTTTTCATTTTTTGACTGTTTGATGGTCAAAATTATTTTACTTTTTGAAAAGGACTGTCCGAGGGAAGGCTTGATGCCATTAATTGGGGTCCAAATTTATTTGCTGACTTCCAGATGTCCTACGAAATAAGAACGACATTTCGTATTCACTTTTTGACTGTTTGACGCTCAAAAATTTTTTACTTTTTGAAAAGGACTGTCCTTAGGAAGGCTTGATGCCATGAGTTGGGGTCGAAATTTATTTGCTGACTTCCAGCTGGCCCTCGTAAAAAAAACTTCATTTCTTTTTCATTTTTTGACTGTTTTTTGGTCAGAACTCTTTTACTTTTTGAGAAGGACTGTCCGAAGTAGGCTTGATGCCATTACTTGGGGTCCAAATTTATTTACCGACTTCCAGCTCGCCCACATAATAAGAGCATCATTTCTTATTCATTTTCTGACTGTTTGACGGTCAAAAATTTTTTACTTTTTGAAAAGGACTGTCCTTAGAAAGGCTTGATGCCCCTAGTTGGGGTCGAAATTTATTTGCTGACTTCCAGATGTCCCACGAAATAAGAACGACATTTCTTATTCACTTTTTGACTGTTTGACGGTCAAAAATTTTATATATTTCAAAAAGGACGGTCCAAAGGAAGGCTTGATGCCTTTAATTATAGTCGAACTTTTTTTGCCGACTTCCAGAAGGCCCTAGTAAAAAAAACTTCATTTCTTTTTCACTTTTTGACTGTTTTTTGGTCAGAACTCTTTTACTTTTTGAGAAGGACTGTCCGAAGTAGGCTTGATGCCATTACTTGGGGTCCAAATTTATTTACCAACTTCCAGCTCGCCCACATAATAAGAGCATCATTTCTTATTCACTTCTTGACAGTTTGACGGTCAAAAATTTTTTACTTTTTGAAAAGGACTGTACTTAGAAAGGCTTGATGCCCCTAGTTGGGGTCGAAATTTATTTGCTGACTTCCAGATGTCCCACGAAATAAGAACGACATTTCTTATTCACCTTTGACTGTTTGACGGTCAAAAATTTTATATATTTCAAAAAGGACGGTCCAAAGGAAGGCTTGATGCGTTTAATTATAATCAAACTTTTTTCGCCGACTTCCGGAAGGCCCTAGTAAAAAAAACTTCATTTCTTTTTCATTTTTTGACTGTTTGATGGTCAAAATTATTTTACTTTTTGAAAAGGACTGTCCGAGGGAAGGCTTGATGCCATTAATTGGGGTCCAAATTTATTTGCTGACTTCCAGATGTCCTACGAAATAAGAACGACATTTCGTATTCACTTTTTGACTGTTTGACGGTCAAAAATTTTTTACTTTTTGAAAAGGACTGTCCTTAGGAAGGCTTGATGCCATGAGTTGGGGTCGAAATTTATTTGCTGACTTCCAGATGGCCCTAGTAAAAAAAACTTCATTTCTTTTTCACTTTTTGACTGTTTGTTGGTCAAAATTATTTTACTTTTTGAAAAGGACTGTCCGATGGAAGGCTTGATGCCATTACTTGGGGTCCAAATTTATTTGCTGACTTCCAGATGGCCCACGAAATAAGAACGACATTTCTTATTCACTTTTTGACTGTTTGACGGTCAAAAATTTTATATATTTCAAAACGGACGGTCCAAAGGAAGGCTTGATGCCTTTAATTATAGTCGAACTTTTTTTGCCGACTTCCAGAAGGCCCTAGTAAAAAAAACTTCATTTCTTTTTCATTTTTTGACTGTTTGATGGTCAAAATTATTTTACTTTTTGAAAAGGACTGTCCGAGGGAAGGCTTGATGCCATTAATTGGGGTCCAAATTTATTTGCTGACTTCCAGATGTCCTACGAAATAAGAACGACATTTCGTATTCACTTTTTGACTGTTTGACGCTCAAAAATTTTTTACTTTTTGAAAAGGACTGTCCTTAGGAAGGCTTGATGCCATGAGTTGGGGTCGAAATTTATTTGCTGACTTCCAGCTGGCCCTCGTAAAAAAAACTTCATTTCTTTTTCATTTTTTGACTGTTTTTTGGTCAGAACTCTTTTACTTTTTGAGAAGGACTGTCCGAAGTAGGCTTGATGCCATTACTTGGGGTCCAAATTTATTTACCGACTTCCAGCTCGCCCACATAATAAGAGCATCATTTCTTATTCATTTTCTGACTGTTTGACGGTCAAAAATTTTTTACTTTTTGAAAAGGACTGTCCTTAGAAAGGCTTGATGCCCCTAGTTGGGGTCGAAATTTATTTGCTGACTTCCAGATGTCCCACGAAATAAGAACGACATTTCTTATTCACTTTTTGACTGTTTGACGGTCAAAAATTTTATATATTTCAAAAAGGACGGTCCAAAGGAAGGCTTGATGCCTTTAATTATAGTCGAACTTTTTTTGCCGACTTCCAGAAGGCCCTAGTAAAAAAAACTTCATTTCTTTTTCACTTTTTGACTGTTTTTTGGTCAGAACTCTTTTACTTTTTGAGAAGGACTGTCCGAAGTAGGCTTGATGCCATTACTTGGGGTCCAAATTTATTTACCGACTTCCAGCTCGCCCACATAATAAGAGCGTCATTTCTTATTCACTTCTTGACAGTTTGACGGTCAAAAATTTTTTACTTTTTGAAAAGGACTGTACTTAGGAAGGCTTGATGCCATTACTTGGGATCCAAATTTATTTGCTGACTTCCAGATGTCCCACGAAATAAGAACGACATTTCTTATTCACCTTTGACTGTTTGACGGTCAAAAATTTTATATATTTCAAAAAGGACGGTCCAAAGGAAGGCTTGATGCGTTTAATTATAATCAAACTTTTTTTGCCGACTTCCGGAAGGCCCTAGTAAAAAAAACTTCATTTCTTTTTCATTTTTTGACTGTTTGATGGTCAAAATTATTTTACTTTTTGAAAAGGACTGTCCGAGGGAAGGCTTGATGCCATTAATTGGGGTCCAAATTTATTTGCTGACTTCCAGATGTCCTACGAAATAAGAACGACATTTCGTATTCACTTTTTGACTGTTTGACGGTCAAAAATTTTTTACTTTTTGAAAAGGACTGTCCTTAGGAAGGCTTGATGCCATGAGTTGGGGTCGAAATTTATTTGCTGACTTCCAGATGGCCCTAGTAAAAAAAACTTCATTTCTTTTTCACTTTTTGACTGTTTGTTGGTCAAAATTATTTTACTTTTTGAAAAGGACTGTCCGATGGAAGGCTTGATGCCATTACTTGGGGTCCAAATTTATTTGCTGACTTCCAGATGTCCCACGAAATAAGAACGACATTTCTTATTCACCTTTGACTGTTTGACGGTCAAAAATTTTATATATTTCAAAAAGGACGGTCCAAAGGAAGGCTTGATGCGTTTAATTATAATCGAACTTTTTTTGCCGACTTCCGGAAGGCCCTAGTAAAAAAAACTTCATTTCTTTTTCATTTTTTGACTGTTTGATGGTCAAAATTATTTTACTTTTTGAAAAGGACTGTCCGAGGGAAGGCTTGATGCCATTAATTGGGGTCCAAATTTATTTGCTGACTTCCAGATGTCCTACGAAATAAGAACGACATTTCGTATTCACTTTTTGACTGTTTGACGGTCAAAAATTTTTTACTTTTTGAAAAGGACTGTCCTTAGGAAGGCTTGATGCCATGAGTTGGGGTCGAAATTTATTTGCTGACTTCCAGATGGCCCTAGTAAAAAAAAATTCAATTCTTTTTCACTTTTTGACTGTTTGTTGGTCAAAATTATTTTACTTTTTGAAAAGGACTGTCCGATGGAAGGCTTGATGCCATTACTTGGGGTCCAAATTTATTTGCTGACTTCCAGATGGCCCACGAAATAAGAACGACATTTCTTATTCACTTTTTGACTGTTTGACGGTCAAAAATTTTATATATTTCAAAACGGACGGTCCAAAGGAAGGCTTGATGCCTTTAATTATAGTCGAACTTTTTTTGCCGACTTCCAGAAGGCCCTAGTAAAAAAAACTTCATTTCTTTTTCATTTTTTGACTGTTTGATGGTCAAAATTATTTTACTTTTTGAAAAGGACTGTCCGAGGGAAGGCTTGATGCCATTAATTGGGGTCCAAATTTATTTGCTGACTTCCAGATGTCCTACGAAATAAGAACGACATTTCGTATTCACTTTTTGACTGTTTGACGGTCAAAAATTTTTTACTTTTTGAAAAGGACTGTCCTTAGGAAGGCTTGATGCCATGAGTTGGGGTCGAAATTTATTTGCTGACTTCCAGATGGCCCTAGTAAAAAAAAATTCAATTCTTTTTCACTTTTTGACTGTTTGTTGGTCAAAATTATTTTACTTTTTGAAAAGGACTGTCCGATGGAAGGCTTGATGCCATTACTTGGGGTCCAAATTTATTTGCTGACTTCCAGATGGCCCACGAAATAAGAACGACATTTCTTATTCACTTTTTGACTGTTTGACGGTCAAAAATTTTATATATTTCAAAACGGACGGTCCAAAGGAAGGCTTGATGCCTTTAATTATAGTCGAACTTTTTTTGCCGACTTCCAGAAGGCCCTAGTAAAAAAAACTTCATTTCTTTTTCATTTTTTGACTGTTTGATGGTCAAAATTATTTTACTTTTTGAAAAGGACTGTCCGAGGGAAGGCTTGATGCCATTAATTGGGGTCCAAATTTATTTGCTGACTTCCAGATGTCCTACGAAATAAGAACGACATTTCGTATTCACTTTTTGACTGTTTGACGCTCAAAAATTTTTTACTTTTTGAAAAGGACTGTCCTTAGGAAGGCTTGATGCCATGAGTTGGGGTCGAAATTTATTTGCTGACTTCCAGCTGGCCCTCGTAAAAAAAACTTCATTTCTTTTTCATTTTTTGACTGTTTTTTGGTCAGAACTCTTTTACTTTTTGAGAAGGACTGTCCGAAGTAGGCTTGATGCCATTACTTGGGGTCCAAATTTATTTACCGACTTCCAGCTCGCCCACATAATAAGAGCATCATTTCTTATTCATTTTCTGACTGTTTGACGGTCAAAAATTTTTTACTTTTTGAAAAGGACTGTCCTTAGAAAGGCTTGATGCCCCTAGTTGGGGTCGAAATTTATTTGCTGACTTCCAGATGTCCCACGAAATAAGAACGACATTTCTTATTCACTTTTTGACTGTTTGACGGTCAAAAATTTTATATATTTCAAAAAGGACGGTCCAAAGGAAGGCTTGATGCCTTTAATTATAGTCGAACTTTTTTTGCCGACTTCCAGAAGGCCCTAGTAAAAAAAACTTCATTTCTTTTTCACTTTTTGACTGTTTTTTGGTCAGAACTCTTTTACTTTTTGAGAAGGACTGTCCGAAGTAGGCTTGATGCCATTACTTGGGGTCCAAATTTATTTACCAACTTCCAGCTCGCCCACATAATAAGAGCATCATTTCTTATTCACTTCTTGACAGTTTGACGGTCAAAAATTTTTTACTTTTTGAAAAGGACTGTACTTAGAAAGGCTTGATGCCCCTAGTTGGGGTCGAAATTTATTTGCTGACTTCCAGATGTCCCACGAAATAAGAACGACATTTCTTATTCACCTTTGACTGTTTGACGGTCAAAAATTTTATATATTTCAAAAAGGACGGTCCAAAGGAAGGCTTGATGCGTTTAATTATAATCAAACTTTTTTCGCCGACTTCCGGAAGGCCCTAGTAAAAAAAACTTCATTTCTTTTTCATTTTTTGACTGTTTGATGGTCAAAATTATTTTACTTTTTGAAAAGGACTGTCCGAGGGAAGGCTTGATGCCATTAATTGGGGTCCAAATTTATTTGCTGACTTCCAGATGTCCTACGAAATAAGAACGACATTTCGTATTCACTTTTTGACTGTTTGACGGTCAAAAATTTTTTACTTTTTGAAAAGGACTGTCCTTAGGAAGGCTTGATGCCATGAGTTGGGGTCGAAATTTATTTGCTGACTTCCAGATGGCCCTAGTAAAAAAAACTTCATTTCTTTTTCACTTTTTGACTGTTTGTTGGTCAAAATTATTTTACTTTTTGAAAAGGACTGTCCGATGGAAGGCTTGATGCCATTACTTGGGGTCCAAATTTATTTGCTGACTTCCAGATGGCCCACGAAATAAGAACGACATTTCTTATTCACTTTTTGACTGTTTGACGGTCAAAAATTTTATATATTTCAAAACGGACGGTCCAAAGGAAGGCTTGATGCCTTTAATTATAGTCGAACTTTTTTTGCCGACTTCCAGAAGGCCCTAGTAAAAAAAACTTCATTTTTTTTTTCATTTTTTGACTGTTTGATGGTCAAAATTATTTTCATTTTTGAAAAGGACTGTCCGAGGGAAGGCTTGATGCCATTAATTGGGATCCAAATTTATTTGCTGACTTCCAGATGTCCTACGAAATAAGAACGACATTTCGTATTCACTTTTTGACTGTTTGACGGTCAAAAATTTTTTACTTTTTGAAAAGGACTGTCCTTAGGAAGGCTTGATGCCATGAGTTGGGGTCGAAATTTATTTGCTGACTTCCAGATGGCCCTAGTAAAAAAAACTTCATTTCTTTTTCACTTTTTGACTGTTTGTTGGTCAAAATTATTTTACTTTTTGAAAAGGACTGTCCGATGGAAGGCTTGATGCCATTACTTGGGGTCCAAATTTATTTGCTGACTTCCAGATGGCCAACGAAATAAGAACGACATTTCTCATTCATTTTCTGACTGTTTGATGGTCAAAATTATTTTACTTTTTGAAAAGGACTGTCCGATGGAAGGCTTGATGCCATTACTTGGGGTCGAAATTTATTTGCTGACTTCCAGATGGCCCACGAAATAAGAACGACATTTCTTATTCACTTTTTGACTGTTTGACGGTAAAAAATCTTTTACTTTTCAAAAAGGACTGTATTTAGGAAGGCTTGATGCCATTACTTGGAGTCAAAATTTATTTGCTGACTTCCAGCTGGCCCTCGTAAAAAAAACTTCATTTCTTTTTCATTTTTTGACTGTTTTTTGGTCAGAACTCTTTTACTTTTTGAGAAGGACTGTCCGAAGTAGGCTTGATGCCATTACTTGGGGTCCAAATTTATTTACCGACTTCCAGCTCGCCCACATAATAAGAGCATCATTTCTTATTCATTTTCTGACTGTTTGACGGTCAAAAATTTTTTACTTTTTGAAAAGGACTGTCCTTAGAAAGGCTTGATGCCCCTAGTTGGGGTCGAAATTTATTTGCTGACTTCCAGATGTCCCACGAAATAAGAACGACATTTCTTATATACTTTTTGACTGTTTGACGGTCAAAAATTTTATATATTTCAAAAAGGACGGTCCAAAGGAAGGCTTGATGCCTTTAATTATAGTCGAACTTTTTTTGCCGACTTCCAGAAGGCCCTAGTAAAAAAAACTTCATTTCTTTTTCACTTTTTGACTGTTTTTTGGTCAGAACTCTTTTACTTTTTGAGAAGGACTGTCCGAAGTAGGCTTGATGCCATTACTTGGGGTCCAAATTTATTAACCGACTTCCAGCACGCCCACATAATAAGAGCATCATTTCTTATTCACTTCTTGACAGTTTGACGGTCAAAAATTTTTTACTTTTTGAAAAGGACTGTACTTAGGAAGGCTTGATGCCATTACTTGGGGTCCAAATTTATTTGCTGACTTCCAGATGTCCCACGAAATAAGAACGACATTTCTTATTCACCTTTGACTGTTTGACGGTCAAAAATTTTATATATTTCAAAAAGGACGGTCCAAAGGAAGGCTTGATGCGTTTAATTATAATCAAACTTTTTTTGCCGACTTCCGGAAGGCCCTAGTAAAAAAAACTTCATTTCTTTTTCATTTTTTGACTGTTTGATGGTCAAAATTATTTTACTTTTTGAAAAGGACTGTCCGAGGGAAGGCTTGATGCCATTAATTGGGGTCCAAATTTATTTGTTGACTTCCAGATGTCCTACGAAATAAGAACGACATTTCGTATTCACTTTTTGACTGTTTGACGGTCAAAAATTTTTTACTTTTTGAAAAGGACTGTCCTTAGGAAGGCTTGATGCCATGAGTTGGGGTCGAAATTTATTTGCTGACTTCCAGATGGCCCTAGTAAAAAAAAATTCAATTCTTTTTCACTTTTTGACTGTTTGTTGGTCAAAATTATTTTACTTTTTGAAAAGGACTGTCCGATGGAAGGCTTGATGCCATTACTTGGGGTCCAAATTTATTTGCTGACTTCCAGATGGCCCACGAAATAAGAACGACATTTCTTATTCACTTTTTGACTGTTTGACGGTCAAAAATTTTATATATTTCAAAACGGACGGTCCAAAGGAAGGCTTGATGCCTTTAATTATAGTCGAACTTTTTTTGCCGACTTCCAGAAGGCCCTAGTAAAAAAAACTTCATTTCTTTTTCATTTTTTGACTGTTTGATGGTCAAAATTATTTTACTTTTTGAAAAGGACTGTCCGAGGGAAGGCTTGATGCCATTAATTGGGGTCCAAATTTATTTGCTGACTTCCAGATGTCCTACGAAATAAGAACGACATTTCGTATTCACTTTTTGACTGTTTGACGCTCAAAAATTTTTTACTTTTTGAAAAGGACTGTCCTTAGGAAGGCTTGATGCCATGAGTTGGGGTCGAAATTTATTTGCTGACTTCCAGCTGGCCCTCGTAAAAAAAACTTCATTTCTTTTTCATTTTTTGACTGTTTTTTGGTCAGAACTCTTTTACTTTTTGAGAAGGACTGTCCGAAGTAGGCTTGATGCCATTACTTGGGGTCCAAATTTATTTACCGACTTCCAGCTCGCCCACATAATAAGAGCATCATTTCTTATTCATTTTCTGACTGTTTGACGGTCAAAAATTTTTTACTTTTTGAAAAGGACTGTCCTTAGAAAGGCTTGATGCCCCTAGTTGGGGTCGAAATTTATTTGCTGACTTCCAGATGTCCCACGAAATAAGAACGACATTTCTTATTCACTTTTTGACTGTTTGACGGTCAAAAATTTTATATATTTCAAAAAGGACGGTCCAAAGGAAGGCTTGATGCCTTTAATTATAGTCGAACTTTTTTTGCCGACTTCCAGAAGGCCCTAGTAAAAAAAACTTCATTTCTTTTTCACTTTTTGACTGTTTTTTGGTCAGAACTCTTTTACTTTTTGAGAAGGACTGTCCGAAGTAGGCTTGATGCCATTACTTGGGGTCCAAATTTATTTACCAACTTCCAGCTCGCCCACATAATAAGAGCATCATTTCTTATTCACTTCTTGACAGTTTGACGGTCAAAAATTTTTTACTTTTTGAAAAGGACTGTACTTAGAAAGGCTTGATGCCCCTAGTTGGGGTCGAAATTTATTTGCTGACTTCCAGATGTCCCACGAAATAAGAACGACATTTCTTATTCACCTTTGACTGTTTGACGGTCAAAAATTTTATATATTTCAAAAAGGACGGTCCAAAGGAAGGCTTGATGCGTTTAATTATAATCAAACTTTTTTCGCCGACTTCCGGAAGGCCCTAGTAAAAAAAACTTCATTTCTTTTTCATTTTTTGACTGTTTGATGGTCAAAATTATTTTACTTTTTGAAAAGGACTGTCCGAGGGAAGGCTTGATGCCATTAATTGGGGTCCAAATTTATTTGCTGACTTCCAGATGTCCTACGAAATAAGAACGACATTTCGTATTCACTTTTTGACTGTTTGACGGTCAAAAATTTTTTACTTTTTGAAAAGGACTGTCCTTAGGAAGGCTTGATGCCATGAGTTGGGGTCGAAATTTATTTGCTGACTTCCAGATGGCCCTAGTAAAAAAAACTTCATTTCTTTTTCACTTTTTGACTGTTTGTTGGTCAAAATTATTTTACTTTTTGAAAAGGACTGTCCGATGGAAGGCTTGATGCCATTACTTGGGGTCCAAATTTATTTGCTGACTTCCAGATGGCCCACGAAATAAGAACGACATTTCTTATTCACTTTTTGACTGTTTGACGGTCAAAAATTTTATATATTTCAAAACGGACGGTCCAAAGGAAGGCTTGATGCCTTTAATTATAGTCGAACTTTTTTTGCCGACTTCCAGAAGGCCCTAGTAAAAAAAACTTCATTTTTTTTTTCATTTTTTGACTGTTTGATGGTCAAAATTATTTTCATTTTTGAAAAGGACTGTCCGAGGGAAGGCTTGATGCCATTAATTGGGATCTAAATTTATTTGCTGACTTCCAGATGTCCTACGAAATAAGAACGACATTTCGTATTCACTTTTTGACTGTTTGACGGTCAAAAATTTTTTACTTTTTGAAAAGGACTGTCCTTAGGAAGGCTTGATGCCATGAGTTGGGGTCGAAATTTATTTGCTGACTTCCAGATGGCCCTAGTAAAAAAAACTTCATTTCTTTTTCACTTTTTGACTGTTTGTTGGTCAAAATTATTTTACTTTTTGAAAAGGACTGTCCGATGGAAGGCTTGATGCCATTACTTGGGGTCCAAATTTATTTGCTGACTTCCAGATGGCCAACGAAATAAGAACGACATTTCTCATTCATTTTCTGACTGTTTGATGGTCAAAATTATTTTACTTTTTGAAAAGGACTGTCCGATGGAAGGCTTGATGCCATTACTTGGGGTCGAAATTTATTTGCTGACTTCCAGATGGCCCACGAAATAAGAACGACATTTCTTATTCACTTTTTGACTGTTTGACGGTAAAAAATCTTTTACTTTTCAAAAAGGACTGTATTTAGGAAGGCTTGATGCCATTACTTGGGGTCGAAATTTATTTGCTGACTTCCAGATGTCCCACGAAATAAGAACGACATTTCTTATATACTTTTTGACTGTTTGACGGTCAAAAATTTTATATATTTCAAAAAGGACGGTCCAAAGGAAGGCTTGATGCCTTTAATTATAGTCGAACTTTTTTTGCCGACTTCCAGAAGGCCCTAGTAAAAAAAACTTCATTTCTTTTTCACTTTTTGACTGTTTTTTGGTCAGAACTCTTTTACTTTTTGAGAAGGACTGTCCGAAGTAGGCTTGATGCCATTACTTGGGGTCCAAATTTATTAACCGACTTCCAGCACGCCCACATAATAAGAGCATCATTTCTTATTCACTTCTTGACAGTTTGACGGTCAAAAATTTTTTACTTTTTGAAAAGGACTGTACTTAGGAAGGCTTGATGCCATTACTTGGGGTCCAAATTTATTTGCTGACTTCCAGATGTCCCACGAAATAAGAACGACATTTCTTATTCACCTTTGACTGTTTGACGGTCAAAAATTTTATATATTTCAAAAAGGACGGTCCAAAGGAAGGCTTGATGCGTTTAATTATAATCAAACTTTTTTTGCCGACTTCCGGAAGGCCCTAGTAAAAAAAACTTCATTTCTTTTTCATTTTTTGACTGTTTGATGGTCAAAATTATTTTACTTTTTGAAAAGGACTGTCCGAGGGAAGGCTTGATGCCATTAATTGGGGTCCAAATTTATTTGTTGACTTCCAGATGTCCTACGAAATAAGAACGACATTTCGTATTCACTTTTTGACTGTTTGACGGTCAAAAATTTTTTACTTTTTGAAAAGGACTGTCCTTAGGAAGGCTTGATGCCATGAGTTGGGGTCGAAATTTATTTGCTGACTTCCAGATGGCCCTAGTAAAAAAAAATTCAATTCTTTTTCACTTTTTGACTGTTTGTTGGTCAAAATTATTTTACTTTTTGAAAAGGACTGTCCGATGGAAGGCTTGATGCCATTACTTGGGGTCCAAATTTATTTGCTGACTTCCAGATGGCCCACGAAATAAGAACGACATTTCTTATTCACTTTTTGACTGTTTGACGGTCAAAAATTTTATATATTTCAAAACGGACGGTCCAAAGGAAGGCTTGATGCCTTTAATTATAGTCGAACTTTTTTTGCCGACTTCCAGAAGGCCCTAGTAAAAAAAACTTCATTTCTTTTTCATTTTTTGACTGTTTGATGGTCAAAATTATTTTACTTTTTGAAAAGGACTGTCCGAGGGAAGGCTTGATGCCATTAATTGGGGTCCAAATTTATTTGCTGACTTCCAGATGTCCTACGAAATAAGAACGACATTTCGTATTCACTTTTTGACTGTTTGACGCTCAAAAATTTTTTACTTTTTGAAAAGGACTGTCCTTAGGAAGGCTTGATGCCATGAGTTGGGGTCGAAATTTATTTGCTGACTTCCAGCTGGCCCTCGTAAAAAAAACTTCATTTCTTTTTCATTTTTTGACTGTTTTTTGGTCAGAACTCTTTTACTTTTTGAGAAGGACTGTCCGAAGTAGGCTTGATGCCATTACTTGGGGTCCAAATTTATTTACCGACTTCCAGCTCGCCCACATAATAAGAGCATCATTTCTTATTCATTTTCTGACTGTTTGACGGTCAAAAATTTTTTACTTTTTGAAAAGGACTGTCCTTAGAAAGGCTTGATGCCCCTAGTTGGGGTCGAAATTTATTTGCTGACTTCCAGATGTCCCACGAAATAAGAACGACATTTCTTATTCACTTTTTGACTGTTTGACGGTCAAAAATTTTATATATTTCAAAAAGGACGGTCCAAAGGAAGGCTTGATGCCTTTAATTATAGTCGAACTTTTTTTGCCGACTTCCAGAAGGCCCTAGTAAAAAAAACTTCATTTCTTTTTCACTTTTTGACTGTTTTTTGGTCAGAACTCTTTTACTTTTTGAGAAGGACTGTCCGAAGTAGGCTTGATGCCATTACTTGGGGTCCAAATTTATTTACCAACTTCCAGCTCGCCCACATAATAAGAGCATCATTTCTTATTCACTTCTTGACAGTTTGACGGTCAAAAATTTTTTACTTTTTGAAAAGGACTGTACTTAGAAAGGCTTGATGCCCCTAGTTGGGGTCGAAATTTATTTGCTGACTTCCAGATGTCCCACGAAATAAGAACGACATTTCTTATTCACCTTTGACTGTTTGACGGTCAAAAATTTTATATATTTCAAAAAGGACGGTCCAAAGGAAGGCTTGATGCGTTTAATTATAATCAAACTTTTTTCGCCGACTTCCGGAAGGCCCTAGTAAAAAAAACTTCATTTCTTTTTCATTTTTTGACTGTTTGATGGTCAAAATTATTTTACTTTTTGAAAAGGACTGTCCGAGGGAAGGCTTGATGCCATTAATTGGGGTCCAAATTTATTTGCTGACTTCCAGATGTCCTACGAAATAAGAACGACATTTCGTATTCACTTTTTGACTGTTTGACGGTCAAAAATTTTTTACTTTTTGAAAAGGACTGTCCTTAGGAAGGCTTGATGCCATGAGTTGGGGTCGAAATTTATTTGCTGACTTCCAGATGGCCCTAGTAAAAAAAACTTCATTTCTTTTTCACTTTTTGACTGTTTGTTGGTCAAAATTATTTTACTTTTTGAAAAGGACTGTCCGATGGAAGGCTTGATGCCATTACTTGGGGTCCAAATTTATTTGCTGACTTCCAGATGGCCCACGAAATAAGAACGACATTTCTTATTCACTTTTTGACTGTTTGACGGTCAAAAATTTTATATATTTCAAAACGGACGGTCCAAAGGAAGGCTTGATGCCTTTAATTATAGTCGAACTTTTTTTGCCGACTTCCAGAAGGCCCTAGTAAAAAAAACTTCATTTTTTTTTTCATTTTTTGACTGTTTGATGGTCAAAATTATTTTCATTTTTGAAAAGGACTGTCCGAGGGAAGGCTTGATGCCATTAATTGGGATCTAAATTTATTTGCTGACTTCCAGATGTCCTACGAAATAAGAACGACATTTCGTATTCACTTTTTGACTGTTTGACGGTCAAAAATTTTTTACTTTTTGAAAAGGACTGTCCTTAGGAAGGCTTGATGCCATGAGTTGGGGTCGAAATTTATTTGCTGACTTCCAGATGGCCCTAGTAAAAAAAACTTCATTTCTTTTTCACTTTTTGACTGTTTGTTGGTCAAAATTATTTTACTTTTTGAAAAGGACTGTCCGATGGAAGGCTTGATGCCATTACTTGGGGTCCAAATTTATTTGCTGACTTCCAGATGGCCAACGAAATAAGAACGACATTTCTCATTCATTTTCTGACTGTTTGATGGTCAAAATTATTTTACTTTTTGAAAAGGACTGTCCGATGGAAGGCTTGATGCCATTACTTGGGGTCGAAATTTATTTGCTGACTTCCAGATGGCCCACGAAATAAGAACGACATTTCTTATTCACTTTTTGACTGTTTGACGGTAAAAAATCTTTTACTTTTCAAAAAGGACTGTATTTAGGAAGGCTTGATGCCATTACTTGGAGTCAAAATTTATTTGCTGACTTCCAGCTGGCCCTCGTAAAAAAAACTTCATTTCTTTTTCATTTTTTGACTGTTTTTTGGTCAGAACTCTTTTACTTTTTGAGAAGGACTGTCCGAAGTAGGCTTGATGCCATTACTTGGGGTCCAAATTTATTTACCGACTTCCAGCTCGCCCACATAATAAGAGCATCATTTCTTATTCATTTTCTGACTGTTTGACGGTCAAAAATTTTTTACTTTTTGAAAAGGACTGTCCTTAGAAAGGCTTGATGCCCCTAGTTGGGGTCGAAATTTATTTGCTGACTTCCAGATGTCCCACGAAATAAGAACGACATTTCTTATATACTTTTTGACTGTTTGACGGTCAAAAATTTTATATATTTCAAAAAGGACGGTCCAAAGGAAGGCTTGATGCCTTTAATTATAGTCGAACTTTTTTTGCCGACTTCCAGAAGGCCCTAGTAAAAAAAACTTCATTTCTTTTTCACTTTTTGACTGTTTTTTGGTCAGAACTCTTTTACTTTTTGAGAAGGACTGTCCGAAGTAGGCTTGATGCCATTACTTGGGGTCCAAATTTATTAACCGACTTCCAGCACGCCCACATAATAAGAGCATCATTTCTTATTCACTTCTTGACAGTTTGACGGTCAAAAATTTTTTACTTTTTGAAAAGGACTGTACTTAGGAAGGCTTGATGCCATTACTTGGGGTCCAAATTTATTTGCTGACTTCCAGATGTCCCACGAAATAAGAACGACATTTCTTATTCACCTTTGACTGTTTGACGGTCAAAAATTTTATATATTTCAAAAAGGACGGTCCAAAGGAAGGCTTGATGCGTTTAATTATAATCAAACTTTTTTTGCCGACTTCCGGAAGGCCCTAGTAAAAAAAACTTCATTTCTTTTTCATTTTTTGACTGTTTGATGGTCAAAATTATTTTACTTTTTGAAAAGGACTGTCCGAGGGAAGGCTTGATGCCATTAATTGGGGTCCAAATTTATTTGCTGACTTCCAGATGTCCTACGAAATAAGAACGACATTTCGTATTCACTTTTTGACTGTTTGACGGTCAAAAATTTTTTACTTTTTGAAAAGGACTGTCCTTAGGAAGGCTTGATGCCATGAGTTGGGGTCGAAATTTATTTGCTGACTTCCAGATGGCCCTAGTAAAAAAAACTTCATTTCTTTTTCACTTTTTGACTGTTTGTTGGTCAAAATTATTTTACTTTTTGAAAAGGACTGTCCGATGGAAGGCTTGATGCCATTACTTGGGGTCCAAATTTATTTGCTGACTTCCAGATGGCCAACGAAATAAGAACGACATTTCTCATTCATTTTCTGACTGTTTGATGGTCAAAATTATTTTACTTTTTGAAAAGGACTGTCCGATGGAAGGCTTGATGCCATTACTTGGGGTCGAAATTTATTTGCTGACTTCCAGATGGCCCACGAAATAAGAACGACATTTCTTATTCACTTTTTGACTGTTTGACGGTAAAAAATCTTTTACTTTTCAAAAAGGACTGTATTTAGGAAGGCTTGATGCCATTACTTGGAGTCAAAATTTATTTGCCAACTTCCAGATGGCCCACGAAATAAGAACGACATTTCTTATCCATTTTTTGATCGTTTGACGGTCAAAAATTTTTTATATTTCAAAAAGGACGGTCCAAAGGAAGGCTTGATGCCTTTATTTATGGTCTAACTTTTTTTGACGACTTCCAGAAGGCCCTAGTAAAAAAAACTTCATTTCTTTTTCATTTTTTGACTGTTTGATCGTCAAAATTATTTTACTTTTTCAGAAGTGTTCAAACTTCCGAGTTGAAATTTTATTTTCTACATCCGATGGTCGAAAGTACGCACCTTCTGATTCTTCCCTCAGCTTGTATTGCAATATACTATATTTCAAAAATTCATTTTTTGGTCTCTAGTAATCCGATAGGAACGAGGTTCGTCGAAAATTTTTTGTCTCAGCTGTACTTTTCGACAAAAATATTGCTATAAAAGTTTTCGTTTACTGCATCATCATCGCCAATAACCTCAAAATTTTGAAAAAAAACGTGGTTTTTGAACTTTCTAATTACGTTTTTGCTTAATAGTATGACAAAATAACATTTAAAGATACTTTTGTTATACTTAAAAGTTGTGTTTTTGATGACCTAAAAACAGACAAATAATTCAGACCTAGACCGACTCGGGTGTTCGATCAACCAGCTAATCTATCCCCGATGCGGCAGACATCGTGCGCCGTCAGTCACCCATCCAGGTACTTACAGACCGCACACAATGTTGCTTTACTTTGTTGATCGACTAAGGCGTGGAATCTCCGCCCAGGGTCTTGGGGGTTTAGAGCTTGGGGGATAGCTGATGAGTTTTTTCATTGACCTTGGGTGCTCAGGGTTTTGGGGGTTTTGAGCTTGGAGGATAGCAGATCAGTTTTTTCGTTGACCTCGGGTGTCCAGGGTTTTGGGGATTTAGAGCTTGGGGGATAGTCGATAAGTTTTTTTGTGGAACTTGGGCACCCAGGGTTTTGGGGGTTCAGAGCTTGGGAGAGAGCTGATCAGTTTTTTCGTTGACCTCGGGTGCGCAGGGTCTTAGGGGTTCAAGGCTTGGGGGAATGGGGATAGCTAATCTATTTTTAGCTAACTTCAGTTTTATGATTTTTATTTTTTTACTTTAATCTGATTGAAGTTAACCTAGATCAAATAAAAAAAATTATGTACTTTAAAATGTTGGGGAGGCAGTTTAGAGGGGGTTTCCTCAGAAGCTCAGGGGGGTCACCGCACCCCTGATTGTTTTTAGTCAAAGGAACTACTTCATCAATTGTTTCCGGTAACAGATACCACATATTTCAATCATCGGTAATTTAAAGCAAATTGTTTTTTAATTAGCAAATTTTTCGAATTAAAAATAATTTTTGACCTTAAGTAAAGGGATCGAGTCTTCCTTGGGAAAGCCCTTTTTAAAAAGTAAAAGATTTTTAACCGTCAAACAATCAAAATTAGAATAAAGAATGATCTTCTTATTACGAGGGCCAACTGGAAATCGGCAAATCATTTTGAACCCATAATAAAGAGATCGAGCCTTCCTAAGGACAGTCCTATTTTAAAAGTAAAAGATTTTTCACTGAGAAACGAACGAAAATTGAATAAAAAATGAAGTTCTTCTGACAAGAGTCAGCTGGAACTCGGCAAATAAATTTCAACCCCAACTGAAGGAATCGAGCCTTGCTTAGGACAGTCCTTTTTTGAAAGTGAAAGATTTTTGACCGTCAAACTATTGAAAATTGAATAAGAAATGATGTTCTTATTGAGAGGGCCAGCTGGAGGTCGGGAAAAAAATTGGAACCCAAAATAAACGGCCGACCTCTGGGTGGCCCTCGTAATAAGAGCATCGTTTTTTATTCAATTTTCGCTAACGTGACAGTCAAAAAGACCAAGCCAATCTAAAAAGACTGTCCTAAGCAAGGCTCGATTCTTTTAGTTGGGGTTTAAATTTATTTGCCGATGTCCAGCTGGCCCACGTAATAAGGACATCCTTTTTTATTCAATTTTTGATACTTTGACGGTCAAAAATCTCCTTGTGAGTATTAAATAAAAAATACTTGTAATACCTATACAATTAAATGATGTTATTTTACTTTTATAAATTTATTTATGACAACTCAATTGTTGCAATTTATATTCCATCTTTTAATGAACTTTGAAAAAATTTAACAGTATCAAAATTATATTTTCTACTTTTTAAATCAATTTTTTTAAAATTTTTAAAAGTTGTTAAAAAATAGTATGTTATTTGAAACCTTTTTCATACAAATTTTTTTTTAACTTTAGATGTTTCACCTAGCAGGCTTATACGGGACGTGAAAATTAAAAAAAAAGAAATTACGGCAGTTATATATTCTTTTTTTTTAGGTTTCTCGGGAATTGAACTCATGGCCTTCTAGGCATCAGGCTAACTATTATCCCATCGAGCCAAGCTAGCTCCTGTTTGACTGAAATTTATTTTTAATCTTGTTTTCAACTTCCAGTAAAATCATTTAGGTTCAAAAGATTTGCAGCTTATAAATTCTTTTTTTTTAATAGCTGATTTTTTTTAATTACATACTGTATCTTTAATTTATCAAATTTAAAGTAAAAAAAAAAAAAAAAGAAAAATCTTTTCATATATTTCTTTGTTATCACTTGCAGTTTCATCTGTCGCGCTAGTAAAAATAATACAATTTTACTGTGCATATCAAAAATTTTATTATAAATACTGAAATTATTTAATTATTTACATTATCATGATCACCCCCGTACCCTTTCTCCCTCGCAAGCTGCAACGCAGTCCGCAGCGAGTATAGCCTGCAAGCAAACGTCAGAGTTGACGTCACACGGCCCACGGGAGCGCCCCGGTGGCACATGGTGGCACCTAACCAAATTTTGACGTAAAGAAACAGCAACAACCAAAAAACTTACATCGCACGTGTACACCGAACTTTTAATGGTTATGTATATGATACATGCAGATAGCTTTTTTTTTTTTTTTTGAGGTCGCGTCATTCTTTCTTTATGAACCTCACTTTTAAATTATTTACATATTTTCAATCGCTCATTAAAAAAAAAACGAATTGAAAATAAAATATACTATTATAGTAATTATGATCAGCGAAAAATTATGAATCTAAAAATATTTTATAAAAATATTTTTTTAGCTGGTCAACAGTTAATGCAACACGGTGTATGTTAGGTGGTTAAAGATGAAAAATCAAGTAATTAGCAACTACTCGAGTAATTAGCGAAATAATAAAAAAATCACGATTATTTTCAAATTTTGCAATCTCGTATAAGCAAGCCTCGATTTTCAGTCGTAATACCCCTAGTGCTTCAAAATTGTCGATAATTTTCCGACTGTGTTTTGCGGGGCAAGTTTGACAAAAAATCACTCGCGCTTCGCGCTCGTGATTTTTAACCTGTCAACCTTGCCCCCCTCGTTGCTGTGCAAAAAAACTGGAGGAAAATTATCTAAAATTTTGAAGCACGAAGGGTTATTCGGCTGGACTATACAAAATTTTTTTACAGATTCTTCTTGAGATGAACTTACTTCCTGCATAGTACCAGCTCGCAAAATTGCGTTTAAGCCGATTTATGATTTTGTGGGGAAAGTGCTGAATTTAAAATGATAAACGGCTTTGTTCAGCACCCTCTCGTGACAACAAAAAGGATTTAATAAAAATTTCAATGACATAAAATGACATAATTAGAAAGCTGCTGAGCTCAAGACCTTTTTAATGATGTATGATTTTATATGAAAATTCTAATTAGAGCCAAAGTTATAATTTTAATATCTGATCTACCAGCCCACAACCACCTTACCTACACTCTACCCTCCGCACAGACTCGCCTTATCTAACCCGATTTACTATTCTCACCCATATTAAGAACCCTACTAACTATACTTACTTTTTTATCTTCAACTACCTGATCTAATACAATCTTAGCTACATTACTGACCTCACTAATTTGATTTACTTCAAATACCGTATTTTATCCCCCAAATTTATCTCACCCAATCTACGAACAAATCTTATTCACTTTATTCATCAACTCAGTCACTAACTTTAAAGTTTTGTTGAAGTACTTTAAATTTTGAAAAAGCTCTATTAACATTTTTAAGTGCAATAACAAACCCTTCCCACCTCATCTTCCCTTCCACGCTCCTCCCTATAACCTCCGCCTAACCAACCTCATCTACCTTACCAACCTGAAGTATTTTTCTTGTTTTTTTACATGTAGCTTCAATATTATGTTCATATAAATTTGTTATTTTCAATCTAGTTCCATTGCATACACCATCTTTTTTACTTAGATTTCTAATTAACATACCACTGCATTTTTTTTTTAATTTTAGTTCATGGGTAGAAAGCCCGTCATTTACTGAATTTAAGTATTCAATTGGATAATCTAAACATATATTTGAATCAGTTTGATCTTCTCCCTTATGAATGGCTTTGTCTATACTGTAATATGTTTTACTTGGTCCATTTAATATGTTTAATACTTTTCTGTTAAACATTGCAACATTTTCATTTTTCGATTCTAAAATAACTTTGTTTAAATTATTATTTTCATTTATATCTCCAAAAATTTAATAACCAACATCTTTACTTTTCCATTTCATAGGTATTTTGAAATTTTCAATTTCTCTTATTTTTAGTAATAATTTAGAAAAGTTTTTATCTTTACATCTAATATTTTCAGTGAGTTTAAGAATTTTGAAATTTTTCCACAATTTACTGTATTTAATCGTATCTTCTACAATAATTTTTTCATTGCCTCTTTTGACTACAGGAAGGATTTGTCTAAAATCGTCACCTAAAATTATTAATTTTCCTACAAAAGGAAAAACTGTTTTACCTGTACCACCTGCCCATCTTTTAAGTACATATTATTTTTGTTTTTTGTTATTGTATTAAATATATTTTTTTGATCATTATTAAATTTTTCAAACATTTTTTCATACTCTTCTTTTCAGTTTATTTTGCAGTCATAATTTTCAGGAATATTAGAAATATTTTCTAAGCATGGTTCTGGTAAACCAAAACATTTATAACTTAAATTAGAATCTTCGCTGGATAGAAATTTGATTATTTCATTCAAACCTCTATCTTCTGCATTATCTTTGAAATCTTTTATAAAATGTAATTTATATTTATTCCAAATTAAATTACCAAGAATTTTTTCAGACAATAAAAATAATCCGAAAAATTCTTGTAATTTTTTCGGAGTTAAATAGTTTATAGATTCTTCAAAAATGGCATATACATTTTTATCATTTACTATTAGACTCATTTAAATAGCTCCTTCTCTATATGTTTATAAATAATTTTATTATGAGTTCTTAAGTATTCGTGAGAAGTACCACCTTTTACTTTATCTGATATTAATTTTAAGTGAAAACTCTGAATTTTTAGAAGAAACAACATTTATTCTACCTATAGTTTGAAATTTTTTTTAATTTTTCTATCTAACAAAAGTTTTATCATCTAGAAATCTATAGTAATTTGGTAAATTGGCATTTTTAATATTTCTAACAGATCAATTTTATTTAATTCAACCCAGCTGAAAAAATCCATATGGAAATCCGTAAGGAAACCCGTACGGGGACCCGTATGGGTTCCCGTAAAGGACCCCATACGGGTTTCCGATACTGATATTTGGTCAGGGTTTCCGTACGGGTTTCCATACGGGTTTTTTTTTTTCATTTACTTTTATTTTTACACTATTTTTTTATTTATTTAATTTAATATTATTATTAGATATTGATATATTATTCTTTATAAGATTTAATTATTAATAATAAAATTATCGAAGAAAAAAATTTTGTTCGACTGAGATTCGAACCCACGACCCCAGGCATGGCAGGCAGACACTCTACCAACTGAGCCATTGAGCTAGCTTGCTCGAAGACTTTAATTAAACTACTTTAACAACTGTTTTATATTTGATTTTTAACTAGTCTCTCTCAGCGCGCAAACACGAGCAATTGTATTGCATTATCTAAATCTAAAACAAATTTTGTCGAAGCTTCATCTAAATTAAAGGGCTTAACCGACAATAAGTTGTATATTAAAGAAGTTTAATTGAGGTTTTGATGCATGCTAGCTCAATGGCTCAGGTGGTAGAGTGTCTGCCTGTGATGCCTGGGGTCATGGGTTCGAATCTCAGTCGAACAAAATTTTTTTCTTCGATAATTTTTTTCTTCGATAATTTTATTCAAAATAATTTTATTATGAATAATTAAATCTTATAAAGAATAATATATCAATATCTAATAATAATATTAAATATAAAAAAATAGTGTAAAAATAAAATTAAAATAAAAAAAAAAAAAAAAAAAACCCGTATGGAAACCCTGACCAAATATCAGTATCGGAAACCCGTATGGGATCCTTTACAGGAACCCTTATGGGTCCCCGTTCGGATTTTCTTACGGATTTCCATATGGATTTTTTCAGCTGGGAAACCAAGTTGCTAAAGTTGTTTCCCAATTTTTTAACTATTTAATTTTTTCACTATATTATGTTTTGTTGATTTTCTGTATGAATTTCTAAACGTTGTACTGAATTACTACATTTACACAATTCAAATCTTTCTATACACCAAGCTGCTTCTATAGAAAATATTACATGAGAATCTAAAAAGCACCGTTTTGAGAAAAGGAGGACTCAACTTTGAGGACTCAACTTTCCCATCGTAGACTCAACTTTGAGGACTCATAAGTATCTTTTTTATGTGTCTTTTGACCGTGTTTTTATTGATTTTCAATTTTGAGGACTCAACTTTGAGGATCATAAAAAGAACCAGATTATAATATAAAAAAAATTCAAGTTGCTACATAATGGAAATTGGAATAAAATCAGAATTAGATTTTTATTCCTCTTAAAAAATTTTAATAATTCTTATACAGAAGTACATTTCATTTTAGAATTTAATAATTTTTTCTTTTAATTGAAAAGTAACAATCAAATTTATTAACTTTAGTAAATTTAAGCATAAACTTATATTAATATAATTTTTTTAAATAATTTTTTTTAAACAAATTTATTGTTATAAAAATTATAAAGAATTTTAATGGTAACATTTTATATTTTAAAACAACGAAAAGGAGGACTCAGTTTAGGGGACCCAGTTTTCACGACGCAGAGCAAGTTTTGCGGACTCAGTTTTGCGGAGCAAAAAAAGTCAAAATTTAACTGTCTTTTGACCGTGTTTTCAAGATTTTCGTCACAACAATGACCAAGTTTTGCGGACTCAGTTTTGCGGAGCAAAAAAAAAAAAAAAAAAGGGCTTATAATATAGGGAGAAAATCTAATAATTTGACTGCTTCTCAGTGAGGAGCAATACTAATTCAAGTGAACACTAAAAAAACACAAACAGAGGAGCACGCAAGGAGGACTTCGTATCTCGAAAACTAAAAGGAATTTCCTTATAATTCGGCTTCTAATAGGAAGTAAGGAGCAAAAAAACGCAATTTTTCAGTAAAAATTGACTGCGCATCAGGATGTAACTATATAATATAGGGAAGATATAGCTCTAAACTCGCAAAACCCTGGGCGCCCGAAGTCAACGAAAAAACTTATCGGCTACCCCCCAAGCTCTAAACCCCCAAATACCCTGGGCGCCCGCGTTCAACAACAAAACTGGTCGGCTATCCTCCATGCTCTAAACCCCCAAATACCCTGGGCGCCCGAGTTAAACAAAAAAATTGATCGGCTATCCCCCAAGCTCTAAACCCTCAAATACCCCGGGCACCTGAGTTCAACAAAAGAACTGGCTGGCTATCCCCCAAGCTCTAAGCCCCCAAATACCCTGGGGGCCCGAGTTCAACAAAAAAACTGGTCGGCCATCCCCCAAGCTCTAAGCTCTCAGAACCCTGGGCGCCAGAGGTCAACGAAAAAACTTATCGGCTATCCCCAAAGCTCTAAACCTCCCAAATACCCTGGGTGCCCGAGTTCAACAAAAAACTTATCGGCTATCCCCCAAGCTTTAAACCTCCAAAACCCTGGGTGTCCGAGTTTAACATACAAACTTATCGGCTATTTCCTAACCTTTGAACCCCCAAAACCTTGGTCGTAGAGTTCAATGAATAATCTGATCAGCAATCTCCGTAGCTTTAAGCCCTCAATACTCTGGTTACCGAGTGGGATAATTTGGGGCAATAGAATATTTTAATAATTGGGGGTTTAGAGCTTGGGGGATAGCCGATCAGTTTTTTTGTTGAACTCGAGCACCCAGGGTTTTGGGGGTTTAGAGCTTGGGGGATAGTTGATAAGTTTTTTTGTTGAACTCGGGCACCCAGGGTTTAGAGGGTTTAGAGTTTGGAGGATAGCCAACCAGTTTTTTTGTTGAACTCGGGCGCCCAGGGTATTTGCTGGTTTAGAGCTTGGGGAATAGCCGATAAGTTTTTTTGTTGAACTCGAGCACCCAGGGTTTTGGGGGTTTAGAGCTTGGGGGATAGTTGATAAGTTTTTTTGTTGAACTCGGGCACCCAGGGTATTTGGGGGCTTAGAGCTTGGGGGATAGTTGATAAGTTTTTTTGTTGAACTCGGGCACCCAGGGTTTAGAGGGTTTAGAGTTTGGAGGATAGCCAACCAGTTTTTTTGTTGAACTCGGGTGCCCAGGGTATTTTGAGGTTTAGAGCTTGGGGGATAGCCGACCAGTTTTCTTGTTGAACCCGGGCGCCCAGGGTATTTTGAGGTTTAGAGCTTGGGGGATAGCCGACCAGTTTTCTTGTTGAACTCGGGCGCCCAGGGTATTTGGGGGTTTAGAGCTTGGGGGATAGCCAACCAGTTTTTTTGTTGAACTCGGGCGCCCAGGGTATTTGCTGGTTTAGAGCTTGGGGAATAGCCGATAAGTTTTTTTGTTGAACTCGAGCACCCAGGGTTTTGGGGGTTTAGAGCTTGGGGGATAGTTGATAAGTTTTTTTGTTGAACTCGGGCACCCAGGGTATTTGGGGGCTTAGAGCTTGGGGGATAGTTGATAAGTTTTTTTGTTGAACTCGGGCACCCAGGGTTTAGAGGGTTTAGAGTTTGGAGGATAGCCAACCAGTTTTTTTGTTGAACTCGGGTGCCCAGGGTATTTGGGGGCTTAGAGCTTGGGGGATAGTTGATAAGTTTTTTTGTTGAACTCGGGCACCCAGGGTTTAGAGGGTTTAGAGTTTGGAGGATAGCCAACCAGTTTTTTTGTTGAACTCGGGTGCCCAGGGTATTTTGAGGTTTAGAGCTTGGGGGATAGCCGACCAGTTTTCTTGTTGAACCCGGGCGCCCAGGGTATTTTGAGGTTTAGAGCTTGGGGGATAGCCGACCAGTTTTCTTGTTGAACTCGGGCGCCCAGGGTATTTGGGGGTTTAGAGCTTGGGGGATAGCCAACCAGTTTTTTTGTTGAACTCGGGTGCCCAGGGTATTTGGGGGTTTAGAGCTTGGGAGATAACTGATTATTTGTTTTCTGAAGTCGGCATGCCAAGTAATTTGGGGGGGGGGGGGTGATCGCCTCCGTCGCCCCCCAGGATCAACCACTGATCAAAGGTAAGAGTTCACATAATCAAAGAATCGAGAGTTATTGGAAACAACTTCGTTTACATCTTGGTGACTTTTACATAAATTTATTCAAAAAAATACAAAAAGAAAACATGTTACATATAGACAATAAAATTCATATTGAGAGCTTACGTTACTGTTTTGAAAATGTTTTAAAGGCCTACGTATCACTTACCCGAAAAGAATGGAATGAGCACCATATAAGAAAGCAGAATGGAAGAAATGTTCTTGGTGGTAAACCGAATGAGCTGTACGCTTGGCCAGAAAAATTAGAAAAAGTGGACTGCAGAAAACCAGTGAACATAGATGATGTTGAAATTGCCTTGGACAACTACTCAGAGGAACCTCATTTGTGCTGACCATTTTTTATTGAGTTGGTAGAAATCATAATGCCTGGTACTTGCCTGCCAAATACGAATGAAGATACATTTGATCTTTATCAAACAATATAAGATAAATTAACAATAGTGATGTATGAATTACATGATGAGTGAACATAAAATTACTTATTCGAGATTATAAAATAATTAAAATAATTAAAAATGATTAAAAGAGTAAAAAGTTTTTTTTTACTATAGAAAAGTATTTTATTACATTAATATTCAAAAAAAATTTACAGCTGCTTTATAAATAATTCAAAGGTAATTTTTTACAAAATATATTAATGAAATTTAAACACTTTTTTAAAAAAATTGTAAAAATAATATAGTTTTTGTAATCTCTTTATTAATACTAATATTTATTACAGTTCTCGTTTTATTAAAAATTATTCATAATAAACACTTTCTGAAATTATAAACACTCAAAATTCTTGAAGTTCAATTAACATTCTTAAATTTATAACGTAAAAAATTTTTAAAGCATCATAAATAAAATAAATACGCTGAATAAACAATAAATAATCAGGAGGTGACAACGTTGTTAATGAGCCAAAAAGCTTTTTGAACCCTAACATGAGCGTTGAAATACATATTAAACAATAAATAAGTTTTGAGTTGGTAAAACTTTTTTTTATAATATATTTTTAAATTATTATTAAATTAAATTTATTAAAACTTAAATCTCTTAAAAATGGAATCAACATTCTTAAACTTGTATAGTAAGAAAAATAGTAAAATAATTAGAGTACTAATTTGTTTCCTAGAAAGAAATATAAAAACTTTTAAGCAAGTTTTAAACCAATTTTGAGTTAATAAAACTTTTTTTTTTAATATGTTTTAAAACTATGATTAAATTAAATTTATTAACACTTAAATCTCTTAAAAATGGAATCAACATTCTTAAACTTGTACAGTAATAAAGGTAGTAAAATCATCAAAGTACTAAATTGTTTCCTAGAAAGAAGTAAAAAAAAACTTTTAAGCAAGTTTTAAACAAGTTTTGATCATATTAATTTTTGAAGACTTATTTAGCTAAGGTTATTAGAATCGAGAGATATTTAAAAAAATAATTTAACCCAGAATTTATATTGTAACCCACAAGTTTTGATATACTCTAATTTAATTATGTTGAAGATGCAGCCGACACTTTGGTACATCACAAGTCTCTATAGTTGAATGTCAGCTTTTTGAAATATGCTTAATATTTCATTCATTGTAGGTCTTGACTCTGGTTCATAAGAGAAACATCTTTTTATAATTTCCTTTAAAAAAGTTGGAATGGCTGATAAATCTGGGATTTGTTTTTTTACCATTTGTATCAAACCAGTCTTTACCCCACACAGCATTCTCTGAATACAACTCTTTAATCGTACTACCGAATGACCAAACATCACTAAATGTTGTAGCTTTTTGACCACGTAGTGCCAGTTCGGGGGGCATATAGCCAGAAGTTCCTACTGAACCAGCTTTGATTCTCGACTGCAAACTTTGACGTAGATCTTTACATTTGCCAAGACCAAAATCACAAACCTTTGTTAAGTAAGAAGAAGGATTCACCAAAACATTGTCGGGTTTTAAGTCCCTTTGAATGATCACTTCTGGTTTCATTAAATGACAATAAGTAACAGCCATGACAACTTGATAGGCTATTTTATTTTTTCCTTGCACAGATAATTTAGGAACTACACTTTCGTCATCTGCAGAAAATAACAAATCGGCAAGAGAGTAGCCATTGAATTTTTCCATAACAATACAAACTTCTTCTTCAGTTTCACTCATGACTAAAGTTCCTACTATGTGAGGGTGACGTAGAGTTGACAATAATGATACTTCTTTTAGAGCAGCTCTCAACTTTTATGGTTTTTTTTTTTGAGATTGTTCTTACAGCGACTGGGGTACTTCTAAAATTAGCTCCTTTGTCCTCTCCTTGGTCTCCTTTGCCACACAGTCTTGACGAATATAATATCATTACATGGGACACTAGGTAAAAAATATTTATCTTTTCAAGCAGGAATTTTGAATTGGTCTGTCAACTTTTGGTCAGCCATAGTCATTTTATCTGAACTATATTTTTCACATTCTTGTGATGTCGAACTACTGTTGTTTCCACCATCTATTGAGGAATTAGAATGAACTTTGGAAACAGAAATGGATTGATTGTTATAATTATCACTTATTTGAACTTGTGGAGAAGAATTTTTGAAACTTGGATGGTTTATACTTTCTTGAGTTTGTGGGGTGAAAACATTGAAATTTGACCGACTGAAACTCTGCTGAACTTTTGGATTGAAAGAAGTATCGGTATGGCCGGATCTGCTTATTTGAATTTTGGATACCCTTGTGTCAATTTGAGTCATGTTTGTCTTTGTTATTGTTTTTTCTCCCAACTATAATTGTTTTCAGCTGAGCTTACTTTTGAACATGAGAATCCTGAATCTTAAAAAGTAATATTTTCTCCAGCTGTCCACAGACTACCACTTGGAATTGAATCGTTCATATTATTCTCACAATGAAAAACAGATAAGTTAGGCAATTTTGAATAATCTAATTTTGTAGATAACACAGCTAAATTGAATTTATGGGCACTATTACGTATAGCTTTAGCAAAAGTCCAGATATTCTCAAAGCTTACATTTTGGACTGTGTAAGTGTATTGGAGTTCCATCAGGTAATGCCACCTCAAGTGTATAGACTTTTAGCCAGTCTTCGCAGAAAGTTTCAGGTTGAGTAGATACAAAGTGATTCTTTATTAATCTTTGCAAATCTTCAAGTTGATAGTTTTGTTTGCCATTAAGAACTATAAATGTTTTTAAACCTTTCTGTCTAGGAGATTCCCAGTCAAAAATTTTATAAAGCCAAATTAAATGCAAAACTCTTTTAGTAAATGCCGGAATTACTAACTTTGGAACAATTACCGGGCTGGACTTGGCTTCTGAACATCTGCTTGAAGGTTATTCTACTGGTATATCTTCATTTACATTTTCTTGCAACTTTTGCTTTTTATTAGTAATGCATTGCTAAAATTTTTAAAGTATAAATATTAATATTAATTATAAAATACAAAAAATGTAGTCACAAGTTTAAATAACAAAAATACCTTCTTTCCTTCAAACTTTTCATCTTGTTTGTCAGTGAACTTGTTGAGAATATCAGTCAAGCGTTTTTTGCTAACGTTGTTTAGAGTGCTTACTTTTGAACCTTAAAATAACATTTGTAGAATTTATTTTTAGGTTAGAATGAACTGAACGTTACAATTTGATTTTTGTTTTCAACATATAAAAATTTATCACCTTCCAAATTAACATACTGGTAATCAACAACATTTTTTTCCAAGTAAACAAATGTATGATCTGACGCTAAAATACAAACTTCTGAACCTTCAGTGTAACTCAAGTTGCCACGACTAAAATTATTCTCTAAAGTAGATATTTTAATTTTATTTTCAGAAACGTTTAGACTCCTTGAATCGCCGTTATGAAAATTTTTTACTTTTCTTCGATTATCCATGATAATGGTATAAAAGTAAAAACTAATTGTGCACAGTTTTGTTGGTTAGTCGCTCTTTTAACTCGAACTCGCTTAAAAATTGAAGAAAGTAAAGCGACAAATAAAAAAAAATAAATAAAAAACTTAATATAAATGCAGCTTGCAGCACAGAGTTGTGAAGGCAGCTTGCTGCGCAGTGTGCCTGCGAGCGCTGCTTGCCAGTGGCGTGTAGACGCTTCCGTAAAAGGGGCAGTGCAGTACGCAACCCGTTTGAACGCGGTCAAAGAAGCAGCCCAGAGCATGGAATTCATCATTTTGACCCTAAAAAAATTATGACGGATTTCGAGTTGGGTATAATAAATGCTTGCGCCGAGGTTTTTCCAGGTTTCCCCACGAGCTGTTGCTTCTTTCATTTGAAATAATCTCTGTACCGCAAAGTCCAAGGAATTGGACTGCAATGCAGGTATAACGCAGAGCTTCGTGCAGGCAAAAGAGTAAGAAAAAAAAAAAAAAACAAACAAACAAAAAAACAAAAAACCGTGAAACTTTTGTCATTGCAGGTGAAAGCAGCGCCACAGCTCAAGTGGTTGGACGTGCAACGTCGACTAAGACGAGTGGTAGAAACCTATGACGAAGTTGGTGCAAAATATTTTTATATAATCCTAATAAAAAAAAAAAAAAAAATTTTCATTGCGGTTAGAATTAAAGGCAATCGGAAAAATGTCCATCGGAAAAATGGAATCAGAAAAATTTCCGTGAACCGGAAGCGGTAGCATCACGCAAATTCGATGAGTTAAATTTATCAGGTGTGGTGACGGAGTTCAACCAGCGATAGTCGCCGCATATACGCCAGCTGTCACCGTTGGGAACGAGATGGATTGGAGAAGCTCAGGGGCTGTCCGAAAGATGGCAGATACCAGCATCGCACATGCGCTTAAACTCAGCCTTGACAAACTTGAGTTTCACGGGTGTAAGAGGCCGTGCGCGCTGTGCCAAAGGGAGGGCCCCCTTGAAATCATGATTCTTTGATGGATACCGCGGTTCTGAAGGGGAGCGGGAGGCTCAAGACAGAGAACGCGTGGAAAATCCGCGAGAATGCGAGCATACTCACGCCAAAGAGGGACGACTCCTGAAGGTTTCCGTCAACGTGAAACTGCGTAACGTTGTCGACGAGTTGGCGTTTCAGGTCCGGGATTAAATATCCCAGGACGTCAGCCCCGAAAATTGAGTACGGGATATCGGCAACAAAAAAATCTCAAGACATTTGGCGTTGTAGGCCAAAATCGAAGGTCTTACTTATGATACCGTACGTTGTGATCTCAGTACCGTTGGCGGCTTGCAAGGGAATGCCAGGTGATGAATTTGTGACGACCGTATTTTTCGCAATTATCGAGACCTGTGCCCTGAGTATCGACGAGAAAAAGTTGACCGGCTTTCTTATCGGTCACGAAGAGGTGCATAGAAATCAAGCCTGTTGCACGCGCCTCACAGACGCTTGGGCTGACTAGTTTTTTCTCTGCGTAAGTGGTGGAAGATTCAACTTCCTGTATTCTTGGTAGTCCAGAGGATATTTGTGTTTTCCCGCAAAACTTTTCCAAGCTGTGCAAGAGGGGTCACGGTAACGAAGGCGTGCGTCCCCGTACTTGGAATGGGGCATACAAGGACCAGGCTTGCTGTTGACCGGGCTCTTGGAACGACTGCGGCTGCGGAAACGCATGTGATGCCTGACAACGTTTGTAACCACGTCCACAAGCGCTGGACTGTCAGAGACGACGTTGAGGGAGGGTCTAGAAGATCTGAGACTGTAAAGGCCTTCTCGGAAGCCTCAGTCTCTCTGCCGTTGGTAACCTCGGTGTCCAAGGCCATCGCAATGGAGTCGGGAAGACGCCTACTCCAAAGTTTCAAAATTGTGATGTCGTACTAGAACTTGGACTCAAGGAGACTGAACCAAAACTCCGGATTATTGTCCATAAAAGGAACGAAGGACTGATCCCGATCGCGCCGCGTCAATATTTCATTTTCATATTATCACTACAGTCTTTTTCACAGTACGCATCTTTCACCAATAACGCCTCATTCTTATTCACACTGTTCAGTTCCCACCTCACCTGTAACTACTTTTTCCTATACCTCCATTTTTTCTCAACACGAGGTGGAGAACAACAACGACAACAACCTTCGAGTTTACCATATCAATGCTAACTCGCTGAGGTCGCACATCAAACAGATTAGGCACTTTTTTTCAACTCAACCCACTGTTCATATAGTTGCTGTCTCTGAGAATAGGCTTGGATCTCCTGCTGAGGACTCTGTTGTGTCATTCATGAGCTATGTTCTACATCGACATGACCGTGATACTCAAGGGGTAGGAGTCGCATTATACATTCATAAATCAGTCTCAGCAAAACGACTTTGTTCCTCGTCAACGGTATGGACATGCCAGCCCGGTCATCCTGAAAACCTGTTCTGTGAAGTGAGTATGAAAGGGTGTGTTCTCATTTTTGTCAGCGTAATCTATAGACCACCGCATGCTCCATTTCTTCAGAGCACAGATTTTGTTGAATCTCTCAGGGATACGATACATGACTACGGTACAAAGGTGATCTTGGGAGATTTTAATGCTGATCAACTGTCTGATTCTCCTAATGCAGACTTCATTCGCAGATTTGTTTCCTAAAATTCCTTATTTTCAGTGCCTTTTGGAGCTACTCATCACACATCTCATTCAGATACCTGGCTTGACCTGTGCCTGATTGATGTCTTCGATAATGTAGCGACCTACTGGAAGTCTGACACTCCATTCATAGCCAATCATGACCTTATATTTTCTGAGCTTGATCTGAATCTACCTACATCGAGGAGTCATGAATTTTAATTTAGAGACTCTAAGTCTGTCAACCAGGAAGTATTGAATGAGTACTTGGGAAAATTTGATTGGTCGGTGATCACAGATGCTGGGTCCTCCTTGGAGCAAAAATTAGACTGCCTCTATGCCAATCTTCATTCAGCTCTTGACTATGTTGCTCCTCTTAAAACAATTAACACAAAAAAAAATCAGCATCCCTGTTTTACCTCTTACCATCGTTCCCTCATTGCTGGAAGGGACCGTTCATATAAACGTTACAAAAGTTCTAAGCTGGACCTCGAACTCTATCTATACAGTCAACCACGTGATTTTGCACAGCAGCAGATTGAAACTGCGGGGTTGGACTTCTATTGGCACTGTTTGAAAAGGCTGACTGATCCTCAACAAATCTGGAAGGAACTTAGACACCCTGGCATATCACCTTGTCCTGACACTAATCTTGCTGATTTCTCTGCGGAGGAGCTCAATGCCTACTTCGCCTCAATATCCTTTGATTCTATAGCACCTGAACTCTCTCATTTCCTAGATACTCTGAGAGAGAATGGGAGTAATGATCGCTTTGCTTTTTCCTCTATTACACTAGAGAATGTTATCTAAGCTGTTGAACGATCTACGTCTCAGGCAACTGGCGTTGACCATCTTCCACAGAGCTTTATTAAATCATCACTTCAAACTATTTAAAAAAAATCACAGCCCTATTACTGTTCAACTCCAAGGCTTTTGACTCAGTCTGTCATACTCCCTTGCTAAAGAAGCTTCACTCATTTGGTTTCTCCAATGGAGTCTTGCGTTGGATTGCGTCATATCTCTTGGGTCGGTCGCAAGCAGTAAGGGTAGAGGATGTAAACAGTTCTTTTCGTCATCTTAATAAGGGTGTCCCACAAGGCTCGGTCTTGGGCCCTCTAATCTTTACTCTGTTCGTGGTAGACATTGCTCTGGGCCTTGATCCTGGCATATGTCATGTGACTTATGCGGACGACCTGCAGGTTTACGAACAGGGCCATTTTGCTGATCTGCAAGTCATTCTTGACAGATTGAGCTGAATTGCAGGGCATCCTGCAAACTGGGCTTCTGAGAATCACTTGGGGCTCAACGTTAGTAAGACCAAAGCCATGATTCTTGAGACATCAAGGTTTGTGAACAGATTTGCTGACCTAGGTATATTGATTGGTTGCACTTTGGGCGCTCATGTATCCCATTTGTTTCCTCTGTAGATAGCTTGGGAATGATGTTCGATTCAAAACTGATCTGGAAAGAGCATGTCGCTTGTATCTGTAAACGTGCCAATACCTTCTCCATTTGAGACGCAGTATTACTGTTGAGCTGAAATGTCACCTTGCTCCTCTTTTCTACAGTAGATTATTGCTCGGTTGAAAATTTAATTATTTTTATTTTATTTTTAAATCAAAACAAAAAGTTAAAAAAAAATAGTTATTTAAATCATCTAAAATAAAACACGAAAATAAAATACATACTAAGAATAGTTTATACAGAAATATATTTAATTTTATTTTTGAATATTTTTTATTTTACGCGTGCCAAATTCGTTTTACCTTTTTGACTTTCAAGTATATTTATAAAATGCTCAATCAAAATCGGATATTTACCTAAATACATCTTTTTTTATACATACAAGTACTTTGAATGACAAAAAATAAAATTTAACTATATGTAAATTTAAATTTCAAGATATTTATATCAGTCTTATAGCCTAACCATTTAGCCTTTATAGAATCCTTTGTTGAATCTTCCTTTAATGAGGCTGGTTAGAAAAAATAGCTGTGGTGCTAGTAGCCTCATTGAAAGTATATGATCTAAAACCGACACAAGAAAGCGACACCTCACACCACGATATAAAGATATGTATGTGTGTGTGGGTGTGTGCATATATATATATAGTATCTAATGTCGCCTAGAATATAGCAACCCTAGGAGAAATATGTTTTATTCATTTATAAAACAAATAAAAATAAAAACTACAGCTATAGTAGCAGTATATATATCTCCTGGAAAAAGTATAGATAAAAAAAATTTCTGAAAGATGTAGAGAGAAAATAGAAAACTTAAATTAAATACTCCTCTTTATAAATACCATAATATTAAAATTGATGAAAACTAAAAAAAAAAAAAAAAAAAAAAATACTTATATTAACTGAAACAAAAATGAAAAATAACACAGTACAACAAAATGAAAAAAATTTTCTGTACCAGAAACAAGATATGCATAGTCCGATGCGTTTTGACCTCCTGAACACGAATCCGGAGTCCGTTTTTTATTTCATGGTATAGTTTTTTTTTTTAATCGCAAAAAAACCATAAAAAACGCAAAAAACAACATTTTTTCAATTTTTCACAAGTTTCATTTACGTGAGAAACGTAAAATAGTAATGTTTAAAGGTTATTGAGTGATGCCAGGTGTGTATTTGAACCTCCCAAAGAGAACCCTGCAGTGCGTTTTTTACAAAGGTGCATATGTTTTTTTATCCATGCAATTTTTAAGAAATAAGAAAAAAAAGAAAAATTTCAACCTTTTTACCAGTGCTTGGCGTACTTAAAGCTTGTTTATGGTCGAAAATTTTTCTATCGTGCGAAAAAGGAGTACATATTTCGATGTAATTTTTTCTCCCAAACACGATGACGCTTTCGGTTTTTTACTACGATGCATGGCTTTTTTTTAAATCGCGAAAAACTGCAAAAAACTGCAAAAATGAGGGGAAAAATCGTTACTTTTTTAAACTTGAGCAGCTCTGTGATCGAGTTTTTTAATTTTTTGATCGGTCAGAAATACATATTTCGATGTAATTTTTTCTCCCAAACACGATGACGCTTTCGGTTTTTTACTACGATGCATGGCTTTTTTTTAAATCATGAAAAACTGCATAAAAGTGGGTAGGAATCTGTGTTGTGTTTTTTACAAATTTTGTGTTCAATGAAAAAAAATTATAATATGCAGATAAAGAAAATTAATAAAACTGTAAAACTTTGATTGGGTCAAACTTATTCTCTATTCTTTAAACTTATTTAAAGTTCTCTGATGTTACACTCGTAAAAATTCTAAACACAATGTTGGTTTATTTTTAGAAATTCTACAGTTTGTTTACGTGTTTACATGACGATATAAACAATGCCGCTAAACTTTCAATTCCTAGAAGTGCACCCGGTCAAATTTCCATAACGTGAAAACGCCGGTGCCTATCGCTTATCAGTCTACAATCATCATTCAAGGTAGTGAGAGCTCGGTGCTTCAACCTGTCTGTCTAAATAATTTCATCTGCGCCTACCACTTTTTTTTAACTACGCCTGCCTAGTGCTAACACTAACTAATTAGATGTATTAAAATCTCTATTTGTCGTAATGTCGGTCTGTAAAAAATCAGAATCCAGTTTAGGCTCTAGCTCAGCAGAGCTTGAAGTTAGTAATGATTCTGAGCACACGTGTAATAAATCGCCAGACTCTTTTTGTTTTACGTGTGGGGAATTTATAAAAAACTCTAATAGTTGCAGAAAAATAAGCGAATCACAATTGACTATTTACAAATCGTATTTCAGTGTAACCAAAGTGAATAAAAATTAATTTGTCCCCAGTATAATCTGCAATAAGTGTCGTGTTATTTTGCATGATTGGAATCAAAATAAGTCAAGATTTTTTAATTTTTCATCCCCTATGATTTGGTGTGTACCAACCAGTCGAGAAGATTGCTACTTTTGCATGACCGAAATAAAAGGTGTGATTTTCTTTAATTCTTTATTACAAGTAAATTTACGATAATATTTCATAAGTTTTACGATTGTGAGTGTTTAAAGTGATTTTTTATTTCTGTTGTGAGTACAAGTTAGGCTATGAAATAAAAAAAAGACGAGACTTGAGTTTAGTCTAGATTTAGGTTGCGAAAAATTTTACGTTTCTTCGTCTTGACTAAACTTTTACAAAATTATAATTTGTTCACAATTATGTAAATTTAAATTTATTTTTTCTACTTTATGAATAACTTTTATTTGACTCTTAAGAATGTAAGCTTTTTTTTTAAACAGAATATAGTCGTCGTACAAGCATTAGCTAAAATAAATTTTGAATCAAGACTTTAATTCAGTCAAGACCAATGAAATATCAACTCTTGTGAAACCTTAGTAGGAGCGTTATTGATGTGAAAATATGCCTTACTTCGACTTTTCCCCATTTCAATAAAAATTACAATTTTTGTCGAACACGTTAGACGAAATATGCCAGTATACGAGCGTTTTTTACTATTAATCATAAGAGTGGGTCTTTCAAATGATTTTTCAGCAAAGAATACTACTTAAAACTTTTACATCAAATCATCAAATCTACTCTATCATGAAAAATCACTCCAGATTCATTAAATAAAATTGTAAAAAGTTATTTCTGAATAGTTTTTTTCAAAACTTGCACTCTTCGATAAAAAGTTATTTGAAACTTAGATAAAGCAAAAAACACTTTTCTTTAGATTTACATAGAAAAATATTTTTTTAACGAGGCCTGCATATTTATTATTTTTATATGTAAAAAATAGCCGATCTAATTGGCAGAAAGTTTAACTTGATTCCGAATCTATTTGAAATATCAGTGAAATCAAATAAATTATTAAGCAAGAAATGAATAAGTTACTGCATTCATATAATAAATCTAGAATTTTAAATTTTACTTAAAATTAGCTTTTAATGTTGATAAATAAAAAAAAACACATTCAAAGACTGGTATTTCTTGCATTTTAAAATGCTTAAATAAAATATTCCTTTCAGGGTTCACCAGATAAATTTTTTTCAAACTAATAAAAAACTTTTCAGGTTTTGGTCGATCTTTAAAAGTTGCTTACGCTTCAGTTTCCACCGTACAAAATAAAATAAGTATCGGTTTTGAATCAAACTCTGCAGCTGATATGGCTACTACTTCAATGGAAACAGGTTCTGATTTTGCTTATAATACTTCCACGGAAATAGATTCAATCGAAAACTCAAGTAATGGTGAATCAGTCATGGAAATAGATTCAATCGAAAACTCAACTAATGGTGAAACAGTTAATCATAACCTGGAGAGATTGAGTGAGAGCACGGATAAAACTACTTCAGAAAGCGAAATTGAGGCTGATGAACCTGAAGACGATACTACTTGCAGTACTGAAAGTGATACTGATGAAAGTGAAAATGAGAGAGATGAAACTGGAACTAGTGAAGTATCGTCCGATGACAGTGATGACAGTTATAGAGTATCCCGTTATACCTCAAAAAAAAATCCTGAATTAACTGATGGAACTCCTGAAAAATTTGACCAGAGTGAATTAAGTGATTTAATTCGAACCTTTGACATTTAACTGAGTTTTTGTCTACTTGATGGAAATTCAGCATCGAATTAGATAAAATAAATAAATAACAACAATTTAGTTACTATTTAAAATTTCCACTTTTATTTTAAAAATTATGACGATCGTTTCGACACACAGTGTCTTCATCAGATATTGAGTATAAACTGATTCGATACAAATTAGAAATCTAAAGAGTTAGTTACAAAAACAAATTCATAAGTATGAGTAATGTATACAGATCCAAAGAGTACATACATAGAAAACAAAACAAAACAAAACATATCATATAATAACATACACGTGCAAAGGTAATATACAAGCAGAGTTTTATGAATACTAAATGTGAATGTAAATCTCACTTAAAAAGATAAAGGTTTAATAACGGCGATGAATTCAAATCTGTCTATTCGTTCAAAAGTCTGTCACTGTATCTAAATTTATTTATTTCCATAGCCTCAAAATAATCCAAAAGTTTACTTTTATTCATTATGTGCAAGGTCTCAAAATCATAATCAAAATCATGTGCTTCTGATAAAACATGAATTGCATACTTTGATTCATTAATCCTGTATTTAAAATGCTCGTCCATCCTAGCTTGAAAAGCGCGGCCAGTCTGACCTATGTAGATCTTATCACATGATCCGCATGTAAGTTTCTAAACGCCAGACTTGTGATTTTTGCAAACTTTATCTTTATTATTTTTGATCTGTCGGCTTAGGGAGTTCGCGGGTTTGAAAGATATCATAAAATCAAGATGGGGAATCGATTTTTTATAAAATCGAGCAACTTTATCGGATAGATCTCCAATATAAGGTAAACTGAAAAAAGTAGTAGTGTCAGTGTTAAATTTTCTATTCGGAAAAACTTCATCTATAGTCAATTTATAATTTTTCTTCCTTATTAAAGTATCAACCAAATCAACCTTATAACCGTTGTTAACAGCGATTTGACGAATAAAATTCAGTTCTTTGTCATAATTTTTATCGGATAAAGCAGTCGTTAAAAGTCTATGAATGTAGGCATGGAAAGCAGATAATTTTTGAGCAAAAGTATGTTGAGATGAAACATGTATAGCTATATCAGTATGTGTAGGCTTGTGAAAAATACTAAAATCAAATTTATTATCCATGCTAGCAATAGTCAGATCTAGAAAATTAATCGAACTGTCATTCTCAATTTTAACTGTAAATTCTATCTTTCCATGCAAACTATTCATAAATTTTAAAAATAACGCAAGCTGCCTGTCTGTTCCTGTGAAAAATACTAATATGTCGTCTACATATCTAAACCAGAATAAACAAAGTTTACTGAGTGTGTTAGAGTGTATTTTCGACTCTATGTCGTCCATAAAAATTTCCGCTAAAATCGGGCTTAATGGATTACCCATCATCAAGCCTTCTCTGGAAGAGTAAAAATTACCATCAAACTGTAAGTAATCCTGGCCTAAACATAGCTTAAGTTCTATCAACAATTCACCGGAAATGTTAGGATCTACATTTTTCAGCAATTCTTTAGTTAATAAGATTGCTTCAACAGGAGGGACACTAGGGAACAGATTTCTTACATCGAACGACAGCAACCTACCTTTACTTGGAATTTTGAGATCTCTCAGTTTCTCTATAAGTTGAGTAGAGTTTTTAATGCTGTATTTAGGACGGAAATTAATATATCTATTCAAAGCTACGAGAAGTTCCTTCGAGAGTTTGTATAAAGGAGCAGTGACAAAAGATACTACAGGACGGATGGGATAATTATTTTTATGCAATTTAATGAAAGAATATAATTTAGGTGGTTGAGGGTTCATAGAAGCTACTTTTTTATCAAACAAGTTGCTCACACATAAAAAATCTTTAATTTCTTTCTGAAAAATATCAGTCGGGTCTTTAAGTAGTTGAACGAAATTTTTGTTATTCAAGAAGTCTAAAGTCTTAGTTCTATATTCCAAACCGGATAGGGCAATGACCGTTTTCCCCTTATCCGCCCGAGTGAAAACAATATCATTAACAGTAGCTTTCCTCCTGATATATTTTACAACTGTATTTTCAAAATTGAACTGACTATTCCTACCTTTATTTTTATTTTTATTATTATCCTTACTTGCATTCGAATATTTTAGAATCAAATTAGTCAATTCATGTTTTTTAGATCCTAACATTTCCGGTGAATTGTTGATAGCTCTTAAGCTATGTTTAGGCCAGGATTACTTACAGTTTGATGGTAATTTTTACTCTTCCAGAGAAGGCTTGATGATGGGTAATCCATTAAGCCCGATTTTAGCGGAAATTTTTATGGACGACATAGAGTCGAAAATACACTCTAACACACTCAGTAAACTTTGTTTATTCTGGTTTAGATATGTAGACGACATATTAGTATTTTTCATAGGAACAGACAGGCAGCTTGCGTTATTTTTAAAATTTATGAATAGTTTGCATAGAAAGATAGAATTTACAGTTGAAATTGAGAATGACAGTTCGATTAGTTTTCTAGATCTGACTATTGCTAGCATGGATAATAAATTTGATTTTAGTATTTTTCACAAGCCTACACATACTGATATAGCTATACATGTTTCATCTCAACATACTTTTGCTCAAAAATTATCCGCTTTCCATGCCTACATTCATAGACTTTTAACGACTGCTTTATCCGATAAAAATTATGACAAAGAACTGAATTTTATTCGTCAAATCGCTGTTAACAACGGTTATAAGGTTGATTTGGTTGATACTTTAATAAGGAAGAAAAATTATAAATTGACTATAGATGAAGTTTTTCCGAATAGAAAATTTAACACTGACACTACTACTTTTTTCAGTTTACCTTATATTGGAGATCTATCCGATAAAGTTGCTCGATTTTATAAAAAATCGATTCCCCATCTTGATTTTATGATATCTTTCAAATCCGCGAACTCCCTAAGCCGACAGATCAAAAATAATAAAGATAAAGTTTGCAAAAATCACAAGTCTGGCGTTTAGAAACTTACATGCGGATCATGTGATAAGATCTACATAGGTCAGACTGGCCGCGCTTTTCAAGCTAGGATGGACGAGCATTTTAAATACAGGATTAATGAATCAAAGTATGCAATTCATGTTTTATCAGAAGCACATGATTTTGATTATGATTTTGAGACCTTGCACATAATGAATAAAAGTAAACTTTTGGATTATTTTGAGGCTATGGAAATAAATAAATTTAGATACAGTGACAGACTTTTGAACGAACAGACAGATTTGAATTCATCGCCGTTATTAAACCTTTATCTTTTTAAGTGAGATTTACATTCACATTTAGTATTCATAAAACTCTGCTTGTATATTACCTTTGCACGTGTATGTTATTATATGATATGTTTTGTTTTGTTTTGTTTTCTATGTATGTACTCTTTGGATCTGTATACATTACTCATACTTATGAATTTGTTTTTGTAACTAACTCTTTAGATTTCTAATTTGTATCGAATCAGTTTATACTCAATATCTGATGAAGACACTGTGTGTCGAAACGATCGTCATAATTTTTAAAATAAAAGTGGAAATTTTAAATAGTAACTAAATTGTTGTTATTTATTTCTTTTATCTAACCTTTGACATACCAAAAATTGGAGCTGAATTGTTTTCTAAAAAATTGAAAGAAAAAAATTTGCTCGAAAAAGGTGCTAAAGTAACATTATACCGAAAAAGAGAAAATGAACTGAGTAAGTACTTCACTAATGATGATCAAAATTCTCTAGCTTACTGTATTGATGTGAAAGGATTGATGGATAAACTAATGCTGAATGTTTATCTAGATTCAGAGTGGAGACTCTTTATAGACTCTTCAATAAGCAGTCTCAAAGCGGTTTTGTTGCACAATGGCAATAAGTACGCATCTGTGCCGATTGCTTATTCAACAAAACTGAAAGAAACATACGAAACTTTGAAAATACTTTTCGAGTTTATTCAGTATCAAAAACACCAATGGGGCATCTGTGGCGACTTTAAAGTAATCTCATTAGTTTTAGGGCAGCAATTAGGGTTTACAAGTTTTCCTTGCTTCTTGTGTTTGTGGAACAGCAGAGATCGAGAAAATCACAATCATCATCATTAAAATCATGTAGAATTTCTAAAAAAAAACCAACGTTGTGTTTAGAATTTTTACGAGTGTAACATCAGAGAACTTTAAATAAGTTTAAAGAATAGAGAATAAGTTTGACCCAATCAAAGTTTTGCAGTTTTATTATTTTCTTTATCTGCATGTTATAATTTTTTTTCATCGAACACAAAATTTGTAAAAAAACACAACACAGATTCCTACCCACTTTTATGCAATTTTTCGCGATTTTAAAAAAAGCCATACATCGTAGTAAAAAACCGAAAGCGGCATCGTGTTCTGGAGAAAAAATTACATCGAAATATGTATTTCTGACCGATCAAAAAATCAAAAAACTCGATCACAGAGCTGCTCAACTTTAAAAAAGTAACGATTTTTCCCCACATTTTTGCAGTTTTTTGCAGTTTTTCGCGATTTAAAAAAAAGCCATGCATCGTAGTAAAAAACCGAAAGCGTCATCGTGTTCGGGAGAAAAAATTACATCGAAATATGGACTCCTTATTCGCACGGTAGAAAAATTTTCGACCATAAACAAGCTTTAAGTACGTCAAGCACTGGTAAAAAGATTGAAATTTTTCTTTTTTTTCTTTTTTCTTGAAAATTGCATGGATAAAAAAACATATGCACCTTTGTAAAAACGCACTACAAGGTTCTCTTTGGGAGGTCCAAATACACACCTGGCATCACTCAATAACCTTTAAACATTACTATTTTACATTTCTCACGTAAATGAAACTTGTGAAAAATTGAAAAAATGTTGTTTTTTGCGTTTTTTTATGGTTTTTTTGCGATTTAAAAAAAAAACTATACCATAAAATAAAAAACGGACTCCGGATTCGTGTTCAGGAGGTCAAAATGCATCGGACTATGCATATCTTGTTTCTGGTACAGAAAATTTTTTTCATTTTGTTGTACTGTGTAATGAAATCATAGAAGTTATTTTACAGGTATTACTAAATTTCAAAGAAATAACCACGCAAATGGAGTAGCTATTTGCAGAAATAATGTATGAATTTAATTATATACCTAATTATTATACTGTTCAAATTTCTAATTTTCAAATTGAAATTTTCAATTAAAAAATAACTATGCTTTGCTTCTAACAGACGTCCAAGATACCTTTTTTTCAATATTATTTTTAAGTTAAAACTAAAAGTTTAAAAAAAATAGTTATTTAAATCATCTAAAATAAAACACGAAAATAAAATACATACTAAGAATAGTTTATACAGAAATACATTTAATTTAATTTCAATATTTTTCATTTTACGCGCCAAATTTGCTTTACCCTTTTGATTTTCAATTATATTTATAAAGTGCTCATTCATAATCATATATTTACCTAAATACATCTTTTTTCATATATAAAAATATATATAGACAAACTTTCAATAAGAGGATCTTGCCACTAGCGCCACGGCCATTTTTTCTAACCATCCTCATTGATGAAAGGATTCTATAAAGGCTAAATAGTTAGGCTGTAAGACCGATATAAATATCTTGTAATTAAAATTTACATAGAGTTAAATTTTATTTTTGTCATTCAAAGTACTTTTATGTATGAAAAAAGATGCATTGAGGCAAATATCTGATTTTGAATAAGTATTTTATGAATATACTTGAAAATCAAAAAGGTTAATTTGGCGCGCATGAAATAAAAAAATATTGAAATAAAATTAAATATATTTCTGTATAAACTATTCTTAGAATGTATTTTATTTTCTTGTTTTATTTTAGACTAGCGTCTCTCAGCGCGCACGCGCGCACAATATTTGATTATTTTTTTTATTTTTGAAAAATACTCATAAGAGAAAATGAAAAATTTTATTAAAGCCTTTTCTAAATTAATATAAGTACTATTTTACTTATTAAGGTTTTTATGAGACTTTTTTAGGTCAATATTTATAAAATTTTGAGAAATCGAAGTTTTTGTTTTAAGAAAAAAAATTCAGATTGGGGACTGATGGAAAGAAATATAAGTTAAAAAACTTACCATTTCAACACATATCCTCATGAAAATTTGATTATTTTTCTTTCGTTAAAAAACTAAATATTTTGGTGTAAAGGAAATAATAGTTGGGGGACCATTCATAAATTACGTAACGCTGATTTAGGAAATATAGGCTCTATAACGGTAACATGAAAACATTTTATAAAAAATATTTATTTTAACTAAACAGATTTAACTTTAAATAAACTATGAATAAAATGTTTATTATGATACTATTAAACACACATCATATTTTAGATAATATATAATTTTGATAAAATGAAGGAACAATTATGTAAAAGAATGATCGTAAATATTTTAGTTAATATTTTAATTCAAATTATAAGTTACAATTCAAGTTTTTTAGTTATTTCAATATTCTTCAAATACATGGATAAATGTACTTCATTAAAAAACCTTTAAATTTGCTCAAAGAATGAAAGCAAACTCTCAAAAAATTCTTAAATTCATATCGTATAATCAGATATTAAGAAAGATATTAAGAAAATATACCGATGTGAGTCATTCTGAAGCGTATTTAGACGATTTGAAAATAAAAAAAAAATGGTTTCGAACTCAGAAGCATGTGTAAGCAGAGGAGAGTAAAAAATTAGGGATCCTGTTTCTAAATATCTCCTAAAAGTCTACATGTATGTCCACATTTGAAAGACTTTGATTGGTAAAAAAAAAAAAAATTGCAAAATCCAATTTCAATTTTTCTAGTTTTTACGTTAAATATACTAATGGAACTGCAATTGATGAAATTCATATTTAAACGCCAAAAAAGACTAAAATATGTTTATTTAAACTCTTATTTTTATAAATTCAGAGGTAAAAAATACTCTCTTGCTCGAGGTGCCCTTACTTGATATGGCCCTGCTCAGGTGAGCTTTTTGAAGATGTATCTTACTTCCCAAATTTTTCGCTTCCAGTTAAAAAAAACTTTTGCAAAATAATTTTTTGGTGAATTTATCAACTTGCAACATAGTTTTACTTCATAGTTTTATTATTTTTTCACTATTTTTATAAAATTTCAAGGCTAATGCACTGTACGGCCACCATAAGGAAAAGAGTATGTAACTGCATAAGTGTTCGAAATTGAGATTTTAAATTTATTAAGTATAATTTCATCTTCTTTTTTGAATTTTATTAACTCGAAGTTATGATGAATTTTAGAAAATTGATGATTTATAAAAGTTAACCTCATGACCTACGAATCAAAAATTTCGAACTATTTTACCATAGCACATAATTTTACGTAATTTTTCGACAAATATTTTTGATGACTAATATAAAATGTTTGAAATTCTCATCAGTTGATATATATGAGCCAATCCGCCAAACTCTTATTTTCAAAGTCTGGGCCCAGTAAAAAAGTTTAAGACAATATTTTTTTCCGCACTCCGGCCGGGAAGCGCTACTTCCCTGCCACTGCCGCTACAGTCAGTAGCGCTTCCCGGCGCCGTCGTGCGGAAAAATAGCATACTCGACTAGGCACCTGAATGGGAAGGTCTCAGATCACATGTTTGTCACACTCGGCTACGCCTCGGACGACAATTTCATGCGATCTGAGACGTTTCCCATTCATACTGCCTAGTTAAGTAATATACTATTTTTTATATCCAATGGAATGATTATTTAGATTCACACTTTTTGAGATTGTGGAAACAAATATTTGTTATACATATATTTATAAAAGCTGAAAAGTTCATGCAAATGTTTAAAAAATTAGGTTTTATCCGGTAAAACGCAAGAAAACGCTATGTCCGGAACTAAGTATTGAAAATATTATCTGCTGTAACTTTTTCAGGCAATCTTTTTACATATTTACAACTGATGGAGGTATTAATACTGGGCTCAAGGAATGTTTTACGATCAATAAAAAGATTGTGCCTGTATTTTTCGAGGAATACAGGTCATAATCTACGAAGACAAAATCTACGAAAACCAAAATATCACGACAAAATCTACGAAAATATAATCTACGAATCCCAAAATCTACAAAGACAAAATCTACGATTCAAAAAATAAAAACAATTGTAAAAATATAAAATAAAATAAAATTTTTGAAAAAATCCATTTTAATTAAAATTAAAAAAAAAATTTGTTAATATTGTTAATTCAGAAAATATGATTTTTAATGTTATATTTTTTGTTTATACACGTTAAATATTATATATATCTAATATATTATATATATATATATATGTGTGTGTGTGTGTACACTGGTCACTGTCTTGCCGAAGGCCGGATAAATTACTAAAGCAATAATATACCCTCTTAAAGCGCAAATCACGCGCAATCCACCCACGTATTCAAAAAAACCAAAATAACCCATCTTTTTTTTATTTTTTTTTCCAAAATTACCCATCAATAAAAAAATTTTCTAGGTTGGCGCGGTTCAACCAAAATAACCCATCCCAAATAACCCATCACCCAATTTCTGGAACTCATTTTTATTTGGTCTCGGAAAAAATGGGACCAAACACTATCCTGACTGTCCGGATAGTGTTGAAATGTCCGGATAGTGACCGCAACATATATATATACATATATAAACGCATATGTATAAATTTTAAAAATCCAAAATAACCCTTTCTAATACCAAATAACCCTTCTAAAATCCAAAATAACCCTTTCTAATACCAAATAACCCTTCTTAAATCCAAAACAACCCATTTTTTATCCAAAATAACCCTTTTTATTCTTAACCAAAATAACCCTTCTACACCCTCCTAGAGTAATAATCATCCCTCTTTCCCCCCCCCCCCATTCATAAACCAAAATAACCCTTTAAAACATCTCTGATAACAGGGAAAAAAAACCATTTTACACCCCCTTATAGCCAAAATAACCCTTCTAAAATCCAAAATAACTCTTTTTAATCTACATAACCCTTAAATATTCCAAAATAACACAAATATCCCAAATTTAATAATATTATTTATTAATATTATTTAATAATATTAATTAAAAATATAATCTATTCTAGTATTTTTTACATTTCGTAGATTATGTCTTCGTAGATTTTTTTTTCGTAGATTTTGTCCCCGTAGATTTTTTTTCGTAGATCTTGTACCCGTACATTTTGTCGCACTACCTTTTTCGAGAAATGACATAACTTCAAAAATGTGTACACAGGTTTTTGATAAAAATGAATAACCATTTTTTTGAGTTTTTGCAAGTTCAGGCATTATTCAAACGCTATAAATGTACATTCGTCTGAAACTACATACATTGACGAATAATTTAAGACCAATCCGAATAATGTGCTTTCAAAATAAGCTATTGTTTACATCGTTTCATTCTAAAAAGTTCGAGCGTGAATTCTTGTAAAAAATGTTATTTTCAGCTGGCACATCCACAGATTAAAAAAAAAAGTCTCTAAATTTAAGAGTGAACAATAAAACATGACTTTATTTATCCAAGACCAGCTGCCTGAAGCCAAAAAACTTTATTTAGTTTAAAAAAAAAGAGTTTTTCTATTATTCGCACCTTCGAGCTTAACCTGTAGTAGACGACACTGACTAATGTCTTTCAGCAGCAGGCAGTCAACGACGTAGTTATGAACTTATATTTATCAATTTTTCTGCTCTTTACTTATAATTTACTTAGTAGATTAGTGTAAAAAGATCAGTAGGTGGATATTATCGCCTATATATTATTATTGCCAATATTAAAATACATAAAAAATAGATGACCCTAACCTATTCATAAAGTACTGTTTGATGACTATTATAAAAAATTTAAGTTGTTTAGATGATTATTATAAAAAAAACTCAGGTTTTAATTGAAAAAATACCATCCATCTTTTTTTTTTTCATAAAAAACCGATTGGCATAGTCAGATTTTCATTTTTTTTAAATAATAATTTAATTGTTTGAATAATTATTTCAGGCAACTTGTTATGACCATCCACGCTACATTTTTTTATTTCTTATTATTTTAAAGAATTATTGCCAAAATTTCAAGAGTGTGCTTCAAAAATTGAAAAAGTTTCAAAATTACTGAAAAAAAACAGAGTTTGGCGGATTTACTCATATATTTCCTTCTTTTTTTTTCTGTAACGATTTGTTCAATCTGAACATCCATGAGATTTCAAACTTTGAATTCAAAATACTCGAAAAGTGACAGATTGCAGTTACCTACCTTTTTGCTTATAATAGCAGAGTAGTAAAAAAAAGGCAACAAATTTTTGTTGGACCTGCCAAAGTTATACTTTTTTATCATAAGCAAAAAGTTTGATAGGTTGATGACTTTTATTAGTTTTGATTTTTGTAAAATCATAATTTAATTCTAAATTAATCATTAAAATATCCATTTCTTAATCATATAATTATCCACGATCACTTTATTGATATTAAGTTGTGATATTCAAAATTTCAAATTCAATTTTTTAATTTTGCTCTTCAACCGATCATAACACGAATAAAATGTTTTTAAGGTTCTTTTTTTTTATTTTATGGTTAATGATGGTTAATGATGATGATGATGATGATGATGATTATGATGAATGTACATTCATCACACTTATGGTCAAATGTTGGATAGGTTAACAACATCAATAATAAAACCTCAGTTGTCATAGCAACCTCTCTGTACATGAATTCACTCAGTATGAAAACGACTGCAAACATTTTGTTATTATTTAAAAAAATATTTACAACTTTTGTGCAAAAAAAAGTCAGAAAAAATTATTCATTATTTTTCCAATATTTTAATTAAAAATCTACACTAATAATAATAACTAATACTCGAAAAATTCAATCTTTAAAATTTATGATTTGAATTTTACCGTCTCAGCCAATCACGTCACGAATAAAATGCTGACATTCTTTTTGGGTTCTCTCTTTTATAAGGGGATGATTTAAATAACTATTTTTTAAAATTTTTTGTTTTAATTTAAAAATAAAATAAAAATTGAATTATCATTCGAGCAAGCATTATAGACCGGGGGCTATTAGCGCAGCGAAGTATAGAAGCTAGGACCAATTATAAGACTTTTTCATAGCCCAGCAGAAAAAATAACTTCAAATTTGTGAGCAAAATATGGGTAAAAAAATGGTCACAAAAATGCCCATTTATCAGTGGTTTATATTGAGACAACATGGGTATTTGCTCATTTTTTTGCTCATATTTTTTGGTTAAAATTGAAAAAAAAAATTTATTTGCTAATGAAAAGTTAAGATATTAAATTTTTTCTTATAATTTTATTATGAAATTTATAAGTTTTATTGAATTATTACATCATCTTTTAGACTTCCGCTCTGTACATTAGATTTGACTCCTATATATAAATGTTGTAATAAGAGATCATAATTATTTTTGTAGACATTGAATAATACATATACATTTTCTTTAAAAGAAATGACGCCTTCAATTTTATGCAGTACTTTTACGTCAATTCATAGAAGCTTCTGAAAATATCCAAGAACTTTCACTGCCACTGGGACTCAACTAGTACATCGTGGATTCAATTTAAGTCCAAACCTGAAAAAAAGAAAAATAATATTTACAAAGAAACCAATTGAAATAATTACTTCATTGTAATATATTTATAATCACAGTAGTAACTTAAGTGAATTATGTAATTTTGTAGTTACTTTGTAATTTGTAACTTGGACAAAGATATGCTGGACGATAGAAGATCTTGCAAGGTTTCAAATCAAAATGTTTTACATTAAATTATATTGATTTAATTTATTCAAGCGGCCAGTAATTAACACAATCAAATAACGAGCGCTAATACGAAAAAACATTACTCAGCGTCAAAATTCTTGTTTCGACTGGCCCAACTGCGCACTGCAGCAGCTAGCAACGGTTATACAGGCAGCTTCCCCCGCTTCGGCGTTTAACGGACACTGAGAGGAAAGAGAGGGGATGATCTGTGCATTGCTGCTGCATGCTCTGCACCTCCTCTCTTTTCTCTTGCTGCCCGTAACCGTTGCTGAAATTACCATGAAAATTAAGAGATATTTTGATTGAATAATATAAAAAAGATATCAATAATTATTGTTTTGACCCATTAACACAACTGTCATATGAGAAATCGAACTTTTCCGTGCGTCTTAACAAAGTCCCTCAAGAATTGATGATGATTTCAAGCATAGTTTTTTTGAGGAGTTAAAAGAGCATTTGAAGATTATTTAAGATGTTTAAGGAGACGATTAGGAGAATATTAATAATAAAAAAGAATTGTTGGGATTTTTGTATCAGAGTATTAATAATTCGTAGATCGTTATATTAACTATTATTTATTAAGAGTGCTCAGGACCCCGGAGAGACAAGCGATTCGACTATTGCGCCACGAGATTTGCAGATGGCGAAAATAGTAACTAAGCGCTCTGTAATGTCGATAACCAGGGCCGTCGCAACTTTCTGAAAATAAAGGCCCCGCAAAAAATATCGAGAATTGCGATTATCAATAAAAAATTGTACCTAATAGATAATTTTTTAAAAATTAAAAAATAAATTGTCAGTCACACTCGTGCGCGCAAAAAAAAGGTACGACAAAACCCATATTTTTATTATGACAAAAAAAAATTCATTCAACATTTCATAACTTTCAGTAAATAACAAAAATAAAAAAGTGAATCAATAAATCTAACAAATATATATAACAATAATCAATGTGGCCTGCATCGACTAAGATTGTTGTATTATTTATTATAAGGTGTAGGTGCGAGTCGCGGCGTTGACACCGCGGCCCGCGGGCCGCAGGCCGCAGCTGCACGGAGAGAAAAATGTAGGGTTTCACCCGTGCTACGCTCATGGAACAGATCTGTAAGCAGCGCATGGAATCGTCCCATATGATATTCATCGGTCGATTCCATGCTCGCCACCGGATTATCCGGTGCTGCTCATGCGATTGGACTGGCGAAATAAAACACGATGACTCGCACGCGCTTGCAGGCAAAATTTTATAATTTTTTTTTACAGTAACATTTTTTTAACAGTGATATATTAATTAATAATAAAGATTTTATTAAAAATTATTTTTTAATGAAAATTATCTAACGAAATTTATTGCCCGCTTAATATTTTGCCTGCAAGCGCGTGCGAGTCATCGTGTTTTGTTTCACCAGTCCAATCGCATGAGCAGCACCGGATAATCCGGTGGCGAGCATGGAATCGACCGATGAATATCATGGGACGATTCCATGCGCTGCTTATAGATCTGTTCCATATGGCGTAACATGGGTCAAACCCTACATTTTTCTCTCCGTGTGGCGAGTCAGACGTCAGCTGAGAGCGAACCACGTGGTTCGCTCGGGCCTCGGATGTCGTCGGTCGATTGCAGCACGGCAGGCCAACTTCTATATAATCAGCCTGCACTTCAAAGGTGTTTTGGCTTGGTCGCATGACTCTCCGTCAAATTCCTAATCAGGATACGGTCTAATAATTATTAGATTCAAATTGAGGTTTTATAGCGTTAGTTTATTTATTAATTTTGTATACTAGAGATCTTTTTTTTTTTTTTTTTTTAATAAAAATAAACAATCGATCCCCCAAGCTCTACAACCCAAAAGCGCTGTGCGTCTCGGTTTTTTTGATAAATAAATCATAAAATAAATAAACGAATAATCCCCAAACTTTACATCTCAATAACGCTGAGCCTCCAGGCTTTTATTTATTTATTTTCTGAAATGATAAATAAATAAACAACCACCCCCCAAGCTCTACAACTCAATAACGTCGAGCGTCCGGGGCTTTTTTTTCTCTCAAATAATGAATAAATAAACAACCTACCCTTCAAGCTCTACAACCCAATAACGCCGAGTGTACGCGGGTTTTTTTTTCTCTAAAATGAAAAATAAATAAACAATCTACCTCCCAAGCTCTACAACCCAATAATGCTGGGCATCCAGGGATTTTTTTTGAAATGATAAATAAATAAACAATCTACCTCCCAAGCTCTACAACCCAATAACGCTGGGCGTCCAGGCTTTTTTTTCTGAAATGATAAATAAATAAACAACCTGCCCTCAAGCTCTACAACTCGAATAATGTCGAGCGTCCGGGCTTTTTTGCTCTCAAATAATAAATAAATAAACAATCAACCACCAAGCTCTACAACCCAATACCTCTGTGCGTCCTGGATTTTTCTTTTTCCTCAAACGTTGAATAAATTAACATTCGATTCCTCAAACTTTACACCCCAAAAGCGCTTTGCGTCTCGGTTTTTTTGATAAATAAATCATACAACAAAAAAACAATTCATCCCCAAACTCTAGAACCTAATAACGCTGGGCATCTGTGTATTTTTTTTTTTCCTTGAATGATAAACAAATAAAAAATCGATCCCTAAGCTCTACAGCTCAATAACGCTGGGCAACCAGGCTTTTTCTCTGAAATAATAAATAAATAAACAACCTTCCCCTCAAGCTCTACAACCCAATGACGCCGATCGTACGCGGGTTTTTTTTTCTCTAAAATGAAAAATAAATAAGCAATCTACCCCCCAAGATCTACAACGCAATAATGCTGCACGGAGAGAAAATAACACAGAAATTTACTGTGGTAAGTTAACACGAAAAAATCGTGTGTTACCTTACGCAGAAAAAATCCTAAGCGCTACTGTAAGAGAGCCAATCAAAATCACTCTGGTCATACCTGATTGCCTGATTGGTTCGGCTACAGTAGCGCTTAGGATTTTTTCTGCGTAAGGTTAACACACGATTTTATCGTGTTAGCTTACACAGTAAATTTCTGTTATTTTTCTCTTCGTGTGGGCATCCAGGTATTTTTTTTTTTTTTTTTTTCTTGAATGATAAATAAATACAAGATTGATTCCCAAGCACTACAACCCAGTAACGCTGGGCAACCAGGTTTTTTTTTCTAAAATGATAAATAAACAATTTACCTCCCGAGCTCTACAACCCAATAACACTGGGCAACAAGGCTTTTTTTCTGAAATGATAAATAAATGAACAATCAACCACCCAAGATATACAACCCAATAACGCTGGGCGTCCAGGTGTTTTTTTTTATTTCGTGAATAATAATTAATAAATAAATGAAAAATCGATCCCCAAACTCTATAACCCAATAACGCTGGGCATCCCGGATTTTTTTTTTTTGAAATGATAAATAAATAAACAACCTACCCCTGAAGCTCTACAACCCAATAACGTCAAGCTTCTAAGGCTTTTTTTTCTTTCAAATAATAAAAAAAAAAACAATCAACCCTCCAAGCTCTACAACCCAACAACGCTAGGCCCCATGGTTTTTTTTCACGAAAAAATCATAAAATAAATAAACGAATAATCCCCAAAACTTTACATCTCAATAACACTGGGCCTCCAGGCTTTACAAGAGGGCTTAGTTGTTTATTTATTTTATAGCTGTTTTATCAAAAAAACCAAGATACACAGCGTTTTTAATTTTAAGATCTTTAGGGATCGTTTGTATATTTATTAATCATTTCAGAAAAAAATAATAATAGCCCTGACCCCAGGATTATTAGGTTGTAGAGCTTGGGGGGTTAATTCATTTATTTATCATTTCAGAAAAAAAGCCTAAACGCCCAGCGTTTCTTGGTTCTAGAGTTTGGAGGATGAATTGTTTGCTTATTTTATGATTTATTTATCAAAAAAACCGAGACGCAAAGCGCTTTTGGGGTGTAAAGTTTAAGGAATCACTTGTTAATTTATGAACGTTTGAGGAAAAAAAACCTGGACGCCCAGCGTTATTAGGTTGTAGAGCTTGAAAAACTGGTCAGCTATCCCCCAAGCTCTAAACCCCCAAATAGCTGAGGTGCCGGAGTTCAACAAAAAAACTGGTAGGCTGATCAAGTTATTCATTGAATTCTACGTCCAGGGTTTTGGGGGGATTAGAGCTTGGGGGATAGCTGATCAGTTTTCTCGTTGACCTCAGACGTCCAGGGTTTTGGAGGTTTAGAGCTTGGGGGATAGCTGATCAGATTATTCATTGAATTCTACGTCCAGGGTCTTGGGGGTTTAGAGCTTGGAGGATAGCTGAACAGATTATTCATTGAACTCTACGCCCAGGGTTTTGGAGGTTTAGAGATTGGGGGATAGCTGATCAGTTTTTTCGTTGACTTTGGGTGCCCAGGGTTTTTGGGGTTCAAGGCTTGAGAGATAGCTGATCAGATTATTCATTGAATTCTACGTCCAGGGTTTTGGGGGGATGAGAGCTTGGGGGATAACTGATCAGTTTTCTCGTTGACCTCTTGGGTGCCCAGAGTTTTTGGGGTTCAAGGCTTAGGAAAGAGCTGATCAAATTATTCATTGAATTCTACGTCCACGGTTTTGGGGGGACTAGAGCTTGGGGGATAGCTGATCAGTTTTCTCGTTGACCTCAGACGTCCAGGGTTTTGGAGGTTTAGATCTTGGAGGATAGCTGAACAGTTTATTTATTGAACTCTACGCCCAGAGTTTTGAGGGATTAGAGCTTGGGGGATAGCTGATCAGTTTTCTCCTTGACCTCAGACGTCCTGGGTTTTGGAGGCTTAGAGCTTGAGGGATTGCTGATCAGATTATTCATTGAAATCTACGTCCAGGTTTTTAGGGGTTTAGAGCTTGTAGGATAGCTGAACAGATTATTCATTGAATTCTACGTTCAGGGTTTTGGGGGTTTAGAGCTTGGGGGATAGCTGATCAGTTTTTTCGTTGACTTTGGGTGCCCAGGGTTTTTGGGGTTCAAGGCTTGGGAAATAGCTGATCAGATTATTCATTGAATTCTACGTCCAGGGTTTTGGGGGTTTTGAGCTCGGGGGATAGCTGAACAGTTTTCTCGTTGACCTCGGACGTCCAGGGTTTTGGAGGTTTAGAGCTTGATGGATAGCTGATCAGATTATTCATTGAATTCTACGTCCAGGGTTTTGGGGGTTTAGAATTCGGGGGATAGCTGATCAGTTTATCCATTGAATTCCATGCTCAGAGTTTTGAGGGATTAGAGCTTGAAGGATAGCTGATCAGTTTTTTCGTTGACTTTGGGTGCCCAGGGTTTTTGGGGTTCAAGGCTTGGGAAATAGCTGATCAGATTATTCATTGAATTCTACGTCCAGGGTTTTGGGGAGATAAGAGCTTGGGGGATAGCTGATCAGTTTTCTCGTTGACCTCGGACGTGCAGGGTTTTGGAGGTTTAGAGCTTGGGGGATAGCTAATCTGGTTATTCATTGAATTCTACGTCCAGGGTTTTGGATGGTTAGAGCTTGGAGGATAGCTGAACAGATTATTCATTGTATTCTACGTTCAGGGTTTTGAGGGGATAAGAGCTTGGAGGTTAGCTCCCCAGTTTTCTCAATGACCTCGGACGTCCAGGGTTTTGGAGGTTTAGAGCTTGGAGGATAGCTAAACAGATTATTCATTGAATTCTTCGTTCAGAGTTTTGGGGGTTTAGAGCTTGGGGAATAGCTGATCAGTTTTTTCGTTGACTTTGGGTGCCCAGGGTTTTTGGGGTTCAAGGCTTGAGAGATAGCTGATCAGATTATTCATTGAATTCTACGTCCAGGGTTTTGGGGGGATGAGAGCTTGGGGGATGGCTGGTCAGTTTTTTCGTTGACTTTGAGTGCCCAGGGTTTTTGGGGTTCAAGGCTTGGGAGATAGCTGATCAGATTATTCATTGAATTCTACGTTCAGAGTTTTGAGGGGATAAGAGCTTGGGGGTTAGCTGATCAGTTTTCTCGTTGACTTTGGGTGCCCAGAGTTTTTGGGGTTCAAGGCTTGAGATATAGCTGATCAGATTTTTCATTGAATTCTACGTCCAGGGTTTTGGGGGGATTAGAGCTTGGGGGATGGCTGGTCAGTTTTTTCGTTGACTTTGAGTGCCCAGGGTTTTGGAGGTTGAGAGCTTGGGGGATACCTGATCAGATTATTCATTGAATTCTACGTCCAGGGTTTCGGGGGTTTGGAGCTTGGAGGATAGCTGAACAGATTATTCATTGAATTCTACGTTCTGGGTTTTGGGGGTTTAGAGCTTGGAGGATAGCTGATCAGATTATTCATTGAATTCTACGTCCAGGGTTTTAGGGGGATTAGAGCTTGGGGGATAGCTGATCAGTTTTCTCGTTGACCTCGGACGTCCAGGGTTTTGGAGGTTTAGAGCTTGGGGGATAGCCGATCAGATAAATCATTGAATTCTACGTCCAGGATTTTGGGGGTTTTGAGCTTGGGGGATAGCTGAACAGTTTTCTCGTTGCCCTCGGGCGTCCAGGGTTTTGGAGGTTTAGAGCTTGGGGAATAGCTGATCAGATTATTCATTGAATTCTACGTCCAGGGTTTTGGGGGTTTTGAGCTCGGGGGATAGCTGAACAGTTTTCTCGTTGACCTCGGACGTCCAGGGTTTTGGAGGTTTAGAGCTTGATGGATAGCTGATCAGATTATTCATTGAATTCTACGTCCAGGGTTTTGGGGGTTTAGAATTCGGGGGATAGCTGATCAGTTTATCCATTGAATTCCATGCTCAGAGTTTTGAGGGATTAGAGCTTGAAGGATTGCTGATCAGTTTTTTCCTTGACATTGGGTGCCCAGGGTTTTTGAGGTTCAAGGCTTAGGAGATAGCTGATCATATTGTTCATTGAACTCTACGTTCAGGGATTTTGGAGGTTTAGAGATTGGGGGATAGCTGATCAGTTTTTTCGTTGACTTTGGGTGCCCAGGGTTTTTGGGGTTCAAGGCTTGAGAGATAGCTGATCAGATTATTCATTGAATTCTACGTCCAGGGTCTTGGGGGTTTAGAGCTTGGAGGATAGCTGAACAGATTATTCATTGAACTCTACGCCCAGGGTTTTGGAGGTTTAGAGATTGGGGGATAGCTGATCAGTTTTTTCGTTGACTTTGGGTGCCCAGGGTTTTTGGGGTTCAAGGCTTGAGAGATAGCTGATCAGATTATTCATTGAATTCTACGTCCAGGGTTTTGGGGGGATGAGAGCTTGGGGGATAACTGATCAGTTTTCTCGTTGACCTCTTGGGTGCCCAGAGTTTTTGGGGTTCAAGGCTTAGGAAAGAGCTGATCAAATTATTCATTGAATTCTACGTCCACGGTTTTGGGGGGACTAGAGCTTGGGGGATAGCTGATCAGTTTTCTCGTTGACCTCAGACGTCCAGGGTTTTGGAGGTTTAGATCTTGGAGGATAGCTGAACAGTTTATTTATTGAACTCTACGCCCAGAGTTTTGAGGGATTAGAGCTTGGGGGATAGCTGATCAGTTTTCTCCTTGACCTCAGACGTCCTGGGTTTTGGAGGCTTAGAGCTTGAGGGATAGCTGATCAGATTATTCATTGAAATCTACGTCCAGGTTTTTAGGGGTTTAGAGCTTGTAGGATAGCTGAACAGATTATTCATTGAATTCTACGTTCAGGGTTTTGGGGGTTTAGAGCTTGGGGGATAGCTGATCAGTTTTTTCGTTGACTTTGGGTGCCCAGGGTTTTTGGGGTTCAAGGCTTGGGAAATAGCTGATCAGATTATTCATTGAATTCTACGTCCAGGGTTTTGGGGAGATAAGAGCTTGGGGGATAGCTGATCAGTTTTCTCGTTGACCTCGGACGTGCAGGGTTTTGGAGGTTTAGAGCTTGGGGGATAGCTAATCTGGTTATTCATTGAATTCTACGTCCAGGGTTTTGGATGGTTAGAGCTTGGAGGATAGCTGAACAGATTATTCATTGTATTCTACGTTCAGGGTTTTGAGGGGATAAGAGCTTGGAGGTTAGCTCCCCAGTTTTCTCAATGACCTCGGACGTCCAGGGTTTTGGAGGTTTAGAGCTTGGAGGATAGCTAAACAGATTATTCATTGAATTCTTCGTTCAGAGTTTTGGGGGTTTAGAGCTTGGGGAATAGCTGATCAGTTTTTTCGTTGACTTTGGGTGCCCAGGGTTTTTGGGGTTCAAGGCTTGAGAGATAGCTGATCAGATTATTCATTGAATTCTACGTCCAGGGTTTTGGGGGGATGAGAGCTTGGGGGATGGCTGGTCAGTTTTTTCGTTGACTTTGAGTGCCCAGGGTTTTTGGGGTTCAAGGCTTGGGAGATAGCTGATCAGATTATTCATTGAATTCTACGTTCAGAGTTTTGAGGGGATAAGAGCTTGGGGGTTAGCTGATCAGTTTTCTCGTTGACTTTGGGTGCCCAGAGTTTTTGGGGTTCAAGGCTTGAGAGATAGCTGATCAGATTATTCATTGAATTCCACGTCCAGGGTTTTGGATGGTTAGAGCTTGGAGGATAGCTGATCAGATTATTCATTGAATTCTACGTCCAGGGTTTTGGGGGGGTTAGAGCTTGGGGGATAGCTGATCAGTTTTCTCGTTGACCTCAGACGCGCAGGGTCTTGGAGGTTTAGAGCTTGGGGGATAGCTGATCAGATTATTCATTGAATTCTACGTCCAGGGTCTTGGGGGTTTAGAGCTTGGAGGATAGCTGAACAGATTATTCATTGAACTCTACGCCCAGAGTTTTGAGGGATTAGAGCTTGGGGGATAGCTGATCAGTTTTTCCGTTGACTTTGGGTGCCCAGAGTTTTTCGGGTTCAAGGCTTCGGAAATAGCTGATCAGATTATTCATTGAATTCTACGTCCAGGGTTTTGGGGGGATGAGAGCTTGGAGGTTAGCTATTCAGTTTTCTCGTTGACCTCGGACGTCCAGGGTTTTGGATGGTTAGAGCTTGGAGGATAGCTGATCAGATTATTCATTGAATTCTACGTCCAGGGTTTTGGGGGGGTTAGAGCTTGGGGGATAGCTGATCAGTTTTCTCGTTGACCTCAGACGCGCAGGGTCTTGGAGGTTTAGAGCTTGGGGGATAGCTGATCAAATTATTCATTGAATTCTACGTCCAGGGTCTTGGGGGTTTAGAGCTTGGAGGATAGCTGAACAGATTATTCATTGAACTCTACGCCCAGAGTTTTGAGGGATTAGAGCTTGGGGGATAGCTGATCAGTTTTTTCGTTGACTATGGGTGCCCAGGGTTTTTGGGGTTCAAGGCTTGAGATATAGCTGATCAGATTTTTCATTGAATTCTACGTCCAGGGTTTTGGGGGGATTAGAGCTTGGGGGATGGCTGGTCAGTTTTTTCGTTGACTTTGAGTGCCCAGGGTTTTGGAGGTTGAGAGCTTGGGGGATACCTGATCAGATTATTCATTGAATTCTACGTCCAGGGTTTCGGGGGTTTGGAGCTTGGAGGATAGCTGAACAGATTATTCATTGAATTCTACGTTCTGGGTTTTGGGGGTTTAGAGCTTGGAGGATAGCTGATCAGATTATTCATTGAATTCTACGTCCAGGGTTTTAGGGGGATTAGAGCTTGGGGGATAGCTGATCAGTTTTCTCGTTGACCTCGGACGTCCAGGGTTTTGGAGGTTTAGAGCTTGGGGGATAGCCGATCAGATAAATCATTGAATTCTACGTCCAGGATTTTGGGGGTTTTGAGCTTGGGGGATAGCTGAACAGTTTTCTCGTTGCCCTCGGGCGTCCAGGGTTTTGGAGGTTTAGAGCTTGGGGGATAGCTGATCAGATTATTCATTGAATTCTACGTCCAGGGTTTTGGGGGTTTTGAGCTCGGGGGATAGCTGAACAGTTTTCTCGTTGACCTCGGACGTCCAGGGTTTTGGAGGTTTAGAGCTTGATGGATAGCTGATCAGATTATTCATTGAATTCTACGTCCAGGGTTTTGGGGGTTTAGAGTTCGGGGGATAGCTGATCAGTTTATCCATTGAATTCCATGCTCAGAGTTTTGAGGGATTAGAGCTTGAAGGATTGCTGATCAGTTTTTTCCTTGACATTGGGTGCCCAGGGTTTTTGAGGTTCAAGGCTTAGGAGATAGCTGATCATATTGTTCATTGAACTCTACGTTCAGGGATTTTGGGGGCTAAGAGCTTGGAGGATAGCTGATCAGATTATTCATTGAATTCTACGTCCAGTTTCTTGGGGGGATTAGAGCTCGGGGAATAGCTGAACAGTATTCTCATTGACCTCGGACGTCCAGGGTCTTAGAGGTTTAGAGCTTGGGGGATAGCCGATCAGATTATTCATTGAATTCTACGTCCAGGGTTATAGGGGGTTAGAGCTTGGAGGATAGCTGATCAGATTATTCATTGAATTTTCCGACCAGGGTTTTTGGGGGATTTGAGCTTGGGGGATAGCTGATCATTTTTTTCGTTGACCTCGGACGTCCACGTTTTTAAAGGTTTAGAGCTTGGGGGATAGCCGAACAGATTATTCATTGAATTCTACGTCCAGGGTTTTAGGGGCTTAGAGCTTAGGGGATAGCCGATCAGATTATTCATTGAATTCTACGTCCAGGGTTTTGGGAGTTTAGAGCTTGGAGGATAGCTGATCAGATTATTCATTGAGATCTACGTCCAGGGTTTTGGAGGTTTCGAGCTCGGTGGGTAGCTGATCAGTTTTCTCTATGACCTCGGACTTCCAGGGTTTTGGAGGTTTAGAGCTTGGGGGATAGCTGATGAGTTTTCTCGTTGACAGTGGGTGCCCAGGGTTTTTGAGGTTCAAGGCTTAGGAGATAGCTAATCATATTTTTCATTGAATTCTACGTCCAGGGTTATAGGGGGTTAGAGCTTGGAGGATAGCTGATCAGATTATTCATTGAATTTTCCGACCAGGGTTTTTGGGGGATTTGAGCTTGGGGGATAGCTGATCATTTTTTTCGTTGACCTCGGACGTCCACGTTTTTAAAGGTTTAGAGCTTGGGGGATAGCCGAACAGATTATTCATTGAATTCTACGTCCAGGGTTTTAGGGGCTTAGAGCTTAGGGGATAGCCGATCAGATTATTCATTGAATTCTACGTCCAGGGTTTTGGGAGTTTAGAGCTTGGAGGATAGCTGATCAGATTATTCATTGAGATCTACGTCCAGGGTTTTGGAGGTTTCGAGCTCGGTGGGTAGCTGATCAGTTTTCTCTATGACCTCGGACTTCCAGGGTTTTGGGAGTTTAGAGCTTGGAGGATAGCTGATCAGATTATTCATTGAGATCTACGTCCAGGGTTTTGGAGGTTTCGAGCTCGGTGGGTAGCTGATCAGTTTTCTCTATGACCTCGGACTTCCAGGGTTTTGGAGGTTTAGAGCTTGGGGGATAGCTGATGAGTTTTCTCGTTGACCTTAACGTCCAGGGTCTTGGAGGTTTAGAGCTTGGGAGATAGCTGATCCGATTATTATTGAATTCTACGCCCAGAGTTTTAAGGGATTAGAGCTTGGGAGATAGCTGATCAGTTTTTTCGTTGACTTTCGGTGCCTAGGGTTTTTGGGGTTCAAGGCTTGGGAGATAGCTGATCAAATTATTCATTGAATTCTACGTCCAGGGTTTTGGGGGATAAGGGCTTGGGAAATAGCTGATCAGTTTTCTCGTTGACTTTGGGTGCCCAGTGTTTTTGGAATTCAAGGCTTGGGGATAGCTGATCAGATTATTCATTGAATTCTACGTCCAGGATTTTGGGGGGATTAGAGCTTAGGAAAAAGCTGATCAGTTTTCTCGTTGACTTCGGACGTCCAGGGTTTTGGAGGTTTAGAGCTTGGGGGATAGCTGATCCGATTATTATTGAATTCTACGCCCAGAGTTTTAAGGGATTAGAGCTTGGGAGATAGCTGATCAGTTTTTTCGTTGACTTTCGGTGCCTAGGGTTTTTGGGGTTCAAGGCTTGGGAGATAGCTGATCAAATTATTCATTGAATTCTACGTCCAGGGTTTTGGGGGATAAGGGCTTGGGAAATAGCTGATCAGTTTTCTCGTTGACTTTGGGTGCCCAGTGTTTTTGGAATTCAAGGCTTGGGGATAGCTGATCAGATTATTCATTGAATTCTACGTCCAGGATTTTGGGGGGATTAGAGCTTAGGAAAAAGCTGATCAGTTTTCTCGTTGACTTCGGACGTCCAGGGTTTTGGAGGTTTAGAGCTCGGGGGATAGCCGATCAGATTATTCATTGAATTCTACGTCCAGGGTTTTAGGGGGATTAGAGCTTGGGGGATAGCTGATCAGATTATTCGTTGAATTATCCGACCAGGGTTTTTGGGGCTTAGAGCTTGGAGGATAGCTGATCAGTTTATCATTAAATTCTATGCCCAGAGTTTTGAGAGATTAGAGCTTGGGGCATAGCTGATCATTTTTCTCGTTAACCTCGGACGTCCAGGTTTTTGGAGGTTTAGAGCTTGGGGGATAGCCGATCAGATAATTCATTGAATTCTACGTCCAGGATTTTAGGAGCTTAGAGCTTGGAGGATAGCTGATCAGATTATTCATTGAATCGTACGTCCAGGGTTTTTAGGGATAAGAGCTTGGGGGATAGCTGATCATTGTTTTCGTTGACATCGGACGTCCAGGTTTTTGGAGGCTTAGAGCTTGGAGGATAGCTGATCAGATTATTCATTGAATTCTACGTCCAAGGTTTTGGGGGTTTCAAGCTCGGGAGATAGCTGATTAGATTATTCAATGAATTCTACGTTCAGGGTCTTGGGGGTTTAGAGCTCGGGAGATAGCTGATCAGATTATTCATTGAATTCTACGTCCAGGGTCTTAGGGGTTTAGAGCTTGGGGGATAGATGATCAGATTATTCATTGAACTCTACGTTCAGGGATTTTGAGAGCTTAGAGCTTGGAGGATAGCTGATCAGATTATTCACTGAATTCTACGTCCAGGGTCTTGGGGATTTAGAGCTTGGAGGATAGCTGATCAGATTATTCATTGAATTCTACGTCCAGGGTTTTCGGGGTTTCGAGCTCAGGGGATAGCTGATCATTTTTTTCGTTGACCTCGGACGTCCAGGTTTTTGGAGGTTTAGAGCATGGGGGAAATCCGATCAGATTATTCATTCAATTCTACGTTCAGGGTTTTGGGAGTTTAGAGCTTGGAGGATAGCTGATCAGATTATTCATTGAATTCTGCGTCCAGGGATTTGGGGGTTTCGAGCTCGGGAGATAGCTGATTAGATTATTCAATGAATTCTACGTTCAGGGTCTTGGGGGTTTAGAGCTCGGGAGATGGCTGATCAGATTATTCATTGAATCCTACGTCCAGGGTCTTAGGGGTTTAAAGCTTGGGGGATAGCTGATCAGATTATTCATTGAATTCTACGTCCAGGGTTTTGGAAGTTACGAGCTCAGGGGATAGCTGATCATTTTTTTTGTTGACCTCGGACGTCCAGGTTTTTGGAGGTTTAGAGCTTGGGGGAAATCCGATCAGATTATTCATTGAATTCTACGTTCAGGGTTTTGGGAGTTTAGAGCTTGGAGGATAGCTGATCAGATTATTCATTGAATTCTGCGTCCAGGGTTTTGGGGGTTTCGAGCTCGGGAGATAGCTGATTAGATTATTCAATGAATTCTACGTTCAGGGTCTTGGGGGTTTAGAGCTCGGGAGCTAGCTGATCAGATTATTCATTGAATCCTACGTCCAGGGTCTTAGGGGTTTAAAGCTTGGGGGATAGCTGATCAGATTATTCATTGAATTCTACGTCCAGGGTTTTGGAAGTTACGAGCTCAGGGGATAGCTGATCATTTTTTTCGTTGACCTCGGTCGTCCAGGGTTTTTGGGGTTTAGAGCTTGGAGGATAGCTGATCAGATTATTCATTGAATTCTACGTCCAGGATTTTGGGAGGATAAGAGCTTGGGGGATAGCTGATCAGTTTTCTCGTTCACCTCGGACGTCCAGGTTTTTGGAGGTTTAGAGCTTGGGGGATAGCCGATCAGATAATTCATTGAATTCTACGTCCAGGATTTTAGGAGCTTAGAGCTTGGAGGATAGCTGATCAGATTATTCATTGAATCCTACGTCCAGGGTTTTTAGGGATTAGAGCTTGGGGCATAGCTGATCATTGTTTTCGTTAATTTCGGACGTCCAGGTTTTTGGAGGCTTAGAGCTTGGAGGATAGCTGATCAGATTATTCATTGAATTCTACGTCCAGGGTCTTGGGGGTTTAGAGCTTGGAGGATAGCTGAACAGATTATTCATTGAACTCTACGCCCAGAGTTTTGAGGGATTAGAGCTTGGGGGATAGCTGATCAGTTTTTCCGTTGACTTTGGGTGCCCAGAGTTTTTCGGGTTCAAGGCTTAGGAAATAGCTGATCAGATTATTCATTGAATTCTACGTCCAGGGTTTTGGGGGGATGAGAGCTTGGAGGTTAGCTATTCAGTTTTCTCGTTGACCTCGGACGTCCAGGGTTTTGGAGGTTTAGAGCTTGGAGGATAGCTAAACAGATTATTCATTGAATTCTACGTTCAGAGTTTTGGGGGTTTAGAGCTTGGGGAAAAGCTGATCAGTTTTTTCGTTGACTATGGGTGCCCAGGGTTTTTGGGGTTCAAGGCTTGAGATATAGCTGATCAGATTTTTCATTGAATTCTACGTCCAGGGTTTTGGGGGGATTAGAGCTTGGGGGATGGCTGGTCAGTTTTTTCGTTGACTTTGGGTGCCCAGGGTTTTGGAGGTTGAGAGCTTGGGGGATACCTGATCAGATTATTCATTGAATTCTACGTCCAGGGTTTCGGGGGTTTGGAGCTTGGAGGATAGCTGAACAGATTATTCATTGAATTCTACGTTCTGGGTTTTGGGGGTTTAGAGCTTGGGGGATAGCTGATAAGATTATTCATTGAATTCTATGTCCAGGGTTTTAGGGGTTTAGAGCATTGAGGATAGCTGTTCAGATTATTCATTGAATTCTACGTCCAGGGTTTTAGGGGGATTAGAGCTTGGGGGATAGCTGATCAGTTTTCTCGTTGACCTCGGACGTCCAGGGTTTTGGAGGTTTAGAGCTTGGGGGATAGCCGATCAGATAAATCATTGAATTCTACGTCCAGGGTTTTGGGGGTTTAGAGCTTGGAGGATAGCTGATCAGATTATTCATTGAATTCTACGTCCAAGGTTTTAGGGGGATTAGAGCTTGGGGGATAGCTGATCAGTTTTCTCGTTGACCTCGGACGTCCAGGGTTTTGGAGGTTTAGAGCTTGGGGGATAGCCGATCAGATAAATCATTGAATTCTACGTCCAGGATTTTGGGGGTTTTGAGCTTGGGGGATAGCTGAACAGTTTTCTCGTTGCCCTCGGGCGTCCAGGGTTTTGGAGGTTTAGAGCTTGGGGGATAGCTGATCAGATTATTCATTGAATTCTACGTCCAGGATTTTAGGAGCTTAGAGCTTGGAGGATAGCTGATCAGATTATTCATTGAATCCTACGTCCAGGGTTTTTAGGGATAAGAGCTTGGGGGATAGCTGATCATTGTTTTCGTTGACATCGGACGTCCAGGTTTTTGGAGGCTTAGAGCTTGGAGGATAGCTGATCAGATTATTCATTGAATTCTACGTCCAGGGTTTTGAGGGTTTCAAGCTCGGGAGATAGCTGATTAGATTATTCAATGAATTCTACGTTCAGGGTCTTGGGGGTTTAGAGCTCGGGAGATAGCTGATCAGATTATTCATTGAATTCTACGTCCAGGGTCTTAGGGGTTTAGAGCTTGGGGGATAGATGATCAGATTATTCATTGAACTCTACGTTCAGGGATTTTGAGAGCTTAGAGCTTGGAGGATAGCTGATCAGATTATTCACTGAATTCTACGTCCAGGGTCTTGGGGATTTAGAGCTTGGAGGATAGCTGATCAGATTATTCATTGAATTCTACGTCCAGGGTTTTCGGGGTTTCGAGCTCAGGGGGTAGCTGATCATTTTTTTCGTTGACCTCGGACGTCCAGGTTTTTGGAGGTTTAGAGCATGGGGGAAATCCGATCAGATTATTCATTCAATTCTACGTTCAGGGTTTTGGGAGTTTAGAGCTTGGAGGATAGCTGATCAGATTATTCATTGAATTCTGCGTCCAGGGTTTTGGGGGTTTCGAGCTCGGGAGATAGCTGATTAGATTATTCAATGAATTCTACGTTCAGGGTCTTGGGGGTTTAGAGCTCGGGAGATGGCTGATCAGATTATTCATTGAATCCTACGTCCAGGGTCTTAGGGGTTTAAAGCTTGGGGGATAGCTGATCAGATTATTCATTGAATTCTACGTCCAGGGTTTTGGAAGTTACGAGCTCAGGGGATAGCTGATCATTTTTTTCGTTGACCTCGGACGTCCAGGTTTTTGGAGGTTTAGAGCTTGGGGGAAATCCGATCAGATTATTCATTCAATTCTACGTTCAGGGTTTTGGGAGTTTAGAGCTTGGAGGATAGCTGATCAGATTATTCATTGAATTCTGCGTCCAGGGTTTTGGGGGTTTCGAGCTCGGGAGATAGCTGATTAGATTATTCAATGAATTCTACGTTCAGGGTCTTGGGGGTTTAGAGCTCGGGAGATGGCTGATCAGATTATTCATTGAATCCTACGTCCAGGGTCTTAGGGGTTTAAAGCTTGGGGGATAGCTGATCAGATTATTCATTGAATTCTACGTCCAGGGTTTTGGAAGTTACGAGCTCAGGGGATAGCTGATCATTTTTTTCGTTGACCTCGGACGTCCAGGTTTTTGGAGGTTTAGAGCTTGGGGGAAATCCGATCAGATTATTCATTGAACTCTACGTTCAGGGTTTTGGGAGTTTAGAGCTTGGAGGATAGCTGATCAGATTATTCATTGAATTCTGAGTCCAGGGTTTCGGGGGTTTCGAGCTCGGGAGATAGCTGATTAGATTATTCAATGAATTCTACGTTCAGGGTCTTGGGGGTTTAGAGCTCGGGAGCTAGCTGATCAGATTATTCATTGAATCCTACGTCCAGGGTCTTAGGGGTTTAAAGCTTGGGGGATAGCTGATCAGATTATTCATTGAATTCTACGTCCAGGATTTTGGAAGTTACGAGCTCAGGGGATAGCTGATCATTTTTTTCGTTGACCTCGGACGTCCAGGGTTTTGGAGGTTTAGAGCTTGGGGGATAGCTGATCAGATTATTCATTGAATTCTACGTCCAGGATTTTGGGGGGATAAGAGCTTGGGGGATAGCTGATCAGTTTTCTCGTTCACCTCGGACGTCCAGGTTTTTGGAGGTTTAGAGCTTGGGGGATAGCATATCAGATAATTCATTGAATTCTACGTCCAGGATTTTAGGAGCTTAGAGCTTGGAGGATAGCTGATCAAATTATTCATTGAATCCTACGTCCAGGGTTTTTAGGGATTAGAGCTTGGGGCATAGCTGATCATTGTTTTCGTTAATTTCGGACGTCCAGGTTTTTGGAGGCTTAGAGCTTGGAGGATAGCTGATCAGATTATTCATTGAATTCTACGTCCAGGGTCTTGGGGGTTTAGAGCTTGGAGGATAGCTGAACAGATTATTCATTGAACTCTACGCCCAGAGTTTTGAGGGATTAGAGCTTGGGGGATAGCTGATCAGTTTTTCCGTTGACTTTGGGTGCCCAGAGTTTTTCGGGTTCAAGGCTTAGGAAATAGCTGATCAGATTATTCATTGAATTCTACGTCCAGGGTTTTGGGGGGATGAGAGCTTGGAGGTTAGCTATTCAGTTTTCTCGTTGACCTCGGACGTCCAGGGTTTTGGAGGTTTAGAGCTTGGAGGATAGCTAAACAGATTATTCATTGAATTCTACGTTCAGAGTTTTGGGGGTTTAGAGCTTGGGGAAAAGCTGATCAGTTTTTTCGTTGACTATGGGTGCCCAGGGTTTTTGGGGTTCAAGGCTTGAGATATAGCTGATCAGATTTTTCATTGAATTCTACGTCCAGGGTTTTGGGGGGATTAGAGCTTGGGGGATGGCTGGTCAGTTTTTTCGTTGACTTTGGGTGCCCAGGGTTTTGGAGGTTGAGAGCTTGGGGGATACCTGATCAGATTATTCATTGAATTCTACGTCCAGGGTTTCGGGGGTTTGGAGCTTGGAGGATAGCTGAACAGATTATTCATTGAATTCTACGTTCTGGGTTTTGGGGGTTTAGAGCTTGGGGGATAGCTGATAAGATTATTCATTGAATTCTATGTCCAGGGTTTTAGGGGTTTAGAGCATTGAGGATAGCTGTTCAGATTATTCATTGAATTCCACGTCCAGGGTTTTAGGGGGATTAGAGCTTGGGGGATAGCTGATCAGTTTTCTCGTTGACCTCGGACGTCCAGGGTTTTGGAGGTTTAGAGCTTGGGGGATAGCCGATCAGATAAATCATTGAATTCTACGTCCAGGGTTTTGGGGGTTTAGAGTTCGGGGGATAGCTGATCAGTTTATCCATTGAATTCCATGCTCAGAGTTTTGAGGGATTAGAGCTTGAAGGATTGCTGATCAGTTTTTTCCTTGACATTGGGTGCCCAGGGTTTTTGAGGTTCAAGGCTTAGGAGATAGCTGATCATATTGTTCATTGAACTCTACGTTCAGGGATTTTGGGGGCTAAGAGCTTGGAGGATAGCTGATCAGATTATTCATTGAATTCTACGTCCAGTTTCTTGGGGGGATTAGAGCTCGGGGAATAGCTGAACAGTATTCTCATTGACCTCGGACGTCCAGGGTCTTAGAGGTTTAGAGCTTGGGGGATAGCCGATCAGATTATTCATTGAATTCTACGTCCAGGGTTATAGGGGGTTAGAGCTTGGAGGATAGCTGATCAGATTATTCATTGAATTTTCCGACCAGGGTTTTTGGGGGATTTGAGCTTGGGGGATAGCTGATCATTTTTTTCGTTGACCTCGGACGTCCACGTTTTTAAAGGTTTAGAGCTTGGGGGATAGCCGAACAGATTATTCATTGAATTCTACGTCCAGGGTTTTAGGGGCTTAGAGCTTAGGGGATAGCCGATCAGATTATTCATTGAATTCTACGTCCAGGGTTTTGGGAGTTTAGAGCTTGGAGGATAGCTGATCAGATTATTCATTGAGATCTACGTCCAGGGTTTTGGAGGTTTCGAGCTCGGTGGGTAGCTGATCAGTTTTCTCTATGACCTCGGACTTCCAGGGTTTTGGAGGTTTAGAGCTTGGGGGATAGCTGATGAGTTTTCTCGTTGACAGTGGGTGCCCAGGGTTTTTGAGGTTCAAGGCTTAGGAGATAGCTAATCATATTTTTCATTGAATTCTACGTCCAGGGTTATAGGGGGTTAGAGCTTGGAGGATAGCTGATCAGATTATTCATTGAATTTTCCGACCAGGGTTTTTGGGGGATTTGAGCTTGGGGGATAGCTGATCATTTTTTTCGTTGACCTCGGACGTCCACGTTTTTAAAGGTTTAGAGCTTGGGGGATAGCCGAACAGATTATTCATTGAATTCTACGTCCAGGGTTTTAGGGGCTTAGAGCTTAGGGGATAGCCGATCAGATTATTCATTGAATTCTACGTCCAGGGTTTTGGGAGTTTAGAGCTTGGAGGATAGCTGATCAGATTATTCATTGAGATCTACGTCCAGGGTTTTGGAGGTTTCGAGCTCGGTGGGTAGCTGATCAGTTTTCTCTATGACCTCGGACTTCCAGGGTTTTGGGAGTTTAGAGCTTGGAGGATAGCTGATCAGATTATTCATTGAGATCTACGTCCAGGGTTTTGGAGGTTTCGAGCTCGGTGGGTAGCTGATCAGTTTTCTCTATGACCTCGGACTTCCAGGGTTTTGGAGGTTTAGAGCTTGGGGGATAGCTGATGAGTTTTCTCGTTGACCTTAACGTCCAGGGTCTTGGAGGTTTAGAGCTTGGGAGATAGCTGATCCGATTATTATTGAATTCTACGCCCAGAGTTTTAAGGGATTAGAGCTTGGGAGATAGCTGATCAGTTTTTTCGTTGACTTTCGGTGCCTAGGGTTTTTGGGGTTCAAGGCTTGGGAGATAGCTGATCAAATTATTCATTGAATTCTACGTCCAGGGTTTTGGGGGATAAGGGCTTGGGAAATAGCTGATCAGTTTTCTCGTTGACTTTGGGTGCCCAGTGTTTTTGGAATTCAAGGCTTGGGGATAGCTGATCAGATTATTCATTGAATTCTACGTCCAGGATTTTGGGGGGATTAGAGCTTAGGAAAAAGCTGATCAGTTTTCTCGTTGACTTCGGACGTCCAGGGTTTTGGAGGTTTAGAGCTTGGGGGATAGCTGATCAGATTATTCATTGAATTCAACGTCCAGGGTTTTAAGGGATTTGAACTTGGGGGATAGCTAATTTTTTTTTCGTTGACCTCGGACTTCCAGGTTTTTGGAGGTTTAGAGCTCGGGGGATAGCCGATCAGATTATTCATTGAATTCTACGTCCAGGGTTTTAGGGGGATTAGAGCTTGGGGGATAGCTGATCAGATTATTCGTTGAATTATCCGACCAGGGTTTTTGGGGCTTAGAGCTTGGAGGATAGCTGATCAGTTTATCATTAAATTCTATGCCCAGAGTTTTGAGAGATTAGAGCTTGGGGCATAGCTGATCATTTTTCTCGTTAACCTCGGACGTCCAGGTTTTTGGAGGTTTAGAGCTTGGGGGATAGCCGATCAGATAATTCATTGAATTCTACGTCCAGGATTTTAGGAGCTTAGAGCTTGGAGGATAGCTGATCAGATTATTCATTGAATCGTACGTCCAGGGTTTTTAGGGATAAGAGCTTGGGGGATAGCTGATCATTGTTTTCGTTGACATCGGACGTCCAGGTTTTTGGAGGCTTAGAGCTTGGAGGATAGCTGATCAGATTATTCATTGAATTCTACGTCCAAGGTTTTGGGGGTTTCAAGCTCGGGAGATAGCTGATTAGATTATTCAATGAATTCTACGTTCAGGGTCTTGGGGGTTTAGAGCTCGGGAGATAGCTGATCAGATTATTCATTGAATTCTACGTCCAGGGTCTTAGGGGTTTAGAGCTTGGGGGATAGATGATCAGATTATTCATTGAACTCTACGTTCAGGGATTTTGAGAGCTTAGAGCTTGGAGGATAGCTGATCAGATTATTCACTGAATTCTACGTCCAGGGTCTTGGGGATTTAGAGCTTGGAGGATAGCTGATCAGATTATTCATTGAATTCTACGTCCAGGGTTTTCGGGGTTTCGAGCTCAGGGGATAGCTGATCATTTTTTTCGTTGACCTCGGACGTCCAGGTTTTTGGAGGTTTAGAGCATGGGGGAAATCCGATCAGATTATTCATTCAATTCTACGTTCAGGGTTTTGGGAGTTTAGAGCTTGGAGGATAGCTGATCAGATTATTCATTGAATTCTGCGTCCAGGGATTTGGGGGTTTCGAGCTCGGGAGATAGCTGATTAGATTATTCAATGAATTCTACGTTCAGGGTCTTGGGGGTTTAGAGCTCGGGAGATGGCTGATCAGATTATTCATTGAATCCTACGTCCAGGGTCTTAGGGGTTTAAAGCTTGGGGGATAGCTGATCAGATTATTCATTGAATTCTACGTCCAGGGTTTTGGAAGTTACGAGCTCAGGGGATAGCTGATCATTTTTTTTGTTGACCTCGGACGTCCAGGTTTTTGGAGGTTTAGAGCTTGGGGGAAATCCGATCAGATTATTCATTGAATTCTACGTTCAGGGTTTTGGGAGTTTAGAGCTTGGAGGATAGCTGATCAGATTATTCATTGAATTCTGCGTCCAGGGTTTTGGGGGTTTCGAGCTCGGGAGATAGCTGATTAGATTATTCAATGAATTCTACGTTCAGGGTCTTGGGGGTTTAGAGCTCGGGAGCTAGCTGATCAGATTATTCATTGAATCCTACGTCCAGGGTCTTAGGGGTTTAAAGCTTGGGGGATAGCTGATCAGATTATTCATTGAATTCTACGTCCAGGGTTTTGGAAGTTACGAGCTCAGGGGATAGCTGATCATTTTTTTCGTTGACCTCGGTCGTCCAGGGTTTTTGGGGTTTAGAGCTTGGAGGATAGCTGATCAGATTATTCATTGAATTCTACGTCCAGGATTTTGGGAGGATAAGAGCTTGGGGGATAGCTGATCAGTTTTCTCGTTCACCTCGGACGTCCAGGTTTTTGGAGGTTTAGAGCTTGGGGGATAGCCGATCAGATAATTCATTGAATTCTACGTCCAGGATTTTAGGAGCTTAGAGCTTGGAGGATAGCTGATCAGATTATTCATTGAATCCTACGTCCAGGGTTTTTAGGGATTAGAGCTTGGGGCATAGCTGATCATTGTTTTCGTTAATTTCGGACGTCCAGGTTTTTGGAGGCTTAGAGCTTGGAGGATAGCTGATCAGATTATTCATTGAATTCTACGTCCAGGGTCTTGGGGGTTTAGAGCTTGGAGGATAGCTGAACAGATTATTCATTGAACTCTACGCCCAGAGTTTTGAGGGATTAGAGCTTGGGGGATAGCTGATCAGTTTTTCCGTTGACTTTGGGTGCCCAGAGTTTTTCGGGTTCAAGGCTTAGGAAATAGCTGATCAGATTATTCATTGAATTCTACGTCCAGGGTTTTGGGGGGATGAGAGCTTGGAGGTTAGCTATTCAGTTTTCTCGTTGACCTCGGACGTCCAGGGTTTTGGAGGTTTAGAGCTTGGAGGATAGCTAAACAGATTATTCATTGAATTCTACGTTCAGAGTTTTGGGGGTTTAGAGCTTGGGGAAAAGCTGATCAGTTTTTTCGTTGACTATGGGTGCCCAGGGTTTTTGGGGTTCAAGGCTTGAGATATAGCTGATCAGATTTTTCATTGAATTCTACGTCCAGGGTTTTGGGGGGATTAGAGCTTGGGGGATGGCTGGTCAGTTTTTTCGTTGACTTTGGGTGCCCAGGGTTTTGGAGGTTGAGAGCTTGGGGGATACCTGATCAGATTATTCATTGAATTCTACGTCCAGGGTTTCGGGGGTTTGGAGCTTGGAGGATAGCTGAACAGATTATTCATTGAATTCTACGTTCTGGGTTTTGGGGGTTTAGAGCTTGGGGGATAGCTGATAAGATTATTCATTGAATTCTATGTCCAGGGTTTTAGGGGTTTAGAGCATTGAGGATAGCTGTTCAGATTATTCATTGAATTCTACGTCCAGGGTTTTAGGGGGATTAGAGCTTGGGGGATAGCTGATCAGTTTTCTCGTTGACCTCGGACGTCCAGGGTTTTGGAGGTTTAGAGCTTGGGGGATAGCCGATCAGATAAATCATTGAATTCTACGTCCAGGGTTTTGGGGGTTTAGAGCTTGGAGGATAGCTGATCAGATTATTCATTGAATTCTACGTCCAAGGTTTTAGGGGGATTAGAGCTTGGGGGATAGCTGATCAGTTTTCTCGTTGACCTCGGACGTCCAGGGTTTTGGAGGTTTAGAGCTTGGGGGATAGCCGATCAGATAAATCATTGAATTCTACGTCCAGGATTTTGGGGGTTTTGAGCTTGGGGGATAGCTGAACAGTTTTCTCGTTGCCCTCGGGCGTCCAGGGTTTTGGAGGTTTAGAGCTTGGGGGATAGCTGATCAGATTATTCATTGAATTCTACGTCCAGGATTTTAGGAGCTTAGAGCTTGGAGGATAGCTGATCAGATTATTCATTGAATCCTACGTCCAGGGTTTTTAGGGATAAGAGCTTGGGGGATAGCTGATCATTGTTTTCGTTGACATCGGACGTCCAGGTTTTTGGAGGCTTAGAGCTTGGAGGATAGCTGATCAGATTATTCATTGAATTCTACGTCCAGGGTTTTGAGGGTTTCAAGCTCGGGAGATAGCTGATTAGATTATTCAATGAATTCTACGTTCAGGGTCTTGGGGGTTTAGAGCTCGGGAGATAGCTGATCAGATTATTCATTGAATTCTACGTCCAGGGTCTTAGGGGTTTAGAGCTTGGGGGATAGATGATCAGATTATTCATTGAACTCTACGTTCAGGGATTTTGAGAGCTTAGAGCTTGGAGGATAGCTGATCAGATTATTCACTGAATTCTACGTCCAGGGTCTTGGGGATTTAGAGCTTGGAGGATAGCTGATCAGATTATTCATTGAATTCTACGTCCAGGGTTTTCGGGGTTTCGAGCTCAGGGGGTAGCTGATCATTTTTTTCGTTGACCTCGGACGTCCAGGTTTTTGGAGGTTTAGAGCATGGGGGAAATCCGATCAGATTATTCATTCAATTCTACGTTCAGGGTTTTGGGAGTTTAGAGCTTGGAGGATAGCTGATCAGATTATTCATTGAATTCTGCGTCCAGGGTTTTGGGGGTTTCGAGCTCGGGAGATAGCTGATTAGATTATTCAATGAATTCTACGTTCAGGGTCTTGGGGGTTTAGAGCTCGGGAGATGGCTGATCAGATTATTCATTGAATCCTACGTCCAGGGTCTTAGGGGTTTAAAGCTTGGGGGATAGCTGATCAGATTATTCATTGAATTCTACGTCCAGGGTTTTGGAAGTTACGAGCTCAGGGGATAGCTGATCATTTTTTTCGTTGACCTCGGACGTCCAGGTTTTTGGAGGTTTAGAGCTTGGGGGAAATCCGATCAGATTATTCATTCAATTCTACGTTCAGGGTTTTGGGAGTTTAGAGCTTGGAGGATAGCTGATCAGATTATTCATTGAATTCTGCGTCCAGGGTTTTGGGGGTTTCGAGCTCGGGAGATAGCTGATTAGATTATTCAATGAATTCTACGTTCAGGGTCTTGGGGGTTTAGAGCTCGGGAGATGGCTGATCAGATTATTCATTGAATCCTACGTCCAGGGTCTTAGGGGTTTAAAGCTTGGGGGATAGCTGATCAGATTATTCATTGAATTCTACGTCCAGGGTTTTGGAAGTTACGAGCTCAGGGGATAGCTGATCATTTTTTTCGTTGACCTCGGACGTCCAGGTTTTTGGAGGTTTAGAGCTTGGGGGAAATCCGATCAGATTATTCATTGAACTCTACGTTCAGGGTTTTGGGAGTTTAGAGCTTGGAGGATAGCTGATCAGATTATTCATTGAATTCTGAGTCCAGGGTTTCGGGGGTTTCGAGCTCGGGAGATAGCTGATTAGATTATTCAATGAATTCTACGTTCAGGGTCTTGGGGGTTTAGAGCTCGGGAGCTAGCTGATCAGATTATTCATTGAATCCTACGTCCAGGGTCTTAGGGGTTTAAAGCTTGGGGGATAGCTGATCAGATTATTCATTGAATTCTACGTCCAGGATTTTGGAAGTTACGAGCTCAGGGGATAGCTGATCATTTTTTTCGTTGACCTCGGACGTCCAGGGTTTTGGAGGTTTAGAGCTTGGGGGATAGCTGATCAGATTATTCATTGAATTCTACGTCCAGGATTTTGGGGGGATAAGAGCTTGGGGGATAGCTGATCAGTTTTCTCGTTCACCTCGGACGTCCAGGTTTTTGGAGGTTTAGAGCTTGGGGGATAGCATATCAGATAATTCATTGAATTCTACGTCCAGGATTTTAGGAGCTTAGAGCTTGGAGGATAGCTGATCAAATTATTCATTGAATCCTACGTCCAGGGTTTTTAGGGATTAGAGCTTGGGGCATAGCTGATCATTGTTTTCGTTAATTTCGGACGTCCAGGTTTTTGGAGGCTTAGAGCTTGGAGGATAGCTGATCAGATTATTCATTGAATTCTACGTCCAGGGTCTTGGGGGTTTAGAGCTTGGAGGATAGCTGAACAGATTATTCATTGAACTCTACGCCCAGAGTTTTGAGGGATTAGAGCTTGGGGGATAGCTGATCAGTTTTTCCGTTGACTTTGGGTGCCCAGAGTTTTTCGGGTTCAAGGCTTAGGAAATAGCTGATCAGATTATTCATTGAATTCTACGTCCAGGGTTTTGGGGGGATGAGAGCTTGGAGGTTAGCTATTCAGTTTTCTCGTTGACCTCGGACGTCCAGGGTTTTGGAGGTTTAGAGCTTGGAGGATAGCTAAACAGATTATTCATTGAATTCTACGTTCAGAGTTTTGGGGGTTTAGAGCTTGGGGAAAAGCTGATCAGTTTTTTCGTTGACTATGGGTGCCCAGGGTTTTTGGGGTTCAAGGCTTGAGATATAGCTGATCAGATTTTTCATTGAATTCTACGTCCAGGGTTTTGGGGGGATTAGAGCTTGGGGGATGGCTGGTCAGTTTTTTCGTTGACTTTGGGTGCCCAGGGTTTTGGAGGTTGAGAGCTTGGGGGATACCTGATCAGATTATTCATTGAATTCTATGTCCAGGGTTTCGGGGGTTTGGAGCTTGGAGGATAGCTGAACAGATTATTCATTGAATTCTACGTTCTGGGTTTTGGGGGTTTAGAGCTTGGGGGATAGCTGATAAGATTATTCATTGAATTCTATGTCCAGGGTTTTAGGGGTTTAGAGCATTGAGGATAGCTGTTCAGATTATTCATTGAATTCCACGTCCAGGGTTTTAGGGGGATTAGAGCTTGGGGGATAGCTGATCAGTTTTCTCGTTGACCTCGGACGTCCAGGGTTTTGGAGGTTTAGAGCTTGGGGGATAGCCGATCAGATAAATCATTGAATTCTACGTCCAGGGTTTTGGGGGTTTAGAGCTTGGAGGATAGCTGATCAGATTATTCATTGAATTCTACGTCCAGGGTTTTGGGGGGATGAGAGCTTGGGGGATGGCTGGTCAGTTTTTTCGTTGACTTTGAGTGCCCAGGGTTTTTGGGGTTCAAGGCTTGGGAGATAGCTGATCAGATTATTCATTGAATTCTACGTTCAGAGTTTTGAGGGGATAAGAGCTTGGGGGTTAGCTGATCAGTTTTCTCGTTGACTTTGGGTGCCCAGAGTTTTTGGGGTTCAAGGCTTGAGATATAGCTGATCAGATTTTTCATTGAATTCTACGTCCAGGGTTTTGGGGGGATTAGAGCTTGGGGGATGGCTGGTCAGTTTTTTCGTTGACTTTGAGTGCCCAGGGTTTTGGAGGTTGAGAGCTTGGGGGATACCTGATCAGATTATTCATTGAATTCTACGTCCAGGGTTTCGGGGGTTTGAAGCTTGGAGGATAGCTGAACAGATTATTCATTGAATTCTACGTTCTGGGTTTTGGGGGTTTAGAGCTTGGAGGATAGCTGATCAGATTATTCATTGAATTCTACGTCCAGGGTTTTAGGGGGATTAGAGCTTGGGGGATAGCTGATCAGTTTTCTCGTTGACCTCGGACGTCCAGGGTTTTGGAGGTTTAGAGCTTGGGGGATAGCCGATCAGATAAATCATTGAATTCTACGTCCAGGATTTTGGGGGTTTTGAGCTTGGGGGATAGCTGAACAGTTTTCTCGTTGCCCTCGGGCGTCCAGGGTTTTGGAGGTTTAGAGCTTGGGGAATAGCTGATCAGATTATTCATTGAATTCTACGTCCAGGGTTTTGGGGGTTTTGAGCTCGGGGGATAGCTGAACAGTTTTCTCGTTGACCTCGGACGTCCAGGGTTTTGGAGGTTTAGAGCTTGATGGATAGCTGATCAGATTATTCATTGAATTCTACGTCCAGGGTTTTGGGGGTTTAGAATTCGGGGGATAGCTGATCAGTTTATCCATTGAATTCCATGCTCAGAGTTTTGAGGGATTAGAGCTTGAAGGATTGCTGATCAGTTTTTTCCTTGACATTGGGTGCCCAGGGTTTTTGAGGTTCAAGGCTTAGGAGATAGCTGATCATATTGTTCATTGAACTCTACGTTCAGGGATTTTGGAGGTTTAGAGATTGGGGGATAGCTGATCAGTTTTTTCGTTGACTTTGGGTGCCCAGGGTTTTTGGGGTTCAAGGCTTGAGAGATAGCTGATCAGATTATTCATTGAATTCTACGTCCAGGGTCTTGGGGGTTTAGAGCTTGGAGGATAGCTGAACAGATTATTCATTGAACTCTACGCCCAGGGTTTTGGAGGTTTAGAGATTGGGGGATAGCTGATCAGTTTTTTCGTTGACTTTGGGTGCCCAGGGTTTTTGGGGTTCAAGGCTTGAGAGATAGCTGATCAGATTATTCATTGAATTCTACGTCCAGGGTTTTGGGGGGATGAGAGCTTGGGGGATAACTGATCAGTTTTCTCGTTGACCTCTTGGGTGCCCAGAGTTTTTGGGGTTCAAGGCTTAGGAAAGAGCTGATCAAATTATTCATTGAATTCTACGTCCACGGTTTTGGGGGGACTAGAGCTTGGGGGATAGCTGATCAGTTTTCTCGTTGACCTCAGACGTCCAGGGTTTTGGAGGTTTAGATCTTGGAGGATAGCTGAACAGTTTATTTATTGAACTCTACGCCCAGAGTTTTGAGGGATTAGAGCTTGGGGGATAGCTGATCAGTTTTCTCCTTGACCTCAGACGTCCTGGGTTTTGGAGGCTTAGAGCTTGAGGGATAGCTGATCAGATTATTCATTGAAATCTACGTCCAGGTTTTTAGGGGTTTAGAGCTTGTAGGATAGCTGAACAGATTATTCATTGAATTCTACGTTCAGGGTTTTGGGGGTTTAGAGCTTGGGGGATAGCTGATCAGTTTTTTCGTTGACTTTGGGTGCCCAGGGTTTTTGGGGTTCAAGGCTTGGGAAATAGCTGATCAGATTATTCATTGAATTCTACGTCCAGGGTTTTGGGGAGATAAGAGCTTGGGGGATAGCTGATCAGTTTTCTCGTTGACCTCGGACGTGCAGGGTTTTGGAGGTTTAGAGCTTGGGGGATAGCTAATCTGGTTATTCATTGAATTCTACGTCCAGGGTTTTGGATGGTTAGAGCTTGGAGGATAGCTGAACAGATTATTCATTGTATTCTACGTTCAGGGTTTTGAGGGGATAAGAGCTTGGAGGTTAGCTCCCCAGTTTTCTCAATGACCTCGGACGTCCAGGGTTTTGGAGGTTTAGAGCTTGGAGGATAGCTAAACAGATTATTCATTGAATTCTTCGTTCAGAGTTTTGGGGGTTTAGAGCTTGGGGAATAGCTGATCAGTTTTTTCGTTGACTTTGGGTGCCCAGGGTTTTTGGGGTTCAAGGCTTGAGAGATAGCTGATCAGATTATTCATTGAATTCTACGTCCAGGGTTTTGGGGGGATGAGAGCTTGGGGGATGGCTGGTCAGTTTTTTCGTTGACTTTGAGTGCCCAGGGTTTTTGGGGTTCAAGGCTTGGGAGATAGCTGATCAGATTATTCATTGAATTCTACGTTCAGAGTTTTGAGGGGATAAGAGCTTGGGGGTTAGCTGATCAGTTTTCTCGTTGACTTTGGGTGCCCAGAGTTTTTGGGGTTCAAGGCTTGAGATATAGCTGATCAGATTTTTCATTGAATTCTACGTCCAGGGTTTTGGGGGGATTAGAGCTTGGGGGATGGCTGGTCAGTTTTTTCGTTGACTTTGAGTGCCCAGGGTTTTGGAGGTTGAGAGCTTGGGGGATACCTGATCAGATTATTCATTGAATTCTACGTCCAGGGTTTCGGGGGTTTGGAGCTTGGAGGATAGCTGAACAGATTATTCATTGAATTCTACGTTCTGGGTTTTGGGGGTTTAGAGCTTGGAGGATAGCTGATCAGATTATTCATTGAATTCTACGTCCAGGGTTTTAGGGGGATTAGAGCTTGGGGGATAGCTGATCAGTTTTCTCGTTGACCTCGGACGTCCAGGGTTTTGGAGGTTTAGAGCTTGGGGGATAGCCGATCAGATAAATCATTGAATTCTACGTCCAGGATTTTGGGGGTTTTGAGCTTGGGGGATAGCTGAACAGTTTTCTCGTTGCCCTCGGGCGTCCAGGGTTTTGGAGGTTTAGAGCTTGGGGAATAGCTGATCAGATTATTCATTGAATTCTACGTCCAGGGTTTTGGGGGTTTTGAGCTCGGGGGATAGCTGAACAGTTTTCTCGTTGACCTCGGACGTCCAGGGTTTTGGAGGTTTAGAGCTTGATGGATAGCTGATCAGATTATTCATTGAATTCTACGTCCAGGGTTTTGGGGGTTTAGAATTCGGGGGATAGCTGATCAGTTTATCCATTGAATTCCATGCTCAGAGTTTTGAGGGATTAGAGCTTGAAGGATTGCTGATCAGTTTTTTCCTTGACATTGGGTGCCCAGGGTTTTTGAGGTTCAAGGCTTAGGAGATAGCTGATCATATTGTTCATTGAACTCTACGTTCAGGGATTTTGGAGGTTTAGAGATTGGGGGATAGCTGATCAGTTTTTTCGTTGACTTTGGGTGCCCAGGGTTTTTGGGGTTCAAGGCTTGAGAGATAGCTGATCAGATTATTCATTGAATTCTACGTCCAGGGTCTTGGGGGTTTAGAGCTTGGAGGATAGCTGAACAGATTATTCATTGAACTCTACGCCCAGGGTTTTGGAGGTTTAGAGATTGGGGGATAGCTGATCAGTTTTTTCGTTGACTTTGGGTGCCCAGGGTTTTTGGGGTTCAAGGCTTGAGAGATAGCTGATCAGATTATTCATTGAATTCTACGTCCAGGGTTTTGGGGGGATGAGAGCTTGGGGGATAACTGATCAGTTTTCTCGTTGACCTCTTGGGTGCCCAGAGTTTTTGGGGTTCAAGGCTTAGGAAAGAGCTGATCAAATTATTCATTGAATTCTACGTCCACGGTTTTGGGGGGACTAGAGCTTGGGGGATAGCTGATCAGTTTTCTCGTTGACCTCAGACGTCCAGGGTTTTGGAGGTTTAGATCTTGGAGGATAGCTGAACAGTTTATTTATTGAACTCTACGCCCAGAGTTTTGAGGGATTAGAGCTTGGGGGATAGCTGATCAGTTTTCTCCTTGACCTCAGACGTCCTGGGTTTTGGAGGCTTAGAGCTTGAGGGATAGCTGATCAGATTATTCATTGAAATCTACGTCCAGGTTTTTAGGGGTTTAGAGCTTGTAGGATAGCTGAACAGATTATTCATTGAATTCTACGTTCAGGGTTTTGGGGGTTTAGAGCTTGGGGGATAGCTGATCAGTTTTTTCGTTGACTTTGGGTGCCCAGGGTTTTTGGGGTTCAAGGCTTGGGAAATAGCTGATCAGATTATTCATTGAATTCTACGTCCAGGGTTTTGGGGAGATAAGAGCTTGGGGGATAGCTGATCAGTTTTCTCGTTGACCTCGGACGTGCAGGGTTTTGGAGGTTTAGAGCTTGGGGGATAGCTAATCTGGTTATTCATTGAATTCTACGTCCAGGGTTTTGGATGGTTAGAGCTTGGAGGATAGCTGAACAGATTATTCATTGTATTCTACGTTCAGGGTTTTGAGGGGATAAGAGCTTGGAGGTTAGCTCCCCAGTTTTCTCAATGACCTCGGACGTCCAGGGTTTTGGAGGTTTAGAGCTTGGAGGATAGCTAAACAGATTATTCATTGAATTCTTCGTTCAGAGTTTTGGGGGTTTAGAGCTTGGGGAATAGCTGATCAGTTTTTTCGTTGACTTTGGGTGCCCAGGGTTTTTGGGGTTCAAGGCTTGAGAGATAGCTGATCAGATTATTCATTGAATTCTACGTCCAGGGTTTTGGGGGGATGAGAGCTTGGGGGATGGCTGGTCAGTTTTTTCGTTGACTTTGAGTGCCCAGGGTTTTTGGGGTTCAAGGCTTGGGAGATAGCTGATCAGATTATTCATTGAATTCTACGTTCAGAGTTTTGAGGGGATAAGAGCTTGGGGGTTAGCTGATCAGTTTTCTCGTTGACTTTGGGTGCCCAGAGTTTTTGGGGTTCAAGGCTTGAGAGATAGCTGATCAGATTATTCATTGAATTCCACGTCCAGGGTTTTGGATGGTTAGAGCTTGGAGGATAGCTGATCAGATTATTCATTGAATTCTACGTCCAGGGTTTTGGGGGGGTTAGAGCTTGGGGGATAGCTGATCAGTTTTCTCGTTGACCTCAGACGCGCAGGGTCTTGGAGGTTTAGAGCTTGGGGGATAGCTGATCAGATTATTCATTGAATTCTACGTCCAGGGTCTTGGGGGTTTAGAGCTTGGAGGATAGCTGAACAGATTATTCATTGAACTCTACGCCCAGAGTTTTGAGGGATTAGAGCTTGGGGGATAGCTGATCAGTTTTTCCGTTGACTTTGGGTGCCCAGAGTTTTTCGGGTTCAAGGCTTCGGAAATAGCTGATCAGATTATTCATTGAATTCTACGTCCAGGGTTTTGGGGGGATGAGAGCTTGGAGGTTAGCTATTCAGTTTTCTCGTTGACCTCGGACGTCCAGGGTTTTGGATGGTTAGAGCTTGGAGGATAGTTGATCAGATTATTCATTGAATTCTACGTCCAGGGTTTTGGGGGGGTTAGAGCTTGGGGGATAGCTGATCAGTTTTCTCGTTGACCTCAGACGCGCAGGGTCTTGGAGGTTTAGAGCTTGGGGGATAGCTGATCAAATTATTCATTGAATTCTACGTCCAGGGTCTTGGGGGTTTAGAGCTTGGAGGATAGCTGAACAGATTATTCATTGAACTCTACGCCCAGAGTTTTGAGGGATTAGAGCTTGGGGGATAGCTGATCAGTTTTTTCGTTGACTATGGGTGCCCAGGGTTTTTGGGGTTCAAGGCTTGAGATATAGCTGATCAGATTTTTCATTGAATTCTACGTCCAGGGTTTTGGGGGGATTAGAGCTTGGGGGATGGCTGGTCAGTTTTTTCGTTGACTTTGAGTGCCCAGGGTTTTGGAGGTTGAGAGCTTGGGGGATACCTGATCAGATTATTCATTGAATTCTACGTCCAGGGTTTCGGGGGTTTGGAGCTTGGAGGATAGCTGAACAGATTATTCATTGAATTCTACGTTCTGGGTTTTGGGGGTTTAGAGCTTGGAGGATAGCTGATCAGATTATTCATTGAATTCTACGTCCAGGGTTTTAGGGGGATTAGAGCTTGGGGGATAGCTGATCAGTTTTCTCGTTGACCTCGGACGTCCAGGGTTTTGGAGGTTTAGAGCTTGGGGGATAGCCGATCAGATAAATCATTGAATTCTACGTCCAGGATTTTGGGGGTTTTGAGCTTGGGGGATAGCTGAACAGTTTTCTCGTTGCCCTCGGGCGTCCAGGGTTTTGGAGGTTTAGAGCTTGGGGGATAGCTGATCAGATTATTCATTGAATTCTACGTCCAGGGTTTTGGGGGTTTTGAGCTCGGGGGATAGCTGAACAGTTTTCTCGTTGACCTCGGACGTCCAGGGTTTTGGAGGTTTAGAGCTTGATGGATAGCTGATCAGATTATTCATTGAATTCTACGTCCAGGGTTTTGGGGGTTTAGAGTTCGGGGGATAGCTGATCAGTTTATCCATTGAATTCCATGCTCAGAGTTTTGAGGGATTAGAGCTTGAAGGATTGCTGATCAGTTTTTTCCTTGACATTGGGTGCCCAGGGTTTTTGAGGTTCAAGGCTTAGGAGATAGCTGATCATATTGTTCATTGACCTCTACGTTCAGGGATTTTGGGGGCTAAGAGCTTGGAGGATAGCTGATCAGATTATTCATTGAATTCTACGTCCAGTTTCTTGGGGGGATTAGAGCTCGGGGAATAGCTGAACAGTATTCTCATTGACCTCGGACGTCCAGGGTCTTAGAGGTTTAGAGCTTGGGGGATAGCCGATCAGATTATTCATTGAATTCTACGTCCAGGGTTATAGGGGGTTAGAGCTTGGAGGATAGCTGATCAGATTATTCATTGAATTTTCCGACCAGGGTTTTTGGGGGATTTGAGCTTGGGGGATAGCTGATCATTTTTTTCGTTGACCTCGGACGTCCACGTTTTTAAAGGTTTAGAGCTTGGGGGATAGCCGAACAGATTATTCATTGAATTCTACGTCCAGGGTTTTAGGGGCTTAGAGCTTAGGGGATAGCCGATCAGATTATTCATTGAATTCTACGTCCAGGGTTTTGGGAGTTTAGAGCTTGGAGGATAGCTGATCAGATTATTCATTGAGATCTACGTCCAGGGTTTTGGAGGTTTCGAGCTCGGTGGGTAGCTGATCAGTTTTCTCTATGACCTCGGACTTCCAGGGTTTTGGGAGTTTAGAGCTTGGAGGATAGCTGATCAGATTATTCATTGAGATCTACGTCCAGGGTTTTGGAGGTTTCGAGCTCGGTGGGTAGCTGATCAGTTTTCTCTATGACCTCGGACTTCCAGGGTTTTGGAGGTTTAGAGCTTGGGGGATAGCTGATGAGTTTTCTCGTTGACCTTAACGTCCAGGGTCTTGGAGGTTTAGAGCTTGGGAGATAGCTGATCCGATTATTATTGAATTCTACGCCCAGAGTTTTAAGGGATTAGAGCTTGGGAGATAGCTGATCAGTTTTTTCGTTGACTTTCGGTGCCTAGGGTTTTTGGGGTTCAAGGCTTGGGAGATAGCTGATCAAATTATTCATTGAATTCTACGTCCAGGGTTTTGGGGGATAAGGGCTTGGGAAATAGCTGATCAGTTTTCTCGTTGACTTTGGGTGCCCAGTGTTTTTGGAATTCAAGGCTTGGGGATAGCTGATCAGATTATTCATTGAATTCTACGTCCAGGATTTTGGGGGGATTAGAGCTTAGGAAAAAGCTGATCAGTTTTCTCGTTGACTTCGGACGTCCAGGGTTTTGGAGGTTTAGAGCTTGGGGGATAGCTGATCAGATTATTCATTGAATTCAACGTCCAGGGTTTTAAGGGATTTGAACTTGGGGGATAGCTAATTTTTTTTTCGTTGACCTCGGACTTCCAGGTTTTTGGAGGTTTAGAGCTCGGGGGATAGCCGATCAGATTATTCATTGAATTCTACGTCCAGGGTTTTAGGGGGATTAGAGCTTGGGGGATAGCTGATCAGATTATTCGTTGAATTATCCGACCAGGGTTTTTGGGGCTTAGAGCTTGGAGGATAGCTGATCAGTTTATCATTAAATTCTATGCCCAGAGTTTTGAGAGATTAGAGCTTGGGGCATAGCTGATCATTTTTCTCGTTAACCTCGGACGTCCAGGTTTTTGGAGGTTTAGAGCTTGGGGGATAGCCGATCAGATAATTCATTGAATTCTACGTCCAGGATTTTAGGAGCTTAGAGCTTGGAGGATAGCTGATCAGATTATTCATTGAATCGTACGTCCAGGGTTTTTAGGGATAAGAGCTTGGGGGATAGCTGATCATTGTTTTCGTTGACATCGGACGTCCAGGTTTTTGGAGGCTTAGAGCTTGGAGGATAGCTGATCAGATTATTCATTGAATTCTACGTCCAAGGTTTTGGGGGTTTCAAGCTCGGGAGATAGCTGATTAGATTATTCAATGAATTCTACGTTCAGGGTCTTGGGGGTTTAGAGCTCGGGAGATAGCTGATCAGATTATTCATTGAATTCTACGTCCAGGGTCTTAGGGGTTTAGAGCTTGGGGGATAGATGATCAGATTATTCATTGAACTCTACGTTCAGGGATTTTGAGAGCTTAGAGCTTGGAGGATAGCTGATCAGATTATTCACTGAATTCTACGTCCAGGGTCTTGGGGATTTAGAGCTTGGAGGATAGCTGATCAGATTATTCATTGAATTCTACGTCCAGGGTTTTCGGGGTTTCGAGCTCAGGGGATAGCTGATCATTTTTTTCGTTGACCTCGGACGTCCAGGTTTTTGGAGGTTTAGAGCATGGGGGAAATCCGATCAGATTATTCATTCAATTCTACGTTCAGGGTTTTGGGAGTTTAGAGCTTGGAGGATAGCTGATCAGATTATTCATTGAATTCTGCGTCCAGGGATTTGGGGGTTTCGAGCTCGGGAGATAGCTGATTAGATTATTCAATGAATTCTACGTTCAGGGTCTTGGGGGTTTAGAGCTCGGGAGATGGCTGATCAGATTATTCATTGAATCCTACGTCCAGGGTCTTAGGGGTTTAAAGCTTGGGGGATAGCTGATCAGATTATTCATTGAATTCTACGTCCAGGGTTTTGGAAGTTACGAGCTCAGGGGATAGCTGATCATTTTTTTTGTTGACCTCGGACGTCCAGGTTTTTGGAGGTTTAGAGCTTGGGGGAAATCCGATCAGATTATTCATTGAATTCTACGTTCAGGGTTTTGGGAGTTTAGAGCTTGGAGGATAGCTGATCAGATTATTCATTGAATTCTGCGTCCAGGGTTTTGGGGGTTTCGAGCTCGGGAGATAGCTGATTAGATTATTCAATGAATTCTACGTTCAGGGTCTTGGGGGTTTAGAGCTCGGGAGCTAGCTGATCAGATTATTCATTGAATCCTACGTCCAGGGTCTTAGGGGTTTAAAGCTTGGGGGATAGCTGATCAGATTATTCATTGAATTCTACGTCCAGGGTTTTGGAAGTTACGAGCTCAGGGGATAGCTGATCATTTTTTTCGTTGACCTCGGTCGTCCAGGGTTTTTGGGGTTTAGAGCTTGGAGGATAGCTGATCAGATTATTCATTGAATTCTACGTCCAGGATTTTGGGAGGATAAGAGCTTGGGGGATAGCTGATCAGTTTTCTCGTTCACCTCGGACGTCCAGGTTTTTGGAGGTTTAGAGCTTGGGGGATAGCCGATCAGATAATTCATTGAATTCTACGTCCAGGATTTTAGGAGCTTAGAGCTTGGAGGATAGCTGATCAGATTATTCATTGAATCCTACGTCCAGGGTTTTTAGGGATTAGAGCTTGGGGCATAGCTGATCATTGTTTTCGTTAATTTCGGACGTCCAGGTTTTTGGAGGCTTAGAGCTTGGAGGATAGCTGATCAGATTATTCATTGAATTCTACGTCCAGGGTCTTGGGGGTTTAGAGCTTGGAGGATAGCTGAACAGATTATTCATTGAACTCTACGCCCAGAGTTTTGAGGGATTAGAGCTTGGGGGATAGCTGATCAGTTTTTCCGTTGACTTTGGGTGCCCAGAGTTTTTCGGGTTCAAGGCTTAGGAAATAGCTGATCAGATTATTCATTGAATTCTACGTCCAGGGTTTTGGGGGGATGAGAGCTTGGAGGTTAGCTATTCAGTTTTCTCGTTGACCTCGGACGTCCAGGGTTTTGGAGGTTTAGAGCTTGGAGGATAGCTAAACAGATTATTCATTGAATTCTACGTTCAGAGTTTTGGGGGTTTAGAGCTTGGGGAAAAGCTGATCAGTTTTTTCGTTGACTATGGGTGCCCAGGGTTTTTGGGGTTCAAGGCTTGAGATATAGCTGATCAGATTTTTCATTGAATTCTACGTCCAGGGTTTTGGGGGGATTAGAGCTTGGGGGATGGCTGGTCAGTTTTTTCGTTGACTTTGGGTGCCCAGGGTTTTGGAGGTTGAGAGCTTGGGGGATACCTGATCAGATTATTCATTGAATTCTACGTCCAGGGTTTCGGGGGTTTGGAGCTTGGAGGATAGCTGAACAGATTATTCATTGAATTCTACGTTCTGGGTTTTGGGGGTTTAGAGCTTGGGGGATAGCTGATAAGATTATTCATTGAATTCTATGTCCAGGGTTTTAGGGGTTTAGAGCATTGAGGATAGCTGTTCAGATTATTCATTGAATTCTACGTCCAGGGTTTTAGGGGGATTAGAGCTTGGGGGATAGCTGATCAGTTTTCTCGTTGACCTCGGACGTCCAGGGTTTTGGAGGTTTAGAGCTTGGGGGATAGCCGATCAGATAAATCATTGAATTCTACGTCCAGGGTTTTGGGGGTTTAGAGCTTGGAGGATAGCTGATCAGATTATTCATTGAATTCTACGTCCAAGGTTTTAGGGGGATTAGAGCTTGGGGGATAGCTGATCAGTTTTCTCGTTGACCTCGGACGTCCAGGGTTTTGGAGGTTTAGAGCTTGGGGGATAGCCGATCAGATAAATCATTGAATTCTACGTCCAGGATTTTGGGGGTTTTGAGCTTGGGGGATAGCTGAACAGTTTTCTCGTTGCCCTCGGGCGTCCAGGGTTTTGGAGGTTTAGAGCTTGGGGGATAGCTGATCAGATTATTCATTGAATTCTACGTCCAGGATTTTAGGAGCTTAGAGCTTGGAGGATAGCTGATCAGATTATTCATTGAATCCTACGTCCAGGGTTTTTAGGGATAAGAGCTTGGGGGATAGCTGATCATTGTTTTCGTTGACATCGGACGTCCAGGTTTTTGGAGGCTTAGAGCTTGGAGGATAGCTGATCAGATTATTCATTGAATTCTACGTCCAGGGTTTTGAGGGTTTCAAGCTCGGGAGATAGCTGATTAGATTATTCAATGAATTCTACGTTCAGGGTCTTGGGGGTTTAGAGCTCGGGAGATAGCTGATCAGATTATTCATTGAATTCTACGTCCAGGGTCTTAGGGGTTTAGAGCTTGGGGGATAGATGATCAGATTATTCATTGAACTCTACGTTCAGGGATTTTGAGAGCTTAGAGCTTGGAGGATAGCTGATCAGATTATTCACTGAATTCTACGTCCAGGGTCTTGGGGATTTAGAGCTTGGAGGATAGCTGATCAGATTATTCATTGAATTCTACGTCCAGGGTTTTCGGGGTTTCGAGCTCAGGGGGTAGCTGATCATTTTTTTCGTTGACCTCGGACGTCCAGGTTTTTGGAGGTTTAGAGCATGGGGGAAATCCGATCAGATTATTCATTCAATTCTACGTTCAGGGTTTTGGGAGTTTAGAGCTTGGAGGATAGCTGATCAGATTATTCATTGAATTCTGCGTCCAGGGTTTTGGGGGTTTCGAGCTCGGGAGATAGCTGATTAGATTATTCAATGAATTCTACGTTCAGGGTCTTGGGGGTTTAGAGCTCGGGAGATGGCTGATCAGATTATTCATTGAATCCTACGTCCAGGGTCTTAGGGGTTTAAAGCTTGGGGGATAGCTGATCAGATTATTCATTGAATTCTACGTCCAGGGTTTTGGAAGTTACGAGCTCAGGGGATAGCTGATCATTTTTTTCGTTGACCTCGGACGTCCAGGTTTTTGGAGGTTTAGAGCTTGGGGGAAATCCGATCAGATTATTCATTCAATTCTACGTTCAGGGTTTTGGGAGTTTAGAGCTTGGAGGATAGCTGATCAGATTATTCATTGAATTCTGCGTCCAGGGTTTTGGGGGTTTCGAGCTCGGGAGATAGCTGATTAGATTATTCAATGAATTCTACGTTCAGGGTCTTGGGGGTTTAGAGCTCGGGAGATGGCTGATCAGATTATTCATTGAATCCTACGTCCAGGGTCTTAGGGGTTTAAAGCTTGGGGGATAGCTGATCAGATTATTCATTGAATTCTACGTCCAGGGTTTTGGAAGTTACGAGCTCAGGGGATAGCTGATCATTTTTTTCGTTGACCTCGGACGTCCAGGTTTTTGGAGGTTTAGAGCTTGGGGGAAATCCGATCAGATTATTCATTGAACTCTACGTTCAGGGTTTTGGGAGTTTAGAGCTTGGAGGATAGCTGATCAGATTATTCATTGAATTCTGAGTCCAGGGTTTCGGGGGTTTCGAGCTCGGGAGATAGCTGATTAGATTATTCAATGAATTCTACGTTCAGGGTCTTGGGGGTTTAGAGCTCGGGAGCTAGCTGATCAGATTATTCATTGAATCCTACGTCCAGGGTCTTAGGGGTTTAAAGCTTGGGGGATAGCTGATCAGATTATTCATTGAATTCTACGTCCAGGATTTTGGAAGTTACGAGCTCAGGGGATAGCTGATCATTTTTTTCGTTGACCTCGGACGTCCAGGGTTTTGGAGGTTTAGAGCTTGGGGGATAGCTGATCAGATTATTCATTGAATTCTACGTCCAGGATTTTGGGGGGATAAGAGCTTGGGGGATAGCTGATCAGTTTTCTCGTTCACCTCGGACGTCCAGGTTTTTGGAGGTTTAGAGCTTGGGGGATAGCATATCAGATAATTCATTGAATTCTACGTCCAGGATTTTAGGAGCTTAGAGCTTGGAGGATAGCTGATCAAATTATTCATTGAATCCTACGTCCAGGGTTTTTAGGGATTAGAGCTTGGGGCATAGCTGATCATTGTTTTCGTTAATTTCGGACGTCCAGGTTTTTGGAGGCTTAGAGCTTGGAGGATAGCTGATCAGATTATTCATTGAATTCTACGTCCAGGGTCTTGGGGGTTTAGAGCTTGGAGGATAGCTGAACAGATTATTCATTGAACTCTACGCCCAGAGTTTTGAGGGATTAGAGCTTGGGGGATAGCTGATCAGTTTTTCCGTTGACTTTGGGTGCCCAGAGTTTTTCGGGTTCAAGGCTTAGGAAATAGCTGATCAGATTATTCATTGAATTCTACGTCCAGGGTTTTGGGGGGATGAGAGCTTGGAGGTTAGCTATTCAGTTTTCTCGTTGACCTCGGACGTCCAGGGTTTTGGAGGTTTAGAGCTTGGAGGATAGCTAAACAGATTATTCATTGAATTCTACGTTCAGAGTTTTGGGGGTTTAGAGCTTGGGGAAAAGCTGATCAGTTTTTTCGTTGACTATGGGTGCCCAGGGTTTTTGGGGTTCAAGGCTTGAGATATAGCTGATCAGATTTTTCATTGAATTCTACGTCCAGGGTTTTGGGGGGATTAGAGCTTGGGGGATGGCTGGTCAGTTTTTTCGTTGACTTTGGGTGCCCAGGGTTTTGGAGGTTGAGAGCTTGGGGGATACCTGATCAGATTATTCATTGAATTCTACGTCCAGGGTTTCGGGGGTTTGGAGCTTGGAGGATAGCTGAACAGATTATTCATTGAATTCTACGTTCTGGGTTTTGGGGGTTTAGAGCTTGGGGGATAGCTGATAAGATTATTCATTGAATTCTATGTCCAGGGTTTTAGGGGTTTAGAGCATTGAGGATAGCTGTTCAGATTATTCATTGAATTCCACGTCCAGGGTTTTAGGGGGATTAGAGCTTGGGGGATAGCTGATCAGTTTTCTCGTTGACCTCGGACGTCCAGGGTTTTGGAGGTTTAGAGCTTGGGGGATAGCCGATCAGATAAATCATTGAATTCTACGTCCAGGGTTTTGGGGGTTTAGAGCTTGGAGGATAGCTGATCAGATTATTTATTGAATTCTACGTCCAAGGTTTTGGGGGGATGAGAGCTTGGGGGATGGCTGGTCAGTTTTTTCGTTGACTTTGAGTGCCCAGGGTTTTTGGGGTTCAAGGCTTGGGAGATAGCTGATCAGATTATTCATTGAATTCTACGTCCAGGGTCTTGGGGGTTTAGAGCTTGGAGGATAGCTGAACAGATTATTCATTGAACTCTACGCCCAGGGTTTTGGAGGTTTAGAGATTGGGGGATAGCTGATCAGTTTTTTCGTTGACTTTGGGTGCCCAGGGTTTTTGGGGTTCAAGGCTTGAGAGATAGCTGATCAGATTATTCATTGAATTCTACGTCCAGGGTTTTGGGGGGATGAGAGCTTGGGGGATAACTGATCAGTTTTCTCGTTGACCTCTTGGGTGCCCAGAGTTTTTGGGGTTCAAGGCTTAGGAAAGAGCTGATCAAATTATTCATTGAATTCTACGTCCACGGTTTTGGGGGGACTAGAGCTTGGGGGATAGCTGATCAGTTTTCTCGTTGACCTCAGACGTCCAGGGTTTTGGAGGTTTAGATCTTGGAGGATAGCTGAACAGTTTATTTATTGAACTCTACGCCCAGAGTTTTGAGGGATTAGAGCTTGGGGGATAGCTGATCAGTTTTCTCCTTGACCTCAGACGTCCTGGGTTTTGGAGGCTTAGAGCTTGAGGGATAGCTGATCAGATTATTCATTGAAATCTACGTCCAGGTTTTTAGGGGTTTAGAGCTTGTAGGATAGCTGAACAGATTATTCATTGAATTCTACGTTCAGGGTTTTGGGGGTTTAGAGCTTGGGGGATAGCTGATCAGTTTTTTCGTTGACTTTGGGTGCCCAGGGTTTTTGGGGTTCAAGGCTTGGGAAATAGCTGATCAGATTATTCATTGAATTCTACGTCCAGGGTTTTGGGGAGATAAGAGCTTGGGGGATAGCTGATCAGTTTTCTCGTTGACCTCGGACGTGCAGGGTTTTGGAGGTTTAGAGCTTGGGGGATAGCTAATCTGGTTATTCATTGAATTCTACGTCCAGGGTTTTGGATGGTTAGAGCTTGGAGGATAGCTGAACAGATTATTCATTGTATTCTACGTTCAGGGTTTTGAGGGGATAAGAGCTTGGAGGTTAGCTCCCCAGTTTTCTCAATGACCTCGGACGTCCAGGGTTTTGGAGGTTTAGAGCTTGGAGGATAGCTAAACAGATTATTCATTGAATTCTTCGTTCAGAGTTTTGGGGGTTTAGAGCTTGGGGAATAGCTGATCAGTTTTTTCGTTGACTTTGGGTGCCCAGGGTTTTTGGGGTTCAAGGCTTGAGAGATAGCTGATCAGATTATTCATTGAATTCTACGTCCAGGGTTTTGGGGGGATGAGAGCTTGGGGGATGGCTGGTCAGTTTTTTCGTTGACTTTGAGTGCCCAGGGTTTTTGGGGTTCAAGGCTTGGGAGATAGCTGATCAGATTATTCATTGAATTCTACGTTCAGAGTTTTGAGGGGATAAGAGCTTGGGGGTTAGCTGATCAGTTTTCTCGTTGACTTTGGGTGCCCAGAGTTTTTGGGGTTCAAGGCTTGAGAGATAGCTGATCAGATTATTCATTGAATTCCACGTCCAGGGTTTTGGATGGTTAGAGCTTGGAGGATAGCTGATCAGATTATTCATTGAATTCTACGTCCAGGGTTTTGGGGGGGTTAGAGCTTGGGGGATAGCTGATCAGTTTTCTCGTTGACCTCAGACGCGCAGGGTCTTGGAGGTTTAGAGCTTGGGGGATAGCTGATCAGATTATTCATTGAATTCTACGTCCAGGGTCTTGGGGGTTTAGAGCTTGGAGGATAGCTGAACAGATTATTCATTGAACTCTACGCCCAGAGTTTTGAGGGATTAGAGCTTGGGGGATAGCTGATCAGTTTTTCCGTTGACTTTGGGTGCCCAGAGTTTTTCGGGTTCAAGGCTTCGGAAATAGCTGATCAGATTATTCATTGAATTCTACGTCCAGGGTTTTGGGGGGATGAGAGCTTGGAGGTTAGCTATTCAGTTTTCTCGTTGACCTCGGACGTCCAGGGTTTTGGATGGTTAGAGCTTGGAGGATAGCTGATCAGATTATTCATTGAATTCTACGTCCAGGGTTTTGGGGGGGTTAGAGCTTGGGGGATAGCTGATCAGTTTTCTCGTTGACCTCAGACGCGCAGGGTCTTGGAGGTTTAGAGCTTGGGGGATAGCTGATCAAATTATTCATTGAATTCTACGTCCAGGGTCTTGGGGGTTTAGAGCTTGGAGGATAGCTGAACAGATTATTCATTGAACTCTACGCCCAGAGTTTTGAGGGATTAGAGCTTGGGGGATAGCTGATCAGTTTTTTCGTTGACTATGGGTGCCCAGGGTTTTTGGGGTTCAAGGCTTGAGATATAGCTGATCAGATTTTTCATTGAATTCTACGTCCAGGGTTTTGGGGGGATTAGAGCTTGGGGGATGGCTGGTCAGTTTTTTCGTTGACTTTGAGTGCCCAGGGTTTTGGAGGTTGAGAGCTTGGGGGATACCTGATCAGATTATTCATTGAATTCTACGTCCAGGGTTTCGGGGGTTTGGAGCTTGGAGGATAGCTGAACAGATTATTCATTGAATTCTACGTTCTGGGTTTTGGGGGTTTAGAGCTTGGAGGATAGCTGATCAGATTATTCATTGAATTCTACGTCCAGGGTTTTAGGGGGATTAGAGCTTGGGGGATAGCTGATCAGTTTTCTCGTTGACCTCGGACGTCCAGGGTTTTGGAGGTTTAGAGCTTGGGGGATAGCCGATCAGATAAATCATTGAATTCTACGTCCAGGATTTTGGGGGTTTTGAGCTTGGGGGATAGCTGAACAGTTTTCTCGTTGCCCTCGGGCGTCCAGGGTTTTGGAGGTTTAGAGCTTGGGGGATAGCTGATCAGATTATTCATTGAATTCTACGTCCAGGGTTTTGGGGGTTTTGAGCTCGGGGGATAGCTGAACAGTTTTCTCGTTGACCTCGGACGTCCAGGGTTTTGGAGGTTTAGAGCTTGATGGATAGCTGATCAGATTATTCATTGAATTCTACGTCCAGGGTTTTGGGGGTTTAGAGTTCGGGGGATAGCTGATCAGTTTATCCATTGAATTCCATGCTCAGAGTTTTGAGGGATTAGAGCTTGAAGGATTGCTGATCAGTTTTTTCCTTGACATTGGGTGCCCAGGGTTTTTGAGGTTCAAGGCTTAGGAGATAGCTGATCATATTGTTCATTGAACTCTACGTTCAGGGATTTTGGGGGCTAAGAGCTTGGAGGATAGCTGATCAGATTATTCATTGAATTCTACGTCCAGTTTCTTGGGGGGATTAGAGCTCGGGGAATAGCTGAACAGTATTCTCATTGACCTCGGACGTCCAGGGTCTTAGAGGTTTAGAGCTTGGGGGATAGCCGATCAGATTATTCATTGAATTCTACGTCCAGGGTTATAGGGGGTTAGAGCTTGGAGGATAGCTGATCAGATTATTCATTGAATTTTCCGACCAGGGTTTTTGGGGGATTTGAGCTTGGGGGATAGCTGATCATTTTTTTCGTTGACCTCGGACGTCCACGTTTTTAAAGGTTTAGAGCTTGGGGGATAGCCGAACAGATTATTCATTGAATTCTACGTCCAGGGTTTTAGGGGCTTAGAGCTTAGGGGATAGCCGATCAGATTATTCATTGAATTCTACGTCCAGGGTTTTGGGAGTTTAGAGCTTGGAGGATAGCTGATCAGATTATTCATTGAGATCTACGTCCAGGGTTTTGGAGGTTTCGAGCTCGGTGGGTAGCTGATCAGTTTTCTCTATGACCTCGGACTTCCAGGGTTTTGGAGGTTTAGAGCTTGGGGGATAGCTGATGAGTTTTCTCGTTGACAGTGGGTGCCCAGGGTTTTTGAGGTTCAAGGCTTAGGAGATAGCTAATCATATTTTTCATTGAATTCTACGTCCAGGGTTATAGGGGGTTAGAGCTTGGAGGATAGCTGATCAGATTATTCATTGAATTTTCCGACCAGGGTTTTTGGGGGATTTGAGCTTGGGGGATAGCTGATCATTTTTTTCGTTGACCTCGGACGTCCACGTTTTTAAAGGTTTAGAGCTTGGGGGATAGGCGAAAAGATTATTCATTGAATTCTACGTCCAGGGTTTTAGGGGCTTAGAGCTTAGGGGATAGCCGATCAGATTATTCATTGAATTCTACGTCCAGGGTTTTGGGAGTTTAGAGCTTGGAGGATAGCTGATCAGATTATTCATTGAGATCTACGTCCAGGGTTTTGGAGGTTTCGAGCTCGGTGGGTAGCTGATCAGTTTTCTCTATGACCTCGGACTTCCAGGGTTTTGGAGGTTTCGAGCTCAGGGGATAGCTGATCAGTTTTCTCGTTGACCTTAACGTCCAGGGTCTTGGAGGTTTAGAGCTTGGGAGATAGCTGATCCGATTATTATTGAATTCTACGCCCAGAGTTTTAAGGGATTAGAGCTTGGGAGATAGCTGATCAGTTTTTTCGTTGACTTTCGGTGCCTAGGGTTTTTGGGGTTCAAGGCTTGGGAGATAGCTGATCAAATTATTCATTGAATTCTACGTCCAGGGTTTTGGGGGATAAGGGCTTGGGAAATAGCTGATCAGTTTTCTCGTTGACTTTGGGTGCCCAGTGTTTTTGGAATTCAAGGCTTGGGGATAGCTGATCAGATTATTCATTGAATTCTACGTCCAGGATTTTGGGGGGATTAGAGCTTAGGAAAAAGCTGATCAGTTTTCTCGTTGACTTCGGACGTCCAGGGTTTTGGAGGTTTAGAGCTTGGGGGATAGCTGATCAGATTATTCATTGAATTCAACGTCCAGGGTTTTAAGGGATTTGAACTTGGGGGATAGCTAATTTTTTTTTCGTTGACCTCGGACTTCCAGGTTTTTGGAGGTTTAGAGCTCGGGGGATAGCCGATCAGATTATTCATTGAATTCTACGTCCAGGGTTTTAGGGGGATTAGAGCTTGGGGGATAGCTGATCAGATTATTCGTTGAATTATCCGACCAGGGTTTTTGGGGCTTAGAGCTTGGAGGATAGCTGATCAGTTTATCATTAAATTCTATGCCCAGAGTTTTGAGAGATTAGAGCTTGGGGCATAGCTGATCATTTTTCTCGTTAACCTCGGACGTCCAGGTTTTTGGAGGTTTAGAGCTTGGGGGATAGCCGATCAGATAATTCATTGAATTCTACGTCCAGGATTTTAGGAGCTTAGAGCTTGGAGGATAGCTGATCAGATTATTCATTGAATCCTACGTCCAGGGTTTTTAGGGATAAGAGCTTGGGGGATAGCTGATCATTGTTTTCGTTGACATCGGACGTCCAGGTTTTTGGAGGCTTAGAGCTTGGAGGATAGCTGATCAGATTATTCATTGAATTCTACGTCCAAGGTTTTGGGGGTTTCAAGCTCGGGAGATAGCTGATTAGATTATTCAATGAATTCTACGTTCAGGGTCTTGGGGGTTTAGAGCTCGGGAGATAGCTGATCAGATTATTCATTGAATTCTACGTCCAGGGTCTTAGGGGTTTAGAGCTTGGGGGATAGATGATCAGATTATTCATTGAACTCTACGTTCAGGGATTTTGAGAGCTTAGAGCTTGGAGGATAGCTGATCAGATTATTCACTGAATTCTACGTCCAGGGTCTTGGGGATTTAGAGCTTGGAGGATAGCTGATCAGATTATTCATTGAATTCTACGTCCAGGGTTTTCGGGGTTTCGAGCTCAGGGGATAGCTGATCATTTTTTTCGTTGACCTCGGACGTCCAGGTTTTTGGAGGTTTAGAGCATGGGGGAAATCCGATCAGATTATTCATTCAATTCTACGTTCAGGGTTTTGGGAGTTTAGAGCTTGGAGGATAGCTGATCAGATTATTCATTGAATTCTGCGTCCAGGGATTTGGGGGTTTCGAGCTCGGGAGATAGCTGATTAGATTATTCAATGAATTCTACGTTCAGGGTCTTGGGGGTTTAGAGCTCGGGAGATGGCTGATCAGATTATTCATTGAATCCTACGTCCAGGGTCTTAGGGGTTTAAAGCTTGGGGGATAGCTGATCAGATTATTCATTGAATTCTACGTCCAGGGTTTTGGAAGTTACGAGCTCAGGGGATAGCTGATCATTTTTTTTGTTGACCTCGGACGTCCAGGTTTTTGGAGGTTTAGAGCTTGGGGGAAATCCGATCAGATTATTCATTGAATTCTACGTTCAGGGTTTTGGGAGTTTAGAGCTTGGAGGATAGCTGATCAGATTATTCATTGAATTCTGCGTCCAGGGTTTTGGGGGTTTCGAGCTCGGGAGATAGCTGATTAGATTATTCAATGAATTCTACGTTCAGGGTCTTGGGGGTTTAGAGCTCGGGAGCTAGCTGATCAGATTATTCATTGAATCCTACGTCCAGGGTCTTAGGGGTTTAAAGCTTGGGGGATAGCTGATCAGATTATTCATTGAATTCTACGTCCAGGGTTTTGGAAGTTACGAGCTCAGGGGATAGCTGATCATTTTTTTCGTTGACCTCGGTCGTCCAGGGTTTTTGGGGTTTAGAGCTTGGAGGATAGCTGATCAGATTATTCATTGAATTCTACGTCCAGGATTTTGGGAGGATAAGAGCTTGGGGGATAGCTGATCAGTTTTCTCGTTCACCTCGGACGTCCAGGTTTTTGGAGGTTTAGAGCTTGGGGGATAGCCGATCAGATAATTCATTGAATTCTACGTCCAGGATTTTAGGAGCTTAGAGCTTGGAGGATAGCTGATCAGATTATTCATTGAATCCTACGTCCAGGGTTTTTAGGGATTAGAGCTTGGGGGATAGCTGATCATTGTTTTCGTTGACATCGGACGTCCAGGATTTTTGAGGCTTAGAGCTTGGAGGATAGCTGATCAGATTATTCATTGAATTCTACGTCCAGGGTTTTGGGGGTTTCAAGCTCGGGAGATAGCTGATTAGATTATTCATTGAATTCAACGTCCAGGGTTTTGAGGGATTTGAGCTTGGGGGATAGCTGATCAGATTATTCATTGAATAGTACGTCCAGGGTTTTTAGGGATTAGAGCTTGGGGGATAGCTGATCATTGTTTTCGTTGACATCGGACGTCCAGGTTTTTGGAGGCTTAGAGCTTGGAGGATAGCTGATCAGATTATTCATTGAATTCTACGTCCAGGGTTTTAGGGGGATTAGAGCTTGGGGGATAGCTGATCAGTTTTCTCGTTGACCTCGGACGTCCAGGGTTTTGGAGGTTTAGAGCTTGGGGGATAGCTGATCAGATTATTCATTGAATGGTACGTCCAGGGTTTTAGGGGTTTCGAGCTCGGGGGATAGCTGAACAGTTATCTTGTTGCCCTCGGACGTCCAGGGTTTTGGAGGTTTAGAGCTTGGGGGATAGCTGATCAGATTATTCATTGAATTCTACGTCCAGGATTTTGGGGGGATAAGAGCTTGGGGGATAGCTGATCAGTTTTCTCGTTCAACTCGGACGTCCAGGTTTTTGGAGGTTTAGAGCTTGGGGGATAGCCGATCAGATAATTCATTGAATTCTACGTCCAGGATTTTAGGAGCTTAGAGCTTGGAGGATAGCTGATCAAATTATTCATTGAATCCTACGTCCAGGGTTTTTAGGGATTAGAGCTTGGGGGATAGCTGATCATTGTTTTCGTTAACATCGGACGTCCAGGTTTTTGGAGGCTTAGAGCTTGGAGGATAGCTGATCAGATTATTCATTGAATTCTACGTCCAGGGTCTTGGGGGTTTAGAGCTTGGAGGATAGCTGAACAGATTATTCATTGAACTCTACGCCCAGAGTTTTGAGGGATTAGAGCTTGGGGGATAGCTGATCAGTTTTTCCGTTGACTTTGGGTGCCCAGAGTTTTTCGGGTTCAAGGCTTAGGAAATAGCTGATCAGATTATTCATTGAATTCTACGTCCAGGGTTTTGGGGGGATGAGAGCTTGGAGGTTAGCTATTCAGTTTTCTCGTTGACCTCGGACGTCCAGGGTTTTGGAGGTTTAGAGCTTGGAGGATAGCTAAACAGATTATTCATTGAATTCTACGTTCAGAGTTTTGGGGGTTTAGAGCTTGGGGAAAAGCTGATCAGTTTTTTCGTTGACTATGGGTGCCCAGGGTTTTTGGGGTTCAAGGCTTGAGATATAGCTGATCAGATTTTTCATTGAATTCTACGTCCAGGGTTTTGGGGGGATTAGAGCTTGGGGGATGGCTGGTCAGTTTTTTCGTTGACTTTGGGTGCCCAGGGTTTTGGAGGTTGAGAGCTTGGGGGATACCTGATCAGATTATTCATTGAATTCTACGTCCAGGGTTTCGGGGGTTTGGAGCTTGGAGGATAGCTGAACAGATTATTCATTGAATTCTACGTTCTGGGTTTTGGGGGTTTAGAGCTTGGGGGATAGCTGATAAGATTATTCATTGAATTCTATGTCCAGGGTTTTAGGGGTTTAGAGCATTGAGGATAGCTGTTCAGATTATTCATTGAATTCTACGTCCAGGGTTTTAGGGGGATTAGAGCTTGGGGGATAGCTGATCAGTTTTCTCGTTGACCTCGGACGTCCAGGGTTTTGGAGGTTTAGAGCTTGGGGGATAGCCGATCAGATAAATCATTGAATTCTACGTCCAGGGTTTTGGGGGTTTAGAGCTTGGAGGATAGCTGATCAGATTATTCATTGAATTCTACGTCCAAGGTTTTAGGGGGATTAGAGCTTGGGGGATAGCTGATCAGTTTTCTCGTTGACCTCGGACGTCCAGGGTTTTGGAGGTTTAGAGCTTGGGGGATAGCCGATCAGATAAATCATTGAATTCTACGTCCAGGATTTTGGGGGTTTTGAGCTTGGGGGATAGCTGAACAGTTTTCTCGTTGCCCTCGGGCGTCCAGGGTTTTGGAGGTTTAGAGCTTGGGGGATAGCTGATCAGATTATTCATTGAATTCTACGTCCAGGATTTTAGGAGCTTAGAGCTTGGAGGATAGCTGATCAGATTATTCATTGAATCCTACGTCCAGGGTTTTTAGGGATAAGAGCTTGGGGGATAGCTGATCATTGTTTTCGTTGACATCGGACGTCCAGGTTTTTGGAGGCTGAGAGCTTGGAGGATAGCTGATCAGATTATTCATTGAATTCTACGTCCAGGGTTTTGAGGGTTTCAAGCTCGGGAGATAGCTGATTAGATTATTCAATGAATTCTACGTTCAGGGTCTTGGGGGTTTAGAGCTCGGGAGATAGCTGATCAGATTATTCATTGAATTCTACGTCCAGGGTCTTAGGGGTTTAGAGCTTGGGGGATAGATGATCAGATTATTCATTGAACTCTACGTTCAGGGATTTTGAGAGCTTAGAGCTTGGAGGATAGCTGATCAGATTATTCACTGAATTCTACGTCCAGGGTCTTGGGGATTTAGAGCTTGGAGGATAGCTGATCAGATTATTCATTGAATTCTACGTCCAGGGTTTTCGGGGTTTCGAGCTCAGGGGGTAGCTGATCATTTTTTTCGTTGACCTCGGACGTCCAGGTTTTTGGAGGTTTAGAGCATGGGGGAAATCCGATCAGATTATTCATTCAATTCTACGTTCAGGGTTTTGGGAGTTTAGAGCTTGGAGGATAGCTGATCAGATTATTCATTGAATTCTGCGTCCAGGGTTTTGGGGGTTTCGAGCTCGGGAGATAGCTGATTAGATTATTCAATGAATTCTACGTTCAGGGTCTTGGGGGTTTAGAGCTCGGGAGATGGCTGATCAGATTATTCATTGAATCCTACGTCCAGGGTCTTAGGGGTTTAAAGCTTGGGGGATAGCTGATCAGATTATTCATTGAATTCTACGTCCAGGGTTTTGGAAGTTACGAGCTCAGGGGATAGCTGATCATTTTTTTCGTTGACCTCGGACGTCCAGGTTTTTGGAGGTTTAGAGCTTGGGGGAAATCCGATCAGATTATTCATTCAATTCTACGTTCAGGGTTTTGGGAGTTTAGAGCTTGGAGGATAGCTGATCAGATTATTCATTGAATTCTGCGTCCAGGGTTTTGGGGGTTTCGAGCTCGGGAGATAGCTGATTAGATTATTCAATGAATTCTACGTTCAGGGTCTTGGGGGTTTAGAGCTCGGGAGATGGCTGATCAGATTATTCATTGAATCCTACGTCCAGGGTCTTAGGGGTTTAAAGCTTGGGGGATAGCTGATCAGATTATTCATTGAATTCTACGTCCAGGGTTTTGGAAGTTACGAGCTCAGGGGATAGCTGATCATTTTTTTCGTTGACCTCGGACGTCCAGGTTTTTGGAGGTTTAGAGCTTGGGGGAAATCCGATCAGATTATTCATTGAACTCTACGTTCAGGGTTTTGGGAGTTTAGAGCTTGGAGGATAGCTGATCAGATTATTCATTGAATTCTGCGTCCAGGGTTTTGGGGGTTTCGAGCTCGGGAGATAGCTGATTAGATTATTCAATGAATTCTACGTTCAGGGTCTTGGGGGTTTAGAGCTCGGGAGCTAGCTGATCAGATTATTCATTGAATCCTACGTCCAGGGTCTTAGGGGTTTAAAGCTTGGGGGATAGCTGATCAGATTATTCATTGAATTCTACGTCCAGGATTTTGGAAGTTACGAGCTCAGGGGATAGCTGATCATTTTTTTCGTTGACCTCGGACGTCCAGGGTTTTGGAGGTTTAGAGCTTGGGGGATAGCTGATCAGATTATTCATTGAATTCTACGTCCAGGATTTTGGGGGGATAAGAGCTTGGGGGATAGCTGATCAGTTTTCTCGTTCACCTCGGACGTCCAGGTTTTTGGAGGTTTAGAGCTTGGGGGATAGCATATCAGATAATTCATTGAATTCTACGTCCAGGATTTTAGGAGCTTAGAGCTTGGAGGATAGCTGATCAAATTATTCATTGAATCCTACGTCCAGGGTTTTTAGGGATTAGAGCTTGGGGCATAGCTGATCATTGTTTTCGTTAATTTCGGACGTCCAGGTTTTTGGAGGCTTAGAGCTTGGAGGATAGCTGATCAGATTATTCATTGAATTCTACGTCCAGGGTCTTGGGGGTTTAGAGCTTGGAGGATAGCTGAACAGATTATTCATTGAACTCTACGCCCAGAGTTTTGAGGGATTAGAGCTTGGGGGATAGCTGATCAGTTTTTCCGTTGACTTTGGGTGCCCAGAGTTTTTCGGGTTCAAGGCTTAGGAAATAGCTGATCAGATTATTCATTGAATTCTACGTCCAGGGTTTTGGGGGGATGAGAGCTTGGAGGTTAGCTATTCAGTTTTCTCGTTGACCTCGGACGTCCAGGGTTTTGGAGGTTTAGAGCTTGGAGGATAGCTAAACAGATTATTCATTGAATTCTACGTTCAGAGTTTTGGGGGTTTAGAGCTTGGGGAAAAGCTGATCAGTTTTTTCGTTGACTATGGGTGCCCAGGGTTTTTGGGGTTCAAGGCTTGAGATATAGCTGATCAGATTTTTCATTGAATTCTACGTCCAGGGTTTTGGGGGGATTAGAGCTTGGGGGATGGCTGGTCAGTTTTTTCGTTGACTTTGGGTGCCCAGGGTTTTGGAGGTTGAGAGCTTGGGGGATACCTGATCAGATTATTCATTGAATTCTACGTCCAGGGTTTCGGGGGTTTGGAGCTTGGAGGATAGCTGAACAGATTATTCATTGAATTCTACGTTCTGGGTTTTGGGGGTTTAGAGCTTGGGGGATAGCTGATAAGATTATTCATTGAATTCTATGTCCAGGGTTTTAGGGGTTTAGAGCATTGAGGATAGCTGTTCAGATTATTCATTGAATTCTACGTCCAGGGTTTTAGGGGGATTAGAGCTTGGGGGATAGCTGATCAGTTTTCTCGTTGACCTCGGACGTCCAGGGTTTTGGAGGTTTAGAGCTTGGGGGATAGCCGATCAGATAAATCATTGAATTCTACGTCCAGGGTTTTGGGGGTTTAGAGCTTGGAGGATAGCTGATCAGATTATTCATTGAATTCTACGTCCAGGGTTTTAGGGGGATTAGAGCTTGGGGGATAGCTGATCAGTTTTCTCGTTGACCTCGGACGTCCAGGGTTTTGGAGGTTTAGAGCTTGGGGGATAGCTGATCAGATTATTCATTGAATTGTACGTCCAGGGTTTTAGGGGTTTCGAGCTCGGGGGATAGCTGAACAGTTATCTTGTTGCCCTCGGACGTCCAGGGTTTTGGAGGTTTAGAGCTTGGGGGATAGCTGATCAGATTATTCATTGAATTCTACGTCCAGGATTTTGGGGGGATAAGAGCTTGGGGGATAGCTGATCAGTTTTCTCGTTCACCTCGGACGTCCAGGTTTTTGGAGGTTTAGAGCTTGGGGGATAGCCGATCAGATAATTCATTGAATTCTACGTCCAGGATTTTAGGAGCTTAGAGCTTGGAGGATAGCTGATCAAATTATTCATTGAATCCTACGTCCAGGGTTTTTAGGGATTAGAGCTTGGGGGATAGCTGATCATTGTTTTCGTTAACATCGGACGTCCAGGTTTTTGGAGGCTTAGAGCTTGGAGGATAGCTGATCAGATTATTCATTGAATTCTACGTCCAGGGTCTTGGGGGTTTAGAGCTTGGAGGATAGCTGAACAGATTATTCATTGAACTCTACGCCCAGAGTTTTGAGGGATTAGAGCTTGGGGGATAGCTGATCAGATTATTCATTGAATTCTACGTCCAGGGTTTTAGGGGGATAAGAGCTTGGGGGATAGCTGATCAGTTTTCTCGTTGACCTCGGACGTCCAGGGTTTTGGAGGTTTAGAGCTTGGGGGATAGCCGATCAGATAAATCATTGAATTCTACATCCAGGATTTTGGGGGTTTTGAGCTTGGGGGATAGCTGAACAGTTTTCTCGTTGCCCTCGGGCGTCCAGGGTTTTGGAGGTTTAGAGCTTGGGGGATAGCTGATCAGATTATTCATTGAATTCTACGTCCAGGGTTTTGGGGGTTTTGAGCTCGGGGGATAGCTGAACAGTTTTCTCGTTGACCTCGGACGTCCAGGGTTTTGGAGGTTTAGAGCTTGATGGATAGCTGATCAGATTATTCATTGAATTCTACGTCCAGGGTTTTGGGGGTTTAGAGTTCGGGGGATAGCTGATCAGTTTATCCATTGAATTCCATGCTCAGAGTTTTGAGGGATTAGAGCTTGAAGGATTGCTAATCAGTTTTTTCCTTGACATTGGGTGCCGAGGGTTTTTGAGGTTCAAGGCTTAAAAGATAGCTGATCAAATTGTTCATTGAACTCTACGTTCAGGGATTTTCGGGGCTAAGAGCTTGGAGGATAGCTGATCAGATTATTCATTGAATTCTACGTCCAGTTTCTTGGGGGGATTAGAGCTCGGGGAATAGCTGAACAGTATTCTCATTGACCTCGGACGTCCAGGGTCTTGGAGGTTTAGAGCTTGGGGGATAGCCGATCAGATTATTCATTGAATTCTACGTCCAGGGTTATAGGGGGTTAGAGCTTGGAGGATAGCTGATCAGATTATTCATTGAATTTTCCGACCAGGGTTTTTGGGGGATTTGAGCTTGGGGGATAGCTGATCATTTTTTTCGTTGACCTCGGACGTCCACGTTTTTAAAGGTTTAGAGCTTGGGGGATAGCCGAAAAGATTATTCATTGAATTCTACGTCCAGGGTTTTAGGGGCTTAGAGCTTAGGGGATAGCCGATCAGATTATTCATTGAATTCTACGTCCAGGGTTTTGGGAGTTTAGAGCTTGGAGGATAGCTGATCAGATTATTCATTGAGATCTACGTCCAGGGTTTTGGAGGTTTCGAGCTCGGTGGGTAGCTGATCAGTTTTCTCTATGACCTCGGACTTCCAGGGTTTTGGAGGTTTCGAGCTCAGGGGATAGCTGATCAGTTTTCTCGTTGACCTTAACGTCCAGGGTCTTGGAGGTTTAGAGCTTGGGAGATAGCTGATCCGATTATTATTGAATTCTACGCCCAGAGTTTTAAGGGATTAGAGCTTGGGGGATAGCTGATCAGTTTTTTCGTTGACTTTCGGTGCCTAGGGTTTTTGGGGTTCAAGGCTTGGGAGATAGCTGATCAAATTATTCATTGAATTCTACGTCCAGGGTTTTGGGGGATAAGGGCTTGGGAAATAGCTGATCAGTTTTCTCGTTGACTTTGGGTGCCCAGTGTTTTTGGAATTCAAGGCTTGGGGATAGCTGATCAGATTATTCATTGAATTCTACGTCCAGGATTTTGGGGGGATTAGAGCTTAGGAAAAAGCTGATCAGTTTTCTCGTTGACTTCGGACGTCCAGGGTTTTGGAGGTTTAGAGCTTGGGGGATAGCTGATCAGATTATTCATTGAATTCAACGTCCAGGGTTTTAGGGGGATTAGAGCTTGGGGGATAGCTGATCAGATTATTCATTGAATTTTCCGACCAGGGTTTTTGGGGGATTTGAGCTTGGGGGATAGCTGATCATTTTTTTCGTTGACCTCGGACGTCCACGTTTTTAAAGGTTTAGAGCTTGGGGGATAGCCGAAAAGATTATTCATTGAATTCTACGTCCAGGGTTTTAGGGGCTTAGAGCTTAGGGGATAGCCGATCAGATTATTCATTGAATTCTACGTCCAGGGTTTTGGGAGTTTAGAGCTTGGAGGATAGCTGATCAGATTATTCATTGAGATCTACGTCCAGGGTTTTGGAGGTTTCGAGCTCGGTGGGTAGCTGATCAGTTTTCTCTATGACCTCGGACTTCCAGGGTTTTGGAGGTTTCGAGCTCAGGGGATAGCTGATCAGTTTTCTCGTTGACCTTAACGTCCAGGGTCTTGGAGGTTTAGAGCTTGGGAGATAGCTGATCCGATTATTATTGAATTCTACGCCCAGAGTTTTAAGGGATTAGAGCTTGGGGGATAGCTGATCAGTTTTTTCGTTGACTTTCGGTGCCTAGGGTTTTTGGGGTTCAAGGCTTGGGAGATAGCTGATCAAATTATTCATTGAATTCTACGTCCAGGGTTTTGGGGGATAAGGGCTTGGGAAATAGCTGATCAGTTTTCTCGTTGACTTTGGGTGCCCAGTGTTTTTGGAATTCAAGGCTTGGGGATAGCTGATCAGATTATTCATTGAATTCTACGTCCAGGATTTTGGGGGGATTAGAGCTTAGGAAAAAGCTGATCAGTTTTCTCGTTGACTTCGGACGTCCAGGGTTTTGGAGGTTTAGAGCTTGGGGGATAGCTGATCAGATTATTCATTGAATTCAACGTCCAGGGTTTTAAGGGATTTGAACTTGGGGGATAGCTAATTTTTTTTTCGTTGACCTCGGACTTCCAGGTTTTTGGAGGTTTAGAGCTCGGGGGATAGCCGATCAGATTATTCATTGAATTCTACGTCCAGGGTTTTAGGGGGATTAGAGCTTGGGGGATAGCTGATCAGATTATTCGTTGAATTTTCCGACCAGGGTTTTTGGGGCTTAGAGCTTGGAGGATAGCTGATCAGTTTATCATTAAATTCTATGCCCAGAGTTTTGAGAGATTAGAGCTTGGGGCATAGCTGATCATTTTTCTCGTTAACCTCGGACGTCCAGGTTTTTGGAGGTTTAGAGCTTGGGGGATAGCCGATCAGATAATTCATTGAATTCTACGTCCAGGATTTTAGGAGCTTAGAGCTTGGAGGATAGCTGATCAGATTATTCATTGAATCCTACGTCCAGGGTTTTTAGGGATAAGAGCTTGGGGGATAGCTGATTATTGTTTTCGTTGACATCGGACGTCCAGGTTTTTGGAGGCTTAGAGCTTGGAGGATAGCTGATCAGATTATTCATTGAATTCTACGTCCAGGGTTTTGGGGGTTTCAAGCTCGGGAGATAGCTGATTAGATTATTCAATGAATTCTACGTTCAGGGTCTTGGGGGTTTAGAGCTCGGGAGATAGCTGATCAGATTATTCATTGAATTCTACGTCCAGGGTCTTAGGGGTTTAGAGCTTGGGGGATAGATGATCAGATTATTCATTGAACTCTACGTTCAGGGATTTTGAGAGCTTAGAGCTTGGAGGATAGCTGATCAGATTATTCACTGAATTCTACGTCCAGGGTCTTGGGGATTTAGAGCTTGGAGGATAGCTGATCAGATTATTCATTGAATTCTACGTCCAGGGTTTTCGGGGTTTCGAGCTCAGGGGATAGCTGATCATTTTTTTCGTTGACCTCGGACGTCCAGGTTTTTGGAGGTTTAGAGCATGGGGGAAATCCGATCAGATTATTCATTCAATTCTACGTTCAGGGTTTTGGGAGTTTAGAGCTTGGAGGATAGCTGATCAGATTATTCATTGAATTCTGCGTCCAGGGTTTTGGGGGTTTCGAGCTCGGGAGATAGCTGATTAGATTATTCAATGAATTCTACGTTCAGGGTCTTGGGGGTTTAGAGCTCGGGAGATGGCTGATCAGATTATTCATTGAATCCTACGTCCAGGGTCTTAGGGGTTTAAAGCTTGGGGGATAGCTGATCAGATTATTCATTGAATTCTACGTCCAGGGTTTTGGAAGTTACGAGCTCAGGGGATAGCTGATCATTTTTTTCGTTGACCTCGGACGTCCAGGTTTTTGGAGGTTTAGAGCTTGGGGGAAATCCGATCAGATTATTCATTGAATTCTACGTTCAGGGTTTTGGGAGTTTAGAGCTTGGAGGATAGCTGATCAGATTATTCATTGAATTCTGCGTCCAGGGTTTTGGGGGTTTCGAGCTCGGGAGATAGCTGATTAGATTATTCAATGAATTCTACGTTCAGGGTCTTGGGGGTTTAGAGCTTGGGAGCTAGCTGATCAGATTATTCATTGAATCCTACGTCCAGGGTCTTAGGGGTTTAAAGCTTGGGGGATAGCTGATCAGATTATTCATTGAATTCTACGTCCAGGGTTTTGGAAGTTACGAGCTCAGGGGATAGCTGATCATTTTTTTCGTTGACCTCGGTCGTCCAGGGTTTTTGGGGTTTAGAGCTTGGAGGATAGCTGATCAGATTATTCATTGAATTCTACGTCCAGGATTTTGGGAGGATAAGAGCTTGGGGGATAGCTGATCAGTTTTCTCGTTCACCTCGGACGTCCAGGTTTTTGGAGGTTTAGAGCTTGGAGGATAGCTGATCAGATTATTCATTGAATTCTACGTCCAGGGTTTTGGGGGTTTCAAGCTCGGGAGATAGCTGATTAGATTATTCATTGAATTCAACGTCCAGGGTTTTGAGGGATTTGAGCTTGGGGGATAGCTGATCAGATTATTCATTGAATAGTACGTCCAGGGTTTTTAGGGATTAGAGCTTGGGGGATAGCTGATCATTGTTTTCGTTGACATCGGACGTCCAGGTTTTTGGAGGCTTAGAGCTTGGAGGATAGCTGATCAGATTATTCATTGAATTCTACGTCCAGGGTTTTAGGGGGATTAGAGCTTGGGGGATAGCTGATCAGTTTTCTCGTTGACCTCGGACGTCCAGGGTTTTGGAGGTTTAGAGCTTGGGGGATAGCCGATCAGATAAATCATTGAATTCTACGTCCAGGGTTTTGGGGGTTTAGAGCTTGGAGGATAGCTGATCAGATTATTCATTGAATTCTACGTCCAAGGTTTTAGGGGGATTAGAGCTTGGGGGATAGCTGATCAGTTTTCTCGTTGACCTCGGACGTCCAGGGTTTTGGAGGTTTAGAGCTTGGGGGATAGCCGATCAGATAAATCATTGAATTCTACGTCCAGGATTTTGGGGGTTTTGAGCTTGGGGGATAGCTGAACAGTTTTCTCGTTGCCCTCGGGCGTCCAGGGTTTTGGAGGTTTAGAGCTTGGGGGATAGCTGATCAGATTATTCATTGAATTCTACGTCCAGGATTTTAGGAGCTTAGAGCTTGGAGGATAGCTGATCAGATTATTCATTGAATCCTACGTCCAGGGTTTTTAGGGATAAGAGCTTGGGGGATAGCTGATCATTGTTTTCGTTGACATCGGACGTCCAGGTTTTTGGAGGCTTAGAGCTTGGAGGATAGCTGATCAGATTATTCATTGAATTCTACGTCCAGGGTTTTGAGGGTTTCAAGCTCGGGAGATAGCTGATTAGATTATTCAATGAATTCTACGTTCAGGGTCTTGGGGGTTTAGAGCTCGGGAGATAGCTGATCAGATTATTCATTGAATTCTACGTCCAGGGTCTTAGGGGTTTAGAGCTTGGGGGATAGATGATCAGATTATTCATTGAACTCTACGTTCAGGGATTTTGAGAGCTTAGAGCTTGGAGGATAGCTGATCAGATTATTCACTGAATTCTACGTCCAGGGTCTTGGGGATTTAGAGCTTGGAGGATAGCTGATCAGATTATTCATTGAATTCTACGTCCAGGGTTTTCGGGGTTTCGAGCTCAGGGGATAGCTGATCATTTTTTTCGTTGACCTCGGACGTCCAGGTTTTTGGAGGTTTAGAGCATGGGGGAAATCCGATCAGATTATTCATTCAATTCTACGTTCAGGGTTTTGGGAGTTTAGAGCTTGGAGGATAGCTGATCAGATTATTCATTGAATTCTGCGTCCAGGGTTTTGGGGGTTTCGAGCTCGGGAGATAGCTGATTAGATTATTCAATGAATTCTACGTTCAGGGTCTTGGGGGTTTAGAGCTCGGGAGATGGCTGATCAGATTATTCATTGAATCCTACGTCCAGGGTCTTAGGGGTTTAAAGCTTGGGGGATAGCTGATCAGATTATTCATTGAATTCTACGTCCAGGGTTTTGGAAGTTACGAGCTCAGGGGATAGCTGATCATTTTTTTCGTTGACCTCGGACGTCCAGGTTTTTGGAGGTTTAGAGCTTGGGGGAAATCCGATCAGATTATTCATTCAATTCTACGTTCAGGGTTTTGGGAGTTTAGAGCTTGGAGGATAGCTGATCAGATTATTCATTGAATTCTGCGTCCAGGGTTTTCGGGGTTTCGAGCTCGGGAGATAGCTGATTAGATTATTCAATGAATTCTACGTTCAGGGTCTTGGGGGTTTAGAGCTCGGGAGATGGCTGATCAGATTATTCATTGAATCCTACGTCCAGGGTCTTAGGGGTTTAAAGCTTGGGGGATAGCTGATCAGATTATTCATTGAATTCTACGTCCAGGGTTTTGGAAGTTACGAGCTCAGGGGATAGCTGATCATTTTTTTCGTTGACCTCGGACGTCCAGGTTTTTGGAGGTTTAGAGCTTGGGGGAAATCCGATCAGATTATTCATTGAATTCTACGTTCAGGGTTTTGGGAGTTTAGAGCTTGGAGGATAGCTGATCAGATTATTCATTGAATTCTGCGTCCAGGGTTTTGGGGGTTTCGAGCTCGGGAGATAGCTGATTAGATTATTCAATGAATTCTACGTTCAGGGTCTTGGGGGTTTAGAGCTCGGGAGCTAGCTGATCAGATTATTCATTGAATCCTACGTCCAGGGTCTTAGGGGTTTAAAGCTTGGGGGATAGCTGATCAGATTATTCATTGAATTCTACGTCCAGGGTTTTGGAAGTTACGAGCTCAGGGGATAGCTGATCATTTTTTTCGTTGACCTCGGACGTCCAGGGTTTTGGAGGTTTAGAGCTTGGGGGATAGCTGATCAGATTATTCATTGAATTCTACGTCCAGGATTTTGGGGGGATAAGAGCTTGGGGGATAGCTGATCAGTTTTCTCGTTCACCTCGGACGTCCAGGTTTTTGGAGGTTTAGAGCTTGGGGGATAGCATATCAGATAATTCATTGAATTCTACGTCCAGGATTTTAGGAGCTTAGAGCTTGGAGGATAGCTGATCAAATTATTCATTGAATCCTACGTCCAGGGTTTTGGGGGATAAGGGCTTGGGAAATAGCTGATCAGTTTTCTCGTTGACTTTGGGTGCCCAGTGTTTTTGGAATTCAAGGCTTGGGGATAGCTGATCAGATTATTCATTGAATTCTACGTCCAGGATTTTGGGGGGATTAGAGCTTAGGAAAAAGCTGATCAGTTTTCTCGTTGACTTCGGACGTCCAGGGTTTTGGAGGTTTAGAGCTTGGGGGATAGCTGATCAGATTATTCATTGAATTCAACGTCCAGGGTTTTAGGGGGATTAGAGCTTGGGGGATAGCTGATCAGATTATTCATTGAATTTTCCGACCAGGGTTTTTGGGGGATTTGAGCTTGGGGGATAGCTGATCATTTTTTTCGTTGACCTCGGACGTCCACGTTTTTAAAGGTTTAGAGCTTGGGGGATAGCCGAAAAGATTATTCATTGAATTCTACGTCCAGGGTTTTAGGGGCTTAGAGCTTAGGGGATAGCCGATCAGATTATTCATTGAATTCTACGTCCAGGGTTTTGGGAGTTTAGAGCTTGGAGGATAGCTGATCAGATTATTCATTGAGATCTACGTCCAGGGTTTTGGAGGTTTCGAGCTCGGTGGGTAGCTGATCAGTTTTCTCTATGACCTCGGACTTCCAGGGTTTTGGAGGTTTCGAGCTCAGGGGATAGCTGATCAGTTTTCTCGTTGACCTTAACGTCCAGGGTCTTGGAGGTTTAGAGCTTGGGAGATAGCTGATCCGATTATTATTGAATTCTACGCCCAGAGTTTTAAGGGATTAGAGCTTGGGGGATAGCTGATCAGTTTTTTCGTTGACTTTCGGTGCCTAGGGTTTTTGGGGTTCAAGGCTTGGGAGATAGCTGATCAAATTATTCATTGAATTCTACGTCCAGGGTTTTGGGGGATAAGGGCTTGGGAAATAGCTGATCAGTTTTCTCGTTGACTTTGGGTGCCCAGTGTTTTTGGAATTCAAGGCTTGGGGATAGCTGATCAGATTATTCATTGAATTCTACGTCCAGGATTTTGGGGGGATTAGAGCTTAGGAAAAAGCTGATCAGTTTTCTCGTTGACTTCGGACGTCCAGGGTTTTGGAGGTTTAGAGCTTGGGGGATAGCTGATCAGATTATTCATTGAATTCAACGTCCAGGGTTTTAAGGGATTTGAACTTGGGGGATAGCTAATTTTTTTTTCGTTGACCTCGGACTTCCAGGTTTTTGGAGGTTTAGAGCTCGGGGGATAGCCGATCAGATTATTCATTGAATTCTACGTCCAGGGTTTTAGGGGGATTAGAGCTTGGGGGATAGCTGATCAGATTATTCGTTGAATTTTCCGACCAGGGTTTTTGGGGCTTAGAGCTTGGAGGATAGCTGATCAGTTTATCATTAAATTCTATGCCCAGAGTTTTGAGAGATTAGAGCTTGGGGCATAGCTGATCATTTTTCTCGTTAACCTCGGACGTCCAGGTTTTTGGAGGTTTAGAGCTTGGGGGATAGCCGATCAGATAATTCATTGAATTCTACGTCCAGGATTTTAGGAGCTTAGAGCTTGGAGGATAGCTGATCAGATTATTCATTGAATCCTACGTCCAGGGTTTTTAGGGATAAGAGCTTGGGGGATAGCTGATTATTGTTTTCGTTGACATCGGACGTCCAGGTTTTTGGAGGCTTAGAGCTTGGAGGATAGCTGATCAGATTATTCATTGAATTCTACGTCCAGGGTTTTGGGGGTTTCAAGCTCGGGAGATAGCTGATTAGATTATTCAATGAATTCTACGTTCAGGGTCTTGGGGGTTTAGAGCTCGGGAGATAGCTGATCAGATTATTCATTGAATTCTACGTCCAGGGTCTTAGGGGTTTAGAGCTTGGGGGATAGATGATCAGATTATTCATTGAACTCTACGTTCAGGGATTTTGAGAGCTTAGAGCTTGGAGGATAGCTGATCATTTTTTTCGTTGACCTCGGACGTCCAGGTTTTTGGAGGTTTAGAGCATGGGGGAAATCCGATCAGATTATTCATTCAATTCTACGTTCAGGGTTTTGGGAGTTTAGAGCTTGGAGGATAGCTGATCAGATTATTCATTGAATTCTGCGTCCAGGGTTTTGGGGGTTTCGAGCTCGGGAGATAGCTGATTAGATTATTCAATGAATTCTACGTTCAGGGTCTTGGGGGTTTAGAGCTCGGGAGATGGCTGATCAGATTATTCATTGAATCCTACGTCCAGGGTCTTAGGGGTTTAAAGCTTGGGGGATAGCTGATCAGATTATTCATTGAATTCTACGTCCAGGGTTTTGGAAGTTACGAGCTCAGGGGATAGCTGATCATTTTTTTCGTTGACCTCGGACGTCCAGGTTTTTGGAGGTTTAGAGCTTGGGGGAAATCCGATCAGATTATTCATTGAAATCTACGTTCAGGGTTTTGGGAGTTTAGAGCTTGGAGGATAGCTGATCAGATTATTCATTGAATTCTGCGTCCAGGGTTTTGGGGGTTTCGAGCTCGGGAGATAGCTGATTAGATTATTCAATGAATTCTACGTTCAGGGTCTTGGGGGTTTAGAGCTTGGGAGCTAGCTGATCAGATTATTCATTGAATCCTACGTCCAGGGTCTTAGGGGTTTAATGCTTGGGGGATAGCTGATCAGATTATTCATTGAATTCTACGTCCAGGGTTTTGGAAGTTACGAGCTCAGGGGATAGCTGATCATTTTTTTCGTTGACCTCGGTCGTCCAGGGTTTTTGGGGTTTAGAGCTTGGAGGATAGCTGATCAGATTATTCATTGAATTCTACGTCCAGGATTTTGGGAGGATAAGAGCTTGGGGGATAGCTGATCAGTTTTCTCGTTCACCTCGGACGTCCAGGTTTTTGGAGGTTTAGAGCTTGGAGGATAGCTGATCAGATTATTCATTGAATTCTACGTCCAGGGTTTTGGGGGTTTCAAGCTCGGGAGATAGCTGATTAGATTATTCATTGAATTCAACGTCCAGGGTTTTGAGGGATTTGAGCTTGGGGGATAGCTGATCAGATTATTCATTGAATAGTACGTCCAGGGTTTTTAGGGATTAGAGCTTGGGGGATAGCTGATCATTGTTTTCGTTGACATCGGACGTCCAGGTTTTTGGAGGCTTAGAGCTTGGAGGATAGCTGATCAGATTATTCATTGAATTCTACGTCCAGGGTTTTAGGGGGATTAGAGCTTGGGGGATAGCTGATCAGTTTTCTCGTTGACCTCGGACGTCCAGGGTTTTGGAGGTTTAGAGCTTGGGGGATAGCCGATCAGATAAATCATTGAATTCTACGTCCAGGGTTTTGGGGGTTTAGAGCTTGGAGGATAGCTGATCAGATTATTCATTGAATTCTACGTCCAAGGTTTTAGGGGGATTAGAGCTTGGGGGATAGCTGATCAGTTTTCTCGTTGACCTCGGACGTCCAGGGTTTTGGAGGTTTAGAGCTTGGGGGATAGCCGATCAGATAAATCATTGAATTCTACGTCCAGGATTTTGGGGGTTTTGAGCTTGGGGGATAGCTGAACAGTTTTCTCGTTGCCCTCGGGCGTCCAGGGTTTTGGAGGTTTAGAGCTTGGGGGATAGCTGATCAGATTATTCATTGAATCCTACGTCCAGGATTTTAGGAGCTTAGAGCTTGGAGGATAGCTGATCAGATTATTCATTGAATCCTACGTCCAGGGTTTTTAGGGATAAGAGCTTGGGGGATAGCTGATCATTGTTTTCGTTGACATCGGACGTCCAGGTTTTTGGAGGCTTAGAGCTTGGAGGATAGCTGATCAGATTATTCATTGAATTCTACGTCCAGGGTTTTGAGGGTTTCAAGCTCGGGAGATAGCTGATTAGATTATTCAATGAATTCTACGTTCAGGGTCTTGGGGGTTTAGAGCTCGGGAGATAGCTGATCAGATTATTCATTGAATTCTACGTCCAGGGTCTTAGGGGTTTAGAGCTTGGGGGATAGATGATCAGATTATTCATTGAACTCTACGTTCAGGGATTTTGAGAGCTTAGAGCTTGGAGGATAGCTGATCAGATTATTCACTGAATTCTACGTCCAGGGTCTTGGGGATTTAGAGCTTGGAGGATAGCTGATCAGATTATTCATTGAATTCTACGTCCAGGGTTTTCGGGGTTTCGAGCTCAGGGGATAGCTGATCATTTTTTTCGTTGACCTCGGACGTCCAGGTTTTTGGAGGTTTAGAGCATGGGGGAAATCCGATCAGATTATTCATTCAATTCTACGTTCAGGGTTTTGGGAGTTTAGAGCTTGGAGGATAGCTGATCAGATTATTCATTGAATTCTGCGTCCAGGGTTTTGGGGGTTTCGAGCTCGGGAGATAGCTGATTAGATTATTCAATGAATTCTACGTTCAGGGTCTTGGGGGTTTAGAGCTCGGGAGATGGCTGATCAGATTATTCATTGAATCCTACGTCCAGGGTCTTAGGGGTTTAAAGCTTGGGGGATAGCTGATCAGATTATTCATTGAATTCTACGTCCAGGGTTTTGGAAGTTACGAGCTCAGGGGATAGCTGATCATTTTTTTCGTTGACCTCGGACGTCCAGGTTTTTGGAGGTTTAGAGCTTGGGGGAAATCCGATCAGATTATTCATTCAATTCTACGTTCAGGGTTTTGGGAGTTTAGAGCTTGGAGGATAGCTGATCAGATTATTCATTGAATTCTGCGTCCAGGATTTTGGGGGTTTCGAGCTCGGGAGATAGCTGATTAGATTATTCAATGAATTCTACGTTCAGGGTCTTGGGGGTTTAGAGCTCGGGAGATGGCTGATCAGATTATTCATTGAATCCTACGTCCAGGGTCTTAGGGGTTTAAAGCTTGGGGGATAGCTGATCAGATTATTCCTTGAATTCTACGTCCAGGGTTTTGGAAGTTACGAGCTCAGGGGATAGCTGATCATTTTTTTCGTTGACCTCGGACGTCCAGGTTTTTGGAGGTTTAGAGCTTGGGGGAAATCCGATCAGATTATTCATTGAATTCTACGTTCAGGGTTTTGGGAGTTTAGAGCTTGGAGGATAGCTGATCAGATTATTCATTGAATTCTGCGTCCAGGGTTTTGGGGGTTTCGAGCTCGGGAGATAGCTGATTAGATTATTCAATGAATTCTACGTTCAGGGTCTTGGGGGTTTAGAGCTCGGGAGCTAGCTGATCAGATTATTCATTGAATCCTACGTCCAGGGTCTTAGGGGTTTAAAGCTTGGGGGATAGCTGATCAGATTATTCATTGAATTCTACGTCCAGGGTTTTGGAAGTTACGAGCTCAGGGGATAGCTGATCATTTTTTTCGTTGACCTCGGACGTCCAGGGTTTTGGAGGTTTAGAGCTTGGGGGATAGCTGATCAGATTATTCATTGAATTCTACGTCCAGGATTTTGGGGGGATAAGAGCTTGGGGGATAGCTGATCAGTTTTCTCGTTCACCTCGGACGTCCAGGTTTTTGGAGGTTTAGAGCTTGGGGGATAGCATATCAGATAATTCATTGAATTCTACGTCCAGGATTTTAGGAGCTTAGAGCTTGGAGGATAGCTGATCAAATTATTCATTGAATCCTACGTCCAGGGTTTTTAGGGATTAGAGCTTGGGGCATAGCTGATCATTGTTTTCGTTAATTTCGGACGTCCAGGTTTTTGGAGGCTTAGAGCTTGGAGGATAGCTGATCAGATTATTCATTGAATTCTACGTCCAGGGTCTTGGGGGTTTAGAGCTTGGAGGATAGCTGAACAGATTATTCATTGAACTCTACGCCCAGAGTTTTGAGGGATTAGAGCTTGGGGGATAGCTGATCAGTTTTTCCGTTGACTTTGAGTGCCCAGAGTTTTTCGGGTTCAAGGCTTAGGAAATAGCTGATCAGATTATTCATTGAATTCTACGTCCAGGGTTTTGGGGGGATGAGAGCTTGGAGGTTAGCTATTCAGTTTTCTCGTTGACCTCGGACGTCCAGGGTTTTGGAGGTTTAGAGCTTGGAGGATAGCTAAACAGATTATTCATTGAATTCTACGTTCAGAGTTTTGGGGGTTTAGAGCTTGGGGAAAAGCTGATCAGTTTTTTCGTTGACTATGGGTGCCCAGGGTTTTTGGGGTTCAAGGCTTGAGATATAGCTGATCAGATTTTTCATTGAATTCTACGTCCAGGGTTTTGGGGGGATTAGAGCTTGGGGGATGGCTGGTCAGTTTTTTCGTTGACTTTGGGTGCCCAGGGTTTTGGAGGTTGAGAGCTTGGGGGATACCTGATCAGATTATTCATTGAATTCTACGTCCAGGGTTTCGGGGGTTTGGAGCTTGGAGGATAGCTGAACAGATTATTCATTGAATTCTACGTTCTGGGTTTTGGGGGTTTAGAGCTTGGGGGATAGCTGATAAGATTATTCATTGAATTCTATGTCCAGGGTTTTAGGGGTTTAGAGCATTGAAGATAGCTGTTCAGATTATTCATTGAATTCTACGTCCAGGGTTTTAGGGGGATTAGAGCTTGGGGGATAGCTGATCAGTTTTCTCGTTGACCTCGGACGTCCAGGGTTTTGGAGGTTTAGAGCTTGGGGGATAGCCGATCAGATAAATCATTGAATTCTACGTCCAGGGTTTTGGGGGTTTAGAGCTTGGAGGATAGCTGATCAGATTATTCATTGAATTCTACGTCCAGGGTTTTAGGGGGATTAGAGCTTGGGGGATAGCTGATCAGTTTTCTCGTTGACCTCGGACGTCCAGGGTTTTGGAGGTTTAGAGCTTGGGGGATAGCTGATCAGATTATTCATTGAATTGTACGTCCAGGGTTTTAGGGGTTTCGAGCTCGGGGGATAGCTGAACAGTTATCTTGTTGCCCTCGGACGTCCAGGGTTTTGGAGGTTTAGAGCTTGGGGGATAGCTGATCAGATTATTCATTGAATTCTACGTCCAGGATTTTGGGGGGATAAGAGCTTGGGGGATAGCTGATCAGTTTTCTCGTTCACCTCGGACGTCCAGGTTTTTGGAGGTTTAGAGCTTGGGGGATAGCCGATCAGATAATTCATTGAATTCTACGTCCAGGATTTTAGGAGCTTAGAGCTTGGAGGATAGCTGATCAAATTATTCATTGAATCCTACGTCCAGGGTTTTTAGGGATTAGAGCTTGGGGGATAGCTGATCATTGTTTTCGTTAACATCGGACGTCCAGGTTTTTGGAGGCTTAGAGCTTGGAGGATAGCTGATCAGATTATTCATTGAATTCTACGTCCAGGGTCTTGGGGGTTTAGAGCTTGGAGGATAGCTGAACAGATTATTCATTGAACTCTACGCCCAGAGTTTTGAGGGATTAGAGCTTGGGGGATAGCTGATCAGATTATTCATTGAATTCTACGTCCAGGGTTTTAGGGGGATTAGAGCTTGGGGGATAGCTGATCAGTTTTCTCGTTGACCTCGGACGTCCAGGGTTTTGGAGGTTTAGAGCTTGGGGGATAGCCGATCAGATAAATCATTGAATTCTACGTCCAGGGTTTTGGGGGTTTTGAGCTCGGGGGATAGCTGAACAGTTTTCTCGTTGACCTCGGACGTCCAGGGTTTTGGAGGTTTAGAGCTTGATGGATAGCTGATCAGATTATTCATTGAATTCTACGTCCAGGGTTTTGGGGGTTTAGAGTTCGGGGGATAGCTGATCAGTTTATCCATTGAATTCCATGCTCAGAGTTTTGAGGGATTAGAGCTTGAAGGATTGCTAATCAGTTTTTTCCTTGACATTGGGTGCCGAGGGTTTTTGAGGTTCAAGGCTTAAAAGATAGCTGATCATATTGTTCATTGAACTCTACGTTCAGGGATTTTGGGGGCTAAGAGCTTGGAGGATAGCTGATCAGATTATTCATTGAATTCTACGTCCAGTTTCTTGGGGGGATTAGAGCTCGGGGAATAGCTGAACAGTATTCTCATTGACCTCGGACGTCCAGGGTCTTGGAGGTTTAGAGCTTGGGGGATAGCCGATCAGATTATTCATTGAATTCTACGTCCAGGGTTATAGGGGGTTAGAGCTTGGAGGATAGCTGATCAGATTATTCATTGAATTTTCCGACCAGGGTTTTTGGGGGATTTGAGCTTGGGGGATAGCTGATCATTTTTTTCGTTGACCTCGGACGTCCACGTTTTTAAAGGTTTAGAGCTTGGGGGATAGCCGAAAAGATTATTCATTGAATTCTACGTCCAGGGTTTTAGGGGCTTAGAGCTTAGGGGATAGCCGATCAGATTATTCATTGAATTCTACGTCCAGGGTTTTGGGAGTTTAGAGCTTGGAGGATAGCTGATCAGATTATTCATTGAGATCTACGTCCAGGGTTTTGGAGGTTTCGAGCTCGGTGGGTAGCTGATCAGTTTTCTCTATGACCTCGGACTTCCAGGGTTTTGGAGGTTTCGAGCTCAGGGGATAGCTGATCAGTTTTCTCGTTGACCTTAACGTCCAGGGTCTTGGAGGTTTAGAGCTTGGGAGATAGCTGATCCGATTATTATTGAATTCTACGCCCAGAGTTTTAAGGGATTAGAGCTTGGGGGATAGCTGATCAGTTTTTTCGTTGACTTTCGGTGCCTAGGGTTTTTGGGGTTCAAGGCTTGGGAGATAGCTGATCAAATTATTCATTGAATTCTACGTCCAGGGTTTTGGGGGATAAGGGCTTGGGAAATAGCTGATCAGTTTTCTCGTTGACTTTGGGTGCCCAGTGTTTTTGGAATTCAAGGCTTGGGGATAGCTGATCAGATTATTCATTGAATTCTACGTCCAGGATTTTGGGGGGATTAGAGCTTAGGAAAAAGCTGATCAGTTTTCTCGTTGACTTCGGACGTCCAGGGTTTTGGAGGTTTAGAGCTTGGGGGATAGCTGATCAGATTATTCATTGAATTCAACGTCCAGGGTTTTAGGGGGATTAGAGCTTGGGGGATAGCTGATCAGATTATTCATTGAATTTTCCGACCAGGGTTTTTGGGGGATTTGAGCTTGGGGGATAGCTGATCATTTTTTTCGTTGACCTCGGACGTCCACGTTTTTAAAGGTTTAGAGCTTGGGGGATAGCCGAAAAGATTATTCATTGAATTCTACGTCCAGGGTTTTAGGGGCTTAGAGCTTAGGGGATAGCCGATCAGATTATTCATTGAATTCTACGTCCAGGGTTTTGGGAGTTTAGAGCTTGGAGGATAGCTGATCAGATTATTCATTGAGATCTACGTCCAGGGTTTTGGAGGTTTCGAGCTCGGTGGGTAGCTGATCAGTTTTCTCTATGACCTCGGACTTCCAGGGTTTTGGAGGTTTCGAGCTCAGGGGATAGCTGATCAGTTTTCTCGTTGACCTTAACGTCCAGGGTCTTGGAGGTTTAGAGCTTGGGAGATAGCTGATCCGATTATTATTGAATTCTACGCCCAGAGTTTTAAGGGATTAGAGCTTGGGGGATAGCTGATCAGTTTTTTCGTTGACTTTCGGTGCCTAGGGTTTTTGGGGTTCAAGGCTTGGGAGATAGCTGATCAAATTATTCATTGAATTCTACGTCCAGGGTTTTGGGGGATAAGGGCTTGGGAAATAGCTGATCAGTTTTCTCGTTGACTTTGGGTGCCCAGTGTTTTTGGAATTCAAGGCTTGGGGATAGCTGATCAGATTATTCATTGAATTCTACGTCCAGGATTTTGGGGGGATTAGAGCTTAGGAAAAAGCTGATCAGTTTTCTCGTTGACTTCGGACGTCCAGGGTTTTGGAGGTTTAGAGCTTGGGGGATAGCTGATCAGATTATTCATTGAATTCAACGTCCAGGGTTTTAAGGGATTTGAACTTGGGGGATAGCTAATTTTTTTTTCGTTGACCTCGGACTTCCAGGTTTTTGGAGGTTTAGAGCTCGGGGGATAGCCGATCAGATTATTCATTGAATTCTACGTCCAGGGTTTTAGGGGGATTAGAGCTTGGGGGATAGCTGATCAGATTATTCGTTGAATTTTCCGACCAGGGTTTTTGGGGCTTAGAGCTTGGAGGATAGCTGATCAGTTTATCATTAAATTCTATGCCCAGAGTTTTGAGAGATTAGAGCTTGGGGCATAGCTGATCATTTTTCTCGTTAACCTCGGACGTCCAGGTTTTTGGAGGTTTAGAGCTTGGGGGATAGCCGATCAGATAATTCATTGAATTCTACGTCCAGGATTTTAGGAGCTTAGAGCTTGGAGGATAGCTGATCAGATTATTCATTGAATCCTACGTCCAGGGTTTTTAGGGATAAGAGCTTGGGGGATAGCTGATTATTGTTTTCGTTGACATCGGACGTCCAGGTTTTTGGAGGCTTAGAGCTTGGAGGATAGCTGATCAGATTATTCATTGAATTCTACGTCCAGGGTTTTGGGGGTTTCAAGCTCGGGAGATAGCTGATTAGATTATTCAATGAATTCTACGTTCAGGGTCTTGGGGGTTTAGAGCTCGGGAGATAGCTGATCAGATTATTCATTGAATTCTACGTCCAGGGTCTTAGGGGTTTAGAGCTTGGGGGATAGATGATCAGATTATTCATTGAACTCTACGTTCAGGGATTTTGGGAGCTTAGAGCTTGGAGGATAGCTGATCAGATTATTCACTGAATTCTACGTCCAGGGTCTTGGGGATTTAGAGCTTGGAGGATAGCTGATCAGATTATTCATTGAATTCTACGTCCAGGGTTTTCGGGGTTTCGAGCTCAGGGGATAGCTGATCATTTTTTTCGTTGACCTCGGACGTCCAGGTTTTTGGAGGTTTAGAGCATGGGGGAAATCCGATCAGATTATTCATTCAATTCTACGTTCAGGGTTTTGGGAGTTTAGAGCTTGGAGGATAGCTGATCAGATTATTCATTGAATTCTGCCTCCAGGGTTTTGGGGGTTTCGAGCTCGGGAGATAGCTGATTAGATTATTCAATGAATTCTACGTTCAGGGTCTTGGGGGTTTAGAGCTCGGGAGATGGCTGATCAGATTATTCATTGAATCCTACGTCCAGGGTCTTAGGGGTTTAAAGCTTGGGGGATAGCTGATCAGATTATTCATTGAATTCTACGTCCAGGGTTTTGGAAGTTACGAGCTCAGGGGATAGCTGATCATTTTTTTCGTTGACCTCGGACGTCCAGGTTTTTGGAGGTTTAGAGCTTGGGGGAAATCCGATCAGATTATTCATTGAATTCTACGTTCAGGGTTTTGGGAGTTTAGAGCTTGGAGGATAGCTGATCAGATTATTCATTGAATTCTGCGTCCAGGGTTTTGGGGGTTTCGAGCTCGGGAGATAGCTGATTAGATTATTCAATGAATTCTACGTTCAGGGTCTTGGGGGTTTAGAGCTTGGGAGCTAGCTGATCAGATTATTCATTGAATCCTACGTCCAGGGTCTTAGGGGTTTAAAGCTTGGGGGATAGCTGATCAGATTATTCATTGAATTCTACGTCCAGGGTTTTGGAAGTTACGAGCTCAGGGGATAGCTGATCATTTTTTTCGTTGACCTCGGTCGTCCAGGGTTTTTGGGGTTTAGAGCTTGGAGGATAGCTGATCAGATTATTCATTGAATTCTACGTCCAGGATTTTGGGAGGATAAGAGCTTGGGGGATAGCTGATCAGTTTTCTCGTTCACCTCGGACGTCCAGGTTTTTGGAGGTTTAGAGCTTGGAGGATAGCTGATCAGATTATTCATTGAATTCTACGTCCAGGGTTTTGGGGGTTTCAAGCTCGGGAGATAGCTGATTAGATTATTCATTGAATTCAACGTCCAGGGTTTTGAGGGATTTGAGCTTGGGGGATAGCTGATCAGATTATTCATTGAATAGTACGTCCAGGGTTTTTAGGGATTAGAGCTTGGGGGATAGCTGATCATTGTTTTCGTTGACATCGGACGTCCAGGTTTTTGGAGGCTTAGAGCTTGGAGGATAGCTGATCAGATTATTCATTGAATTCTACGTCCAGGGTTTTAGGGGGATTAGAGCTTGGGGGATAGCTGATCAGTTTTCTCGTTGACCTCGGACGTCCAGGGTTTTGGAGGTTTAGAGCTTGGGGGATAGCTGATCAGATTATTCATTGAATTGTACGTCCAGGGTTTTAGGGGTTTCGAGCTCGGGGGATAGCTGAACAGTTATCTTGTTGCCCTCAGACGTCCAGGGTTTTGGAGGTTTAGAGCTTGGGGGATAGCTGATCAGATTATTCATTGAATTCTACGTCCAGGATTTTGGGGGGATAAGAGCTTGGGGGATAGCTGATCAGTTTTCTCGTTCACCTCGGACGTCCAGGTTTTTGGAGGTTTAGAGCTTGGGGGATAGCCGATCAGATAATTCATTGAATTCTACGTCCAGGATTTTAGGAGCTTAGAGCTTGGAGGATAGCTGATCAAATTATTCATTGAATCCTACGTCCAGGGTTTTTAGGGATTAGAGCTTGGGGGATAGCTGATCATTGTTTTCGTTAACATCGGACGTCCAGGTTTTTGGAGGCTTAGAGCTTGGAGGATAGCTGATCAGATTATTCATTGAATTCTACGTCCAGGGTTTTGGGGGTTTCAAGCTCGGGAGATAGCTGATTAGATTATTCAATGAATTCTACGTCAAGGGTCTTGGGGGTTTAGAGCTCGGGAGATAGCTGATCAGATTATTCATTGAATTCTACGTCCAGGGTCTTAGGGGTTTAGAGCTTGGGGGATAGATGATCAGATTATTCATTGAACTCTACGTTCAGGGATTTTGGGAGCTTAGAGCTTGGAGGATAGCTGATCAGATTATTCACTGAATTCTACGTCCAGGGTCTTGGGGATTTAGAGCTTGGAGGATAGCTGATCAGATTATTCATTGAATTCTACGTCCAGGGTTTTCGGGGTTTCGAGCTCAGGGGATAGCTGATCATTTTTTTCGTTGACCTCGGACGTCCAGGTTTTTGGAGGTTTAGAGCTTGGGGGAAATCCGATCAGATTATTCATTGAATTCTACGTTCAGGGTTTTGGGAGTTTAGAGCTTGGAGGATAGCTGATCAGATTATTCATTGAATTCTGCGTCCAGGGTTTTGGGGGTTTCGAGCTCGAGAGATAGCTGATTAGATTATTCAATGAATTCTACGTTCAGGGTCTTGGGGGTTTAGAGCTCGGGAGATAGCTGATCAGATTATTCATTGAATCCTACGTCCAGGGTCTTAGGGGTTTAAAGCTTGGGGGATAGCTGATCAGATTATTCATTGAATTCTACGTCCAAGGTTTTGGAAGTTACGAGCTCAGGGGATAGCTGATCATTTTTTTCGTTGACCTCGGACGTCCAGGGTTTTTGGGGTTTAGAGCTTGGAGGATAGCTGATCGGATTATTCATTGAATTCTACGTCCAGGATTTTGGGGGGATAAGAGCTTGGGGGATAGCTGATCAGTTTTCTCGTTCACCTCGGACGTCCAGAGATTTGGAGGTTTAGAGCTTGGGGGATAGCTGATCAGATTATTCATTGAATTCAACGTCCAGGGTTTTGAGGGATTTGAGCTTGGGGGATAGCTGATCATTTTTTTCGTTGACCTCGGACGTCCAGGTTTTTGGAGGCTTAGAGCTGGGGGGATAGCCGATCAGATTATTCATTGAATTCTACGTCCAGGGTTTTAGGGGCTTAGAGCTTGGAGGATAGCTGATCAGATTATTCATTGAATTCTACGTCCAGGGTTTTTAGGGATTAGAGCTTGGAGCATAGCTGATCAGTTTTTTCGTTGACATTGGGTGCCCAGGGTTTTTGAGGTTCAAGGCTTAGGAGATAGCTGATCATATTGTTCATTGAATCCAACGTCCAGGTTTTTAAGGTTTAGAGCTCGGTGGATAGCTGATCAGTTTTCTCATTGACCTCGGACTTCCAGGGTATTGGAGGTTAAGAGCTTGGGGGATAGCTGATCAGATTATTCATTGAATTCTACGTCCAGAATTTTAGGGGCTTAGAGCTTGGAGGATAGCTGATCAGATTATTCATTGAATTCTACGTCCAGGGTTTTTAGGGATTAGAGCTTGGGGGATAGCTGATCATTTTTTTCGTTGACCTCGGACGTCCAGGTTTTTGGAGGCTTAGAGCTGGGGGGATAGCCGATCAGATTATTCATTGAATTCTACGTCCAGGGTTTTAGGGGCTTAGAGCTTGGAGGATAGCTGATCAGATTATTCATTGAATTCTACGTCCAGGGTTTTTAGGGATTAGAGCTTGGGGGATAGCTGATCATTTTTTTCGTTGACCTCGGACGTCCAGGTTTTTGGAGGCTTAGAGCTGGGGGGATAGCTGATCATATTATTGATTGAACTCTACGTTCAGGGATTTTGGGGGCTTGGAGCTTGGGGGATAGCTGATCAGATTATTCACTTAATTCTCTGTCCAGGTACTTTGGGGGATTAGTGCTCGGGGGATAGCTGAACAGTTTTCCCGTTGACCTCGGACTTCCAGGGTGTTGGGGGTTTAGAGATTTGGGGATAGCTGATCAGATTATTCATTGAATTCTACGTCCAGGGTTTTGAGGGATTAGAGCTTGGGGGATAGCTGATCAGATTATTCATTGAATTCTATGTCCTGGGTTTTAGAGGTTTAGAGCTTTGAGGATAGCTGATAAGAATATTCATTGAATTCTACTTCCAGGGTTTTGGGGGGATAAGAGCTTGGGGGATAGCTCATCAGTTTTCTCGTTGACCTCGGACGTCCAGGTTTTTGGAGGTTTCGAGCTTGGAGGATAGCTGATCAGATTATTCATTGAATTCTACGTCCAGGGTTTTGAGGGATTAGAGCTTGGGGGATAGCTGATCATTTTTTTCGTTGACCTCGGACGTCTAGGTTTTTGGAGGTTTAGAGCTTGGGAGATAGCTGATCAGATTATTCATTGAATTCTACATCCAGGGTTTTGGGGAGATTAGAGCTTGGAGGATAGCTGATCAGTTTTTTCGTTGACCTCGGATGTCCAGAGTTTTCGAGGTTAAGAGCTTGGGGGATAGCTGATCAGATTATTCATTGAATTCTACGTCCAGGGTTTTGGGGGTTTAGAGCTTGGAGGATAGCTGATTAGATTATTCATTGAATTCTACGTTCAGGGTTTTGGGGGCTTAGAGCTTGGGAGATAGCTGATCAGATTAATCATTGAATTCGACGTCCAGGGTCTTAGGGGTTTAGAGCTTGGGAGATAGATGATCAGATTATTCATTGAATTCTAGGTCCAATATTTTGGGGGGCTTAGAGCTTAGGGGATAGCTGATGAGTTTTCTCGTTGACCTCGGAAGCCAAGGGTCTTGAAGGTTTTGAGTTCGGGGGATAGCTGATCAGTTTATTTATTGAATTCTATGCACAGGGTCTTGGGGGGGATTAGAGCTCATGGAATAGCTGATCATTTTTTTCGTTGACCTCGGACGTCCAGGTTTTTGGAGGTTTAAAGCTTGGGGGATAGCTGATCAGATTATTCATTGAATTCTACGTCCAGTGTTTTGGGGGTTTAGAGTTCGGGGGATAGCTGATCAGTTTATCCATTGAATTCTATGCTCAGAGTTTTGAGGGATTAGAGCTTGAAGGATTGCTGATCAGTTTTTTCGTTGACATTGGGTGCCCAGGGTTTTTGAGGTTCAAGGCTTAGGAGATAGCTGATCATATTGTTCATTGAATTCTACGCCCAGAGTTTTGAGGGAATAGAGCTTGGTGGATAGCTTATCAGTTTTCTCGTTGACCTCGGACGTCCAGAGTTTTGAAGGATAAGAGCTTTGGGGATAGCTGATCAGATTATTCATTGAATTCTCCGTCTGGGGTCTTAAAGGTTTTGAGTTCGGGGGATAGCTGATCAGTTTATCCATTGATTTCTATGCCCAGAGTTTTGAGGGATTAGAAGTTGAGGGATTGCTGATCAGTTTCTTCGTTGACATTGGGTGCCCAGGGTTTTTGAGGTTCAAAGCTTAGGAGATATCTGATCATATTGTTCATTGAACTCTACGTTCAGGAATTTTGAAGGTTTTGAGCTTGGAGGATAGCTGATTAGATTATTCATTGAATTCTACGTCCAGGGTTTTGGAGGCTTAGAGCTTGGGGGATAGCTGATGAGTTTTCTCGTTGACCTCGGAAGCCCAGGGTTTTGGAGGTTTAGGGTTCGGGGGATAGCTGATCAGTTTATGCATTGATTTCTATGCCCAGAGTTTTGAGGGATTAGAAGTTGAGGGATTTCTGATCAGTTTTTTCGTTGACATTGGGTGCCCAGGGTTTTGGAGGTTCAAAGCTTAGGAGATAGCTGATCGAATTGTTCATTGAACTCTACGTTCAGGAATTTTGAAGGTTTTGAGCTTGGGGGATAGCTTATCAGATTATTCATTGAATTCTACGTCCAGGGTTTTGGAGGCTTAGAGCTTGGGGGATAGCTGATGAGTTTTCTCGTTGACCTCGGAAGCCCAGGGTTTTGGAGGTTTAGGGTTCGGGGGATAGCTGATCAGTTTATGCATTGATTTCTATGCCCAGAGTTTTGAGGGATTAGAAGTTGAGGGATTTCTGATCAGTTTTTTCGTTGACATTGGGTGCCCAGGGTTTTGGAGGTTCAAAGCTTAGGAGATAGCTGATCGAATTGTTCATTGAACTCTACGTTCAGGAATTTTGAAGGTTTTGAGCTTGGGAGATAGCTGATCAGATTATTCATTGAATTCTACATCCAGGGTTTTGGAGAGATTTGAGCTTGGGGGATAGCTGATCAGTTTTTTCGTTGACCTCGGATGTCTAGAGTTTTCGAGGTTAAGAGCTTGGGGGATAGCTGATCAGATTATTCATTGAATTCTACGTCCAGGGTTTTGGGGGTTTAGAGCTTGGAGGATAGCTGATTAGATTATTCATTGAATTCTACGTTCAGGGTTTTGGGGGCTTAGAGCTTGGGAGATAGCTGATCAGATTATTCATCAATTCAACGTCCAGGGTCTTAGGGGTTTAGAGCTTGGGGATAGATGATCAGATTATTCATTGAATTCTAGGTCCAATATTTTGGGGGGCTTAGAGCTTGGGGGATAGCTGATGAGTTTTCTCGTTGACCTCGGAAGCCAAGAGTCTTGGAGGTTTTGAGTTCGGTGGATAGCTGATCAGTTTATACATTGAAATCTATGCCCAGGGTCTTAGGGGGATTAGAGCTTGGGGGATAGCTGAACAGTTTTCTCGTTGCCCTTGGACGTCCAGGGTTTTGGAGGTTTAGAGCTTGGGGGATAGCTGATCAGATTATTCATTGAATTCTACGTCCAGGGTTTTGGGGGTTTTGAGCTCGGGGGATAGCTGAACAGTTTTCTCGTTGACCTCGGACGTCCAGGGTCTTGGAGGTTCAGAGCTTGGGAGATAGCTGATCAGATTATTAATTGAATTCGACGCCCAGAGTTTTGTGGGATTAGAGCTTGGGGGATAGCTGATCAGTTTTGTCGTTGACTTTGGGTGCCCAGGGTCTTTGGGGTTCAAGGCTTGGGAGATAGCTGATCAGATTATTCATTGAATTCTACGTCCAGGGTTTTGGAGGCTTAGAGCTTGGGGGATAGCTAATGAGTTTTCTTGTTGACCTCGGAAGCTCAGGGTTTTGGAGGTTTAGAGTTCGGGGGATAGCTGATTAGTTCATCCATTGAATTCTATGCCCAGAGTTTTGAGGGATTAGAAGTTGAGGGATTGCTGATCAGATTTTTCGTTGACTTTGGATGCCCAGGGTTTTTGGGGTTCAAGGCTTGGGAGATAGCTGATCTGATTATTCATTGAATTCTACGAGCAGGGTTTTGGAGGTTTAGAGCTTGGGGGATAGCTGATCAGTTTTTTCGTTGGCTTTGAGTGCCCAGGGTTTTCGGCGTTCAAGGCTTGGGAGATAGCTGATCAGATTATTATTAAATTCCACGCCCAGAGTTTTGAGGGATTAGAGCTTGGGGGATAGCTGATCAGTTTTTCGTTGACCTCGGACGTCCAGGGTTTTGGAGGTTTAGAGCTTGGGGGATAGCTGATCAGATTATTCATTGAATTCTACGTCCAGGGTTTTAGGGGTTTCGAGCTCGGGGGATAGCTGAACAGTTTTCCCGTTGACCTCGGACTTCCAGGGTGTTGGGGGTTTAGAGATTTGGGGATAGCTGATCAGATTATTCATTGAATTCTACGTCCAGGGTTTTGAGGGATTAGAGCTTGGGGGATAGCTGATCAGATTATTCATTGAATTCTATGTCCTGGGTTTTAGAGGTTTAGAGCTTTGAGGATAGCTGATAAGAATATTCATTGAATTCTACTTCCAGGGTTTTGGGGGGATAAGAGCTTGGGGGATAGCTCATCAGTTTTCTCGTTGACCTCGGACGTCCAGGTTTTTGGAGGTTTCGAGCTTGGAGGATAGCTGATCAGATTATTCATTGAATTCTACGTCCAGGGTTTTGAGGGATTAGAGCTTGGGGGATAGCTGATCATTTTTTTCGTTGACCTCGGACGTCTAGGTTTTTGGAGGTTTAGAGCTTGGGAGATAGCTGATCAGATTATTCATTGAATTCTACATCCAGGGTTTTGGGGAGATTAGAGCTTGGAGGATAGCTGATCAGTTTTTTCGTTGACCTCGGATGTCCAGAGTTTTCGAGGTTAAGAGCTTGGGGGATAGCTGATCAGATTATTCATTGAATTCTACGTCCAGGGTTTTGGGGGTTTAGAGCTTGGAGGATAGCTGATTAGATTATTCATTGAATTCTACGTTCAGGGTTTTGGGGGCTTAGAGCTTGGGAGATAGCTGATCAGATTAATCATTGAATTCGACGTCCAGGGTCTTAGGGGTTTAGAGCTTGGGAGATAGATGATCAGATTATTCATTGAATTCTAGGTCCAATATTTTGGGGGGCTTAGAGCTTAGGGGATAGCTGATGAGTTTTCTCGTTGACCTCGGAAGCCAAGGGTCTTGAAGGTTTTGAGTTCGGGGGATAGCTGATCAGTTTATTTATTGAATTCTATGCACAGGGTCTTGGGGGGGATTAGAGCTCATGGAATAGCTGATCATTTTTTTCGTTGACCTCGGACGTCCAGGTTTTTGGAGGTTTAAAGCTTGGGGGATAGCTGATCAGATTATTCATTGAATTCTACGTCCAGTGTTTTGGGGGTTTAGAGTTCGGGGGATAGCTGATCAGTTTATCCATTGAATTCTATGCTCAGAGTTTTGAGGGATTAGAGCTTGAAGGATTGCTGATCAGTTTTTTCGTTGACATTGGGTGCCCAGGGTTTTTGAGGTTCAAGGCTTAGGAGATAGCTGATCATATTGTTCATTGAATTCTACGCCCAGAGTTTTGAGGGAATAGAGCTTGGTGGATAGCTTATCAGTTTTCTCGTTGACCTCGGACGTCCAGAGTTTTGAAGGATAAGAGCTTTGGGGATAGCTGATCAGATTATTCATTGAATTCTCCGTCTGGGGTCTTAAAGGTTTTGAGTTCGGGGGATAGCTGATCAGTTTATCCATTGATTTCTATGCCCAGAGTTTTGAGGGATTAGAAGTTGAGGGATTGCTGATCAGTTTCTTCGTTGACATTGGGTGCCCAGGGTTTTTGAGGTTCAAAGCTTAGGAGATATCTGATCATATTGTTCATTGAACTCTACGTTCAGGAATTTTGAAGGTTTTGAGCTTGGAGGATAGCTGATTAGATTATTCATTGAATTCTACGTCCAGGGTTTTGGAGGCTTAGAGCTTGGGGGATAGCTGATGAGTTTTCTCGTTGACCTCGGAAGCCCAGGGTTTTGGAGGTTTAGGGTTCGGGGGATAGCTGATCAGTTTATGCATTGATTTCTATGCCCAGAGTTTTGAGGGATTAGAAGTTGAGGGATTTCTGATCAGTTTTTTCGTTGACATTGGGTGCCCAGGGTTTTGGAGGTTCAAAGCTTAGGAGATAGCTGATCGAATTGTTCATTGAACTCTACGTTCAGGAATTTTGAAGGTTTTGAGCTTGGGGGATAGCTTATCAGATTATTCATTGAATTCTACGTCCAGGGTTTTGGAGGCTTAGAGCTTGGGGGATAGCTGATGAGTTTTCTCGTTGACCTCGGAAGCCCAGGGTTTTGGAGGTTTAGGGTTCGGGGGATAGCTGATCAGTTTATGCATTGATTTCTATGCCCAGAGTTTTGAGGGATTAGAAGTTGAGGGATTTCTGATCAGTTTTTTCGTTGACATTGGGTGCCCAGGGTTTTGGAGGTTCAAAGCTTAGGAGATAGCTGATCGAATTGTTCATTGAACTCTACGTTCAGGAATTTTGAAGGTTTTGAGCTTGGGAGATAGCTGATCAGATTATTCATTGAATTCTACATCCAGGGTTTTGGAGAGATTTGAGCTTGGGGGATAGCTGATCAGTTTTTTCGTTGACCTCGGATGTCTAGAGTTTTCGAGGTTAAGAGCTTGGGGGATAGCTGATCAGATTATTCATTGAATTCTACGTCCAGGGTTTTGGGGGTTTAGAGCTTGGAGGATAGCTGATTAGATTATTCATTGAATTCTACGTTCAGGGTTTTGGGGGCTTAGAGCTTGGGAGATAGCTGATCAGATTATTCATCAATTCAACGTCCAGGGTCTTAGGGGTTTAGAGCTTGGGGATAGATGATCAGATTATTCATTGAATTCTAGGTCCAATATTTTGGGGGGCTTAGAGCTTGGGGGATAGCTGATGAGTTTTCTCGTTGACCTCGGAAGCCAAGAGTCTTGGAGGTTTTGAGTTCGGTGGATAGCTGATCAGTTTATACATTGAAATCTATGCCCAGGGTCTTAGGGGGATTAGAGCTTGGGGGATAGCTGAACAGTTTTCTCGTTGCCCTTGGACGTCCAGGGTTTTGGAGGTTTAGAGCTTGGGGGATAGCTGATCAGATTATTCATTGAATTCTACGTCCAGGGTTTTGGGGGTTTTGAGCTCGGGGGATAGCTGAACAGTTTTCTCGTTGACCTCGGACGTCCAGGGTCTTGGAGGTTCAGAGCTTGGGAGATAGCTGATCAGATTATTAATTGAATTCGACGCCCAGAGTTTTGTGGGATTAGAGCTTGGGGGATAGCTGATCAGTTTTGTCGTTGACTTTGGGTGCCCAGGGTCTTTGGGGTTCAAGGCTTGGGAGATAGCTGATCAGATTATTCATTGAATTCTACGTCCAGGGTTTTGGAGGCTTAGAGCTTGGGGGATAGCTAATGAGTTTTCTTGTTGACCTCGGAAGCTCAGGGTTTTGGAGGTTTAGAGTTCGGGGGATAGCTGATTAGTTCATCCATTGAATTCTATGCCCAGAGTTTTGAGGGATTAGAAGTTGAGGGATTGCTGATCAGATTTTTCGTTGACTTTGGATGCCCAGGGTTTTTGGGGTTCAAGGCTTGGGAGATAGCTGATCTGATTATTCATTGAATTCTACGAGCAGGGTTTTGGAGGTTTAGAGCTTGGGGGATAGCTGATCAGTTTTTTCGTTGGCTTTGAGTGCCCAGGGTTTTCGGCGTTCAAGGCTTGGGAGATAGCTGATCAGATTATTATTAAATTCCACGCCCAGAGTTTTGAGGGATTAGAGCTTGGGGGATAGCTGATCAGTTTTTCGTTGACCTCGGACGTCCAGGGTTTTGGAGGTTTAGAGCTTGGGGGATAGCTGATCAGATTATTCATTGAATTCTACGTCCAGGGTTTTAGGGGTTTCGAGCTCGGGGGATAGCTCAACAGTTTTCTTGTTGCCCGCGGACGTCCAGGGTTTTGGAGGTTTAGAGCTTGGGGGATAGCTGATCAGATTATTCATTGAATTCTACGTCCAGGGTTTTGAGGGATTAGAGCTTGGGGGATAGCTGATCAGATTATTCATTGAATTCTATGTCCAGGGTTTTAGAGGTTTAGAGCTTTAGGATAGCTAATCAGATTATTCATTGAATTCTACGTCCAGGGTTTTGGGGGAATAAGAGCTTGGGGGATAGCTGATTAGATTATTCATTGAGTTCTACGTTCAGGGTTTTGGGGGCTTGGAGCTTGGGAGATAGCTGATCAGATTATTCATTGAATTCGACGTCCAGGGTCTTAGGGGTTTAGAGCTTGGGGGATAGCTGATGAGTTTTCTCGTTGACCTCGGACGTCCAGGGTTTTGGAGGTTAAGAGCTTGGGGGATAGCTGATAAGATTATTCATTGAATTCTACGTCCAGGGTTTTGGGGGTTTAGAGCTTGGGGGATAGCTGATCAGATTATTCATTGAATTCTACGTCCAGGGTTTTGAGGGATTAGAGCTTGGGGGATAGCTGATCAGATTATTCATTGAATTCTATGTCCAGGGTTTTAGAGGTTTAGAGCTTTGAGGATAGCTGATCAGATTATTCATTGAATTCTACGTCCAGGGTTTTGGGGGGATAAGAGCTTGGGGGATAGCTCATCAGTTTTCTCGTTGACCTCGGACGTCCAGGTTTTTGGAGGTTTAGAGCTTGGAGGATAGCTGATCAGATTATTCATTGAATTCTACGTCCAGGTTTTTGGAGGTTTAGAGCTTGGGAGATAGCTGATCAGATTATTCATTGAATTCTACATCCAGGGTTTTGGGGAGCTTAGAGCTTGGAGGATAGCTGATCAGTTTTTTCGTTGACCTCGGATGTCCAGAATTTTGGAGGTTCAAGGCTTAGGAGATAGCTGATCATATTGTTCATTGAACTCTACGTTCAGGGATTTTGGGAGCTTAGAGCTTGGAGGATAGCTGATCAGATTATTCACTGAATTCTACGTCCAGTTTCTTGGGGGGATTAGAGCTCGGGGAATAGCTGAACAGTATTCTCATTGACCTTGGACGTCCAGGGTTTTGGAGGCTTAGAGCTTGGGGGATAGCTGATGAGTTTTCTCGTTGACCTCGGAAGCCCAAGGTTTTGGAGGTTTTGAGTTCGGGGGATAGCTGATCAGTTTATCCATTGAATTCTATGCCCAGGGTCTTGGGGGGATTAGAGCTCGGGGAATAGCTGATCATTTTCTTCGTTGACCTCGGACGTCGAGGTTTTTGGAGGTTTAAAGCTTGGGGGATAGCCGATCATATTTTTCATTGAACTCTACGTTCAGGGATTTTGGAGGCTTAGAGCTTGGAGGATAGCTGATCAGATCATTCACTGAATTCTACGTCCAGTTTCTTGGGGGGATTAGAGCTCGGGGAATAGCTGAACAGTATTCTCATTGACCTTGGACGTCCAGGGTTTTGGAGGCTTAGAGCTTGGGGGATAGCTGATCAGATTATTCATTGAATTCTACGTCCAGGGTTTTGGAGGCTTAGAGCTTGGGGGATAGCTGATGAGTTTTCTCGTTGACCTCGGAAGCCCAGTGTTTTGGAGGTTTAGATTTCGGGGGATAGCTGATCAGTTTATCCATTGATTTCTATGCCCAGAGTTTTGAGGGATTAGAAGTTAAGGGATTGCTGATCAGTTTTTTCGTTGACATTGGGTGCCCAGGGTTTTTGAGGTTCAAGGCTTAGGAGATAGCTGATCATATTGTTCATTGAACTCTACGTTCAGGAATTTTGGAGGTTTAGAGCTTGGGAGATAGCTGATCAGATTATTCATTGAATTCTACATCCAGGGTTTTGGAGAGATGAGAGCTTGGGGGATAGCTGATCAGTTTTTTCGTTGACCTCGGATGTCCAGAGTTTTGGAGGTTAAGAGCTTGGGGGATAGCTGATCAGATAATTCATTGAATTCTACGTCCAGGGTGTTGGGGGTTTAGAGCTTGGAGGATAGCTGATTAGATTATTCATTGAATTCTACGTTCAGGGTTTTGGGGGCTTAGAGCTTGGGAGATAGCTGATCAGTTTATCCATTGAATTCTATGCTCAGAGTTTTGAGGGATTAGAGCTTGAAGGATTGCTGATCAGTTTTTTCGTTGACATTGGGTGCCCAGGGTTTTTGAGGTTCAAGGCTTAGGAGATAGCTGATCATATTTTTCATTGAACTCTACGTTCAGGGATTTTGGGGGCTTAGAGCTTGGAAGATAGCTGATCAGATTATTCACTGAATTCTACGTCCAGTTTCTTGGGGGGATAAGAGCTCGGGGAATAGCTGAACAGTATTCTCATTGACCTTGGACGTCCAGGGTTTTTGAGGCTTAGAGCTTGGGGGATAGCTGATCAGATTATTCATTGAATTCTACGTCCAGGGTTTTGGAGGCTTAGAGCTTGGGGGATAGCTGATGAGTTTTCTCGTTGACCTCGGAAGCCCATGGTTTTGGAGGTTTAGAGTTCGGGGGATAGCTGATCAGTTTATCCATTGATTTCTATGCCCAGAGTTTTGAGGGATTAGAAGTTGAGGGATTGCTGATCAGTTTTTTCGTTGACATTGGGTGCCCAGGGTTTTTGAGGTTCAAGGCTTAGGAGATAGCTGATCATATTGTTCATTGAACTCTACGTTCAGGAATTTTGGAGGTTTAGAGCTTGGGAGATAGCTGATCAGATTATTCATTGAATTCTACATCCAGGGTTTTGGAGAGATTAGAGCTTGGGGGATAGCTGATCAGTTTTTTCGTTGCCCTCGGATGTCCAGAGTTTTGGAGGTTAAGAGCTTGGGGGATAGCTGATCAGATAATTCATTGAATTCTACGTCCAGGGTTTTGGGGGTTTAGAGCTTGGAGAATAGCTGATTAGATTATTCATTGAATTCTACGTTCAGGGTTTTGGGGGCTTAGAGCTTGGGAGATAGCTGATCAGATTATTCATTGAATTCGACGTCCAGGGTCTTATGGGTTTAGAGCTTGAAAGATAGATGATCAGATTATTCATTGAATTCTAGGTCCAATATTTTGGGGCCTTAGAGCTTGGGGGATAGCTGATGAGTTTTCTCGTTGACCTCGGAAGCCAAGGGTCTTGGAGGTTTTGAGTTTGGGGGATAGCTGATCAGTTTATCCATTGAATTCTATGCCCAGGGTCTTGGGGGGAATAGAGCTCGGGGAATAGCTGATCATTTTTTTCGTTGACCTCGGACGTCCAGGTTTTTTGAGGTTTAAAGCTTGGGGGATAGCCGATCATATTATTTATTGAACTCTTCTTTCAGGGATTTTGGGGGCTTAGAGCTTGGAGGATAGGTGATCAGTTTATCCATTGAATTCTATGCTCAGAGTTTTGAGGGATTAGAGCTTGAAGGATTGCGGATCAGTTTTTTCGTTTACATTGGGTGCCCAGGGTTTTTGAGGTTCAAGGCTTAGGAGATAGCTGATCATATTGTTCATTGAACTCTACGTTCAGGGATTTTGGGGGCTTAAAGCTTGGAGGAAAGCTGATCAGATTATTCACTGAATTCTACGTCCAGGATTTTGGGGGTTTTGAGCTTGGGGGATAGCTGAATAGTTTTCTCGTTGCCCTCGGACGTCCAGGGTTTTGGAGGTTTAGAGTTCGGGGGATAGCTGATCAGTTTATCCATTGATTTCTATGCCCAGAGTTTTGAGGGATTAGAAGTTGAGGGATTGCTGATCAGTTCTTTCGTTGACATTGGGTGCCCAGGGTTTTTGAGGTTCAAGGCTTAGGAGATAGCTGATCAGATTATTCACTGAATTCTACGTCCAGTTTCTTGGGGGGATTTGAGCTCGGGGAATAGCTGAACAGTATTCTCATTGACCTTGGACGTCCAGGGTTTTGGAGGTTTAGAGCTTGGGAGATAGCTGATCAGATTATTCATTGAATTCTACATCCAGGGTTTTGGAGAGATTAGAGCTTGGGGGATAGCTGATCAGTTTTTTCGTTGACCTCGGATGTCCAGAGTTTTGGAGGTTAAGAGCTTGGGGGATAGCTGATCAGATAATTCATTGAATTCTACGTCCAGGGTTTTGGGGGTTTAGAGCTTGGAGGATAGCTGATTAGATTATTCATTGAATTCTACGTTCAGGGTTTTGGGGGCTTAGAGCTTGGGAGATAGCTGATCAGATTATTCATTGAATTCGACGTCCAGGGTCTTATGGGTTTAGAGCTTGAAAGATAGATGATCAGATTATTCATTGAATTCTAGGTCCAATATTTTGGTGGGCTTAGAGCTTGGGGGATAGCTGATGAGTTTTCTCGTTGACCTTGGAAGCCAAGGGTCTTGGAGGTTTTGAGTTTGGGGGATAGCTGATCAGTTTATCCATTGAATTCTACGTTTAGGGTTTTGGAGGCTTAGAGCTTGGGGGATAGCTGATGAGTTTTCTCGTTGACCTCGGAAGCCCAGGGTTTTGGAGGTTTAGAGTTCGGGGGATAGCTGATCAGTTTATCCATTGATTACTATGCCCAGAGTTTTGAGGGATTAGAAGTTGAGGGATTGCTGATCAGTTTTTTCGTTGACATTGGGTGCCCAGGGTTTTTGAGGTTCAATGCTTAGGAGATAGCTGATCAGATTATTCACTGAATTCTACGTCCAGTTTCTTGGGGGGATTAGAGCTCGGGGAATAGCTGAACAGTATTCTCATTGACCTTGAACGTCCAGGGTTTTGGAGGTTTAGAGCTTGGGAGATAGCTGATCAGATTATTCATTGAATTCTACATCCAGGGTTTTGGAGAGATTAGAGCTTGGGGGATAGCTGATCAGTTTTTTCGTTGACCTCGGATGTCCAGAGTTTTGGAGGTTAAGAGCTTGGGGGATAGCTGATCAGATAATTCATTGAATTCTACGTCCAGGGTTTTGGGGGTTTAGAGCTTGGAGGATAGCTGATTAGATTATTCATTGAATTCTACGTTCAGGGTTTTGGGGGCTTAGAGCTTGGGAGATAGCTGATCAGATTATTCATTGAATTCGACGTCCAGGGTCTTATGGGTTTAGAGCTTGAAAGATAGATGATCAGATTATTCATTGAATTCTAGGTCCAATATTTTGGTGGGCTTAGAGCTTGGGGGATAGCTGATGAGTTTTCTCGTTGACCTTGGAAGCCAAGGGTCTTGGAGGTTTTGAGTTTGGGGGATAGCTGATCAGTTTATCCATTGAATTCTATGCCCAGGGTCTTGGGGGGATTAGAGCTCGGGGAATAGCTGATCATTTTTTTCGTTGACTTCGGACGTCCAGGTTTTTTGAGGTTTAAAGCTTGGGGGAAAGCCGATCAGATTATTCATTGAATTCTACGTCCAGGGTTTTGGGAGTTTAGAGTTCGGGGGATAACTGATCAGTTCATCCATTGAATTCTATGCTCAGAGTTTTGAGGGATTAGAGCTTGAAGGATTGCTGACCAGTTTTTTCGTTTACATTGGGTGCCCAGGGTTTTTGAGGTTCAAGGCTTAGGAGATAGCTGATCATATTGTTCATTGAATTCTACGTCCAGGTTTTTGGAGGTTTAAAGCTTGGGAGATAGCTGATCAGATTATTCATTGAATTCTACATCCAGGGTTTTGGGGAGATTAGAGCTTGGAGGATAGCTGATCAGTTTTTTCGTTGACCTCGGATGTCCAGAGTTTTGGAGGTTAAGAGCTTGGGGGATAGCTGATCAGATTATTCATTGAATTCTACGTCCAGGGTTTTGGGGGTTTAGAGCTTGGAGGATAGCTGATCAGATTATTCATTGAATTCTACGTCCAGGGTTTTGAGGGATTAGAGCTTGGAGGATAGCTTATCAGATTATTCATTGAATTCTACGTCCAGGGTTTTAAGGGATTAGAGCTTGGGGGATAGCTGATCATTTTTTTCGTTGACCTCGGACGTCCAGAGTTTTGGAGGTTAAGAGCTTGGGGGATAGCTGATCAGATTATTCATTGAATTCTACGTCCAGGGTTTTGGGGGTTTAGAGCTTGGGGGATAGCTGATCAGATTATTCATTGAATTCTACGTCCAGGGTTTTGAGGGATTAGAGCTTGGGGGATAGCTGATCAGATTATTCATTGAATTCTATGTCCAGGGTTTTAGAGGTTTAGAGCTTTGAGGATAGCTGATCAGATTATTCATTGAATTCTACGTCCAGGGTTTTGGGGGGATAAGAGCTTGGGGGATAGCTCATCAGTTTTCTCGTTGACCTCGGACGTCCAGGTTTTTGGAGGTTTAGAGCTTGGAGGATAGCTGATCAGATTATTCACTGAATCCTACGTCCAGGGTCTTGGGGGGATCAGAGCTCGGGGAATAGCTGAACAGTTTTCTCGTTTACCTTGGACGTCCAGGGTTTTGGAGGTTTAGAGCTTGGGGGATACCTGATCAGATTATTCATTGAATTCTATGTCCAGGGTTTTAGGGGTTTAGAGCTTTGAGGATACCTGATCAGATTATTCATTGAATTCTTCGTCCAGGGTTTTAGGGGGATGAGAGCTTGGGGGATAGCTGATCAGTTTTCTCGTTGACCTCGGACGTCCAGGGTTTTGGAGGTTTAGAGCTTGGGGGATAGCTGATCAGATTATTCATTGAATTTTACGTCCAGGGTTTTAGAGGTTTAGAGCTTTGAGGATAGCTGATCAGATTATTCATTGAATTCTACGTCCAGGGTTTTGGGGGGATAAGAGCTTGGGGGATAGCTCATCAGTTTTCTCGGTTACCTCGGACGTCCAGGTTTTTGGTGGTTTAGAGCTTGGAGGATAGCTGATCAGATTATTCATTGAATTCTACGTCCAGGGTTTTAAGGGATTAGAGCTTGGCGGATAGCTGATCATTTTTTTCGTTGACCTCGGACGTCCAGGTTTTTGGAGGTTTAGAGCTTGGGAGATAGCTGATCAGATTATTCATTGAATTCTACATCCAGGGTTTTGGGGAAATTAGAGCTTGGAGGATAGCTGATGAGTTTTCTCGTTGACCTTGGAAGCCAAGGGTCTTGGAGGTTTTGAGTTTGGGGGATAGCTGATCAGTTTATCCATTGAATTCTACGTCCAGGGTTTTGGGGATTTAGAGCTTGGAGGATAGCTGATTAGATTATTCATTGAATTCTACGTTCAGGGTTTTGGGGGCTTAGAGCTTAGGAGATAGCTGATCAGATTATTCATTGAATTCGACGTCCAGGGTCTTAGGGGTTTAGAGCTTGGGGGATAGCTGATGAGTTTTCTCGTTGACCTCGGAAGCCAAGGGTCTTGGAGGTTTTGAGTTCGGGGGATAGCTGATCAGTTTATCCATTGAATTCTATGCCCAGGGTCTTGGGGGGATTAGAGCTCGGGGAATAGCTGATCATTTTTTTCGTTGACCTCGGACGTCCAGGTTTTTGGAGGTTTAAAGCTTGGGGGATAGCCGAACAGATTATTCATTGAATTCTACGTCCACGTTTTTGGAGGTTTAAAGCTTGGGAGATAGCTGATCAGATTATTCATTGAATTCTACATCCAGGGTTTTGGGGAGATTAGAGCTTGGAGGATAGCTGATCAGTTTTTTCGTTGACCTCGGATGTCCAGAGTTTTGGAGGTTAAGAGCTTGGGGGATAGCTGATCAGATTATTCATTGAATTCTACGTCCAGGGTTTTGGGGGTTTAGAGCTTAAGGGATAGCTGATAAGATTATTCATTGAATTCTACGTCCAGGGTTTTGAGGGATTAGAGCTTGGGGGATAGCTGATCAGATTATTCATTGAATTCTATGTCCAGGGTTTTAGAGGTTTAGAGCTTTGAGGATAGCTGATCAGATTATTCATTGAATTCTACGTCCAGGTTTTTGGGGGGATAAGAGATTGGGGGATAGCTCATCAGTTTTCTCGTTGACCTCGGACGTCCAGGTTTTTGGAGGTTTAGAGCTTGGGAGATAGCTAATCAGATTATTCATTGAATTCTACATCCAGGGTTTTGGGGAGATTAGAGCTTGGAGGATAGCTGATTCGTTTTCTCGTTGACATCGGACGTCCAGGTTTTTGGTGGTTTAGAGCTTGGAGGATAGCTTATCAGATTATTCATTGAATTCTACGTCCAGGGTTTTAAGGGATTAGAGCTTGGGGGAAAGCTGATCATTTTTTTCGTTGACCTCGGACGTCGAGAGTTTTGGAGGTTAAGAGCTTGGGGGATAGCTGATCAGATTATTCATTGAATTCTACGTCCAGGGTTTTGGGGGTTTAGAGATTGGGGGATAGCTGATCAGATGATTCATTGAATTCTACGTCCAGGGTTTTGAGGGATTAGAGCTTGGGGGATAGCTGATCAGATTATTCATTGAATTCTATGTCCAGGGTTTTAGAGGTTTAGAGCTTTGAGGATAGCTGATCAGATTATTCATTGAATTCTACGTCCAGGGTTTTAGGGGGATAAGAGCTTGGGGGATAGCTCATCAGTTTTCTCGTTGAACTCGGACGTCCAGGTTTTTGGAGGTTTAGAGCTTGGAGGATAGCTGATCAGATTATTCATTGATTTCTACGTTCTGGGTTTTGGGGGTTTAGAGCTTGGGGGATAGCTGATAAGATTATTCATTGAATTCTATGTCCAGAGTTTTAGGGGCTTAGAGCTTTGAGGATAGCTGATCAGATTATTCATTGAATTCTACGTCCAGGATTTTAGGGGGATTAGAGCTTGGGGGATAGCTGATCAGTTTTCTCGTTGACCTCGGACGTCCAGGGTTTTGGAGGTTTAGAGCTTGGGGGATAGCCGATCAGATTGATCATTGAAATCTACGTCCAGGGTCTTGGGGGTTTAGAGCTTGGAGGATAGCTGATCAGATTATTCATTGATTTCTACGTCCAGGATTTTGGGGGTTTTGAGCTCGGGGGATAGCTCAACAGTTTTCTCGTTGACCCCGGGAATCCCAGGGTTTTGGAGGTTCAGAGCTTGGGAGATAGCTGATCAGATTATTCATTGAATTCTACGTCCAGGGTTTCGGGGGTTTGGAGCTTGGAGGATAGCTGAACAGATTATTCATTGATTTCTACGTTCTGGGTTTTGGGGGTTTAGAGCTTGGGGGATAGCTGATAAGATTATTCATTGAATTCTATGTCCAGGGTTTTAGGGGCTTAGAGCTTTGAGGATAGCTGATCAGATTATTCATTGAATTCTACGTCCAGGGTTTTGGGGGTTTTGAGCTCGGGGGATAGCTCAACAGTTTTCTCGTTGACCCCGGGAATCCCAGGGTTTTGGAGGTTCAGAGCTTGGGAGATAGCTGATCAGATTATTCATTGAATTCTACGTCCAGGGTTTCGGGGGTTTGGAGCTTGGAGGATAGCTGAAAAGATTATTCATTGATTTCTACGTTCTGGGTTTTGGGGGTTTAGAGCTTGGGGGATAGCTGATAAGATTATTCATTGAATTCTATGTCCAGGGTTTTAGGGGCTTAGAGCTTTGAGGATAGCTGATCAGATTATTCATTGAATTCTACGTCCAGGATTTTAGGGGGATTAGAGCTTGGGGGATAGCTGATCAGTTTTCTCGTTGACCTCGGACGTCCAGGGTTTTGGAGGTTTAGAGCTTGGGGGATAGCCGATCAGATTAAGCATTGAATTCTACGTCCAGGGTCTTTGGGGTTTAGAGCTTGGAGGATAGCTGATCAGATTATTCATTGATTTCTACGTCCAGGATTTTGGGGGTTTTGAGCTTGGGGGATAGCTGAACAGTTTTCTCGTTGCCCTCGGACGTCCAGAGTTTTGGAGGTTTAGAGCTTGGGGGATAGCTGATCAGATTATTCATTGAATTCTACGTCCAGGGTTTTGGGGGTTTTGAGCTCGGGGGATAACTGAACAGTTTTCTCGTTGCCCTCGGACGTCCAGGGTTTTGGAGGTTTAGAGCTTGGGGGATAGCTGATGAGTTTTCTCGTTGACCTCGGAAGCCCAGGGATTTGGAGGTTAAGAGCTTGGGGACGTTCAGGGTTTTGGGGGTTTAGAGCTTGGGAGATAGCTGATCAGATTATTCATTGAACTCTTCTTTCAGGGATTTTGGGGGCTTAGAGCTTGGAGGATAGCTGATCAGATTATTCACTTAATTCTTCGTTCAGGGTCTTGGGGGTTTCGAGGTCGGGGGATAGCTGAACAGTTTTCTCGTTGACCTCGGACGTCCAGGGTTTTGGAGGTTTAGAGCTTGGGGTATAGCTGATCATTTTTATCGTTGACCTCGGACGTCCAGGTTTTTGGAGGTTTAGAGCTTGGGGGATAGCTGATCAGATTATTCATTGAATTCTACGTCCCGGGTTTTGGGGATTTTTGAGCTCGGGGGATAGCTGAACAGTTTTCTCGTTGCCCTCTGACGTCCAGGGTTTTGGAGGTTTAGAGCTTGGGAGATAGCTGATCAGATTATTAATTTGATTCTACATCCAGGGTTTTGGGGAGATTAGAGCTTGGTGGATAGCTGATCAGTTTTCTCGTGGACCACGGACGTCCAGAGTTTTAGAAGTTAAGAGCTTGGGGGCTAGCTGATCAGATTATTTATTGAATTCTACGTCCAGGGTCTTAGGGGTTTAGAGCTCGGAGGATAGCTGATTAGATTATTCATTGAATTCTACGTTCAGGGTCTTAGAGGGATTAGAGCTTGGGGGACAGCTGATCAGTTTTCTCATTGACCTCGGACTTCCAGGGTTTTGGAGGTTTAGAGCTTGGGGGATAGCTGATGAGTTTTCTCGTTGACCTCGGAAGCTCAGGGTTTTGGAGGTTAAGAGCTTGGGGGACAGCTGTTCGGTTTTCTCATTGACCTCGGACTTCCAGGGTTTTGGAGGTTTGGAGCTTGGGGGATAGCTGATGATTTTTCTCGTTGACCTCGGAAGCCCAGGGTTTTGGAGGTTAAGAGATTGGGGGGTAGCTGATCAGATTATTCATTGAATTCTACGTCTAGGGTTTTGGGGGTTTTGAGCTCGGGGGATAGCTGATGAGTTTTCTCGTTGACCTCGGAAGCCCAGGGTTTTGGAGGTTAAGAGCTTGGGGGACAGCTGATTAGTTTTCTCATTGACCTCGGACTTCCAGGGTTTTGGAGGTTTAGAGCTTGGGGGATAGCTGATGATTTTTCTCGTTGACCTCGGAAGCCCAGGGTTTTGGAGGCTTAGAGCTTGGGGGATAGCTGATGAGTTTTCTCGTTGACCTCGGAAGCCCAGGGTTTTGGAGGTTTAGAGTTCGGGGGATAGCTGATCAATTGTTTCGTTGACATTGGGTGCATAGGGTTTTTGGAGTTCTAGGCTTCGGAGATAGCTGATCATAGTATTTATTGAACTCTTCTTTCAGGGATTTTGGGGGCTTAGAGCTTGGAGGATAGGTGATCAGATTTTTCACTTAATTCTACGTCTAGGATTTTGGGGGTTTCGAGCTCGGGGGATAGCTGAACAGTTTTCTCGTTGACCTCGGACGTCCAGGTTATTGGAGGTTTAGAGCTTGGGGGATAGCCGATCAGATTATTCATTGAATTCTACGTCCAGGGTTTTCGGGGTTTAGAGCTTGGAGGATAGCTGATCGGATTATTCATTGAATTCTACGTCCAGGGTTTTGGGGGTTTCGAGCTCGGGGGATAGCTGATCAGTTTTTTCGTTGACTTTGGGTGCCTAGGGTTTTTGTTGTTCATGGCTTGGGAGATAGCTGACCAGATTATTCATTGAATTCTACGTTCAGGGTTTTGGGGTTTAGAGCTTGGGAGATAGCTGATCAGATTATTCATTGAACTCTTCTTTCAGGGATTTTGGGGGCTTAGAGCTTGGAGGATAGCTGATCAGATTATTCACTTAACTCTACGTCTAGGGTTTTGGGGGTTTCGAGCTCGGGGGATAGCTGAACAGTTTTCTCATTGACCTTGGACTTCCAGGATTTTGGAGGTTTAGAGCTTGGGGGATAGCTGATGATTTTTCTCGTTGACCTCGGAAGCCCAGGGTTTTGGAGGTGAAGAGCTTGGGGGGCAGCTGATCAGATTATTCATTGAATTCTACGTCTAGGGTTTTGGGGGCTTAGAGTTTGGAGGATAGCTGATTAGATTATTCATTGAAATCTACGTTCAGGGTTTTGGGGGTTTAGAGCTTGGGAGATAGCTAATCAGATTATTCATTGAATTCTACGTCCAGGGTCTTAGGGGTTTAGAGCTTGGGAGATAGCTGATCATTTTTATCGTTGACCTCGGACGTCCAGGTTTTTGGAGGTTTAGAGCTTGGGGGATAGCCGATCAGATTATTCATTGAATTCTACGTCCAGGGTTTTCGGGGTTTAGAGCTTGGAGGATAGCTGATCAGATTATTCATTGAATTCTACGTCCAGGGTTTTGGGGGTTTCGAGCTCGGGGGATAGCTGATCAGTTTTTTCGTTGACTTTGGGTGCCTAGGGTTTTTGATGTTCATGGCTTGGGAGATAGCTGACCAGATTATTCATTGAATTCTACGTTCAGGGTTTTAGAGGGATTAGAGCTCTGGGGACAGCTGGTCAGTTTTCTCATTGACCTCGGACTTTCAGGGTTTCGGAGGTTTAGAGCTTGGGGGATAGCTGATGAGTTTTCTCGTTGACCTCGGAAGCCCAGGGTTTTGGAGGTTTAGAGGTCGGGGGATAGCTGATCAGTTTATCCATTGAATTCTATGCCCAGAGTTTTGAGGGATTAGAGCTAGAGGGATTGCTGATCAGTTTTTTCGTTGACATTCGGTGCCCAGGGTTTTTGGGGTTCAAGGCTTAGGAGATAGCTGATCATATTATTCATTGAACTCTAGGTTCAGGGATTTTGGGGGCTTAGAGCCTGGAGGATAGCTGATCAGATTATTCACTGAATTCTACGTCCAGGGTCTTTGGGGGATTAGAACTCGGGGGATAGCTGAACAGTTTTCTCGTTGACCTTGGACGTCCAGGGTTTTGGAGGTTTAGAGCTTGGAGAATAGCTGAACAGATTATTCATTGAATTCCTCGTTCAGGGTTTTGGGGGTTTAGAGCTTGGGGGATAGCTGATCAGATTATTCATTGAATTCTATGTCCAGGGTCTTAGGGGTTTAGAGCTTTGAGGATAGCTGATCAGATTATTCATTGAATTCTACGTCCAGGGTTTTGGGGGGATTAGAGCTTGGGGGATAGCTGATCAGTTTTCTCGTTGACCTCGGACGTCCAGGGTTTTGGAGGTTTAGAGCTTGGGGGATAGCTGATCAGATTATCTATTGAATTGTACGCCCAGGGTTCCGATGGTTTACAGCGTGGGGGATATCTGGTCAGTTTATTTTGTTGAACTCAGGCGCCCAAAATATTTGAGGGTTTACAGCTCGGGGGATTATCAACCAGTCTATTTATTAAACTGATCCATTTTTTTTTTTTTTACACGTCAGTTTCAATGGGGGCGGGGGGTGGGTGGACCTCAGCTAACCCCTAGCTGGAAGTTGTTGTTGCGCCCCTGTTCAAGAAAAAAAAAAAAAAAAACCGGTTTGCTCAGCGTTATTGGGTTGCAGAGCTTGGGGATTGATTTTTTATTTATTGAACATTTAAGAAAAAAAAGAAAACCCAGGATGCCTAGCATTATTGGGTTGTAGAGCTTTGAGGGTAGATTGTTCATTTATTTATTATTCAAGAAATAAAAAAAAATACCCGGTCATCCAGCGTTTTCGGGTAGTAGAGCTTGGGGGGTGAATTGTTTGTTTACTTTACGACTTATTTATCAAAAAAACTGAGACCCGAAGCACTTTTGGGTTGTAGAGCTTGAAGAATCGTTTGTTACAATATTCATCGTTTGAGGAAAAAAAAACCTAGACGCCCAGCGTTATTGGGGTGTAGAGCTTGGGGATCGATTTTGTATCTTTTTATCATTCAAGAAAAAATAAATAAATACCTGGATGCCCAGCGTTATTGGGTTGTATAGCTTGGGAGGTAGATTGTTTGTATACTTTATGATTTATTTATCAAAAAAACCGAGACGCGACGCTCTTTTGGGTTGTAGAGCTTGGGGACCGATTTTTCATTAATTTATTATTCACAAAATAAAAAAAAACTCCCGGACGCCCAGCGTTATTGGGTTGTAGAGCTTGGGGGATTAATTATTTATTTATTTGATTATTAAAAAAATAAAAAAGATACCATCTGGTACAATATTGATGCGTTTATTGACCTAAACTATCACCGGTATTTGTAACGTAATTTGATTTATTAATTTTATCTATACAATAATTAGTCAATTTTAAAATTTAATTTAATTCCAGTTCCCACTCGCAGTTGTAAACTTTTTATTCTTTCAAGTTCCTCTCGATTATTACAGTTTCACATTAATGATTTATATTTTAATTTGACTCAATTTTAGTCCCTAGCGTTACGGAGCTTATGAGTATTTATTATTTATGAATATTTTCGCTTTTTTTAAAGATTCAAGTCAACCAAGGTATTTCACCGTTTTTAATTTAATTTTTTTTATTTATTAAGTGCCTTAAGGTGGTTTTCTACTAAATGCATGACAATAGAGAATGAGCTCGAATTTTCTGGAGGTGTTTATTAGATATTAATAAACATTTTTACGAAGTCTGATCAAAATTGACCATATAATTTAAAAGTTTCAGCAAGTTAAAGATTGAATTTTTTTCATTACACGTATGGCCGCTACGCTGAAAAAGTTTACTAAATTATTGATATTTGTTTTCTTACAATAGAGATCCTTTAGAAAAACCACATACATATAGTTTCACTATCAAAGAATTTATTTCTTGAAACTGCAAAAAATTGACCTTTTGCAAATTTTACAATAATTTTACAAAAATAATTTTCACGTGAATAACCTCCAAAACCGCGGTATTCAAAGGTGAGGTTAAAAGTTTAAAAAAATGTTTTGTTGTGATTGTCAATGTTTTTTTGGTAGAAAATAATTTCAGATACCATAAAAAGTTAAAAAATAAATTTTAATAACCAATTGCTAGTAATTTGGTATAATAATTTCTTTTAGTCTTTAATTTGACTAGCTCTGGCAGAAAACCACCTTAAAACGAAAAACTTCAATCAAAAAGTTCTTGTTTCTTTAAAAAAAAAAAATACTTTTTCGTTTAAAAAATATTACTGTTTTAACAAAACAGTGATACTATTGCTACTTTTTTGAAATAAAATATTAGCTGGCATCCCTGTGAGAATACTTTTTTACTTATCGTTCCCTTATAGTTATTAAAAAAATTTAATCAACAATTTTTTAATTAAACTTTACCAATTCATTATTCAAGCACTGTTTTATAATTTAAGCTGTCAGTAAAAATTATGACTATTTAAGTCTCAAGTGATTTAAAATTTGAATAAAAAGAAAAAATAAAAAAATAAACTTATGTTAGTTGTTAAATTGTGTTTTGTTAATGTGTTCTTTTTTTAAGAATTTTCCAAATTTTTTTCATTTTCGTGCCTATTAAAAATACTTCCTTTCGCAATAAATTAATATATAGATATGTACCTATAATTAAAATCTTCAGTATCTACAATTTTATCACGGGCGATTTTGCCCGAACACCGAAAAGTCCAAACCGACGGCGAGCGTGAGGAAATACCGTGGGCCCGTGCCGCAGTCAGAGCTGCCGAAACCACGTGACCTTGGGCGCTCAGTTGACAGTCGCCGCTCTCGTGGATAAACGAAAATCACGGCCAGCTGCGCTCGCCCGTCTATCGATACGCAACTATGGGGCAGGCCCCTCTTTTTTGTGAAAAATATCTACGTCCCTGCAATTCGACATCAGCGCCACTACATTTTACCCGCTAAACTAAATTTTTGCTCTGCATTACCAAGCTTGTAGAGCCAACCGATTGAAATCGTATATTCCAAACTACGGCTGCTAGAAACCACGGATTATTGTGAAAAAAATACCAAAAAATTTGTGAGAGTGGCGTACAAGTGTGTTACTATCTCGATTTTTGATCAAGTCACGCAATAATTTGCAGTGAATAAGAAACTGTGATCAGCATCAACACGTGCTGCAGACGACGATTTTAGTGATATTTTTGATCAACTTTTTTTACTATTTAGAAACACTTTTTGCAAAAAGCAGATAGTGACACACTTGTAGAGTGATTTCAACTATTTTTTAAGATTTTTTTCAGAGTGATTATTTTTATTTTGTGGCCGTAGTTTGGTAGAAACTTTTTTTACGCGCCCATAATACAACGTTAGGTGGCGCTCTCCGCGGGGTCCTGAGCACTCTTAATAAGTATAATTGTAGTTTAGTTTACACATTAATAACGTGCGTTCCGATGCACGTGGTGTCTCTTATGGACGACTCTTTGCGACTACTACAAGCAGCGCCGTTCACGAATGTGTCACTCATGCATACTCGTACTGCACACACACACACACACACATACATACGTACATGCCGCTCTCCCGTTGAAGCGGAGATTTTCCTTATTTCTCAACACACCTCCTTAAATTTTTGCTTCAACAATTTTAAACAATTTCATTATTTTATTCGTTCATTCACAGTATCATTATAATAATTCTCTCAGTTCGCACATAGTGATATTTTATTCGTATACAATAATAATTTTATTTTCAATCTTACTTTAAACAATTCGCAAATTTTAACGGAATTTTTCAAACTTAATTCTACTTAACGCTTTCGTTAATATATCAGCCATATTTTCATCTGACTCTACTTTTACAATATTAATTATTCCCTTTTCGTAACATTCATTCACAAAATGACAATGTACTTCAATGTACTTAGAGTTTTTTGTCATATTCCCATACTTCGCAATAGCGATAGCTGCCAAATTTCACTTCACTTACAGAATCAGATAAAGCTACATATTTAGCAGCTTTCGAAGATTTAGTTACACTACCCTGTTTTCTCGATTTTCCAAAAATTCTTATAACATATCCAGTTGTAGATTTTCTATCTACTTTATCACCGGCCCAATCAGCATCAACGTAACAATCAATCAAATCTGCATTAAAATCTCTAAAAAAGGTCAATTTCAAATCTTTAGTCAAGTATAAATATTTCAAAATTCTCAAAGCATACTTATAGTGTGTTTCATCATAACAATACTGAAAACAACTAAGGTAATTCACACTATAGCTTATATCCAATCTAGTACTCGAACTAAAGTATAACAAAGCACCAATTAAATTTCTATATCTCAAATCTGTTGAAGCTGATTGTGCGAGTTGTAAACTCAAGTTCTGCTCCATAGGCGTTCGAAATAATTTTGCATTGCTTACATTGTATTTTTTCCCTAACGAATTTATATAATCAGTCTAATCTAAAGTCATCTTACCGTTTTTACGACTATAATTTATATTTATACCTAAATATGTATTCACTTTACCCATATCTTTCATACTAAATTTATCAGACATTTTATTTTTTATTTTCTCTAGCATTTCAATATTTTGACAACAAATCAATACATCATCTACAAACAAAATTATGTACATATCGTAATTTCCTTCGCGTTTAGTGTATAAACAATAATCACTCTCACTTCTTTCGAATCCTTATTTTGTTAAATAATCATCGAGACATTCATACCAATCTCTCGGACTTTCTCTCAGACCGTATAATGACTTTATCAATTCTCCAACCCTACCTGTATTATCATCAAAACCTAATGGTTGTTTCACAAATACTTCTGTATTAACCTCACCATTTAGAAAAGCTGTCTCAACATCTAATTGGTGAATAAATAAGCCTTACTGGCAACAAAATGACAACAATAATTTCAACGTCTGCACCTGAGCTACTGGTGAGTATATTTCCTCAAGCACTTCTCTCTGCTGAAAACCTCTCACCACTAATCTCACCTTTTTCCAATTATCAGATTTATTTGTGAAAACCCATTTTCAGTCCAAGACTTTCGGTTTTTCTACTAATTTCTACGTTTCATTTTTCAACAAACAATCTATCTCTTTTTTTTCATCGCTTCTCTCCACAAATCGCGTTCATCGCATTCAATAGCCTCTTAATAACTTGATGGACTTTCCGCGTTAACTAAATTTACATAAATTTCTTTCGTATCAGTCAGATTCGCGCTATAAAAATCTGGTCTCTTTTTGTCTCTAGTAGACCTTCTCAAAATATTCGGGGGCGATTTCTTACTTTTAATTTCCGGACTTTTATTTTGTTTATCGATTAATTTCTCACTTTCAGATTCTTTCATTAAAACATCGGATTCAGAGTTTTTACTCTAAATGCTCTCACAAGAATCATTATCATTACTAAAATCACTTTCTTCTTCCTCCCCATTATGACCGATTAAACTATCTTTATTTTCAGTTACCTCAACAAAAATTCTACCGTTAATTAAAACCTTGTATCCTACGTTATCATAACCTATCAAAATACCCACGTCGGCTTTTCCATCCCATTTAGAATTTCTTTTTATGTCCGGTACTCTAACAAAGACTTTACTACCGTATAATTTTATGTTACTCAAATTCGGCCTTTTACCGAAAAATATCTCAAAAGGTGTTTTAGTTTCTATCGTACTTCTCGTAAAAGTTATATTCTTTAAATAAACAGCTGTTTTTACAACTTCTGGCCAATATCTATTATTCACGTCAGCCTCATACATCAAACATCTCGTGGAGTTCATGAACGTTTGATTAAATTTCTTAGCCACACCATTTAATTCATGCACGTTCGGTGGGCATGGTTCAATAGATATGCTATTCTCTCTAGCCAAAGCATAAATATGTTTATTTAAATATTCTCGCCCGTTATCACATCTGAATTTCTTAATCTTCTTACCGGTTAAATTTTGTACTTTATTCATATAACTCTCAAAACACTCATAAACTTCATTTTTAGATTAAGTTAGATTAAGCAAGTTTACTATAATCATCTATCAAACTAAAAAAGTATTTTGATCCATCAAAGCCGATTGTCCTGTGAGGACCACTTAAATCTGAGTGTGCCAACCCTAAAATTTCACTGGCTCTAAATCTATTATTTTTAAATGGCAAATTATTCATTTTATCTCTCAAACATGTACCGCATTTTAAATAGGTTGATTCTAACTTCTCGGATAAACCGTCACCTAATTTATTTTTGCACATGTAATTCAAATATTTAAAATTCAAGTGACCAAGCATTCGGTGAAGCTTTTCTTTCGTAGTCATGTCACTCAAATTTGTTTGAGTATTATAATTTTCTCCGTCAAAATTAAAACTACTCATTTTGTATAAACCATTTTCTTTGTAAGCAACTCCTAACAATCTATCGTTCTTATCATAAATTTTCGCAGTATCACCGATTGAAAAAATTTTATTCTTATCCATAACGCGCGCAAAACTAATTAAATTCCTACCCATATTTTTTACATAGAATACATTGGATAAATTGATTTCCATTCATTTATTGCCAACAATAAAATATGTTGTGATTTTACCGACTTTAGTTCCCTCCAAAATTCTACCATCACCGACTTTGACTTTAATCGGATTTTTCAAAAAAACAGACTCAGAAAAATTCGAATCATCATTCATGATATGATCCGAGCATCCGCTATCTAATATCCAATCTATTCTATTTACATTACAATTATAAACATTCGCTTTTACATCATTTATATTACGCATTACTTGCGCCCAAAACGAACCTGAAAACTCTCGTTCATTCTTGTAGTTGTAGCTCTCGTCGTTTCGCTGCTGCCCCGCTCCGTCCGCTCTGTTATTATCTCACTGTGAGATGCCTCTGCCGCGGCTGTGTCCACCACGCGTCGTCTACTGCTGCTGTCGGCCTTGCAGACCTCGTGCACTTCCTTTGTTGTATGCACCAGCTCCTCTTTGACCACCTCGACCTGGTCCTTTCAACCAAGGATTTTTGCAGTCCATTTTCTCGCCACAACCATAACAAATTGAATTTTTCCGTTCAAATTTAAAAATACTTGCTTTCTTTTTACTTGAGTCACTATTATATTTAGTTTCCCACATCACTATTTTTCTTTTTATAAAGTCACAGTTTCTGTCTTCTTCTTTAAGCACATCAATTAAATCACCAATATAACTCAAAGAGTCAGGTAGAGTCTTGAGCATATAATTTAATTTTTCTGGCTCACTCACATTTCCACCTATTAATGCGTTCACTGTTTTTTCAAAATCCAAAAAGAATGTACTCGAGTCTTCGTAATCCTTCAAGCTTATTTGATCTAGTTTATTTCGTATACAAATCTGTAGTGCTGTCGATTCTTTTAAATACATTTTATCAAACACTTTCATTATTTTAAAAGCTGAATCTTCTTCTACAATGAATTGGAATTAATCGTTTGAAATGTTATTGTAGATGTAACTCATGGCTTTGTCATTTTTTTCTTGCCACTTTTCTAGTTCATCAGTAACGGCTCTATCTCTTTTTGCTGGTTCATCACATTTTTTAATTTTCAATGCCAGCAAGAGTCTTCTTTACAAATGCTGTAGTCGCGACCGTCAAAAATTTGCACTTTCACCTTCTCGGTTTTAGACATTTTCGTTATTTTAATTTTCTGTACAAATTTAGGTTTATTTACCATTCGGTCAAGAACCAAAACTCTTTTTAAACCTTTCAGAAAAATTTTCCGTAAATAATTTCTATCTTCTAATTTTAACTCAAAATTTGAATTATTCACAATTTCGTTTGATTCGTGTTCGTTAAATATTTCTTTATTCAACTCGTTGCTCATTTAACAATTTACAGTATTCAATTTTAATACAGACCTGTGCTCATTTAACCTCACTTTTACCATGCGTTCGGTTAGCTACAAAACCCATTACGCGCTTGCAAGATTTTAACTCCACGTGCATCCGACAATCGCACGGAGTTTTCCTCAAATTCATTTTGCCTTTTCAACACTTCGTTTTCAAACTTGGCCGGAGTAATATTATTTTCTGTGCCCCTGAGACATCAGACACAGAAAAGGTAAAAGATTTTTAGAGCACATTTTTTCTTCACCACACGTTCCAACTACACTTACTTATTGTTCGTTCAAAAGCAACTACTGGCCTGCTACCATGTTGGGATTTTCGTATCAGAGGATTAATAATTCGTAGATCATTATATTAACTATTATTTATTAATAAGTATAATTGTAGTTTAGTTTACACATTAATAACGTGCGTCCCGATGCACGTGGTGTCTCTTACGGACGACTCTTTGCGACTACTACAAGCAGCGCCGTTCACGCATGTGTCACTCACGCACAGGCCTCTCGAAAGTGACAGAATTCCGGATGGCGGGAATGGAACAAAAATTTGAAATTTCGGGGCAGTAGTGGCACAGAAAAATTAAATTAAAAAAACCCACAATCATACGACCCCATAACGCTGGGCGTAAATATTAATAAAATAATTTATAAATAAACAAACAAGCCTATACAATCACATAATTTTAGGCGTGTAAAAATTAATAAATAAATTTATTAATAAACAAATAAGCCAACAAGCCTACAACCCCTTAACGCTGGGCGAAAAAATTTATAAATAAACAAATAAACCAACAAGCCTATACAACCACATAATTTTAGGCGTGTAAAAATTAATAAATAAATTTATAAATAAACAAATAAACCAACAAGCCTACAACCCCATAACGCTGGACGGAAAAATTAATAAATAAATTTATAAATAAACAAATAAAACAACAAGCCTACAACCCCATAATGCTAGGTGGAAAAATAAATAAATAAATTTATAAATAAACAAATAAACTAATAAGCCTATAACTCCATTGTCATGTATCGATCCCCATAAAGATCCCATATTCCCAAGTTGCAACAGACTTACTTATAATCCGCCTAAAAGGAGTTAGGGAGGGGGCCACGGAAATTGCAATTAAACATTTTGCTAGCCGGCACCTCCGCTCTGCTGGAACAGGTGGGGCGAAGTAGCTTGCCTCGCTGCTTAGCCGCGCTCCCAAACCACTCTCGTCCCCGACACTCGAGTGGTTCGACCGAAAGCTAGCAGCGATCGAAGACCACGTGCAGCACACCTGGACAAGCAGAGCCGGATCAGGCAAGGATCCGTCAGTGCAATATCGCCTCGCCATCACCATTGGATAAGGTCCCGGAAGGTCCAGAGAACCTCCCGTGAACGATCAACTGCCCGGATACTTCGGTAATTTTAAGGTAGATTATTGTAATATTCAACTCTGTCGGAGGACATTAAACTCATTAAATTGTAACCTTTCACCATTTGTTTTTCAATTAAACAATATCACCTTACCTTACTTTATTTCATTTTATTAACCTAATCAAAAGCCAGACAACAAGGGGACAGGACAACTACGTAAGTAGTTGTTCCAAAAAGACGAAGATCCTACCCCTTTTAAAATAATAACGTCAAGGATTATAAATCCGTGACATAAATGGCATCCCTTGTGGGGAACTTAAACCTTGTTGCCTGACTATTTTGATTGGTTTTCTCTTATTGATGATTTTTCCTTCAAAAATTTATAATACTAAAAATTAATGAAAAAAAAAAGAAGTAAGGAAAAAGCTTTTACTATCTGATACCGGTTACTTTTGGCGAATCGTTGAAGGAAAGATTCTTTTCTTTTGACAAATCGCGATATTTTTTTTTTGCTGACCTCAACATTTCAGGCTAATTTAACAACACACTTACACTCACAAACGCTTTCGGAACCTGATCTGCTCATCGCTCTGAATTTGACCCGCTTATAGTGCACACATTTCACGTTTTATTACCTGAAGTTTCGCCAAAAATCGCAACTTTAGATTCATTTTTTTTTTGTATAAAATTTTTACTTCTATCAAACGACGTTATCCCTTTAATTTATAAGTATTCGATATGGCTAACCTCGCGAATCTTACTTTGGACGAGATTGAAGCCATTCCAGACAAAGATCAAAAGAAGGCGGCCGAATTACATCATGCCCGCCGGATGGCCGAAAATATGTCTACAATGGCAGCTACGTTAAACGAGTCACGAACCGCGTTCGCGAACGTTCAAGCATCAGCATTGATGCAAAGTGCTCTTGCTGCAATCCCTTTTTACACTGGTTCCACACCCCTGCGCCCATGGCTGCAGGACGTGGAAAGCTACGACCAACGAATTACAGACGCAACCCTGAAAGAACTTTTCCCCCAAGGAGTTATTTCTCGATTGACCGGCAAGGCTAAAACAAGTCTCGACGGAAAAGTTTTTGACACTTTAGACCAACTCCGGAAACATCTTCAGGACCGTTTTTCTCAAAAACGATCCCTATCTTATTACCTTAACCTTATTTCAGACTCTTATATGAGACAGAATGAATCTGTTTTAAATTTTCACGATAGACTCTCAGCTATAGTCCGCACTGCCACGAAACTAAAAAACGAGGGAATAGATGACGAAGACATCAAGAGACATAATAAGTCCCTTTTCGAAGACCTCGCTACCGAATATTTTATTCGCGGATTACCTTCTGTCATCCGCAACCAAATGTCTAACCATAACCCTGTTAACTTTTCCGAAGCTTTAAACGCAGCTCTGAATGCGGAGGAATGGGTTAACATCGGAGCACCAAATCGTGCTGATGTAGAGTATTCCTCCACCCAAAAACCGCCTCCGCGATCGCGTTCTCCTAGCCCTTATGGTCGACCCGGGACACCTGAAAGAGAATCATCTCACGACCGGCGCAACGTTAAATTCTCCGATTTTAACGACCCGCGAAACTTCGATAGAAATATCTCGTATTCTTATGACCCTAACGATATAAAAATGCCTAGAACAATGACTTACACAGCAGAAGGTAAACTGGATGCTCACCCTTCCCTGCGTTACGAACAACCTTCAAGCATTCTGAAAAACCCGGAAAGACAGAGCCTATCCGATCAACGATCCGGATCATCAGATCGTTACTCCCGCCCTAGGTTCGAGAGCCCTAGAGGCCCATACCCTAATAGGTCGACAAGCCCCCTTTCCCCTCCCTTCCCTTATCCAAATTTTCACCCTTATATGCCCTATTATCCTCCTATGCCCTACTACTACCCCCCAGCTCCTATGCCCCCTTTTCACTCGCCTTATCCTAATGCCGCAACACCAGCCTACTTCCCTAACAACTATTACGACAAGCCGACTGGTAGACCCGGATCCCCAGGTCCTTACGGCCCTACTCCACGAGCCCCGACCCCAACGAATATTCCCGCAAATATCTCCTCTAGCGAGAATTTAAACTGGAGACAAGCTCGTCCGGACGGCGCGCCCGCGAGCTTCCCGCGCTCTCAGAGCCCCGAGCGCCGATCGGTGAAAACATTCAAAACAAGGGAGTACGGAAAGTCTGTGGCGAGAAAACCGCACCAACCATAAAAATTAAAAATGACCTATTCAAAAAGGGCGTCGTAACATGTTCCGCTGCACAAACCAATGAAGTGAACGTCATCAAAGCTTCCGTTTTTAAAGACTCGGTTTTCTACTATCCTCACCCTCCCATTACAAGGGAGAAGACAATAATCAAGTCGACGCGCATGGAAAAATTACGATTCGTATTTGTAAACAAAAACATATATTCCATCTAATTCACGACGATGCCCCCTTTTTACAAGATGGTGTTATCAGCAAAAGAACTTTGAAGAAACTCCGGAGACTTAAGCAAGCCGGAAAAATGAAAAATCTTCCCGACTCTTTTCTTGAAGACCTATCCCCAGACTCAGATCGCTCTGAATCAGAATCCTCTGACTCAGAAACCTTTTCCGAAAATTCAACCTCCCAGAGTAGCGACACCCTTAATATAGACAAATCTACTAACGATTCCGACACATATTCACCTAAAATTTACAATCCTAGAAACCATAGGGAAAGAAAGAAAATTTCGTACGGATCACCCAAGATCGAAATTACTAATAACATATTTAAAGCCGGAAAGGGGCGCATTTTAATTGACACCGGCGCAGACGTGAGCGTAATTAAAATTCAATCCCTAAATCCCACGTGTAAGATAAACGAAAATCGTACTCTTCAACTGACTGGGATCGGAGCAGAACCCGTTTACACTCTCGGTACCGTTACTTTCAAAGAAAGAGACGGTAGAAAACATCACATGCACGTCCTCCCCGAAAGTTCTTCGCTTAAAGAAGATGCCATTCTTGGCTCTCGTTATCTACAAATTGAAAAGGGTCAAATTGACTTGGCCAATAATCAATTAATCACTCAAAATGGCACTCAGGACATTTGTTTTTCTAGCGCTACAGACAACAGTGAGTCTGAATCTGCCGAATCCCTTGCAGAATTTCCTGACTCTCGACGAACACCTCAAAGTCAAAACACCATCCCCGACATTCAACCTACGTCCAGCAAAATACCTTCGACTATTTTCCATTATAAAGCTCGTTGAAAGCAAGGTAAAGCTCTGTCCACAAGATATACGTTGCCAGCGCGTTGTAAAATTGCGATAGAAATTCCCGTGTCGGAAAGCTCTCCAAGAGGAGAGGCGTATCTTCCCCGAATACAAACCCCTACCGGAATATTCATCGGCGAGTCAGCCGTTACCCATGAAAAAGGTTCATGTTACGTGTTAGCCATTAACACGAGAAACGAACCTCAAGAAGTTGAAATACCGGTGCAAGATCTGTATCCCTTTGAACTCGATAGTTCCGACGACTTCTTCGATTCCGAGGTCGAGGGAACGCCTTGCCTTCCTGAACAAAGAGTAACTCGAATAATTGACCTTCTGAAAAGAAAACATCATGACAAAGCAGCCCTAGCTCAATTGAAGAGAGTGGTCGAACGTTTCCCATATCTCTTTATGTTACCTGGCGACGACCCTCCTCGCATACATCTAGTACAACATACCATTCCGTTAACCAGTGACAAACCGATATTTACACGTCAATATCGTTATCCTCCAAAATTACACGAAGAAATTAGAAGGCAAGTAGATGACTTGCTGAAGAAAGGAACCATCCAACCCTCCTCCAGCCCTTGGAACTCCCCTCTATGGATAGTTCCAAAACGGCCTGGCGCTGACGGTAAAAATCAACATCGTCTCGTCATTGATTACAGAAGGCTCAACGAAGTATCAATTCCAGACGCCTATCCACTCCCAAACGTTCAAGAAATACTGGAGTCCCTAGGCAAGTCCAAATACTTTTCAGTTTTTGATCTCGTTAACGGATTCCACCAAATACCTATGCACCCGGATGACAGAGCTAAAACCGCTTTCTCAACGCCTTACGGGCACTTTGAATTCACAGCCATGCCTTTCGGACTCTGCTGTGCTCCCCCGACATTCCAAAGGCTGATGGACGCCGTCATGACCGGATTACAAGGAATCGAATTGTTCATTTACCTAGATGACTTAATCATCTTCTCCAACTCTCTTGAAGACCACGACAGAAAGGTTAATGAAGCTTTTCAAAGATTGTTTAATGCTGGATTGAGATTAAAAATCGAAAAATGCGAATGTCTAACCCCTGAAGTAAAATACCTGGGCCACCATATCGATCAATTTGGAGTCAAACCTGACCGGGGAAAAATCAAAGATATTCAGGATTTTCCCGTCTTAAAGAATACTTCGGACGTTCGTTCTTTTCTTGGACTCTGTTCTTACTATCACCGGTTTATCCACCATTTCTCTGAAATTGCAAAACCTCTAAACGACCTCCTCAAGAAAAATTGTAAATTCCGCTGGGAGGAGAGCCAAAAAGCCAGTTTCGAAAAACTAAAGACAGCTCTATGCACGGCACCAGTCCTAATTTGCCCAGACTTTTCTAAACCCTTCATACTAACGACCGATGCTAGTGCATACGCAGTCGGGGCAGTTTTGAGTCAAGGCGAACCAAATAATGATCAACCTATTGCATATATGTCAAAAACGCTCAATAAACATCAAAGAAACTACTCTGCCACCGAGCGAGAGTGTTTAGCTGTAGTCCTAGGCATCATGCACTTCAGACACTACCTATACGGTCGCACTTTCTATGTATACGCTGACCATGAACCTCTACAATGGATTGATTCAATCAAAGACCCAATGTCAAGATTAAACCGCTGGAGAGCCCGACTGCGCGGCTACAGATACATATTCCGTTACAAACCTGGAAGGCTTAACACTAACGCCGATTGGCTCTCAAGAAATCCGATAGACCAGAAAGAGGTAGAAAACGAAAAATCGGCAAACATAGCCTCTAAATCCCTGAAAAATATCAAAACAAAAACCATACTACCTATTCAGAAACCAAAATCAACAAAAACATCACTTGCTCGACAAGCATACAATAAAAGCAAAGAAGAAAACTTCTCTGACGCCCTGCAACCCGGCCCTTCGCGAAGAGGTAGACCGAAAGGCTCCAAAAATAAAACTCATGCATCGCCGAACGTATCTGGTCAGGGAAATCTTCCAGGCGATACCATCGCCTCTCGTCTAAGACTCAGACGAAATCAACAGGTAGATCCGAAAAATACTACACCCGTCGATCAAGCAAACGCTGAAAGCTCTACCTCAGAAATAGAAACATCAGATGAAACCGAAAGCGCCTCCGACGCACCTGTACCCTTGCAAAGCCGATCATTAATACCTAGTTTGGCAGAACCTCTCAACACAACAACCACATCTCCTGCCACCGAGTCTGAAATCAGCAACCAAAAAGAAGATGAGATTTCTGGCATAAGTGAGTTCGACGAAACCATGGTACCATCGGATAGTTTTGAAGATGTAGTCGCCCATTTCCAAAAACCCGCATCAAGAAAGGCATTCTTTGATTCCCCATCAAAAAGAGTGAAACCTCCAGCAAATGATGATGACTCCTCATCTTCTGACGAAGAAGAACTCTACGAGACTACCCCCGTAAAATCAAATTTGGAACTCCAAGCTCAGCTCAAACCTTCCAACTTCAATTCTAAGGAGAAAGAAGAGTTTATCGAAGGATTTAATTCCTTGTGGTGGGACTCTGGAAAATGGGAAGAACTTCTTGAAAATTTCGACCTAGGATCTAACTATCACGAAGCGGATCACTCTGTTGTCCACAGTGATCCAGGCTATTTGGAAAATGACCTTATTGACGCAAATGATAGACAGATTCTGAACAATACACAATCCCTGTTAGACTTAGATAAATGGCAACTGACCGATGACTCAGGATTCAAAAATCCTCCCTTATCGTCCACTCTCCTCACACATAAAATACCCCCAACAATTTTTGATGACACTTTTAATCTCGAAAACACTAAAATCATGTCTAGTGAAAATTCCGACTCTTCAACAAATTCCACGAAGACAATTACACCAGATCATAAGTTAGCTCCATCGGAAAACTCTCTAAACACTCAAGAGAGTGTCACTCACCCTCGAGATACCGCCAAAACGACCCTTCAATCCTCGCAGCAATCACTTCCTACAAAACAACCAAATTCAAATTTGATACCTCGAAGTCCAAAACCTACTACGGCTAATACTCATAATGACATTTTCACCAGCGTTAAAACCATTCCGCCAATTATATTCCCCCTCTTGAATCCTTTTTGCACCCCGATGAAACCCCCCGAACGACTGACAGTGAGACTCACCCGAGACGCTCTCACGTGACATAAAGATAACATAATACATTTTATCCCTGCGAATTTAAACCTACACACGCCTAACAATCAACTTCTTGCCGAGTTAGAGCTAATTTCGAAAAGCGAACTTAAAGATCTGAACCCTACGATTGGCAATGTTCTTGTCTCTAAAACCCGAGGCCGAACCATCTTCTCTTTAGTAGTTACAGAAACCGAAAGGAATCCTAGTTAGCAAAGTTCTTTGAAAGAATGCTTATACAATCTTTATCATCTACTACTAGAAAAAGAAATTACATCGGTTCGTATGTCACGAAAAGGCGAACTCACAGATGCATTACCACGTGGAACTCTATACCGAGAAGTCCAAGACGCACTCAAAAACATACCTATGACGCTAACGATCTGTCTAGGTGTCTGCATAACACCACCACCCGAATCCCGCAACACCATCCTAAAAGAATGCCACGATAGCCTATTCGGAGGACATCGTGGAGTAGAGAAGACTTACAGAAGACTGAGGGAAAAATTTACTTGGCCCGGTTTGTGTAAAAATATAGTCGATTACATTCATCGATGCCAAATATGCCAAGAGTTTAAACTCATAGGTTATCGCACCAAAGAACCCATGGTAATTACCGATACGCCCGCAGAACCGTTCTTTAAAATGGCTATCGATGCGGTCGGACCTATGCCTCGAACTGTGAATGGCAATGCTTACATAATCACTATGCAATGTTTATTTTCAAAATTTTGTATAGCAGTACCAGTACCTAATCTGAAAGCGCTAACCGTGGCACAAGTCCTTGCTAAACATCTTATAGCCGCTCATGGAGTACCTAAAATTATCTTGAGCGATCAAGGTAAAAGCTTTAGGAATAAACTCCTCAAAAATCTTGAAAGCATGTTTGACTGTCGTCTAAAAACGATGACATCTTTCCACCCCCAGTCGAACGCATCATTGGAAAGAAGTCATACTGTCTTGAAAGACTACTTGAGGACTAACACCCCTAAGTATCAAGACTGGGACGAGCTAGTTCCCTTTGCCATGATGGAATACAATTCCTCAGTCCACTCTTCCTCAGGTTTTACCCCCTACGAAATAGCTATGGGACGAAATCCTAGAACCCCTTCAGGATGCCTAGACGACCTCGATTTGTACAAAATACACTCTTTTCCAAACCCTATAACTCTCCCCTTTGATAATACAGGCTATTTAGCAATAAAACCAACAGTTAATTATATTGTCTTATCGAGAAACCAGACATATGTTCTCTTAAATGACGAACTCCTTCAATCTTGTTCCACTTATAATCACACTAAGCTATGTGAAGACTTCTTACCCTTAATCAACGGAGTGACACACCCATCGTGTGAATATTCAATGTTCAATCAGCCGACAACCTCTTCTCTAAAAACCTGCTCGACAGTTATCATACCAAACACGCCCATAATTCTAACACCCTTGCACGCATCGAATTTATGGTTATATTCAACTTTAAAACCAAATAAGCTCACAATAACCTGCCATAATCATCGAAATGAATTTCTCATAAATGGCACAGGCTCACTTTACCTAAGTGGCGAATGTACTGCACACACATCAAGCTTTACCTTACACGGTCTTCGGAAAATCTCAGTCATATCAGAATACAATTATAATCCCGAATTGTCAGCAGAATTGAACATAATAAAACCCGAGATACATGAATACGCAACCAAATACCCCATGGAAGTAGAGAAAGAACTCACTGAATCACTACAAAAATTTAACCCAATTCCCCTGAGCGAAATCGAAAATAAACTGCGAGCGATACATATTCGACGGACGGAACAGAAGCAAACACATTCATTTATAGCCATCGGCTTAGGATCCTCAATCGCGATAACATTAGTCCTAAAATTTTTGATAGATAAATTTCTTCAGGTCGAGAAAATCCTACCCTTGTTCTTCTTTATCTGCAACAAAAAGAAAGAATATAAACAAAACAAAAAAAACAAAGAAGAACCCAACTGAAAAACATGCACATGTAAAAATAATCATCAGGATGATACTCCTCCTAATGAGACTCACAGCTTGCCTCCGACTCTAAAGTCGGCAGACATTGTAATCCACGTGGACTCATCTCCACAAATCTCGACAATGCCCACAACCTCTCCAAAAGCACCAAACTCCAATACAAAACCACCGCTTCACGTCGCAGAGCCATGAAAAATAAAACAAAACGTCAATAAATAATAAAAAAAAAAATAATAAAAAAAAAATATTATAACAATAATAATAATAAACAAAAAAAAAAAAAAAAAAAACTTCATTTTCAAACCAAATTTGACCAACTGTCCATTCAAAACACGCTTAAGACTCGACCATAACCATGAATCTTCGTGACCACTGGCCTGCTGAGTGCGCCCGTCGCATGCAGACCCGCTATGCCTCCAACACAGGCGACTCTTCCACCAACTCGCCCGCAATGCACCTGCAGCACGCGACCCAACTATACAGCCACACCCACGAATCTTTTAACACAACCTGCAAACAATAAATTTATGAAATAACGACAGTTGACGACTTAACTCTGACAATTATACTTAATAAAAATAGTAACAATCAAAGTACTATACTCACAAACTCGCCGAATCCGAATAAAAGAATTTTTTTTTTTTGCTATCCGTCGAAACTCAGGTATCAGATAGATGTTTTAATTTTTTTTTAAAAACAAATAATGATCGATTGATAACAGGTGTGAAAGTATTTACCTTTTAATGCACCTCGACGAGTTGAGGATATGCGATAATAACCCTTGTAAATTGACCAAACTGCGAGTCCAACTAGCTCTCCGATCGACGTAATACCGACTGGAGCACCTACTGAATGCACCAGTAAAATCACATTTATCATAACTGGCAACATAGCATGATATAATTTGATGAGCGCACCGCTGCAACGTCACCGTTAACACCTACTTACACTATACTCTCGTGCGTAACCGCCGACCTGCCGACTATCCGATTTCAAGAAGGACGATACAGCAACATTCGCATCAAGAACAGAAGCAGCTTCACCAGAAAAATATAAACTTTTCTCATACAATTTTGTGTAACAAATTGGAGTGTATTTTCAGAATCTAAATTTTAATTCATACTCGGACATTATCTTAGATTTAACAAAACTCTCTCGAATACTGGACAATAATTTTTTTTTTGTAATTACTTTTTATATGATACTTAAATATTGTTAACATCTGGTAAAATTTTTTTGCTCAAGTTAATTTAACTTCATTATCAAAAAAAAAAAATAATAATAATAATAATAATAATAATAAAAGTGAATAAATAAATAAATTATTTGTTGTAATATTAATTTTAATATTTATTGTACAAACTCTACGAATCGAAATTCAAGATAAGCTTCATTTGTAAACTTCTCAGTAACACGCACAATGTAAGAGACTTATTGCGATAATTTAAGTTACGTCAATTAATGAATAATTTAATTCTATACACTAAACTCTAAAATTTTATCAAACAAATTTGGAAACTTATTTAACTATTTTCGACCAATTAAGGCAAAACTCAGTCTAAATCAGTCAAACGGAGTGTCAAAAGCACTGATTTCATCGAAACTTCCCGCTAATTCATAGTTTTTTTTTCTTTAGTGCAAAAATTCAGACATAAAAATTTAATAAAAAAAAAAAAAAAAAAAAAAACACTAAGACAAAATAATTATATCAAATTTGAAGTTTCATAGCGAACAACGACAAATTGAAACTCAAACCGTTTAGGAACTTAGAGGATAATATACAGAACCGCTGCACTCAATACTGTCGTATACATTACAGAATTTTCATCGAATGTTTTAAATACTTTTGACTAAACTAATTAGCGATCTTAAAATCAAGGCGAAAACTGTGAACTTCTCTCACTCCTGGCAATTAATGAATATTATATACGTCGATGCAACTTCCCACTTAAATATTAACCAACTCATACAGAATTTTCTGCTCCAGCGCCCAATAACCGCGCAATATAGAGCAATAATTATTTTATTACGTCTGAATCCCTGTTACCTGGCTTGCGCAAGCAACACAAAAACTTCTATTTAGCATTTAGCTAAACGACTAGCTATTTGAAATTTTCGTTTAAAAATTTCAAGAATTCAGGCTTACAACTCAAAAATTACAATATTCTTACCCACTTTCAACCAACCATTTCCCACCCCGTGATCATTGTTATATAACAATTATAAAAACTACCGATCTCTTTGAACATCGGGTAGAAATTACATCCAAAACGTTACACTTGAACTAACTATTCTGAAATAATAGTTATTCAAAAAAAAAAAAAAAAAAAAAAAAAACCTTTTGCTAAGCGCCTGCCCACCACCATCTACCAAGATTCACACAAGCGAAATCGATACATTCCCTATCTTCGATACATTTTTTTTTATCATCGATACAAGGACTGCACTCCTACAGTCGTCCAGCCCTGCATTGTCGAAGGAAACAATGGACTAAGAGGGGAGGCATGTCATGTATCGATCCCCATAAAGATCCCATATTCCCAAGTTGCAACAGACTTACTTATAATCCGCCTAAAAGGAGTTAGGGAGGGGGCCACGGAAATTGCAATTAAACATTTTGCTAGCCGGCACCTCCGCTCTGCTGGAACAGGTGGGGCGAAGTAGCTTGCCTCACTGCTTAGCCGCGCTCCCAAACCACTCTCGTCCCCGACACTCGAGTGGTTCGACCGAAAGCTAGCAGCGATCGAAGACCACGTGCAGCACACCTGGACAAGCAGAGCCGGATCAGGCAAGGATCCGTCAGTGCAATATCGCCTCGCCATCACCATTGGATAAGGTCCCGGAAGGTCCAGAGAACCTCCCGTGAACGATCAACTGCCCGGATACTTCGGTAATTTTAAGGTAGATTATTGTAATATTCAACTCTGTCGGAGGACATTAAACTCATTAAATTGTAACCTTTCACCATTTGTTTTTCAATTAAACAATATCACCTTACCTTACTTTATTTCATTTTATTAACCTAATCAAAAGCCAGACAACAAGGGGACCTGAACAAAGAGTAACTCGAATAATTGACCTTTTTAAAATAAAACGTCATGATAAAGCAGCCCTAGCTCAATTGTGGAGTGGTCGAACGTTGCCCATATTTTTATGTTTACCTATTGATGACCCTCCTCGCAAACATATAGTACAACATACCATTCCGTTAACCAGTGACAAACCGATATTTACACGTCAATATCGTTATCCTCCAAAATTACACGAAGAAATTAGAAGGCAAGTAGATGACTTGCTGAAGAAAGGAACCATCCAACCCTCCTCCAGCCCTTGGAACTCCCCTCTATGGATAGTTCCAAAACGGCCTGGCGCTGACGGTAAAAATCAACATCGTCTCGTCATTGATTACAGAAGGCTCAACGAAGTATCAATTCCAGACGCCTATCCACTCCCAAACGTTCAAGAAATACTGGAGTCCCTAGGCAAGTCCAAATACTTTTCAGTTTTTGATCTCGTTAACGGATTCCACCAAATACCTATGCACCCGGATGACAGAGCTAAAACCGCTTTCTCAACGCCTTACGGGCACTTTGAATTCACAGCCATGCCTTTCGGACTCTGCTGTGCTCCCCCGACATTCCAAAGGCTGATGGACGCCGTCATGACCGGATTACAAGGAATCGAATTGTTCATTTACCTAGATGACTTAATCATCTTCTCCAACTCTCTTGAAGACCACGACAGAAAGGTTAATGAAGCTTTTCAAAGATTGTTTAATGCTGGATTGAGATTAAAAATCGAAAAATGCGAATGTCTAACCCCTGAAGTAAAATACCTGGGCCACCATATCGATCAATTTGGAGTCAAACCTGACCGGGGAAAAATCAAAGATATTCAGGATTTTCCCGTCTTAAAGAATACTTCGGACGTTCGTTCTTTTCTTGGACTCTGTTCTTACTATCACCGGTTTATCCACCATTTCTCTGAAATTGCAAAACCTCTAAACGACCTCCTCAAGAAAAATTGTAAATTCCGCTGGGAGGAGAGCCAAAAAGCCAGTTTCGAAAAACTAAAGACAGCTCTATGCACGGCACCAGTCCTAATTTGCCCAGACTTTTCTAAACCCTTCATACTAACGACCGATGCTAGTGCATACGCAGTCGGGGCAGTTTTGAGTCAAGGCGAACCAAATAATGATCAACCTATTGCATATATGTCAAAAACGCTCAATAAACATCAAAGAAACTACTCTGCCACCGAGCGAGAGTGTTTAGCTGTAGTCCTAGGCATCATGCACTTCAGACACTACCTATACGGTCGCACTTTCTATGTATACGCTGACCATGAACCTCTACAATGGATTGATTCAATCAAAGACCCAATGTCAAGATTAAACCGCTGGAGAGCCCGACTGCGCGGCTACAGATACATATTCCGTTACAAACCTGGAAGGCTTAACACTAACGCCGATTGGCTCTCAAGAAATCCGATAGACCAGAAAGAGGTAGAAAACGAAAAATCGGCAAACATAGCCTCTAAATCCCTGAAAAATATCAAAACAAAAACCATACTACCTATTCAGAAACCAAAATCAACAAAAACATCACTTGCTCGACAAGCATACAATAAAAGCAAAGAAGAAAACTTCTCTGACGCCCTGCAACCCGGCCCTTCGCGAAGAGGTAGACCGAAAGGCTCCAAAAATAAAACTCATGCATCGCCGAACGTATCTGGTCAGGGAAATCTTCCAGGCGATACCATCGCCTCTCGTCTAAGACTCAGACGAAATCAACAGGTAGATCCGAAAAATACTACACCCGTCGATCAAGCAAACGCTGAAAGCTCTACCTCAGAAATAGAAACATCAGATGAAACCGAAAGCGCCTCCGACGCACCTGTACCCTTGCAAAGCCGATCATTAATACCTAGTTTGGCAGAACCTCTCAACACAACAACCACATCTCCTGCCACCGAGTCTGAAATCAGCAACCAAAAAGAAGATGAGATTTCTGGCATAAGTGAGTTCGACGAAACCATGGTACCATCGGATAGTTTTGAAGATGTAGTCGCCCATTTCCAAAAACCCGCATCAAGAAAGGCATTCTTTGATTCCCCATCAAAAAGAGTGAAACCTCCAGCAAATGATGATGACTCCTCATCTTCTGACGAAGAAGAACTCTACGAGACTACCCCCGTAAAATCAAATTTGGAACTCCAAGCTCAGCTCAAACCTTCCAACTTCAATTCTAAGGAGAAAGAAGAGTTTATCGAAGGATTTAATTCCTTGTGGTGGGACTCTGGAAAATGGGAAGAACTTCTTGAAAATTTCGACCTAGGATCTAACTATCACGAAGCGGATCACTCTGTTGTCCACAGTGATCCAGGCTATTTGGAAAATGACCTTATTGACGCAAATGATAGACAGATTCTGAACAATACACAATCCCTGTTAGACTTAGATAAATGGCAACTGACCGATGACTCAGGATTCAAAAATCCTCCCTTATCGTCCACTCTCCTCACACATAAAATACCCCCAACAATTTTTGATGACACTTTTAATCTCGAAAACACTAAAATCATGTCTAGTGAAAATTCCGACTCTTCAACAAATTCCACGAAGACAATTACACCAGATCATAAGTTAGCTCCATCGGAAAACTCTCTAAACACTCAAGAGAGTGTCACTCACCCTCGAGATACCGCCAAAACGACCCTTCAATCCTCGCAGCAATCACTTCCTACAAAACAACCAAATTCAAATTTGATACCTCGAAGTCCAAAACCTACTACGGCTAATACTCATAATGACATTTTCACCAGCGTTAAAACCATTCCGCCAATTATATTCCCCCTCTTGAATCCTTTTTGCACCCCGATGAAACCCCCCGAACGACTGACAGTGAGACTCACCCGAGACGCTCTCACGTGACATAAAGATAACATAATACATTTTATCCCTGCGAATTTAAACCTACACACGCCTAACAATCAACTTCTTGCCGAGTTAGAGCTAATTTCGAAAAGCGAACTTAAAGATCTGAACCCTACGATTGGCAATGTTCTTGTCTCTAAAACCCGAGGCCGAACCATCTTCTCTTTAGTAGTTACAGAAACCGAAAGGAATCCTAGTTAGCAAAGTTCTTTGAAAGAATGCTTATACAATCTTTATCATCTACTACTAGAAAAAGAAATTACATCGGTTCGTATGTCACGAAAAGGCGAACTCACAGATGCATTACCACGTGGAACTCTATACCGAGAAGTCCAAGACGCACTCAAAAACATACCTATGACGCTAACGATCTGTCTAGGTGTCTGCATAACACCACCACCCGAATCCCGCAACACCATCCTAAAAGAATGCCACGATAGCCTATTCGGAGGACATCGTGGAGTAGAGAAGACTTACAGAAGACTGAGGGAAAAATTTACTTGGCCCGGTTTGTGTAAAAATATAGTCGATTACATTCATCGATGCCAAATATGCCAAGAGTTTAAACTCATAGGTTATCGCACCAAAGAACCCATGGTAATTACCGATACGCCCGCAGAACCGTTCTTTAAAATGGCTATCGATGCGGTCGGACCTATGCCTCGAACTGTGAATGGCAATGCTTACATAATCACTATGCAATGTTTATTTTCAAAATTTTGTATAGCAGTACCAGTACCTAATCTGAAAGCGCTAACCGTGGCACAAGTCCTTGCTAAACATCTTATAGCCGCTCATGGAGTACCTAAAATTATCTTGAGCGATCAAGGTAAAAGCTTTAGGAATAAACTCCTCAAAAATCTTGAAAGCATGTTTGACTGTCGTCTAAAAACGATGACATCTTTCCACCCCCAGTCGAACGCATCATTGGAAAGAAGTCATACTGTCTTGAAAGACTACTTGAGGACTAACACCCCTAAGTATCAAGACTGGGACGAGCTAGTTCCCTTTGCCATGATGGAATACAATTCCTCAGTCCACTCTTCCTCAGGTTTTACCCCCTACGAAATAGCTATGGGACGAAATCCTAGAACCCCTTCAGGATGCCTAGACGACCTCGATTTGTACAAAATACACTCTTTTCCAAACCCTATAACTCTCCCCTTTGATAATACAGGCTATTTAGCAATAAAACCAACAGTTAATTATATTGTCTTATCGAGAAACCAGACATATGTTCTCTTAAATGACGAACTCCTTCAATCTTGTTCCACTTATAATCACACTAAGCTATGTGAAGACTTCTTACCCTTAATCAACGGAGTGACACACCCATCGTGTGAATATTCAATGTTCAATCAGCCGACAACCTCTTCTCTAAAAACCTGCTCGACAGTTATCATACCAAACACGCCCATAATTCTAACACCCTTGCACGCATCGAATTTATGGTTATATTCAACTTTAAAACCAAATAAGCTCACAATAACCTGCCATAATCATCGAAATGAATTTCTCATAAATGGCACAGGCTCACTTTACCTAAGTGGCGAATGTACTGCACACACATCAAGCTTTACCTTACACGGTCTTCGGAAAATCTCAGTCATATCAGAATACAATTATAATCCCGAATTGTCAGCAGAATTGAACATAATAAAACCCGAGATACATGAATACGCAACCAAATACCCCATGGAAGTAGAGAAAGAACTCACTGAATCACTACAAAAATTTAACCCAATTCCCCTGAGCGAAATCGAAAATAAACTGCGAGCGATACATATTCGACGGACGGAACAGAAGCAAACACATTCATTTATAGCCATCGGCTTAGGATCCTCAATCGCGATAACATTAGTCCTAAAATTTTTGATAGATAAATTTCTTCAGGTCGAGAAAATCCTACCCTTGTTCTTCTTTATCTGCAACAAAAAGAAAGAATATAAACAAAACAAAAAAAACAAAGAAGAACCCAACTGAAAAACATGCACATGTAAAAATAATCATCAGGATGATACTCCTCCTAATGAGACTCACAGCTTGCCTCCGACTCTAAAGTCGGCAGACATTGTAATCCACGTGGACTCATCTCCACAAATCTCGACAATGCCCACAACCTCTCCAAAAGCACCAAACTCCAATACAAAACCACCGCTTCACGTCGCAGAGCCATGAAAAATAAAACAAAACGTCAATAAATAATAAAAAAAAAAATAATAAAAAAAAAATATTATAACAATAATAATAATAAACAAAAAAAAAAAAAAAAAAAACTTCATTTTCAAACCAAATTTGACCAACTGTCCATTCAAAACACGCTTAAGACTCGACCATAACCATGAATCTTCGTGACCACTGGCCTGCTGAGTGCGCCCGTCGCATGCAGACCCGCTATGCCTCCAACACAGGCGACTCTTCCACCAACTCGCCCGCAATGCACCTGCAGCACGCGACCCAACTATACAGCCACACCCACGAATCTTTTAACACAACCTGCAAACAATAAATTTATGAAATAACGACAGTTGACGACTTAACTCTGACAATTATACTTAATAAAAATAGTAACAATCAAAGTACTATACTCACAAACTCGCCGAATCCGAATAAAAGAATTTTTTTTTTTTGCTATCCGTCGAAACTCAGGTATCAGATAGATGTTTTAATTTTTTTTTAAAAACAAATAATGATCGATTGATAACAGGTGTGAAAGTATTTACCTTTTAATGCACCTCGACGAGTTGAGGATATGCGATAATAACCCTTGTAAATTGACCAAACTGCGAGTCCAACTAGCTCTCCGATCGACGTAATACCGACTGGAGCACCTACTGAATGCACCAGTAAAATCACATTTATCATAACTGGCAACATAGCATGATATAATTTGATGAGCGCACCGCTGCAACGTCACCGTTAACACCTACTTACACTATACTCTCGTGCGTAACCGCCGACCTGCCGACTATCCGATTTCAAGAAGGACGATACAGCAACATTCGCATCAAGAACAGAAGCAGCTTCACCAGAAAAATATAAACTTTTCTCATACAATTTTGTGTAACAAATTGGAGTGTATTTTCAGAATCTAAATTTTAATTCATACTCGGACATTATCTTAGATTTAACAAAACTCTCTCGAATACTGGACAATAATTTTTTTTTTGTAATTACTTTTTATATGATACTTAAATATTGTTAACATCTGGTAAAATTTTTTTGCTCAAGTTAATTTAACTTCATTATCAAAAAAAAAAAATAATAATAATAATAATAATAATAATAAAAGTGAATAAATAAATAAATTATTTGTTGTAATATTAATTTTAATATTTATTGTACAAACTCTACGAATCGAAATTCAAGATAAGCTTCATTTGTAAACTTCTCAGTAACACGCACAATGTAAGAGACTTATTGCGATAATTTAAGTTACGTCAATTAATGAATAATTTAATTCTATACACTAAACTCTAAAATTTTATCAAACAAATTTGGAAACTTATTTAACTATTTTCGACCAATTAAGGCAAAACTCAGTCTAAATCAGTCAAACGGAGTGTCAAAAGCACTGATTTCATCGAAACTTCCCGCTAATTCATAGTTTTTTTTTCTTTAGTGCAAAAATTCAGACATAAAAATTTAATAAAAAAAAAAAAAAAAAAAAAAACACTAAGACAAAATAATTATATCAAATTTGAAGTTTCATAGCGAACAACGACAAATTGAAACTCAAACCGTTTAGGAACTTAGAGGATAATATACAGAACCGCTGCACTCAATACTGTCGTATACATTACAGAATTTTCATCGAATGTTTTAAATACTTTTGACTAAACTAATTAGCGATCTTAAAATCAAGGCGAAAACTGTGAACTTCTCTCACTCCTGGCAATTAATGAATATTATATACGTCGATGCAACTTCCCACTTAAATATTAACCAACTCATACAGAATTTTCTGCTCCAGCGCCCAATAACCGCGCAATATAGAGCAATAATTATTTTATTACGTCTGAATCCCTGTTACCTGGCTTGCGCAAGCAACACAAAAACTTCTATTTAGCATTTAGCTAAACGACTAGCTATTTGAAATTTTCGTTTAAAAATTTCAAGAATTCAGGCTTACAACTCAAAAATTACAATATTCTTACCCACTTTCAACCAACCATTTCCCACCCCGTGATCATTGTTATATAACAATTATAAAAACTACCGATCTCTTTGAACATCGGGTAGAAATTACATCCAAAACGTTACACTTGAACTAACTATTCTGAAATAATAGTTATTCAAAAAAAAAAAAAAAAAAAAAAAAAACCTTTTGCTAAGCGCCTGCCCACCACCATCTACCAAGATTCACACAAGCGAAATCGATACATTCCCTATCTTCGATACATTTTTTTTTATCATCGATACAAGGACTGCACTCCTACAGTCGTCCAGCCCTGCATTGTCGAAGGAAACAATGGACTAAGAGGGGAGGCATGTCATGTATCGATCCCCATAAAGATCCCATATTCCCAAGTTGCAACAGACTTACTTATAATCCGCCTAAAAGGAGTTAGGGAGGGGGCCACGGAAATTGCAATTAAACATTTTGCTAGCCGGCACCTCCGCTCTGCTGGAACAGGTGGGGCGAAGTAGCTTGCCTCACTGCTTAGCCGCGCTCCCAAACCACTCTCGTCCCCGACACTCGAGTGGTTCGACCGAAAGCTAGCAGCGATCGAAGACCACGTGCAGCACACCTGGACAAGCAGAGCCGGATCAGGCAAGGATCCGTCAGTGCAATATCGCCTCGCCATCACCATTGGATAAGGTCCCGGAAGGTCCAGAGAACCTCCCGTGAACGATCAACTGCCCGGATACTCCGGTAATTTTAAGGTAGATTATTGTAATATTCAACTCTGTCGGAGGACATTAAACTCATTAAATTGTAACCTTACACCATTTGTTTTTCAATTAAACAATATCACCTTACCTTACTTTATTTCATTTTATTAACCTAATCAAAAGCCAGACAACAAGGGGACGGGACAACTACGTAAGTAGTTGTTCCAAAAAGACGAAGATTCTACCCCTTTTAAAATAATAACGTCAAGGATTATAAATCCGTGACACCATGACACTGGGCGTGAATATGAATAAAATAATTTATAATTAAACAAATAAACCAACAAGCCTAAAACCCTATAACGCTGGGCGAAAAAAATTATTAAATAAATTTATGAATAAACAAATAAACTAACAAGACTACGACCCTATAACGCTGGGCAAAAAAATTAATAAATAAATTTATGAATAAACAAATAAACTAACAAGACTACGACCCCATAACGCTGGGCGAAAAAATAAATAAATAAATTTATAAATAAACAAATAAGCCGACAAGCCTACAATCCCATAACGCTGCGCGGAAAAATTAATAAATAAATTTATAAATAAACAAATAAACCAACAAGCCTACAACCCCATAACACTGGGCGTGAATACTAATAAACAAGTTTTTAACTAAAATAGTTTTTAACTATCCTCCAAGCTCTAGACCCCCAAAAGTCTGGGCGTAGCGTTCAATAAAGAAACTGATGAGCTACCCCCCAAAACCCTGGGCGTCGAGTTCAATAAATCAACTGATCAGCTATCCCCTGAAACTCTGGGTGCCCGAGTTCTACAAAAAAACTGATCAGCTATCCCCCAAGCTTTAAGCCCCCAAAACCCTGGGCGCCCGAGTTCAACAAAGAAGCTGATTGGATACCCCCAAGCTTTGAACCCTCAAAACCCTGGGCGCCCGAGTTCAACAAAGCTGGTTGCCCCCCCCCCCCGCCCCCCCAGCTCTAAGCCCCCAAAACCCTGGGTGCCCAAGTTCAACAAAGAAGCTGATTGGCTACCCCCCCAAGCTTTAAACCCTCAAAACCCTGGGCATCCGAGTTCAACAAAGAAGCTGATTGGCTACCCCCCAAGCTCTAAACACCCGAAACCCAGGGTTCCCGAGTTAAACAAATAACTGATCAGCTAAACTCCAAACTCTCAACCTCCAAATACCCTGGGCGCTCGAGTTCAACATAAAAACTGGTCGGCTATTCCCCAAGCCTTGACCCCCCATAACCCTGGGTGCCTGAGTTTAACAAAAAAACTGGTTGGCTATCCCCCAAGCTCTAAGCCCCCAAACCCTGGCTGCCTAAGTTCAACAAATAACTGATCAGCTATTCCCCAAGCTCTTAACCCCTAGAACCCTGGGCGCCTGAGTTCAAGAAAAAACTGGTATGCTATTCCTCAAGCCTTGAGCCCCCATAACCCTGGGTGCCCGAGTTTAACAAATAACTGATCAGCTATCCTCCAAGCTCTAAGCCCCTAAGACCCTGGGTGCCTTAGTTCAACAAATAACCGATCAGCTATCCCCCTAGCTCTAAACCCCTAGAACCCTGAGTGCCCGAGTTCAACAAAAAAACTGGTCGGCTATACCCCAAGCTCTAAACCCCCAAAAATCTTGTGAGCCCGAGTTAAAATATTCCAGAAATATGAGTGAATTTTAGTTAATGAAATAAATAATTTTGTAACGATACCTAATTACGCTGCACTGGTGCAATTATATCACAAAGTTGTAAACATGAAATTTTTAACTCTAAAATGGCATGGTCGATTAGGAAACCGCTATAAATTTTTACTTTATGTTTAACTCTTTGTTTGCAACATTATTAAAAAAAATATTCGAATATAAAGTAAGCTTAACTTGTAAAATTATTCCACTCGATAATCAGAGTTTTAGGAGATTTAGAGCTCGGGGGATAGTCAACCAGTTTTTTTGTTAAGCTCAGGCACCCAGGGTTATAGGATCTCAAGGCTTGGGGAATAGCCGACCAGTTTTTATATTGAAATCGGACGCACAGGGTATTTGGAGGTTGAGAGCTTGGAGGGTTGCTGATCTGTTTTTTTTGTTAAACTCGGGCTCCCAGGGTTATGGGGGCTCAAGGCTTGGGGAATAGCCGACCAGCCTTTATGTGGAACTCGGACGCCCAGGGTCTTGGAGGTTTAGAGCTTGGGGGAAAGCCGATAATTTTTTTTTTTGTGGAACTCGGGCCCCCAGGGTTATGGGGGTTGTGAGCTTGGGGGATAGCTGACTAGTTTTCTTGTTAAACTCGGGTACTTGAAGGTTGAGAGCTTGGGGGGTAGCTGATCAGTTATTTGTTGAACTCGGGCCCCCAGGGTTTTGAGGGTTTAAAGCTTGGGGGGTAGCCAATTAGCTTCTTTGTTGAACTTGAGCGCCCAGGGTTTTGAGGATTTAAAGCTTTGGGGGTGGCCAATCAGCTTCTTTGTTGAACTCAGGCACCCAGGGTTTTGAGAGTTTAAAGCTTGGGCGGTAGCTGACCAGTTTTTTCGTAGGACTCGGGTACCCAGGGTTATGGGGAATAGCTGATTAGCTCATTTATTGAACTCGATGCCCAGGGTTTTTGGAGGTAGCTCATCAGTTTCTTTATTGAACTCTACGCCCAGATTTTTGGGGGTCTAGAGCTTGGAGGATAGTTTAAAACTAGTTTATTAGTATCTACGCCCAGCGTTATATGGGGTTGTAGGCTTGTTGGTTTATTTGTTTATTTATAAATTATTTTATTCATATTTACGCTCAGCGTCATGGGGTTGTAGGCTTGTTTGTTTATTTGTTTATTTATAAATTTATTTATTAATTTTTTCGCCTAGTGTTATAGGGTTGTAATCTTGTTTGTTTATTTGTTGATTTATAAATTTATTTATTAATTTTTTCGCCCAGCGTTATGGGGTTGTAGGCTTGTTGGTTTATTTGTGTATTTGTAAATTTATTTATTAATATTTACACGCTTAAGGTTATGTGGTTGTATAGGCTTGTTTGTTTATTTATAAACTATTTTATTAATATTTATGCTCAGCGTTATGGGGGAGTAGGCTGGTTGGTTTTTTTAATTTAATTTTTCTGTGCCTACTGCCCTGAAATTTCAAATTTTTGTTCTATTCCCGCCATTCGGAATTCTGTCACTTTCGAGAGGCCTGCTCACGTTGTTTTAGATAATGCAATACAATTTTTCGTGCTTGCGCGCTGAGAGAGACTAGTATTTTTAAATTAAAAAAAAAAAATTTTAAGGAGGTTCCCTACCAAATAGATCTAGCCCACAGATTTTGATTCAATTTTACGTACAGTCAATTTTTGATGTAAGAAATGGTTAGCTAAAATTTCAAGATGCCTAGGAACTTCGGAAAAAAGAAATTATCATTTCAGTTTTCACTTATTTAGCATAGTCTCTTATGGGAAATGTACTTTTATTAAGAATATTTTTATTTCTAGTCCACAGATTTTGATTCAATTTTTTTAGAAAATAAAAGCATATTAATTAAAATTTTTAGTTTCTTTTAATTAATCATTAGGAGACTCTAAGTAATAAATAAAAATGGTTTACGTGAAATATGCCTGATTGCGAGGTTACGGTACAGTGCGCTTGTATACCTGTATATACAGAAATCTAATCGTAGCATCGCAGTTGACATATGTATGTATTGGTAGGGAACCTCCTTAAGTAATTAATAAGTATTTTCTAAAGATTTTTAATAGTTTGTATCAACCCTACAATAATTGTGGCTTTAGTTTAAGAAGGTTACAACTCGGCGTTTTCGATTAAAAAGGTGTCAACTCAATGATTCAATTTCAAAAGGTTACACCTCAGCGTTACAATTTAAAAAGGTGACAACTAAACATTTCATTTTTAAAAGATTACAACTCAGAGGTGAATTTTGAATGAAGAGGTTGGAGAAGACATCTGGTATAGCAGGCACCACCTCCGACTTTGACATGACTACAAAGTACTATTCCCCAAGCTCTCAATATCACAAAACCCTGGGCACCAGAGCTTAATTTTTTTATTCACAAATAAATAATATAACAATCCCCCAAACCCTAAAAACACAAAAACCTGGGCAGCCGAGTTTAATTTTGAAATAATTATATGATCCCCAAGGTCCAAACCCACGATACCCTAAGCATCCGAGTTTCATTTCTAAACAAATAAATGATTCCCCAAGCTCTAAACTCACGAAACCTGGGCATCCGAGTCTAATTTTTTTTTATCAACAAATAGATAAACTAACAAACCCCCAAGCTCTAAAACCATAATACCCTGGGCGTCCAAGTTCGATATTTTAATAAATAAATGATCCCCCAAGCTTCGAACCCATGAAACCTTGTGTGTCCTAGTATAATTTTTTTATAAACAAATAAATAATCTATCAATCCCCCAAACCCTGAAAACACATAACCCTGGGCACCCAAGTTTAATTTTTTTATCAATAAATAAATAAATACCAAATCCCTCCAGCTCTTCAACCACAAAACCCTGGGCATCTGAACTTGATTTCTTATTAACAAATAAATAAACTAACAATACACCAAGCTCCAAGCCCACCATACCCTAGACATCCAAGTTAAATTTAAAAAAAAACAATACCCTGAGGGTTCAAGTTTAATTTTTAAGTAAACGAATAAACCTCTAAGCTGCAGACCCATAATACCCTGGGGGTCCGAGTAAAAATTAATATAAATCAAGGATACCCCAAGCTTTAAACCTACATACTTGGGGGTCCGATACCCTTAAATTATAATAGATTCAGACCTTAGAGGAGCATTTATTTACTTAAAAATTAAACATGAATGTTTGGAATTCACGCCGCTACGTTGTAAACTAACCGAGTCACAACAGCGACGTCAGGAGCAAGCGACGCCGTCGACTTCCGCCCGCACAGTCAGTCGTTCTCTGTCCGTGTACGCCGCATCCACGCGTCACGGGAAACTTCTGACCTCACGCACTAGATAGGAAAAACGGAGTCTGAGCTTCTCCTGTCAAAAAGGCAAAAGACTCAGCTCCCAGCCAGTATTTAATTTAAAGTGAAAGAGTCTCGAACTCTTGTAATTCAAACGTGGAATAAACAAAACAGTGCAGTGAAAACCCGAGTTTTTATTTCAAGATCCTTTAGCTCCTCTCCTCCCTCGCACCTACGTCCTGCGGTCCTTCGAAAATATAACTAATCAATCAATATCAAACATTTGGTCCGAATCGAGCCGGATGAACCAGGAAGAAAAAAATAGTGTAGTGCGAGTGCGAGTGAGTGAATCAGCGGCCGTGGAGGTGAGAACTTCGGAGCACGAAAAACCGCCATTTCTAAGCATAAAGGACAAGGACGCCGCCAACGTCAAGATTGAAAAGCTGAGCGGCCATTTTGAGAAGAGCTAGCAACGAGTCTGCAGCGCCGGGAAGAAGCAGTGACGTCATCTGACCTCCCATGGTTGGGTCTTCGGCCGCGCCAGGCACAACGGTCAGCGCGCGCAGGCAGCGTGATACGTCACCCCCCACACATGATTCATGACGACAACAAAGCAAGGCTCATCTGCAGCACGGGTTGGCGTCGGTGGATCACAACTATTTTCTATGGTTACTCCCTGTTTATGAAATCTACACACCTTGAAGCTGTATCCAGACACCTAAACATCTCAAGCGAAGGATCAACTAGGGCTTTCTTCACCATTGGGTAGTCCTACTTCTTCGCTGCTTTGGGTTACTGATCCATCCACCTGCAATAGTCTTCGAGCGATCAGACAAGCTTTTGATTCACTTGGGTTGTCTATCGAGCACCTTATCTGACTTCAACTGATTGTTTGAAGGAATCATCAGGCTACACTGGGCTCCTACAAGTTGATTTTCAGTATCGTATAGCCTTTTTTCATTTGAATTTTTGCTTTCAGCTATTCTGCTGAGTTTTGTTTGAAAATTTTAATCTTATTTTTTTTTCGAAAATTTTTGAAATTGTGCTTTTCTTGCAGGATTAATGAAGATTGGCTCAAGCAAAGTCAAACTCCCAATTGTTTAACTAACACATTGAGTTTAGGAAGTCATTTTTAATTAGTTCTCAGATTTGTTATAAGACAAATCTATTGTATTTTTCTAAAGCTCTACTGTGCCTTACACATTTTTTAGATTACTAACCACACAACACATACACAACACTTGTTACTCCCTTAGCTGATGTCTAGTGTCACCTTTATTATTTTTTCACTTTGTAGTGAAAATTAGCTATTGTATAGGGTTTTCTATGGAATTGGGTCAACCAACTTGGAATAGATTTTCGTGTGGGGCTTTTTACACCCTTTCAACACAACACACTCAATAAAGATAGATAGAAGTGAAATTAAAATGCTTGCTCGTCAATCACTCGAACTGTCGAAAGTTTTTTAATTTTTTCATGTGCTTTGCCACGCATTATCATATTCAACGCTCGCTTGAATATAACCCTAAACTAAAGTTGTATCTCGTTTATCAGCTACTGATAAACCAAAGAATTTGATCTTTTCTTTTACTTCGGAAGGGATTGCGCAGAAATGGACGTCGCAGTTAAAGCTCAACTCGCTATTCTTAAGCGAATAAGCGAGCACTACAAGAAATTCGAGAGCATGGAACATGTGGATAAGATAGTGTTCCTGGCTCAAACCAGACTCTTCTTCACTAAAGATATTTATTATGAAACTCAAGCGGTTTATGATCTAGTTAAGTCAAAATATTCATTATTTATTCATGTCAATAAAGTTGCAGACCCTCCTTCGCCATCTCAAACTTCAAAGGTGATAGCACCAGTTCAAGCAAATAACTCTTTTAACCTCGGTTCCCTAGTCAAGAGTTTACCGCGAATTACGTTGCCCGTATTCTCCGGAGATCCTGCGGAGTGGCCTAATTTTCGGGACATGTACCTGTCCTTGATTCATAATCAAGAGAGAGTACCAACGTAGTCAAGTTGACGTACTTAAGGTCTTACTTGCAAGGTGAGGCACTTGACGTCATTAAATCAATTGCCATCACGGATGATAATTATCAAATAGCCTGTGACACTCTCAAAGCCTTTTTCGAGAATGAACGCAGATTAGTACAAGGTTATGTTGCTGACCTTTTTGAAGTTAAGCCCATGACAAAAGAGTCGTCTACAGAAATTAGACGGCTACTTAACGACGTTTTTACACCTCTTGACGCCCTTGCAGCGTTGAATAGATCAACAAGACATTGGTCAGACATAGTAGTCCATATTCTAGTCTCGAGAATGGACAAGCAAACTCGAAGGGAGTGGGAGGTAAACTTGGGAAGATCGTCCCAATACCCCACTCAACAACGTGCTAAATCATTCTTGCAATCGCAAGCCTTAGTTCCGGAAGCTATTGAAAGAACTTCCAAAAACAAAGTTCCTCAAAGTCTTGATTCAAATAAGAAAAACCTGGTGGTAAACTTAATGTCAGCTCCACAACAGTTCACGCAACGGGTTCAAACTCTAAGAACACTCAGGTTAGAAAGGTTCCCAAATGTGTATTGTGTTCACAACCTCATTATTTGAATAAATGTGAACTTTTCTTAAGTAAAACGGTGGACGAACGAAAAAACCTTGTGACGACCGGACGGATGTGCTTTAATTATCTAGGCCCGCACTTGATAAAAGATTGTAAAAATGGAGGAAGATGCAGTGAGTGTAAGGGTAGGCACCAATCACTTCTCCACAGAGACAAGCCCCCAAACTCGGATTTTAATCATTCAAATCCAGGTGCGAGTACACCGACTACTTTAAGTACTCATTCCGAACCCCCGGGTAACGTCGTTCAAATGAACTCAAGTATAGCAGAATTCAGTCCAAGTTCACAACCATCACGCGGTCAACTTTCGCCTTTCGCAGGTGTTACCGATATTAATGATACTCACAAGACAGGTGTTTATTTGTCTTCAGCTCTTATTTAAGTACAAAATAAGAAAGGTGATGAAATTCTAGTTCGAGCCTTAATTGATCAATGCTCACAATCTTCCTTTATATCAAGTTCATTAGTGAAAAGTTTGAAACTCAAAACCGAAAGAACTCTTAATAGTATATCTTCAGTAAGTGGTCAGAAACTTACCATTTGCACACAAAAAACCGAATTCAGGATCACGCCACATTTCAAATCCGAGTTTGTTTATAAGGTTGGTGCGTTAGTCATTAGTAATGTCTCATCGTACGTTCCTCCAAAAACGTACACCCGATCCAGTCTGTGTCATCTCTTAGGTCTCAATCTGGCAGATCCTGAATTTACCTTGGAGCATCCTGTCGAGGTACTTTTAGGCTCCGATATCCACGCAGATTTAACCCTCAATGGAATAGTCAAGGGACAACCAAGCGAACCAATTGCAACGGCTTCGCAATTGGGCTGGTATATCTCAGGCGGTTCCACGGGTATCCAGTTCACTTCCACGAATACTGCGATGGTGTCTCATCACTGCGCGACAACTGATGAACTCTCTGAGCTTGTACAGAATTTTTGGCGGCAGGAAGAGTTGCCAAAAGTAAAAATTCTGACACCAGATGAGGAATACTGTGAGAAGTTTTTTGCCGAAACTATTACCAAAGACGTAATAGGTCGTTACGTGATAAGGCTACTATTTAAGCAAGAATTTGAGCATTTAATCCAGAATTTAGGTGATTCATATCAGAAAGTAGTGAAAATGATATCTAGGATGGAAAAGAAATTTGAGACAAATCCAGACTTTGGCAAAGTGTACAAGGACTTCATGAGAGACTACTTTGATCGTGGTCACATGAAACTCGTTTCTCCTTACTCTCTAGAGTTTAAACCGATAGATAGTTGCTACTTCTTGCCTCACCATGGGGTATTGAAGCCATCAAGCTACACGACCAAATTGAGGTTGAAAAATATATCGATCAATGACGTTTTGCATACAGGTCAGAATCTCCTGCCTGCACTGCCTGATGTAATAAATAATTGGCGAGTATATAAATATGTATTCGTCGCTGACGTGCAACAGATGTTCCGTCAGATTAGAGTCCACGATGAGGATGTCCACTACCAAGCAATAGTTTGGCGTTTCAGTCCTGATCAGCCGATTGACATTCTTTATCTACTCACGGTCACATATGGCTTGAATTGCTCAGTTTGGCACGCAAATAAAACATTGCTACTCCTGGCTGAAGAAAATGCTGCTGATTATCCACTAGCAGCAGACACCTTACAATACAGGCGTTTCATGGACGACATCCCATCAGGTGGCCATACACTACAAGAGGCCTTGAAAAAACAGGCCCAATTGAATGAATTACTCTCTAAAGCAGGTATGAACCTCAGAAAATGGTTAGCCAACCACCCGGAAATTCTTAGTCACCTACCTGGCGATCAGTTAGCAATTGAGCCAGCGTTACTGTTCAAGGATTCTTCTTCCGTCACAGTTTTAGGTTTGAAATGGCTAGCTGATATAGATTCATTCCAGATTGATTTGAATTGTCATCCTCTAAACAATACTTACACAAAAAGAATAGTTTTATCACGTATCGCTCAAATCTTTGATCCAATGGGCTGGATCGCACCAATTGTTATAACCGCTAAATTGTTTATGCGGTCTCTTTGGTTACTCAAATGCGGTTGGGACGACCCTCTTCCAGAAGACTTCATTTCTGACTGGCGAGAGTGGTACGGAAAGCTCAGCTCTCTAAAATCCATAAAAATACCGAGGTACATTCACTGGACACCCGAGGTTAAACTTTGTGAACTTCACGGTTTTGGTGACGCTTCACGAGAGGCTTTCGGTGCCGTGGTTTACTTAAGAATCGTAGTAGGTGATCAGGCCTACATAACGCAAAAACCAGAGTCTCTCCTCTTAAGACTCAAAGTATCGCTCGTTTAGAATTGTGCGCAGCACAATTACTAGCTCAACTCGCAAACGACGTTGTTGAATCATTAAGAATAAATATAGATTCCATGCATTTTTGGTCCGATTCCAAGGACACTTTGTTTTGGCTGCGTAGTCATCCCGCCCGTTGGCAAACTTATGTAGCTAATCGGTGCAGGGACATACTCACTTTAGTGCCTCAAGCGCATTGGCATCATGTTAAAGGTAAAGAAAATCCAGCTGATGTTGCGTCGCGAGGGCTAGACCCTAAGTTGCTAGCTGAGTATAAACTTTGGTGGCAAGGACCCACGTGGTTACGTGATTCGACTCTGCCCTGGTCCACATCACTCGATAAATTAACGGTTGAAAAAGCCCAGGATGAAAGGACTTTGAAAAATTCAATGATAACAGCCTTACATTTGATTGAAACTCCTGATTCTATAATGTGGGTTTAAGCTCACAAATTCTCCAGACTGAATAAATTGCTAAGAGTTACAGCTTACGTCTTTCGATTTCTACGTAACGTCCTCCGTAGAGTGCAAGCTAAACCGGAGTTTGCAAATACTAAACTCGAGACCTTACGACTTGAATTTTTAAATCAAATCAAGCCCAGTGACTCGGTCATAATAGAGCCTGGGGAGTTGGAAAATTCTTGTCATTATTTCGTGTATTTATTTCAACAACTTCACTTCACCGAAGAAATTGAGCTGCTGCGCACTCAAGATGATCCAAAACTTCAGACCTCACTCGCTAGGTTAAATCCTTTGATAGACAAAAAACTCCTTCGAGTTGGAGGTAGACTAAATCACGCCTTATTGGCCTTCGATCAAAAACATCCACTCATTATCCAGGAGACTGTTTTTTCTCCAAGTTGCTAATTCATGAAACCCACGAGGCTACACTGCACGGAGGCGTATAATTGACCCTTGGGACGCTTCGACGTCGTTTTTGGTTACTTAACGGCCGTGCAGCTGTTAAAAATATGATATGTAAGTGCAAGCTGTGCAAAAGGTACACCGCACAGAAGTATACTCAGCTCATGGGTGAGCTACCCAGAGCGCGAGTCCTGCCATCACCACCATTTAGTCGATCAGGCGTTGACTATGCTGGTCCGCTGTTCGTGCGTCTCACCAAGAGTAGAGGTAAGGGTACCATGAAGGCCTACATTTGCCTGTTTGTTTGCCTGTCCAACCGAGCCATCCATCTAGAAGCCGTAGAGGACTACACCTCGGAAGCCTTTATTGCGGCATTCCATCAATTCACAGCTAGGCGTGGCCACTGCAACGAGCTTCGCAGTGACCAAGGTTCAAACTTCATTGGTGCGGACAGCGAACTCCAGCAAATGTTGCAAAAATCCTCGGACTTTACTGCGCGAGTCAGCGCAACCTTGGCTCCCCAGGGTACGACCTGGACCTGGAATCCCCCTGGTGGCGCACACATGGGCGGGATTTGGGAAGCCGGAATGAAATCAACCAAGTATCATATTAAGAGAGTCATCGGGGAAAGTATCCTTACATTTTCTGAGCTCGCCACACTACTTTGTCGTATCGAGGCTTGCCTCAACTCAAGACCTCTTCTGCCTTTGTCAGACGATCCGTCCGTCGTCGATTTTCTCTCCCCGGCTCACTTCCTTATCCAAAGGAGATCGTTTTTAGTACCTGAAGCCGATTATTCAGAGGAAAACATCCCCATAGGAAAAAGGTGGAAAATCCTAGCACAGAAAGTACAACACTTCTGGCAACGCTGGAAGGACGAGTATCTTCCCTCGCTCCAACCTCGTACAAAGTGGTTACGAAAAAAGAGATCTTTAGGTATTTATTTATTTATTGATGAAAAAATTGAACTCGGGTGCCCGGGGTTATGTGTTTTCAGAATTTGGGGGGTTGATAGATTATTTATTTGTTTATAAAAAAATGAGACTCGGGCACCCTAGGTTTCATGGGTTTGAAGCTTGGGGGATCATTTGATTTAAAAAAAATTTAACTTCGATGCCCAAGGTATGGTGGGTTTGGAGCTTGCTGGATTGTTCGTTCATTTATTTGTTGATAAAAAAATCAAGTTCAGATGCCCAGCGTTTTGTGATGGAAGAGCTCGAGGGATTAGGTATTTATTTATTTATTGATAAGAAATTAAACTCGGGTGCCCAGGGTTATGTGTTTTCAGAGTTTGGGGGATTGATAGATTATTTATTTGTTAACAAAAAAATTAAATTAAAATTAATTTTTGTGTTTTAAGGGTTTGGGGGATTGTTATATTATTTATTCGTGAATAAAAAAAAATAAGCTCTGGTGCCCAGGGTTTTGTGATATGAGAGCTTGGGGAATTGTACTTTGTCGTCATGTCAAAGTCGGAGGTGGTGCCTGCTATACCGGGTGTCTTCTCCAATCTCTTCATTCAAAATTTAGCTCTGAGTTGTAATCTTTTAAAAATGAAATGTTTAATTGTCACATTTTTAAATTGTAACGCTGAGGTGTAACCTTTTAAATAGGTGCCGGCAGCTTCCCATAGGGAATTATTTCAAATCAATAAAAGTGTTATTTTAATATTAAAATAATCTTTCACAAACTTTTTATTATTTTTCTTCCTCTAAATTCATTCTTAAACTTTTTAAATTTTCCACTTAAAATAAAGGAAATCTATGGACCCTTTTCGGTGTCCTTGTTCTTTTATTTTGGGTATTTAAGTGGGCGATTCCATTTCCCCATTTGAATAAACCAAAAGTGTTCCAATCGTAATAATAATATAGAATTATAATCTCAAAATTTTAACAGGACCGAAGAATTCTTCCGGTCCGTGAAATTTTGACTGCTTAAAATTGCCTTTTAACCGAATTTAGCCCTAGAGCTAACATTTTACGTAGGCTCTATAAACCTATATTAATATGACTGCATTTAACATCAATGAGCATACTGATAGTCGATTCTTAAACAAAATTTATTGTCCACTTTTAAACAAACTTTTAGAATAATGGTTTACCTTACTGTTAAAAAAAATGTAAAAAGTATTATTTATACACACGTACTCATTCGGTGTGCTGTATGTGTGTATATTATAATACTTTACACCTTTTGTTGAATTATGTGAATATTCCGACATTATTTATATTATTATTTGAATACACTCGGTATGAGTGTCATGTGTAAGACTGCTGTGCGCATGCGCGTGTTCTGGAGCTGCTGCCGAAGACCGACGGCGTAGCTAACTTCTCGTTCTGGTACTCGCGCGCACGGTCACGCCATGTATGGCTTATCGAAATCAAGTATAATATTTTACATTAATAAACTTTAATAATTGTTTTTAACCACACTGAACTCTTTTTTAACGATCCTCGATCCTTTATTTACAACATGGTAGCCGCGAGCGTAGTTTAGTTAACGAAAAGTGTAGTTAAGAGTAAGAAAAAAAAGTTTTTTTGTCATTCTTCTTGTGTACTTTTTAAGTCACAAGGAAGTGAAAGATTCCTAATAAAAATTAGTTTGAAGTCTAATTAGGTGAATGGCATTAAAAGCCTGAAGATTTAATCTGTGCAAAAGTTGATGCACGAGGATTAAAATTAGTGGAACTGCATGGCGCGTTGCGATGTTAAGCGAGCACATGGCGAAACTTGAGGTTAAGCACATGTTGAGATTTTTTTTTGAAAATCGAGTTGTGAATTAAATGATCAAAGCAAATGTTTCATTGAATAAAAGACAAAATAAACAGCGAAGAGTCGAAATTTACGGAAATTTCTATTGGTGAGTAGATTAGAAATTATTTAAGAAAGAGATTTCTAAGAGGTTTAATTAACATTTTGAAAGTAAATTTATACATAGAAGAGAGTATAAAACTGAAAATGGCTAAATATGCAAAAGTCGACGATACTTCCATTCCTATTTTTGACGGGATTGATTATGAGAACTGGAAGTTCAGATTAATGGCTACATTAGATTATAAAGAGTGTCCAGAACCAGCGGAACGAGAAAAAGAAGCCGGTGAAAAAGCAGAAGATTGGAAAAAGAAGGATTCAAATAGCAAAAACAATTTTGATCAGCACAATTTCAAACAAACAGCTAGAGTATGTACGTGAATGCAAGACGACTGCATCACGGAGAGAAGGTTTCATAAAAAAAATCGCGCACATTTATTGCACTACAAATAACATGTTAATGAACGCTCAGAACGCATGCGTGCACTAGTCAAAGCATTCCTCTGCAGTCAAAAGTTGGACCGATTTTATGTCGTACTGTTTGCATGCCGTGCATTGAAAAAATCGTGCAAGGTGCAAATTTTTTCTGTTGATCTGCTAGGACCTGAGGCGTTTATTATTGTGTCCCTTATATTTATAGGTTATCTGTGCGTGCGGTTGTGTGCTCCTAAAAGTTTTTAAGTGATTTTGTTAACTTACACTTAAAAACATTAACTAAATTCTTTAAGCCCCAAGATTTAAAATAATTTCTAATAAGAATTTATAATAATTAAGGTAAATAGAAAATCTCATTCCGATAATGCACATTCATGTTTTGTTCTTCTGCATGTTGACTCTTAAGGCCTTGACAAAAAAATTGAACATGCAGATTTTTTAAGTGCAGCGCCACCTTTTTTTATGTTCGTAGCATTAAAATCAAGATGCTAATATACACCTTCTGATTTTAGGTTCAGGTATGTGAATTTAGGTGCCGTGCACGGGTTTTTGGATGCATTGCGCGATTTTTTTTATGAAACCTTCTCTCCGTGTACAGATGATGAATGTTTTGAAGAATATGTACGCAAAAGAATCTACAACTCTACAAATAATAAACAAACACAAGTTAGAATAAGTGAAGTTAAAAAATTATGACACACCTGAAGAATTCTTTGTGGATTTTGAAAAGGCATGCAATAATTTCAAAGCTAGGTAGAGAAGAAACACTTTCAATTCAACACTATCAGTGAGGTCAGCGAGACAACCAACGAGGCAACGGCAGACGCGGTGTTCATCGAGGTCGAGGACAAGGAGGACATCGAGCAGCAGAGTTAACCAACGAGCAGCGCAGCGACACCGAGAGCTGGTCGACGTTAATGCCAGACATGTTAAAGTAATCGAGAATGAGAAGGAATTAATTTGCATGAAAAAAATGAATATGAATGAGAATGAAAATGTTGATGAAGAAAATCGTATTAATTTAAGGTTAGGGAATGAAAATGATTCTGAGAGAGATGATGATGATAATGAGTATGAATCGGATGAAAATATTTCAAACGAGCGTGATAATGTTGAAAATATTGAGAGAAATGGAAAAATTGATGAGAATGAAAATTTGACTATCACTGAAAGATAGAATAGGAAAAGAAGTCCTGTTCAAAGATACGGTAACCCTGTAACATATTGTGTTTATGTCAATTATGTAAATGCGAATGTACCGAATACATTCGAGGAGGCGCTAAACTCCAGCGAATCGAAAAATTGGCCAAAGGCAATGAATTCTGAAATTGAAAGTTTAAATAAAAACAAAACATGGGTAGTTGTTGACAAACCTGAAGGTAAAAAAAAAATTGATGCTAAATGGATTTATAAAAAGAAAAATGATGATACTTATAAAGCTAGATTAGTAGTTAGAGGTTTTCAATAGAAAGAATATTTAGAAAATGTTTATTCACCTGTCAGTAAAATGCAAACTTTAAAAATTCTATTAAGTTACAGTTGTGCGAATAATTTATTTGTAGAACAAATGGACGTTGAGACAGCATTTTTAAATGGCAACGTAAAATCCGAAGTTTACATTTATGAACCTAAAGGTTATAAAACTGGCAAGAACAAGGTTTGTAAATTATTAAAAGCTTTTTATGGTTTGCGAGAATGTTCTAGAGCTTGGTACAAATGTTCTCATGCTTTCATTGAAAAGTTAGGATTTGAAAGAAGTGATTATGACTATTGCTTATATGTAAGTAACAAAGGCAAAGATCCAATATAGATCTTAGTTTTTGTTGATGATTTGTTGATTGCTTGCAAGAATCTTGATAAGATCAGAGAGATTAAAGCTAGTTTAATGCAAAGATTTATTATGAAAGATTTGGGTAAAATCAAGAGTTATATCGGTATTGATGTAGACAATAGTGAAAATATGAAATTGATGACTATAAGTCAAATAATATATATTGAATCTTTGGCTGAAAAATATAATCTTGAGAATGCGAAATTATATGAAACTCCTATGGAGAGTAATTTGATATTAAATCAAGCAACAGAAGTTGATGAAAGGATAAAATATCGAAATTTAATTGGCGAACCATTATATATTAGAACAGGCATAAGACCTGATATTACTTATAGTGTTAAGGTAGTTGGGTCCGTACTAGAATAAAAAAGACGATTTGCTTGAGACTTGGCCAAAACGTAGGTAATCATTAGTTATTAACTCAGTTAAATTTCTAGACCATCGGGACATATAGAAAAAAAGATACAAACAAATTAGGTTTAACACGCAATCAAATGAAAAATCACTGAATTTCACGGTTTTTATTAAAATTCATGAAAACGAAGAGAACGATCGTAATAAAAAAAATGCAAGTGATAGAACATAAAATAATACACGTTTTCCTTCGTTAATTATTCTTGATGGACATGTAAGTTATAATAAAAAAATCAGTGAACGCTAAAATCTTAGGTTGGTCGCCATGTTTTACACGAGTACGAGAGAGACAGAGAGTACCGTTACTACTCTCAAATGTATAGCGTTCTCTCTCGCACCGACCCAACAACCTTAGTTATCTGAGTAGATTTCAAAGTTGTTATGATCAAACACATTATAAATATGCTTTAAGAATTTTAAAATATCTGTATAAAACTAAGAATTTAAAATTAACATATAATGATAAGAGTGCTAATAGAGTAAAATTAGATTGTATGGTTGATTCAGATTTTGCAGGTGATAATATAGATAGAAAATCAACAACCGGTTTTGTAATCAGACTTTTTGAAAATTTGATTTATTGGAAAACGCGAAAACAGAATGTAGTGACAAAAAGTTCAACTTCTGCAGAATATACTGCTTTATCGGAAGCAGTAACTGAAATTTTATTTTTTCTCGTGCTGGTACTCGCGCGTACCAGCACGAGTCACGCGATGTATGGCTTATCGAAGCCAAGTATATTATTTTACATTAATAAACGTTAATAATTGTTTTTAACCACACTGAAATCTTTTTTAACGATCCTCGATCCTTTATTTACAACACCTTTCACAATATGTCCTACTAGATTATATAGTTGTTTTTCTTCTCCACCCTCCAAAGTGCTTAATTAACCGTAAAAAAGTACCGAAATATGCTTATTTCTATGTGTTTTAATTTTTCCTATAGTTTTCTAATCACGCCCCCCATTTTTGATATATGTTATCAACTATGTAACAACAGAAATGTAAAAAGTAACTAGGAGTAAACAGGGTTAATTGGCAGTACTTAAAAAAAGGAATTAAAAGGTGAAGTAACATCAGAGGTCAATAGCATATAAAAAATATTATAATAGAAACTAGAGTAGGTGCATGAGTAGGAGGCTAGTGAGCAAAAAAGATTTTTACAATGGTAAGAACTAAGGCATGAACAATGATAGGCATGATTATTGTTACATGGATTGGTTCAAATTTACAAGGTTTCCACAGTGTTAGAAACAAATATAACCCTAAGAGTAGTCAGGAGACATCATAAAAGGGTATCCACAAGAGTATGTTTAAAGGTATAAATAATTATGAACAAGAGAAAGTATTCAAAAATGCAGAATAGTAGGCAGAAAGGTAGGCACAATTGTAGGTAGAGGGTTGCGTATCTATTATGTAAGAACAAAGGGTAGAAATGATGTTAGTTCCAAGGTTTTAAACAGGTCCAGGAAGATGAAAAAGAAAAAAACCGAATTAATGGTAGAAACGAAAGTAGCCACAAGAATAAGAACAACATACGTTCAAAGTTACAAATTGAAGTACAAAAATAATAACAAAGTAAAAGAGGCTGCACATGGCTAGAAACTGGTGTCGCTAGGTAAACTTCGATATCAATCAGGGTAGGTTAATTGGGAGAAACCTAGGTAGAAAAAATGTCGATAAAAAATGTAAACGGATGTAGGAAATATTTGTCAAAAAAGTTAAAGAACTGTGAGGGCAAAAGTGTATGAAGAAGACTATTTTCACGATTGTAATTACAAAAAGATTTAAGAAGAACAATAGAAACGACAGTATTCATAAAGATGAGAACAAAGGTTCAGAGTTAGAAACCAAAGCATGAAAAAAAGAAAAAAAACAGTAAACACCAAAATTGAAGCAATTAGACTCATGTGAAGGAGACTAGGTAAAAAATTGTTATTAACAATTATCACAATCAGTATAGGAACAGTATTAAGCGAAAGTGTGCATATAAGCGTAGGTTCGAAGTTACAAACGCAATGACAAGTGTAGGTACGGGAGTAGGTACAATGTAGCTGGAAGAGTAGTTATCAAGTTTGAAACAATGTTATGAACAAGGTTTGTTATAAGGGTATTTACAGTAATAAGCACAAGAGGATAAAAAAAAATTATGCACAAGGCTAGATACAGTGTTAAAAAATTAAATAACAAAAATAAAGAACTAGAGCTAGCATAGGAGTAGAAACAGATGTAGAAACAAATGCATGTGTAGAAGGTTTAGCGTTGGAAGCTTGAGTAAAAAATAGGTAGTAAGCACAAGATTATTAACATATATATAGGAAGAAGAAAAAGTCAACAGACGTAGTAAACAGAGTTGGAAAAAAAGACTCACGAGACGTGGATAGTAGCAAGATTATGAAGCAGGGAAGGTTAATAAATAAAAAGACGAAAATAAGTCGGAAAAGGAATAGAAACAGATGTTTAACTAAGGATAGAAATGAAAGTATGCTCAACGATAAGAATAAAGTAGTCTTAGAGTTAGAAATAAAAGCATGAAAAAATCAAACTATATAAACAATGGTATGTATCAGAGTAGGCACAGAAGTAGACACAAGGGCATGTGTATAAGTGTAGGTACAAGTGTATATTCAAGCATAAAATCTTGGGGGTTGGCGAGCGGAGCGAGCAGGGGGTACCCCCCTAGTGTATATATCTTCCTATATTATATAGTTATATCCAGGAGGAGCTCTTTTTTTTTTTGGCTCCTCCGGGAGGAGCTCTGAAAATTACGGCTCCTCCGGGAGGAGCCCCTTAAAACATGTTAAATATAAGGTTTTTTGAAGGTTTTGAGGTGCTCCTCCGGGGGGAGCTCTTAATTTTAAAAGCTCCTCCCGGAGGAGCCAATTTTAGTAGCTCCTCCCGGAGGAGCACCTTAAAACGTCAAAAACCCTTATATTTAACATGTTTTAAGGGGCTCCTCCGGGAGGAGCCAAAAAAAAGAGCTCCTCCCGGAGGAGCACCTCAAAACCTTCAAAAAACCTTATATTCAACATATTTTCAGGGGCTCCTCCCGGAGGAGCCGTAATTTTCAGAGCTCCTCCCGGAGGAGCCCCTTAAAACGTCAAAAAACCTTATATTTATTATGTTTGAAGTGGGCTCCTCCCGGAGGAGCCGTAGTTTAAAGAGCTCCTCCCGGAGGAGCACCTCAAAACCTTCAAAAAACCTTATATTTAACATGTTTTAAGGGGCTCCTGCCGGAGGAGCCTTAATTTCCAGAGCTCCTCCCGGAGGAGCACCTCAAAACGTCAATAAACCTTATATTCAACATGTTTTAAGGGGCTCCTCCCGGAGGAGTTGATTTTAAATTATAGAAGCTTCTCCTGTACGAGCACCTTAACTGTCAAAAAATTCATATTTAACCTCTTTGAAGGGCGCTTTTCCTAGAGGAGTCGTAATTTTAAAAGCCCTTTTTAAAGGAGTACTTCAAAACGGTTAAGAAATATTATATTTAACATGTTTTAAGTACTTGAAGTATTTCAACTTACTATTTAATTTTTATAACTATTTTTTTAGACTCACCATAATAAAATTTTCTTTTTTCAATTTAAATCATATTCAACAATTTTACCTAAACATGTTTGAACTTTTATTCAATACACAAACTCCACTCAAAAAACATGTTAATATTAACTGTCAAAAAACTCCATATTTTATAACTATTTTTATGGGGGTTGGCGAGCGAAGCGAGCAGGGGGGTACCCCCTAGTATATATATATATATATATTTCATGTTTTCGTTTTATGCTTGTACTTTCACGTATTGTCTAGTAACGCCTCTTTTAACATACTTGTAATTACATTTGTGCTATGTTTACATACTCAGTATTGAAATGTCTTTCGACTACGAAACTCACTTGACGAGGCTATACCAGCTGTATTATTTATCTCACTCGGTAATTTATTAGATACTTTTATCTATAACGTTTTTAGTTCGTATAAATGTTAAAATATTTATATTATTATAAACAAATTTTCACAGTTTTTACCTGATGAGGATTGGCAAAGCCTGTCGAAACGTCATATTTAAACAATAAAAAAATATAAAAATAATAAAAAAAAATATAAAATTTATAAAAATTTTTTTTTGTTTTTTAAAATTATTTGTGCTCACTCGCATCTAGTTACCACTTAATCAAAAGAAAAAATACTATACACTCTTTTTTTTTTTTTTTTCTTTTTTTTTTACAAAAAGTCGATTGTCATAGTCGGATTTTAATTTTAGTTTTTTTAAATCTTTCTCATCACTTTGAAAAGATTTATTTTCATGAGCATTCTTTTCTTTTGAACTTTCCTCTGAGTAATTTTTACACCCTGAGTCTTTTTCATCCTTAAGGCGCCCGTAGCCTTGCGAGTTCTGCTTTTGACCAACGACGAGTGAGTAATGACAAAATCGATGAAAACTCTTGCTTTTATAAGCAAAAATATTTTGAGAATTTTTTTTTTTTTTTTTTAAACTATTTATTTATGTACGTTCGCAATTGATATTCATCGGAGGTAATTGATAAGTAACCGTAGTACTCTAACTTCTCAAATTTATAATTTTTTCAAATTTCATCTTTTGTTCTGTTTATAATCATCCTGTTTATATTTTTAACTATCATATTTTAGAATAAATGATTCTTTTTCTAATGGGTCTTGGATGTCATAGTTATTGTAACGGTTTTGGCTCTGATCCACGTTGCTCTTGCAAAGGTTGAATTGAGACTGAATCTTTTCCCACTCCATATCTTACCATTCTAAATTTTCTACAATAACTTTTCTCATAATTCTGACATTTTGTAGTGCACACTTGGTTTTTTGTAAATTTTATGATTTAAACAAATAGTTGCAACTTTGGTTGGTTTTGAGAGTAATCGATGGATGTTATTTCGCAAACAGGTAAGTTAAAACGTTCTAACCAATTCTTTTTCATCTCTCCTTTTACTTTAATTTTTTTGGCGTCTGATAAATGTTCTTTGAGCACGTTGACCTCCATTGTGTTGGGTATTTTGCAAGGAATCCACGATAACCCATGCTTATTGATTTCGAATGCTTAGTTTATTTTTTTATACTTATTCGATAATCTCTGCTAAGGGAATGGTTCTTGGAACATGAATACCTTTGCATCAGAATCATCATGTAATGATATTATTGCAAGTTTTTTGCCAACGAAGTCATTTTCTGGTTGCAAAAATCCTTGCATATCCACAGCGTATTCCATTATGTATTTAGTTGAGTGTACATACAAGTTGAATCGTGTGTAAACTTGCCTCAACCACTCGTTGCAAATGTTTTGTTAGGACTTAATATTTGTACACTATAATGTTTTGGACATCGGGTGTCGTAAAAAACCAGGATTTCTCAAATGTTTATTGAATATACCAAATCTGATGTTGATAACTTTATATTTGTTGATTATATCGAGGAGCTCTGATGCTGTTGTATCCATGAAAACTTTTTTATCATAACATAAATCATTACCATAAATATGATGAGAATTTGAATATTTCACATCAAAGCAATTTTTCCAACTGATTATAAGGCGACTAAAGTATGTATATAAACATTCACGTCTTAGGAAACGTCTATATATTGCAACATAAAATTTTAAACTATTTCTATCTTTAAATAAACTAACAATCTCAAGGACTTCTCTGATTTCTCGTTGAACTGCGGGTGCTTGAGTTTGTAGCTTCAATTGCGCTAACGTTTGAAATATTTTATGCCATGTTAAACCTTCCAGAGATTTTTTGTATTCTGAAAAATATTCACAACTAGAAACATTGCAACTGGTTTCTCTAGAGCATTGGCTCTTGGAAGATACTTGACTTTTCGGCATCATGGAGTATACTAAGCGATTTTTCTGACATCTCCGCTGAGAGGATTGTTCTCGACTATTCGATCGTGTATAATCAAGCAGTAAGCAGTTGTAATTCCTGGAAAATTATCATTAGATTCAAATTCTAAATGAACGTCGACTGAATCATTTTTCAGAGACTCGTTCTATTTAGAGAAGTCTAGAAAAATCAGTGGAATTTTTTTGATGAAATTTTCTTCAGTCAACAGTGGTTCTGATTTTTTACCATAGTAGGAATTCTGAAAATTGATGTACATGTCATACAAAATTGAGTACTGGTTTTGACCTATATCAAGATTCAAGTTACTGTATAGATAATACTGAGAATTAAGAAAAAGTTTGGCATTTCTGATAATGCACTGATCAAATTGAATTAAATTCTTATCTTATCTTTTCGACTTTTACGATCGGTTTGAAAAGCTAGAATTATGAATCGTGGTTTTTCCAATTGATTAGATGTTTTAACAGTCACATATTATGATGTGCTAGGAAGCATTAGATACTTGAAGAGTTCCCAACAACGAAAACACATAACCACTGGTCTACCCTTTTGTAGGTGATTGAGCATTCGAATTTTGTTTTCATCAGAGAAAAAAATGTATGGCATGAGCCATTCGATTTTAGATAGCACAATTTTCCCATTTATCTTCTGTGCCCTCTTTATAAAATGATGATTTTATTGCATTGACATCTGTACTGGATCTTCGAAGAATCAATTGTGTTAACAAAAAGTCAAAGTATCCATTCTCAGTGTTCGTGGTTTTTTCAACAACATCTAACCATTCAGCCTTTTCCAAGTTTTGTTTAGGACTGCCCACCTTTTATGAGAGATGTAAGTCCAAAATTTGAACATTGGTCAATCTCGTATCTAATTTCATCAAACAAATGGCAAATTCCATTGTTGACAAAATTAATATGCAATAATGCACCATAGTTATTGTTAATTAATTTTCCACTGATATGTAGTTAATTTTTAGATAATAATAAAGACAAGTCTTGATGTTGAATTGATATGCGGATTTAATTGCTATTGTTGAAATTATTACCTGCATAAGGTTGATGAGCGTGTATTTCGTAATGTGAAACACTATCATCAAACACTACAGGTGTCTGAATGCTTAGAATTTCGTCTAATTTCTTGTAGCGGCCGAAAAATATGCACGTTATTTTCCACCAAGGTTTAGTCGGAAGCCGAGACTTCTTAGAAATTTTATGTTTTGCCGTGTTAATGTTTTGAGAGCTCGACTACGATTGAGGGTTGAGGGCCATGATGCTCTGCTTTTATATCCTTGACCGTGATAAACAATGCCTATTATGAAACTGATTTTATATGTGATCTCACTATAGTAGTTTCTCCTCAAAAATTAACCAAGTCTCCGTCCTGATCAACATCACGTATTTGAATGAGATCAATGTACTTGGTTAAAATTGGTAAGTAAATTACTTGGGATGGAGATTCGATAATTTTATACCCCGGAGGTACTGCAGGAAAAAATCGATGTATTGTGTGACTGCTTTGATTGTTTATGTATGCATGATTAGTGATAATATTACACTAGATTCTCAAAGAGTTTACTTTTAGAATTTTAACAGGATGATTTTCGATATTAGCTTCAAGTTTTTGATTTTTAAAACCAAGTAATCCTTTGCAACAGTCCGGTTCTATGAGGATATTAAGATGCTAGGGGCGCTGCTGCGAGAGACTCCCTCGGCCGTGCTACTCAACGAGTAAGACAGAGAAAGAGATTATGTTCATTTGTCCTTATCTAACCTGTAGAGTAGCACGGCCGAAGAGGGAGTTTCTTGCAACAGCGCCCTCCATGGCGTTCATTTTTTAACATCCTAATAAGTTAATAGAAAGAAAGAAAGACGAATCAACCGTACGCAACGGAGGAAAATTATTCTCCCGTCGAGTGGTGCGAGGGACAGCAGTGGTGGGATTTACGCGACGCACCGACGTGGGAAAAACGGGGCGGCCAAAGCTAGAATCGAGTGGTGCGACTCGTGAGCTGGCACTTTACTTTTTGCTCCAAAATAGTACGTTTCTCTTCATGTCACACATAAGCTGTCATGTCTGAGAAGTGCGGAGTTTTGCGTAAGTCGTCTACCATTTTGAGTAGATAATTGACGCCCAGGAGGCTCATTATCGAGAACCTTGTTTTATGCTCAAAGAACTATAATTTATCTTTAGAAAGAAAGGTATTGTCATCAATACTTGGGTTTTTATCTTAACCGATGAGAAAGGTCATATATATATAAGATATATATATATATATATCTTACTATATTATATAGTTGTTTTTCCTCTCTCACGCCCCCCCCCCCCCACGCCCCTCGCCCGCCCCCCACAGGCCTCTCAAAAAAGTGCTTAACTAACCGTAAAAGTGTACCGAAATATGCTTATTTCTATGAGTTTTGAATTGTCCTATAATTTTCCAATCACGCCCCCCGCCCGCCCTTCCCACGCCCCCCCCGCCCTTTTTTTTTCCCCGCCCCCCATTTTTAATGTTTTGTTACAAGTTTTGTATATTTTCTTAATTTATTAATTCTTTTTTAATGGTATGATTAAACTATATAAAATTTTAAAATTTGAATTCATTAATTTTAAAAAATTTCATTATAAGATTAATTAGAAAAATCCAAGTTTTAAATTTAAAAAAAATGAAAAAAAGATTTTATTTTCAGAAAAATTAAATTTATAATGGAGTAATTTTTTCTTTTTAATAAATTGTAAAATTTTATTTAAAAAATTCTTGTTAAACTTTAAATCCTTATTTATTTATTTTTTTTTTTATTTTGTAATTATCATCCAAATATATTCATGTATGTATTCATGTATGTACTCGTGCGCGTACGCGGAGGAGTCTCCGCGTAGGCGCAAACTTACCCTTTCAAACAAAAATTTGCGCGTACGCGCAACTTAGGTGTTCCGCGTACGCGCAAACTAAATTATCCCGCGTGCGCGCAAACCTAGGTACTCCGCGTGTGCGCAAAAACTTTAGATCTCCACGTGCGCGCAAAAACTTTGAATACGTTGCGATAAATGCATCAATTATTGTCCTTCTAAACATTAAAATTGTGATTAAAAAAACTTCCTAACTCTATAAAATTTATTTTTCACACACGGTGCAGAAAGTTCAAACTTTCTGATTTTTCCCAAACAGGAAGTTTGAACTCCTTGCTTTGAGTTGAAAAAAACATTACACTCGACGCTGGAAAAGTATGAGCTAACCCTTAGCAAACCCTTGACACTCTCGCCTTTGGCTCAAGTTTTGAACACAAATAGAAAGAAAGAGACAGTTAATTAATTTTTCATTTTCTAAACTTATATTTTTTTGTAAACACGTAAAGTTTGTTATAGAATTCTAAGCCTATATTTTTCTATGGAATTATGTATAACTTAGGAAAAGTTTAATAAAAGATTTGATTAAGTGAATTGCTAATGAATGAGTGAATATTTAATTAAACCTTTTTATCTCTATCCACCTGCATGTCGCATGTTGTAGTTCCCTAGAAGCATGGTTTATGATGAAAGCTGAGAATTGTTTCAATTTATTTAATCGTCCATGGGAAAACTACGACAGTAAGCTGATAAATCGTCGGAGCTGGATCGAACTCACAGCTTGAAATTACTTTTGCAGGCAGTCAAAAAAAGTTTAATATAATCCTTGATTATATTAAAAAGTTTAAATTCTTCGTCGTTGTTTTTCTTTCTTTCAAAAAAGTGTCTCGGATTCATTAAAAATTGGGTATATAGGGATTTTTGAGGTCACTGATCAAGATTTAACATCTACTTTTGAATTCTACGATTATTCCTACTCATATTTGGGTTTTTTCATCATTTTGAATTCGTCTTCGCTTAAATTCTGATCTTTTACTAAAAAAAAGTTGCTTCTATTCATCGCATCCGTTTGAAATTTGCTACCCAAGGGTTTTCAAGGATGCTGTTTACAATCTGATTTTGGTTTTTAGATTTGACCTATGCAAGGTCTACTTTATTAAGGTGAAATTCATTTTTTTTGCAATAGTTCTGTTAAACTTTGTGTACAAGGATCTAGAGGATGTATAATACGAATCTGACTCTAATTTTTTAATTTAGCCTCTGCAAGGTCTACTTATTAAGGACGAAGCCTCATCGCGGCAGTAGTGGGGGAAGCCGCCCATAGGTTAGGCACGGGAACAGCTGACATTCGCCTCGAGTCTACCCGGTCGATTAACAAAACTATTTTATTTTCAACTCGTTGGTACTCGAGACTAAATTAATAAAACTTTCTGAAATTTTTACATAGTATTACTGAAGACTTTTAGTTTTTAACAGTCTGAATCAAAAGTCTAGAAAACTTTTTAAAAATAAGGAAAAATCAGCAAACTTTTTACTGATTTTTTAATAACAAAACAATGCCGAAATTGTTTAAAAATCCATAAGAAGTTTTCCAAAAACATAGCGATTTGTTCTTTAAGGCTCTTGTAATGACATATCCAAATTTCAAGATGATTGCCAACCTGGTTCGAAAACTACAGCAAAATGAAAACAGCATGGTTTTCCCATAAGAGCCTATGTTAAATCACCCGATTTGGAGCGATTTTAGCCCAACTTTGAATTAAAATTTCTCAATAACTGTATTGTAAATCCTCTTGAAATTTTGACAAGTTATTCCTTAAGCCTAAACTTAAAGATTGCAATAATTTTCTAACGATTCTTATAGATTTTATTTCACGAGGCAACGTCCTTAAGGTAAAATTTATATTTTGCAAAAGTTTTGTTAAACTTCATATGTATTGGGGTGTAACGAACCTATTGATTAGGTAGATACTGTCCCTTCACCAGATAGGGAAGGTGTCTCAGCTGGAGTTCAACAATAAGATTCTATTCACCAAGCTAGTGCCCCACTTGATAATAACAAACGGAAATTCTCCACCCTTACAGTATCTACTGACAACACCAAGCAGGGTGATGACGCTGGAAAAAAGCTGATGTTAACGCTGTTATCAAAAATATTAAGAAAAAAAAAGGTTCAATCGGTAGCTTATGTTATGGTTAAGGAGAAAGTAGTCGATTTAAAAATAAACATACCTACACGGAAAAATAGAAATAGGAGTCTCTCTAATTTAAAATAGAAGATGCTGTAAGCCGTATCCGATGGTAGAATCTCCCACCAAAAATAGGAGTTTCTCCTATTTTTTTTTGAGAATTATCTCTTAAAATTCATCCCTTCTGATTAGGTTAGAATTTTCAAAGATGGTTCTCGTGAAGGTGTAGGAACTGGAAAATAATCTTCCAGACCCGGGTTAGCATATCGCTAATGACATATACACGGTGATTCACCGGGAATGACGAGGAGAAAAAATGTAGATTCCTAAAATTTTTCCGATTCCAAAAATAATAGTATTAATAATTTTTTATTAATAGGTTCAAAAGTTATTAAGGATTTAAAAAGTCCCTTCAGATTCAAAAATTTTATTCCGAAAGGGTAGTGGATATAGTAACTTGAATTGTTTTATTTGATATACTTTTTGCAAAAACAAAAGCCCGTGGATAACCTTACACGACACGCGAAAGCACGTGGGTTTGTTTTCATTCAAAACAACGAAGGTTATATGATGTAGCAGGAACTTTTCACGCATGATCAGCGCGAGGTTCAGAGCGTTTCTTTCGAAGCATTGAGTTCAGGCCCGCTGGGGTTACGTTTGAAAAACGTGAAAGCGCAAGAAGTAAAAGAACGATAAAAATTTTTAAATATCGTTCAATGTATGTTTTCAATTTTACTTACGAAAAATTAATTATTATTTTAAAAAAATATAGAATAAAATAAAGAAGCATCATCAAGTACTTAGCCAAGTCAAAAGAATTAAAATTTCATTTTTTTTAAGAAGACGTTGACTTTTAACTAATAAGTCTTTTAAAATATTTTAAATGAAAAAAAAAAATTATTTCAGGCCAGACCAAGCCTTTTCTCAATATTTTTTATTTCTAGCGTAAACTTTTTAAGCATGAGGTAAGTAGTTTTTAATCAGAAAAATTAATGTAAATACATAGCTTGTGTTCGAAAATTGTTATTGCTTTGTGAAAGTTGAAATATTACTGAGACAAGTATAGGATTGCATTGCTTTCAATCAGAAATAATGATTAAGTAACTCTGAATCTTTTGAAACAAATACTTATAAGATCAATTTTCATTATAAATAAAAAAAAAATAGTAATAATAATAATTTTTCACAACAATCATAAGATAAGTTAATGAATAATCATGTATGAGCAAACTAATATTTTCAAAGAAATTTGGTTCCAAATAATTTCAACAGTTAATTTGATAAAATTTATTCAAATACTTTTGCTGAACATTCAGCAAGAAAATTAACTTTTTGAAGACATTTCTGTACGAAATTAAGAAGAGTTATCTGAAATTTTAGTTTTTTTAATTCTTTAGAAGTAAATGCCAGGAGTATATGTACACATGATATTTATTTTGATTTCGTTAATTTTTCAAACAATTACAGATGAAGAAACACTTAAATATTTATAATAATAGCTAAAAAGAACAGTAGTTTAATAAAATTAAATGGTTTAAAATAATTGAATAATATCAAATTTTTACGAGTAAAAAGTATTCATGCAAATTTTATTTAAAAAAATTTTTTTAAAGTATCTTTGAGCTCTAGATACTTTTTATAAAGTTAAATTTTGATTAAAACATATTTGATCAATCTGAAACTGTCAACCTGTCTCAAGATAGGTTTTCCTGGCTCAAAAACGATACAACTTTTTTTTAAGAATTCTTGCTTGATAGAAAGTTATTTTAATCAAAAAAATCTTCTGTCATTTAATAAGCATCTCTCAGAGTCAAAATTGAACTGCTCGTCTTGACCAGAAATGAGTGATCAGATACAGAAAAAAATCTAGCTTGATTTTTTCGTAATTTTGAATCCGAATGGAGCCCTCCGAGTCAAAAAAATCATTCTCTAATAAAATAGCAAATATTCAAGTCAATCTCAAACAGTCAACCTGTCTCAGGATAGGTATTCCGGGCTCAAAAAGCATCGAGCTTTTTTTTTAAGAATTCTTGCTTGACCGAAAGTCATTTTAATCAAAAAAATCTTTTGTCATTTGATCAGCATCTCTCAGAGCCAAAATTGAACTGGTCGGCCAGACCTGAAATAAGTGATCCGATACCAAAAAAAAATCTGGCTTGATTTTTTCGTAATTTTGAATCCGAATGGAGCCCTCCGAGTCAAAAAAATCATTCTCTAATAAAATAGCAAATATTTCAGTCAAATTCAAACAGTCAACCTGTCTCAGGTTTGGTATTCTAGGCTCAAAAAGGATCTAGCTTTTTTAACAAGAATTCTTGCTTGATTAAAAGGCATTTGGATCAAAAAAATCTTTTGTCATTTAATAAGCATCTCTTGGAGTCAATATTTAACTGCTCGGCCCGACCTAAAATAGGTGATCCGTTACCAAAGAAAATCTAGCTTGAGTTTTTCGTAATTTTGAATCAGAATGGAGCCCTCAGAGTCGAAAAAATCATTTTCTAATAAAATAGCAAATATTCAAGTCAATCTCAAACAGTCAACCTGTCTCAGGTGAGGTATCAAGGTGAAGGCTCAAAAAGGGTCTAGCTTTTTTTTTAAGAATTCTTGCTTGACCGAAAGTCATTTTAATCAAAAAAATCTTTTGTCATTTGATGAGCATCTCTCAGAGCCAAAAATTGAACTGGTCGGCCCGACCTGAAATAAGTGAGGCGATACCGAAAAAAATCTAGCTTCATTTTTTTATAATTTTAAACTTAAATGGATGCCTCCGAGTCAATAAAATCATTTGCCAACTGAATACCAAATATTTTAGTCAAATTCAAACAGTCAACCAGTCGCAGGTTGGGTTTTCCGGGCTCAAATAGGATCTAAATTTTTTTTCAAGAATTCTTGCTTGATTAAAAGGCATTTGAATCAAAAAAATCTTTTGTCATTCAATAAGCATCTCTTGGAGTCAATATTTAACTCCTCGGCCCGACCTGAAATGAGTGATAAAATACCGAAAAATATCGAGCTCGATTTTTTCGTGATTTCGTATCCGAATGGAGATTTCCGAGTCAAAAAAATCATTTTCCAATAAAATAGAAAATATTTGGGTCGATCTACAACAGTCAACCTGTCTCAGGTTAGGTTTTCAGGGCTCAAATAGGATCTTACTTTTTTTCAAGAATTCTCACTTTATTATACGGCGTTTTAATCAAAAAATCTTTTGTCATTTGATTAGCATCTCTCAGAGTCAAAATTCAGTTTTTCTGACCTCAAATATCAAACTTATATTAGCACGTGCTGTAACCATTGTGAACTGTGGTTAGAATGGCTCTGGCTTCATGCCTAATCTAAAAGTAAATACAATTCCACCTGGAAATTTTTTAATATTTCATGGAAATTCATAAAAAACACGTCAGAGAGGTCCATAGAGAGGCGTCAGGTTTTCCGACCTCAAAGATAAAACTTAAATCGGCACGTGCTGTTACCATTGTAAACTGTGGTTAGAATAGCTCTGGCTTCATGCCTAATCCAAAAGTAAATACAATTCCACCTGGAAATTTTTTAAAATTTCATGGAAATTCATAAAAAACCCGTCAGCGAGGTCCTTAGCAAGGCGTCAGTTTTTCCGACCTCAAAGATCAAACTTATATTGGCACGTGCTGTTACCATTGTGAACTGTGATTAGAATTGCTCTGGCTTTATGCCTAATCCAAAAAAAAATGTAATTCCACCTGGAAATTTTTTAAAAAATCATGAAAATTCATAAAAAATACGTCAGCCAGGTCCCTAGCAAGGCGTCAGATTTTCCGACTTAAAGATGCAACTTATATTGGCACGTGCTGTTAAGGTTGTGAACTGTGGTTAGAATGGCTCTGGCTTCATGCCTAATCCAAAAGTAAATACAATTCCACCTGGAAATTTTTTAAAATTTCACGGAAATTCATAAAAAACACGTGAGAGAGGTCCCTAGCAAGGCGTCAGTTTTTCCGACCTTAAAGATCAAACTGATATCGGCACGTGCTGATACCATCGTTAGCTGTAGTAAGAATAGCTATAGCTTCGGCCCTAACGTTAAATCAAATTTATTCAACCTAGAGCTTTTTTTAAATTCTATGAAAATTCATAAATAACATATAAGAAGGGTCCCTGGCAAGGCGTCAGTTTTTCTGAACTCAATAATGAAACTGATATCGGGACGTGCTGATAACATTGTTAACTGTAGTTAGAATATTTATGGCTTAGTTCCTAACAATATAGAAAACCCTATTAAACCAAGAGCTTTTTTAAAATTCTAAGAAAATTCGTAAATTACATATTAGAAGGGTCCCTGGCAAGGCGTCAGTGTTTCCGACCTCAAAGATAAACTGATATCGGCACGTGCTGTTACCATTGTGAACTGTGATTAGAATTGCTCTGGCTATATGCCTAATCCAAAAGTAAAAGTAATTCCACCTGGAAATTTTTTAAAATATCATGAAAATTCATAAAAAATACGTCAGCCAGGTCCCTATCAAGGCGTCAGTTTTTCCGACCTTAAAGATGTAACTTATATTGGCATGTGCTGTTAATGTTGTGAACTGTGGTTAGAATGGCTCTGGCTTCATGCCTAATCCAAAAGTAAATACAATTCCACCTGGAAATCTTTTCAGATTTCATGAAAATTCATAAAAAAATACGTCAGCGAGGTCCCTAGCAAGGCGTCAGTTTTTCCGACCCTAAAGATAAACTGATATCGGCACGTGCTGTTACCATTGTGAACTGTAGTTAGAATGGCTCTGCCTTGATAACTTATCCAAAAGTTAATGTAATTCCACCTGGAAATTTTTTAAAATATCATGAAAATTCATAAAAAATACGTCAGCCAGGTCTCTAGCAAGGTGTCAGTTTTTCTGACCTCCTTAAAGATCAAACTTATATTGGCACGTGCTGTAACCATTGTGAACTGTGGTTAGGATGGCTCTTGCTTCATGTCTAATCCAAAAGTAAATACAATTCCACCTGGAAATTTTTTAATATTTCGTGGAAATTCATAAAAAACACGTCAGAGAGGTCCATAGCAAGGCGTCAGGTTTTCCGACCTCAAGGATAAAACTTGAATCGGCACGTGCTGTTACCATTGTGAACTGTGGTTAGAATGGCTCTGGCTTCATGCCTAATCCAAAAGTAAATACAACTCCACCTGGAAATCTTTTGAGATTTCATGGAAATTCATAAAAAACACGTCAGAGAGGTCTCTAGCAAGGTGTCAGTTTTTCCGACCTCAAAGATAAACTGATATCAGCACGTGCTGTTACCATCGTGAACTGTAGTTAGAATGGCTCTGCCTTGATGCCTTATCCAAAAGTAAATACAACTCCACCTGGAAATCTTTTAAAGGTTTATGAAAATTCATAAAAAACACGTCAGAGAGGTCCATAGCAAGGCGTCAGGTTTTCCGACCTCAAGGATAAAACTTAAATCGGCACGTGCTGTTACCATTGTGAACTGTGGTTAGAATGGCTCTAGCTTCATGCCTAATCCAAAAGTAAATACAATTCCACCTGAAAATTTTTTAAAATTTCATGGAAATTCATAAAAAACACGTCAGAGAGGTCTCTAGCAAGGCGTCAGTTTTTCCGACCTTAAAGATCAAATTGATATCGGCACGTGCTGATACCATCGTGAACTGTAGTTAGAATGGCTCTGGCTTCATGCCTAATCCAAAAGTAAATACAATTCCACCTGGAATATTTTTAATATTTTGTGGAAATTCATAAAAAACACGTCAGCGAGGTCCTTAGGTAGGCGTCAGTTTTTCCGACCTCAAAGATCAAACTTATATCGTTACGTGCTGTTACCACTTCGAACTGTGATTAGAATTACTCTGGCTTTATGCCTAATCCAAAAGTAAATGTAATTACACCTGGAAATTTTTTAAAATATCATGGAAATTCATAAAAAACATGTCAGAGAGGTCCATAGCAAGGCGTCAGGTTTTCCGACCTCAAGGATAAAACTTAAATCGGCACGTGCTGTTACCATTGTGAACTGTGGTTAGAATGGCTCTGGCTTCATGCCTAATCCAAAAGTCAATACAATTCCACCTGGAAATTTTTTAAAATTTCATAGAAATTCATAAACAACACGTCAGAGAGGTCTCTAGCAAGGCGTCAGTTCTTCCGACCTTAAAGATCAAACTGATATCGGCACGTGCTGTTACCATTGTGAACTGTGGTTAGAATGGCTCTGGCTTCATGCCTAATCCAAAAGTAAATACAACTCCACCTGGAAATCTTTTGAGATTTCATGGAAATTCATAAAAAACACGTCAGAGAGGTCTCTAGCAAGGTGTCAGTTTTTCCGACCTCAAAGATAAACTGATATCAGCACGTGCTGTTACCATCGTGAACTGTAGTTAGAATGGCTCTGCCTTGATGCCTTATCCAAAAGTAAATACAACTCCACCTGGAAATCTTTTAAAGGTTTATGAAAATTCATAAAAAACACGTCAGAGAGGTCCATAGCAAGGCGTCAGGTTTTCCGACCTCAAGGATAAAACTTAAATCGGCACGTGCTGTTACCATTGTGAACTGTGGTTAGAATGGCTCTAGCTTCATGCCTAATCCAAAAGTAAATACAATTCCACCTGAAAATTTTTTAAAATTTCATGGAAATTCATAAAAAACACGTCAGAGAGGTCTCTAGCAAGGCGTCAGTTTTTCCGACCTTAAAGATCAAATTGATATCGGCACGTGCTGATACCATCGTGAACTGTAGTTAGAATGGCTCTGGCTTCATGCCTAATCCAAAAGTAAATACAACTCCACCTGGAAATCTTTTGAGATTTCATGAAAATTCATAAAAAACACGTCAGAGAGGTCTCTAGCAAGGTGTCAGTTTTTCCGACCTTAAAGATCAAACTTATGTTGGCACGTGCTGTAACCATTGTGAACTGTGGTTAGAATGTCTCTTGCTTCATGCCTTATCCAAAAGTAAATACAATTCCACCTAGAAATTTTTTAATATTTCGTGGAGATTCATAAAAAACACGTCAGAGAGGTCCATAGCAAGGCGTCAGGTTTTCCGACCTCAAGGATAAAACTTAAATCGGCACGTGCTGTTACCATTGTGAACTGTGGTTAGAATGGCTCTGGCTTCATGCCTAATCCAAAAGTCAATACAATTCCACCTGGAAATTTTTTAAAATTTCATAGAAATTCATAAACAACACGTCAGAGAGGTCTCTAGCAAGGCGTCAGTTCTTCCGACCTTAAAGATCAAACTGATATCGGCACGTGCTGTTACCATCGTGAACTGTAGTTAGAATGGCTCTGCCTTGATGCCTTATCCAAAAGTAAATACAGCTCCACCTGGAAATCTTTTAAGATTTCATGAATATTCATAAAAAGAACGTCAGCGAGGTCCCTAGCAAGGCGACAGTTTTTCCGACCTTAAAGATGCAACTTATATTGGCACGTGCTGTTAATGTTGTGAACTGTGGTTAGAATGTCTCTAGCTTCATGCCTAATCCAAAAGTAAATACAACTCCACCTGGAAATCTTTTAAGATTTCATGAAAATTCATAAAAAGAACGTCAGAGAGGTCCCTAGCAAGGCGTCAGTTTTTCCGATCTTAAAGATCAAACTGATATCGGCACGTGCTGATTCCATCGTGAACTGTAGTTAGAATGGCTCTGGCTTCATGCCTAATCCAAAAGTAAATACAACTCCACCTGGAAATCTTTTAAGATTTCATGAAAATTCATAAAAAACACGTCAGAGAGGTCCCGAGCAAGTTGTCAGTTTTTCCGACCTTAAAGATCAAACTGATATCGGCACGTGCTGATACCATCGTGAACTATAGTTAAAATGGCTCTAGCTTCATGCCTAATCCAAAAGTAAATACAACTCCACCTGGAAATCTTTTGAGATTTCATGAAAATTCATAAAAAACATGTCAGAGAGGTCTCTAGCAAGGTGTCAGGTTTTCCGACCTTAAAGATCAAACTTATATTGGCACGTGCTGTATCCATTGTGAACTGTGGTTAGAATGGCTCTTGCTTCATGCCTAATCCAAAAGTAAATACAATTCCACCTGGAATATTTTTAATATTTTGTGGAAATTCATAAAAAACACGTCAGCGAGGTCCTTAGGTAGGCGTCAGTTTTTCCGACCTCAAAGATCAAACTTATATCGTTACGTGCTGTTACCACTTCGAACTGTGATTAGAATTACTCTGGCTTTATGCCTAATCCAAAAGTAAATGTAATTACACCTGGAAATTTTTTAAAATATCATGGAAATTCATAGAAAACACGTCACAGAGGTCCCTAGCAAGGCGTCAGGTTTTCCGACCTCAAGGATAAAACTTAAATCGGCACGTGCTGTTACCATTGTGAACTGTGGTTAGAATGGCTCTGGGTTCATGCATAATCCAAAAGTAAATACAATTCCTCCTGGAAAATTTTTAAATTTCATGGAAATTCATAAAAAACACGTCAGAGAGGTCCCTAGCAAGGCGTCAGTTTTTCCGACCTCAAAGACAAACTGATATCGGCACGTGCTGTTACCATCGTGAACTGTAGTTAGAATGGCTCTGCCTTGATGCCTTATACAAAAGTAAATACAACTCCACCTGGAAATCTTTTAAAGGTTCATGAAAATTCATTAAAAGAACGTCAGCGAGGTCCCTAGCAAGGTCTCGGTTTTTCCGACCTCAAAGATAACTTAAATTGGCACGTGCTGTTACCATTGTGAACTGTAGTTAGAATGGCTCTGGCTTCATGCTTTATCCAAAAGTAAATATAATTCCACCAGGAAATTTTTTAAAATTTCATGGAAATTCATAAAAAACACGTCAGAGAGGTCTCTAGCAAGGCGTTAGTTTTTCCGACCTTAAAGATCAAACTGATATCGGCACGTGCTGATATCATCGTGAACTATAGTTAAAATGGCTCTAGCTTCATGCCTAATCCAAAAGTAAGTACAACTCCACCTGGAAATCTTTTGAGATTTCATGAAAATTTATAAAAAACACGTCAGAGAGGTCTCTAGCAAGGTGTCAGTTTTTCCGACCTTAAAGATCGAACTTATATTGGCACGTGCTGTAACCATTGTGAACTTTGGTTAGAATGGCTCTTGCTTCATGCCTAATCCAAAAGTAAATACAATTCCACTAGGAAATTTTTTAAAATGGTATTAGCACGTGCCGATATTAGTTTGATCTTTAAGGTCGGAAAAACTGACGCCTTGCTAGGGACCTCCCTAACGTGTTTTTTATGAATTTTCATGAAATTTTAAAAAATTTCCTGGAGGAATTGTATTTACTTTCGGATTAGGCATGAAGCCAGAGCCATTCTAACCACAGTTCAGAATGGTAACAGCACGTGCCAATATAAGTTTGATCTTTGAGGTCGGAAAAACTGACGCCTTGCTAGGGACCTCTCTGACGTGTTTTATATGAATTTTCATGAAATCTCAAAAGATTTCCAGGTGGAGTTGTATTTACTTTTGGATTAAGCATGAAGCTAGAGCCATTTTAACCATAGTTCACGATGGTATCAGCACGTGCCGATATCAGTTTGATCTTTAAGGTCGGAAAAACTGACACCTTGCTAAGGACCTCGCTGACGTTCTTTTTATGAATTTTCATGAAATCTTAAAAGATTTCCAGGTGGAGTTGTATTTACTTTGGGATTAGGCATGAAGCCAGAGCCATTCTAACTACAGTTCACGATGGTATCAGCACGTGTCGATATCAGTTTGATCTTTAAGGTCGGAAAAACTGACGCCTTGCTAGGGACCTCTCTGACGTGTTTTTTATGAATTTTCATGAAATCTCAAAAGATTTTCAGGTGGAATTGTATTTACTTTTGGATTAGGCATGAAGCCAGAGCCATTCTAACTACAGTTCACGATGGTATCAGCACGTACCGATATCAGTTTGATCTTTAAGGTCGGAAAAACTGACGCCTTGCTAGGGACCTTTCTGACGTGTTTTTTATGAATTTTCATGAAATCTCAAAAGATTTCCAGGTGGAGTTGTATTTACTTTTGGATTAGGCATGAAGCAAGAACCATTCTAACTACGGTTCACAATGGTTACAGCACGTGCCAACATAAGTTTGATCTTTAAGGTCGGAAGAACTGACACCTTGCTAGAGACCTCTCTGACGTGTTTTTCATGAATTTTCATGAAATCTCAAAAGATTTCCAGGTGGAGTTGTATTTACTTTTTGATTAGGCATGAAGCTAGAGCCATTTTAACTACAGTTCACAATGGTAACAGCATGTGCCAATTTAAGTTTGATCTTTGAGGTCGGAAAAACTGACACCTTGCTAAGGACCTCGCTGACGTTTTTTTTATGAATTTTCATGAATACTTCAAAGATTTCCAGGTGGAGTTGTATTTACTTTTGGATTAGGCATGAAGCCAGAGCCATTCTAACTACAGTTCACGATGGTATCAGCACGTGCCGATATCAGTTCGATCTTCAAGGTCGGAAAAACAGACACCTTGCTAGGGACCTCTCTGACGTGTTTTATATGAATTTTCATGAAATCTCAAAAGATTTCCAGGTGGAGTTGTATTTACTTTTGGAATAAGCATGAAGCTAGAGCCATTTTAACCATAGTTCACGATGGTATCAGCACGTGCCGATATCAGTTTGATCTTTAAGGTCGGAAAAACTGACACCTTGCTAAAGACCTCTTTGCCGTGTTTTTTATGAATTTTCATGAAATTTTAAAAGATTTCCAGGTGGAGTTGTATTTACTTTTGGATGAGGCATGAAGCCAGAGCCATTCTAACTACAGTTCACGATGGTATCAGCACGTGCCGATCTCAGTTTGATCTTTAAGGTCGGAAAAACTGACGCCTTGCTAGGGACCTCGCTGACGTTCTTTTTATGAATTTCCATGAAATCTTAAAAGATTTCCAGGTGGAGTTGTATTTACTTTTGGATTAGGCATGAAGCCAGAGCCATTCTAACCACAGTTCACAACATTAACAGCACGTGCCAATTTAAGTTTGATCTTTAAGGTCGGAAGAACTGACACCTTGCTAGAGACCTCTCTGACGTGTTTTTTATGAATTTTCATGAAATCTCAAAAGATTTCCAGGTGGAGTTGTATTTACTTTTTGATTAGGCATGAAGCTAGAGCCATTTTAACTACAGTTCACAATGGTAACAGCATGTGCCAATTTAAGTTTGATCTTTGAGGTCGGAAAAACTGACTCCTACCTAAGGACCTCGCCGACGTGTTTTTTATGAATTTTCATGAACCACTTAAAGATTTCCAGGTGGAATTGTATTTACTTTTGGATTAGGCATGAAGTTAGAGCCATTCTAACCACAGTTCAGAATGGTAACAGCACGTGCCGATATCAGTTTATCTTTTATGTCGGAAAAACTGACGCCTTGCTAGGGACCTCTCTGACGTGTTTTTTATGAATTTTCATGAAATCTCAAAAGATTTCGAGGTGGAGTTGTATTTACTTTTGGATTAGGCATCAAGGCAAAGCCATTCTAACTACAGTTCACGATGGTAACAGCACGTGCCGATATCAGTTTATCTTTGAGGTCGGAAAAACTGACGCCTTGCGAGGGTCCTCTGTGACGTGTATTTTATGAATTTCCATGATATTTTAAAAAATTTCCAGGTGGAATTACATTTACTTTTGGATTAGGCATAAAGTCAGAGCCATTCTAATCACAGTTCACAATGGTAACAGCACGTGCCAATTTAAGTTTGATCTTTGAGGTCGGAAATACTGACACCTTGCTAAGGACCTCGCTGACGTTCTTTTTATGAATTTTCATGAATACTTAAAAGATTTCCAGATGGAGTTGTATTTACTTTGGGATGAGGCATGAAGCCAGAGCCATTCTAACTACAGTTCACGATGGTATCAGCACGTGTCGATATCAGTTCGATCTTTAAGGTCGGAAAAACAGACACCTTGCTAGGGACATCTCTGACGTGTTTTTTATGAATTTCCATGAAATTTTAAAAAATTTCCAGGTGGAATTGTATTTACTTTTGGATTAGGCATGAAGTTAGAGCCATTCTAACCACAGTTCAGAATGGTAACAGCACGTGCCGATATCAGTTTGATCTTTAAGGTCGGAAAAACTGACACCTTGCTAAAGACCTCTCTGCCGTGTTTTTTATGAACTTTCATGAAATCTCAAAAGATTTCCAGGTGGAGTTGTATTTACTTTTGGGTTAGGCGCCAAGGCAGAGCCATTCTAACTACAGTTCACGATGGTAACAGCACGTGCCGATATCAGTTTATCTTTGAGGTCGGAAAAACTGACGCCTTGCGAGGGTCCTCTGTGACGTGTATTTTATGAATTTCCATGATATTTTAAAAAATTTCGAGGTGGAATTACATTTACTTTTGGATTAGGCATAAAGTCAGAGCCATTCTAATCACAGTTCACAATGGTAACAGCACGTGCCAATTTAAGTTTGATCTTTGAGGTCGGAAAAACTGACACCTTGCTAGGGACCTCTCTGACGTGTTTTTTATGAATTTCCATGAAATTTTAAAAAATTTCCTAGTGGAATTGTATTTACTTTTGGATTAGGCATGAAGTTAGAGCCATTCTAACCACAGTTCAGAATGGTAACAGCACGTGCCAATATAAGTTTGATCTTTGAGGTCGGAAAAACTGACACCTTGCTAGAGACCTCTCTGACATGTTTTTTATGAATTTTCATGAAATCTCAAAAGATTTCCAGGTGGAGTTGTATTCACTTTTGGATTAGGCATGAAGCTAGAGCTATTTTAACTACAGTTCACAATGGTAACAGCAAGTGCCAATTTAAGTTTGATCTTTGAGGTCGGAAAAACTGACTCCTACCTAAGGACCTCGCCGACGTGTTTTTTATGAATTTTCATGAACCACTAAATGATTTCCAGGTGGAGTTGTATTTACTTTTGGATAAGGCATCAAGGCAGAGCCATTCTAACTACAGTTCACGATGGTATCAGCACGTGCCGATATCAGTTTGATCTTTAAGGTCGGAAAAACTGACGCCTTGTTAGGGACCTCTCTGACGTGTTTTATATGAATTTTCATGAAATCTCAAAAGATTTCCAGGTGGAGTTGTATTTTTTTTGGGATTAGGCATGAAGCCAGAGCCATTCTAACTACAGTTCACGACGGTATCAGCACGTGTCGATATCAGTTCGATCTTTAAGGTCGGAAAAACAGACAACTTTCTAGGGACATCTCTGACGTGTTTTTTATGAATTTTCATGAATACTTAAAAGATTTCCAGGTTGAGTATTATTTACTTTTGGATAAGGCATCAAGGCAGAGCCATTCTAACTACAGTTCACGATGGTAACAGCACGTGCCGATATCAGTTTATCTTTTATGTCGGAAAAACTGACGCCTTGCTAGGGACCTCTCTGACGTGTTTTTTATGAATTTTCATGAAATCTCAAAAGATTTCCAGGTGGAGTTGTATTTACTTTTGGATTAAGCATGAAGCCAGAGCCATTCTAACTACAGTTCACGATGGTATCAGCACGTGCCGATATCAGTTTGATCTTTAAGGTCGGAAAAACTGACGCCTTGCTAGGGACCTCTCTGACGTGTTTTTTATGAATTTCCATGAAATTTTAAAAAATTTTCAGGTGGAATTGTATTTACTTTTGGATTAGGCATGAAGCTAGAGCCATTCTAACCACAGTTCACAATGGTAACAGCACGTGCCGATTTAAGTTTTATCCTTGAGGTCGGAAAACCTGACGCCTTGCTAGGGACCTCTCTGACGTGTTTTTTATGAATTTCCATGAAATTTTAAAAAATTTCCTAGTGGAATTGTATTTACTTTTGGATTAGGCATGAAGTTAGAGCCATTCTAACCACAGTTCAGAATGGTAACAGCACGTGCCAATATAAGTTTGATCTTTGAGGTCGGAAAAACTGACACCTTGCTAGAGACCTCTCTGACATGTTTTTTATGAATTTTCATGAAATCTCAAAAGATTTCCAGGTGGAGTTGTATTCACTTTTGGATTAGGCATGAAGCTAGAGCTATTTTAACTACAGTTCACAATGGTAACAGCAAGTGCCAATTTAAGTTTGATCTTTGAGGTCGGAAAAACTGACTCCTACCTAAGGACCTCGCCGACGTGTTTTTTATGAATTTTCATGAACCACTAAATGATTTCCAGGTGGAGTTGTATTTACTTTTGGATAAGGCATCAAGGCAGAGCCATTCTAACTACAGTTCACGATGGTATCAGCACGTGCCGATATCAGTTTGATCTTTAAGGTCGGAAAAACTGACGCCTTGTTAGGGACCTCTCTGACGTGTTTTATATGAACTTTTATGAAATCTCAAAAGATTTCCAGGTGGAGTTGTATTTTTTTTGGGATTAGGCATGAAGCCAGAGCCATTCTAACTACAGTTCACGACGGTATCAGCACGTGTCGATATCAGTTCGATCTTTAAGGTCGGAAAAACAGACAACTTTCTAGGGACATCTCTGACGTGTTTTTTATGAATTTTCATGAATACTTAAAAGATTTCCAGGTGGAGTATTATTTACTTTTGGATAAGGCATCAAGGCAGAGCCATTCTAACTACAGTTCACGATGGTAACAGCACGTGCCGATATCAGTTTATCTTTTATGTCGGAAAAACTGACGCCTTGCTAGGGACCTCTCTGACGTGTTTTTTATGAATTTTCATGAAATCTCAAAAGATTTCCAGGTGGAGTTGTATTTACTTTTGGATTAAGCATGAAGCCAGAGCCATTCTAACTACAGTTCACGATGGTATCAGCACGTGCCGATATCAGTTTGATCTTTAAGGTCGGAAAAACTGACGCCTTGCTAGGGACCTCTCTGACGTGTTTTTTATGAATTTCCATGAAATTTTAAAAAATTTTCAGGTGGAATTGTATTTACTTTTGGATTAGGCATGAAGCCAGAGCCATTCTAACTACAGTTCACGATGGTATCAGCACGTGCCGATATCAGTTCGATCTTCAAGGTCGGAAAAACAGACACCTTGCTAGGGACCTCTCTGACGTGTTTTATATGAATTTTCATGAAATCTCAAAAGATTTCCAGGTGGAGTTGTATTTACTTTTGGATTAAGCATGAAGCTAGAGCCATTTTAACCATAGTTCACGATGGTATCAGCACGTGCCGATATCAGTTTGATCTTTAAGGTCGGAAAAACTGACACCTTGCTAAAGACCTCTTTGCCGTGTTTTTTATGAATTTTCATGAAATTTTAAAAGATTTCCAGGTGGAGTTGTATTTACTTTTGGATGAGGCATGAAGCCAGAGCCATTCTAACTACAGTTCACGATGGTATCAGCACGTGCCGATCTCAGTTTGATCTTTAAGGTCGGAAAAACTGACGCCTTGCTAGGGACCTCGCTGACGTTCTTTTTATGAATTTCCATGAAATCTTAAAAGATTTCCAGGTGGAGTTGTATTTACTTTTGGATTAGGCATGAAGCCAGAGCCATTCTAACCACAGTTCACAACATTAACAGCACGTGCCAATTTAAGTTTGATCTTTAAGGTCGGAAGAACTGACACCTTGCTAGAGACCTCTCTGACGTGTTTTTTATGAATTTTCATGAAATCTCAAAAGATTTCCAGGTGGAGTTGTATTTACTTTTTGATTAGGCATGAAGCGAGAGCCATTTTAACTACAGTTCACAATGGTAACAGCATGTGCCAATTTAAGTTTGATCTTTGAGGTCGGAAAAACTGACTCCTACCTAAGGACCTCGCCGACGTGTTTTTTATGAATTTTCATGAACCACTTAAAGATTTCCAGGTGGAATTGTATTTACTTTTGGATTAGGCATGAAGTTAGAGCCATTCTAACCACAGTTCAGAATGGTAACAGCACGTGCCGATATCAGTTTATCTTTTATGTCGGAAAAACTGACGCCTTGCTAGGGACCTCTCTGACGTGTTTTTTATGAATTTTCATGAAATCTCAAAAGATTTCTAGGTGGAGTTGTATTTACTTTTGGATTAGGCATCAAGGCAAAGCCATTCTAACTACAGTTCACGATGGTAACAGCACGTGCCGATATCAGTTTATCTTTGAGGTCGGAAAAACTGACGCCTTGCGAGGGTCCATTGTGACGTGTATTTTATGAATTTCCATGATATTTTAAAAAATTTCCAGGTGGAATTACATTTACTTTTGGATTAGGCATAAAGTCAGAGCCATTCTAATCACAGTTCACAATGGTAACAGCACGTGCCAATTTAAGTTTGATCTTTGAGGTCGGAAAAACTGACACCTTGCTAGGGACCTCTCTGACGTGTTTTTTATGAATTTCCATGAAATTTTAAAAAATTTCCTAGTGGAATTGTATTAACTTTTGGATTAGGCATGAAGTTAGAGCCATTCTAACCACAGTTCAGAATGGTAACAGCACGTGCCAATATAAGTTTGATCTTTGAGGTCGGAAAAACTGACACCTTGCTAGAGACCTCTCTGACATGTTTTTTATGAATTTTCATGAAATCTCAAAAGATTTCCAGGTGGAGTTGTATTCACTTTTGGATTAGGCATGAAGCTAGAGCTATTTTAACTACAGTTCACAATGGTAACAGCAAGTGCCAATTTAAGTTTGATCTTTGAGGTCGGAAAAACTGACTCCTACCTAAGGACCTCGCCGACGTGTTTTTTATGAATTTTCATGAACCACTAAATGATTTCCAGGTGGAGTTGTATTTACTTTTGGATAAGGCATCAAGGCAGAGCCATTCTAACTACAGTTCACGATGGTATCAGCACGTGCCGATATCAGTTTATCTTTTATGTCGGAAAAACTGACGCCTTGCTAGGGACCTCTCTGACGTGTTTTTTATGAATTTTCATGAAATCTCAAAAGATTTCCAGGTGGAGTTGTATTTACTTTTGGATTAGGCATGAAGCCAGAGCCATTCTAACTACAGTTCACGATGGTATCAGCACGTGTCGATATCAGTTCGATCTTTAAGGTCGGAAAAACAGACAACTTGCTAGGGACATCTCTGACGTGTTTTTTATGAATTTTCATGAATACTTAAAAGATTTCCAGGTGGAGTATTATTCTCTTTTGGATAAGGCATCAAGGCAGAGCCATTCTAACTACAGTTCACGATGGTAACAGCACGTGCCGATATCAGTTTATCTTTTATGTCGGAAAAACTGACGCCTTGCTAGGGACCTCTCTGACGTGTTTTTTATGAATTTTCATGAAATCTCAAAAGATTTCCAGGTGGAGTTGTATTTACTTTTGGATTAGGCATGAAGCCAGAGCCATTCTAACTACAGTTCACGATGGTATCAGCACGTGCCGATATCAGTTTGATCTTTAAGGTCGGAAAAACTGACGCCTTGCTAGGGACCTCTCTGACGTGTTTTTTATGAATTTCCATGAAATTTTAAAAAATTTCCTAGTTGAATTGTATTTACTTTTGGATTAGGCATGAAGCCAGAGCCATTCTAACCACAGTTCAGAATGGTAACAGCAGGTGCCAATATAAGTTTGATCTTTGAGGTCGGAAAAACTGACACCTTGCTAGAGACCTCTCTGACATGTTTTTTATGAATTTTCATGAAATCTCAAACGATTTCCAGGTGGAGTTGTATTTACTTTTAGATTAAGCATGAAGCTAGAGCCATTTTAACCATAGTTCACGATGGTATCAGCACGTGCCGATATCAGTTTGATCTTTAAGGTCGGAAAAACTGACACCTTGCTAAAGACCTCTCTGCCGTGTTTTTTATGAATTTCCATGAAATTTTAAAAAATTTCCTAGTGGAATTGTATTTACTTTTGGATTAGGCATGAAGCCAGAGCCATTCTAACCACAGTTCAGAATGGTATCAGCACGTGCCGATATCAGTTTGATCTTTAAGGTCGGAAAAACTGACGCCTTGCTAGGGACCTCTCTGACGTGTTTGATATGAATTTTCATGAAATCTCAAAAGATTTCCAGGTGGAGTTGTATTTACTTTTGGATTAAGCATGAAGCTAGAGCCATTTTAACCATAGTTCACGATGGTATCAGCACGTGCCGATATCAGTTTGATCTTTAAGGTCGGAAAAACTGACACCTTGCTAAAGACCTCTCTGCCGTGTTTTTTATGAACTTTCATGAAATCTCAAAAGATTTCCAGGTGGAGTTGTATTTACTTTTGGATTAGGCATGAAGCTAGAGCCATTTTAACTACAGTTCACAATGGTAACAGCATGTGCCAATTTAAGTTTGATCTTTGAGGTCGGAAAAACTGACGCCTTGATAGGGTCCTATCTGACGTGTTTTTTATGAATTTCCATGATGTTTTAAAAGATTTCCAGGTGGAATTACATTTACTTTTGGATTAGGCATAAAGCCAGAGCCATTCTAATCACAGTTCACAATGGTAACAGCACGTGCCAATATAAGTTTGATCTTTGAGGTCGGAAAAACTGACGCCTTGCGAGGGTTCTCTCTGACGTGTATTTTATGAATTTCCATGATATTTTAAAAAATTTCCAGGTGGAGTTGTATTTACTTTTGGATTAGGCATGAAGCTAGAGCCATTTTAACTATAGTTCACGATGGTATCAGCACGTGCCGATATCAGTTTGATCTTTAAGGTCGGAAAAACTGACACCTTGCTCGGGACCTCTTTGACGTGTTTTTTATGAATTTCCATGAAATTTGAAAAAATTTCCTGGTGAAATTTATTTACTTTTGAATAAGGCCTGAAGCCAGAGCCATTCTAACCACAGTTCAGAATGGTAACAGCACGTGCCAATATAAGTTTGATCTTTGAGGTCAGAAAAACTGACGCCTTGCGAGGGTTCTCTCTGACGTGTATTTTATGAATTTCCATGATATTTTAAAAAATTTCCAGGTGGAATTACATTTACTTTTGGATTAGGCATAAAGTCAGAGCCATTCTAATCACAGTTCACAATGGTAACAGCACGTGCCAATTTAAGTTTGATCTTTGAGGTCGGAAAAACTGACACCTTGCTAAGGACCTCGCTGACGTTCTTTTTATGAATTTTCATGAATACTTAAAAGATTTCCAGGTGGAGTTGTATTTACTTTTGGATTAGGCATGAAGCCAGAGCCATTCTAACTACAGTTCACGATGGTATCAGCACGTGCCGATATCAGTTCGATCTTCAAGGTCGGAAAAACAGACACCTTGCTAGGGACCTCTCTGACGTGTTTTATATGAATTTTCATGAAATCTCAAAAGATTTCCAGGTGGAGTTGTATTTACTTTTGGATTAAGCATGAAGCTAGAGCCATTTTAACCATAGTTCACGATGGTATCAGCACGTGCCGATATCAGTTTGATCTTTAAGGTCGGAAAAACTGACGCCTTGCTAGAGACCTCTCTGACGTGTTTTTTATGAATTTTCATGAAATCTCAAAAGATTTCCACGTGGAGTTGTATTTACTTTTGGATTAGGCATGAAGCTAGAGCCATTTTAACTACAGTTCACAATGGTAACAGCATGTGCCAATTTAAGTTTGATCTTTGAGGTCGGAAAAACTGACTCCTACCTAAGGACCTCGCCGACGTGTTTTTTATGAATTTTCATGAACCACTAAAAGATTTCCAGGTGGAGTTGTATTTACTTTTGGATTAAGCATGAAGCTAGAGCCATTTTAACCATAGTTCACGATGGTATCAGCACGTGCCGATATCAGTTTGATCTTTAAGGTCGGAAAAACTGACACCTTGCTAAAGACCTCTTTGCCGTGTTTTTTATGAATTTTCATGAAATTTTAAAAGATTTCCAGGTGGTGTTGTATTTACTTTTGGATGAGGCATGAAGCCAGAGCCATTCTAACTACAGTTCACGATGGTATCAGCACGTGCCGATCTCAGTTTGATCTTTAAGGTCGGAAAAACTGACGCCTTGCTAGGGACCTCGCTGACGTTCTTTTTATGAATTTCCATGAAATCTTAAAAGATTTCCAGGTGGAGTTGTATTTACTTTTGGATTAGGCATGAAGCCAGAGCCATTCTAACCACAGTTCACAACATTAACAGCACGTGCCAATGTAAGTTGCATCTTTAAGGTCGGAAAAACTGACACCTTGCTAGAGACCTCGCTGACGTGTTTTTTATGAATTTTCATGAAATCTCAAAAGATTTCCAGGTGGAGTTGTATTTACTTTTGGATTAGGCATGAAGCTAGAGCCATTTTAACTACAGTTCACAATGGTAACAGCATGTGCCAATTTAAGTTTGATCTTTGAGGTCGGAAAAAATGAGGCCTTGATAGGGTCCTCTCTGACGTGTTTTTTATGAATTTCCATGATGTTTTAAAAAATTTCCAGGTGGAATTACATTTACTTTTGGAACAGGCATAAAGCCAGAGCCATTCTAATCACAGTTCACAATGGTAACAGCACGTGCCAATTTAAGTTTGATCTTTGAGGTCGGAAAAACTGACACCTTGCTAAGGACCTCGCTGACGTGTTTTTTATGAATTTCCATGAAATTTTAAAAAATTTCCTGTTGTAATCGTATTTATTTTTGGATTAGGCATGAAGCCAGAGCCATTCTAACCACAGTTCAGAATGGAAACAGCACCTGCCAGTATAAGTTTGATCTTTGAGGTCGGAAAAACAGACACCTTGCTAGGGACCTCTCTGACGTATTTTTTATGAATTTACATGAAATTTTAAAAAATTTCCTGGTGGAATTGTATTGCGTCAGTTTTTCCGACCTTAAAGATCAAACTGATATCGGCACGTGCTGATACCATCGTGAACTGTAGTTAGAATGGCTCTGGCTTCATGCCTAATCCAAAAGCAAATACAACTCCACCTGGAAATCTTTTGAGATTTCATGAAAATTCATAAAAAACACGTCAGAGAGGTCTCTAGCAAGGTGTCAGTTTTTCCGACCTTAAAGATCAAACTTATGGCACGTGCTGATACCATCGTGAACTGTAGTTAGAATGGCTCTGGCTTCATGCCTAATCCAAAAGTAAATACAACTCCACCTGGAAATCTTTTGAGATTTCATGAAAATTCATAAAAAACACGTCAGAGAGGTCTCTAGCAAGGTGTCAGTTTTTCCGACCTTAAAGATCAAACTTATGGCACGTGCTGTTACCATCGTGAACTGTAGTTAGAATGGCTCTGCCTTGATGCCTTATCCAAAAGTAAATACAACTCCACCTGGAAATCTTTTAAAGGTTCATGAAAATTCATAAAAAAACACGTCAGCGAGGTCCTTAGGTAGGAGTCAGTTTTTCCGACCCCAAAGATCAAACTTAAATTGGCACATGCTTTTACCATTGTGAACTGTAGTTAAAATGGATCTAGCTTCATGCCTAATCCAAAAGTAAATACAATTCCACCAGGAAATTTTTTAAAATTTCATGGAAATTCATAAAAAACACGACAAAGAGGTCCCGAGCAAGGCGTCAGTTTTTCCGACCTGAAAGATCAAACTGATATCGGCACGTGCTGATACCATCGTGAACTGTAGTTAGAATGGCTCTGGCTTTATGCCTTATCCAAAAGTAAACGTAATTCCACCTGGAAATGTTTTGAGATTTCATGAAAGTTCATAAAAAACACGGCAGAGAGGTCTTTAGCAAGGTGTCAGTTTTTCCGACCTTAAAGATCAAACTTAAATTGGCACGTGCTGTTACCATTCTGAACTGTGGTTAGAATGGCTCTTGCTTTATGCCTAATCCAAAAGTAAATACAACTCCACCAGGAAATTTTTTAAAATTTCATGGAAATTCATAAAAAACACGTCAGAGAGGTCACTAGCAAGGTGTCTGTTTTTCCGACCTTAAAGATCGAACTGATATCGGCACGTGCTGATACCATCGTGAACTGTAGTAAGAATAGCTATAGCTTCGGCCCTAACGTTAAATCAAATTCATTCAACCTAGAGCTTTTTTTAAATTCTATGAAAATTCATAAATAACATATAAGAAGGGTTCCTGGCAAGGCGTCAGTTTTTCTGACCTTAATAATCAAACTGATATCGGGACGTGCTGATAACATTGTTAACTGTAGTTAGAATATTTATGGCTTAGTTTCTAACGTTATAGAAAAACCTATTCAACCAAGAGCTTTTTTTAAATTCTAAGAAAATTCGTAAATTACATATTAGAAGGGTCCCTGGCAAGGCGTCAGTTTTTCCGACCTCAAAGATCAAACTTAAATTGGCACGTGCTGTTACAATTGTGAACTGCGGTTAGAATTGCTCTGGCTTCATGCCTAAATCAAAAGTAAATACAATTCCACCTGGAAATTTTTTAAAATTTCACGGAAATTCATAAAAAACACGTCAGCGAGGTCCCTAGCAAGGCGTCAGTTGGTGGTTAGAATGGCTCTGGCTTCATGCCTAATCCAAAAGTAAATACAACTCCACCAGGAAATTTTTTAAAATTTCATGGAAATTCATAAAAAACACGTCAGAGAGGTCACTAGCAAGGTGTCTGTTTTTCCGACCTTAAAGATCGAACTGATATCGGCACGTGCTGATACCATCGTGAACTGTAGTAAGAATAGCTATAGCTTCGGCCCTAACGTTAAATCAAATTCATTCAACCAAGAGCTTTTTTTAAATTCTAAGAAAATTCGTAAATTACATATTAGAAGGGTCCCTGGCAAGGCGTCAGTTTTTCCGACCTCAAAGATCAAACTTAAATTGGCACGTGCTGTTACAATTGTGAACTGCGGTTAGAATGGCTCTGGCTTCATGCCTAAATCAAAAGTAAATACAATTCCACCTGGAAATTTTTTAAAATTTCACGGAAATTCATAAAAAACACGTCAGCGAGGTCCCTAGCAAGGCGTCAGTTGGTGGTTAGAATGGCTCTGGCTTCATGCCTAATCCAAGTGTAAATACAATTCCACCTGGAAATTTTTTAAAATTTCCTGGAAATTCATAAAAAACACGTCAGAGAGGTCCATAGCAAGGCGTCAGTTTTTCTGACCTCAAAGATCAAACTTAAATTGGCACGTGCTGTTACCATTGTGAACTGTGAAATTGTTTGAGAAAAAATGTTTTAATAAAACCTTGGAAGTGTAATTCAGTAAAATTCAATGTGTTAATATATTATTTTCATAACGTAAACAAATAAGTACTGGCACTTTCGACTTTTGATGACTGCGAGTAGTCAACCGATTGCGACGTTGCCACGTTTCGAAAAATTCAGTCATAATTATTTTGACAGCAGAGCAACACAAACATACGATAAAATGTGCATTTCTTAGATTGCACCCTTAAGGGGCCCCAGTTTATACGGTGCAGTTCGCTGGATCCACCTTAAGAGGCTCACGCGACTTTCTTCTATGAGGTCAATCATCTTTAAATTCTCAGGACATATAGTTTTTTTACTCTAGGTTAAAATTCTAAAAAAAAAGCACGTTGCCGACCTAACTTTTGAGAAATCTTCAATACTTATGAGAATTCCACTATTTTTCTTTCGCTTAAAAAACTGATGAGGCCGATCCTGACGAAAAAATTCATACAAATAGATATTTTTATTCTGGATATTTTGGCATAAAAAAAATGTAGGTTGCCAGATTAACTTTCGAGAAAAAAAAATAAGAACTGATGAATCATGTGATCTTAACCTAAATTTTTACTTGTAAAATATATGAATGCAGCTTTAATTGTTTGATCAATAAGTAAAAGTAAAAAAAAACATTTGATTTTTTTCAGTTAAATGCTTTTTGTAATAAGTATTGAAAAAAACGTCGGAGTAGAAAAAAAATGAAAGAAATCGTTACTGATCGCTGAAAAATTTAAAAGTCCAAGTGCCAAGTACTTTTAAAAATTTGCAAAACAACCACGGCAAAAATTCTCCTCACGTTGCAGAAAAACATGCATCTTTGGCAGTAACAAAATATTTATTTGAAATCGGCTTTGATATAAACAGAGTAGATAGAAAGAATTCACGCACTCCATTAACTTTCGCCTTCATCCGAAATGACAATGAAAGTAAGAAAATCATAACGTTTTTAACAAACTCTGTAGAGGACGTATCTTCGGAAAACGTCAGCAATGAAGGTCAGTCCGACATACTTTTTTGCAACAAAACAATGCTGCCACCGCGCTATAAACCGCCATCAAGAAACGTGAGGGGACCAACCAATCAGTGGTAAATGTCCAGAGATTGGACAGTGGACAATATAGCATGCCTGCATAACGACGGTATCACGAAACTTAAAAAAGATCATAGCTTGAATGAACGTTTCAATAACCTAAATGAAGCCATAAGCAAAAAAGATGTAGAAGGGTTCAAAAAAAATCTCGAGCTCGTGGCACATTCCAAAAGAATTCTGAGTTGTGCGTTGCTGTTGGCTTATGAGATAAGAAATAGCAAATCGTCGTTTTTTAAAAAACTTTTGCTGCATCACGGCGCGCGGATAAACGGATTTTTCGGGAGGAAACAACTCCGCTGTTGAGAGCCTTACTGAGTTGTAGTATTGTCAACATGTGGATTCTGCTGGACCACGGTGCCAAGTTTGGCACCTCTAACTACCCATCTGAACGTATCTACGTATTATTAGATCAAGAAGAAAAGCACGTAAGAGAACAAGGAAACAACTGTATCCGTGTGTTTATCGAACACCGAGAAATTCTCAATTTTGAAAATTATCTAATTCTACTGTTGAAAAAAGAAACAGCTTTTGAAGAAAATTGGAGCTGTGGATTTCCGTTCTTGACCACATGTGTACCGAATACCAGCTGATGCAGCGCTACTCAAAAGGCCAGGAACGTTCCAGCATAATTGATAAGTTTGACTGCTGCGACGAACTTGAGGAAATGAAAAATTTTAAAATTACCGATGATTTAAATCCGTGGTATCTGTTACCGAAAACAATTGATGAAGTCATTCCTTTGACTCAAAACAATCATCATTTAATGAAAAAAGTAAAATCTGAGTCGTTCGTCAATATGTTTCCACTTTACGGCAAGACTGTACAGTTTAAGTTGAAGAAGGCTTTGGAGAAAAGAAAGATGATGATCGATGATTCGATTGACATCTTGAGTAAATATTTACTTTTGGTCGGTTCGTGTCTTCCAATTTTGGAAATAGTATATTGCAATACTAGAGCAGAAAGTTGAATATTGCTGCATCGCACGATATGTGCCCGAGGCGAAGCCGAGGGCATTTTTTGTGCCGTCAAGCTGATACACTCACGGGCAAAAAAATTCACTTTAAAATATTGTAGGTTAATTTTCAGGGTGTCCTTGCATGAGGTACTGATAAAAAAATGAATAAAAATTCTTAATTTTATGCGGTTTTTTTAACAATTATGATTTTGACGGTACCACAAAAGACAAACCTTAGCCAACCGTTGCCTGTGGAGCTCATTTATCTCAAACGTCCCTGAATAATACAAAAACTACTTTTCCTTTGCATGCGGCTCAAGTTGAGTACAAAAGATACTTGAAAATAGAATATATATATTTATTAGAATGTTTTATTTATAAAGTATGAACCCAACCAATTTTCTTCAAACATAATCATAATCACTGAAAATACTGTTAAATGGGGAATTCTCAAAAACTTTTAAAATATACAAGTATTCAGAAAAACATAGTTCTTATTGAAGCACACCTCTGAAATTTTGTGCACATTTTCTTATCATTATTTCTAACGCTGACCCGCCAGGAAAGTTTGTTGCAAAGTTCGCAGGCGAAGTTATTGAAAAATGAAATTATCAATAAACAATTCATAAAAAAATTCAAAAAATGATGATGGCAACCGATCTAGAGGGCAAAAAGAAGATAAAAACATTTCATTATAGTTTTTTATTAAAGTAGTAAGGTAAACATGGGGAAAAAATTGTTTAAACAATAATATTGTTAAATCAATTTCAAAAATTTCACAATTTTGCACTGTAAAAAATGGTTTTATATTTTTCAGGAAAAACAAAATTAAAAGTGTCCTTAGATATTTTTTATTTAAAGCCTTTGGTTATGTGAAAAAAATCATTGAAATTGAAAAAAGAGTTCTTGATAGTTTCATTTTGCAATAACTTCGCCTGCGAACTAAAAAATAAATTTTTTATAATTGGATCAAGTCAAAAATTAAAATAATAAATAGCTGTCAAAATTTCAAAAGTGTGCTCCAATTTTTACTATTCTTTTATGAATTTTTACCGAGTTTAAAAGTTTTTGAGAATTCCCCAAATCAAGTTTTATTTGATTATTGAATCTAATAGATAAATACGAGTTAGACTATAAACATTTAAAAAGTTGAAATTTAATTCCTATTTGACCAACTAACCAACTATTAACATGTAGTGATAGTGACGCTGAAGTCCGCATGCGGTTGCATCGTGTGTATGTGTGCTGATAACAATCACCAGAACTTTGTAGTCAAGAAAAATTAAAATCTTTAAAATTATCAAGATTAGTTAGAAAGAGCATCTTCTCCTTGTCGAGTCAAACGAATATTATAAGTAACGGCTACCTAAGATAACCTTTAATTTTTTATAATTATAGTTTATAAAAATATGGGGAGAAAGGATAAAAAAAATCGTCGCATCAACCTCAATCGATTGGCAAAATTGATAGTTTCATCTGAGGACGTAAAAGAAGTAAATGATGTAAAAATTTTACTCTCTGGAGAATTGTTTCAGAAGGTATATATCATCTTTACTTATATACATTACCTATCTTACTTAAATAATAAATTGATTTTTTTCAAATTACATTTCAACAGATTAACACAATCATAATTAATTTTCATACATAATCGAATTAGTTAAAAATAACTCTCGGTACTTAAGAGTACTATTCCGCTTCATTCCCGTGTGGTTTTCCCTGCAGAAGCGCATTTTTGTGATGTAGAGCGACGTAACTGTTCTGACAGAGCAAAGGTTTGTGCTCGACCATATATGAACGGTCCAAGACAAAAAAGGGGAAAACTCAATTTATAACTTTTTATCATAATTTTGATTTAATAATTTAGAATCTCCATAATCAGCTATTTTTTTTTTTTTTTTTTTTTTTTTTTTTAATGGGTACAATTACATCGTCACTCACTAAATAATTATTTCAGCATTCTAAGTCAAAATCGGACCTTCACTTCTTCTTTTATGTGACTCACGCGGGAACATAGTTATTTTCTTACCACGTAGGACTACGTTATAGTGTTTAAGCACTGCGGTGAATAGTCGCTCAAGGGTTTAAACTTGCTTAGTTTTACCAGTACGAAAGTACTTATACATCCTGAAGGCATATAATCGGTGCACCAAGTTTTGGTATAAGAAAATTTAACCAATTCTTTTTTGACGCACAGTAAATAATTTTTACTGTGCAATTAATAAACAGGCGTTTATTTACTGCTCGCTGGTACAACAGCTCAGCCATGAAAAGACTTCTGCTATAAAGTGGAATTTAATTGTAGAAAACATTAATTAAATGCCTAAAGGGTTTAATAATACATTTCAAAATTTGATTCACAACTCTCTCCTACCTTTAATGTAATGTACTATATTCATAAGTCATAGATAGATTTACGACAAAGTTTTAATTGTATAGATTGCAAAGTCATATCGGATTGAAGTTGAGGGGAAGCTATCATTTTTTCACAAGATCAGCAACTTATGGCAACTCAACGATGATCTCAGAAAACTAGTGATAAATCTTCTTGTGAAAAAATTTCAGTCGAATAGTGATCATGAAAAAGTACCTGATAGTGCTGAAGTTTTAAATGGAGGTAGTTTTTTCGATTAATTTATATACATTCTTTTAAGGAGGTTCCCTACCATCTACATAAGTCAATTGTGTATTTGACTACAGTAGTTGTCTGCTCATTGGCTCAGCTACTTTCTAACCTCTGTATGAGCCAATGAAAAGTCATATTTACAAGAATATAAAATCAATTGTTTATAATTATTGCTACAGGCTCCTAATGAATGTTTTGAAACAAGTATAATCAAAGTCTGATTTTTTCCGATTTTTGTGCGTGGTTACATTAAAATCTGTGGGCTGGAAATTAAATATTTGCTGTTTTAGTAAGTTTCCCATTAGAACCCATGCGAATTTGTGAAATTTGAAATGTTTATAACTTTTTTACAAGCTCCTCAGGGCTTTGAAATTTTAGCTGAGCTATTTTTATACTAAAAACTATGTGTTCATTTAATTTGGACAAAATCTGTGGACTAGATCTATTTGGTACGGAACCTCCTTAATTTTAATTTTTATTTTTATTCATTTTTTTTAAATTTATGACCCTCTACATCCAGTTTGCAGGAAAAGGCTTTTATTTCATAGTACTTTTAGCCAAAAAATTAGCGATTAGATTTATCGATCCCACTGCGACAGCAAAACTATGAAATCAATTAGAATGACCCATACGCATAAAAAAATTTTTTTCAACACACGACGTAGAAAGTGCAAACTTTCCTCCTTGACCCAAGAAGGGAGTTTGTCTCCTGATGAAAAATATATGTCACACGAGGGAATACAAAAATGAGCTAACCCTTAGCAAACCTTTAACACCCTCGCCTTCGGCTCGAGCATCAGTTTAGGTTTGCTAAGGGCCAACTAATTTTTGACTCCCTCAGGTGTATAAAATACTATTTTTAATTCAGCTGCAAAATTATCAATAAAATCATCGCTATTATTTAATTTTTTCAAAAAGGCACTCCCTTTAACGAGAATAAACAAATATCTTTTGAAGAAAATTTACCCGTAACCAATAATGAGATGATCTCGAATCAAATTGAACAAGGTAAAAATAAACTGGGAGAAGACAACCTTACAGAGAATGTTACCGAGGATACAGATACGTTGGAAGAATATTCCAGTTTTAGCATTACCGCCAAGCTTGAGTCTAAGGAGCAGAAACAGCTGTGCCTGATTAATTTGCTTCATGACGATACGTAATCACTAATAAATATTGTTCGCAATTCCCAATAAATTCTATTAAATGAAAATTATCTCATTCTAAACTTTTTTACTTTTAGAGACGGAAACGAAACTATATCTGACTACGTTGACGTTTCTGCTTCGACAATCAGCAAAGACGATCGTATCAATCTCTTCAAATCCCAGAGTAAAAATGTTATTTTGTTTATTTATGAACAATTATTATTTTAGTTTTATTTTTATTACGGCAAATTTCAGCTTATAACGATTACATTTCGGAGCAGAATATGACTTTACATGAAATTTGAATTATTACAGTAATGCGTGAAGGCTCGATTTTACGCACGCTAACCTCAAACGGAGTACGTAAAATCTCGCCTCGAAGCAATACTGTAATAAAATATAGTATTATACTTGTGAGTAAAAAAGATTTACTCCTTGTGTGTGTGGTTTATTTTTGTAATATACTATTTTATTACGCTAAAATTATGCTTAAGAATTTTTTTTTTTTTTTATTAACCTCATATTCTGACCAGAAACTTAATTGTTTTTAACTAAATTGTCCTGCCTATTAATAATTATTGAGAGAAGTTCTTCTAATTAATTTTCAAATAATTGAATAGCTCGGTGCAATAAGGGGCTTAGCGCTCGGCCAGCCGAATCCTAGTCCAGCCGACGATTGCCGAGGTCGATTTATAAGGGTGTGCCTACACTAGATGCGTTTGATGCGTGCGTGTGGCGCGTGCGAACGATGCGTTGACTGTTCAAGGTTATGTTTTCTATTAAATTTTCTCAAAACACATTTATTATTGTTCAAAAAGCAAGTAAATTTCATCCCTTGACACTTAAAAAGTCATAGAAAGCTTTTTTCTTACCAAATAAATATTAAACATAACCTCAATTGGTCAACGCACCGTCCGCACGCACCATACACACGTATCAAACACATCTAGTGTAGGCACACCCTAAGTGTTTTTTTAATTTTGAAGAACTTAAATTTAAAAAATATCATTTTATGTAGAGTCACATTGCGCATTTTTTTTACATATAAAGTCATCAGAGATTTTTTTTAGTTTTTGAGTTAAAAATCATAAACCTCGTTTTTTTTCTAACCTTAAAAACTAAAAGAATTCGTTTTTAACCCACGATATCTTGGAAACGGGTTAATATTTTCTTACGGGGTTTGAACACAACGATTATTTAACTCTTCCCGCTTCTAATGGTATATTTTAAAAGTCTTAAAAATAACCTGGGAATAACACACGATTTTATGAAAAAAAAAACTATGACGCTTCTAACCACCAACTTCGAATCAAAAAAGTGTGCGAGGAAGTTTCGAGCTGGTAAAACTTGACACAAATATATTGTTCTGCACTTATCAAGGAAGTTTTTTGGAAAGTTTCAGATCAATATAAGCATTAGAAAAGAAACAACAACAGTTTGTAGATAACCACACACTCGTAAGACGCCGCCGGCCATGAAACACGTAAGATAATCGATGCAGTAGCTCGCGTCTTCTGCTGCATTTTTGCTGCCTTGTTTACTGAAAATGGTGCGGCTGCACGCTCGGCGGCGTCTTACGAGTGTGTAGTTATCTAAAAACCATTGTTGTTTCTTTTCTAATGCTTATTTTGATCTGAAACTTTCCAAAAAACTTCCTTGATAATTGCGGAACAATATGGTTGTGTCAAGTTTTACCAGCTCGAAACTTCCTCGCTCACTTTTTTAATCCGAAGTTGGTGGTTAAAAGCGTCATAGTTTTTTTTTTCATAAAATCGTGTGTTATTCCCAGGTTATTTTTTAGACTTTTAAAATATACCATTACAAGCGGAAAGAGTTAAACAATCGTTGTGTTTAAACCCCGTAAGAAAATATTAACCCGTTCCCAAGATATCGTGAGTTAAAAACGAATTCTTTTAGTTTTTAAGGTTAGAAAAAAAAACGAGGTTTATGATTTTTAACTCGAAAACTAAAAAAAAAATCTCTAATGACTTTATATGTAAAAAAGATGCGCAATATGATTCTACATAAAATGATATTTTTTAAATTTTAGTTCGTCAAAATTAAAAAAACACCCAAAAATCAAATGCGGCAATCTTCGGCTGGACTAGGATTCGGCTGGCCGAGCGCTAAGCCCATTATTGCACCGAGCTATTCAATTTTCTACGACATATGATTAAAAGTAATTTGAGTTTAATTAAATTCCCCGCCCACAAGACACTTATTCAGTACATACAATTTTTTATCAATTTTTTACAGATAAAATATATTGTCCATCAGATTTAGCAACTACTATCACCTCATTTAGTTTCAAGATCAATGAGCTAGTGTGGGCCACGAATGGTGTCTGTGCATTTTGGCCTGCAACAGTTTCAGGATTTGAAAATAATAAAATTTTAGTTCGATTTATCCCAAGATATCTAAACAATAAAAATCAAACGATGATTTTAGATGTAGACAACGTACAAAAATGGAAATCATTGAAGGCATCTGATTTGAATAAAACTGTTGTAATAGGAAAAAGGAAATTGTTTCAAAAAGCCGTGAAGCAAGCACTCATAAACGAAACTTTTTTTGAATAAAGTTATAGTAAATTCAACCTTGAACTTTTTTTTGAATTCTGTGAAAATTCTTAAATAACATATAAGAAGGGTCCCTGGCAAGGCATCAGTTTTTCCGACCTCAAAGATCAAACTGAAATCGGCACGTGCTGTGACCATTGTTTACTGTAGTTAGAATGGCTCTGGCTTCGTGCGTAAAAGTAAATACAATTTCACCTAGAATATTTATCAAAGTTCATGAAAATTCATAAAAAACCTATTTGAGGGGTCCGCATCAAGGCGTTGGTTTTTCCGATCTCAAAGAAAAAAATGATATCGGCATGAGCTGTTACCATTGTGAACTGTAGTTAGACTAGCTTCAGCTTCGTCTCTTACGGAAAAGTAAAATTTATTCAACCATGAACTTTTTTAAAATTCAATGAAAATATGTCAAAATATTTCAATGAACGTATGTCCTCGTGAATAATGAGTTTTTACGATCGTTTCTAGACCACGGAGATTCAAAATTGTGTGATGAATCTCTGCTCCTAAGAGACGCAGGTCCACACGCCCCCTGCGAGTATTCAATGTTCAAAAAGGCAACACCAACCTCAATCAAAACATGCCAGACAATTATAATTCCAAAAACCGACATTATTTTTACCCCATTACTTGCTTCCAACATATGGTTTGTAACAGGGGTGGATTTAAGGGTTTGTATGAGCCGATACAAATACCCACGGTGCGTACTAAATCCTTATCACCTGTACTTAGTGCTGATCGAAGCACTCGTCGAACTGCAACTCGTCGACCTGAAATAATAAAATGAGGAAATCGCGTCCGCGAATATTACTATATTTCGCGACGCGGTTGGCTAGTTCGTTTATTGGTAGTGGGTGCGGGTATTAAAACAGGATCGATTCGCAGGAACACTAGGTTTAGTCAATAAAAATTAAATTAACAATTTAATAATTTATTAAAACAAATCTAAACCTAAAATACAAATTTCGAATTACGACTCGGTGTCGTTCAAACCAGTAAACAAAAGAATCTTCAATGCTCTCTAAATCGTTGCGCGCGCACACAAATTCCTGCTGCTATCGGCAGCTAACGCGCGCGAGAGAAAAACAAAGATTGTTACAATAACAGTGTACTAAGGACACTCACACGCATTCACACTCACTCGAACATTTACAATTAACTTACGGAGTCGCTAAGATGCACCTCATACACAAGCCGTCAGGCTGAACAAAATGCCAGGCTACGATGCCGACCAGCCGCAATATCTACCATACTCGAGTCGCCGTGTATCCGTCGGAAAGCGGTCCAGGCGATGACGTGAAATGACAACTTCACAAATAACACCACACTCTCACACTACGGCTCTACCACAACGCGCGACGCGAATGTCAATAATTGCCTTGACTTCCGTAACGAGTAAGCTGCTTCAAGATCTGCCATGAATCGATCTCCAGATCTTTGCGTGTCTGCCGGACATCGGTCAGGTTCCTCGACGTCCACGGCTTCCAAAAGCCGGTTGACTTGTCTAGACAGAAGAATGCTTCCCGGGCGATGACCATCGATCCCGCACCTTCTGTCTCTGCCAACTCTCTCTTTGATGACATTCCACTCCCGAGGAGTCCGGTTAGTCGTCGAACCGAGACGAGTTAAGTTCCATGTACGTGCGAACACTTGGACACGAAAACTACGAGTGGCTTCCCGATTCCCGCTCTACCACCTCAGAGGTCCGCTCTGAGCTGCGTTCGACAGTCACGTGATTCGCGCCAAATCCTAAATCGTTACACGGAGAAAAAAAAATAGGAGTTTCTCCAATTTGGAGGGGAGTTTCACCAAAAAAATAATTGGAGATTCTCCAATCTTGAAAAATTGGAGTTTTTCCTATTTTTTTTTGGTATTCCTACAATTTAAAATTGTGAATTTTGTCGACTACAGGTTAAGATTCCCGTGCTGGTATAGAAACTTTGAAACAATCTCTCGGACCCGGGTTGACAGATTGCTGACGGTAGCATACTCTGGGAAGCATACCCGAGGCGCATTGCACCAGGTCGCCGATGACGGGTATACCCGGGCATCACCTCCGAGAGCTTAGTTTGAATTTTTCTCGAGGTGATTTTAGTGATCGTCTGGGGAGCTCTCAGGCATGAATTTCAACCTGGACAACCAGGTCACCGATGACGAGTATACCCGGGGATCATCTCCGAGAACTTCTTTCGAATTTTCCAAGAGGTGACTTTGGTGATCGTCTGGGGAGCTCCTAGGCATGAATTTCGACCTGGACAACCAGGTCTCCGATGACGGGTATACCCGGACATCATCTTCGAGCAATCGAGTTCTTTAAGTAAAGAATGATGTTGATCACCAGAGTCACCACGAAGAAAACTCAACTTTACTTCTCGGAGATGATCCTCGGGTATACTCGTCATCGGCGACCTGGTTGTCCAGGTCAAAATTCATGCCTGGGAGCTCCCCAGACGATCACCAAAGTCACCTCTAAGAAAATTCAAACCAAGTTCTCGGAGATGATCTCCAGGTGTACCCGTCATTCGCGACCTGGTGAAATCCCCAGGTATGCTCCAAAGGTGTATCTACCGTTGGCAAACTGCTAATTCGGGTCCAAGAGGTTGTTTAAATGTTTCTATACCAGCACGTGGATCATCTCTGAGAATCATTAACCTAATCGACGAAATGTTATTTTACCTAAAAAAAATTGGAGAAACTCCAATTTTTGTTTGGAGAGTTCACAATCTGACGGGACTCATAGGGCCTCCTATTTTAAATTGGAGAGACTCCAATTTTTTTTTCTCCGTGTACCGACGATTTAATTACGATCGCTGACTGTCACACTCCCCTCCCAGAGGTGACGTATCCGAAAAAATACGTCGCTTCGAAAAGCATGAACGCAGTCCGGGTTAATCAGGAACGCCCGCCACCTGATGCTCACTATCACCAGGATTTTCGCTCGCATCCCTCGCTGGCTGATTTTCTTCGTCTGAAGATTCCGGTTCCACTCTTGCGATCCAATCTTCCAACCAATGAAAATTTTCCAGCCAGTGCAAGCTGTTATTACTTCCGACTGTCCTACCAGTCGTCAGCCTTGGATACGATAGCTTACGGCTGTCACAAATTCCGGGTGTTTACAAAGTGGAGACTATAAGAAATCAAAACAACACAGCAAAATCAAAAATTGTCCACTTTGTAAACACAGAGTAAGAATCTAAATTCTCACACACACATACACACACACACTCGTTATGCTAGGCCAAGCAATAACGAGCTCTTTGTTTTTCTCTGTTTACTTGGCCGACCTTGAACCCGTCGGCTACTGTACGTCACTGCGTCGATCCTACGCACCTACACGAAAAGTCTAACATCACGAGATTTGTAGACAACCATCTCGCGATCTTTCTTTCGCAGAAAATTCTAGCCTGCCTTTCAAACGTTGAGCGCAATTTAACATCGCTCAAACCTCGGCGACTTTTTCTCCCCACAAACGTTGGGTGCCATATAACACCTGGCACACACACGTGTGGAAAAATTAGCCTCCCCATTAAACGTTGGGCGCCATGTAACAGGGGTGAATTTAAGGGTTTGTATGAGCCGATACAAATACCCACGGTGCGTACTAAATCCTTATCACCTGTACTTAGTGCTGATCCAAGCACTCGTCGAACTGCAACTCGTCGACCTGAAATAATAAAATGAGGAAATCGCGTCCGCGAATATTACTATATTTCGCGACGCGGTCGGCTAGTTCGTTTATCGGTAGTGGGTGTGAGTATTAAAACAGGATCGATTCGCAGGAACACTAGGTTTAGTCAATAAAAATTAAATTAACAATTTAATAATTTATTAAAACAAATCTAAACCTAAAATACAAATTTCGAATTACGACTCGGTGTCGTTCAAACCAGTAAACAAAAGAATCTTCAATGCTCTCTAAATCGTTGCGCGCGCACACAAATTCCTGCTGCTATCGGCAGCTAACGCGCGCGAGAGAAAAACAAAGATTGTTACAATAACAGTGTACTAAGGACACTCACACGCATTCACACTCACTCGAACATTTACAATTAACTTACGGAGTCGCTAAGGTGCACCTCATACACAAGCCGTCAGGCTGAACAAAATGCCAGGCTACGATGCCGACCAGCCGCAATATCTACCATACTCGAGTCGCCGTGTATCCGTCGGAAAGCGGTCCAGGCGATGACGTGAAATGACAACTTCACAAATAACACCACACTCTCACACTACGGCTCTACCACAACGCGCGACGCGAATGTCAATAATTGCCTTGACTTCCGTAACGAGTAAGCTGCTTCAAGATCTGCCATGAATCGATCTCCAGATCTTTGCGTGTCTGCCGGACGTCGGTCAGGTTCCCCGACGTCCACGGCTTCCAAAAGCCGGTTGACTCGTCTAGACAGAAGAATGCTTCCCGGGCGATGACCATCGATCCCGCACCTTCTGTCTCTGCCAACTCTCTCTTTGATGACATTCCACTCCCGAGGAGTCCGGTTAGTCGTCGAACCGAGACGAGTTAAGTTCCATGTACGTGCGAACACTTGGACACGAAAACTACGAGTGGCTTCCCGATTCCCGCTTTACTATCTCAGAGGTCCGCTCTGAGCTGCGTTCGACAGTCACGTGATTCGCGCCAAATCCTAAATCGTTACCGACGATTTAATTACGATCGCTGACTGTCACAGGTTATACACCACCATAAAACCGACCACCCTCGCTATAACCTGCCACGGTCAACCCCGTAAGGAACTCGATATAAACGGCACAGGCTCCCTTTACCTATCCGGGAGTTGTACCGCACACGCCCTCAGTGTCACACTTCATGGCTTGCAAAAGATTTCTTTCCAATCTGAATATAAGTATGAACCCAACTTAACCGCAGAACTGAAAATCGTCAACCCGACTATCCATGAACTAGCAAAACAATACCCTTTAGAAGCAAAGCAAGAATTTACAGAATCACTTCAAAAATTTGAAAACCTTACAAAGGTAAACAAACGTGGGGTGATTTTTTTAATGAATTGATTTAACAAAAAATAGTGATATCATTAGATAGATTTTATAAGGTAGAATTTTTGATAACATGTCCTATTAATAACAGAATTTACAGATTAATCGCTGTCACAAATTTAAGAAAAAAAATAATTATTTCAAAAAGTAATGAAAAAATTATTTTAATGAGTTGTGTATTTAAATTTAAAAAATAAATTGAAATCAATATTCATAAAATCTACCAACGAAGATAAAGTTAATAAATTTTCTTCTGACGAATTGAAACACAGCTATGAAACGCTGTTAGAAGTGCTGCAAACAACAGCCCACGGTCACCTGCACCCCTTGATTTTATCCCACTCACAAATTACAGATTTGCTTACTAAAATTAACCACTTGAGCAACATTTATAAACTCCCGAATACAAAAAGTACGTACTAAATTATATACTAAATTACGTAATTAATTTTGTAATAAAACACGCAATAAAACACATAGTTATTTTCAACGGGTTATTTTAGTATTTTTGTTTTTGTTTTTTTTTTTTTCGTATTTTATTAAAATTGTTCGTAAGTTTCTTAAAATAGAATTTTTTGAATATATTGATTTAAAAAATTGTAACCATGACAATGCTTCTAATTCTGATAGAGATTTTTGAGAAAATAACCCTTTTATAGTATTTCTACGTTATTGTGAAGCTTCATGCAATCATTTTTCGGTTAAGTTTGAAAGGTAAGACTATTATGAGTATAAGTTTATGAGAAATTTTTTTTAACCACAATTTTTTTTAATTATTTAGATGGTAAACATATTAGAAAGATTAAACAACCTAACTCATACTTTAGAATCGTCACTACAAAACTTTGAAACCATGATAGATGCTGGAGCGGATGCTGATCAAATATCAAATGACTATTTGCCATTAATTAATCAGATTTTAGAATCTCTTATGTCTTTGGTTGCTCCTGGCAATGTCGAGATTCTAAAACCTATTTGGAAAAATGTTGTTTTGATTAACAGGATTCAGATGCTACTTAGCAAAGATGTTGAAGATGTCGTTTATATGTGATAGAAAAAATAATTGTATTGTGAATAGAAAGTCATAAAGTTGCATATAATTATAGAGAATAAATTGTTTCAAATAGAAATACTAACATAAGCTTGTTACTGATTTGTCTTAACCATTCTCTAACCTCGAAGACGTCTATGATATAAATTTTAATATTTATAAGTATCCCTTTATAAAAGAGAGCTATCGCCATCTTGCGTAAGATTTTTATTCGTGAGCTGATTGGTGAAGAAGTTTTTAAAATATTCGAAAAGTGCATTTTGAGGTTACTCTTATTGTTTTTTCCTATGCGCGCTTGAAGCGTGCTCAGAAGAGCTAGTATTCTTTTATAACATGCTATTGATAGAAAATTGTTTTTCAACTATTATAAATAAAAAAAAGCTTTATTTTTTTTTTATTTCGGTAATAAATACATGTGTTACATTTACTGTTGACCGACTAAAAAAATATTTTTAGATTCATAATTTGTCGCTGACCATAATTATTATAATAGTATATTTTATTTTTAATTCGTTTTTTTTTTTATGAGCGATTGAAAATATGGAAATAATTCAAAAGTCTGCAATCACACCGTAATATAGGTTAAATGTACTCCAGTAGTTTTTTGGATTTTCATTAAACCGTGAACTTTTTATTTTTAATTGATTTAATTTTACTCGGCTTAAAAGAACTTTAAAAATATTTGTACCATTTATTAGCAGTGGAAAGAGTTCAAAAATAGAATGCTAAAATTTCATTAAAAAATATTCAGTAGTTTACGAGTTCTCGCGAGTTAAACGTCGAAAGAATAAATAAAATAAAGTAAAATTCTTGCGCGTAGGCACGCTGAAAAGAAAAGCTCGCGTATTCCTCGAAACTGCTCATTGTTGCTTGCTCCCAGCTTATCTCGTCCAGACGCGAGAGGTGCTTTTTTTTTTTTTTTTTTTTTTTTGTCTTCGACAAGTGACTTTTTGGGGTTTACCAAAAAAAAAACTTCAATTTCTGAAACGATTTTGGTGGTTATGAGTTATTATGGATTTTGTTAAATGAATATGACAGTCATTGGTAAATTCAATAGATCTTGACTGATTTATTAGCTGAGTCAAATCATCTAATTTGAGCATTTGTAAGATGTCTTTAAATCAGGTCACATCGATGGTCCTGATGAAGAAAAACCTTAGTCCAAAATCTACTTTGAGTAAAGTTACAAAAAGGTTACTTCTGACTAGTAATATGTCTCCAAACCACTTTATTTATGATTTTAGCTTGAGCAATTCATTAGTTTGTTACACCCTACCGCCAGCCGCCGCATGGCTCGTATAGACCAACTCCCAAACCTGCATCGACTGGTCCAGGTTTTAGAACCTAGATCTAGAGTATATCGGCAGGTCCGGCTAGCACCGCACCAATCGCAGCCGGGCATACCTATCCCCGGGCTTCCCCCACCCTTCGGGCTCAACCGAGCGGAAGAAAATAAAGGAAGGGGCCCTACACCCACGCACACACTCGGCCTTCGGCCTCCGACCCCGTCACCTCTCCTCTCTCCCTGCTGTTAGCCCGAAGTAGCTCCCCGACGTCTGCGCGCGGGAGTACACGGTACGAACGCGCACGCCTCGTCGTCGTGACCCCTCACCCAGCCAGTTTCTTTGTAATCGTGTCTCGTGACACTATTTTTTGTCAATCTTCTTGTTATTGAGTAATAAACGTTTGTAACTTTATTCATTCGTCTCTCTCTTTAAACCCAAGCCCTTGTCAGGGCTACTTAACACGTGAGAAAGCAAACGGTCCTTGTCAGGACCACAACCCCACACCCCGCTCCTTTTCAACAAATTGGCGCCCAACGTGGCGCCCACACCACAACACGGACGGACACGCAACCTCACACGACCACCGGCGGTTGACCAAGCCGCACCCAAAGGGTAAATCGGAGCCCGCTTACGAGGCAGCCTTAATGCTGCCGATAGGAGCAGCAACCCGAAACAACCCAAGGGGCACCACAGGTCTCGCCGCACGGGGCCGTAGTGACTCCTGGCAAGTGGCGTGCACTCGGAGCAACCTGGCTCCGAAAAAGCGCATCCAGTGGGACCTGCTGACGCCCGAGCAGCAAGCACGAGCCCGGGCGAAGAGGGACAGGTACGTTGAAAAAAGAAGGCAGAAGCGCAAAAACCTCGCCAAGGCAATCACCAAGGCTGTCCGGTCCCAAGGCACGGCCAGACAGGAGGCCATCGAGGCGCTGCTGAGCGAAAACGTCTCCCGGCACGAAGCCTCGGCCGGGACACACAAAGGCATCGGGAAAGTGGAAACGCCACCCGAGCCCGTTCCGAGCACCCCGGAACGGCCAGTGTCCGCTGGCGTCTCAACCTCGCACGAGAAGGTCATCCAGGACATCGACGACCTTTTATTTCATGAATTAATGCAAATGAGCTGAGAATGAGCTTGAGAGAAAGAATAATAACTGATTAAAGAGAGAAACTGAGATATGAGAATATGTTGAATTGAGAATTGCCAGCATTAATTTCCGTGTAAAGAAACTTAACTAATTTGAGAAATCGCCTAGTCAAAACTCTTGACGAATTTGATTATATTAATTCAAACCATAAATACGAGTTTTGCTTGAGTACAGTTGAGGTAAACAAAGCAACAGAGAATGGCCTTGAAAAGAGTAGAAAAGAAAATGGCTGCGTGTAACACAGCACAAAGAAAAGATTTGATTTGATTTTGATTTTGATGTGTTTATTAAATGTACATTATGTTGTACAAAATACATAAGATTATAACAAAGTTCTACATTAGGATATACTTTCAATATAAAACAAAATATAATATAATAAAATAAGATAGAATAATATAACAATAATATAAGTAATAATAATAACAATGAAAGTAATAATAAAAAAAAATAAAATAAAAAAATAAAATGAATATAATGGTATACAATAGCAATAGCAATCACAGTAACATGGGTAACAATTATCAGTCTCATCAGTATTCACTCCGAGAATCACAAACTAACATTTCATTTCATACAGATCTCGAGCTCAATAGTGTAGAAAAACTTAATCTTCTCCCTCGGTATTAAAGATGTGTGATTTGATGAGGTGTTTGAATGAAGTGAAGGATGTAGATTGGCGAATATTTGGGGGTATGGTATTCCAGGAGTAGGTAGCTAATACATGAAAGGATCGCTCCAGAGATCTAGTGCGGAAAGAGGGGACAATCAAGGCATTAAGTGCATGCGGATTAGCCAATCTCAAGGGACGTGAGCTGAGCTTTTCAACAAAAAAATTCGCCAGATAAGACGGAGTACCTGTGTGCAGGATTCTATAGAGCAAGCAGGCAGCAAAATAATCTCTGCGGCCTGCCACCCGAAGCCAGCCGAGCTCACGTCTATAAGGTGTGACATGATCGCTCTTCCTGATCCCAAAGATGTACCTGATCCCACGATTGAGCAAGCGCTGTAATACGAGATCCCGCTCACCCGAGATATTACAGTACACAAGTGAACAATAGTCAATTATAGGAAAGAGCAGGGTCTGTATAAGGTGCTTGCGCAGTTGAAAGGTGGTGCTGCGTCTGAAGTGGTTAAGACGGTACAAAAGAGAATTGGCTCTCCGAGAAACATAACGAACATGGTCCTTCCAGCTCAGCTTAGAGTCCAGCACCACCCCCAGACTACGCGCTGAGCGGATAAACGGGACAGTGCAGCCGACAAACAGCAGGTCATGAATACCCAATTCATTAAAGCTATTGACATACGACGGAGTCCCAAAAACCATTGCCTTGGTTTTACTAGCATTCAGTACTAGCTGATTGGCGGCAGCCCAGTCAGCGACGTGCTCAGCACCCCGGCTCAGTCTTCCCAGCATGGCATGCATGTCCTCAAGTCGGCCCCGCACGTAAATCTGCAAATCATCCGCATAAACCACATAGCAGACATCAGGGCCAAGGCCATAGGCAATATCAACGATGAACAGAAGGAAGAGCAGAGGACCCAGCACCGAGCCCTGAGGCACACCCTTATTAAGGGGACGGAAAGAAGTAAAAGTGCCGTCCTCCGCTCTTACTGCCTGCGAGCGGCCAGTGAGATAAGAGGCAACCCACCTCAAAACCCCATGCGAAAAACCCAGAGATTGCAGCTTCCTGAGCAATGTTACATGCGAAACCGAATCGAAGGCTTTACTAAAATCAAAAAGTAGTAGCGCAGTCATTTGTCTCCTGTCCATACCGATTCGAATGTCGTCCGTGAGTTTAAGCAGTGCCGTCTGTGTACTATGTCCCGCCCTGAAACCTGCCTGATAATCGTCCATCAAACCCTGCGATTCAACAAAAGTAGAAATCTGGTTATGGACAAGCCTCTCAAGAATCTTCGACATGAAACTGAGCAGGGAGATGGGACGAAAATCATTCAGGCAAGACGGAGAGGGAATTTTATTCAGTGCGATCACCACCGACTTCTTCCACTGCTCAGGGAAAGTCGAAGTCGATAGGGAAGCATTAAAGATTTTGCAGATGAAAGGACCAATAGATGGAAAAGCTGACTGAATAAAGCTCTGTGGAAGAGAGTCAATGCCCACTGCCTGGGATGTCGACTGACTGATAGCACGTGCTATCTCGTCCACCGTAACATCCACAAACGCGAAGCCACCATGATCTTCCTCTCTTCCCAAGTCATTCAGAAAGAGAGAGAGATCCGGCGCCATACTATCAAAAGAAACAGAAGCAAAGTGAGCATTAAGATCTTCCACTGAAAAACCGCCCAAATTAGAATCCGCTCCGGAAGAGATACCAAGTCGCCTTAGTTCCTTCCAGAGCTGCTGAGGATCAGTGATGTCCTTGAGCCTACACCAATAGTAATCAAGTCTCGCAGACTCGATCCTTACATGTGCAAAATCTCGTGCCTGTCTGTATACAAACAGTTCAATATCGAGTCTTGAGCGTTGGTAACGTCTGTAGAGTCTGTCTCTTTCAGTCAATAGGTCCCGGTGGTATGTAGTAAACCACGGATGGCGATTCTTCTTTTGTTTGAGGGTTTTTAGAGGAGCGAAAATATCAAGTCAGAACCAAGCAAAAACGGAACATGTGGGGGCCTATACACCACACCTACAAATATGGGGTCAGCGCTACCCAGAGAAACCTCAGCAAGCAAATACTCAGGATGACCAGGCCTACCATCCCACTCAGTGGAAGACGAGCAGAGGTGTTTGAGAGGGACTGATGCACATAAAGTGCTACTCCGCCCCCTTGGTTATTACAGTCACGCCTAAGGATAGTATAACCCTCAAGAGCAACAAGCACATCCTCAATCGAAGGACTTAAATGGGTCTCAGTGACAGCAATCACGTGTAACCTGGTCTGAGTCAAAAGAAACAGCCTGAGCTGCTCACTATGCCCCTTAAGCGAGTTCGCATTGGAATGACAGACACGCAGCAGCATGCCCCCGCCCCGCACGGACCTCTGATCAGGGGTTAGAAAGGAAGTTTGAGATGAGTATGAAAATGAAGAAAGGGTATCATGGGGTGAAGGATTGATGAATCTAAGATGGTAAGATGAGTATGTTGTATTACCACGAGAAAGAAGATGTAAGAGTATACCTGTTATGACAAAAAACGCTCTAGATCCTGTTCACTTGATATGGGAGTAGCGACATCTCCTTTCTTCCTACGGACTAAAACCTTGCCGCTTCTTACAAATGTAGTCAATCCAGAGTTGGGTTGTCTTGCCTTCTGGTAAACAAGGCGTCGAAGTTTGAAGGTCTCCCTATCCAGGAACTCATTGATATTGATGAGAGCAGGACTTATAGCAGTTGACTGAATTCCAGAAGGAAGATTAGGAGAGAGAGCAGTAGTGTGAAGCTTGCCTAGTTGAATCTTGCCCTTGATGATTTCCTAGAGTAAAGCACGAGAACTGAGAGTCGCGATGATTGAAGGTGGGCGTGGTTGACGTGGTACCTGAATAGATGTAGACGTTCCAGGGTTTTCATTAGTCTTATCCTTCTGTGCGTGCGGTGCAGCTGTCGTCGTGCCATCTAGGGCTGTCTTAACAGCAGACTTACTAATAAGCAGACGAGCAGAAATAATATCCCGCGAGTCAATGTCCGCGTACACAGTTTTTAAGACCGAATGAACAAGAGCCTTTAGCGAGGCACCCGGAGGAACCGTAAGGCCACCGATCACCACATCAGACGAGTTCGAAGGTCCATGGGTCGAGACTTGTGTGAGACGCATGGATAACTCGGCGTTAGTCTTTTCAAGGGTCAAGACTTTGTTGAGAAACTCCGGGTTTTGTGCAGCAGAAACATCGGCTGAAGACTCAAGTGTTTGCTTGATCTCCGCAAGCTCGCGTTTAACCTCTTCTAGCTCCGACTCAGCGTTGTCCATTCTCTTGACCAGGCCGGGGATTGCATCTAGTCCCAGCCGCTTGGTGTCAATTCCATCAAAGCGAGAGAGAGAGCAAGAGAATGCACAGTAATTTTATTGATTTTCTGGCTGTGAGAAGGGCAATGTAAAAGCACCGGTAAATTATTGTTACCGGTTCTGAGCGAAATACCTGAAGATGCCACGCCGTGAAAGCTCTTCTTGCTGAGCAATTAACCCAAGAATTGAATTGAGCCAAGCCGTTTGAGTTAATTGAAGATCAAATGTCTTCCGTTGAGCCAACACTAAGTAGATGATTCGTCGAGTTGACTGTACTGATGAGATGACTACGTTGAGGATGATGAGAAAGAGTCACGAGAAAGAACCAAGAGAAACCCGAGAAGTTTCACAAAATGGCGAGTGAAACCGTCTATTCACGAGCGTTGTCTTGAAGAGAGAGAGAGAGAGGCTCGAGCGTAACAGTCAAGTCCTAAGTAAATGTAAACACCGATATTGATTTGAACTTAAATTATGAGAGTTTTCTTATTTACATGAAAAGGTGTGAGCGTTGGTCGAGTAGCAGCAGAGAGTGGCCTTGAAAATAGAGAGAGATAGCCCGATAGAGAGAGAGAAAGAGGGAGAAAATGGCCGAAATGGCTACATGCTTGTGCACATTGAGATAGACGAAATCATCACAGAGTCGTAAATTCTGTGCTAGAGAAAATGAAAAGTGAGAAGGGGCAAAGAAATGACTGTTCCTTGCACCTGAATACCTGGAGATGTTCGATGAGTGAGGATTGTCCTTGAACCAGACAAATTCTCCGTGGACCACCGGTGAAGAGTAGCTGGTACACGTGGTAATGGCGTGGCTCCGAGGTTGTTGATGATCACAGAATTACTGTCTGTGATCGTCCGGATAAGGTGCACGGTGAAAAGGCAGGTTCCGGGACTACCTGGTGAAAAAGGCGATGAGAAGAGCCGTTGAGAAGAACCGTGAAAAAGCCGGGAGAACTCTCTGCTGCACACACACACACTTGAGCACCAAAACCAGAAGCCAGCACGCGAGGCCTGTGGCAGCAGCAACGGCGACAGCAGTACAGCCCAACACTACGGCGCGCGGGAGTGAGAATTGGGACTAAAGTCCCCGCCTAGACTCATAGATGGAGCCATGTAGTCTATCAATTTAAAGTTGAGCGAATGAGCCGAAATATTTACGAGCGAATAGTGGTCCACTCCGTAACAACTACAGATGGATAAATTCCATTTCTGAATCCTCGGCGCAGCCTGTTCCCCGGATATCGGAGACCACGAAAGACCTTGGCAAGGCCCGCGTGTTCTCCACACTCGATCTCAAATCTGGGTATTGGCAGGTGCCCATGGACGAGGACTCCAAGAAGTACACGGCTTTCACCACCCCGTCGGGAGAGACGCTCGTGTTCAACGTCATGCCCTTTGGCCTGAAGGGCGCCACTGGTACCTTCCAGGGACACATGGCGGGGAAGATGCTAACTGACTACATTGACAAATTTTGCAAGGTGTACCTGGACGATTTGTTCGTCTTCTCCGAAACTTGGGAAGAGCACCTGTATCACCTAGGCCTGATTTTCGAGAGGTTGAACATCTATCAACTCACATGCGCGCCCGAGAAGTGCATTCTAGGCGCCACGGAGCTCCCCTACCTCGGGTTCCTCATCACAGCCGAGGGCAACGAAGCCAAGCCCGAATACTGCCGGTCCATTGTAGACTTCGTCCGGCCAACGAACAAGGTCCAGCTGCAGAGTTTCGTGGGCACCTGCAACTGGCTTCACGAGTACGTCCAGAACCTCGCGCAGATCATGGCGCCACTGACGGACATCTTGCGACGCCGCACCTTTTGCTGGTCGCCGGCCGCCGAGACCGCCTTCGACGCCACTCGGAAGGCCTTTGATCGACCCCTGAGGCTGGCACGACCTGATCCAGAGCGACCCTTTGTCCTGCAGACGGATGCGAGTGCCGTCGGAATGGGCGCTGTCCTGTACCAAGAGCGCGAGGACAAGGGCCGCGACATCGTGAGTTTTGCCAGCGCGAAGTTCACCCGCAGCGAGTCAAAGCTGCACTGCAATGAGCAGGAGTGCGCGGCCGTCATCTGGGCCGTCAAGAGGTACCGGCCCTATCTGGAGGACGCGAGCTTCAAGCTGAGGACCGACAGCAGAATCCTATTGTGGCTACACAAGTTCAAAGACACACGGGACAAGCTGCGGCGATGGGCCATCCTTCTTCAGGAGTTCGATTTCACCGTGGAGCACGTCCCGGGGAGATCCAACGAACTCCCCGACACCCTGTCACGCCTGCCGCAGGAGGAAACTCATGGCGTGATCGACGACGTCGAGCGACTGTTACCCCCGGAATTCAACCTGGCACCGGAGGAACCCGCGCCGATCACCATTCTGGAGGTATGCGTGGAAGCCCCCCTGTTGGAGGAGGTCAAGGCAGCGCAGCAAGCCGACCTCAGGCTCTCCGGAATCGCCCGGCCGGCCCACGTGGAAGACACCACCCCCGGAGGGGCGGCACGTCCACAACACCACATCGTGCTTGACGGAGCCCTGTGGTACAGGGAAAGCAGCTCGGACCCCTGGTGGCTAGCCATTCCCGAGGCCGCGAGGCCCCGAGTGCTGTTCGAGTACCACGACGCTCCCTTGGCTGGTCATCCTGGAGCGAAGGAAACCCTCCGGGCCATCCACGAGCACCACCACTGGCCTGGAATGCAGAGAGACGTCACCGAGCACGTAAGACTGTGTCATCTCTGTGCCTGCGTGAAAAAGGACACTCATCCCAAGCCTGGGCTGAGGCCCAGGCAGCCGACGGAACTGTGGAGGACCGTCGCAGTGGATTTGATGGGACCATACCCCATGACGCCTCGCCGCAAGCGGTTTCTCCTCGTGGTGACGGACCTGTTCTCCAGGTGGACCGAGGCGTTCGCGCTGAGCTCCTCGGAAGCGCCTGTTTTGGTGAAGGTCATGGAGAACGAGGTTTTTTCCAGGTGGGGATATGCGGAGCACATCCTCAGCGACAATGGACCCCAGTTCCTCAGCAAAGCCTGGGAGAAAGCCTGCAAGCGCTGGCAGTCAGAGTCGTGGACTCAACGCCCATCTACCTTCCACGGAACGCCGAAACCAGGAACTCAAGAAGGCCCTGAAGTGGCACCTAGAGGGGAAGAGCCACTCCAGCTGGGATCAGGAACTACCGGCCATCCTGTTCTCACTCCGACATCGCCGCAATGCTGCCACCGGAGTGTCACCAGCCTGGGCTCTTTTTGGGGACAACACCTGCAGACTCAATGCAGCAAAGTCCTAAACATATTCATGCATTGTAGGTCAGCAATCGGTACTTCCTGGGGGCTAGAACCCCAGGTCTTGTGGTTACACGAGGCGATTCTGAAACCGAAGCTTACCTATGCCGCGGTGGTATGGTGGAAAGTGACCGAAAATAAGACCTCGAGGCGTGTACTGGACCATGTTCAGGCTGTCGTCTTGAGGGGAATTTACGGGCTTAAACGAAGCACACCCACAGCCGTCATCAGGATGTTGCTGGATGTCCAAAGCCTAAACCTGGACATCAAACTGGTTGCGGCCAGGACAGCCTACAGACTGAAGTGCAGCGGGGAGTGGGTTGGAAATAGTAATGGGCATGCAACCATTCGTGGGAGAATGTTGAAGGGCGAGGTCTTTAACTCGACCCAAGACAGAATGGATAAGACTCTACTGTTTGGGCAACGTTTCAAAACGAGGATACCAAACAGGGAGGAATGGAGCAACAACCAAGTGCTTGGGCACGGAGACATCTGGTTTACCGACGGATCCAAGACCAATGAAGGCACTGGTTATGGAATTTACGGACCTAGCCTTAGGGAATCCTACGGGCTCAGGGAATTCAACACGGTGTTCCAGGCCGAGATGGCTGCGATAAATACGTGCGCTAACAACCTCTCTCTGGGGAACGTCAGTAAGAGACGCATCTGCATCTGCACTGACAGCCAAGCCTCCATAGAGGCCTTGGAAAACCCAGTTACAACCTCACGGTTGGTTAGGGAGGCTAAGAATACCCTTAACGCGCTGGCTAGATCTAACCAAGTACTTATTACCTGGATACCCGGACACTCCGGGTTCAAGGGAAACGAAAGGGCAGATGAGCTTGCGAGGAGAGGGGCCTCGACAGATACACGGCCGGAGCATGGGGTGGGTGTACCGTTCTCAGAAGGCTACAGTATCCTGGAGAAGTACTCGAAGAGGCAAAGATGGGAACTCTGGGAAGAGTCCCAGAGCTACAGGTGGATCAAGGAACTACTGGGAAGTTATATTACCGGTTGGGCCAAACTGATCACCCGACTAGACAAACGAAGGGCTAGAGAGGTCATGGGCATTATGACCGGATGCAACCTTCGGTGCTACACACACAAAACGCAGGGGCATAGTAACCTGTGTAGATGGTGTGAATCAGAGGAAGAGACCCCGTGCCACTTCCTATGCAAATGCCCTAACCTGACAGGCCACCGCCTGAAATGGTTGGGAACCGGGATCCTGGATCCTGAGAGCTTTTACGGAGTGAGTGTGGACAATATACTCGCATATTGCAGGGTGTTAGGACTCACGAACACTCCAGAGGTATATCAAGGGGGACAGGGATACAATGGTGAAAACTAAGTGTCCCTAAGCTTAGCACCCGTATGCTTTGATTAAAAAAAAAATAGATTAGGTATTCTAGGCTCAAACCAGGTCTTGATAATTTCTCACTATTTCATAATCAATTTTAAAGTTTTTGCCGTCATAAAATCATTTGTCAATTGATTTTAGATTACAAGAGCGTTATTTTAAAACTGATACTGCACATAGGTTAGGTAATCCGGGTTAAAACTAGGTCTTGATGATTTGTGATTTCTTTTTCATCAATTTTAAAATTTTTGCCGTGAAAAAATCATTTGTCAATTGATTTTTTATTATAAAGGCTTTTTTTAAAAGTGATACTGCACATAGGTTAGGTATCCCGGGCTCAAACCAGGTCTTGATAATTTGTGAAAACAACATTTGTCAATTGATTTCAAAAATTTGTTTATTATTATGGAACTACATCAAGTAACACTAGAAACATTAAGTACATATTGCATACAGATAACTTTTTTAAAACAAATTTGAACATGACTGCATTAATATTAAAAATACAAAATATTTTGTAAAAAAATATAATTAAAAAAAAAAATCATTGCATAAACTGCTCGAAATGACCGCCCAAATTATCAATGCATTTTTCTGCTCTTTTAATTACATTGTGAATTGCTTTATGAATTTGTGGTCCCGGAATCGCATTGGCAGCAGCTATGATTTCTCTTTTAAGATCTTCTTGATCAATATAGTTGCCACCATTATGGTAAACATTCTCTTTCAAATTGCCCCACAGATAATAATCGCATGGGGCAAAATCTGGTGATCTAGGGGGCCACAGCAGGAACCCTCCCCTTCCGATAAATCCTCGATCAAACATGAGTCGAAGAACTCTTTGAGTTTCGGAAGCCGTGTGAGCAGGGGCTCCATCATGTTGAAATATGATGGAACCCCTCTCTTGGAAAGAAAGTTTTTCCCTCATTAGTTGTGGTAGCACTTCAGTCAGAAAATGTCTGTAGTTTTCGCCATTTAGCACACTGGGTATCTCAACGGGTCCGAGTATTTTATCATTTATCATGCCCGCCCATGTGTTGATGGAAAACTTATATTGTGAGTGACCTGAAATCAATAGATTAATAAATTATAAGGCTAAAATCATACAAAAAAGTTTAGAAATAAAGTTTTTTTAATTTTTAAAATTAACTATAAAATAAAAAAAATGTTTAAAGGTTACTCGAAAAAAATTGAAAAAACTTTTTAATATTGCAAATATGTTAAACTTTATGCTGTCCCAAACTCTAAAAACTAGTCGGCCGACTGGCGGCGAGTGGGGCAAGACTATTGTATGATTTCGACTCCCAATAAAAGGGACGTCCAGGCGCCTGGGTCGCCCCTTATAAACGGGGGATCGATGAATGAATGTTTAGGCAACCCGTGAAGGGTTCGTCAAAGTGTATGCGTGAACCGCTACAGTTGGACCGGAGACTCAGCGAGGGCCACCTTGATTGTAAAGGGGCTCACCGCAGAGGCCTGGGCTCTCTTTTGTGACAGAGACACTACACCCGCGATTGTTAAGTACAAGGATGGGAAAGGCAACGAGAGGAAACTTGTAGCTGCCTCAGCCTACTTCTCACACGGAAAGGACGATTCACCCCCACAACGGGTCAACGATCTGGTCAGAACCTGTGAGCTCAAGGGACTGGACCTTCTGTTAGCGTGCGAAGTCAACTCACACCACACAGTGTGGGGCAGCTTGGACTGCAGGGGGACTTTCTATTGAGCTTTCTGGCGAGCACCAACCTGGAGAACCTGAATAAGGAAGGGAAATCGACCTTACGGGACAAAAGGCACGAATAGGTCATCGATATTACCCTGGCCACGATCGAAGTGGCGACGTTAGTAGAAGACTAAAAAGTTTCTGACGAATCCTCCATGTAAGACCACAGCTACATCACCTTCTCGATTGCGGGCAGGTTGACCAACAGACCTTGTGGATAAATCCCAAGAACACAAACTGGGAAGGTTATAGGATCGATCTAGCCAGGATAATCGCAAATTTTCTTGGGAGGTATGTTATTTTGGTTGATCTCGAGCACTGCGCAGAGTCTCCTCAGGAGGCACTAGTGAAGTCCTTCAAGAACAACTGCAGGATTAGCAAGAAAGAAAAGAGTCAGAGCTGCCCGTAATGGACATTCGAACTTACTGCCCTGAGGAAGGAAGTAAAAAACATCTGGTAAATCGGCAGATAAACAGAAGATTGAATCTGGAAAAGCTGCCCAAATTCGACCACAAGGCTCGGAGCACCAGCTTTGACAAGTCTTTCAGAGTCGAAACGGGCAGCTGTGCCGACTGGCAGAGAGGACGGCACAGGTACACCGTACAGGGGGTCGTCTGGTTTACAGATGGTTCGAAACGGGCAGAAGGGGTAGGGGTAGGGGCAGGAGCCTGGAGATAGGACTGCGCCAGGGAGATAGAACTGCATCTGGACGAGTTATACGTGGTTTTTCAAGCTGAGGTAAGGGAAATAACGGAGTGCGCGCGGATTACCCTAACGGAGGCGGATAGGAGAGGACCAGTCACAATTTGCTCGAATAGCAAAGCGGTGTTCTTAGCGCTGAAAGACTGGACCACGAACTCCAAGGAAGTAGCCCTCTGCATAGAGGCACTAAAGAGCCTTACACCGAACCATTGTGTCCCCCTAATATGGATGCCAGGGTATTCGATAATCTTGGGCAACGAGAAGGTAGACAGGCTCGCAAACCGTGGTGCACTGGGCATCATAGGAAGCAGATCGAAGATGGGCCGATCATCAGGGGCTGAGGCAGACAAAAGCCCTTATCGGTGAACGGACACCCAAGGAATGGCTACGAGACCTGAAGAAGACAGGCAGAAGGAAACTCAGACTGATCATCGGATGGCTCACGGGTCACTGGAAAATGAAACACCATCTATCCAAGATAGGGATGAGGGATGACTCGGAATGCAGGTGATGCGTAGAAGCAGCCGAGACGACGGGAAACCTCTTATGTGAGTGCCCCGCCTGGGCCATACTCCGGACTAGTAGGCTGGAAAGATATATCATAGATCCAGAAGATCTTAGAGAAGCCAGCATATCGGTAATCACGACGGTAATCAGCTCAATAGATAGAGCTTTGGGCAAGAAATGAGTAAGGCAGGGAATTCAGCAATGGGTGTATACCTAAGTGCTGAGGTCTCATGTTTCAGGGACCGCTAACCCCTCCCAACCTATACCTAGCCTAACCTAAAGCTAAAAAAACCAAGCTTTTAAACGAGACCTCGATCGCGATCCGAGTATGAGCCATTTCCAAACTACTCATCAAATTATCCACACAATCATGATAAGTAGTATTTCTTCTTCGTTTTGGTCTTATTTCAAAGTTGAAATAAAAAACAGCTTTTAAATGAGACCTAAGTCGTGATCCGAGTATCAACCGTTTACGAGCTAGTTATTAAATTGACCATGTGACCGGAATAAGTAAAATTCGACGCTTTTTTGGTATCGTTTTAAAGTTAAAAAACCCGAATTTTAGACGAAACTTTAGTGTTCCTACTCGTATCAACGGCTCCCAAGCTACTCATCAAATTGACCGCGCTATCGAAGGCAAAACCGTCGAAATTTTTTCTTTATTTATAAGATTTTTGCTATTTTTAATTTTTCAAATTGGGATAAATTTATGAATTTTTACATAATCATGAATTACTTTGTCTGACCAAGTGCGGATTCTCCTGGGCATAAAAATGTTCATTTTTGTGGTTGAACATTCCTATATTCGTAAAGTGACTCTCGTCGGTCCAGAGCACCTGATTCAAAAAGTTTGGATCGCTTCGATGCCTGGCCAATAGTCCTTGAGCAAAGACCAATCTGCTAGGTGGATCAATGCACTCTGTAAAAAATAATCTTATAAATATATTGGCTTAAAAATTTACTTAATAATCATATTTTTTATGAAAATATTTGAAATAAAATGTTTTACTTAAAAGTTTAAAAGTTTCTTGTATGTGTAAGAGTGCAATTACCGGAAATCATTAATAAAGTTGAAAAATCTGCAGGTGAGTGAAATTTCGTGAAGTGGGTTCAGCTTTTTCCGTGTAGTCATGAAAATCGAATTTTTTTTTGCTTATTCTTGAAGTACTTACCAATACAACAATATCCCACCATACAGTTTTTGAAAAATTTAATAGTTTATTGTTTATTTATGGAATGAATAATTTTTGTCAAAAGCTAGTTACGTTTAACCCATTAAGTCCCAGGATTTTTTAAATTTTTCTTGTACTTTGAGCTCTGGAATTTTGATGAAAACGATAAAAAATATTTTCAAAAAGACCATATACCACTATTTTCTGGTATGCTCTACACGGTGGTGTAGTTTAAAAAAGTCAAAAATGTCATTTTCAATTGTTAATTAACAAATTAAAAAAAAAAAAACTCAATTTTTTGCTGCATTTTTTTTTTATGAATTTTTTCAGTTGGATTTTTTTTTTTTTTTTTCAAAAATGTGATCAGAGGTGATCACGATACTTACGAAATTTACGGTAGGGTTTTTTTTTTTTTTTTAAATCTTTTTTAACAAAATGGCGGCCATAAAACGAAGTCGAAAATCTCTTCACGAATTTTCACTCAGGTGCTAAGAGGTTTAAATATAAGTATTTTTTACTCACGTAGTACTTGAGTCGTTCGGTAATGGTAAGGGTGCAAGTGCATGCCTTTAATACAGCGGTGCACTGTAGATTGGTTGGAGTTAAGTCGTAGTGCTATTTTACGGGTGCTTGTAGTTGGGTCAGCGACAACGAGATCATCTACCCGATCAAATATCGCGTCCCTTGCCCGACGGGGTCTCTCATACTTAGCACCAATAGGTGGATGTGGTGCCGCATTTCCATCTTGTTTGGCTCTGCAAACTGCTCGCCAAATACACTTGTCATTCACAAGTCGTCTATCAGGATATAGCGCCGCATAAATTCGCGCTGCTTCTGTGCATACCCCATTGGCTCGTCCATAGCATTCAAGCATATCAGCATAGTGAGCTTTATCAAATAACCTAGGCATACTTTAAAGAATTTTTTTTTTTGAATACAAAAGAAATCATGAGACCATTCAATGACAATTTATTAATAAAACATACTTACGTTGGTATATGGATTTGAACGCTCTTCTTATAATTTAACTTAGCAAATATACACTTATTAGGGTTGTAAAATAAAAAAAAAATTTTTACAACTTATCAGTTTTTGGGTTATGAACTTGCGCTACGTTCAGAGTTTATTTAAACTTTTGTATTTATGAATTCAATGGTTTCGTTTATTTACTAGTTATCATTATTTTCATGATTTTAATCGGATAATTTAGAACACTTGATTTCATAATTATTTTTCATCAAATCTATTCTCTAGATGTTTTAATTAAATTATAATATAAAAATTTAAAATAAAAATTTAAATTTCAAATTTTATTCTTCAACCAATCACATCAGGAATAATATGCTGACAATCTTTATGGGTTCTCTCTTTTATCTCAGGATTCTAACTCGATTCAGATTAAGGTAGTTACCGGAAAAATAGAGTTTCTTGAAAAATCTCTGAAACTTCACATAGAGGTAGATTTTTGGACAAGTGTATGTTAAAGCAAAACGTCGATTCCCAATCAAATTTCTTGAGAATATTGTTTCCGAAATGTTTTTTTGACCTGGTGCATCCTGGTCATCCAGGTCATCGTCGACACACCCTCGAGCAAGAGAGTTCAAATACAAAAATTCGATTCCAAATCCAACTTTTTGAAGATATCGTCTCCAAGGAGTTTTTTCAACCTGGTGGACCCGGGTCATCTAGGTCATCGTCAACACAATCTCAAACATGATTACTGTCGTTCTCATCCTGGGGGCCAGCTGGTAGTCGGCAAATAAATTTGGACCCTAAGTACAGGCATCAAGCCGCCTTTAGGACCGTCCTTTTCAAAAAGTAAAAGATTTTTGACCGTCAAACTGTCAAAACATGAATGAGGAATATCGTTCTTATTCCGTGGGCCAGCTGGAAGTCAGCAAATAAATTTGGACCCCAACTAATGGCATGAAGCCTTTCTTAGGACAGTCCTTATTAAAAAGTAAAAGATTTTTGACCGTCCAACAGTCAAAAAATTCATAATAAATGAATTTTCTTTACGAGGGCAAGCTTGAAGTCTGCAAATGAATTTGGACCCTGAGAAAGGGCATCTTGACGGTTCAACTATCAAAACATGAATAAGACATTTCGTTCTTATTCCATGGGCCAGCTGGAAGTCGGCAAATAAATTTGGACCCCAAGTAATGGCGTCAAGCCTCCCTTAGGACCGTCCTTTGTAGAAATTAAAAGATTTTTGACCGTCAAACTGTCAAAACTCTAATAAGAAATGTCGTTCTTCTTCGGTGGGCCTGCTAGAAGTCGGCAAATAGATTTGGACCGTAAGTAATGGCATCAAGCCTCCCTTAGAACCGTCCTATTCAAAAAGTAAAAGATTTTTGACCGTCAAACTGTCAAATGCCTTTTAATCAAGCAAGAATTCTTGAAAAAAAAGTTGAATCTCATTATAGCCAGGAAAATTTTACCCGAGACAGGTTAACTATTGTAGATCGACCCAAATATTTGCTATTTTCTTCACAAATGATTTCTTTGATTCGGAGGCCTTCATTTCGACTCAAAATTCTAAAAAAGTCGAGCTAGATATTTCTTGGTACCGGAACATCCATTTCGGGTCGGGCCGATCAGTTGAATTTTAACCCAGAGAGTTACTAATCAAATGACAAAAGATTTTTTTGATTAAAATGCCGTTTAATAAAGTAAGAATTCTTGAAAAAAAGTTAGATCCTATTTGAGTCCTGAAAACCTAATCTGAGACAGGTTGACTGTTTGAGATCGACCCAAATATTTGCTGTTTTATTGTAAAATGATTTTTTTGACTCGGAAACTCCGTTTGAATTAAAAATAACGAAAAAATCGAGCAAGAATGACGATCGAGCTGAAATGACTTTCAATCAAGCAAGAATTCTTGAAAAAAAAGGTATATCTCTTTTGAGCCCGGAAAACCTAACCCGAGACAGGTTAACTGCTGGAGATCGACCCAAATATTTGCTATTTTCTTCACTAATGACTTTTTTTATTCAGAAAAATTCATTTGGGTCCAAAATTACGAAAAAATCGAGCTAGATTTTTTTTAGTGACGGATCACCTATTTCAGGTCGGGCCGAGCAGTTGAATTTTGACTCTGAGGGATGCTAATCAAATGACAAAAGATTTTTTTGATTCAAATGCCTTTTAATCAGGCAAAAATTCTTGAATAAAAATTTAGATCCTAATTGAGCCCGGAAAATCTAACCTACGACAGATTGGCTGCTGGAGAACGGCCCAAATATTTGCTATTTTCTTCACTAATGACTTTTTTTATTCAGAGAACTTCATTTGGATCCAAAATTACGAAAAAATTGAGCTAGATTTTTTTCGGTGTCGGATCATTTATTTCAGGTCGGGACGAGCAGTTGAATTTTGACTCTGAGGGATGCTAATCAGATGACAAAAGATTTTTTTGATTCTAATGCCTTTTAATCAGGCAAAAATTCTTGAATAAAAATTTAGATCCTAATTGAGCCCGGAAAATCTAACCTGCGACAGATTAGCTGCTGGAGAACGGCCCAAATATTTGCTATTTTCTTCACTAATGACTTTTTTTTATTCAGAGAACTTCATTTGGGTCAAAAATTACGAAAAAATTGAACTAGATTTTTTTAGGTAACGGATCACCTATTTCAGGTCGGGCCGAGCAATTAAATATTGAATCCAGGAGATGCTTATTGAATGACAAAAGATTTATTTGATTCAAATGCCTTTTAATCAAGCAAGAATTCTTGAAAAAAAATTTAGATCCTATTTGAGCCCGGAAAACCTAACCTGCGACTGGTTGACTGTTTGAATTTGACTAAAATATTTGGTATTCAGTTGGCAAATGATTTTATTGACTCGGAGGCATCCATTTAAGTTTAAAATTATAAAAAAATGAAGCTAGATTTTTTTTGGTATCGCCTCACTTATTTCAGGTCAGGCCGACCAGTTCAATTTTTGGCTCTAAGAGATGCTCATCAAATGACAAAAGATTTTTTTGATTAAAATGACTTTCGGTCAAGCCAGAATTCTTAAAAAAAAAGCTAGACCCTTTTTGAGCCCTCACCTTGATACCTCACCTGAGACAGGCTGACTGTTTGAGATTGACTTGAATATTTGCTATTTTATTAGAAAATGATTTTTTCGACTCGGAGGGCTCCATTCTGATTCAAAATTACGAAAAACTCAAGCTAGATTTTCTTTGGTAACGGATCACCTATTTTAGGTCGGGCCGAGCAGTTAAATATTGACTCCAAGAGATGCTTATTAAATGACAAAAGATTTTTTTGATCCAAATGCCTTTTAATCAAGCAAGAATTCTTGTAAAAAAAGCTAGATCCTTTTTGAGCCTAGAATACCAAACCTGAGACAGGTTGACTGTTTGAGTTTGACGTAAATATTTTGTATTCAGTTGACAAATGATTTTTTTGACTCAGAGGCCTCCATTTGAGTTTAAAGTTATAAAAAAACAAGCTAGATTTTTTCGGTATCGGATCACTCATTTCTGGTCAAGACGAGCAGTTCAATTTAGGCTCTGAGAGATGCTCATCAAATGACAAAAGATTTTTTTGATTAAAATGACTTTCTGTCAAGCAAGAATTCTTTAAAAAAAGTATAGATCCTCTTTGAGCCCGGAAAATCTAACCTGCGACAGATTGGCTGCTGGAGAACGACCCAAATATTTGCTATTTTCTTCACTAATGACTTTTTTTATTCAGAGAACTTCATTTGGATCCAAAATTACGAAAAAATTGAGCTAGATTTTTTTCGGTATATTATCACTTATTTCAGGTCGAGCAAAAATTCTTAAAAAAAGCTAGATCCTTTTTGAGCCCGGAAAACTTAACCTGCGGCAGGTTGACTGTAGTAGAGTTGACCCAAATATTTGCTATTTTAATGGAAAATGATTTTTTTGACTCGGAGATCTCCATTCGGATTCGAAATTACGAAAAAATTGAGCTCGATTTTTTTAGGTAATTCATCACTCATTTCAGGTCTGGCCGAGCAGTTGAATTTTGACTCTGAGAGATGATAATCAAATGACAAAAGATTTTTTTGATTCAAATGCCTTTTAATCAGGCAAAAATTCTTGAATAAAAATTTAGATCCTAATTGAGCCCGGAAAACCTAACCTCCGACAGGTTGACTGTTGTAGATCGACCCAAATATTTTCTATTTTATTGGAAAATGATTTTTTTGACTCGGAAATCTCCATTCGGATACGAAATCACGAAAAAATCGAGCTCGATATTTTTCGGTATTTTATCACTCATTTCAGGTCGGGCCGAGCAGTTGAATTTTGACTCTGAGAGATGCTAATCAAATGTCAAAAGATTTTTTTGATTCAAATGCCTTTTAATCAAGCAAAAATTCTTGTAAAAAAAAGCTAAATCCTTTTTGAGCCCAGAATACCAAACCTGAGACAGGTTGACTGTTTGAATTTGACTGAAATATTTGCTATTTTATTAGAGAATGATTTTTTTGACTCGGAGGGCTCCATTCGGATTCAAAATTACGAAAAAATCAAGCCAGATTTTTTTTTGGTATCGGATCACTTATTTCAGGTCTGGCCGACCAGTTCAATTTTGGCTCTGAGAGATGCTGATCAAATGACAAAAGATTTTTTTGATTAAAATGACTTTCGGTCAAGCAAGAATTCTTAAAAAAAAAGCTCGATGCTTTTTGAGCCCGGAATACCTATCCTGAGACAGGTTGACTGTTTGAGATTGACTTGAATATTTGCTATTTTATTAGAGAATGATTTTTTTGACTCGGAGGGCTCCATTCGGATTCAAAATTACGAAAAAATCAAGCTAGATTTTTTTCTGTATCTGATCACTCATTTCTGGTCAAGACGAGCAGTTCAATTTTGACTCTGAGAGATGCTTATTAAATGACAAAAGATTTTTTTGATTAAAATAACTTTCTATCAAGCAAGAATTCTTAAAAAAAAGTTGTATCGTTTTTGAGCCAGGAAAACCTATCTTGAGACAGGTTGACAGTTTCAGATTGATCAAATATGTTTTAATCAAAATTTAACTTTATAAAAAGTATCTAGAGCTCAAAGATACTTTAAAAAAATTTTTTTAAATAAAATTTGCATGAATACTTTTTACTCGTAAAAATTTGATATTATTCAATTATTTTAAACCATTTAATTTTATTAAACTACTGTTCTTTTTAGCTATTATTATAAATATTTAAGTGTTTCTTCATCTGTAATTGTTTGAAAAATTAACGAAATCAAAATAAATATCATGTGTACATATACTCCTGGCATTTACTTCTAAAGAATTAAAAAAACTAAAATTTCAGATAACTCTTCTTAATTTCGTACAGAAATGTCTTCAAAAAGTTAATTTTCTTGCTGAATGTTCAGCAAAAGTATTTGAATAAATTTTATCAAATTAACTGTTGAAATTATTTGGAACCAAATTTCTTTGAAAATATTAGTTTGCTCATACATGATTATTCATTAACTTATCTTATGATTGTTGTGAAAAATTATTATTATTACTATTTTTTTTTTATTTATAATGAAAATTGATCTTATAAGTATTTGTTTCAAAAGATTCAGAGTTACTTAATCATTATTTCTGATTGAAAGCAATGCAATCCTATACTTGTCTCAGTAATATTTCAACTTTCACAAAGCAATAACAATTTTCGAACACAAGCTATGTATTTACATTAATTTTTCTGATTAAAAACTACTTACCTCATGCTTAAAAAGTTTACGCTAGAAATAAAAAATATTGAGAAAAGGCTTGGTCTGGCCTGAAATAATTTTTTTTTTCATTTAAAATATTTTAAAAGACTTATTAGTTAAAAGTCAACGTCTTCTTAAAAAAAATGAAATTTTAATTCTTTTGACTTGGCTAAGTACTTGATGATGCTTCTTTATTTTATTCTATATTTTTTTAAAATAATAATTAATTTTTCGTAAGTAAAATTGAAAACATACATTGAACGATATTTAAAAATTTTTATCGTTCTTTTACTTCTTGCGCTTTCACGTTTTTCAAACGTAACCCCAGCGGGCCTGAACTCAATGCTTCGAAAGAAACGCTCTGAACCTCGCGCTGATCATGCGTGAAAAGTTCCTGCTACATCATATAACCTTCGTTGTTTTGAATGAAAACAAACCCACGTGCTTTCGCGTGTCGTGTAAGGTTATCCACGGGCTTTTGTTTTTGCAAAAAGTATATCAAATAAAACAATCCAAGTTACTATATCCACTACCCTTTCGGAATAAAATTTTTGAATCTGAAGGGACTTTTTAAATCCTTAATAACTTTTGAACCTATTAATAAAAAATTATTAATACTATTATTTTTGGAATCGGAAAAATTTTAGGAATCTACATTTTTTCTCCTCGTCATTCCCGGTGAATCACCGTGTATAGCGGTAGCTGGCTTGAAAGAGTTTTCTTAAAAAAACTACTCAAAAGATTGGAAAAAAAAGTAATCTCCGTTGGAATTGTAATACAATTATTTTTTGATACAATTTATTTGTAAAATACTTTCACTGCATCACACTCAATTTATTTCCTGAGTAAAAAGTTAAATCGAAAAACTTCTACCACATTTTAAACATATTGAGAGTATCAAATTTAAAATGAATAATGAATAGTAAAACTATTAGTGCAAGCTGATATCAATCGAGATCTTTCTTTCCACTGTTATAGTTTACTCAAATATTAGAAAAACGAAAAATAAATAAATTTGAAAAAGATGCAACTTCCAGAATTACAACTTGCTACGTATACATTCAAACATGTTTGTTGATAAAATTACAGAGGCTCATGCGGGCAGGGCCGTATCAAGTCTGGGCACTCTGAGATATTGAACATTTTTTATTCTTGTATTTAGCAGAATAAATATTTAAATAAATAAATTTCATCTTTTCGTGCTTTCAAAAGTGAGATGAATGTTGCATTCGTATATTTTAGGAATAAAAATATAGATTAAGTCATTTTGTGATGTTTTTTTTTCTCAAAAGTTCGTCCAAAGTAAAATAAAAAACTATTAATATGAATTTTTTCAGAACTATGTGCCACATGAGTTTTTTATGTTAGAGAGAATTGTCTGACTATAAGGCTTTTTCATAGCAGACGACTTAAATTTATCGTAGTGAACCCAAAACGATATTTTGTAGTTTTATTTAATTTTCAATGAATTTTTTAACTTTTTGTAAAAGTTAGGCTTAAACTCTGTTAATTATTCTATTATTCTGACAAGTTTATTATAGTGAAATTTAAGTTGTTTTTACTTCAGAGCTGATAAAAAAATTTTTGTTGTACACCCTGGGTCATACACCCCGCGTTAAAAGTTATTCACATTTTTTGAACTTTTAAACTTTTCGCATTCATTTTTACCAAGATTATTTAGGTTTTTAAGATTTTTTAGATTGTATTGGAAAAATTTTTTTTAACATTAACGCTGTAAAGCTGACAGAATTGGAAATTTTTTTTAATCGGCAAACAGTAGGTTATGGATTATTGTCTGCTATGAAAAAGCCTTATTAAAAAACTCGTGCTGAAAACGAGAATTTTGTAATTGTAAAATTTCAAAATTTCGGTCATTAACATGAAAACTTTCTCAAAAATTATAATCTATGATGTAAAAACTATGTATTTTCAAAATTTAAGGATTTTGACCTCGTGGAAAAAAGTCACGCTAGATTCTTTAAAAGTTAACAGCTGGTCTAAAGTTATATTCAGAGTTAGTTAACAACTAATCGTTTATAAGTAAATTAAAATTTTGATAACTTTTTTAAAATTCTTAGAGCTAAAATATTAGAGAAATAAGATTCTTATTACAATTTAAAGAGTTTAATAAAAAAATATTGACGTAGCTTTACTTTTGTTACCAAGAAATCTGTCTACTAGTAAAATACAAGGCCATAATATCCAATGAAAACTCTCACGTCTTAAAAAAAATTCTAAATAGATTAAATAAATTCAGATTTAAAGGAAATAAGGTATGAATTTTATTTATAAAATCTTTATTTCTCATTTTCACTCTATTTTATAAACTTTGTAAGAAATCTTACAAGAAGTGGACTGGTCAAATATTGATTTATATGGGGCTTCTTATGAGGTAACAAACGCATATAAATTAAAAAAAAAAAAAAATGGGAAAAAAATTTTAAATTATAATTATTGATGCACGAAAACAGTTTTTACTTAAACTAAATATTCCCTATTATTTATTAATTTTGATAGATTTTATATTGCATTCCTAATACAGAAGTAAATTACGTATAAAGTAGTATCCAAAGTTTTCAACGTTTTCAAGTTTTGAAGTTTTTTTATTTGATATTCTATGAAATAATTTTTTCAAAAATGTTATAACTTAAAACAAAATAAGCAAAAACTTGAAAGTTACAATTCTTTTATTTTGATTGTAAAGTTTTTATTTGAACACTTGCGTTCGCGCAGATTGTGAAGTAACGTTAGAAACTCTTTAAGTCATGAAACAAGGGTAGCTTTGTTTAGGGTCGAATATAAAGTTTGTCAGAGATTTTTACATAATACTTAATCTTTAAATATTTTTTCAAAAAAGTCAAAATGATTAAATTGTTTTCATCGTGGCAGAGAGAAATAGTTTTTCAAGTATGTATTGATTTGAATATTGAGTATATTAATAATACACATAATATTCGACCAAGATTTTGTTTGCGTAAGTAAAAAAGAAGTTAAATATTAGTTTTAGAATCAAATGTTTTTGAGCCTCTCAAAAACGCTTTTTAAGTATGCCTGTTGTCAAAAAAATTGTCTTACTATTAAAAGTTGTTAAATTAAAAGTTTGAATATATGCTCAGTTTATAATACTAAGTCATGTAAAAAATGAAATTTTTAAAGGCTTGTACTATAAAATATTTATTATTAATCTTAAAAATTATCTTTAAATCCATTAATTTTCGTAAAATATTGAAATTTTACATATTCAAAGAAAAAAGTAAATTACTAGATTCGTTAGAATTTTTAGAAATAAACAGACTAAAACACAAGAACGTTTTATTGAATGATAAGTTAGATTTAAATAACTCCCCACTCCTAAACTTGAGTTGATTGACCGTTCGTATTCTACCCTGACTGTTTACTATCGATATACTTAAACACTCTGTACACTCACTTTAGCTTTAGTATTATATTGTACTCGGTTTGATAAAGACGCTTAGTCGTCGAAACATGTTACCATTTTAAATAAATTGAGTAGATCACATAAAATTAAAACGTTGTTTTATTTTTATTAACCATTTAATAATTGCTATGGATCTGCATCAAGTATCACCTGATCAAATTAAAATTATAAAAATATTTTTTCCAAATCATATATACTTGAATTGACATTTCTTTTGAAAGTATTTGTAGGGTTATATGCGCTATTAGTCTTTAGTAAAGTAAGAAACTGTGTGATGTAACTTACCTAATTACCTTAGATTATAGAAGTTTGTTTTTTTTTTTTTTTCAACAACACCTCGTGCCTTTAAGATATCCTTGTTCATACTAACATACATTTTTAAAATATTTTATACTCTTTACAGTTTTTGTTTTCTTATTTCTAACTGTTAGTCTTATTTTTATTTCTTTCTTTTCTTTTGATATCATTGAATAATCAAAACCCATAACATCTAGCTACTTTGATTTTTGAGTCTCTCGACACAAAAACTCTCTTTAAGTAAGAAATCATGTGACGTAACTTAAATTTTCAATTAATTATTTTAGTCTTTACAGTTTTTGTTTTCTTATTTCTAATTGCTAGTTTTATTATTATCTTTTTTTTCTATTGATATCATTGAATAATCAAAATATTGAACATATAGCTATTTTGATTACGATTATTTTGATTCTCATCTTTCTTAAGAGGAGTTGGATGCAAGAACCGCCTTCTCGAGAAACTTGAAAATCGACTCAAGCGGATCCATCCAACACTTCAAAAATGCTATTATTTTTTACCCATTTGGAATGTCGCTTTGAAACTTTTCAAAAACCTTCTTTGAAGAATAATGAAAAACTTCCTCGCTGGAAGTTTTTCAACTCTAAAATCTTATGACTGCTTTTTTAATCCAGAATTTGAGGTTAAAAAGTTGATTTTTCAATTTAAATAGTTAATTACTCGGCATTGAAATACTGTGAAATTTTCTGAATGATTTTTTTGGTGGCAGAAAGGGTTCAAGAATATGTTGCTAATATTTCATCAAAAAATAATCAGTACTTTTCGAGTTCTTGCGAGTTGAGTACAAATTAAAATTTTTCTAAAATCTGATCGCGGAAACGGCACGTTTCCATGGTTCCAAACACGATCGGAAACCGGCCTTTTCCACCACAGTTTCCATGGAAAAAACATGCACGATGTTGTATCAGCTTTTCTAATAAAAAACCTCAAAAACATAAAAATCAAAAAATGAATGATTTTATTGAAAATGCTTATTAAGGACGTTTCAGCGATTTTGGAGCAATGTTAACTATTTTTGTAACCACCCATAGAAGCATACTTTTACATGCTTTTTCGAATGCCATAAAAAAAAATATGGCAAGCGGGATTCGTTTTTGAGTTATGAACGCTTAAAGTTCGGTTGTTTTGCATGGGAGGGTACGTAGAGCACTACAATTTTTTAATGTTATCGACGACTGTAAATTAACTAGTAGAAAACTTTTTCTAAAAAAAAGAGTATATTCTAGCTATTGAAACAAGAATCAATCTAACATTTATTAAAATACGGTAACCAGGCCTACTTTCAGAGTAATTTAACAGTAAAGTTGATTTTTTAGTCTTTGCGGTTATGCTGCGCCACGAGAGCGAGAGAGATAGAACGACCGGCGCGTCAGCTGTTTCTCGTGCGGAGAGCCCCAAAACTGAATGAGAGTCGCTGGAGGTCTGAAACGTCCTTAATACTTTCAATAAAAAAATATGTTAAATTATTGTATAAAAACAGTAAAAATAATAACTCTTTATGTAAAATTAAATACGTTAAAAAAAAAACTACTTTTTTCAGTATGAAATTTGGATTTTTTTAAATAAATAACAACAGAGTCAAGCTTTCTGAAGTGGGCCACTAAAAATCAAGTTATAGAATTTGATATCTATTTTTACAGATATTTGGAGGTTTATGTGCCAATAGCAACATCCCAAAATTTTTTTTGAAAATTTCAATTATTTAAAAAGTTATAAACAAATTAATTTTAAGACAACATTTTTTTCAAATTTCAATAACTTGGAGTGGATTTGATGAAAATGCTCAAAAATTTATGAGCATGCATAAAAATATTATTAGAATAAGGAAAGATAATTGTTTAAAAAAAAAAATGTAATTTGTTTATAAAAAATTAATTTTGCAATAAACAATTGGAAATTTAACAAACTTCTCGTATGGCTGGATGAAATTTTTTTTCACAAAATTATTCTGTAGACTCTAAGCTATAAGAGCCCACAAAAAAATTTTTGTGTTCTTCAATAAAGAAAAAGTTATGAGCATTTAAACATCGCTGCGTTAGCGCGGCTGGCGGCGCGGGCGCCCGGCCCGCCGCGCCGCTTGCCGCCACAAGTCAGCGCGAGCTTTCTTCTCTCCCCTGCGTATTTTAACATTTAAACTTACTTAAAAAATTTATCTAAATTTTAAAATTCACACAAATTTATCAGTTTATTTATTAATTTGAATTTTAACTAACAATTAATAAATTTACCCACAATTTTTAGAAAATTATAAAAGAAAGAATACATTAATGAGGATCTTTTTTAATTATTTTCAAATTACGTTTAACGAAAATGATTCATAGCGCTCATACTATTTAAATTAATTGTAAAAATTTTATACTTTTGAAATTATTTTTCGAATTATGTTGTGTGGAACAACGATGCACATCAAGAGCGTCACATGTAACAAATGCGAATCGCGAATAGATGCATTCATTTGTTTGTTTGTTGGTTGCACGTGCGTGTCAGTCAGCGTTAGTGTATATTTGTTTTGCATCATGGCACCACCGCCTAAGTGCTGCAATCCTTTTCAAAAGAAAGGCCATAATTGTTTCAGAAAGAGTTTGTACTTTATTTCTGTAGAGTTTGTAATTTATTTTGTACTTTGTACTGTATATACTGTTAGTGAACTAGTTTTAAAGTCAATTGTTGTCAATTCAAATCATGGAGATATCGATGTAACGGATTGGATACGTGATTTAAAAGCGGCTTTACTACGAGCAGAAAATCGGCAGCATAAAATTGCTCTGTTGACAACAATACCGGTGAAGTGGTCCATACGAAAAACCGCGAGAGAGCTTGGAGTAAGCAGACGTATGGTCAGCACAGCTCGAAAATTACACGATGACCAAGGTTACGGTGCTACACCAGATAAAAAAAAGGACGTGCTATGACCGAGGAACTAATAAAAACAGTAACTGAATTTTATTGTTCCGATAATGTCAGCAGAGTTATGCCAGGAATTAAAGATGTTAAATCTGTTAAGATTAATGGCAAACGTCAACTTAAAACGGTAAGCTAAAAAAATAAAAAATAAAAACATTAAATTAATTTTTTGTTTAAAATTTTGAGTTGGTTTAAAAAAATTTAAATTTTGAACTTTGAATAAATTAATAGAAATTATAAAATTAATGATAAATTTTTTTTTTCTTGAATAATAATCGAAAGCAATAAAAATTATAATAATAACAATTTACCAAAAATAAAATATATATTTTACAGAAAATAAATAATTAAGTATATTTAAGTACTATAATTTAAAAATTATTCTTAAGTTAAAATTGAATGTTTTTCAGAAACGGTTATTGTTGGAAGACATTGAAAATTTGCATAAAAAATTTTTGAGTAAATTTCCGGACATGCACATTTCTTTATCCGCATTCAAAGCTTTGCGGCCAAAACAGTGTACGCCAGTCGGTTCTAAAGGTTCACATAATGTTTGTGTGTGTAAAATTCACGGCAACTGTCGGCTAAAAGTAAGAACTTTGAAGTTAGAGCCGTAATTTTTTGAAATAAAGTACAAACTCTTTCTGAAACAATTATGGCCTTTCTTTTGAAAAGGATTGCAGCACTTAGGCGGTGGTGCCATGATGCAAAACAAATATACACTAACGCTGACTGACACGCACGTGCAACCAACAAACAAACAAATGAATGCATCTATTCGCGATTCGCATTTGTTACATGTGACGCTCTTGATGTGCATCGTTGTTCCACACAACATAATTCGAAAAATAATTTCAAAAGTATAAAATTTTTACAATTAATTTAAATAGTATGAGCGCTATGAATCATTTTCGTTAAACGTAATTTGAAAATAATTAAAAAAGATCCTCATTAATGTATTCTTTCTTTTATAATTTTCTAAAAATTGTGGGTAAATTTATTAATTGTTAGTTAAAATTCAAATTAATAAATAAACTGATAAATTTGTGTGAATTTTAAAATTTAGATAAATTTTTTAAGTAAGTTTAAATGTTAAAATACGCAGGGGAGAGAAGAAAGCTCGCGCTGACTTGTGGCGGCAAGCGGCGCGGCGGGCCGGGCGCCCGCGCCGCCAGCCGCGCTAACGCAGCGATGTTTAAATGCTCATAACTTTTTCTTTATTGAAGAACACAAAAATTTTTTTGTGGGCTCTTATAGCTTAGAGTCTACAGAATAATTTTGTGAAAAAAAATTTCATCCAGCCATACGAGAAGTTTGTTAAATTTCCAATTGTTTATTGCAAAATTAATTTTTTATAAACAAATTACATTTTTTTTTTGAAACAATTATCTTTCCTTATTCTAATAATATTTTTATGCATGCTCATAAATTTTTGAGCATTTTCATCAAATCCACTCCAAGTTATTGAAATTTGAAAAAAATGTTGTCTTAAAATTAATTTGTTTATAACTTTTTAAATAATTGAAATTTTCAAAAAAAATTTTGGGATGTTGCTATTGGCACATAAACCTCCAAATATCTGTAAAAATAGATATCAAACTCGATAACTTGATTTTTAGTGGCCCACTTCAGGAAGCTTGACTCAACATTGTTGTTGACAAAAAATTTATTGCGCTATGCACGCTGGAATCAAGATGAACACTAAAGTTTTGATAATAATTTATTTATGTAACGTCCTGACTGGTTTTCAATCAACATATTACTTTTATTTTTAGTCGTGGTTTATAGAGCCTACGTAAAATGATAGCTCTAGGGCTAACTTCGGTTAAAAGGCAATTTTAAGCAGTCAAAATCTCATGAACCGGAAGAATTCTTCGTTAAATTTTTAGATTATAATTCTATATTATTATTACGATTGGAACACTTTTGGTTTATTTAAATGGGGAAATGGAATCGCCCACTTAATTACCCAACAAAAAAGAACAAGGACACCGAAAAGGGTCCATAGATTTCTTTTATTTTAAGTGGAAAGTTTAAAAAGTTCGAGAATGAATTTAGAGGAAGAAAAATAAAATAATTTTAATAAAAAGTTTGTGAAAGATTATTTTAAAATTAAAATATTACTTTTATTGATTTGAAATAATTCCCTATGGCGAGCTGCAGGCAGCTTTTTGTCTCTCTCTTCTAGTTGTCTGCGACTCAGGATTTTCTTGATGAGTGAGTTGAACACAGGAAGACGGAAACAATTGTTTGACGCTTGCTGTAGGATCTTGGTATGAGATTTTTATGATGATGAGGAAAGTTGAACGCAGGAACAGTCGTTGTTGATGGTAACGCTGCCGAAATCTGAGTGTGCTCCAAAGTCTGGGTCTAGTAGCAGGCCCTCTCGAAGCCTCGAGAGTGGTTTCCTTTTTTGGCTTTTCTAATTAATCGTAGAGATCAGAGGGGTGAGAAAACGAGAGAGAGAGAGAGAGAGAGAGTAGGTGCAGTGCAGTCCCTACATCGACCTTTTGCTTTCAATTTTGTAATATTGACGATTGTCTAAATAATCATTAGAATAATTGAGTAAATATTTTTCAAAACTCAAATAATTATTTAAAAACTAAATTACAAAGGGTATGGCCGGGTGAGATAGTCGAATCGGCCCCCACGGCGAACCCTTACAATATATATATATCATTCGAAAGGGCATGAGAAAAGAAAATTTTTGGCGCAAACCGCAGCTCCCTATTCCCAATCTAGGGACCCTAGGGTCTAAAATAGTGATTTTTCAACTTTAATTTTTATCTCAGAACCTATCACGGCTAGAGACATGCGGTTTGCGGCAAAATTTAAAAAAAAAAAAATGTAGTTCACCTATAATTTTTAATAATATTCTTGGAGCCAAATTAAACCTTTTCAGCCATTTCTCAAATTTTTTTACCTTAAACTTGCGATTAAAAAAAATTGAAAACAAACGCCTAGCTATAAAAAAAATATGTGATGTATTTTAACGAAAATTAACCGCTCTGATTTTATCAGATTTTTAAAAAGGGTGGAAGGCACTTTTCTGACCGATTTATTAAAACTCTTTACATAAAAAGCCATCTAGCGGGCGCATATTAAGTCAAAATTAAAAATTATATGTACAGTTGAACTACATTTTTTTTTAGAAAATTTTGCCACAAACCGCGTTTTTCTAGCTACTTTAAGTTATGAGATATTAATATAAGTTAAAAATCACTATTTGTTAAAATCACTATTAATTAAAATTAATTACATAATTAAAATTTAAAAAATTGCAATTTTCTTTGAATTAATAAAAAAAATAAATAAATAAATGTTTAATTAAATTATTCTAAAGAATAATTATGCTTAAGGTAGGACCGCACAAACTAGAAAGAGATGTGTTAAAAATCTAAAACTTTAGGAAGTCGAAGATAAATATTAAAAAATGATGCCACTAAATTTTCAGAAGCTGGGGGTTTTTCGTTTTTGAGTAATTGAATATTAACATCGCGTCGATTTAACCCGTAGTCTTATGGGAGAGCACATTTTTTATACAATTTTTACATAATTGCATGTGATCAAGTTTTCAGAATATTTGTCAGTTTAACTAGAATGCACAAGAATCACATAGAATTAATCAAATCATCCATTCGGTTCCTCTAAGTATTAATAAAAAACAAAAATATGTGTTTAAGGTTAAAAAAGCTTCTGCTGTTAATGCACTTCTATATCTATATGCGTGAAGCTAGTCAAATGTTTAAACGAAAATGCATCGTGACTAGAGCCGTAGGTGCGATCCTACCTTAAAAATAAAATAAAGTAAAATGAAAGAAATGCCAACGCTTACTTATTCCTCGATCCCCGGAAGAATTGTCAGGGTCAAGTTGTCCAAAACTTTCCACTGCCGAAAAGGGATAATAAATAAGAATAAATAAACTGGCTAAGTTTTTCAGCCGCATTCAGTGCCGGATTAAGGCATAGGCCGAATAGGCCGGGTCATGGGCGCCCACAAATAAATAAAAAGTTTTTTTTTTTTTTTTTTTCAGCCTTACCCAAATGTATAGGGCAATTTTTTTTTTTTTAATTAAGGAGGCTTGGCAGTTTTTTCAAAATCCAAAAGTAAGAACCCAAAAAATTCCTGTAGATTCCTTGAAGTAAGACAAACAACTTTTCTATTTAACACAACAATGGTTGTCGGACTCGTTTTCGAGAAAAAAATCAGTTTAGAATTTTTTTTTTAATGTGGGCTCTTATGGAAAAAAACATTTAAAAATTTGGCAAATCATCAAAATCCACAAGTTTACTACGAGTCAGGTGTCATTTTAAAGATAAAAATTTGAAGATTATTTTAAAATTATAAAAATTTAAGATTATCGGACTAATTTACAAGAAAAATAGAAAATTGCGGTACATAACCTTCAAAACATGCAATTTTTCAACGTTTTTAAAAATTTTTTATCTTAAATTTTGTTTTAATATGTTTAAAAATGATAAATAATCACTTACTAATAAAAATAAATTAAAAAAATACTTTTTTTCTTATTTTCAATTTCATGCACCCGCAAGGACCCCCGCTAGGTACGACCCCTACGCTGCCAAGCTATTTCGCACTTTGATTCATTGTATATATATATATATATATATATATATATATATATATATATATATATATATACATAACAGATAATTTCAAAACCTTTTTACCGCGAAAATACAGAGGTTATTTCCACTACTTTACCGATTCCGGGTAACTTATCGGTCAGAGATGAGCTTACTACTAGAATACTTTGCGTTCAAAGCAGACATCTGTACGCGCGTTGTTCTATTTCTTATGTATCTAAAATAGATAAAATTTATCAAAAATTGGTGCTGAAGTTTACTTTTTAAATTTGATATTAGAGCACAAAATTTTTCAAATTTTAATTTTATTACTTTTTAATTTTATGATAAAAATACGCCTTATTCTATTTGTTAAAACTAGTTAACCTAAAATCATAAGTATTATTGTTGACATAAACATAATTTTGTAACTATATTTCTTCGGTGCACTCAGTTTAATTAAGTATGATATTCGATTAGCAGTAACAATGGAGTCTAAAATCGTGGATACAGACCGACGCAAAGCTCGACGTGTTTATGAAAGTGGAATTACAAAAAAACAAAAAAGAAAAGAAAAGAAGAAGAAGTTCTTGATTGTATGCCTTCACTAAAGAAATTTTGTCAAATTCGTCCTCGTGCGCTTGAAGACACAGAATTAGATAAAAATACTAATCAGATTATCGAAGTAAGTTTTTTTAATTTAATTGTGTTTTTTTTCGCTTTTAAATTATCATGACATCATGCTAATTTTAAGAGCTCTCCAAAAAATTTGATAGTTACGTGCCAGACCGATGCTTTAGTCGTGACTGAATCCTGTGAAAGAGACGAGGGACAACCACGCTCGATTTCGAATTTTTTTCCCGCCACCCTATTTTTGCATGAAAAAGTATTTTTTTACATAGTTTGATTAATTTTTTTCATAAATGAATAGTTAGGGCTCCGAGAGGGTATGTAAAGGATCGATTAAAAACCAACAAATGAAATTAACACTCAATAGTTAAAAAGAAAAGTTGGAACTAGTGAGGGAATCACACATTCTTAATCGTAGTTCCAAGTTTTCTTTTTAATTACAACACTTCCAAAGCCTCCATTAATTTTTATGCATATGTAAGATTAAAAACTACGAGTCCTAACTAATATTTTTTCTATTTTTAAACGATTTTATTATAAAATTTGATTTTCATCTCAATTTTATAACCTATTTCAATGAAATTATGATATCCTTGTGTTATAGTTCTTTTAAAGTGACCTAGAGGGCGCTTCGTATGATAATCCTAATGCTTAATACCAGCAAGTAATAGGCAATGCAGATTTTGAGTGGAATAACGTAAATAGAATTTTAAATCTAAAAATTTCTGTTATTTCAATATTTTAGGATGATTTTTTCTGTGATTATCTCTTCGTCAATATATTGACATTTATGTGTTAGATTTTTGAAGTAATTTATTAATAAATACGTGCAATTTACTCTACAATTAAAATTTGGCTAAAAAATGAAGGGAAAGTCTGAATACTCATACTAGTTAATATCAATCGTATTGTAGTCGGGTTCGCCAATAAAAAAACTGTCAATAAAAGTACAACATATATGTGTAAAAAGTAATCCATCTTAAAAAAATAATAATAAATTGTAAATTAATAAATTTTAAAAGGGAATCAAATATTTTAGAAAGGACTTTGGTTTTTTTAATGTATTTTTAAGTATAATTGAATAAGCTCTTAAGAAATTCGCTTTAAATTGTAGAAACCTTTTTTTTTTTTGCTTTATTGATCCAACAAAAAAAATAGTAATACTATGAAGGTTCCATAAAAACAGGTGGAAGTAGAGTTCAGCAGCAGACGGTTATTGTGGCGAGCGAGCCCGCGAAGCGGGCGAAGTGAGTCACAATAGTCTGTTGCTAAGCTCTGCTTCTACCTGTTTTTAAATGGAACCTTCATGAACAATATTTTTTTCGCAACTAACTGTTCAAAGGATCTTTTTACAGTTACGTCAACAATATCTCTAAAAGTCTAAAGTGTGATTCGCACACTTAACCTCACGAGCGGCAGCGACGAACGTGCGTATAGAAATCACAAGCGCACGCGCAGATTCCGGCAGCGCGTTGTATACCTATATATTGTATACAAATTTTAAATCTAGGTATACAACACGCTGGCTCGAATCGCTGCGGTATCTGCTATCAAAGTCTATTGCTTAAACGAGTAGTTCCAAGTTTCGCCACTTATGGGATTTACAAGTAAAAATTGGCGCTATTTAGTGGAAGTTCCGAAATAATTTTTAGTGGAACTTGCAGATAAAGAGACTCATACCCTGCAACTAGACGAGCTGTGAAAAGAGCCATTCAGCGGTTAGTTGCATGAAAAATATTTTTTTCTCATACTTTCATCTAAAAATAACTCACTCCAATATAAAGAACAATATATAAGCATTTACAACTATTTTATATTGAAATTGAACGCATTTGACAGCTTTTATAAATATTTGTTTCTAACAATTTGATATAAAATTATTGAATTATTAACTAAAAATTATACAAGTTTTTTCAACGTAATCAATTATCATCTTCATTGTATTTTAAAAAAAAACATTTCTTCATACTGTAGCTCTTTTTAATAAAATTTCTTCTAATAAAACTGACGGTAATTGAAAAGCTGAAAAAAGTGAAAGAGAATCTAAAATATATTATTTTGATTAAGTAAAAATAAGCAAGGAAATTTAATAATTTGTATAATACCATGTGTTCCAACCTAGCTTTTTCTTTTCTCTCATAATTAACAGCATACGATAGTTCATCAATTCTTCTGTAGGCTCGACTCTTTTTATAGTTTGCAGTTTTCAATAACTGTTAAAATAAAGAGTTGTTAATGAATTTCCTCGAGTTTTTTTCATGTTTCAATAAAAAATTAACCTTTTTAATTTAAAGAAAAACAATTTTTGACTATTTACTTTAAATGGTTTTTATGAATAAATTAGTTCAAAAAAGTGTATTTATTACTATATGTAAAAAAATTATATTATCGACAACTGTTAAAGAGTACCTACTTGTTTCAATATGGAGCATTTTTGACATGAGACTGGTGGAGGATCTGCTGTAATTTCTGAAGGATCTTTTGGGTCGATATAATTATCATTCAAGCGCTTTTTTTTAGTAATATTATTGCAACGTGAGGGGATTTTGACGTGGTTATCTTCTAATTTTAACATTTGGTCGGAAGGCGTTTCAACACTGGGTAATCGTTTTAATGCAGTTTTAATTTTTCTACTCGATGGAGGCACTGAATTTTTTTTTTCTTTCTCATCATTTTTGTTTTTTTTACGTGATTTCGCCTGACTCCAAATTAACTGTCAAATTACATAGTGACAATAAATTAAATAAACTTACAAAACAGGGGAATTGAGATTTGAGAGTAAATTCATTAAATTTTGATTATTACTAAAGAATTTTAACACTCTTTAGTTTATTAAGAATCGTGGGTTCTGCTAAGAAGAAACGTTGGTCAATTAGGTGCAAGAGTAGTATTCACAATAAACAGGTTTTAAATTTATATTGCTTTGAAAAAAAAAAAAAAAATTTTTAATGTCAATCAACTTATTTAGCGTCATGGGTTCTACTGAGATTAAGCGTCGAAAGGGCAAACGTCCACCTAGTAAACAACCCTCTCGAAATCATAAATATCGAACCAAGTAAGAACGCTAATAAGTTTCTAGTGCTGATTTTAGAAAGTAAAAATTCTAAATGCTAATTATAAAAAAAAATTCATTAAAAGTACGTGTTTTTAAACTTTATTTCAAGTAAGTCCATAAAATACGGCTAATTTTTTTATTATTCTTTTTTTTCACTGTCAGATACACTGACAATTTTAAAAAAAATCAAACAGAGTTTTAAAAATATAGTTACATACTTATTTACGTAGTAAATACAATGGGCTTAAAATCCATAAATTGATAAAAGTCATTATTATTTTAAAAAATTACTAAATAAATAAAAAAAAAAGATCAAAAATATTTTTGATTTGCGATTTGCTGAATAAATTCAATGAATTTTTTTTAATGCTATATTTTTTTTCACAATCATCAAAGTAATTTTTCTTTTCGATAAAAATATAAATAACATTTAATTTTTTTAGAAGAACTAAGCAGAAACAAAAAAAAAGAAGTGGAAAAAGATGAAGTTTTAAATGCAACTGTTGAAGAACCTACTTTAAACGGTTCGGTAATTGAAAGTGATTTTGTTCCTATTGAACCAAATTTATTTGGTACTGAACGTATAAATTACATTAATTGTGATCATGAGTTTGTGTTTGAACCAGTCTTAAATTAACACTTGAACGACGACGAAAAAACTTATAAAATAATCAACTGTATTCCTATTCAAAAGGAAAAACTAACAAATTTAAGAGATGATAAAAATAAAATTTCAATCATCGTAGAAAAAACTGAAGATGAAGAAAGCTTGATCGAGAGAGAGAGTTTTGATGAAGAAAATCAAAACGATGTTAGTTCAAGTGAAGAAATTGAAAATTACGATAAACAGTACCAACCAAATATGCGTTACCTTGTTGAAATGGATTATTTTTCAAATGAATTAATTAATTCTGTAACTGAACATTCTGCGAACAATGATTGTCAAGGTCGTATAAAATGCATTAGGCGTCGTCACTGTGGTTTAATTACTAAATTTACTTACATTTGTAGAACGTGTAGTTTTAAAAAAATTATTAATTCCGACAACCTGAAAACATCAAAACGAATGAATTTAAATCTTTCAATGGCGTTAGGGACTGTCAACGTGGGAATTGGTTTAACTCAGTTACGCGAATTACTTTCTTCAGCTAATACACATTGCATGTCATTTACTACTTATAGATCGAACATGCTTCTCTTGCTGTCCTACGTTAAAAATTGCACTCACAAAAATGTCGTTTAGAAACAAGAGGAAGAATCCGCTTGAGTTTTTCATCTAAATTAAAGGGGTTTTCATCTTGAATCAAGAGGAGTCTCTGTTGATTCAAGAGGACGAAATCTTGAATTAAGAATAAAGTAATCTTAATTTCAAAGGAAATCATCTAAAATCAAGAGGATGTCCTTTCCATGTGTTTTTCTTTTTTATTGTTTTTTAAGATTTTATCTTGAAAAATTTTGATAGTAATTTTACATAATATCGAGGGCCTGCTAAAAGCTACGAATAAAGTATACGGACGATAAACAAACCCTTTCGACGATAAACAAATCCGAGGTCAACGAAAAAACTGATCAGCTATCCCCCAAGCTCTAAACCCCCAAGACCCTGGGCACCCGAGTTCAACAAAAAAACTTATCAGCTATCCCCCAAGCTCTAAGCCCCTAAAAACCATGGGAACCCGAGTTAAATTATTCGAAAAAAATGAGTGCATTTTAGTTAACGAAATAAATAATTTCGTAACGATACCTAATTAAGCTGCACTGGTGCAATTATATCATAAAGTTGTAAATCTGGAATTTTTAACTCCAAAATGGCGTGGTTGATTAGGAAAACGATATAAGTTTTCACTTATTGTTTTACTCTTTGTTTGCAATATTATCAACAAATTTTTTTTTTTAACTATGAATTAAATACTTCTAAGAATCAGACACATTTCGAGAAAAGTGTAAAAATTTTCGTTTGTTTATTGATTATTTATTTATTTTTTATTTTATATATATATTTTTTTATTATTTTGTAATATTTTCAAGTGATGTAAATAAAAGTGAATTACAACCTTTTTGTGGAACAAAAAAAAAAAATCTTTTTCATAAATTTGATATTCAAATATAAAGTACGCTTAACTTCTAAAATTATTCTACTCGGTAACCAGAGTTTTGGGGGCTTAGAGCTTGGGGGAGAGCTGATCAGTTTTTTCGTTGACCTCGGGCACCCAGGGTCTTGGGGGTTTGAGGCTTGGGGGATAATTAGTCACTTATTTTTTGTGCTTGGCACCCAGGTCTATAGAGGTTTAAAACTTGGGGGATAATTAGCCACTCTTTAATTTTTGTGCTACGCACCCAGGTCTATGGAGGTTTAAAACTTGGGGGATACTTAGCCACAGAGTAACTATATATACAAATAATGGTTGGAATATTATTATTGTGGTAGTAACTATACTGGTTAGTGTAAACAATGTCCGATTCTCCCCGTATCCCCCGTAATCCCTTCCAATTCGGAATTCACCTCAGCGCCTCGATCTAGCATTCTTACACTGAGAAATTTTTGTGTCGGTCACAGGTACCTTAAAAGAATTATTAAATTTTAAATCTAATAAATCATCACGGTAAATTACGTGACCAGTAAAATTAAATTAGAAAAATATAAAAGGAGTAATTTTTAACTTAATGAACACTGTTTTTATAGAATTTCCTTTATCGTAGACCAATTCAAGTTTTCTAGGTAATTTTAAATATACTATAAATGTGTATGTTTATTTTAACTTGCATTTAAATTAAATTAAAGTTTTAAACTGAAAAAAAATCGTTTTACAACACTCAAAATCTATTATTTTCAGGAGTATGATTTTCACATATTCATACATTCTTGTGTAAATCCAGTAATATATTTGTATGTGACCAACATTATCCGCATTGAACATATGCATATAAAAATATTCATACATGTCATGGCAATTTAGCCAAGTTTACTTTTACTAGTCAATCCTAAATAAATTTTATCGAAAGAATTTTCATAATTTCATGTTTTTTTTCTAAATTATCTCATATGTTTTGGGAAACACCTTATCTAATATACAATTAAAAGTACATAATTAAAAAAATAAAAAAATAAAAAAATAAGTTCTTTCTATCAAATAGCTCACCTCTACTAATAATATTTTTTACATCATTTTATTACATATTTCCATACTTTTTACAACTCAAGTGTTTACTATATTATAAATGTCAAAATTATTGTAACACACAAAGAATTATAAATTAATACTTTGTCATAAGTACATAATTTTAATTAACTTTTGATATTTTTAATTCTTTAGTGGAATATCATGTGCCATTACATTTTTCTGGTTAATATTTAATTTAATTTTAACTCTTACTAAAATACATAAAATTTTGTTGTTAAACTTTATTTTATTCAAATATACGGACTAAAGAAATCCTATTAGATTTATTACATTGAAACTTTCGTAATTACTTGCTTTTATTTTTGTGGTTCAGATACACAACTGTACACTATGACTAAAGACATCTAATATTCAACAAAAGTCTATGATACAAAATTTTTTTACTGCAGAAGAAAATTGATCAGAGTACCCAACCAACTGATTTCAATTGACACTTAAATAAAATAATTCTTTAATTATAAGTTTTAATCCAATGTTAACCTCAATTATTATTAGCTCGAATTTTTAATTTTAAAAAATTGCATCTAGTACACGGAGAGAAGAGTCGGAGATCCGTTTACGAAATTGGAACATAACCTGCTTGTGTTTAGTTAAGCGCGATCGGGCTTCGAACCAGTTCGCAATCTGATTGCGAACTCGGGCGAGAGGCCCGATGTCGAACTGAGATCGTAAACGAAGCGGCGCCCTCTTGGGGCGACACTCCCAGATTACGTTCGCCTGTTCGATATCGGGCTTCGCGCAGTTCGCAATCTGATTGCGAACTAGTTCGAAGCCCGATTGCGCTTAACAAAGACAACCCGGTTAGGTCCCAATTTCGTAAACGGATCTCCGACTCTTCTCTCCGTGTAATATCACAAAAATTTAAATTATTTTAAGTAAATTTCATTACTAGACATGACATAAAAAACTGAAAGTGTGAAAAGTGCTGAAGAAAAAAAAAAAATTTTTTATACAAAAATTAACAAATTTTAACATCTATAAAAAAAAATTCAAATAAAAAAAAAAAAAAATTTCTAGAGTATTTCTTGTTGGATTGAGAGGAATCTGCTTGATTTAAGATGATTTCAGCTTAATATAGCGTCAATCGGATATCCGTTTCATTCTAAAAGAAAATCTTTTTAAAAAAATAATCTCAAATGAAGAGGAGTACTGTTTATTTTAAAGGAATTCCTTTTGAAATATTCTTTTTTTAATCAAAATTATTTATATGTCATTCAAGAGGATTCCTCTTCAACCGAAATGATAATCCATTAATTTTTTATTTGCTTTTAAATTATTCATTTTTGAGAAACAACGATTTTTAGTTAGTTTAAAAATATTATTCTATACCAATGTATACTTTTGCAAAATAATATTTATTTTAAAAATAAAGTCTGTTGGGTGTCTTATAATATAATAAGTTTAATCGAAGTTTTCCTTCACTCAGGGGCGTTATTACAGTTTGGGCACGGGTCTGGATAAAGTTCGACCCCCCCCCCCCTCCCCCCACTTATCTTAATATTTTTTAACTCTGAACAGTTCAGTACCTAATTTATAAAAAAAAAAACTCAAATCTTGAACCCCCCACAACCCTGGGTACCCGAGTTTAATAAATAACTGATCAGCTATCCCCCAAGCTGTTAACCCTCAAATACCCTGGGCGCCCGAGTTCAACAAAAAAAAAACTCATCAGCTATCCCCCAAGCTCTAAGCCCCCAAAACCCTGGGCGTCGAGTTCAATAAATAATCGGTCAGTTATCCCTCAAGCCTGAAACCCCCCAAACTCGGGGTGCCGAGTTCGATGAATGATCGATCGGTCATTCCCCAAGTCTTAAATCCCCTTAACCCTGGGCGTAGAGTTCAATGAATAAACTGACCAGTTATCTCTTAAGCTCTGAATCCTCTAAAACCCTGGAAGCCCAAGTTCAATAAAAGAACTGATCAGCTATCTTCGAAGCTCTAGACCTCCCAAAACTGTGGTTACCAAGTAAAATAATTTTACAAGTTAAGCGTACTTGATATTTAAATATCAAGTCCATAAAAAAGTGTTTTTTTTTTTTTTTTTTTTTATTCCACAAAAAGGTTATGGTGTACTTTAATTTACATCACTTAAAAATATTACAAAATAGTAAAAAAATACTATAAAATAAAAAAAATAAATAACCAATAAACAAACGAAAATTTTAACGCTTTTCTCGAAATGTCTCATTGCAAGTTGCAAACAAAGAGTTAAACAATAAGTAAAAACTTATAGCGTTTTCCTAGTCAACCAAGCCATTTTGGAGTTAACAATTTCAGATTTACAACTTTATGATAATTGCACCAGTGAAGCGTAATTAAGTATTGTTACAAAATTATTTATTTCATGCTTAAGTTAACTAAAATGCACTCATATTTTTGGAATAATTCAACTCGTGCTCCCAAGGGTTTTGGAGGTTTAGAGCTTGGGGGATAACTGATCAGTTTTTTTGTTGAACTCGACGCCCAGGGTTTTGGTGGTCTAGAGCTTGAGGGATAGCTGATTAGTTTATTTATTGAACTCGACGCCCAGGGTTTTGGGGGCTTAGAGCTTGGTAGATAGCTGATCAGTTTTTTTTGTTGAACTCGGGCGCCCAGGATATTTGAGGGCTTACAGCTTGGGGGATAGCCGATAAGTTTTTTTGTTGAACTCGACGCCCAGGGTATTTGGAGGTTTAAGGCTTGGGGAATGACCGATCGATCATTTATAGATCTTGGCGCCCAGGGTTTGGGGGGTTTCAGGCTTGAGGGATAACTGATCAATGGTAGGTTTAACGCACTCGGGTCTGGATGCATCCAGACCCACTATAAGGCAAATAAATTATGGTTTTATTTTTTTCAATAAAATATCTAAAATTAATTATGAAAATTGTTTAAACAAGTTGTGAGATCAGTCATGATAAACCGAGCTTTCTTGGGTTGAATGTCTGGGCTATGACTTTGATTCTGATAGAAAATACTGAATTTATTGAAACTTTATTCAAGATAAATTAATAAATTTTTCCCGCAATAAAAAAGTAGGATTCTTGAGATAAAAAGATGAATTAGAATCCTCACAGCTTATCTACTTAAAAAAATGAAAAATAAATTAAGAATGATAAAAAAAAAAAAAATATGATTGATATTAACATTACTTGTGAAAGTAACTATTGAAGTAAATTTAATATTCTTTTTAAGTTGAATTTAATTAATTATTATTAAGAAAGAAAAAAAAAAAAAAAAAAAAAAAAAAAACAGATTTAACTTAACTTGTACTGTACATTTTAATTTTTTTATGAATGAAATTTTTTAATAATCAAATTTTAAATTAGTTATATGTTATGTGTGCATGTACACTTTATTTTATTGTATAAATAAAAAATATATAAAAAATTTTTATTCACAATTATATCTGTTTTTTTTTACTCTTTAATCCTCATTTTACATCTTTTTTTGAATCTAAAAATACGATTCGAATTTTGATGTATTGATATGTGCACTTATACACGCATAATATTTTCATAATTTTTATCTTATTATGTTATATAAATACATAAAACTAATTTTATGCCTAAAAAAAATCAATTATAATCTTTTTGTTCGAGCTTGTTAAGCATTTTGTGTGTTAAATTAATCTTGGTACTGTCGATTAGTCATTTTCGTTCACTGAAAATTTTTTTAATAATGAAAAACAATTTTTTTTTTTTTAAATGCATCAATTATTCTTATTTTATTAATTATCTTATTAATTTTACTAAAGAGGATTTCCATTTGAATTAATAAGATTTCCTAGAAAATCTAGCGGATTTTCCTCCTGATTCAAGAATATTTTTTTCTTAATTTTAAAACCCAATCCGATTGACGCTATATTTAACTGAAAATCCTCTTGAATCAAGAGGAATCCTCTTAAATCTAGAAGAAATTTTTGTGAGTGTGTGCGGTAGACCTTATGAAAGAAGAAGGAGAAAAAGAAAGACGTTTAGCGATAGAAGCCAAGCAATTCCATAACGGAGTTCCTTGGATCTACGTTGTTGTCGATGGAGTTTGGATGATTCGATCGTACGGAACAAATTACAGTTCATCTTGTGGATCAGCAGTTATCATAGGATTAAGAACTGGTAAAGTATTATATGTTGGCATTAAAAATAAATATTGTAGAATCTGTGCAATAGCTAAAAAAAATGGAAAAACTTGTCCCGAGCATACTTGCTACAAAAATTGGCCGGATGATGTTCCTTCAACCGCTATGGAAAGCCAGTCGATTTTAGAGGGCTTTCAACAAAGTATTAAAACCCATAAATTAATTTTCAAATATACAGTGTCTGATGGTGATAGTAGTGTCTATAAAGTTTTGAAAGATTGTAATGTTTACAAAGAGTACCAGCTTATACCTATTAGAATAAGATGTTACAATCATCTTTTACGTAACATGTGCAATAGTTTACGAGATATAGGCAAAATAGCACATCCAACAAGCCTTGGAAGCGCAAAAGATTTTATATTTCTGAGAGACTTAATTGTCAATAATATGCCTCTAATAAGACGGTTGATTGATAACTGTGTTGATTTTCGTAAAGCTCAAAAATCAGACGTATTGGTTCAGAGAGAGGAGCTTAGACAAGATATTTTAAATATTCCTAGTCATGTGTTCGGTGACCATACTAGTTGTAAAGGTCGAGGTTATTCTTGTTCTCAAGATAAACAAAATAAAGACTACATAGTAGAGTTAAAATCGGCAGGTTTATTTCAAAAAGTTCAAACTATTTTACAAAATTTAAGCTTCCACAGTGACAGTTTATTATATAAAGTTACTAATAACATCGCGGAATCGTTCAATGCAATTATTGCTGTATTAATTGGAGGTAAAAGAATTAACTGGGCTTTAACGTTTCAATATTTTTTAAGGGTATTTGCAGCAGTTATCAGATTCAATACACAGAAATTTTTAACTGTCATGTTTAAGTATATTACGAAATTTGTGCCAGAAGTTGTCCTAGACGTTGATGAAAACAGGAAAGAAAAAGTAGCTGCAAATAGAAAAAATAGGGATGAAAAAGGCAGGCAAAGAAAATATTCTATAAAAAAAAGTGCTAAAGATGTGCATTATGGTCCAAACTCACAACAACCAGAAGCGTCTCCAGAAGAATTAATGACTCGACAAAAAAATCAACTAAAAATTTTTGAAGATAATCAAAATAATCGAATTAAAATTGAACGTCAAACCATCAACAAGTTTGATAATGATTGGCTTTTTTTACAACAAAATTATTTAATTTCAAAATACTTTTATTCTGTAGTTAGTAGCAAAGACAGTACGAGTTGCCATAATAAAGTAGTTAGTATTTTATACCCATCTGCTGAATTATCTCCTGAACTCAAATATAAATTTTCCAAAGAAAAAGATGCTATCAAAAAAATAGAAAAGTCTATAAATAAAAAAATAGAATTATGTGGAATTTGCATTGATACTCAACATTCTTTTTTAGAATGTACTCCTGATGGTACAATAAATAAAGATGGATTACTTATTTTGAAAACTGTGTCAGGAGCCGAATATACAACTGCAGAACAGGCTATCCAAAAAATAAAAAGCTTAAAAAATCTTTTTTTGGTCACTCCTGATGGCTATCAATTAAATCCTAAACACGAAGATTATTGTGATGTTCAGGGGCAGCTGCATATAACTGGAAGAAGATTAGTGGACCCCGCAAAGCGTCATACTCACTCGTGTCAAAGAGAACGCTAATACTTGGAAGAAAATGGAGCCACTGCTAGTACGGTTTTTTAATCACTGTTTGCTTCCAGAAATTGTAGACTCAAAGTATCTCCGAGGAGAAAAGGTTCAAGATCCACAGTACATTAAAGATGCTCAAAATAAAATTCAAATAAAAAGGGAAAAAAAATGACTAAAAATAATAACGAAGATATTTGTCCGGATCGAGACATTGAATTTGAAGTTGAATCTCACATACCAGAAAAAAAATAGCAAAACAAGTACCTTTAGTAAAAGTAGAAAAAAAAAATTACTAAAAAAAGAAGTCATAAAAATACCTTAAAACAAGACAGCGATGAAAATGATGGAAATCAAATGTGTGAACCTGAAAAAAAGAAAACCAAAATATGTGTCGAAAAACAAGATAAAATTCTGACTAAGTGTTTGGAAAAAAATGATTCAAAAATCTCAAGTTTTCAAAATACATCTGAAAAAAATAATTCTGAACTTTTGAGACAAGAAACACAGCGTAATCGTCAGGAGAGAGGTATAGGTTCAAAAATTACTACGATAACCGAAAAATATTTCTTGTTGATTTGGAACCGAATGTAATCCCACATAATAATTTAAAGGGTGACACTTTAGATTATTTTATTCGAATTGCGCAGAGTAATGAGTATGTTAAAAATAATTTCAGTATGCAAAGTATACATTATCAGTATTCTCTTCACCTGGTTGAACCAAGTATTGTAAAGAAAGGAATTTTTATTATTGGTGGAAACTGTACTGGTCATTGGCGTGTTGCTTATTTTGATGGTGAAACCATTCATATTTTTGATTCTTTGATTAGTTATATGAATAATGCATTTGATAAGATTGAGATTGATTATTTAAAAGCTCGTTACCCGAATGCAAAGAATATAATTCATCAACCTATGGCCGTTCAGCAGCAAGACGGTGATTGTTGCGGTGTATACTCGTGTGCATACGTAGTTGATATTATATTGGGATTCGATCCTTCGATCGTTAGGTACAGCTTGAATGGTACAAAAATGAGGAAACATCTCATGGAAATGTTACGTAAAAACAAATTAATGCGCTTTCCAACAGATTGATTGTTTTATTGTTAGAAAAAATGTAAATAAAATAAATATAATTATTTATTTTTAAGTAACTTTTTTTTTTTCTTTAGAAAAAATTCATTGATTAATATTAACAATGTCATTTTGATTATCATTATGTGATCTTACATGTTTTTACAAATGACTACTTTTTTTATCAACATTAATCGAGGATATAAAAAATTTTCTAAATTTTTCAACTTTTACAAGTGTTATATTCTTCAAAAAATAGTATTTTTCATAAAACGGTCGAAGCAGGGTTTATTTGGCCTCCGAGAGGTTTGCAGCCCAAGCTGAAGTCGAGGGTCGCAACAAGGTAGCCAAAGAACTCTACTCGACCATGTTTTAAAAAATATATTTTTCCTTCTGAGATACTGAAAATAAGGGGTGAAGAGGGGGCGAAGAGGTTAAAAGGAGAAGATTTTTTTTTCTTCATGTTTTACGGTTTAAAAGTTTTATAAAGTTATAATTTTATTCAAAATTGTCTTTAAAAAATCCCAAAAACATTTCTATGATATTTATTAAAATAAAATTATAGTTATTTGAGATTACCGTACACACTTCTAAATTTTTTTCATTTTAGTAACAAAGTTTTTAATTAATACAAAAAATTGTTTCAGAAAAAAATAGCAATAGGAAATAACAAAAAGCAATAAACTTTTATAGGGCCAAATTTTTTTTTAATTATTGTAAATTTTTAAAAATTGAGTAAAAATTCAAAAATTCTCATTTTCATAGTTACAATGTCATTAAAATAAAAACAATATCTCATCTCATAAAGAGAAAAAGCCGCAAGATTGGAGTTAATAAAAATTTGGCTGAACCATACCACAAGTGTAACAAGACTTTTTACGTGAAAACGTCTTTTAACGAATCTTCACCAGTATACTAAAAAAATCATGTTAAATAAGATGCTTAAAATAGGGCAAATACAAGGTATGTTAAAGTTAACCTCGAAAAAAATTTACTCTTTAAATTTTTAAGTACGGACTCTTAATTTTCAGTTTATTTCATATAACTAACAATTTAAATTTATAGCAAAAAATATTTTATCCTGGCTGAGCATTTTTTTGTATTAGTTAGGTGGCTTGTCACACTCTTGTCAAGTTTTTGAGTTTGTCTATCTTATGTCTTACTGTACCTAGATATTACTACTTAAATTTTTTTTACTGTGCAAGAATGTATAATCTTATGAAATTTTATTCATTTAATTATTCATTTTATTCATTTAATTATTTTATTTTAGATACCACATACTTTTTTTCTGGTTCGTGATCCCGGTAATATCGAGCCAACCCAGCTGAAAAAATCCATATGGAAATCCATATGGAAATCCATGCAGTACCCCATACGGTATCCATATCGAAATCCATATGGAATTCCATATGGTGAATTGAAACCGATTTCCATATGGATTTCCATATGGATTTTCAAAAGCAATGAATTTTTTTTTTTTAATAACTTTTTTTTTCTAAACTATTTTATTATTAAATAATTATTAAAAAAAATTGATTAGCATAATTATTTTTATGCCTTTTTCCAAAATAATATTTATTGTACATCTTTTCTCCTTATCTAAATTTTTTTTTTTTTTAATTCAATTCTTTTCATTTTGATTTTATTGATATTTTAAAAATTAATATTTTACTATCTTCATATTTTATTTTGATTATTGATAATTATTGATAGTTATATAATTTAATGTAACCAAACAGTATAATTAATTGTGATTTTTTTTCAATTTGATTAATTATTTTTTTGAAGTATAATATACTGAAAAAATTAATAATTTACTCAAGTTTTCCAAGTAAAAAAATTTATTTTATTTTTCAACATGTGATTTCTAATATGTGATATAGTAATTTTATCAATGGATGACAAAAAGATTTTAGTACATGAGTATATATACCCTGTTGAATGTCCACACGTGTGAGCCACACGTGTGGCCACACGTAACGTTATTTTCAAGTAGATGATTATAAAAAGGAATAAAATATGGATATAGTTAATTATTTAATGATTTTATAGCCTCTTGTGTCATAAATAATCAAAAAATTGTTTTTTTTTTAATTTTACGTGCTTTTCTTTAACTCACAATGTTTCGTCGTTGTCGTCGTACGTTCAAAACTGCCAAGCTCTAGAACTTGGAGCTTGTAAGACCTGGAGGTCTGCAATTTTGCAGAGAGTCTAGGTTCAGATGACAATACATGAATCCGTAGTCACTTATCGACCTGGACCTCCAGGTCGCCGATGACGGGGGTACTTGAGGGAGTCATCTCCGAGAATTTGGGATAATTTCTTCGGGGATGACTTTGAGGAAAGTTCTAGAGTATTTATCGAGGCAATTTGAACCTAAGTACCAAGGTCACCGATGATGGGGTTACCCGTGGTACCTGGGGGTCATCTCGGAGAATTCGAATCAAATTCTTGGGATATGACTTAGGATAGATTCCGAGGGTGTTTCACAGCATATGAGGAAGAAGTTTGAACCTGGAGAGCCAGGTCGACGATAACGGGTGTACCTAGGGAACCTGGAGGTCATCTTCGAGAGTTAGGAACAATTTCTGCGGAAATGACTTTAAGAAGTGTTATAGAGTATTTATCGAGGCAACTTAAACCTAGGTACCCAGGTCGCCGATGACGGTTGTTCCTGAGGAACCTGGAGGTCATCTTCGACAGTTTGGGCCAATTTCTGCGGGGATGACTTAAAAGTTCTGCAATTTTTTTCAACTAAATTATACTTCTCGGAGATGACCCCCAGGTACCCCAGGTACCCCCATCATCGGTGACCTTGGTACTAAACTACTACTACTACTTGGTAGCAATAGCATAATAAACTACTTCAAAAATTAATAGAATAAATTTGGTTACTCTGGACTCACCAAAAACAGAAAAAAGCAACTATTGTTTTGTTAGAAACTTTCTGCGACTAACTGTATATATACTCATGTACTAAAATCTTTTTGTCATCCATTGATAAAATTACTATATAACATATTAGAAATCACATGTTGAAAAATAAAATCAATTTTTTTAGTTGAAAAACTTGTGTAAATTATTAATTTTTTCAGTATATTATACTTCAAAAAAATAATTAATCAAATTGAAAAAAAATCACAATTAATTATACTGTTTGGTTACATTAAATTATATAACTATCAATAATTATCAATAATCAAAATAAAATACGAAGATGGTAAAATATTAATTTTTAAAATATTAATAAAATCAAAATGAAAAGAATTGAATTAAAAAAAAAAAATTTGGATAAGGAGAAAAGATGTATAATAAATATTATTTTGGAAAAAGGCATAAAAATAATTATGCTAATCAATTTTTTTTAATTATTATTAAATAATAAAAAAGTTTAGAAAAAAAAATTATTAAAAAAAAAAAAATTCACTTCTTTTGAAAATCCATATGGAAATCCATATGGAAATCGGTTTCAATTCACCATATGGAATTCCATATGGATTTCGATATGGATTTCCGTATGGGGTACTGCATGGATTTCCATATGGATTTCCATATGGATTTTTTCAGCTGGGAAGAAGAACTTACACTAAAAAATTAAGGTGTCACGTTAGTCTAGGCAATACGGAAGCTTTTTTTAAATAATAATTTTATCCAAGATACATTACACTACTTTAGCAAAAAAACAATTATCTAGGTCATAATATCAAAGCTTTACTTAAGATGCAGGTATATCACAAAATTAAAAATTTTTATAAATTTTATATCATACATTTTTTTTATAGTTTGCGGTTTGCGAAGTTGTATTCTGTACGTTGGAATATTCATTAATATTTTCTAGAAGAATATTACTAAATAACAACTGTTGCAAGAAATGACAAAAAACAAATAAGGTATTCACGTGAAAATCCAAATTTTCCAAAATAATTTTTTCTTCTTCATCAGATTGATTCAAATTTGACTTGCATTTTAACCAATGTAATAATTCATTTATTTGTGACCGTCTTAAAAAACTGCTTTAGGTAAAGATTGACGTTTCTCCTGTAGAGTAAACAAAGATAGTGGAAAAAAAAAAATTTTATCCGTACAATCGCCATCTTCAATTCATTGCTGAAATAGTCATAGGTAAAATTTCACAGTTTCAAATTTTTCAAAGTGAAATATTGAATCAAAATATTACTTATGAATTTTTTACTACACTTTTTTAGGGGGCTTTAATTTTTAAACATTTTTAGAAAAAATAATGTGTACTTTATTAGTTATTTTTTTAATTTTTTTTTTTACTCCTTTAGGAAACATTTTTTGATTATTTTTTTTGGTTTATAATTAAAATCTTTGAAAATTATAAAGAACATTTTCAACTAATTTTTCTCGTCAAGTATAAAAATTTTATTTTAAAAACAATGGAAAAAATATTTACGCTTGGTTTGTAAATATAAGAAGAGTAATCAAACTAAAGTACTTCAAAAAATTGACACTTATTACCTTAATAAAATTACGTGAACTAGACAAATGATTTATGATTCGCTCATTTATCAAACAAAGTCTAAATACCGAAATATTCAAATTTTGGGCACTATTTTATCTAGGGCAAAGTACGCAAATTTAAACATACTTGGTTTATAATCTTTAGGTGCTAGGATCACCAAAAAATACTTACGCCGAGTACGTAAAATCCGGGCAAGAGTAATGCATAAAAGTTTATTTACAGACCAGCGCAGTCTTAGAAAAAAAAATTTTCAATCATATTATAAGTAATACATTCTACAACAAAATTTTAATCAAAAAATGTAATAATGTAATCGAATTATTATTTTTAAACATGATAACGGAATTAAAAAATTTACTTGTAAAAGAAACGTTTTTTATTTATTTTCTAATTTTTGAATTCGTTCTATTTTTGAACTTTCAATTTTTTCATTAATATTTGTGGCGACCCGTGGAAACCCGCCACAACAAGCACAGCGACAACCGCGCAAGCAGAACCTGGCACCGCGCGCTGTGTAGTGTGCGGTGCTCATGGACAGCGCACAACACACCAACACCGATGCAGCAAGGCGGCCCTTTTGGGCCTGAGCGTCCCTGTTCGCAGGGGGCCCCCCTAGTCAGTCTTGCACCATCAACCACACCTCGCACATCTCAAGCCACACTCAACCGAGTAGCTTGGTCAACATCATTATTATATTCATTTAAACTAAATTCTTTCTTAACATTGTCAATACTGATTTTTATTTATAATTAAAATACAGTTAACCATACAAGTGCTTTTATTATTTATCAATCCCTTTTCTCACTCACTGATATAGAACACGCCTAAGTAAAATTCAACCACCCGTCAAGCTGGTAACTTGACGTGCCTGAACCCTAAAATACCACATTGGTGACCCCGAGTTTTAAAACATTTTAAGAGTGAAAAAAGCGTGATTTTAAAAAACAATAAACTTTGTGAAAATTCAAAAGTGAAAGTGACGCCGCGTCAGTTGCCGCCATTACGGCGTCGGTTTTCTGGAATTTTCCACGCCATTAGTCCGTCGCTCTCCCTCCCCCACAAGACGCTGCCGTCCCCACTTCAGTTTCCCGCCACTGCACCGACGCGCTCAAAGTGGCTTGGCTATGCTTACTGAAGTACGCGCGTGAACAATTAACAAACAGTGCAAAATTTTAACTGTGCTGTACATTTTTTTAAAAAATAACTTTGGGTTTTGGTTGCATAAATGTGGCACATGATGTGTCTTGTACCATACACCCCGACAAATACGTGCTGCTGCTAAGCGCCAAGTGGAAGAGGAACACCGTGACACCAGCGAGCTGCAGGGAGAACAACCAGCCGGTACGCCTCCATCTGATCCAGAGGAAGAGCTTGCTGAACAAACAACCAGTAAAAAATCTACTACCTTTTTTGTGGCCGTTGACGCTGTCACTCCTACTCCAGACGACGACTTCCCTGCTACCAACGAAACGGTGGAGTCAATCTCTCCTCCAGCGTCACCTCCATCATCACCAAACTTTTCTGAGCAGTCGCCCACAGACTCTTCTTCTGGCTTGGAGCTGCACGTCCTCGACAACGTTCCATCTCCACGGACCAATCTCAAAATGTCAACGAACATAGACGTCAAACTGCCTCAATTCATGTCCGCGATGCCAGAAATCTGGTTCAAAACGGTCGAAGCCATCCTGTCGGCCGCTGGCATCACCGATGACTTAGAACTATACAACGCAGTGATGACACACATTGACCCGAAAGCACTGATGGAGGTTTCTGACATCCTGGCGAACCCACCAACCCAGGATAAGTATAAAAATTTGAAGGAGAAATTAATCGCAAACTTTTCAGATCCTCCTGACCAAAAACTGGAAAAACTTTTTGGTGACCTCACCCTTGGAGATGACAAACCGTCCACTCTGATGAAACGTATGAGGGAATTAGCTCAGGGTACATTGGACGACAAAGCGCTACGAGTGAAGTGGTTCAAGGCCCTCCCAAGCAAGGCTCAGATGATACTTCAGCCACTTAAAAAAAGCAGTATAGACGAGCTCACCGAGGCGGCCGATGAACTACTGGTACTCATCCGCAGCAGCCCCTCGGCGGGAGTTTTCGCCGTCCAGCCTGAGCCACAACTTCCTCGAGGCTCTTCTGTAGCTGCAGCAAGTCACCCGGACAACAGCCAGCTTAACGCCATCGCCAATACAATGGGTCAAATGCTTGCTGCAAATCTTCAACTTTTAGCTGAGGTACGCACGCTGGTTGCAGGTCAGCAGTGCCACAACAACAACTTCAACATCAACGGTGGTGCACCACGAGGCCGCAGCCGCAGCCGCAGCCGTCCTCACAGCCCTGGACCTGGCATACCGGGAGTATGCTTTTACCATTCAAAATTTGGCTCGGCTGCCAACAGATGCCTGCAGCCCTGCAACTTCAATAACGGTCAGCCTCTGCAGCAGAGGGAGGCTGCAAAACTAAGGCCACTGTCGTCTGTTTCGGCGGTAGACGACAGGCAACCAGTTAAAACACCTCAAGAAAGCCGCCTCTTCATCTGGGACCGTAACTCAAACAACACCTTCTTGGTGGATTCCGGCTCAGTTTTATCTATATTACTTGTTACAGCTCTAAAAAACACTCCACAGCCCGCTGGTCTCAAGCTGCACGCCGCAAACGGGACCACCATCAACACCTACGGTCAGCAGTACCTGGAGCTTAACCTGGGCATCCGAAGGCCGATCAGGTGGGCCTTCACCGTTGCTGACGTTGACAGACCCATCATTGGCGCAGATCTACTGACCCACTACGGTCTGGTCATAGTTCTGAAACAAGAACGACTACAGGACCCAGAAACCACGGTTTCGTCTGGAGGCTTCACAAAACCAACTAACCTCCACGGATTCTCAGTGGTTGCAGCTTCCTACGTTACTGATGCACCCAAGCAGTACCACAGCCTTCTCAGGGAATTAGAACACCTTTCTTTTCCCAGAGCAGCACCCAACATGGCTTTCAACTCGGACACCATGCACCACATTGAAACTAAGGGACCACCAGTTTTTCAACGAGCCCGGCGACTGACTGGCGAAAAACTGGAAGCTGTGAAGCGAGAGTTCAAGCTACTTGAACACCACGGCATCATCAGGCGCTGCAACAGTCCATACGCCAGCCCCATCCACCTGGTGCAGAAAAAAAATGGTTCTTGGCGTACAACCGGAGACTACCGATGGCTCAACAACCAGACCATACCGGACAAATACAGCATTCCTCGGATCGAAGACCTGCTTGCCACTAAAGTTCACGGTAACAAAATTTTCAGCGTCACTGATCTCGAGAAAGCCTTCTACTAGATCCCTGTGGCGCCACAGGACGTACCAAAGACAGCCGTCTCGACGCCCTTCGGGAACTGGGTCTTCTTAAAAATGCCACCAGGTCTCAAAAACGCCACCCAGACCTTTCAACGTTTCGCAGACTTAATTTTTCAAGACCTGGACTTCGTCGTCTGGTATATAGATGACATCATGGTAATGTCAAAGACACCTCGAACACCTGCGAATCATCTTCGAGAGACTAGCAAAATACGGTCTGACAATGAACGCCAGTAAGTGCTCTTTTGGTCAAAAATAGGTAATATTCCTAGGTCATAAGATCACTAGCACTGGCTACTCAGACCCAGATGCCAAGGTTGAAACAATAAAAAATTTTCCCTTGCCTGAAACTTGTCATGCCATGCGCGCCTTCCTAGGCACCATAAATTATTTCAGATCGAGCATGCTGCATGTAGCACAGCACCAAGCCGTCCTCAATGACTGTCTCAAAGGCTCCACCAAGAAACGCGACATGAAACGCATCATTCACACTCCGCAAACACTTGAAGCCTTTGAACAATGCAAGCGAGCACTCATTACAGCCACAAAACTCGCTTATATTTCACCAACTGGACAGCTGGTGCTAACAACAGATGCTTCAGACGTCGCCATCGGTGGAACACTGGAGCAACACGAAGGCAACATCATCCAGCCATTGGGTTTCTTCTCTCGCAAACTCACGAGCACAGAGAAGAAGTACAGCCCTTACGATAGAGAACTACTTGCAGTTTTCGCTGCCATCAAGTTCTTTAGACACATACTTGACGGTCGTGAGTTCCGTACCCGGACCGACCACTGGTACAAAACAGCCACAGACGACCCAGTGAAGACTTGTCACCAAGAGTCCTGCACCAGCTCGACTTCATATCGCAGTTCAACACCAAGCTTGAACACATCAAAGGTGAGGACAACGTTCCAGCGGATACTCTCTCCCGCATCAATGCAATCACGATGCCCACCTTACTCGACGCCGCCACCATCCGTGCAGCACAGCAACTGGACAACGAGTTGGAGCAAGTGATTGGACAAACTTCGCTGAACCTACAACTACTGGACCTGGAGGACAACCCCGTCATTTGTGACGTCTCCACTGGCGTCGTGCGACCCTACCTGCCCGCATCTTTGCGCAAGGTTGCATTCGACGTCATCCATGGTCAAGCTCATCCCAGCGGTCGAGTGACAGCTCGAGCGCTGACACAAAAATTCGTCTGGCCTGGTATTCGCAAAGACGCCATCCAATGGTCGCGCGAATGCATTCCATGCCAAAAATCAAAAATATCTCGGCACAACAGGACAACACCACAACACATCCTGGTTCCTGGCACGAGATTCAAACACATCCACATCGACATTATTCTGCAACCACCCGTCGACGGTTACAAATACTGTCTCACCATCGTGGATCGCTTCACCAAATGGCCGCAAGCAGTACCCATGGCCGAAACAGTCGCCTGGGAGCTGTACCGACACTGGATCTGTCAATACGGTACCCCCATCACCATAACATCAGATCAAGGAAGTTAGTTCGAGTCAGATCTTTTCAAGTCCCTTGGCCGTCTAGTGGGACTTTCCAACAAAATCAGAACGACTTCTTGGCACCCACAGTCAAATGGCATGTGTGAGCGGATGCACAGGACACTGAAAGCCGCCCTCATGTGTCACTCTGACAAGTTCCCGTGGATCCAGATCCTTCCGACAGTTCTGCTTGGTCTACGAACATCTTACAAGCCGGACCTCGGTGCGTCACCAGCTGAAATGCTATATGGAGCAACCATCCGCATTCCTGGTGAGTTTTTTATCACTCGTGACTTACCAGTAAACCCAGTCACTTTCTTGCAGAAAATTCGTGCACATTTCCAAGCCTTGCAGCCTGTACCCTCGGCACATCACATAAAGCCGGACAAGCAGTTCGTCTTCAAGGACTTGGCCACCAGCACACACGTTTTTCGTCGTGTCGACGGAGTCAAACCTATGCTGACACCTCCGTACACAGGACCATATAAGGTCATTCGGAGGTTAGACGCTACGTCATCGACCAGGATGGTGCAGAAAAAACTGTCTCCACTGACCAACTTAAGCCTGCATATCTGGAACGTCTGGATCATGTCAGGTTACCACAGGTGGAGCACAGCCAGAATCCTGAACCTCAGCCCTCAACCTCAACCCAGGGCAACAATGAGTCTGAGCCACAGCAGCAAGCTGCTCCTCAACAAAAACAAACAAAACAATCTACGACACAGCATCAAACTACCCCTCAACGACAACAACAACCAAGCGCAGAGTCCGAGCCACAACAAACATCTACTCCTTCGTCATCTCAGCAAGAACCTTTCCAGTGGAACCTTGGCCACGAACTTCAATAACTCTTTTCAGTTCCTCAGCAGCAACAACAACAACAACAAGCTCCTCAGCAACAGCAAAAGCCACCACGGAAAGTTCATTTTTCGCTCCCTTCGCTCCTTCGTCCTGCGAAGCTCTCTGGAGAGGGGGTAGCTGTGGCGACCCGTGGAAACCCGCCACAACAAGCACAGCGGCAACCGCGCAAGCAGAACCTGGCACCGCGCGCTGTGTACTGTGCGGTGCTCATGGACAGCGCACAACACACCAACACCGATGCGGCAAGGTGGCCCTTTTGGGCCTGAGCGTCCCTGTTCGCAGGGGGCCCCCCTAGTCAGTCTTGTACCATCAACCACACCGTGCACATCTCAAGCCACACTCAACCGAGTAGCTTGGTCAACATAATTATTATATTCATTTAAACTAAATTCTTTCTTAACATTGTCAATAGTGATTTTTATTTATAATTAAAATACAGTTAACCATACAAGTGCTTTTATTATTTATCAATCCCTTTTCTCACTCACTGATATAGAACACGCCTAAGTAAAATTCAACCGCCCGTCAAGCTGGTAACTTGACGTGCCTGAACCCTGAAATACCACATATTTAACGAAGACAGCGCCGCCTAACATCTTTAATCAAAAATTACTATCATCCTAACCTGACAAGTGGCGGTAACGAAATTTGAAATCGAGCGTGGTTGCCCCTTAAACTTTTATTTGTAAACTTAATCTTTTCGATTAAACGAAAAAAAAAAATTCTTTTGAATTATGCACTTTGTTAAAAAAAATAGAAAAGATTTTTAGATAATTTGCTAAAAAAAACTATTTTCAGAAGTTGAATTTATCATAAATGTTCTTACAAAATTTTAGCCATGATTTTTATTGAACATTATTTTTTAGTGGTTTTATATTTAAGCAAAAAAATTTACTGAATGCCCTTTTGAATGAAAGTAAGCTTTTAAATTTCTTGACATTTAAGTTTTCAATAGTAAAATTAATTGAAAAAAGTAGTATACGTGATAATTTATAAATTTCGTGAAAGATATATAAAACATTATTATTTATTGCACTTATTTTTAAAAATAATCATTATTTGATAGGGTTCGTCTGAAAATCTCATGGGCTTGGATAATCTTGTCACTGATGTTACCAATGAAAATGATTTTATTAATACTTTATCAATGAATCCAGCTTATGAAACGGATATCTCTCAGTGGCCTGAAAATATGAGCTCTTACATTAAATATTGGATTGAAAAAGGTATTAGCGGAATCCAAAATAATGATCCTAGTATAATAGAACAAAAATCCTACGTGCAATTAGATGGTTCTCCTTCACGCAAATGTAGTATTGGACGTTTTAAACGTACTATGAAAAATGGTGATTTGGTTGACCGATCTTGGTTATGTTTTTCCCCTCTAACAGGAAAACTTTATTGTTTTTATTGCAAAATTTTTCATTCGAACGATTTTCAACTTGCTCGCGATGGGTTTTGTGACTGGAAAAATGCGCAAAAATGCTTAAGCTCACACGAGTCTTTTTTACCTCACTTGCAATCGATAAATAAATTTAAATCTTCAAAGTTAATTGATCCATGCCACAAAGAGCAAATAAAACAAGAAGAAACCTACTGGCGTAGTATTTTGAAAAGAGTGGTCAGTATTATTAAGTACGCAACACGAAACTTACCTTTCAGAGGAGATAATGAAGTGCTTGGAGCACCTAATAATGGAAATTTTTTGGGACTCGTGGAGCTACTAGCTGAATATGATGAGGTTATGAAAAATCATTTACTGAAGTTTGCGCAACTTGGAACCGGACACGTTAATTACCTTTCGTCTACTATCTACGAGGAATTAATTAGTATAATGGGTGAAAAATTATTAGAACAGATTATTATAAATATAAAAAATTCAAAATACTATGGAATTTCGGTTGACTCAACAACAGATATTGGACATTGTGACCAATTAACATTGACCATGAGGTATATTGAAAATTCAGAGCCAGTCGAACGATTTATAATTTTTTTAGCTAATGAAGGGCACAAGGCACAAGATACGTTAAGTGCAATTGAAAATTTTTTTAATGATCATAATTTTAAAATCGACGATTGTCGTGGCCAATCTTACGACAATGCCTCAGTAATGAGTGGAAAATTTGGGGGACTTCAAGCATTATTCAAACAGGAAACTAAGTTAGCTGTGTGGGTACCGTGTTTCGCTCATTCCTTGAATTTAGTTGGTACTGATGCAATGGAGTGCTGCTTAGAAGTCAAAAAGTTTTTTGATTTTCTTGAAAACATTTATACTTTTTTTCAGTATCGACTGATCGTCATAGCCAATTGATTAACAACTGGAAGCTCAGCAATTTAGGTAACGATGAACCTGTTCTAGTTCCTAAAAGAGTTGACACTATCCGTTGGGAATCTAGAGCTAAGGCAGTGAAATCATTAAAAGCGGGATTAGAAGTGTATAAAACAACTCTTGAGCAGTTATCAGAACAAAATGATGAGGCTAAAAGTATTTTGTATATTTTGAAAAAACTTGAGACTCACATTTATATAATCTTTTGGGATCATGTCTTAAACATGGTCAATAAAACCAGCCTTAAACTTCAAAGTTGCAGTACTGATGTAAATACGGCCATTTTATTATTGAAATCGCTTAAAGAATCTATTAAGACATTGCGCGATGAGTTTAATTTTTATGAAAATGTTGGAAAAACCAAATCAGAAAGACAAGAATATACTTCAACTCAAAAACGTCAACGAAAAGAAAATGTTCGATTAAATCCACTTGACTATGCCTAAACAAAATCTGTAGATTTAACTCATTCAGATAGATTTCGTATAGAGAGCTTTGTTCCAATCGTCGATAAAATAGTCACTTCATTAAGTGAAAGAATTTCGGCGTACGAAGAGGTTGATTTCACGTTTGGTTTTTTGAGAAGTTTGAACAATTTGAGTTTTGATAAATTAAATCATTACGTATTAAAAATTTTAGATATATACAAGGATGATTTAGATGGAAACTTGTTTCTTGAACTTATACAATTTCGAGAAACCTTCCAAAATTCTGAATTTTGTAAAAAAAAAATGAGGCAAAATTTTTATGCATTGAAGCTGAGATGTTAAAGTTGATAGAAAAAGAAAAACTTAAGGATACATATCCAAATGTACATACACTATTAAAAATATATCTTGTTATGATGACAACCAACTGCACAAGTGAGCGATCATTTTCTAAGCTAAAGTTAATTAAAATTAGATTGAGAGATGTTATTGGTCAACTTCGTCTAAACAATCTTTCCAGAATGAGCGCTGAATATGATCTATTATTAGCCATGGATTTTTCAGATATTATTGATGATTTTGCATCTAAAAAATCTCGAAAAGTTATACTGTGATTTAAAAAAAAAAATTATTATTTAATGTTAATTTCAAATGCAGCTTTGTCTTATAAAAAATGTAAATAATAACTTGAGTTTTAATAAAGAGTTTTAATATTTATTAAGAAACGGATAAAAAAATTTATTTAATAATTAATCGTCATAAGTTAAAAAAATTTTGGATACAAAAAGCTAAAAAAGCTTCAAAATAATTTCCTTGAAGGGGCCCCCACACAAACTCGGCCTAGGGCCCCCACTTTCTTAATCCGGCACTGCTTACGATAATGTCAATGATTGTTTTAAAAATATGGATAGTGAAAAAGATGGCGATTATTCCAGCACTAACAGAGCCGAAACTTATAAATCGTCCCCACGCTCTTGACCAAACCGTTTCGGCGAGGCGAAGCATCTGATCTTCATTAAAAATTTTGGTGATCGAACCGTCGTGATCAGCGAGAGTTTGCCCTCTCATTTCACGAACTATGTCATTCATTATTCCCGATTTCTCAATTAGGAACATAATTCGGTCACGAAGATTGTTTAAATCTTCCTCCTTATAAATTCCGGATCGAGCTAAATCACCAATGGACTCATAAGTCCAATTTCCGGGAGATTCGGGATTTAGGACCTTAGGATTTAGGATCTTTAGTTTCAGTGGGTCTTGGCATACTCTTAAGCCAGGTTTCTCCCAATCGATAATAAGCGGGTACTAAAGTATTACAGGGAATTTGAGTACCCTTACGCTTTAATAGTATTTTCTTGACCAAGCATGGGAACAGTCCCATGCGAGGTCGAGAAAATACTTTCTCAAATTTGATGAATCATCATCAATATATATTTAAATCATTTTTTACTTAAAAACAGAGTTTATTAATTAATATTCAGTCGTTTATTCAAATGTGTCATGCGTATCTGCTTGTCACTGCACGTCAGCAGCAGCATCTGCGCTAGGTATATCTGTATATACGATTCACACATATAGGTATACATCAAACGTTAATGTGAGCTGAACTTGTGATCTTTGTAAATCTTATAGTTTGCTCATCAAATGTAAAATAAATGTATTCAATCACTTCATGCCAAATTGCTAAATCAAATTAAATGCATATTATTTTGATTTTCGAACGTTAAACCTCATTTTTTTCAATAAAATTTTTTGAGGTGAAGAGGTGTCGATAAAACAGTGCGTAGCAGACTAGCGTTCTGGTGTATTGTTTTGAAATGGAGAAACACGAAATTGAAACCGATTCTTTGTCGGTTTTAGATAAAACTCACGAAGAATCGCGTTTCTTCGTGAGTTTTAATAACAACTGACAAAGAACCGCGTTTCTTCGTGAGTTTCATTTTCCATTCGGACCAAACGAGAACAGAGACGTTTCTCGTAGAAAAAACAACATCGGAATCGGGGTAAAATACGTATCAGATTTGAGAAAAAATGAGTTTGAAGGCTGAGAAAATAAGTAACATTGTCTTTTGAAACCTGAAGTTCAACATAACAATAATCACCGTGTTGGATAGATACCTCAACGGGTACACAACGCATGTGTACCCGTGTGTCACTTCACATGTGTCACTTCACCAGAATTGACAGCGAGGAATCCAGGGCCTTTCATTAAATGATAAGCAAATTTGTCTGGAGATTGAGCTGTGATAGATAAAGAATTTTTCAAAATTTGACGCTCCATGTTGCACCTATGCACCACGATATCTCGATAAAGACTCTGCATTTGAGTTCTAATATGCCTCTCCACGTAAATAAATTTAGAATTTATGTAAGAAAATAAATCCACGTTACCAGGACTAATAGTTCTATTGTGAATAAAAGTATACCCCGTGGCAATAACGGCAATTATCAATTTAGGGTGTTCGGTCTTAATGACTTCGAATCCACAAACCCATTCCGTACCGACTGTTCTCAACCCAAACGTAATATCCTGCGATTTTACCGTATAAACTACTTCTTCTCTTCCGGGAGTTTCATCAGTAATACGCGTGGCGTAACCTTCGTACAATAATTCATAATTAGAATGGAGTCTACAGGGGCTACTTTCAGGGATCGGTTTCCAAAAACTACGACCACCTAAATAATCGTTGCATTTGCCTTTATTTTAATCACAAACATTACCGCTGGCTAAATGAATTTCATTAGCTTCAACGTTGACTAAGGCTTTATATGATCTTAAAGAAATCCGAGCTCTGCCCTGAACTACAACGCCGGTCCATGAACCGTAAGGGTCCATGTAGTCAGCCCCTGAGCAACTACTACTGGTATCAACGGAACCAGTATAACCTCATGACTCACAGTTTGGTTTACGCGCAATCCGCGAATAATTTTTCAGGGCATTAGACGCAAAGTTCCCTCCGTATGCATTTCGCGACAAGTATCCGCACCAACTTCTTCGGGATATTCATTTTTACCGCCATGAACAATCGAATTTCTAGAAAACAAACGACATATATGTATATCACGCTGAATTTCAATTTTACATTGTATAACTTCAGTTTCAACGAATTTATTAACTTGCATTAATTGAATATGAATTTCCTCTACCTTAAGTCTATCGGTCGGCATATTACAATTTTCCACATCTAAAAGCAAGAGAGTGGTTACATTTAAATTACGACCTCCACAGTCGTATCCGATCATCATTTGTCCCGCATTAACAATGGTGATAATACTTAATAATAATATTTTAAGTGACGATGCCATATTAAAAAAAAAAAAATTATTAGGTTTTTTTTTCAAGGTTTATTAAATCTGAAACAATAAAAAAAATTAATATTTAATAATGCAAAAGAAGAAAAAGAGAAGGTAAAAAAAAAATTTAGATAGAAACTCTATAAATAAAACAGAATTCAAAGAGAAAAAAAAACTAATTTTAGTTATTATAGTTTATGAAAATTAATTAAAAGAGTAGAATTTAAATGTCATCCTCATCCTTTGTTCGTTTTTTACGTTTCTTATCAGGACATTGTTTCATGATATGAGAATATTTAAGTCTACTTATATTAACAACCTTGCTTCCTTTATTTATTTGTAGTCTGTAATTACTTTTATTGATAACTTCCAAGATTTTATGAGAAGCAGTGTATTGGTCTTGAAGTTTACCAGGCTTTGGGCCAGAAAGAAGAAAAACGTAATCCCCCACTCTAAAGGTCTTTTCGTTTATTTTTTGGTCATAATACTTTTTATTCCTAAATTTTGAACTTACCAAATTATCGTGTGCGATTTTCTGTATAGAATTTAACCTAGTAATCAAGTCTAATAAATAATTATTATAAGTGGGCAACAAGTCTTCCTCCCGAAGCGGTATATTTGAGGGCAAGCGAGCTACCTTTCCAAATACAAGCTCAAACGGTATGAATTTGGTGCTCTCCTGAACACAGCTATTATAGTTGAGCATGGCTAAGTCGATTAATCCCAATGTTGATCGATATTAGCATATCGTTTCAAGTATTCTTTCAAAACACTGTGTGACCGTTCTAAAGAATCATTACTCCTAGGAGTGAAGGCGCAAGTCTTAATTTGTTTAAGGTTTAATTTTTGTTTTTTATTAGTACTTAGAGGAACCGAATGGATGATTTAATTAATTCTATGTGATTCTTGTGCATTCTAGTTAAACTGACAAATATTCTGAAAACTTGATCACATGTAATTATGTAAAAATTGTATAAAAAATGTGCTCTCCCATAAGACTATGGGTTAAATCGACGCGATGTTAATATTCAATTACTCAAAAACGAAAAACCCCCAGGTTCTGAAAATTTAGTGGCATCATTTTTTAATATTTATCTTCGACTTCCTAAAGTTTTAGATTTTTAACACATCTCTTTCTAGTTTGTGCGGTCCTACCTTAATTTTAAAACGTTTAGCTATTTGTTTTAACAAACTACTCATAAAGTTACGACCTTGATCTGACAAAATTATTCGCGGCGAAGAAAAATAACATATAAAACGTTTAATAAAGGCATCAGCAACAGTAGAAGCCAGCATATTCTTTAGGGGTACAGCCATACAATATTTTGAAAATTGACACTGTAGAGTTAATATATATTCATTACTGTCTTCTGTCTTATCTAATGGTCCGACCAAATCTAAAGCTACCTTATCAAAACAAGTACCAGATGTATCGGTAATAATCATAGGTTGTTTAGTTTTAATGCGAACTAATTTTTTTATCTGACAATTCAAACACTGTTGAATTCTGCGTTTCACATCCAAATTTAAATTTTCCCAGTAATATTTCTGTCGAATCCTAGCAAAAGTTTTTGATATCCCTCGGTGTCCACCTATAGGGGTAGTATGCAATTCATAAAAAATATCATAACGCTTATCAGGTGGTACGTACGTTAAAGTTCCTGAGTGTATAATTATTTTAATTCCGGTGTCTTTAAAAACTAATTCAATTAAACTTAAAAATTATCAAAAACTTACATTACTGATTTTTTTACTTCTACAAAAACTTTAATCTGATTGCTTCAATTTAATCATTAAATTTTTTAAAATTACAAAAGTAATAAATATTAGCTTTAATTTTTTCAGCCGATCGGAGATTACTCTCTTGAATACATAAAGAGAAAATCTCTTATTATTTTTCTTTTAAATTCAGAAACTTCTGTCACGGTTGAATTGATATTTAAAGGTATTTTATTATGGTCTTGCAACAATTTAGCACCCTGGTCACAAGTTTTTCCGTCAGAAGAAATAAAAAATGCAATATTACCGTTATTATATTTTATGTGCTCTTCAACATCAATTACTTGTTTAGAAATGGTGCAATGAGATTTATCTTCAAAATCAGTGGGAACGTTCACAGAAGAACCATATTCTGATCTAGTTTTAGCTGAAACAGGTTCTTCATTAAATCGAATCCAGTTTGGTATAGAATCTAGAGATTTTGCAGTACCTATCTCGTCGTTCAAATCGGGATCGTCATGTTCAAAAAGGTTTGATTGGTTGTCTAGATTGGGCATATGTAGAGGTCAAGGGTTTAGCTACTCCTTCCGCTTCGTTCAGTGATTCCAACTCGCTCTCGCAATAATCAACCCTGACTTTATTTCGAGTATTATAAGTATCTAAATTATCCAAGACGGGAATTTCGTCAGGAGGCTCTATAGCAGGCAAGTCTATCTTTCTCGGCCGTCCACTTTTTCGTACAGGGTTTTCAATATTAACAGGCAACCTTTCCGGAGGATTTTCCCCGCCCAAGTTATCTTTCAATCTAATAGCCTGACCCCGAGTTATTACATCGATCACAGGTACATCTGAGGGACGTACGGGATTCCTACTCAATGCATCAGCATTTGCATTTAAGAGACCCGGTTTGAAAATAATTTCATAATCGTATTCCGAAAGTTGGAAGCGCCATTTCTGCACGCGACTGTTTAAGTCAGCATTCTTAAACCAGCATAATGCTTGATGATCAGTAATAATATTAATTTTACGACCGTAAACATATGATCAGAAATTCTTAACACATTCTAACTCAGCTAACGCTTCTTTGTCATATATTTCATAATGAACTTCTGCTCCTTGCAAAACTCTCGAGTATTAAGCAATGGGTAAATCTTTACCGATTAGTCTCTAGGATAGAACCCCACCAATGGCAATTCCAGAAGCATCGGTAGTTATGTTATAGGGTTCATCTAACCTAGGAAACTGGAAAATAGGAACTGATATCAAAGTTTTTTTCAAAAAATTAAACGCGTGTTCGGCCTCATCGTACTATTCAAAGGGAACGTCTTTCTGTAAAAGTCTCGTTAAGGGTTTTGCGATTTTTGAACAATCCTTAATAAAACGTCTACAGTAGCCTGAGAGTCCTAAAAATTGACGAACATTTTTAACGGTTTTACAACACGGGAATCCTTCAACTGCCTTCACCTTTTTAGGGTCAGGTTTCAGCCCTTCTTTACTAAGTATGTGCCCGAGGTATTTAACACTTCGTTTTAAAAATTGGCACATATCCGGTTGAAGTTTTAAGCCCGCCTCCCTTAAACGTTGAAATAATTCTTTAATAATTTTATCATGCTCTTCGATGCTATTAGCAAATACTACTATGTCATCTATATAAACAAAAACTCCCTTTAACCCCTTTAATATCCTGTCCATCAATCACTGCAAAGTTGGAGGCGCGTTTCTTAGTCCAAAAAGCATTCTAGTAAATTCATAAAACCCATTTGGGCCTTTAAGGGGGGGGGGGGGTCTACCCTAGACAGTTTCAAAAAATCGATTTTTTTTTGTTTTTTCTGATAGTACAACATCTCAAGAATGTTGTGTTGAAATTTTGAGTCATTCTGAGTTGATCTCATAGTTACAGCCTTTTCCGTGCGACGTCTTTTAGCCTGCTCCGAGCGGCTGTACGAAACTTTAAACGCGTTTTTCTCAAAACTAGTATTTTCAAAGTCGGTGAGGAAAATCTCTTCGCAACCTCTGCACCGATCGTTCTAAAATTTTAACCACGTCTTTATTATATACTTTTCCAGGTATTAACCAGAGGATTATTGAAAATTTCAATTTTTACGGTCGTGACACCGACAAAATGGCGGATTTTTTTGCCGAAAAAACGACTTTTTGTTTCAAATCACTGCAAAATCGTTAAAAATCAAAAAAAAAAAAAAAAAATCCTTGTGTTATTATCAAGATAAACTTGTCTTCTAACAGAATCTTCCTTCAAAATTGATTTTAAATGATCTGGAACAAAATGGCATTCCTCACCGCAAGACGGAAGAAAAAAACGTAAGATGGAAGCGTCGTAAAAAAATGGCTGGCATCGGCTTGTTTTTACGAATTTTTACATGAAAAAATTTGAGAAGATACTTGAAATGTTACTTTATTATGTAGTCAATAATTGACTTTAATAAATTTTTTCGTTTTTAAAAGAAAAATTCACAAAAATTTGCTTTTTTTTGGCCCTTAAGGGTAGACTCCCCCCTTAAAAGCAGTTTTATGCGCATCTTTTTGATGAAAACCTGAAGCTAAATCTATTACAGTATAATATTTAGCATGTCCGATTCGATCAAAAATCTGAGTTACACCGGGCATAGGATAACAATCTGGAATTGTTTTAAAATTTACAGACCTGGGGCCGTCCCCGTTAAAAAAGCAGGATTTTCTCCGACTTTTTTTAAATTTTCTGAAATTTTTTCTACCGATTCTGGACACCAAAAAAGAAAGATTCCCAAATTTTTTTGCGTCTTCTATGAATAAAATTGTTTTAATGTAAACCAACGAATTGAACAAAAATTGATCGCTCATTTTCACTATTTTTGCTGCCATTTCTAAACGAATGGGCCGATTTAAACGGGGTTTGTCGCGTTCAAAAGTAGAGTAAAAAACCTTTTAAAAATGTCCTGGTTTTTTAATTTTCATACTTTGGTACCAATATAGCAGACAAACAATACAGAACACACTTAATAAGCTATTCCCAAAAAAGCTATATTTTTTTTTTTTTTTTTTTTTAAATTATTTACTTTGTTTTGGTGTATTCTTTGATTGTATAGATACATAACATTTTACGGTTTTGCGTTTTGTTTTTTTGCGTATTTGTTAAAAATTTAACCTTAAAAAAATCCCAAAATTAGGGTTAATCGATGTTTTGGCTTATTTATTCAACACAGAATGCTTCATACACAATTTTAAACTACCTCAAGTTGTAGCTGAAGTCAAGAGCTGTTCAATGGTATAAGATTTTATACGGTAATTTTTATTTTAAGTAAAGTTATGAGCTTTTAAAGCAAGAAAAAATATCTACCCTATAATCTGCGAATCTCTAAAAACATATTTTGAAGTAAGAATTTTTATTGTTTCCTACTGCGATAAATGAAGACATCTTTTAATTGCTGAAACTAAAGAAACTGAACTTAATTTCAAGACGATACTCATGTTCTTTACCTACAATTTAAGTCACTGAAATTACAGTTTTTTATTTTTATTTTTTAAAATAAAATTAATACCTTATTTAATTGTTTTATTACATAATTTTACCGCTGATTAAAAATACGTATGCATGTTTTTGAATCGTTCAAATAATATTTAAATAATATTCAAAAATCATTGATTTATTCGTAAATTTTTCGATAATAACAGAGATTTGATCTTATAAAAATTATATGAAATATCGTATAAGTTTATCTAGGATTAAAGATTCTAAGAATAAGATTGTGCGCAATGCGCGCGCGCCTAAGCATCAGTCTCAGCTTTCAAATTAATAACTGAAAGATTCTTGAGCGAGTCTTTACCTTGATAGAACGGAATCTCGTATTTATCGACAAAAAGATATTGGTTTTTATAATCTATCTTTGCCTGATTTTCAGTAAAAAATTCCGAACCTAAAATTCCAGTGCCAGGAATAGTCACATTATCCGATACAATTGAAAATTCCACACTCCTTTCGGCAATGGGAAATTCTACTTCTCCGCAGGTTTTACTATCATTGACCCCTATCCCTTTAATTAAATGTTCGCGATGTAAGGTTAATTTACAATCGGCCGGGAGCTTACTTTGTTTAATCAAATTAATATCTGCCCCTGTGTCTAACATGAGATTTTATTTAACATATTTCCTATGTATAATCATGTCACATCAAAAAGTACATATGAAAACCATTCAAAGAAAATCTAACTTCCATTCATTTTCTTAGGAATTTTGAACTTAGAAATATTCTTATTCCACCATAATTGACCGCAAGGGTGACAAAATAAATTCTCAGTGCAGTATGAGCTTCCACTCAGCAGTCGAAATATACGAGCATCTAAAGGCTCCCTCTCTTCAGTATAAGTATCAGGGACGAAAGGTTCCGGAACCTTTAGTTCTTGCAAATATTGCTTCTGAGTTCGCTGTTTGTGACGATGATAAGGATTCAATCTTTTCACTTTAGGTTTGATTTTCCGATTAACTTCAGACACTATAAAATAAAAACAAAAGCACGAAGAAAAAAAATTTTAAAAAGCTTCCAAGTCTAAAAAAAAAATTCAAATTATTTTAATAACAATAAAAGTATTCAAGTGAGTAAAAGCCCTAATTTCAATTACTATGAATTAGTGATTTGATATTTTATCAATTTTTAAAAGACTATTATTGTAAGACCTTCGATAATGGATATAAATCAAATAGATCAGCTAAATTTTCTAACTCCAGACCCTAAATAAAAAGGGATCTTAATTCATAAAAATTTTCAATTCAATTCTCCCAACGTTCATATGATTCAAGCACTCTGATGTGATGAAATTTATTGGACCTTGTAAACAAGGATATAATAAGTAAAAAGTCAATTGCACAAAATAATTTTCTCCCTTTCTTACCCACGGGGGAGTTATTATGTAATTCGATATCCGCTAGAGGCGGACATATCGGGCGATAAATAGGTATCAGTTATGAAGGCACCTTAATTGTTTTGAGATAGAGAGGTTACCTACAAAAAGCGCGAGTAGGTTTGAAAAAAAATTACTCTAAATCAACATGATAATGTCGTTGGCATATGAATTTATGACGTCAAAAATTAAATATTTAATAATAAAAATTATTTTTTTTTTCTTTTTTTTTTTTTTAAATTAAACTGAAAGTAATGACTAAACAATAAATTTATTTTATCTTAAAATGAATAATTTTTCAAATAAAAATACAACAGCATTTGAATAAATAGAAATCACTTCGAAATTATTCGATATTCAATATGGCCATCGTCTCTAGCTGCCACAACACAAAGTTTAACAGACTCTTATTAACATCTTCAAAACACTAACTTTTTACAATTATTTATTATACTATACCTAAACTTTACAAAGAAAAGATATTGATTTTATTTATTAATAAATTATTTACTATAGTGTCATAAATTCAAACTATTTTCACATATACACCACCTAACCTCAAAATGCCTCGTGGTCTCGGTAGAGGAGCTTACAATAACTCACATAACAGACAACTTAATAATAGTTTTTCACAAATTAACTCCTCAATGGCATCAATTGAAGAAAACAACAACAATAGTGAACCTACTTACTGTTTCTACTGCCCCCCGGGTAGACCACCCATCAGCCAAAGGACAATCTCACAGGTCACCTACTGTACAAACTGTGCAGCAGCTTACCACCCAGGATGCATAAAAAGATGCCACAAAAACCAAGATGGTTCAATTGTTGAATGCTGTTGTAAACAAGATGCCTCAAATTATAGTAAATCACCTAATCAAACATTACAAGATATCCAACACTGTCTCCCAAAAAATAGTGCATATTCACAACAACAAGAGCTCACAAACAACCAACTCCTAGATATTCTAATGAACACAATGGATGATATTTCTAAGTCTACTGGAAATTTTGACAAAAGAATTACTCAAAATACGAATGATATTTCTACTCTTAACAAATCTCTTTTTCAGATAGAACAAAAACTGGATAACCAAACAAACAATACACATAATCACATATGTAGTATCAACTATTTTATCCGAACAAGATGATAGATCCAAGCGACAGAAGAACATCATTGTATATAAATTACCTGAATTTAATCAAGATACACCAACAAATTCTGACGATAAGAAGGAATTCTTCAAACAACTAAGTGAATATAACAAAACTACTATCTCAAGTCTTTTAACAACAATTGATCCAACTTTGGAATATCCAATATACACCAAGAGACTAGGCAAGTACCAAAAAAATATGATCCGTCCTCTCCTTCTATCATTTGATAATGCCCAATCCATAAAAACTATATTTAAAAATAATACAAAATTAGCAATTTCACCCACTTTCAAAAACATAATAATCAAACATGATCTCACACCCACCCAAAGGAATATCATTAAAAATCTAAAAATACAATGTGATCAATTAAACCAAAATAATACTGACCCCAATTTTACTTGGGTCATCTCCCATTCAAACACTAACCCCAAAATAACAAAACACATAAAAAACACAAACATTATCTCTCTATCACCAGTAACAACAAACTAAAAATTTATTATCAAAATGCCAGAAGCCTTAAAAACAAATTAGACCAATTTTCAAATAATATTCACCTTGCAACAATCAAACCTGACATTATTGTCATTACTGAAACATGGCTATTTGATGGTTTCCCTAATAGTTTACTCCAACTTCCTGATTATGACATTTTCAGACAAGATAGAAATTCTAACACCAGCACAGACCTCAGAGGAGGAGGTGTACTCATAGCTACCAAATCTACCCTAAAAGCTAACTCCTGCTCATTAATTACTTCAACTTGTGAACACATCTTTATATCACTCACACTACACCATACTAAAATTATTATTGGATCTATCTATATCTCGCAAAAATCTCAATCAAACACCAAAATATACTTGGAACACACTTCAGTTATAGAAAACCTAAAAAATACCCACCCTGACCATCATTTATGCATTTTTGGTGATTACAACCTACCCAACTTAAAATAGACTTACAATAACTCTCTAAACTTTGAAAATTTAAAAAACCCAAACAAAATTCATATCCAATCCGCCCAAATTCTATTAGATACCTTTTCTCTTTATAACGCTAAACAATTATACCCAACCAACCATACTGATTACACACTTGACCTTTTCTTTAGTACACTAAACTTTGACAACTTAGTTCCACCTGAACCCCTAGTAAAAATAGACTCAAACCACCCACCCTACTATTTTATATTGGATTTACATGATCATACCCTAAATACTGACAAACAAACTATCTACTCATACAATTTCAAAAATGCTGATTATGACAAAATAAATAACCTTATTAGCACCGAGTTACCAAATATTTACACAACCAATGATATAAATGGTAAATGTGATATTTATTACTCCACTATGGAGAAAATTATAAACTCAACTGTCCCTAAAATACCCATATATCACAGTAATTTTCCAAGATGGTATACTAATGAATTAAAATACCTAATAATTCTGAAAAAATCCGTGCATAAAAAGTGGAAAATTAACCATGATCCCAAAATCTATATTGAACTCAAAAGATTGAGAGCCATATGCATTAGAACATCTAAAAAAACTAAAACTGAATTGAACAATGTTGAAAAGCATATAACTAAAAACCCAAAATCTTTTTGGAACTATTTTAACACACTTAATAAACCTGATAGAATTCCTTCCAATATGTTTTACAATGATTTAACCTCAAACAATTACAAAGACACAGCCAACCTTTTCACCACATTCTTCAAATCTGTCTACAAAACTCCAACATCCACTCTATCTACTGATAACTATATATCACATTCAGAAATTTTCCAAATTGATTCTACTGATATTACTACTGCAATTAAAGATTTCAACCCCAGCTTTGATAAAAGAATTGATGGTATCCCTACCATCGTCCTAAAAAACTGCCCAAACCTCATACCACACTTAAAACACCTTTACAATTCATCCTTACAATCTGGCACTCTACCAAAACAATGGAAAAACTCAATTATCATACCAATACATAAACAAGGCCCTAAAACAAATATTTCAAACTACAGACCAATTGCCCAAATTCCACCCACAGCTAAAATTCTCGATAATATAGTAACCTTAAAATTAAATACCCTCATCTTACCTTATATAGTAAACAACCAACATGGTTTTGTCCCAAATAAATCAGTTATAACTAACCTACTCGTTTTTAATAATTATGTCTCAGACTCCCTAAACAATAATCATCAAGTTGACACTGCCTATATGGATTTCAGCAAAGCATTTGATTCTATCGATCATAGTTTATTAATTGAAAAATTAAAAAAGCTTGGATCAAACAAATGCCTCATAAACTGGATTTCATCCTATATTTCAGAAAGAACATACAAAGTTTTACTAAACAATCACCTATCCGATTCTTATACTGCTACATCTGGTGTACCTCAAGGAAGTCACCTAGGCCCCCTATTATTTATTATATTTATCAATGATATTACCTCCAGTATACACAACTGTATTATTTTAATCTTTGCTGATGATATTAAGATATTCAAGACCATAAAAACCCTGGAGGATTGTAATCTTCTTCAACATGACCTTTATTCCATAAACGAATGGGCCATCAAAAACAACCTACCCTTTAACTTAAATAAATGTAATATTATGTCAATTTACACTGGTCACTCATATATTCATAAAAAATACTCTATTCAAAACACTTCATTAACACGAGTTACTAAAACACGTGACCTTGGTATAATATACAATAATCATTTCAATTTTGATGATCACATTCAAACTATAGTGTCAAAATCATTAAAAAAACTAGGAATACTAAAATACTCCTCTCGGACCTTCAAAAATCCAAAAACCATTATCCAATTATATAAATCTTTAATCCTTCCTAATCTACTTTTTGGATCTATCATTTGGTCGCCTCATTATCAAAACCAGATTTATAGACTTGAAAAAGTCCAACATGAATTTATTCGTTACCTCGCTTTTAAAGCTAATATACCAATGGATAGATACTCACATGACTACTCAAATATAGCAAAAAGATTCAACATTCCCACTATTCAGTCTCTTCATAAATATAATGACCTAATACACAAATGCATCCATAACAACTACTTACCAGAAGACTATGCAATTTTTAAATTCAAACCAAGACTATACTCCACAAAACGTAATTTAATATTGCAAGAATCTAACTTCACATCAACTGATATTGGTACTCTACAACATTTAGATTAAGACGTTACTGGAATAATCTTAATGAGTCAGATAGAAATATTCAAGATTCAAATTCTTTCTCAACAACAATTAAGAAAATATTACTGAAATATGAATAATGTTATTTAAATGAATTTATTTATAACTTAGAATAAGAGATATACTTAACATTGTAATTGTGATATTACTACTATGTATTGATTATTATTCAACTATATATTTTATAATTGATATATTTAAGTCTGTTAAACTTTGCATTCTACCTTTGATAATATTCTAATTATGTACTTATTACTAATTCTTTAAAAATTTATTGTAATGGGCACACAGCCCGTGTATTTAAATAAAATAAAAATAAAAAATTAGAGAATATTACTTTTACGATAGAATTTGAAGAGAATGATAGAATTAATTTCTTAGATTTGACTATTAAAAAGCTCGATAACACCCTTGATTTCAGTATTTTTCATAAACCTACTCAGAGTGATTCTGTTATTAACCAACATTCTCTACACCATTATTCACATAAATTTGCCGCGTTTCATAGTTATATTTATAGACTACTTTCAGTACCAATGTCTAAAGAAAACTTTAATTCCGAATTGAACCTAATAAAACAGATAGCCTTGAACAATGATTATAACCCGGATTTTGTTGATGTTCTGTTGAATAAGATTGAATACAGGAGAGCGATTAATTTAGTTTATCCTTTGTCTGCTAAAAATGATAAGATAGATAAAAAATGTTTCCAAGTTATAACTTACATAGGGAGAATGTCAGAGAAGGTAGCGAGACGTTTTAAATCTTATGGCTTGAATATTGCTTTTAAAACTGAGAAAAGCTTGCAAAGTTTGATTAAAAACAATAAATCAAGAACAACAGTTAGTAAAAAATCTAGTGTGTATTCTAAAACTTGTGCGACACCTAATTGTAACTGCGTTTACGTTGGACAGACTGGACGATCGTTTGAAGTACGATTGGCAGAACATAAAGCTGCTTATTTGAATAACTACCCTGAAAAATCAAATTATGCAAGTCATATCCTCAGTCATAAACATATTTATAATGATAAGTTCAAATTACTCCATGCTTGCAGCAAAGGAAAGAAATTGAATTTTCTGGAAGCATTGGAAATTAATAGAGTGAGGAAAGACACTCCTGAGTTACTTTTAAATAGCCAGACAGATTTGAATAATTCACCGTTACTTAATTTGTTTTGAATTCCTAGAGATAGCTAAGCGTCATGAACACTCTCTTCATTTGTAGTTAGATAGATTATTAATGACGATATACTATGTATGTAAACTGTGTGCTCAACCTTAAATGTAGCTTAGTTTGAAACTCACCGCCGTCTGATGATGACACAGTGTGTTGAAACGGCCGTAACAAAATTAAAAACTTAATTTAATTTATTTAATAAAGTGAAGATTTCTCAACTCTATATATACGAGTTTGAATTTTATTTACCATTCCAATAAAAATAAAAAAAATAAAAATTATTAACAATGAATTAATAATTACTTACAATTAATTATGTACAATAGATATAAATAAAATAATAATAATTTATGTACAGGCCTTTGTTTAAAATTATAAATAAAACTTTATCTTTTTTTAAAATTTTAAGTAAAATAAATATCAACAATGTTTTGTCGCTCTGTAAGCCCTTGCTGATAATTTAAATCATTTTTATCGATAGCAATTACAACTTCATCATTTTGTTCAAAAATCACTGGAAGATCTTCAATGTCATCCCCTTCTCTGGAAAACAAAATTAAAAAATTTTGAGAAAATAAAAAATTCAAGTTATTTAAAATAAAAAATTTATGAAACTGTACAAAATTTCTCACCCGTGCAACTTTCGAAAATTGTGCAGAACTGCACAAGCAGTAACAAAATTTGCTACCTTTTTGGGAGAGTAACAGAGCTTACGAGATCTGCTGATACATCTAAAAACGTTAGACAGAATTCCAAAACACTGCTCAGTATTACACCTAGTTTTTCTTAAAGAATCATTAAATCTGGACTGTGGCGAACCAGGCAATGGATTAGCAAAAGGAGTTAGTAAGATTGGGGAGAGTATATAGCTGGAGTCTCCTGAAAAAAAGATATAAATTAATTGAGTGCAGTAAGCTATACAATTAATTTTTATCGATACAACAGCAATGAGACTTTGATTAATCAAATATGCATTAAAAACATTTTGCAATACTTGTATACAATAATTTAATTTGTTTTAATTGAGATCCAAGCATATTTGATAAAAAAAAAAAAAAAAATCAAGTTTTTAAGATATCATTTACAAGGAGAGGCTACACTATTGATATTTCCCTAAACCTAATGGTACAAGAAAACAGTTCCCAAAGTTTAGTAGAGTTTGGCTCTCCGGAGGGTGTAGCCTCTCGTTGTTAGTATGTGTAAAACTTACCTAACAAGTAATATCGTCCTTCTTGGGTAACAATGTCTTGGTTTTGACGCAACCATTCCAAGTATGGTTTCATTCTACGAAATATCAATATAAAATGATCTGTATTGTTACTTGCACACACTCGAATGTTTCTTATAAAATGATTTCCATCGGTAATCTGCAACAATTTTTTAATTGAATTGTGTTACTTAAAATTCACTATACTCTTACAACTAAGGATGAAATAATAATGTACTTACTGCTTGGACATTAACAGATGCATTAACATTAACAGCAAAGTTAACATAATTTTCTTCATTTTCAGTAGCAGGTCTCCACATGGTAACTTTGAAGCAATCAATTAGGCCAATAATGTTTCTCATATCATTAAATTTGTGAAAGCTAAATAAGGATTTATAAATATACATTGATGAATATATTCATATTCGATATATCTTCTATAGAAGCAATAAGTTTTTGAAAATAATGTAAGTTAAATTATTGTTGACAGTAAAACATATTTTGTGGAACGGACAAAACAAAAAATATATATTGATAAATGTATCATTTAGATTCTAAATGTAAGTAAACGCACTGTAAAATAAATTATTTTTAACCTCGTTGATCACAAGTAATAACTTGTGTCCCTCCGACGCAAGCCAAAAGAATGAAATGTACTTCCTGCGCCATCGACCAACGCGCACCCGGCCTACTGCATGCCCTCGCTAGCGCTCGGGCCGCAACATGGCGGCCGGCTGCGTGTCGGCCGCTGGCGCTTCGGGAGTACATTTCGTTCTTTTAGCTTTAATCGGAGGAAATCAAGTTATTTTTTGTGATCAACGGACTTTAAAAAAGTGCATATATCCCTCAAGACTAAAGTTTGCTGAGGAGGCCCACGTATTTGCAGCCCTCGACTTCGTCTCGGGCTGCAATGACAGCGGGCCTCCACTGCAAACTTTAGTCCCTCTGGGAATAATATACTAATCTTTTACCTACTGCTAACCTCTAGACGTTCTTCAACAGTTGTTGGAAATCTGATAAATCTGTTAGTAAAAGTTAGTAATGCGTCCACAACCTTGCTAATAATTGTACTCATTGAACCTTGACACATAGGGTGATTAAAATCTGATGCAACTCCTTTTTGGAGTGGACCTTCAGCAAAAAAACGTAGTGCTGAGAGTACTTTAAGATGAGCAGGTATTGCCGTAGACCTTACACCTTCCAAGTGTGGTCTTAAAAGCTCTATGAGCAATACAGCAGCATGTGGAGTCAACCTAAATGATAATAATTTTAAGAAATTTTCAATTGTAAACACGACAGTAAATTTTCATTTAAAATTTGCCTATTGGGAAGAAAAGTGCAGTCACAGAGAGGGAAGCAATATGGCTGCACATAACTATTTTCAATGCGATCAGCGCGCATGACGACGTAACCCTAAATTCAACATGGCTGCCCATAACTATTTAAATCCACTAGAACAGCGCGTGAACCACGTGACCTCATCCCCACTACGACTGCACTTTTCATCCCAATACTGTCATCTGAAGTTTTCTTGTCCTGCCAAAAAGAGATTAGAAAAATCTCTCAACATTCTTTGGTAAAGTCTTAGTTGCTTGAAGGTTTCTCTTTGACGCTCTTGTTCTTCTTGAAAAGCAACACCAAGCAGAAACGCAATGTCCATTGTTATTTTAAAGATTTTTTATTAATTGTTTAATCAAAACAAGTCTTGTTTTTCTTCTTAAATAAAGTAAATTTTTTGATTAAACAGAATGTCATTCATTAAACTAGTGAGTAGTGGACAAAAATTTAAATTTTCGCACTTTTTAATTTGTCCACGCAAGTGCGGCACAGACAGTCTGCAAGATTTAATATGGCGTCTGTAAATAGTTTGCCACTTTAAAATTCAATTATTATCGCAAATGTAAACGTAAAAAAAAATTAGATTAAATCAATATTGTGAGCAATAATTTAAAATCGATGTAATTGTTAGCATACGGATTTTTTTCAGTCAAGTCTTCAGTTAAAATGAATAGGTAAGGTTGATGAACAGCTAAGTAAACAAGTTATATTATTATGATAAAATTAATTTTTTTTAAAGTTTCTTGCTTACAATAAACTTTAGGATTTTTATTTAAAACTTGATGTATGAGTGCAAGCTAAACTTATTAGTAGCAGGTTTTTAAAAGAATAACAACTACCTAAGAATGCAAGTTGATATAACTCTTAAAACTATTTAAATGTATATCTTTGTAGTGAAACACCGGAACAACTGGAACAACTCATCCTATTTATGGAAAAACACACATGTTTTGCTAGAGGACAAAAAACAAAACTGGGCAGAGATGGGAAGAAAAAGTTTGAAGAAATTCTACAAAATTTGGCATCTACATTAAACAGTATTGGACCTTCTAAACTTCCTCATCAATGGCATAAGGTAGGTTTTGGTAATTTTGTAAAGTTGCAACCTATTATAACTTCAGGTGTACACATTTTCTTATTTAAATATTTGGTTTTAAGGTGTGGACAACGTTCAGGTTGAATGCAAAAATGGTTAAAGCTAAATATGATCATCAGCGAAGTAGAACAGGTAATCTTGTAATCTTGTAATCTTGTAAACTGCACGACCTCCAACAGCTATGGAACTAAGAGTTTGTTATCTCTTTGGAGAATTTGGTACTGGGAAAGAAATAATCAAAGAAGAAGGCCTACGAGTTTCAGTAAAAATACTCTTCGAAAGGTGAGAACTGAGACTTTGAGATTAAAATATTTTCATAAGCTTATTTTAAAAAATTAATACCTTGGTAAAGTAATTATATTTTACAAAAAATTATTAAAAATTAAATTAGGACCATCAATAGTTTTAAAATATGCTGTGACTAACTTCATCTTTTTATGAATATGTTTCTTTGAATGAAAGAAAAAACAATCAATGTATTCAGTGCAAAATTAATTTTCATAATTCATAATATTATGAAATATTGAAACATACTAGATGAAAAAAAAATTTTATTTTCTAACTTTTAATAACCGTGTTGCAATAATTACAATACAAACATATAGTTCAAAACAGAATAACTCATTAATAAGATGATTGAATCAGCTTCAACATTGGATTTAAAGTTATAAACATTACTATTTTTCATTTTTGATTACAATTATTTGCAGTTTATTAAAATCATTTATTAAAAATTATTTATTATTTATAATATTATAAATATTTTGTCAAAATTTATTTTAAAATGTAGTGCTAAATTTATACATTTCAAATCTAATTTAATTAATTACTTGTTTAAAAATATTTTAATTTAAATTGTTACCGCCACTAATTGCGATCATACGCATGCGCCAAGCTGTTCCTCAACCTTGATTCGTCCTTTTCTCGCGTATAAGCTCAACTTGAGGGGAAGCTTAATTTTCGCGGAAGTTTTTGCGTCTCCTTCATTTATTTTCGTCCGCAACCATTTGCACGTTTAGTTGTTTTGTTGTTTAAAATATTGCGAAAAAATCTGCATAAATCATGGAGAATAAGTGAGTTTCTTAAAATTTTTTGTATTATTTGCACTCAAAGAATTTTACTGTTTTCAATATTACCAATATTTTCTGAAAATTTTATAGACTTTGTTTGTAATAATTGAGTTGAGTGTCAACATTTCACCTTATTTATTTCATTAGTATTTTCATCTAAATAAATGTTACCAGGGGCGTTATTAAATTTTGGGCCCGGGTCTGGATAAAGTTCGCCCCCCCCCCCCCCAACTAATCTTAATATTTTTCAACTCTGAACAGTTCAGTACCTAATTTATAAAAAAAAAAAACTCAAACCTTGAACCCCCCACAACCCTGGGTGGCCCGAATTCAACAAAAAAAAAATTATCAGCTATCTCCCAAGCTCTAAACCCCCAAAACCCTGGGTGCCCAAGTTCAACAAAAAAATTGATCAGCTATCCCCCAAGCTCTAAACCCCCAAAACCTTGGGCGTCAAGTTCAATGAATAAACTGATCAGCTATCCCCCAAGCTCTAAGCCCCCAAATACCCTGGGCGCCCGAGTTCAACAAAAAAACTGTTTGGCTATCCCCCAAGCTCTAAACCTTCTAAGCCCTGGGTGCCCGAGTTCAACAAAAAAAATTATCAGCTATCCCCCAAGCTCTAAACCCCCAAGACCCTGGGCATCGAGCTCAATAAATGAACTAATTAGCTATCCCCCAAGCTCTAAACCTCCAAAACCCTGGGTGCCCAAGTTCAACAAAAAAACTGGTTGGCTATTCCTCAAGCTCCAAACCCCCAAATACCCTAGGTGCCCGAGTTCAACAAAATAACTGGTCGGCTATCCCCCAAGCTCTAAACCCCTAAATACCCTGGGCGTCCGAGTTCAACAAAAAAACTGGTTGGCTATCCCCCAAGCTCTAAACCCACTAAGGCCTGGGTGCCCGAGTTCAACAAAAAAACTGATCAGCTATCCCCCAAGCTCTAAGCCCCCAAAACCCTGGGCGTCAAGTTCAATGAATAAACTGATCAGCTATCCCCCAAGCTCCAAGCGCCCAAAGACCCTGGGCACCCGAGTTCAACAAAAAAACTGATCAGCTATCCCCCAAGCTCTAAACCCCCAAAACCCTGGGCATCGAGCTCAATAAATAAACTAATTAGCTATCCCCCAAGCTGTAAACCCCAAAATACCCTGGGCGCCCAAGTTCAACAAAAAAACTGGTTGGCTATTCCCCAAGCTCTAAACCTTCTAAACCCTGGGTGCCCGAGTTCAACAAAAAAACTGTTTGGCTATCCCCCAAGCTCTAAACCTTCTAAGCCCTGGGTGCCCGAGTTCAACAAAAAAAATTATCAGCTATGCCCCAAGCTCTCAACCCCCAAATACCCTGGGCGTCCGAGTTCAACGAAAAAACTGGTTGGCTATCCCCCAAGCTCTAAACCCACTAAGTTCTGGGTGCCCGAGTTCAACAAAAAAACTTATCAGCTATCCCCCAAGCTGTAAACCCCCAAATACCCTGGGCACCTTAAGACAACGAAAAAACTGATCAGCTATCCCCCAAGCTCTAAACCTCCCAAAACTCTGGTTAACAAGTAGAATAATTTTAGAAGTTTAGCGTACTTAATATAGTATTTGAATATCAAGTCTATGAAAAGTGTTTTTTTTTTTGTTCCACAATAGGGTTGTGGATTTTACTTTCTAGTTAAAAAAAAAAAAAAAAAAATTCGTCGATAGCTTTTTTTGTTGAAATTTGGCACACAGGGTTTTGGAGGTTAAGAGCTTGGGGGATATCCGATCAGTTTTTTTGTAGAACTCAGGCGCCCAGGGTATTTGGGGGTTTAGAGCTTGGGGGATAGCCGATCAGTTTTTTTGTTGAACTCAGGCACCTAGGGTTTTGTGGGTTTAGAGTTTGGGGGGTAGCCGATCAGTTTTTTTATTGAACTCGGGCGCCTAGGGTATTTGGGGGTTTACAGCTTGCGGGATAGCTGATCAGTTTATTCATTGAACTTGACGCCCAGGGTTTTGGGGTTTAGAGCTTGGGGGATAGCTGATCAGTTTTTTTATTGAACACGGGCGCCCAGGGTATTTGGGGGCTTACAACTTGGGGAACAGCTGATCAGTTTTTTTTTTTTAACTCGGGCGCCCAGGGTATTTGGTGGCTGAGAGCTTGGGGCATAGCCGATCAGTTTTTTTGTTGAACTCAGGCACCTAGGGTGTTGTGGGTTTAGAGTTTGGGGGGTAGCCGATCAGTTTTTTTATTGAACTCGGGCGCCTAGGGTATTTGGGGGTTTACAGCTTGCGGGATAGCTGATCAGTTTATTCATTGAACTTGACGCCCAGGGTTTTGGGGGATAGCTGATCAGTTTTTTTACTGAACACGGGCGCCCAGGGTATTTGGGGGCTTACAGCTTGGGGAACAGCTGATCATTTTTTTTTTTTTAACTCGGGCGCCCAGGGTATTTGGTGGCTGAGAGCTTGGGGGATAGCCGATCAGTTTTTTTGTTGAACTCAGGCACCTAGGGTCTTGTGGGTTTAGAGCTTGGGGGGTAGCCGATCAGGTTTTTTATTGAACTGGGGCGCCTAGGGTATTTGGGGGTTTACAGCTTGCGGGATAGCTGATCAGTTTTTTTTTTTTTAACTCGGGCGCCCAGGGTATTTGGTGGCTGGGAGCTTGGGGGATAGCTGATAAGTTTTTTTGTTTAACTTGGGCTCCCAGGGTATTTGAGGGTTTACAGCTTGGGGGATAGCTGATAAGTTTTTTTATTGAACTCGGGCGCTCAGGGTATTTGGGGGTTTAAGGCTTGGGGAATGACCGATCGATCATTTATCGAACTCGGCGCCCAGGGTTTGGGGGGTTTCAGGCTTGAGGGATAACTGATCAATGGTTGGTTGAACGTGCCCGGGTCTGGATTTCCAGGCTTCGGAAATTCTGAATGAATCCAGACCCACTATAAGGGAAATAACGCCCCTGAATGTTACAGTAATAATCATATTTAATTTTAAAGTAAATGCACTTATTCAAAAAACTTGGCAATATTTAAGCTAATTAGAATCTATTTTTTTTTTTTTTAGAAAAGAAACTAAAACTCGTGCAAAACCTACAAATAATCAAATGAGCCGATTGGTGGAAATCTTAGAAGACCCTACAAACTCTCACTTGCTCAATGGAAACTTTAAAAACAACTTAGATGATTGGGACAAACAAGGAAAAATTCTCAATGGCGTTGTTGGTGGTATCCAAAGGTCACCCGAAGATTGGTTTAAGGTATGTATAATTTTTTATATAAATCAAGTGAAATAAAGCCATGTATTCTTTTTTTCCAGTGTGCACGTGAACTAGTCTCACGAGTGATTAAGTTCCATACTACCATCGACCATTCGAAAGATTCACAAAATAGTAGAATATACAAAGTTCTCATGAAACTAGGTCTTCTCGAGGAAATGGTTCGTGCCCACGAACAGAATAAACACAACAAACCAAAAAAAAGGAAAGCGGAGGGTGTTGCAGCTTCCAATGACAATGATGAATCCATGCAGGGACCTTCTGAAGACGTGGACTTCGAATTTCCAGACGTTAATTTGAATTTCAATGGTAATTGATGTTTTTTTTTTTTTTTTTTTAATCGATAGTTTTTATTTTTATTTTTTACATTTTAATGCAGCATGATAATGAATTTTTAATTATTTTGTGACTTATTAGATTTTTATTTTCTTTTATTAAAAACTTCAAACATTGAAAAGATTATTTGTTATTAAAATGTACCTACTTATTGCTATTTTTGTTTTTACATGCACCAAATTTAAAGTTATAAAAATATTTTGATAATTTATTTTTAATTCTCGTATTGCAGATACACAAGAAATTCCTTTGGATTCATAAAAGATTAAGAAACCAGCTTCTAAACCTGAACTTGCAAGAAAAGCTTTCATCGACTCAGAATTTCCTGTGCACGAAGATTTCGATGACCTGGATCTAAACAAATTGTTTGATGGTAAGTGTCACTTTTATATTGCATTAAAAATTTTTTTTTTATTTCAGAGTTAGCTGTATTTTTTTTTAATTATACTTAAGTTTATTTTTGAAGTTTCATGAATATAATTTTAGTAAAATAAAGTAAAATAGAAATGTTTTAAAGTTATTTGCTCGAATTTCTTTTAAATATTATTAATGACTGATAATCTTCTCAAAAATCGGTTTCAGAACAAGTAGCAGAGTTACCAACTCCCACAATTGAACCAGAACTAGAAATAAACTCAAATAAACATAGACAGCTGAAAGGTCCAGTTAGCTCTCAGAGTATGTATACAAATTTCATATATTCATATATTTACATTTACACTATAGCTTATTTTTATAAAACTTAAAACTTTTTCATTGCAGATCATGAATTAACCAAAAAATTTAAGGTTGATAAGGTCATCGCTATATCAGATTCAATTGATTTAACCAGTATGTATTTCAAATTGGCTGTATTACTTATTGCATTTATTTTTTAAATTTATAAATTGAATACTAATATTTTCAGTTGAAGAGCCAGAGCTGAAAATGAATACTCCATTAAAGCGGCAAATGAATTCTTTGTCAACTATTTTCAAAAAAGAAAACGTGAATTTATTGGGCGAGGCTATCAACAGTCAAAGTGAGTATGGAGCAAGTGAGTATGATAAAATTGGGTGAAGAGACAATAAGGCAATTTAAAATTCTGAATCAGAATTTGTCTATTCAGAATGATGTTCTTATCAGCTTAAACAGCACAGTCGAAAGACTTATTAAAAATAAGAACGATTCCGATGGATCAGGATCATCTGATTAATTGCCATGAAGGTGTTACCTTTTTTTAATTTTGAAAATTGTAATTTGAATTTAAATCACTTTCCATATTGTCAGCAGTAGGAGAAAAGGGATCAGTAGAAGGCTAATATGTAATAACTCAGTTGCTTTTTATTTAAAAAAAAAAACAACATATTAGCCTTCTACTGATCCCTTTTCTCCTACTGCTTTTTTAAATTTTATAATTATTTATATTTAACTTTAATTTATTCGGTATATATGAAAATCCACTGTACTGCTTACTTTGAATTATGTACCTCTTTTAAAACATAAACATGTATAAAATATACTGAAAAATATATTATGTATCCCTTTATAAAAGAGAGATTTCGCCATCTTGCGTAAGATTTTTATTCGTGAGCTGATTGGTAAAGAAGTTTTTAAAATATTCGAAAAGTACATTTTGAGGTTACTCTTATTGTTTTTTCCTATGCGCGCTTGAAGCGCGCTCAGAAGAGCTAGTTAATTTTAAATGTCAAATAAATTTATTATTCAATTGGTTACTTTTAAATTGTTACACCCAACCGCAAGAGCACTTGCGCACAGCGTGTGTTTCCCCCACCACGCTTGAGCCGATGGCCGCCACGCTGCGCCGCGCCGCCAAGCCTATATAAGCAGAGCGCGTCGAAAGCTCTGGGCCAGTTGGTGTTAGCTCTTTGAGCGGGCACCACCTTCTCCCGCGGAACTCTCGTGAGTCTCCGGTTTGAGCCAGCTGTTCTGCAGGCACGGCCTATATCCCCCCCCCCCCGCTCTTTTCAAACTCACCTATTAAAACATCTACCACTTCAACCCCCGGCCCTTTTCAGGGCCAATAATCATTTTAACGTATGAAAGCTCCGCCTCTTGTTTATACGCTTCGTCAACGGACGAGACGTATAACAAAATTATTTTAGAACAAACTGTGAGATTTGTTTAAAAAATAAAAAAAATTTTATTATAATAAAGTTGGGCTGCTTTTTTTTATAACATCTTACTAAAATTATAACTACATGTTAATACCAAATTAAACATGTCAAATTAAAAGAATATAATTTTCCAGTTGAAATTGTTGATTTATTTTTACTTTGTTGAGTATTATTAACTTTTATACATTACATGATTCTTCAAAATTTTATTTGCTTTAAACTTATTTTTAAAATCAAATAATAAAGGCTGTAAAGTTAACATCTCTATCTATAGGTCGGTATAGCGACCAAAAACAACAATTAAGGTGCCTCCACAACTGATACCTATTTATCGCCCGATATATCTGCGTCTAGCGGATATCGAATTACATAATAACCCCCCAGGTCTCTTGAATGAGGACGTTAAGTTTCTCAAAATTTTAAATTCAGACCTTTTATAAATAAGGTTATGGATTCTGAATTCAGAATTTTTTTCAAAAACAATTTATAGCACTATGCAATGCAATTACCTGGATCTTGATAACAAGTGTTGAAATGTAAACATACAGCTCATAGCGAGTGACGTAAGCGAGCGTGTGAGTGTGTGTGTGTAGGCTCGATCGTGCAGCGCGCGCGAGGCGAGCCGCGAGACCAGTCGTTCGTCTGCGTTCGTCCACTCTACTAGGTGTACTGGCCGCAGTAAGATAAAATGAGCTAGCGACACATGTAATATGTAGTCAGCATAAATTTACGTAAAGTATTAAGTTGTTGTTATCAAGATAAGAGTAACTGTAAGACCAAACTTGTTAATCATATTCATTTATAATATTAATTTAATAAACTTCATTTGTATACTAATAACCTCAGAGTAATTAATTACAAACAAACATTAGATCTACGATTCTGCATTACTACAATAGTAATGCAGAATACATAAACATTTATTAGTTTATTTCAACATAGTAGCCGAGGCCGTGGTTTTAAACAACAATCGATGCACGAGATTTTTGAAGATTTAAAAGGAAGAACAACTCTGTACAACAGTAAGCCGAGCGACCGCATGGTGAAAAGTGAGGTTAAGGCATGCAACCACGTGGCCGATAAATGATTGAATTAAGTCAAAGAGTGAAAGAAAAGTAAAACAACGAAGTCAACAACAAATAATGTATTAAAAATTAAATTAAACAAAAATTGAAACGGATTTAAAATTCGAAGTGAGGTAAAATAAATGAATTGGCTCAGAAGCTGGAGCAATAAAGAGGTTAAATCACACACAGTAATAGACATTGAAAGTTTGTCAAAACAAATTGAAGAAAATACTTTGATATTAAGTGAAAAACAAGTGAAATATTTGTTGAACAGTTTTATAAACACTACTGAGGAAATCTTGATAATAAAAAATTACATTAAAATAAGCAGAGATGAAAGAAGAAAAATGGCTCATGAAAACAAAATTGGTGAATTTGGCGTACAAATTTTTGATGGTGCAGAGTTCTCAGCTTGGAAAACAAGAATTATGCTGGTACTGGAATTCAAAGAGTGCAAATCACCTGCAATAAAAGAAAAGGTAAATGAAGACGAAACTAGTTGGAAAAAGATGGTTCTAAAAGCAAGAACCATCATAATGAGTACAATGTCAAACAGACAACTTGAATACATCCAAGGATGTGAAACTGCATTTAGCATGATGAGTAAGTTTGATAATATCTATTTAAATCAGTCAACAAGCTTGCAAATAATTTGTAGATCAAAGCTGAATGATATTAAATATAATAAATTTGATTCAGCAGAAAAATTTTTTAATCAATTTGAAAAATTATGAAATCAATATATAACAGCTGGTGGCACAATTCAACAAGAAGAAAAAATGAAATATTTAATTTATGCATTGTCTGCAGATTTAAGTTATACAGGTGACTTTATTGACGTTATGCCAGCTGAGAAAAGAAACTTTGAATATTTGAAAGCCAAAATACAAGAAAAGGAATTAAGTCAACCAAAAGAAAGCAAAAAACAGACTGTAAGTGCTTTCAATGTGAAAATCAAAGGCAATTGTTGGAAGTGTGGCAAACAAGGCCACAAACGAGAGAACTGCTGGTCCGACAAGATGAACCAGAACAACTCCAAGGGCAGAGGAACCTACCCAAGCAGAGGTAGAGGTGCCTGCCCACAACGTGGTAACTCCAGAGGTAGAGGAACCTACCAAAACCAACAACAGAGAAGTGGTGGAAAACAAGGCCAAGGTCGTGGCCAACAAACTAACCCAGAGCAAGATGACGATTCAGCATGGGCAATAGAAGTCCAACAAGAAGCAGCAAAGAAGGTACTAGGTATAGTAAAAGGTAAAATTGAAACGGATGCGAAACTAATTTCTGTAATTATAGCGATACTCAGACAAATTATGATTGCTCTGAGACAGAGATAGAATTATTATTAGATTCAGGTTGTAGTAATCACATAATAAATACTGATAAATATTTTTATGAATCTATAAATTTGAAAAATCCTGTACATGTTAAACTGCCAGATGGCAATACAATGAAAGCTAGTAAGATAGGTAAAATGGAATCGATTTTTTATACAAAATATGGTAGAAATGTAGTTGACTTGAGAGACGTACATTATATGAAAAAATTTCAGAAAAATTTATTGAGTTATGCAAAAATAGCAAAAACTTGTAAAATAGTTTCACAGGGTAATTATTGTAAAATTTATAAGATGAATGGTGATTTGATAGCTGAAGCTAGCACGTTTAATAATCTATTTGTAGTAGAAAGTTATCATCCAGAGATTGATTCGAATCATGTATATGTGAATTCTGTGAAACTAACTGACAAGGAAAAATGGCATAGAGCCTTAGGACACATAAATTTTGATTATTTAAATAAATTAGTATCAAATAAATTGTTAGATGGGTTACCAGCTAAATTAGAGAATTGTGAAATGAAATGTGCAGATTGTATCCAAAGTAAAATGACAAATATTCGCTTTGATAATGATAGAACTGCCTCGACAGAAACTTTAGAATTAATTCATACAGATTTAAAGGGACCATATGAAACTATAGGTTATAAAGGGGAAAATTATTTTTTAACATTTATTGATGACTATAGTAAATGCACAAAAATATATACCATTAAAAGTAAGTCAGAAGTGACAGTTTTTTTTTTTGAGAAATATGTGAATTTAGTAGAGAATCAGTTGAATAAAAGAATTAAAAAACTTCAATGTAATAATGGTACAGAATATTTAAATAATAGAATTTATGATTTTATAGACAGCAAGGGTATAGAATTATTACCTACTCCACCTTACGTCCACGAGTTGAATGGTGTGGTGGAGAGGTATAATAGGTCCTGAATGGACATGGGCAGATCTTTATTAAGAGAGGCAAAAATTGATAAAAAATATTGGCCTGAAATAATTACTACAGTAGCATATTTGAAAGATAGAAGTTTATCAAATCCGATAGAAAATAAAACTCCGCTTGAAATATTTTTTAATAGGAAACCTAATGTTAAATATTTACAAATCTATGGGAGTAGAGTTTTTGTTCCGGTACCCGAAGAAAAAAGACGATTATGGGATGATAAAGACAAAGTGGGTATACTTGTAGGTTATAACAACAATAGTTATAAAGTTCTATTAAACAATAAAGTAATAAATGCTAGGCATGTTAGAGTGATTGATGATAAAGTTAAATTAATTTGTTTAGAAAAAATTGAAAAAAATTACGAGAGCGATTGTGATACTAATGATGATCTTGAAAAGCTGGGCGATGCTAATGAACCTATATGTAATGAGAATGACGAACTTGAGTCTGAAAGCGAGACTAATTCTATGAATGATGGGGATGTTGATGATAATAAGATTGTTAGAAAGTCTGAAAGACAGAGGAAACCAGTTAATCGATATAAAACCCCATAACTCATTGTATATATGTTCATTATGCAAACGCAAACTTACCCAAAACGGAGGGTTTCTTGGAAGACGAAGAATGAACGCGAACAAACGGAATGAAAGAAAGAGTGAAAGAAGTATGAACGAATACAGGGCGAATGGAAGACAAACGATAGACAGAGAACCGACTGTGACCGTACAGCAAGGAAGAGTGACCTGAACCAGGTCGTATGAATACAGTTTTTTAGAGAAAAGTTTCACAGTACAGACGAACGAAACGACAGGAAAGTAACACGAACAGGTAAGAAACGACAGCACGATTTCGTCACGGCGAAGTAATGCTAACGCACACCACGTGACGGAAGGACGAAAAAAGTGGATATTATTTTTGCAGCTTCATCTGATGGAGCTGGAAAAACTGGTTAGACGGTCCCACTACACTGCATTATACCCTTCGCCGATGGATACGTCTGCCGGCGAAGGTAGAAGCAGTGGGTGAACCCGTGACGACGTTCGGCTTAGGCAAATTCCCAGATTGTTAACCATTAAAAAAAAAAAAATTATTATTATTATTATTATTGTTATTGTTATTTTTATTGTTATTGTTATTGTTATTGTTATCATTATCATTATTATTATCATTATGATTATTATTATTATTATTATTATTATTATTATTATTATTCCGTACAGCTGTTGCTATTTGTGATGTGTATTTTACGTATTTTTATGATTGTTGCAAAAATATTTGAATAAAAAATTATTAATAAAAAAAAAAATATTACAAAAGAATTTATTTAAAACATGTCACATCAACTTGTTTTTCATCTTCATGAACAAATATTTTTAAAATTGGCCGCTCAATTCTTTTCCCTTCCCTCTCTCCACTCTCCAGCCTGTATAGCCTGCAGTTATAGGCAGGCTCAACGTATACATTTAGTCATCAAAATAAAAGTTTACTAAAAATAAAATTAAAAATATAAAGAATTAATTTTTAAAAAAGGGCCTGATAAGATTCAGGTGAGAATAGGTTGAGAATCAAGTGTAAGATTGGCACAAATCTCAGCTGAACTTGGAGGTCATCTCAACGTGAAGTGATTTGTATAATGAATAATTTATTTATTTATTTATATTTATTTCCTTCTTAATGAATAACTAAGCCGAAAGGTACGATTTATATGCTTATTACAGCAGAAATAGACTTGATGAGATTCAAGTGAGAATCAGCTGAGAATCAGATGTGAAATTGGCCAAAATCTCATTTGCTCAAGTCAGGTGCTCTTGTATTCGGTGGCTTGGTCCAGATTCAAATGCTGGCAAGAACCCATAAAATTAATCTCAAATGGTAATAAAAAATTTTTTTTTATTTTTTTCTTAGTGATGATTCCCAGGTGCCCGCGTCATTGGCGACCTGGTCGAGATTAAAATTCACCTCAAAATACTTAATACTCGTTGCGAAAGTTAATTTTATTATTAATAATAAAAAAATTTTTTTTTTCCTTGGAGATGATCTCCGGCTGCCCTCTACATCGACGACCTGGTTTAAGTTCAGGATGACGTCTTGATTAATTATGACTCTGTCTTCGGGATCATCTTCACGGAAACCATTCGAGCTCTGATTCTTTTGCAAAACCTTCGTTTGGACTCAAAACCCTGCGGGCATGTATTGCAGTTTGCATATACAGATTTTAATTTTATTTTTTAATCAAGTTCTCGACCTGTTTAGGAACCTGGAGGTCATATCCACGTAAATCGATCATGAATTATAAACTAATAGTTTTTTGATTCTTACCATTCTAGTTGAAAAAAAAAATACGATTTTTATGCTTATTTCAGCGAAATGGAACTGCTGAGATTCAAGTGAGAATCAGCTGAGAATCAGTTGTGACATTGGCATAAATCTCAGCTGATTCTCATCCGAGCCTTAACAGCAGGGTAAGGCTTGGGAGACAATTCATCTGATGATTATTAACTGAACTCGGCGTCCAGGGTTATGAAGGTTTAATGCTTGAGGAAGAGTCAATCAATCTTTTACTAAACCTTTTAAAAATACCTTCCTAAAAATTGGAAAGGAGGGGGTCCCCCCAGATCTGCCACTGGTTGAAAAATCAACATTCCCTCATTGGTAAGTTACCTACTGTACCGATCTAGTATCAGGGAGGAAAGATATCTTCACTCCACGTGCGCGTTATCAGCTGCTACAGCCAACTGGTGCTGGGTGCCGACATCGGCCCCCATGGCCGTTGCACTCCGCATCTCTAAACTATTTGTGAATAAAAGTTAAATTAAATTATGCTTAGAGGCCTCAAAAATTTGAATAATAGAAGTGTCTACACCAAAAGAAGGTTGAACTCAAAAAATCGTGCTTCCAGATAGCACCCGAAAATGTATGCCTCAGAACGACTTTCTTGATACCAAACACCAAAGTTTTGATGTCATGTATTGTTTTTTCCGTGCATGGCATCAGTTTTACCAAGATTCTCCGCTTCAGTGCTTGATACCAACATGTCGATAAAGAAGTTTTACTTTTTGAGACTAAATTTTTTTGAATCAAATATTTACAAATTAAAGAAATTAAAGTTTCATTTTGTTTTTTAAAAACCTCCTTAGAATTGTTTATGTGAATAAAAATTATGATGAAAATGATTTAATTAAAACAAAAACTATAAGACATTTTAACGAGTCAACCTTTCTATAGCTCACAGCAGACGCTACGATAACCGTAAAATTGCACTGATTTTTTGATGCAGCATGCGCGACTTTTTCCATGCATTGCAGGATTTTTTGACGTCAACCTTCTTTCGGTGTACCGACAATCGCATGCAAACTGTTTCCATGGCAAGTTTAATGCAAAGTTTAGGTCAACTGTACATATTATGTTCGTATATACGATGGTGCTTCTGAGTGCTTTTTTGACTGCTGAAGTTTTGAAGTATTTAAGTTAATTAAATAGTCGATGCTCAGACGCCGAACGAGTAGTTATGGCTTGTAGAGTCAGTATGTATAAATCTGTATATAAGCCCAATTACTTATTTCTAATTAAGGTAGTTACCTATAGCGCATATAGCTATCAAAAATATAATTATAGACGCTTCGTTGCCCCCACTCTGACGCCACGCGCCGCCGTCACCGCTGCTCTAAAACCTACCGAAATCATGCATTTTTTATTCTTTTTGGTTATTTATCTCAAAAGTTAATACCGCTTCCTATATTATTCTTTGCTCCTCACGATTCCTTTAATGTTTTCATACAGAAAAACCTGTTTTTTTTAAATATTTTAAGAAAATTAAATTCGCAATCCGCTAATAACGTCCAAATTTGTACGATTTTACGCGCTCAGCATAGGAATCACGTGTTAAAAATTGAAACTTCTGAGCTTGATATCTCAAAATTAAGCCCCACTCGGGGGTATTTGAAAAATACCAACGTGTAAAGGACACAAAAAACTAACTCTGTGCAGAGTTAGAAAACTTTTTTAAGAAACACTAAAACTGTAGGTAACTATCTTAAATACCACTTACAATTAAACCACTTTATAAATTTATTGATCTACGGAACCTAAAATCCCAACAGTTTAATTAATGAAAGTTATAGAAAACACACATCTACATAAATGATGTAATACACATGTACAATATTAAATATTATTACCTGATTGATAAATTATGCCTTAGCTCATCGTGAGCCAATTGTCGGATGAATGGTATTCTGAATGGGATGATTTTCCCAGGACTTTTTGACTCCCAAGGGGTCAGGGCAAATATTTGATGTGCCTGGTAATAACTACAGTCTGAAGATGCTATCCTAATAGTAAATCATCTCCAAGGCGTAATGATAACCAGGTGCACCAGATGTCCGCCCTGACCCCTGCGGACTCAAAACTTCCTGGGGAAGTCATCTCCAAGGCGTAATCACTGTCCTATGCACTAGATTTCCGCCCTGACTCTATAGTTGTTAAAATATATAGCAGAAGATGAATAATTTTTTTAAGTTCATTTTAAGTGTCGCACACGTGTGCCTATACAGCAGGGATATTATTACCTGATTGATAAATTATGTCTTAGCTCGTCGTGAGCCAATCATCGAATGAATGGTATTCGAAAGTGTATGTATGGGGACTTTTAGAAATGAGCTGCACTGGAGGGCGCTACTTGCAATAGCCTCCTCTCCCAGCAGTTTGGCATGGAGCAAATGTTTGAGTGTGTGTGTGTAGTCTCATGCATGTGCACACAAAGAAACGACTGCTCCACGTCAAACTGCTGGGAGAGGAGGGTATTGCCAGTAGCGTTTCTCAGTGTCACTCATTTCTAAAGGTCCCCATACATCAAATCTCAGTATGACTAATGCGCATGATTAAATATAAGTACAACGTCAAGAAAATTGTTCACAAACAAATACAAATCACGCTAATTTTCTAGAAAGAGGTCTATAAACTCTGCTAAGTTTTTGTGTATCTTTCCTTGCATTAATCGTGTCATTCAGGAAAAGATTAATATAATCATAATGATAATAATAATGATAATGATAACAATAACAATAACAATAACAATAACAATAATAATAATAATAATAATAATAATTTTTTTTTTTTTAAGTGGTTAAAAATCTGGGAATTCTCCTAAGCCGAACGTCGTCATGGGTTCACCCACTGCTTCTACCTTCGCCGGCAGACGTATCTATCGGCGAAGGGTATAATGCAGTGTAGTAGGACCGTCTAACCAGTTTTTCCAGCTCCATCAGATGAAGCTGCAAAAATAATATCCACTTTTTTCGTCCGACCGTCACGTGGTGTGCGTTAGCATTACTTCGCCGTGACGAAATCGTGCTGTCGTTTCTTACCTGTTCGTGTTACTTTCCTGTCGTTTCGTTCGTCTGTACTGTGAAACTTTTCTCTAAAAAACTGTATTCATACGACCTGGTTCAGGTCACTCTTCCTTGCTGTACGGTCACAGTCGGTTCTCTGTCTATCGTTTGTCTTCCATTCGCCCTGTATTCGTTCATACTTCTTTCACTCTTTCTTTCATTCCGTTTGTTCGCGTTCATTCTTAGTCTTCCAAGAAACCCTCCGTCCTCTTGCCCCTTAGGACCGTCTCGATGGAAGTTGAAATCCGCTTCCAGGCCTCCTCGCTCAGAAGCATTTTAGTGATTGTATTCTCTGGCGTCAGCTGCCCTGTTGTTCTTTCGAGTGTCTGTCGCTGTTGGTCCCATCTTGCGCACCCGTAGAAAGTGTGTTCGACGTCGACCGTTTCGTGCCCGCATAGTTTGCAGTCGGGGGTCCGTACCTTTCTCATCCTGAATAAGTAGGCCCTGAAGTACCCATGTCCGGTTAGGAACTGGGTGAGGTAAAACCTCACCTCACCAAAGTCTATTTCCATCCAGGGACTGAGTCCGCTTATCAGGTGTCTTGTCCATCGTGCCGTTCTGTCCGTTGTCCATCGTTCGTTCCATCTAGTCATGGTCTCGCGCCTGGTCGCTACTGCTACGTCAGCCCGTCCCATATTCGCGCTGTCGTCGTAAATCTTCTTCCGTTCTTTGGCAAGAAGGTCGATGGGGATCACTCCCGCTACCACCTGGACGGCTACGAGCGAAACCGTCCTGTAGGCGCAGGCGATCCTCAGCGCTCCCTGCCTTTGTACGTCTGTCAGGCATTTACCGTAAGTTTTCTTTTCGAGCACATCGGCCCAAACTTCCGCGCCGTATAAAAGGATCAAGTGGGTGGTTGCCATCAAAAGGCGTCGCTTTCTCTGTCCCGGTCCGTACGTGTTCGCCATGAGGCGGCTCAGTGCGGTCACAGCCTTAGCTGCTTTCGCGGCTGCCTTCTGCATGTGGGGCGTGAAAGTCATCTTTGTATCCAAGGTGACCCCAAGATATTTGACCTCCCCCCTCGTCTGAGTCTGTACATTGCCAATTGTCATGGGTCATGCCAACAACCGTTTGTATCTGTCTTCTGGTCAGAAGAACTATCTCTGTCTTGGTCAGGGCCAACTGTAATTTGTGGTCCGTCATCCACCTGTCTACCTGTCTCATGACACCGTTTAACAACAGCTGTGCTGCCTTTAAGTTCCTCGCCACCAGAATCACTCCCACTTCGTCAGCGTAGGCCACGAGACTGGCGTTAGGAGGCATCCGTAGACACAGCAGGCTGTTGTAGACCATGTTCCAGAAATCTGGTCCTAAGATTGATCCCTGTGCCGCTCCCGCGGTGATCCTCCTGTCGACGCGTCCTTCTGTGGTTTCGTACGTCAGATATCTGTCTCGTAAGTAGTCCTCTATTACTCTAGCCAGGTGGTCGGGTACTTCGAAGGCCGCGAGGGCCTCCCGGATGTCCTCCCACCAAAGCGAGTTAAAGGCGTTTTTCACGTCAAGCGTCACCAGTACCGTTATTGGTCTAGACTAATGATTTTTCGTTTGCGCTTCCGCGAAGGCGTCAGTTACCTCGCGGATCGCTCCTATCGTCGATCGACCCTTGCAGAAGCCCCACTGGTACAGCGAGAGTCCCCCGACGGCCAAAGTCGCGTCCGTCAGTCGTGGTCGCAGGAGAAGCTCATAGAGCTTTCCCGGTGTGTCCAAAAGGCTCAAAGGTCTGTGGTAAGAAGGCTGATCCGGTTCGCCCTTGCCCTTGTAAAGGAGAACTAATTTGGCCTTCTTCCATCTCTTACTAAAAGTGCTGGTCCTCAAGCAGTTATTGTACATCTCCAGTAAAATCCCTAGTCTGATCTCTGAGATCTGACGAACGACTTCACTAAGGATTCCATCCTGCCCAGGCGCCCTCCCGGGTTTCATGGAGGCAACAGCTCGTGAACTCCGGGAGGGCTGGCTCCGAGTAGTCGGCTGGCGCCCCTCCGATCGGGTGATCGGGGAAAAGCCCGTCGACGATTGCGTTCATTGTCAATTTGTCTTTCAGTTTTGGAGGGGTGAAAGCGCCTAGTTTCCGGGTCACTATTTTGTAACCCAGTCCCCAGGGGTCTTTCTCCACCTCCTCTCGTAGCTGTCTCTCGCACCGTCTTTTACTGTCTTTGATAGCTCTGGACAGTTTTTTCTGTGCTGTCTTCAGTTCCGCCGTGAGAGCTTCCACGTTTGGCTTACCCCTTTCCATCGCACGTGTCGACCTTCGTCGCCACATGATGCACTCCCTCCGTGCAAGGGCGATCTCGGCGGTCCTTCAGTACTCTTCGCGTCTGTCTCGTCCTCTGCTTTTGCAGGGCATCGTTTTCCTACACAGTCGAATGGTCAGTTTCGTGGTCTCGTCCACTAGCCGATCCGTCCTTTTCTTACTGTTCAGTCCAACAGGAATGCTCTCGGAAGGTGCTAGCGAAGCCAGTAAACGTTCTCTGTCCTGTTTTTTAATGTTCCACCTCGGAAATGGCAGGGGTTCCCTCCCCGTCCATTTCGTTTTGTCCGTCACGTCGAAAACTATGTAGTTGTGATCGCTGGCGTTAAAGTCCTCGATCACCCTCCACCGCTCGATACGAGAGTGGAAGCTGTCTGGCACGAAAGTTACGTCTGGGATGGAGTATCCGTATCCCGGTCACAGATACGTCATTGTCTGTCCGAGGTTGGCCACTGCCAGGTCAAGCCTTGCGGCCATTTCCAACAGCTTCCTTCCCCTTGGGTCTGTCCTTGGCATCCCCCACTCGATCGCTCTGGAGTTAAAATCACCCGCGACGATGAGATTGCCCGATAAGTCTCTGAGAGCGTCCTCCAGTTCCTCCACCATCTGTAGGAACTCCTGGCCCCTCTTATTTGGGGAAAAGTACACGCTGACAATTGTGACATTGCCAAGGGATACCCATACAAAATCGTCCCTCATTCCGGTTCCGTTTATTTTCGTCGCGGATGCGCCCCGAACCCATATGGCCGATGTGCCTGATCCGTTCGAAAACCAGTTTGTCCGTCTGTCTCTGTATTTTTCGCTGAGGATGAGAACTTCAGCATTGTACTCTCTGGAGACCTGGGGCATCAGCTCGTGCGCAGCCTCACGTCTCCCGAGATAACCCTGCATCACGGTGAACGTCTCGATCTCCTGTACTCCTCCAGCACAGCACGAAAAGCGCCGCGATCACCAGAGCCTGGCGCGTGTTTTACACCTCTCGTACCCACCTTCGGTGCACAGGTAACAAGAGATGCTCCCTTTGTTCGTCCCGCAGTCCTTGCTGTTGTGGTCCTTGGTATGTCTGTCGTTTCTGTTGCGGCCGTTGTGGCTTGTCTACCTGTGAACGTCTTTCCGTTTCCCGTTCTGTCTGCTCGTGTATGACGTTCGTCTGTTCAGGTGTCTTCTTCTTTCTGTTCTTTTTCTGTCTGCGGGAGACCGGCTGCCTCCCGTCGATGCCGAAACTTTCCACCCTCTGATAGGCGGCGTGCTGCGTCGGGCTGGAGCCAGTGAGCTCCCTCACCCTCTTGACCCCCTGTCCCGTTGTCCCACCCTTGAGGGCCCTTAAGTTGTTACACTCATGCCATGCACACTCTATGGCATCCCGAATCTTGGGCAAGCCAATCTGAAGAGGCTTGCCTGCGTTCGGCTGATTTATCACTTGCTCCTCCATCTGTCTCAGTACTTCGTCCATTCGGAGGAACTGAGAACGCAGAGCCCTCTCAATTCCCTCGATTGGACTGAGTCCTGTCAAGTCTTCCTCCTGTCCGTTGTTGTCAGTGTTTGTTGTTTGTTTTTTTTTAATTTGAGTCGTCCATGTTTGTCCCACGAGCAGCTAGGGAAGTAAATGTCCACCGCCGCAGAGCCCCGCATGCAGCGGTAAGGCGGCTTATGTACTCAGGGGTGGCGCCTGGTACCCCTGAGGCTCCGTTTGATACCCTCCTTAACCCCGAAGGTCACGAATCTACATCGGCACGGGAATCGTTTGACACCTTCAGATTGGGGGTATATATACCCACCCAGGCCACCATTGCTGGATGGTAATAAAAAAAATTTTATTACCATTTGAGATTAATTTTATGGGTTCTTACCAGCATTTGAAACTGGACCAAGCCACTGAATACAAGAGCACCTGACTTGAGCAAATGAGATTTTTGCCAATTTCACATCTGATTCTCAGCTGATTCTCACTTGAATCTCATCAAGTCTATTTCTGCTGTAATAAGCATATAAATCGTACCTTTCGGCTTAGTTATTCATTAAGAAGGAAATAATTATAAATAAATTAATTAATTATACATTATACAAATCACTTCTCGTCGAGATGACCTCCAAGTTCAGCTGAGATTTGTGCCAATCTTACACTTGATTCTCAACTGATTCTCACCTGAATCTCATTAGGTCCTTTTTTTTAAATTAATTTTTTATATTATTAATTTCATTTTTAGTAAACTTTTATTTTGATGACTAAACCCAAGCAGTGCGGAAAAATATATCTAAGGGACCGCATTTTTCTTGTTCTGGGATAAGTTTCGAATCTTATTGGGAGGTTTTTTTCTCTATAACCCGATGGAGGTCGCCGACGATGGTTCACCATCCAGAGTTACAAGATTGCGCTGAAAAAACGTGGCAACGCTGTAGCAGCGAGCGGCGATGGCTCCATCTCTCTCTCTCTCTCCTCCACGCGTGAGCCCTTCCCCCACTCTTCCAGCATGCGTAGCTTGACGTTATAAAGAAAAAAAAAACAAACATAAACAAAAACAAATGTTTGAAAGGACATAATTATTTTTTTGAGCTCTTACTTGTAATTTTATTATTTTCCTTGGATTTAGCTTGATTATATTTGAAAGAATAATTCGTATAACATGACTTTTAATTATGCAAAGCTATATTATGTAAATATGTCTGAAGAAAATATACTTATGCTTAGAAATTAATGTAAAAAATATTAAATGAAGATAATTATACCTGAAAAATTAAACAATGTAACTAAGCTTTTATAATTAAGCCCCAAAGGGGCACAATTTAAATATAAGTTCCAAACATTGAAAATCACTTAAATCGATTGGTCTGGTGACTAAAGTCACCGCTTCTCATTTTGCCGTCATCGGTTCAAATCTCGGCACTTCAATTTTTTTTCTTTTTTTTTTTTTATATTTTTTGTTGTTGATTTTTATTAAACTTTGAGATGTTTTAAGATCTTTATAGACTTTTTTTAACTTTTTTTTTTTAATTTTAAACAAATAGAGAAATGATAAAATAAACAGTGTACGTTTAAATTATGATTTTAACAAAGCAGTAACAAAAAAAAAATTCTATAAAACCAAAAAAAGCTTTGAGAGTTCTTTTTTATAAATTATTAATTTTTAAAAAGGCTAACGAAGAGATAATTTAATAAAATGATAATCTTTGGAGTACTTAGTAATTTTTTTTTTGTGAATCTCTTGAAATATATAGAACAGGTTCCTGTGTTGACAAAACAGATAAACTGACACGGAGAGCAGACTTTGGTTACAGCAGCGAGAGTCTGTAGTAGACACAGCTAAAAAATTATGGTAGCCACTACTAGAATTTTTTACATTTTTGAAATGCCTTTTTTTAGCCTTTAGAAGTGTAAAAAGCTCAAATAAGTGAGATCACAAGATTCTTTGATATCAAATTTCATTTATAAGAATTTTTTCGATGATTTTTCAATTCATTCAAGTGTTAAACAAAGTGTCGAAAAGTCAAGACTAAACTAACCCTCTCTAAAGCAGACGCGCGCAAAATCAGAATCTGCATTATCGACACGGCCGATTGCTACGGCAGTTTAAAAAATTTTGGTTGTGGCTACCATAATTTTCTAGTGGTCGTTACTAAAAATGGTCTACTAGAATCACTTCGCTGTGGCTACTACAGACTCTCGTTGCTGTAACCAAAGTCTGCTCTCCATGGAGAGTCGAAATAAATACCTAAACAATTAAACAATGTAATAAAGCTTTTATAATTAAGCCCCGAAGGGGCACAATTTAAATATCAGTTCCAAATATTAAAAAACACTTAAATCGATTGGTCTGGTGGCTAGAGTCACCGCTTCTCATTTTGCCGTCATCGGTTCAGATCTCGGCACATCAATTTTTTTTCTTTTTTTTTTTTTTTTGTAGATTTTTATTTAACTTTGAGATATTTTAAGATCTTCCCAGACTTTTTTCAACTTTTTTTTTTTTTTTTTTTTTTTAATTTTAAACAAATAGACAAATGATAAAATAAGCAGTGTACGTTTAAATTATGTAGACTATGTACTTTCTTTTAATTGGTTTAGAACAAAATTATTTATTCTGTTTTACACAAACAATTAGAGAAAAAAAGAGCGTCGAGATTTGAGTATACAACGGCCAAATTTAACGCGGCGACTTTATCCAGCAGACCAAAAAAATTGTCATGAAGTTTGGAACTTATATTTAAATTGTGCCTGTTCGGGGCTTAATTATAAAAGCTTAACTACATTGTTTAATTGTTTAGGTGTTTATTTCGACTCTCAATTTAACTTTTTTATCAATACAGTAAAAAAAAAGTTAAAAAAAGTCCATAAAGATCTTAAAACATCTCAAAGTTTAATAAAAAACAACAACAAAAAATATAAAAAAAAAAAAAAAAAAAAAAAAAAATTGAAGTGCCGAGATTTGAACCGATGATGGCTAAATGAGAAGCGGTGACTTTAGCCACCAGACCAATCGATTTAAGTGATTAACAATGTTTGGAACTTATATTTAAATTGTGCCCCTTCGGGGCTTAATTATAAAAGCTTAGTTACATTGTTTAATTGTTCAGGTATAATTATCTTCATTTAATATTTTTATCATTAATTTCTAAGCATAAGTATATTTTCTTCAGACATATTTACATAATATAGCTTTGCATAATTAAAAGTCATGTTATACGAATTATTCTTTCAAATATAATCAAGCTAAATCCAAGGAAAATAATAAGATTACAAGTAAGAGCTCAAAAAAATAATTATGTCCTTTCAAACATTTGTTTTTGTTTATGTTTGTTTTTTTTTTCTTTATAACGTCAAGCTACGCATGCTGGAAGAGTGGGGGAAGAGCTCACGCGTGGAGGAGAGAGAGAGAGACGGAGCCGCCGCCGCTTGCTGCTACAGCGTTGCCACGTTTTTTCAGCGCAATCTAGTAACTCTGTCACCATCAACTGCTGCCGTACGGGACTACGCAAGGGAAGCAGCATTCGGGTGCTCTGTGGTGCAACCTGCACGGTTGGCGCGGCGCGACCTCCACGCTGAGGCTCGGTGAATCTTTACTCCAAATTTCGGTGAAGATTCACCGAGCCGCACTATTTGCGAGCGCGCTGATTCGCACGCGCAAGATCCTTGCTTTGCCGTCGGCTCTGGTGATCTGATGCTTTCAATTTATAAATGCAATTAAAAGTTTTAATTAATTTTCTAACAATATTTATACATATGGTATATAGATAACAATGGAAATTGAGGGCCTGGATTCACAAACTGCCTTAGCGCTCGAGACGCTCGAGATCGGGCTCAGGCAGGCTGATCCGTAACTACAAAAATGCTGTCATTTTTTACCTATTCAAGATATCGCTTTGAAACTTTCCAGAAATATTCATCGAAGCCTAATCAAAAACTTCTCCGCTGGATGTTTTTTCAAATATAAGTTTTTATACTCTTTTTTTTAATCCAAAGTTTTAGGTTAGAAACTGTGAGTTTTTGATTTTTAATAGTTAATTACTCGGCTCTGAAATACTTTCAAAATATCTGGACCATTGTGTTGGCAGCGGAAAGAGTTCAAGCCTGTATAGCCTGCCTATAACTGCAGGCTATACAGGCTGGAGAGTGGAGAGAGGGAAGGGAAAAGAATTGAGCGTCCGATTTTAAAAGCATTTGTTCATGAAGATGAAAAACAAGTTGATGTGACATGTTTTAAATAAATTCTTTTGTAATATTTTTTTTTTTTTAATTTATAATTTTTTATTCAAATATTTTTGCAACACACATAAAAATACGTAAAATACACATCAAAAATAGCAACTAGATACACAATAACATTTGCACTTTGTCAGATAATTATATTTAAATAAATATATAAATATTTACGTTTATTATTTACGTTTATTTTTTATCATTCACACTTTTTTGTAAACATACGAGTGATCATTCGTCACTTCACTTTGTACATTCAGAACTTCATCGTTTGGCCAAAATTGACGTAAAAGGTCGCTGTGAAGCGTTAAAGTATTTTTAAAAGGTTTTCTTCCGTTCTTTTTTTTTTTTTTTTTAATAAAAGATCTATTTTGACTTCTCAGCTTTTCTCTTCATTGAATTTTCTTTGGCATTAAACTTTTTATTTACATCTGACAAAGTGTAAATATTATTGTGAATCAAGATGTTATTTTTTGTGCGTATTTTATGTATTTTTATGTGTGTTGCAAAAATATTTGAATAAAAAATTATTAATTAAAAAAAACATTACAAAAGAATTTATTTAAAACATGTCACATCAACTTGTTTTTCATCTTCATGAACAAATGTTTTTAAAATTGGCCGCTCAATTCTTTTTCCTTCCCTCTCTCCACTCTCCAGCCTGTATAGCCTGCATTTATAGGCATGCTCAATATATATAGGTATACTGCTCGGCTCAGGCTGGGATGTAGTGGTGGTAGGAGTTGGTGGTCCCGTACGCAGCGATCCGTTTGTGGTTAACCTTGGTAATCATCCCCGAGGACCCGAATTTTGTTATTTTTCGGAGATGAATTCAACGCCATACCAGGAGGTTCTTTTTACGATATCCCAACTGAGGTCGTTGATGAGGGTGCACCTGGGTGATAATCCTAGAGGACCCGAATTTTTTTATTTTTCGGAGATGAATACCACGCCATACCAGGAGGTTCTTTTTACGATATCCCAACTGAGATCGTTGATGAGGTTGCACCTGGGTGATTACCTCTAGGACTCATAAAAATTTATTTCTGTTCATCAATTTTCTAATTCTTATTATTTCAATTTTTTTCTAGTATTTGTTTTAGAGACAGGAAAACACAAGATTTTTACGATAAAAAGATGAAATTTTTATTTTGTTGGTTTTTTATAGACAAAATTATCAGTCGTAATACCTCTAGTGCTCCAAAATTCTTTATAATTTTCCAACTGTTTTGTTGCACAGCAACGAGAGAACAAGTTTGGCAGATCAAATTTTTTTGTCAAACTTGCCCCGCAAGTTGCTGTACAATAAAATTGGAGGAAAATTTTCTACAATTTTGAAGCACGAGGGGTATTTGGCTGGATTATTTCCCCAGCTGAATTTCAACCCATAGAAACGCAGTATTTCACATTTTTGTGGAGGTTACTAATGTTTGTTTAGTAATAGACTTATATTATTCTATTCAACTTCAACTTAGACCTATATATGAGTATTCATAGGTATATACAGGGTGACCCGTTTGAAATATCGCACCTCAATAACTCGCTTGGAAAGGCCCAAATCGAAAAAAATGTAGAGACCAAAGTTTGATTATTTTTTGGGACTGGTAAGATGGGCCTGAAAAAATTGGGCCCAGGGCCTTATTTTGGGCCTCACAGACCCAAAGTCCGTTTTTTCAAATGAGAACCCCTATTTTTGACCTCGGATTCGGAAAGATTTATCGGTACTTTTTGAAAAAAATTTTGGGCCCCCATCAGGCCCTGCAGGGCTTATAAGACTTTTATAAGCCCCATTTCTTTTTAACCCGAATTAAATCGAAAATAACGCATTTTTTGCATAGCACATGCATTCGGAAATTTTCTTGGTTAAAAATTTCCAACAAACTGGGCCCGAAAAAATTGAGCCTGGGGCCTTATTTTGAGCCCCATGGACCCAAAGTTCGTTTTTTCAAACGGGAACCCCTATTTTTGACCTTGGATTCGAAAAAAGCGGGAAATTTTAACGATTTTTAGGTATTTTACTCTAATAAGAACCTAACAAATAATCTCATCACCCCAAAAAATAATGAATCTTTGGTCTACATTTTTTTCGATTTGGGCCTTCCCAAGCGAGTTATTTAAACTTCAAATGCGACATTTAAAATGGGTCACCCTGTATAGGTATACACCGCAGTGTCTCGGGCCTTACCCAAAAGATGAATCGAGTAAGTTTAACAATTCGAGTTGCTATGCGACTGGGAATGTTCGAATTGGAAATAACCGAAAAATTATTAAAATAATTTTACCCACCCCCTCCGTTAAATTGGTTGGAATTCAGCTCGGGAAAATAATCCAGAAAATATTTTTAGACGAAAAAGTATTTTTTTTTTATTATTTTTTTTTTATTAAGGAGTACAAAAGTTCTATTTGATATCACACACCATCAGACTTTTGTTAATTATATGCTGTCTATTCAACTTTTGTTAAGATTAAATTGGAATAATTAATATTTGATTTTTTATTTAGTTTATCTTTACTTTTCAAGGAAGTTTAATTAACTTTAGAATGATTCTATTTTAGACCGATTTTTAATCTCACTCTTTGTTTTTGTGCACATAAGGTGAGTGGCCCTATAAAGCCACATTTAAGGTTAAAATGTTCCATTTTATTAAAAGAAAAGTGTAAAAGTAAGATTGATCTAGACAAATTAGGTATTTTCTAATAATTTAAACTCTGTACTATCCAAAAAAATATTGAATGTCAATAAAAGTTATAAAATATTAATAATTACGTAAATTAAAAAATAAATAAAAATTTGAACCTTATCGGGATCACTCAAATTTTGCCTGATCCCATTTAGAAAATTTTTTGGCCCTATTTGGGATCAGTTAGATAGATCTATTGTAATATTCTTTGCAGTTAGTCTGCAAATAATAAGGGGTATTAAATCCTTTTAACCGTAAAGTTAAAAAGATCCAAGTATCCCTGTTTATCAGAAATTAAGCCAATCCTAGTCGAACGGTTGCCTAGGATTGGAAAGGAGTTGGATAGTTGCCTGGTTAAACTGCTGTGCAGACTCAGAGCCTAATTTATATTTTTCCTTCCTGTCAACTATTGGCTAGCTTTTAACTCTATATTTTTATTAAAGAATATTTTACCTTTAATGTAATTTGTAAGAGTGAGAAAACTCTATCTACCCTTGTTTTTGAAAGTAAGTCTGCAATTTATTGATTTATCAAAGATAAATCTTTAAACTTACTTAAAAATAAAACTTATCAAAAATAAGTTTATTTTAGTGTTTCTGTTTTTGTTAAGGAACAAAATTCCATTAACGAATTTGTTGAAAAGAGGAAACCTCTTTTCACTGATTTATCGAAGATAAATCTTTATTAGGGTTTATTTGAAAATAAATTCATCAAGGTTGAGTTTAGTTTTGTTGTTTAAATTTTATTAAAGAAAGATTCGTTATTGATGTAATTATTAAAAGAAAAATTTCTGTTTCTTGATTTATCAAAGATAAATCTTTTATTTTTTTTTTATTTGTTTGAGAATAGACTTATCAAGGATGAGTCTAGTTTCGTCGTTTAAATTTTATTAAAGAAAATTTATTATTGATGAAATTATTAAAAGGAAAAAAAAATTCTATTTCTTGATTTATCAAAGAAAAATCTTTTATTTTTTTTTTTTATTTTGAGAATAGACTTATCGAGGATGAGTCTACTTTCGTTGTTTGAATTTTTGTTAAAGAAAAATATTTATTAATGTAATTATTAAAAGAGAAAATTCTTATTTCTTGATTTATCAAAGATAAATCTTAGTTTATTTTATATGTTAAACTCCCGTCAGAATCCGACGAGATTTTTTGTAATTGTTTTTTTTTTTTTTTATGATTAGAGAGAAAAATTCAGTTATTAAACGAATTTTGTTGAAAACAAAATTCTTAGAAAGAAGAAAAAAAAACTATAATAAAAAAAAAGAAAGGAAGAAGATAATTTGAAAGAACTATAGGTCAATTTTACTTATTTATTTACTGTTAAAAGAAAAGGGTTACATTGGTAAAATTTAGAGTTACAGAAAAATGTGAACAAAATATAAATGGTTCTTACTTGTTTAAAAACTGGAGAAGAGAAGAGAGAGGTCTGAAGCTGGTCCTGGCCGGCCCTAAGGTGATGGTCCGAGTTTCAGAGAACTTTATAAGTCCGATGGGGAAACCACTGGCACTTTCTATAATCAAACTTTACTTATAAAATTTAAGCTTAGGAAAAAGTCTCGGCAAAAGCAAAGGGGATACCAATGACTTTTGAAAATCCCAAGAAGATCTACTAGGCTCAAACAATCAAATTCTAAGACCTAAGTGAAGAGTTTGATTGTTGAGCTGCCGATCAGTCCTAGGATTCACAGCAGACTGATTCCACCGAGTCCTAGCCTGGGCCAGGAGACCTCGGTTTTTCGGGTGTGTCGGAAAAGTAGGGGAAAATTCCATGGGTGCTTCTTCCTGCTCTCTCTCTCTCTCTTCTTCTTCTCCAGTACACTTATACTTAAAAGGTCCGCCTTTTAATTGCCCTCTGCGCCCGCCTGCCGGGACCAGCGGGAGTGCACATACGGACCCACTTAGCGCTATCTGCCCCGAAACCCCGGTTGTTTACGACCGGGCGAGCGACGTTTTTCCTGGGAAAAAAAGTAGCATGCACACTCGAGAGTTCTTTTCTCATCAATAAAGATAAAAATTTATTTTTGCAGCTGTAGCACAGGCCTATGCTTACTCACTCCTGTGGTCCATCGAGTACCGTCGTTTACGACTCTAGTCGGCAACGGAAAATTCAATGGGCCAAGGGTGTGGAGTGCGCTGAGCCTTGTATCTTTCTATTTTTTTCTCTCTTCCTCTCGTTTGGGATAGATAACGTAGAATTAAAAACTTATGGTAAGTGCACATGGTGCTTAAAAGAAAAAAAAAATAAAGCTTGGATAAAAGATAAAATAAAATAACCAGGGTAAGGCTGAAAAAATAAGTTTAAAAAAAATTCAAAACGAGACGGGACGGTTCAGGCCGTCACACTATAAATAACAACATCAAAAGTAACATAAATAAAAAAAATATTTCTTTACTTATTATTATAACATTCATATAAAAATCACATTTTTTGTGTGGAGGTATACGGTGCATCAATTCGACACCTGGTGCACCGGGTCGACTTCTCCTGGAAGTTTTCCTTGTAACCGGTGTTCGAGATCTAAAATAAGGTATAGGATGCGCCAGGTTGACTCCTGGTGCACCAGATCGACTTCAAGTCCCAATCGTCGGTTCCGCAGCAAACTTTCAGGTGAAGTTAACTGGGTGAGCCAGGAACCCAGTTGATGTACCCTTTATGTCCTTCTCCCTTAAGTCCCGAGTGCTAGATACGATGGAAACCTCCAGATCGTCCAGGTCCATCAGGGGTCGACCTGGTGCACCCTGTAGGTTACTCTAGGTCACGTGCACTGACTACTAGGAAAGATTCCAGCATAAGTCGACCCGGACCAGTAGTGGACCTGGTGCAACTTATAACTTAGTGTAGGTCCTGAGGACCGTTTACAACAAAAACTTCCAGGAGAAGTCAACCCGATGCACCAGGAGTCGACTTGATGCACGGTATACCTTAGTGGAGCTCTTAAGGACCGGTTACAAGGAAAACTTCCAGGAGAAGTCGACCGGATACGCCAGGAGTCGACATGGTGTACCTTATACCTCAGAATATAAGTCTCGAGCACCGGTTAAAACGAAAACTTCCAGGAGAACAAGTCGACCCTGATGGAAAAGTAGATGGAAAACTTTTTGATCTCATTTGAGAACATAACCTGATCCTAAATGTGGTCAGTGCTGTTAAATTAATTTTTTTTTTGTCTTGCTTTATTCAAATTGATAAATAGGTTGATCACTTATTTTAAACAGTAATACCGATTGACACAAGTAATTTTTTTTTTTTTTTACATGATAATTTTTTTTTTTTTTTTTCCAGGCCTTGGAGAATTAAATGACACCCCAGGTATTATCCAGATATCACGAATAGCGAATAAGCGGTAACGATGGAATCTCGGTCTCATCTTTACCGCCGCTGCAAGACAGTGTGTTCATCCACAAAACGCACTCCTTCGCCTTTCTCTATCTAAGCGTGTTATCTTCCCTTCTGTCCCTGTTCATCACATCACCATGAATGGTCCGACCTTGGGTAATAGCCATCACCCTCACGCTTCTAACGTTTAAATTGCATTTTCTCGCTCATTCACACTCTCGATTCATTCGTTCATTCTCTCGCTCCACGTTTATCAGGAATGAGGTGTGGCATGCAGGACACGCGGCGCATCCATCCGTACGTTCTTACATCGTCTTTGATTCGCGATCAGTCAACACATCTCGCTCATACCATTCATTCTTACCATTCGTTCTCACGCATCTATAGTTTCTAACCTATATTCACATAGTTTTAAAAATAGCTCGACTTAGTACGGTATTACGCACTAATTTCACTCCACCACCATAGACGAGACTCTACGCGCCTTTATGAACAGTTTTCCTGGCTCTCCAGCATTAGCCACACCACGTTGTCTGGGCTGATTTGTCCGACTTCTTCTTCCAAACGTCTTCTTTCCTGACTCCATTCTTGACAGTGGCAGAACTTGTGGTTGGCATCCGTCCCCGAAGGATGGATAATAATATTAATAATAATAATAAAAATAATAATAATAATAATAATAATAATGATAATAATAATGATAATGATAATGATAATGATAATGATAATGATACTGATACTGATAATGATAATGATAATGATAATGATAATGATGATAATAATGATAATAATGATGATAATAATGATAATGATGATAATAATGATGATAATAATGATTATAATGATAATAATGATAATAATAATAATTTTTTTTCTTTTTTTATGGAGTAGGTGAATGCATTTACGCACCGTCACTCGTCAGGTGTCTTGACACCCGGTGTGTGGGCTCAGAGTTACCTTCTCTACTACCCACTGAACACCCATCTCCTAGTGCCCTCCCGTCGCGTGGTCATGGTTGTAAACTCGAGTTGAGTCGAGCCAAGTCTAGTCTACGCACAGCAGCTTATGCTTGTAACCTGCATACGCACAAAGAAGTTTTTATAACAGAAGGGTGAAAAAATATTTCGGAGGAAGTTTGGACTCCGGAGGGGTCAGGGCGGTAGCCTGGTGCACCTGGTGATACTAACGCCTTGGAGATGATTTCCCCAGGAAGCTTAGACTCCAAAGGGACCAGGGTGGACACCTGGTGCAACTGGTATTAATTACGCCTTGGAGATGATTTCCAAAGGAAGTTTGGACTTCGGAGGAGTCAGGGTGGACACCTGATGCACCTGGTGATACTTACGCCTTGGAGATGATTTCCCCAGAAAGTTTGGACTTCGGAGGGGTCAAGGCGGACACCTGGTGCACCTAGCGATACTTACGACTTGTAGATGTTTTTTCAGGAATTTTTAACTCCGTAGGAGTCAGGGAAAATACTTGGTGTGCCCGGTAATAACTACACTTTGAAGATGCTATCCTAATCGTAAACTTGATGATGTGAACCCACTGGGATCAAAACTTCCTGAGAAAATCATTTTCGAGGCGTAACTATCACCAGGTGCACCTGGTGTCCGCCCTAACCCTTCCGGAGTCCAAACTTCCTCCGAAATATTTTTTCACCCTTCTGTTATAAAAACTTCTTGTGCGTATGCAGGTTACAAGCATAAACTGCTGTGCGTCGACTAGACTTGACACGACTCGACTCGAGTTACACGATATTGGATTCTCGACTCGAGTTTACAACCATGCGCGTGGTGTGCATTAGCATGACTTCGTCATGACGAGTTCTTGCTGTCGAACCTTAATTTTCCTTCGTCTGTTCTGTGGATTTTGCTGTCTCTTCTCTGTCCTGTCATCTCCTCTCATGCAGCACTTGTGACGCTCATGACATCACCGTGTCCTGTCACTATCTTCGCCCTATCTGTATGCGGCAGCGCGCCGTTTCTTCGTGGCGTTCAGCTCGCGTCGAAACACGGGGCAGGCGCCACTTCCAGCTATGTGGTCGCAATTTGCGCTACCTTCCTTCTCGCATAGAAAACAGTGTGGAGGTTCCTCGCACCCTGCCTTCCTGTATACAGCCTTACCGCATCGGAAGCAGCCGTCCGACTTGGAGTCTTTCTCGCTGCAGTCCCGTCCAATGTGGCCGTATCTCAGGCATCTGTAGCATTGCACTACGTGAACCCTACGGCGAATGCTATAGACGGTCCATCCAATCCTAACTCTTTCTGCCTTGATCAGCTTGGCAGCGTTTTCCTCCGAGAGGTCAACGACCGCCAATCCTATGCCCCACTTTCCAGGCGGGAACAGGTTGACCTTCCATCTTTCATGGGGATCATGTAAGTGGCTCGTCAGGGCCGCCTCCATGTCCTCTCTGCTTGCTGTTGGGTCCATCCCTCGGCCCTCCAGCGTCGTTGTCCTTCGCTGGGGTTTTTCGACGCTTCCTTCTTCCTTCTCCTCCGTTCTCTTCCTTTCTTCCTGGTGCGGCTTCGCCATTGTCTCTCTTTCTTTTCTTCAAGACTAGGGAGGGTTTATTCTGGCCCTTTTCTTCCCTCTGCATATTGCTGGTGGCGAAGATCGCGTCCCGCACTAACTGCCCTTCTATCCTTCGTCGGATCTTCACTCTTGCCTGCCTGCCTTCCTCGGTCTTGTGATATGGTTTTTCTTCTTTCTCTTGTCGCCCTCTCCATGCTCACGCAGTGCCATCTCCACTTTATTTTTCACCGACTTTAGGCCATCCTTGATGGTCATGTTGACGCCTTTCTGCGACTTGCATGACTCTATCATCTTGTTGACTTCGAGCTGGATCCCTTCCAAGAGATCTCTCTCGGCCTGTCTCGATTTGATAAGGTTCTGCCTGTCCTCCTCACTGTATCTCATATCATCCGGTGTGGCGTTACTAAAAACACTCACGTTACTGCCGATGCTAGCGTTGGTTCCTCTCTGTTCCTCTTGAGCTGGTATTTTGAGGAACACATTTTGTTTCTTTGCTTCCATATCTACACGGTCTTGGCCTCCCCAAGAATCCATGAGGCTAGCCGTGGTCACCCGGGCTTTCACTGAGACGGAACCTACGGGAAGATTTACTCCCTCGGGTATGCCTGTTTTCAGAGTCATGTCCATGATGAGGGTTTGAATTCGGGGTATCCTTCCCCTAGATTGGTTTTTCTGTCCGCCCCGAATATTTTATTTCCTCGGTACCCTCTACGTGTAGCGAGCGTTCCCTTATCCACAACCCAGGGAGGCGCTGGATGGGAGAAACCAACCGAAAACTCCGCACCCATGATGATGATGATGATGATGATGATGATGATGATAATTTTTTTTTTTTATGGAGTTGGTGAATGCATTTACGGAACATCAGGTGTCTTGGATACCACTGTGTGGGGCTCAGAGTTACCTTCTTTACTACCCACTAAACACCTATCTCCTTGTCCCCGCCCGTCACAAGGTGTGCGTTAGCATTACTTCGCCATGACGAGTTCCTGCTGTCAAATCTTTTTTTTTCCCTCATCCGTTCTGTGGTCTCTGCTGTGTCTTCCCTGTCCTGTCATCTCTTGGCAGGCAGCACTTGTTGTATCGCTCAAGTCGTCACTGCGTCATGTCACTATCTTCCTCCCATCGGTATGCGGCAGCGTACCATTTCTTCGCAGCGGTCAGGCTGAGGTGTGTAGTGAAGTTAAGAGTGAACTTAAGTCAAAACGACTTAACTTTACTTGGGTCGGAAGTTGCGCATAGCGTGGCGTTGTGCGCTTTGTACATATATAAACGTAAAATGGACTTGAATAATTTTTTTTGTTTAGCTAAATATTTTGACAGCTACAGGGTCAGGGTAAACACCTGGTACAATAGATAGTAGAAACGCTTTGAGGATGATTTCCCTAGGAAGTTTTGACTCCAGCGTGGTCAGCGTAGATACCTGGTGCTCTTGGTGATAGTTACACCTTGGATATGATTTGACCCTAGGAAGTTTGATGGTTGAGAGGTCAGGACGAACACTGGGGCCCCTGCTGATATTTACGCCTTGGAGATGATTTCCCCAGGAAGTTTTGACTCCGGTAGGGTCAGCGTGGATACCTGGTGCCCATCCCCAGGAAGTTTTAGCCTAGGAAAGGTCAGGAAAGGCACTCGGTGCCTTTAGTGATAGTTACACCTTGAAGATGATTTCCCCAGGAAGTTTTGACTACGGTGGGATCAGGACACACACCTAGGGCCCCTGCTGATACTTACGCCTTGGAGATTATTTCCCCAGAAAGGTTTGAATCCAGAGGGGTCAGGACGAACACCTGGGGCACCTGCTGATACTTAGGCCTTGGAGATGATTTCCCCAGGAAGTTTTGATGGTTGAGGGGTCAGGACGAACATCTGGAGCACCTGCTTATACTTAGGCCTTGGAGATGATTTCCCCGGGAAGTTTTGACTCCGGCAGGGTCAGCGTAGATACCTGGTGCTCTTGGTGATAGTTACACCTTGGAGATGATTACCCCAGGAAGTTTTGACTCTGGAGGGGTCAGGACAAGCACCCGGGGCACCTGCTGATTCTTAGGCCTTGAAGATGATTTTCCCAGGAAGTTTTGACGGCGGAGGGGTCAGGACGACCATCTGGGGCACCTGCTGATACTTAGGCCTTGGAGATGATTAACCCAGGAAGTATTGACTCTGCAGGGGTTAGGACGCACATCTAGGGCCCCTGCTGATACTTACGCCTTGGAGATGATTTCCCCTGGAAGTTTTGACTCAAGAAAGGTCAGGACAAAACACCTGGGGCACCTGCTGTTACTTAGGCCTTGGAGATGAATTCCCCAGGAAGTTTTGACTCCGGAGGGGTCAGGACGAGCACGTGGGGCACCTGCTGATTCTTAGGCCTTGAAGATGATTTTCCCAGGAAGTTTTGACGGCGGAGGGGTCGGGACGAACACCTGGGGCACCTGCTTATACTTAGGCCTTGGAGATGATTTCCCAAGGAAGTTTTAACTCCAGAAAGGTCAGGACAAACACTTGGGGCACCTGCTGTTACTTAGGCCTTGGGGATGATTTCCCCAGGAAGTTTTGACTCCGGAGGGGTCAGGACGAGCACGTGGGGCACCTGCTGATTCTTAGGCCTTGGAGATGATTTCCCCAGGAAGTTTTGACTCCCGCGGGGTCAGCGTAGATACCTGGTGCTCTTGGTGATAGTAATACCTTGGAGATGATTTCCCCAGAAAGTTTTGAATCCAGAGGGGTCAGGACGAACACCTGGGGCACTTGCTGATACTTAGGCCTTAGAGATGATTTTCCCAGGAAGTTTTGATGGTTCAGGGGTCAGGACGAACACCTGGGGCTCCTGCTTATACTTGGGCCTTGGAGATGATTTCCCCAGGAAGTTTTGACTCTGGCAGGGTCAGCGTAGATACCTGGTGCTCTTGGGGATAGTTACACCTTGAAGATGATTACCCCAGGAAGTTTTGACTCCGGAGGGTTCAGGACGCACACCTAGGGCCCCTGCTGATACTTACGCCTTAGAGATGTTTTTCCCAGGAAGTTTTAATGGTTGAGGGGTCAAGTCGAACTCCTGGGGCACCTCCTTATACTTAGGCCTTGGAGATGATTTCCTCAGAAAGTTTAAACCTAGGAAAGGTCAGGAAAGGCAACTGGTGCCTTTAGTGATAGTTACACCTTGGAGATGATTTCCCCAGGAAGTTTTGACTCCGGTGGGGTCAAGACGAGCACCTGGGGCACCTGCTGATACTTACGCCTTGGAGATGATTTCCCCAGGAAGTTTTGACTCCAGAGCGGTCAGGACGAACACCTGGGGCACCTGCTTATACTAAGGCCTTGGAGATGATTTCCTCAGGAAGTTTTGACTCCGGCAGGGTCAGCGTAGATACCTGGTGCCCATCCCCAGGAAGTTTTAGCCTAGGAAAGGTCAGGAAAGGCACCCAGTGCCTTTAGTGATAGTTACACCTTGAAGATGAATTCCCCAGGAAGTTTTGACTACGGTGGGGTCAGGACACACACCTAGGGCCCCTGCTGATACTTACGCCTTGGAGATTATTTCCCCAGAAAGTTTTGAATCCAGAGGGGTCAGGACGAACGCCTGGGGCACCTGCTGATACTTAGGCCTTGGAGATGATTTCCCCAGGAAGTTTTGATGGTGGAGGGGTCAGGACGAACATCTGGAGCACCTGCTTATACTTAGGCCTTGGAGATGATTTCCCCAGGAAGTTTTGACTCCGGCAGGGTCAGCGTAGATACCTGGTGCTCTTGGTGATAGTTACACCTTAGAGATGATTACCCCAGGAAGTTTTGACTCTGGAGGGGTCAGGACAAGCACCCGGGGCCCCTGCTGATACTTACGCCTTGGAGATTATTTCCCCAGAAAGTTTTGAATCCAGAGGGGTCAGGACGAACACCTGGGGCACTTGCTGATACTTAGGCCTGAGAGATGATTTTCCCAGGAAGTTATGATGGTTCAGGGGTCAGGACGAACACCTGGGGCTCCTGCTTAAACTTGGGCCTTGGAGATGATTTCCCCAGTAAGTTTTGATGGTTGAGGGGTCAGGACGAACATCTGGAGCACCTGCTGATTCTTAGGCCTTGGAGATGATTTCCCCAGAAAGTTTTGACTCCGGCGGGGTAGGCGTAGATACCTGGTGCTCTTGGTGATAGTTACACCTTGGAGATGATTTCCCCAGAAAGTTTTGAATCCAGAGGGGTCAGGACGAACACCTGGGGCACTTGCTGATACTTAGGCCTGAGAGATGATTTTCCCAGGAAGTTATGATGGTTCAGGGGTCAGGACGAACACCTGGGGCTCCTGCTTAAACTTGGGCCTTGGAGATGATTTCCCCAGGAAGTTTAAACTCCAGCGGGTTCAGCGTAGATAACTGGTGCTCTTGGTGATAGTTACACCTTGAAGATGATTACCCCAGAAAGTTTTGACTCCGGAGGGGTCAGGACGCACACCTACGGCCCCTGCTGATACTTACGCCTTGGAGATGATTTCCCCAGGAAGTTTTGACTCCAGAAAGGTCAGGGCAAACACCTGGGGCACCTGCCGTTACTTAGGCCTTGGAGATGATTTCCCCAGGAAGTTTTGACGGTGGAGGGGTCGAGACAAACATCTGGGGCACCTGCTGATACTTAGGCCTTAGAGATGATTTCCCCAGGATGTTTTGATGTTTGAAGGGTCAGGACAGACACCTGGGGCACCTGCTGATACTTAGGCCTTGGAGATGATTTCCCCAGGATGTTTTGACGGCGGAGGGGTCGGGACGAACATCTGGGGCACCTGCTAATACTTAGGCCTTGGAGATGATTTCCCCAGGAAGTTTTGACTCCGGAGGGTTCAGGACGCACACCTAGGGCCCCTGCTGATACTTACGCCTTAGAGATGTTTTTCCCAGGAAGTTTTGACTCCAGAGGGGTCAGGACGAACACCTGGGGCACCTGCTCATACTTAGGCCTTGGAGATGATTTCCCCAGGAAGTTTTAACTCCAGCGGGGTCAGCGTAGATACCTGGTGTTCTTGATGATAGTTACACCTTGAAGATGATTTCCCCAGGAAGTTTTGACTCCAGAAAGGTCAGGACAAACACCTGGGACACCTGCCGTTACTTAGGCCTTGGAGAGAATTTCCCCAGGAAGTTTAAACTCCAGCGGGTTCAGCGTAGATACCTGGTGCTCTTGATGATAGTTACACCTTGAAGATGATTTCCCCAGGAAGTTTTGACTCCAGAAAGGTCAGGACAAACACCTGGGGCACCTGCCGTTACTTAGGCCTTGGAGATGATTTCCTCAGAAAGTTTAAACCTAGGAATGGTCAGGAAAGGCAACTGGTGCCTTTAGTGATAGTTACACCTTGGAGATGATTTCCCCAGGAAGTTTTGACTCCGGTGGGGTCAAGACGAGCACCTGGGGCACCTGCTGATACTTAGGCCTTAGAGATGATTTCCCCAGGCTGTTTTGATGCTTGAGGGGTCAGGACAAACACCTGTGGCATCTGCTGATACTTAGGCCTTAGAGATGATTTCCCCAGGATGTTTTGACGGCGGAGGGGTCGGGACGAACATCTGGGGCACCTGCTGATACTTAGGCCTTAGAGATGATTTCCCCAGGCTGTTTTGATGTTTGAGGGGTCAGGACAAACACCTGGGGCACCTGCTTATACTTGGGCCTTGGAGATGATTTCCCCAGGAAGTTTTGACTCCGGCGGGGTTACGACGCACACCTAGGGCCCCTGCTGATACTTACGCCTTGGAGATGATTTCCCCAGAAAGTTTTGAATCCAGAGGGGTCAGGACGAACACCTGGGGCACATGCTTATACTAAGGCCTTGGAGATGATTTCCCCAGGAAGTTTTGACTCCAGAAAGGTCAGGACAAACACCTGGGGCGCCTGCTGTTACTTAGGCCTTGGAGATGATTTCCCCAGGAAGTTTTGACTCCAGAGGGGTCGGGACGAACACCTGGGGCACCTGCTCATACTTAGGCCTTGGAGATGATTTCCCCAGGATGTTTTAACTCCTGCGGGGTCAGCGTAGATACCTGGTGCTCTTGATGATAGTTACACCTTGAAGATGATTTCCCCAGGAAGTTTTGACTCCAGAAAGGTCAGGACAAACACCTGGGGCACCTGCCGTTACTTAGGCCTTGGAGATGATTTCCCTAGGAAGTTTAAACTCCAGCGGGTTCAGCGTAGATACCTGGTGCTCTTGGTGATAGTTACACCTTGAAGATGATTACCCCAGAAAGTTTTGACTCCGGAGGGTTCAGGACGCACACCTACGGCCCCTGCTGATACTTACGCCTTGGAGATGATTTCCCGAGGAAGTTTTGACTCCAGAAAGGTCAGGACAAACACCTGGGGCACCTGCCGTTACTTAGGCCTTGGAGATGATTTCCTCAGGAAGTTTTGACGGCGGAGGGGTCGGGACGAACATCTGGGGCACCTGCTGATACTAAGGCCTTAGAGATGATTTCCCCAGGATGTTTTGATGTTTGAGGGGTCAGGACAAACACCTGGGGCATCTGCTGATACTTAGGCCTTAGAGATTATTTCCCCAGGATGTTTTGACGGCGGAGGGGTCGGGACGAACATCTGGGGCACCTGCTGATACTTAGGCCTTAGAGATGATTTCCCCAGGCTGTTTTGATGTTTGAGGGGTCAGGACAAACACCTGGGGCACCTGCTTATACTTGGGCCTTGGAGATGATTTCCCCAGGAAGTTTTGACGCCGGCGGGGTCAGGACGCACACCTAGGGCCCCTGCTGATACTTACGCCTTGGAGATCATTTCCCCAGAAAAATTTTAATCCAGAGGGGTCAGGACGAACACCTGGGGCACATGCTTATACTTAGGCCTTGGAGATGATTTCCCCAGGAAGTTTTGACTCCAGAAAGGTCAGGACAAATACCTGGGGCACCTGCTGTTACTTAGGCCTTGGAGATGATTTCCCCAGGAAGTTTTGACTCCAGAGGGGTCAGGACGAACACCTGGGGCATCTGCTCATACTTAGGCCTTGGAGATGATTTCCCCAGGAAGTTTTAACTCCAGCGGGGTCAGCGTAGATACCTGGTGCTCTTGATGATAGTTACACCTTGAAGATGATTTCCCCAGGAAGTTTTGACTCCAGAAAGGTCAGGACAAACACCTGGGGCACCTGCCGTTACTTAGGCCTTGGAGATGATTTCCCCAGGAAGTTTAAACTCCAGCGGGTTCAGCGTAGATATCTGGTGCTCTTGGTGATAGTTACACCTTGAAGATGATAACCCCAGAAAGTTTTGACTCCGGAGGGGTCAGGACGCACACCCACGGCCCCTGCTGTTATTTACGCCTTGTAGATGATTTCCTCAGGAAGTTTTGACTCCAGAAAGGTCAGGACAAACACCTGGGGCACCTGCCGTTACTTAGGCCTTGGAGATGATTTCCCCAGGAAGATTTGACGACGGAGAAGTCGGGACGAACATCTGGGGCACCTGCTGATACTTAGGCCTTAGAGATGATTTCCCCAGGATGTTTTGATGTTTGAGGGGTCAGGACAAACACCCAGGGCACCTGCTGATACTTAGGCCTTAGAGATGATTTCCCCAGGATGTTTTGACGGCGGAGGGGTCGGGACGAACATCTGGGGCACCTGCTGATACTTAGGCCTTAGAGATGATTTCCCCAGGCTGTTTTGATGTTTGAGGGGTCAGGACAAACACCTGGGGCACCTGCTTATACTTGGGCCTTGGAGATGATTTCCCCAGGAAGTTTTGACTCCGGCGGGGTCAGGACGCACACCTAGGGCCCCTGCTGATACTTACGCCTTGGAGAAGATTTCCCCAGAAAGTTTTGAATCCAGAGGGGTCAGGACGAACACCTGGGGCACCTGCTGTTACTTAGGCCTTGGAGATGATTTCCCCAGGAAGTTTTGACTCCAGAGGGGTCAGGACGAACACCTGGGGCACCTGCTCATACTTAGGCCTTGGAGATGATTTCCCCAGGAAGTTTTAACTCCAGCGGGGTCAACGTAGATACCTGGTGCTCTTGATGATAGTTACACCTTGAAGATGATTTCCCCAGGAAGTTTTGACTCCAGATAGGTCAGGACAAACACCTGGGGCACCTGCTGTTACTTAGGCCTTGGAGATGATTTCTCCAGGAAATTTTGACTCCGGAGGGGTCAGGACGAGCACGTGGGGCACCTGCTGATTCTTAGGCCTTGGAGATGATTTTCCCAGAAAGTTTTGAATCCAGAGGGGTCAGGACGCACACCTAGGGCCCCTGCTGATACTTACGCCCTAGAGATGTTTTTCCCAGGAAGTATTAATGGTTGAGGGGTCAAGTCGAACTCTTGGGGCACCTGCTTATACTTAGGCCTTGGAGATGATTTCCTCAGAAAGTTCTAACCTAGGAAAGGTCAGGAAAGGCACCCGGTGCCTTTAGTGATAGTTACACCTTGGAGATGATTTCCCCAGGAAGTTTTGACTCCGGTGGGGTCAAGACGAGCACCTGGGGCACCTGCTGATACTTATGCCTTGGAGATGATTTCCCCAGGAAGTTTTAACTCCAGCGGGGTCAGCGTAGATACCTGGTGCTCTTGGTGATAGTTACACCTTGAAGATGATTACCCCAGAAAGTTTTGACTCCGGAGGGGTCAGGACGCACAGCTAGGGCCCCTGCAGATACTTACGCCTTGGAGATGATTTCCCCAGGAAGTTTTGACGCCGGCGGGGTCAGGACGCACACCTAGGGCCCCTGCTGATACTTACGCCTTGGAGATCATTTCCCCAGAAAAATTTTAATCCAGAGGGGTCAGGACGAACACCTGGGGCACATGCTTATACTTAGGCCTTGGAGATGATTTCCCCAGGAAGTTTTGACTCCAGAAAGGTCAGGACAAATACCTGGGGCACCTGCTGTTACTTAGGCCTTGGAGATGATTTCCCCAGGAAGTTTTGACTCCAGAGGGGTCAGGACGAACACCTGGGGCATCTGCTCATACTTAGGCCTTGGAGATGATTTCCCCAGGAAGTTTTAACTCCAGCGGGGTCAGCGTAGATACCTGGTGCTCTTGATGATAGTTACACCTTGAAGATGATTTCCCCAGGAAGTTTTGACTCCAGAAAGGTCAGGACAAACACCTGGGGCACCTGCTTATACTTAGGCCTTGGAGATGATTTCCCCAGGAAGTTTAAACTCCAGCGGGTTCAGCGTAGATATCTGGTGCTCTTGGTGATAGTTACACCTTGAAGATGATTACCCCAGAAAGTTTTGACTCCGGAGGGGTCAGGACGCACACCCAGGGCCCCTGCTGATACTTACGCCTTGGAGATGATTTCCCCAGGAAGTTTTAACCAAGGAAAGGTCAGGAAAGGCACCCGGTGCCTTTAGTGATAGTTACACCTTGGAGATGATTTCCCCAGGAAGTTTTGACTCTGGAGGGGTCAGGACTTACACTTAGGGTCCTGCTTATATTTACGCCTTGGAGATGATTTCCCCAGGAAGTTTTGACTCCTGAGCGATCAGGACGAACACCTGGGGCACCTGCTTATACTTAGGCCATGGAGATGATTTCCCCAGGAAGTTTTTACTCCAGCGGGGTCAGCGTAGATACCTGGTGCTCTTGGTGATAGTTACACCTTGGAGATGATTACCCCAGGAAGTTTTGACTCCGGAGCGGTCAGGACGAACACCTGGGGCAGCTGCTTATACTTGGGCCTTGGAGATGATTTCCCCAGGAAGTTTTGACTCCGGTGGGGTCAGCGTAGATACCTGGTGCTCTTGGTGATACTTACAACTTGGAGATGATTACTCCAGGAAGTTTTGACTCTGGAGGGGTCAGGACGCACACCTAGGGCCCCTGCTTATACTTACGCCATGGAGATGATTTCCCCAGGAAGTTTTGACTCCGGCGGGGTCAGCGTAGATACCTGGTGCTCTTGGTGATACTTACAACTTGGAGATGATTACTCCAGGAAGTTTTGACTCTGGAGGGGTCAGGACGCACACCTAGGGCCCCTGCTTATACTTACGCCATGGAGATGATTTCCCCAGGAAGTTTTGACTCCAGAGAGGTCAGGACGAACACCTGGGTTACCTGCTGATACTTACGCCTTGGAGATGATTTCCCCAGCGAGTTTTGACTCCAGAGGGGCAAAATCGAATACCTGGTGCACCTAGTAATAACTACACTCTGGGGATGCTATCCTATGAGTAAATCCGAAGATTAATCCACTGGGGTTAAAACTTTCTAGAGAAATCGTCCCCAAGCCGTGATTATCATCAGATTCCCCAGGTGTTCCTTGTGACCCCTCCGAAGTCAAAACTTTCTGGGGAAATCCTAAAGGGCGGTAGCCCTTGATGGCGAGTTTTTAAAACTGACTACCGTGAAAGCGTACCGCTTTATATACTTTGAATTTCAGTTTTAGGTTAGGTCGCTCATGAAAAAAACACTATTAGGATGATTATTTTTCCTTGACCATACATTCCACGCGTAGCCTATGATCCCCTGAGAAGATTAAAAAAAAATCTTCCCGAAAAAGTTCTGCGCTAAAAAGTTATGACCGTCTCAAAATTCAGAGCACTGATTTCTTTTAGATTTTTTCGTTTCCAGTCCCTGAGCATCCGGTTCTCTACATGCGCTGCATGTGGCTCAAACCGGATCTTACGTAACGCTGTCTCACTCTGCAGCCTGCAGCAAGGCATGCGAGTAGGCTGCGCAGAGGAGTTGCGCGTACGCAAGAGGCCGAGGCGGCCGAGTTGCCGGGGCCGCTGACACTGCTCTGTCTCTGAGCAGACAGCTCAGGCCACATAGCTCAGGCAAGCAGCTGAGTTGAAGGCAGTGGTCATAATTGTTATTATTTTGTTACATGATTTAGAAATAATTAAGTAATTAAGAAAGTAATGTACAATAAAATATACAGCGGTATCACTCTAAATTCACAATTAACATAATTTAATTAATAACTATTATGACCGTCAACCTTAATAATCAATAATTTGGCTATAATTTTTCAAAAGAAAATATCGAAAGTCGCCATATGATAATCATCTATGAGTTAGAGTGAGTTGAAAAATTGTGAAATCTTCCGTTGGAGCTGTAGAGGTTTATTTATCCAGTGAAAAATGGAGTTTTTTTTGAGTGAGTGAATGATTATTCTTGATATGAAGTCTATGTCTTGTATATACAGGTTTAAGTTGAATGCACTTTTTTTATAATAAAAGCACATCCTTTGAACTTTTAATAGATGTCAGTAAGTAGGAATCATCTTTGAAGTGTACGTTTCTGAGCTGATAAGGTTTATTTTGTTCTCACTTTATTTTTCAAGATGAATTTGTCTGAGTATCAAGTTTAATTTTAGTTTTATCCGCTATATATCAACTGCCTCAACTTGGTCATTGACATTTGCTGCATTTGAATGTGATGGTGATCAATGTCTCATGGGGTTATTCAAATTGTCAGACAAGTAAATACATTCAAATCATTACTGGAATTTATAAATTCTGAGTCAATAAACTAACACAGATAAGGTTTATTGTTCTCAGTTTATTTTCTAAGATGAATTTGTCTGACTATCAAGTTTAATTTTAGTTTTATCCCCTGTATACCTCAACTGGGTCATTGACATTTGCTGCATTTAAATGTGATGGTGATCAATTCAATCAAAGGCCCCCCATGTCCCATGGGGTTATTCAAATTATCAGACAAGTAAATACATTTAAATCATCACTGGAATTTATAAATTCTGAGTCAATACACTAACTCGGATAAGGTTTATTGTTCTCAGTTTATTTTCCAAGATGAATTTGTCTGACTATCAATTTTAATTTGAGTTTTATCCGCTGTATACCTCAACTGGGTCATTGGCATTTGCTGCATTTAAATGTGATGGTGATCAATGTCTTATGGGGTTATTCAAATTGTCAGACATGTTGCAAAAATTGTTGATATAATAAATTTTATCACCAAAAATTTCATCGGTACAGTATCTGTTATATAACTACAAATCACAATATTTTTGTGAAACCTTCAAATTGTGTGGGATTTAAGTCAGTTTAGTCATAGTGATGTGTTTTAAGTTATTTTTTTTTTTTTTTTTTTTTTACAAATAGATAATATTTTGAATGAAACTATTATGCTTCAAGCCTGAAAAGTTAAGATTCAGAGTAAATAAAATGATGAAATAAATATACAACAATCTAGTAAGATCCGAGATTCGAGAAAATATTTTTGACAAATAAAAAAAAAAATCTCAAAAAATTCGTTTAAGCATAGTTTGGTTCTTACGTCAAAACTTCTTTTGCAGAGCAACAACAACACATATCTAAATAAAAAAAATCTCTTCAATTTATTTTACCCTCATTTTAATTGAAAACTGAAAAATAAAAAATTAACTAATCAAAATAAACTTAAGTTAATAATTATTAAATAGTTTGAAAAATAAAAAATTTATAGTTATTAAAATATCATTTTTTTTTTTAAAGCCTGGAGATAAACAAAATTAAAAAAAAAAAAAAATTTAAAAATGTAAGATACCAACGGCAACTTGGGTTTTTACTGCTATAGTTGCTATAACAGAATTATCAAAATAAAAATTTTTTTTTATACTTGATGTTTAAAAATCAGTAAAAAAAGTATACAATAAAATCAATTCATTTCAATTGTCCTTCAATATCGATAAAATCATTCATCTCAATGGAGTCATAAGTTGTTTGTTCTACTCAGGTATCAATTGGTAAATTTTACCATTTTTTTTTAGTTTCACTTTATACCTAGCGAAAGAAATGAAATCTTTTAAAAGAAAGACCTTTAAACAGGTAAGAATTTACAGCGAGTGGTTTTTTTTGGACAGAACTAAAACAAAAGTATACTGTAACAGGGGTGGATTTAAGGGTTTGTATGAGCCGATACAAATACCCACGGTGCGTATTAAATTCTTATCACCTGTACTTATGGCTGATCCAAGCACTCGTCGAACTGCAACTCGTCGACCTGAAACAATAAAATGAGGAAATCGCGTCCGCGAATATTACTATACTTCGCGACGCGGTCGGCTAGTTCGTTCATCGGTAGTGGGTGCGGGTATTAAAACAGGATAGATTCGCAGGAACACTAGGTTTAGTCAATAAAAATTAAATTAACAATTTAATAATTTATTAAAACAAATCTAAACCTAAAATACAAATTCCGAATTACGACTCGGTGTCGTTTAAACCAGTAAACAAAAGAATCTTCAATGCTCTCTAAATCGTTACGTGCGCACACAAATTCCTGCTGCTATCGGCAGCTAACGGGCGCAAGACAAAAACAAAGATTGTGACAATAACAGTGTACTAAGGACACTCACACGCATTCACACTCACTCGCACATTTACAATTCACTTACGGAGTCGCTAAGGTGCACTTCATACCAAGTCGTCAGGCTAAACAAAATGCCAGGCTACGATGCCGACCAGCCGCAATATCTACCATACTCGAGTCGCCGTGTAGCCGTCGGAAAGCGGTCCAGGCGATGACGTGAAATGACAACTTCACAAATAACACCACACTCTCACACTACGGCTCTACCACAACGCGCGACGCGAATGTCAATCATTGTCTTGACTTTCGTAACGAGTAAGCTGCTTCAAGATCTGCCATGAATCGATCTCCAGATCTTTGCGTGTCTGCCGGACGTCGGTCGGGTTCCCCGACGTCCACGGCTTCCAAAAGCCGGTTGACTCGTCTAGACAGAAGAATGCTTCCCGGGCGATGACCATCGATCCCGCACCTTCTGTCTCTGCCAACTCTCTCTTCGACGACATTCCACTCCCGATGAGTCCGGTTAGCCGTCGAACCGAGACGAGTTAAGTTCCATGTACGTGCGAACTCACGAACACGAAAACTACGAGTGGCTTCCCGATTCCCGCTCTACCACCTCAGAGGTCCGCTCTGAGCTGCGTTCGACAGTCACGTGACTCGCGCAAAATCCTAAGTCGTTACCGACGATTTAATTACGATCGCTGACTGTCACAATACATGTTGTTACTTTCAGATCTATGTTATTATTAATCAATTTATCCCGAAAGATACGAACAGATGAATAAAATAAAAAAAAAATAACAAACCATCTTTCAGTAGCGTTACAGTGAATTCTGTTTATTTTTTTTAACTTTAATTATAAATTAATTCGAGTATCTACTCTGATTTTGATATTATGTTTTCGGGGATACGAACAGATAAATGAAATGAAATCCAAAATCATTTTCCGGACGAGTTTTTAATAAATTTTTTTTAGTTTTATTTCTTTAATTAATTTTTACTCAAATTATTTAAAATTCCTACTCTGATTCTGCTGACATTTTTTTGGAATATGAATAGATGAAGGAGATGAAATTAAAGAATCATCTTCCGGACGAGTTTTAAGTAAATTTTTCTTTTCTTTTTTACGCATCGTTTTTCTTTTTTTTTTTTTTAACTTGAATTCAATTATTTTTTAGTAAGAGTTTACCATCAATTTATTCAATTTAGGTGTCGTTCAATATCGTTAAAATCATTCGGACTCGACGGAGCCGCCGATTTATTAATTAGAATAATATTACTTTTCAAAGGATCAATTAAAAAAAAAAGCTCTTAGATTTCTAAGTCTTTTTATTTTTAGTTACCCTAATACAGTTTCTCCTTTCTGTGATGCATGAATATCTTTGGTCGAGTGTTAATCGTTAATCTGCGGCTCCGTCAAGTTCGAATGATTTTAACGATATTGAACGATACCTAAATTGAATAAATTGATGGTAAACTCTTACTAAAAAATAATTGAATTCAAGTTAAAAAAAAAAAAAAGAAAAACGATGCGTAAAAAAGAAAAGAAAAATTTACTTAAAACTCGTCCGGAAGATGATTCTTTAATTTCATCTCCTTCATCTATTCATATTCCAAAAAAATGTCAGCAGAATCAGAGTAGGAATTTTAAATAATTTGAGTAAAAATTAATTAAAGAAATAAAACTAAAAAAAATTTATTAAAAACTCGTCCGGAAAATGATTTTGGATTTCATTTCATTTATCTGTTCGTATCCCCGAAAACATAATATCAAAATCAGAGTAGATACTCGAATTAATTTATAATTAAAGTTAAAAAAAATAAACAGAATTCACTGTAACGCTACTGAAAGATGGTTTGTTATTTTTTTTTTATTTTATTCATCTGTTCGTATCTTTCGGGATAAATTGATTAATATTCACATAGATCTGAAAGTAACATCATATATAATTTTGTTTTAGTTCTGGCCAAAAAAAACCACTCGCCGTAAATTCTTACCTTTTTAATCATCCTGACTCCAGAGGGGTCAGGACAAACACCTGGGGCATTTGCTGATACTTATGCCTCGGAGATGATTTCCCCAGGAAGTTTTGACTCCAGAAGGGTCAGGGCAAACACCTGGTGCACCTTCTGATACTTGCGCCTTGGAGATTAATTCTCTAGGAAGATTTGACCGCAGTGGATTAATCATCAGATTTTCTACTAGGAAAGCCTCTCCAGAGTGTAGTTATTACTAGGTGCACCAGGTATCCACTTTAACCCCTCTGGAGTCAAAACTTCCTGGGGTAATCATCTACAAGGGGTTGTTATCATCAGGTGCTCCAGGTGTTCGTCCTGACTCCTCCGGAGTCAAAACTTTCTAGGGAACCTATCTCTCTGAAGCGTAACTATCACTAAAGGCACCGGTTGCCTTTCCTGACTTTTTCTGGGTCAAAACTTCCTGGGAAAATCATCTCCAGCAAAGCACCAGGTATCTACCCTGACCCTTCCGGAGTCAAGACTTTCTGGGGAAATCATCTCCAAAGCGTAACTATCATCTATTGTACCAGGTGTTTACCCTGACCTTGTAGCTGTCAAAATAATTAACTGAAGAAAAAAAATTAATCAAGTCCATTTTACGTATATATATGTACAAAGCGCACAGCGCCAGGCTATGCGCAACTCCCAACTCAAGTGAAGTTAAGTCGTTTCGACTTAAGTTCACTCTTCACTTCACTACATACCTCTGCGTTCAGCTCACGTCGAAACACTGGGCAGGCGCCACTTCCAGCTATGTGGTCGCACTTTGCGCTTCCTTCCTTCTCGCATAGAAAACAGTGTGGAGGTTCCTCGCGCCCTGCCTTCCTGTGTCCAGCCTTACCGCATCGGAAGCAGTCGTCCGACTTGGAGTCTTTCTCGCTGCAGTCCCGTCCGATGTGGCCGTATCTCAGGCATCTGTAGCATTGCACTACATGTACCCTACGGCGGATGATGCAGACGGTCCATCCTTACTTTTTCTGCTTTGATCAGCCTGGCAGCGCTTTCCTCCGAAAGGTCAATGACTGCCATCCTATGCCCCACTTTCCAGGCGGGAACAGGTTGACCTTCTATCTTTCATGGGGATCATGTAAGTGGCTTGTCAGGGCTGCCTCCATGTCCTCTCTGCTTGCTGTTGGGTCCATCCCTCGGCCCTCCAGCGTCGTTGTCCTTCGCTGGGGTTTCTCGACTCTTCCCATGCCTTGAGCAGCCTCCTCGACCCTGGACTTGAAAGTCTCAAGGTCAGCTCCACTGCCCAGTCGTAGTATTATGTCTCCTTTGTTCGTCTTCCTGACATCAGTCACAGCTGCACCTTCGGATGGTGTCTGAATCTCCGACTTCATCTTTGCTAGCACACCGGCGTAGGTCTGGCCGGTGCCAACCTTGACGACCAGTGTGTTGGAAGTTGCGTCGTTCTTCCTTCTCTGTTTCTTTTTCTTCTTGTTCTTTCTTCCCTCTTCTCTCTACCTTCTTCCTTCTCCTCCTTTCTTCCTGGTGCGGCCTCGCCATTGTCTCTCTTTCTTTTCTTCAAGAGTGGAGAGGGTTTATTCTGGCCCTTTTCTTCGCTCTGCATATTGTGGGTGGTGAGGATCGCGTCCCGCGCCAATTGCCCTTCTATCCTTCGTCGGATCTTCACTCTTGCCTGCCTGCATTCCTCGGTCGAGATAAGGCCCTTGTGATAAGCCTAATCCCTCTGCGAGGGAGTGAATCCCTCGTAAATTAATTTCCTACCTGGCAGTGTCGCGTCACCTGAGAAACAACAAATGAATTAATTTGATGATTTTAAGTTTCCAGGTGATGTCCACGCTACGTCCATCGCTCGGGCGAGCAGCTGTATTCGACCACGTGGTGGCTGCCACCGACGGCTGGCTGCTGTATTTACGCTAGGCAGCGCACGCGCACAGTCACACACATACAGTTAGACATCCGGGGAGGCTCTCCTGGCCCAGGGCGCGCACATATACACCCACACACACCACACGGGTCCCGACTCTCCGTCCGGGAGTTTCCGGCGACGGAGGAGGTGCGCGGCACACCTTCGGCAGACGAAGCGACATGGACTGCGTCGGCAGGTGCGTGAGCGCACACACAAGACAATAGACGCAGGTGTGAGTGTAGTTTTATTTTGTTTTTGAGTTGCGCGGACTAAGTGTGCGTATGGGAAGAAAGAGGGAGATAGAGGATGTGCGCAAGGAATAAATACGTGAGTCCTCGTGTGCGATTTTATTTTCTTTTTTTTTGTAATTTCGCGCGTGATATAGGTGTCGTGGCGATCGCCACTGGAACTATTGTCAGAACGAGCGTGATTGGATCGTGTGGTGTGAATGAATGTGATTGGTGGAATTTTTGTTATTCTGCCAGTGTGAATGGAATGTAAGGACATAAAATTAATCTGATTGGCTGAGGAAGATTTTGAGAGAATGAAGAAGAAGGAAGTGATGATGGCCAGGCGCGAGGAGCGTCACTCCATCTTGAGTAGCCGTAGTGAAAGGTAGTTGTTGAGAGGGCTGTTGTTTTTTTTTTTCTAAGTTCTTTTTCTCTAGTTTTCTTGAAAGTTTTGTAGACAGTTTTCATTAGTTTTTTTTTTTCTTTTATTTTTTTTCAGCTAGCGAACAAATCAGAATATTTTTATGAGCTTGGGTTATTCTGGCAAGTTTTGGAAAAATTTCAATAAAAAAAAGAGAGTTAGAGTGACGTGGCCACGAGGATCAAAGTCGAGAAATAAGTTTTCGATAGCGTAAGATCCTAATCTGTTTTTTTTTTTTTTATTTAAACATGGTTTTTTGTTATTATTATTTTTTTTTGTGTGATGGATGGATAGGTGAATTATGGTTCATATAAAAAAAAAAGAGAGGAAGAAAAATTTAGATTCGCGTGGCGTCGTTCCCCGCTATTTTGTCTTCCTTTGTGAGATATTTCCGTTCGGTAACTGAGGAAAAATTATATCATTTTTTTTGTCTATGATCTTTTTTGTAAATTGTAGACTTTTTTTAAAATTAATATTTTTTTTCTGTAGACAAGAATAAATTGTTCAAACTAATTTCTTCACAAAAGAGGATTTATTTATTACTTCTTTCCTTGTTTCAACCGCCAGCCCCAGATGGTTTTCTTTCCGCGGGAACCCTGCACCCCCAGGACTTGCACGACTCTATCATCTTATCGACTTCAAGCTGGATCTCTTCCAAGAGATCTCTCTCAGCCTGCCTCGATTTAACGAGGTTCTGCCTGTCCTCCTCGCTGTACCTCATATCATCCGCCATGGCGTTTCTAAAACTGCTCACGTTACTGCCGATGCTAGCGTTGCTTCCCCTCTGTTCCTCACGAGCTGGTATTTTGAGGAACACATCTTGTCTCTTTGCTTCCATATCTACACGTTCTTGCCCCCCCCCCCAGAATCCATGGGGCCAGCGTAGGCAACCTGGGCTTGCACCGAGTCGGAACCTACGGGAAGATTTACTCCCTGGGGTATGCCTGTTTTCAGAGTCGTGTCCATGATGGGGGTTTGAATTCGGGGTATCCTTCCCCTAGATTGGTTTTTTTGTCCACCTCAGGTATTTTATTTCCCTGGTAGCGTCTACAAAGAAGCGAGCGTTCCCTTATCTGCAGCCCAGGGAGGCGCTGGATGCGAGAAACCAACCAAAAACTCTGCACCAGAATAATAATAATAATAATAATAATAATCTGGTGCGAAGTTTTTGGTTAGTTTCTCCCATCCAGCGCCTCCCTGGGTTGCGGATAAGGGCATGCTCACTACTTTGTTGAGCGTACTAAGGAAATAAAATACTCAGGGTGTACAGAAAAACCAATCTAGGGGAGGGATACCCCAAATAAAAACCCCATCATGATTGGCACGACTCTCAAAACAGACGTTCCCCAGGGAGTAAATCTTCCCGTAAGTTCCGACTCGGTGTAAGCCCGTGTGGCCTACGCTGTTCTCATGGATTCTGGGGGGGCCAAGACCATGTATATATGGAAGGAGACGATCAGGGTGTGTTCCTGCAAATGCCAGAATACGGACGCCCTCGTAGGAGGGGGCCGGACACGCCACCCAGTCAAGAAGTAATGCTAAATGAATTATAAATTAATATTTTTTTTATTTTTACCATTCCAGTTGAAAAAAAAAATAAAAAAAATGCAATTCTCATGCTTATTTCAGCGAAAAGTACCTGATGAGATTCAAGTGAGAATCAGCTGAGAATCAGTTGTAACATTGGCACAAATCTTATCTGGGCTTTAACAGCAGGGCAAACCCTCATAACCCTGGGGGCTGAGTTCCATTTAATAATCAATTAATTAATCCGGCTTGAAGGACCAATGTTTGAAATTAAACGAAAAGTGGAATTTATAAAAAAGGTAATTTTAATCGCGATCGCGAGGGAGTGTGCAAAGGAAAAAGTGTAGGGTATTTTTACGTACATCACTTGTTAGTTTTATGCTGCACTTAACTTTTTATTTAACAATATGTACAAATGAGGAGAGAGAGAGCTCGCCGTTTTGGCCGGGAATCTCTCAACCTCAGGTAAATTAGGTGAAGTCGTCGTAGATAACTATAAGTGGGCGATCTACTATCAACGGCGTTGAGTCCCGTGACGCGTGATTGTGGCCTCACGATAGCAGCATGACTGGTGCAGGTGGATTTCGGCAGCTGGAACGAGTCGGGCGTCTGTCGCTCAGCTGAGCGACGTCGTGGTGAAAAAGATGCGGTGAATTTTGAACAATTACCCAAGCCTCGAATCCCAAAAGCCTTAACGCCGAGTTCAATAAATAAACTGATTAATTAACCTCTAAGCCTTGAACCCCCAAAACCCTGGGCGTCGAGTTCAATAGATCAAGTGATCAAGCATCTCCCAAGCTTTAAACCCCAAAAGCCCTGGGTTTCTTCAAATTTAAATTTTTATGCTCATTTTTTAAATCCAAAGTTCGGTTAAAAACTGTGGAAAAATATGTATTATTTTATTGACAGAATTTAAAAATATTCCAATATTGCATTAAAAAGTATCCAGTGATCTCGATTCCTTGCGAGTTGAACACAAAATTCATAAATCGGAAAAAAAACAAGTTCAACCCGCAAGAACTCGAAAACTACTGAATATTTTTTTATGAAAGTTTAGCTCTTTACTTTTGAAGTTTTTCCGCTGTCCATAGAGAATGGTCCAGATATTTTCAAAGTACTTTAAAGCCGATTAACCTTTAAAAAACAATAATTAAAAATTCACAGTTTCAACCTAAAACTTTTGATTAAACAAGTGAGCACAAAAAAACCTTCAGCGAAGAAGTTTTTTATTGAGCTTTGAAGAAGCTTTTTGTAAAATTTCAAAGCAATATTGCTCAAAGCAAACAGGTAAAAATTCACAGTATTTTTGAAAAAATAGATGGGATTGCCTAAGCTAATCATTGAACGTCTCGGCCGCTAAGGTGGTTGTTGCTTCCAGGTCCTCAATCAATATACTGTATTTAATAACTATATATCTTATTCAATATTGCTTACTTTAATTAAATTTTTTTACCTTTAACTAATTCAATCTTGTAATCGTAAATTTTTTCAGATTAAACTCTTTATTAATCACTCGAATTGACGCCCAAGGTGCCTTAGGAATTCTAAGCTTGAGAGATAATGAATCAATTTATTTTTTGAACTCGTTGCCCAGAGTTTTGGGAATTCAAGGTTTAGGAAATAATTAATCAGTTTATTTATTGAGCTCGACGACCTGAGTCTTGGAGGTTCAAGGCTTGGGATAATTAATCAGTTTAGTTATTGATCTCATCACCTATATAGGGTTTTGGAGGTTTAAGGCTTGGAAGATAACTAATGAGTTCATTTATTGAACTCGGTACCCAGGGTTATGGACGTTTAAAGCTTGGGGGATAGTCAATCGATTAATTACCAAAATCTGTGCCCAGCATTATTGAGTTGAAGGGTTGAAAGCTTGAAATTCTGAATTGTACACTCTTCTAGTAGAAATAATAAACTAGTTTCCAGGGTCTCGAAATAGAGAGTTTTAAAAATGAAGAGCAATAAATGACTTGAATTATTGGGTTATCAGGGGGTCCCCCGAGGTTCGCCTCCTTTGAACTACTTGCTGGATCTGCCACTGATAGAAACAATAGTTATGTTACGAGGACAATCACACGAAGGTAAGTACAGAGTAGATACGAGGATTGGCAAGAGGATATGAGAATAGGCACAGCAGAAGACATGATGGTAAGCAAAAGGGTAGGTTGATGGTTAGAAGTTTAAGTATAAAAAAGTTAAGAACAGAGTAAGCACAGGAGTACAAACAGATATAAGAACAAGAAAAAGTGAATTAGTATAAATCTAAGTTAAAAAAAGGAAGGTACAAGGATGGAAACCAGAGCATGTACAGAAATAGTTACAATAGTAGGCACAGGTATAGTGTGTGCACAATTATAATAACAATAGTTTTGTTGAGAGGCACACAAGTAGGAACGTAGATAATAACAAAGATAGTCACGAGAGTAATAACAGGTGTAGCTGCAAGAGTAGGTACAAGGGTAGAAACAATGAAAGGCACATGGTAGCTGTAAGGATGGCCACAACGATAGGTAAAAAATTGATTACTGTTGGAAATCGAATTGAAATCGTTCAAGACACACCATGATGTAGAAACAAGAGTAGAAATATATAGAAAAAATGTAGAAGCATGCGTGGAACCCTAAGTAAATAAAGGTGCATGTACTATGTCAACAACAAGGATAAGAACAATGTAAGGCACGAGTGTCATTACAGGGGTAGCTAGAAAGTTACATAAGTAGAAACAAAAATAAGAACAAGAGTAGACACGAAAGTACGAGCAGGAGTAACTAGAAAAAAAGGTAGTAACAGAGTAAGCATAGAAGTACAAACAGATGTAAAAACAAGAAAAAGTAACTTACAAGGAGAGGCTACACCCTGTGGGTCTCCGATCCTAAAGAAACTTTGGGGATCGTTTTCTAATATCAAAAAATGAAGAAATCCATCAATTATTCCGTCCGATGGGGCCTTGATATCGATTTACTAGATAGCTCATAAGGCCTTTTTAGCACTTTTTCGGTTTTTTAGCTAATTTTTCAAAAATTCCTCTTCAAAGCCTATTACACTTACAGAATTCTGCAATCTTGCATTCTCTTTATTTTTTCATTTACTTTACAGAAAAAATATTCACTCTGAATGAGTTTGACCCTGAGTTAAGAGGATTTTTAAAAGCATTTTTTTGGGTTTTTTTGCTTTTTTAAACTTTCACTCTACATGAACAACTTTATCAAAACGATGTCTCAGAATATTTTTTCTCAAAAATTCATGAAAAAACAAAAATAATCCGAGGTTGCAGAATTCTGTACGTGCAATAGGCTTTGAACTGGAATTTTTGGAAAATTAGCTAAAAGACCACAAAAAAACTCTAAAAGTATCTAAACAAGCTAATTTTCCAAAAATTCCTGTGCAAAGCCTATTGTGCGTACAGAATTCGGCAACCTCGGATTATTTTTGTTTTTTCATGAATTTTTGAGAAAAAATATTCTGAGACATCGTTTTGATACAGTTGTTCATGTAGAATGAAAGTTTAAAAAAGCAAAAAAATCCAAAAAAAATGCTTTTAGTAATCCTCTTAGCCCAGGGTCAAACTCATTCAATGTGAACTTAAGAATATTTTTTCTGTAAAGTAAATGAAAAAACAAAGAGAATGCGAGATTGCAGAATTTTGTAAGTGCAATAGGCTTTGTAGAGAAATTTATAAAAAAAATTAGCTAAAAAACCGAAAAAGTGCTAAAAAGGCCATATGAGCTATATGGCAAATCGATATTAAGGCCCTATTAGACGGAATAATTGATAAATTTCTTCATTTTTTGATATAACAAAACGATCCCCAAAGTTTCGTTAGGATCGGTGACCCGCAAGGTGCAGCCTCTCCTTGTCAGAAATAACCTAAGTAGAAAAAGTGAAAGTACAAGTATAGAAATCAGGGAAATCACACAGGTAGGTACAAAAGAGAGCAAAACCAAAGGATCAAAAGTTATATTACTAGGGATGCCTCGACATAAATTGGCAAAGCATAATTGAAGTTTTTTATTTATGAAAAAAATTAGGATGATTCAGCACCATATTTTTGGTCAAATAGATAAAAAAATATTTTTGCGATATTTATTAAATTAAATGACGATATCAATAGCTTTTAATTCCTATTATAACTTTTAAAACGAGAGTTTTAGTGGAAACAACAGATCAATTTACAGCATATATTCAAAAAATGTATAGGAAGCTGGATATATATTACATATATACACAGGTGTCACTATCCGGCCTTCGGCCGGGTAGTTACCACATGAAAAATTCCTAAAGTAATAATACACCCTGTTTAAGCGCAAATTACGCGCAATCCACCCACGTATTTAAAAAAACCAAAATAACCTATCTTTTTTTTATTTTTTTTTCCAAAATAACCCATCAATAAAAACTTTTTCTAGATTTGCGTGGTCCAACCAAAATAACCCATCTCAAACAATCCATCACCCAATTCCTGAAACTCATTTTTATTTATTCTTGGAAAAAATGGGACCAAACACTATCCTGACCGTCCGGATGGTGTCGAAATGTCCGGATAGTACCGAACGTGTATATGAATGTCCGGATAGTGACCTGATAATATAATATATCTTACTACATTATATAGTCGTTTTTCCACTCTCACCCCCCCCCCCCCCCCCACGCCCCCAACCCGCCCCCACTGGCCTCTCAAAAAAGTGCTTAACTAACCGTAAAAGTGTACCGAAATATGCTTATTTCTATGAGTTTTGAATTATCCTATGATTTTCCAATCACGCCCTTCCCACGCCCTTTTTTTTCCCCGCCCCCCATTTTTAATGTTTTGTTACAAGTTTTGTATATTTTCTTAATTTAATAATTCTTTTTTCATGGTATAATTAAACTATGTAAAATTTTAAAATTTGAATTCGTTAATTTTAAAAAATTTCATTATTAGATTAATTAGAAAAATCCAAGTTTTTAATTTAAAAAAAATGAAAAAAAGATTTTATTTTCAGAATAATTAAATTTATAATGGAGTAATTTTTTCTTTTTAATAAATTGTAACATTTTATTAAAAAAATTATTGTTAAACTTTAAATCCTTATTTATTTATTTTTTATTTTTTTTATTCTGTAATTATAATCCAAATATATTCATGTATGTATTCATGTATGTACGCGTGCGCGTACGCGGAGGAGTCTCCACGTAGCAGGGTTGGACACGATATTTTTTCTAAAGGCAAAAACGCTATGTTCAGAGCTTACAAGCCGAGACGCTGGTTCGGGCATGCGATATATAGGTATATAAGCGGACCGATTCCATTCAACCTCGAGAACATCTGCTGCGGACTGTAGAACTATTTTATTGTTATTTCTTATGAAAATATATTTTTGCTAGTGGCTTTTTGCACGCGGATTTTTTTTATAAATAAATGACTCAATACATAATCCCCGAAGCTGCTACAACCCCATAACGCCGAGCTCGCTAGTTTTTTTTTATGAATAAATAAATAAATACAAAATCCCCCAAGCTGCTACAACCCCATAACGCCGAGCTCACGAGTTTTTTTTATGAATAAATAAATAAATAAAAAATCCCCCAAGCTGCTACAACCCCATACTGCTGAGCTCGCGAGTTTTGTATGAATAAATAAATGGAAAAAAATTCTCCCGAGCTCTTGCGAGTTTTTAAGAGATAAGTAAATTAAAATAATCCCCCAAGCTGCTACAACCCCATAACGCCAAGCTCGCGAGTTTTTTTAATAAATAAATAAATGAATACAAAATCCCCCAAGCTGCTACAACCCCATAACGCCGAGCTCGCTAGTTTTTTTTATGAATAAATAAATAAATAAAAAATCCCCCAAGCTGCTACAACCCCATACTGCTGAGCTCGCGAGTTTTGTATGAATAAATAAATGGAAAAAAATTCTCCCGAGCTCTTGCGAGTTTTTAAGAGATAAGTAAATTAAAATAATCCCCCAAGCTGCTACAACCCCATAACGCCAAGCTCGCGAGTTTTTTTAATAAATAAATAAATGAATACAAAATCCCCCAAGCTGCTACAACCCCATAACGCCGAGCTCGCTAGTTTTTTTTATGAATAAATAAATGGAAAAAAATTCTCCCGAGCTCTTGCGAGTTTTTAAGAGATAAGCGAGGAGATAAGTAAACTAAAAAAATCCCCCAAGCTGCTACAACCCCATAACGCCAAGCTCGCGAGTTTTTTTAATAAATAAATAAATGAATACAAAATCCCCCAAGCTGCTACAACCCCATAACGCCGAGCTCGCGAGTTTTTTTTATAAATAAATAAATATATAAAAAATCCTCCAAGCTGCTACAACCCCATAACGCCGAGTTCACGAGTTTTTTTTTATGAATAAATGAATAAATAAAAAATCCCCCAAGCTGCTACAACCCCATAACGCCGAGCTCGCGAGTTTTTTTAATAAATAAATAAATGAATACAAAATCCCCCAAGCTGCTACAACCCCATAACGCCGAGCTCGCGAGTTTTTTTTTATGAATAAATGAATAAATACAAAATCCCCCAAGCTGCTACAACCACATAACGCCGAGCTCGCGAGTTTTGTATGAATAAATAAATGAAAAAAAATTCTCCTGAGCTCTTGCGAGTTTTTAAGAGATAAGCGAGGAGATAAGTAAACTAAAAAAATCCCCCAAGCTGCTACAACCCCATAACGCCAAGCTCGCGAGTTTTTTTAATAAATAAATAAATGAATACAAAATCCCCCAAGCTGCTACAACCCCATAACGCCGAGCTCGCGAGTTTTTTTTATAAATAAATAAATATATAAAAAATCCTCCAAGCTGCTACAACCCCATAACGCCGAGTTCACGAGTTTTTTTTTATGAATAAATGAATAAATAAAAAATCCCCAAAGCTGCTACAACCCCATAACGCCGAGCTCGCGAGTTTTTTTAATAAATAAATATATGAATACAAAATCCCCCAAGCTGCTACAACCCCATAACGCCGAGCTCGCGAGTTTTGTATGAATAAATAAATGGAAAAAAATTCTCCCGAGCTCTTGCGAGTTTTTAAGAGATAAGTAAATTAAAATAATCCTCCAAGCTGCTACAACCCCATAACGCCGAGCTCGCGAGTTTTTTTAATAAATAAATAAATGTATACAAAATCCCCCAAGCTGCTACAACCCCATAACGCCGAGCTCGCGAGTTTTTTTTTATGAATAAATGAATAAATACAAAATCCCCCAAGCTGCTACAACCCCATAACGCCGAGCTCGCGAGTTTTTTTTTATGAATAAATGAATAAATACAAAATCCCCCAAGCTGCTACAACCCCATAACGCCGAGCTCGCGAGTTTTGTATGAATAAATAAATGGAAAAAAATTCTCCCGAGCTCTTGCGAGTTTTTAAGAGATAAGTAAATTAAAATAATCCACCAAGCTGCTACAACCCCATAACGCCGAGCTCGCGAGATTTTAAAATAAATAAATAAATAAATATAAAATGCCCTAGCTGCTACAACCCCATAACGCCGAGCTCGCAAGTTTGGTATAAATAAATCAATGGAAAAAAATTCTCCCGAACTCTTGCGAGTTTTTAAGAGATAAGTAAATTAAAATAATCCCCCAAGCTGCTACAACCTCATAACGCCGAGCTCGCGAGATTTTAAAATAAATAAATAAATAAATACAAAATGCCCAAGCTGCTACAACCCCATAACGCTAAGCTCGCGGGATTTTTTTTATACATAAATTAATAAAATTCAGTTTGGTTTTAGAAGTTTTTAACTCGGCACGATAGATTAAAATGGTGGCAACTCAAAATTTCGAATTAAAAGGTTGCTACTCAAAATTTCATTTTTGAAAGATGACAACCCATAGCTAAAATAAAAATGAATAGGTTAGTGAAGACACACGGTATAGCAGACACTGCCTACGGCTTGGACATAACTAAAAAGTACGATCCACCAAGCCTCAAATCTACAATACCCTGAGCGTAAAAGTTCAACTTTAAATTAATAAATATCCCCCAAGCTTCGAACCCACAATACCCTGGGCTCCCGAGTTCAAGTTTTGAATAAATTAATGATCCCTTAAGCTTCAAACCCACAATACCCTGGGCGTCCAAGTTCAACTTTGAATAAATAAATGATCCCCCAAGCTTCGAACTCACAATACCCTGGGCTTCCGAGTTCAACTCATAAATTAATGAATGATCACTTTAGCTTCAAACCCAGAATCCCCTGGGCGTCCACGTTCAATTTTTGAATAAATAAATGATCCCCCAAGCTTCAAACCCACAATACCCTGGGCGTCCGAGTTGAATTTTTAAATAAGCGAACAATCCCCCAAGCTTCATACCCACAATACCCTGGGCGTCCAAGTTCAACTTTAAATAAATAAATGATCCCCCAAAACTTCAAATCCACAATACCCTGGCACCCGAATTGTATTTTAAATAAATAAATGATCCATTCAAGCTTCAAACCCACAATACCCTGGGTAAATATTACTATTTATTAAAAATTGAACTCGGACGCCCAGGGTATTGTGGGTTTGAAGCTTGAATGGATCATTTATTTATTTAAAGTTTAACTTCGACGCCCAGGGTATTGTGGGTTTGAAGCTTGGGGGATTGTTCGCTTATTTAAAAATTCAACTCGGACGCCCAGGGTATTGTGGGTTTGAAGTTTAAGGGATCATTTATTTATTCAAAAATTGAACTCGGAAGCCCTGGGTAACTAAAAAGTACTATCCAACAAGCCTCAAATCCACAATACCCTGGGCGTCCAAGTTCAACTTTAAATAAATAAATGATCCCTTAAACTTAAAACCCACAATACCCTGGGCGTCCAAGTTCAATTTTTCAATAAATAAATGATCCCTTAAGCTTCAAACCCACAATACCCTGGGCGTCCGAGTTGAATTTTTAAATAAGCGAACAATCCCCCACGCTTCAAACAATACCATGGGCGTCCGAGCTCAATTAAATAAACAATCAATTCCTCCAGCTTCGAACCCACGATACCCTCGGCTTCCGAGTTCAATTTTTAATAAATAGTAATATTTACCCAGGGTTTTGTGGGTTTGAAGCTTGAATGGATCATTTATTTATTTAAAATATAATTCGGGTGCCAGGGTATTGTGGGTTTGAAGATTGGGGGATTGTTCGCTTATTTAAAAATTAAACTCGGAAGCCCAGGGTATTGTGGGTTTGAAGCTTGGGGGATCACTTATTTATTTAAAGTTGAACTTGGACGCCCAGGGTATTGTGGGTATGAAGCTTAGGGGATCATTTATTTATTCAAAAATTGAACGTGGACGCCCAGGGGATTCTGGGTTTGAAGCTAAAGGGATCATTCATTAATTTATGAGTTGAACTCGGAAGCCCAGGGTATTGTGGGTTCGAAGCTTGGGGGATCATTTATTTATTCAAAGTTGAACTTGGACGCCCAGGGTATTGTGGGTTTGAAGCTTAAGGGATCATTAATTTATTCAAAAATTAAACTCGGAAGCCCAGGGTATTGTGGGTTTGAAGCTTGGGGGATCACTTATTTATTTAAAGTTGAACTTGGACGTCCAGGGTATTGTGGGTTTGAAGCTTGGGGGATCATTTATTTATTCAAAAATTGAACGTGGACGCCCAGGGGATTCTGGGTTTGAAGCTAAAGGGATCATTCATTAATTTATGAGTTGAACTCGGAAGCCCAGGGTATTGTGGGTTCGAAGCTTGGGGGATCATTTATTTATTCAAAGTTGAACTTGGACGCCCAGGGTATTGTGGGTTTGAAGCTTAAGGGATCATTAATTTATTCAAAAATTGAACTCGGGAGCCCAGGGTATTGTGGGTTTGAAGCTTGGGGGATCATTTATTTATTTAAAGTTGAACTTCGACGCCCAGGGTATTGTGGGTTTGAAGCTTAAGGGATCATTTATTTATTCAAAAATTGAACTCGTCAGCCCAGGGTAATGTGGGTTTGAAGCTTGGAGGATATTTATTAATTCAAAGTTGAACTTTTACGCTCAGGGTATTGTGGATTTGAGGCTTGTTGGATCGTACTTTTTAGTTATGTCCAGTGTTGGCGTCGAGTTTTTTTTTTGCGTCGAGTAGCTATGTTCAGGTCCGATATCGAAGTGTCTGCGGCTAGTTATGTCCAGGCCGTAGGCAGTGTCTGCTATACCGTGTGTCTTCACTAACCTATTCATTTTTATTTTAGCTATGGGTTGTCACCTTTCAAAAATGAAATTTTGAGTAGCAACCTTTTTAATTCGAAATTTTGAGTTGCCACCTTTTTAATCTATCGTGCCGAGTTGTAAACTTCTAAAACCAAACTGAATTTTATTAATTTATTTATTAAAAAAAATCCCGCGAGCTTAGCGTTATGGGGTTGTAGCAGCTTGGGCATTTTGTATTTATTTATTTATTTATTTTAAAATCTCGCGAGCTCGGCGTTATGAGGTTGTAGCAGCTTGGGGGATTATTTTAATTTACTTATCTCTTAAAAACTCGCAAGAGCTCGGGAGAATTTTTTTCCGTTTATTTATTTATACCAAACTCGCGAGCTCGGCGTTATGGGGTTGTAGCAGCTAGGGAATTTTATATTTATTTATTTATTTATTTTAAAATCTCGCGAGCTCGGCGTTATGGGGTTGTAGCCGCTTGGAGGATTATTTTAATTTACTTATCTCTTAAAAACTCGCAAGAGCTCGGGAGAATTTTTTTCCATTTATTTATTCATACAAAACTCGCGAGCTCGGCGTTATGGGGTTGTAGCAGCTTGGGGGATTTTGTATTTATTCATTTATTCATAAAAAAAAACTCGCGAGCTCGGCGTTATGGGGTTGTAGCAGCTTGGGGGATTTTGTATTCATTTATTTATTTATTAAAAAAACTCGCGAGCTCGGCGTTATGGGGTTGTAGCAGCTTGGAGGATTATTTTAATTTACTTATCTCTTAAAAACTCGCAAGAGCTCGGGAGAATTTTTTTCCATTTATTTATTCATACAAAACTCGCGAGCTCGGCGTTATGGGGTTGTAGCAGCTTGAGGGATTTTGTATTCATTTATTTATTTATTAAAAAAACTCGCGAGCTTGGCGTTATGGGGTTGTAGCAGCTTGGGGGATTATTTTAATTTACTTATCTCCTTGCTTATCTCATAAAAACTCGCAAGAGCTCGGGAGAATTTTTTTCCATTTATTTATTCATACAAAACTCGCGAGCTCGGCGTTATGGGGTTGTAGCAGCTTGAGGGATTTTGTATTCATTTATTTATTTATTAAAAAAACTCGCGAGCTTGGCGTTATGGGGTTGTAGCAGCTTAGGGGATTATTTTAATTTACTTATCTCCTCGCTTATCTCATAAAAACTCGCAAGAGCTCGGGAGAATTTTTTTCCATTTATTTATTCATACAAAACTCGCGAGCTCGGCATTATGGGGTTGTAGCAGCTTGGGGGATTTTGTATTTATTCATTTATTCATAAAAAAAAAACTCGCGAGCTCGGCGTTATGGGGTTGTAGCAGCTTGGGGGATTTTTTATTTATTCATTTATTCATAAAAAAAAACTCGTGAACTCGGCGTTATGGGGTTGTAGCAGCTTGGAGGATTTTTTATATATTTATTTATTTATAAAAAAAACTCGCGAGCTCGGCGTTATGGGGTTGTAGCAGCTTGGGGGATTTTGTATTCATTTATTTATTTATTTAAAAAACTTGCGAGCTTGGCGTTATGGGGTTGTAGCAGCTTGGGGGATTTTTTTAGTTTACTTATCTCCTCGCTTATCTCTTAAAAACTCGCAAGAGCTCGGGAGAATTTTTTTCCATTTATTTATTCATAAAAAAAACTAGCGTGCTCGGCGTTATGGGGTTGTAGCAGCTTGGGGGATTTTGTATTTATTCATTTATTCATAAAAAAAACTCGTGAACTCGGCGTTATGGGGTTGTAGCAGCTTGGGGGATTTTGTATTCATTTATTTATTTATTTAAAAAACTCGCGAGCTTGGCGTTATGGGGTTGTAGCAGCTTGGGGGATTATTTTAATTTACTTATCTCTTAAAAACTCGCAAGAGCTCGGGAGAATTTTTTTCCATTTATTTATTCATACAAAACTCGCGAGCTCGGCGTTATGGGGTTGTAGCAGCTTGGGGGATTTTTTAATATATTTATTCATAAAAAAAACTCGTGAGCTCGGCGTTATGGCGTTGTAGCAGCTTGGGGGATTTTGTATTTATTTATTTATTTATAAAAAAAACTAGCGAGCTCGGTGTTATTGGGTTGTAGCAGCTTGGGGGATTATGTATTGAGTCATTTATTTATAAAAAAAACCCGCGTGCAAAAAGCCACAAGCAAAAATATATTTTCATAAGAAATAACAATAAAATAGTTCTACAGTCCGCAGCAGATGTTCTCGAGGTTAAATGGAATCGGTCCGCTTATATACCTATATATCGCATGCCCGAACCAGCGTCTCGGCTTGTAAGCTCTGAACATAGCGTTTTTGCCTTTAGAAAAAATATCGTGTCCAACCCTGCCACGTAGGCGCAAACTTACCCTTTCAAACAAGAATTAGCGCGTACGCGCAACTTAGGTGTTCCGCGTGCGCGCAAACTTAGGTACTCCGCGTGTGCGCAAAAACTTTGGATCTCCGCATGCGCGCAAAAACTTCCGATCTCCGCGTGCGCGCAAAACTAATGATGTTCCGCGTGCGCGCAAAAACTTCCGATTTCCGCGTGCGCGCAAAAACTTTGATTATGTTGCGATAAATGCATCAATTATTGTCCTTCTAAACATTAAAATTGTGATTAAAAAAACTTCCTAACTCTATAAAATTTATTTTTCACACACGGTGCAGAAAGTTCAAACTTTCTGATTTTTCCCAAACAGGAAGTTTGAACTCCTTGCTTTGAGTTGAAAAAAACATTACACTCAACGCTGGAAAAGTATGAGCTAACCCTTAGCAAACCCTTGATACTCTCGCCTTTGGCTGAGGTTTTAAACACAAATTGTTTGACAATTAGCTAAAAACCCAAAGAAGTGACCCAAATGTCTAGTCCTAGCGGGTCCTCCTCTCAGGGTCAGATAAGTTTTTTTGGATCATCGATTGCAGAAACTTTGGAAATTGCTTTCTGGCACCGAATGATGAGCAAAATCATCAATAATTTTTCTAAATGGTCCTTTTTTCGATTATCCACACAAAATGTTTGAATTATTTTTGTTTTTTAAATAATTTTCAAACAATTTGTGTTCAAAGCCCATTGCACTCCTAGACATGTGTATCCTCGCATGTTTTTGTCTCTTTATGAACTTTAAGAGAAAAATATTTTCAAATCTTAACTCAAAAAGTATAAATCTGAACAATTTATATTTCAAACCTCAGAAAATGCTAAAAAGTACTTCTAGTAACAAATTATTCCTGTTCAAATTTTTCGAGTGAAGAATTGAATTTAAATTGGTGAGATCTTCTTTATATTGAATACTGAATCAATTGGGATGTGTCTTGACGGAACAAATTATAGTATAGATTTGTAAAAGTATCTTTAATGGATTTTTGGAAAAACCTCGGCCAGGATTATTTTGGTCAATGTCCTCATTACAGGCATCACGATTACTGTTACTGCTTCAATAAGGTATGTTCAACAAAGAATATTAATGCACAACGATTTCCATGTTTTCCTCATTGATCTAAATGTAGTACACAGTAAATTTTGTTTAAAATTTTTATCTTATTTTTTTTCAACAATCCATTTTGTTATAAGGTAGGGTCCCTGTATCTAATATGGGCTCCCCTGTTATTTTGAATATACTCAAGGTAAACTCACAATAAAATACCTCAAGTGATTTTGAATTTAGTCGTTTCGTAGACACTATAGTGTCAGCTTGAAAGTTAACAAAATTAACTTTTGAGCGTTTTTTAAATAAATTTTTTCAAAATACATATTATAAAGCCAAAAATTACCTTTGCAGTACGTTAAACCTCATATTTTTTTAATTTTTCGTAAGTTTTAGCTGCAATAAACTTCAAATTTCATGAATTTTAAATAAATATAAATGCCGATAAAAAGCATAATAAAGGTGGGGTCTACATTGTCTGGTCAAATGAGAAAAAAAATTGTGCTTTTTAAGGATATTGTTAAATTTTAAATATTTGCGTGAATCAAGCGATTAAAAAACAAAAATTTACGCACACTAATAATAAAAACCGATCACCGACCGACGCAGATAATTATGAAGTACTTTACAATTTTTATAAATTTAAAAATGGCGTGAAACTCAAGTTTGTATTTAAATTTAATTTTTTAATCTAATATTGATAATTTTAATTCACTGTTTGGGAAAGCTTCCTGAATGGTGTACTGAAATTCAGTACACCATGTTAAAAGTAATAATTTTGGACGGTCTTTTTTGGCTGCTGAATAAAGCAATATAAAAAAAAATAGTTTGACTCAGTAATTCCGTACGTTCTTTTAACTTTTAGCAAATCAGTTTCGTTAGTATATACGAAAAATAAGCAAGGTAGATGTACCTAATATGGCTCCCTAAGCGAGAATCGACGTTGTGGCGAATCAAATCAATATTTTTTGACGTGTAAGATTAATTCAAGGTCTTTAAAATGAGACCTTACGCGTTCGATTTTGATCAATGAGCTTGAAATGCCAGAGGATTTACCAAAACACGTTTTTTTAGGACACCAAAAATTTATGTACCTAATATGGCCCCTTTGAAGCAGAGTTGGGCAAGTATCCGAAGTTGAAATTTCGGATACTTTTGGGCTTTCGAAAATTATCCGAAAAAAGTATCTTCGGATACTTTTCAATTTTTTAAAGTATCCGAAAAAAGTATCTTCGGATACAAGATAAATTTCATGAAAGTATCTTCAGATATAAGATACATTTCAAAAGTATCCGAAAAAAGTATCTTCGGATACTTTTCAATTTTTTGAAAAAGTATGTTCGGATACTTTTTTTTGTTGAAAAATTATCTTCGGATACTTTTTAAACTTGAAAAGTATCCAAAAAAAGTATCTTCGGATACTTTCATAATCGAAATATATCCGAACATACTTTTTGTGACATAAAAATTTTATACAGTTAAAAAATTTAATTTTTTTTACTAATGAGTCCAATAACCAAAATCAAATAAAAAAAAAATAATAAAAAAAATAAAATTATTAAAAACGTGATCCGAAATTGTTGGGGACGCTCGAACAGATGCGAAGGATTTTAAAAGGATTTAAAATACTTAATTGCATATAATTTTTTGCAAAACAAAAAAAAAATTACTTTTTGAACCAACTCTTGAATTCAATCACCGTGCTTCACTACAATCAGCTTCTGTTAAATACGTAAATATGTTTCCATTATTTAGTCACGAAACTTATACAAGAGTTGTTGCGAGACAAATTTTTTGTTTAGACCGATTTCAATTCAAAGTTTTTTATATTTTAAAAAATTTGTAAAAAATTATTTTCATAAGACAAATTGGCATAAGAAAAAACAAGATTTTTTCATGGGATTTTTTTAGAGATTTTTAAGATTTTTCAGAGGGTCATGTTTTATTATTATCTTGTTTTATATATATTATACAAATCGATAATCTACATTCTTCTTTTTTTTTCAATTTTAAAATATTAAAAGTTAACAAAAAATATTTACACTCAAATAGTATTCATCCTAATATTAAAAAAAAATTTATTTATTTATCTTTCCGAACGGTTTTTAAAACACCTTCCTTATAATTTCAATTAAATTTTTGTATATTTATATTTTCATTTCATTTCCAACAACATAACTGTATGTAATAACTCATTTTACGTTAAAAACTTTAAATAGACACATATAAAATTACATATTATTATTATTAAGATGTATGTATGTGCTTAATATTCTATTACGGCAAATCTTTCAATGTTAGATTGTTTCCTAAATTTCTTAAAATAATATCAGGTAAAAGGTTTTCAAAAATTAATTTTAATCAAGTATAAATTAATAATGTATTAAGCTTAAGCTCATTTGATTTTTTGAAACTGATTTGTAAATCATTTCTAAAATAATAAAATTCAAATATAAAATAAAGATATAAAAAACTTTGGATTGAGACCGGTTTAAACAAAAAATTTGTCGTAACAACTCTTGTATTAACGTGTGAACAAGTTGCGCGACTAAATTATTGAAACGAAGCACGGTGATTGAATTCAAAAGTTGGTTCAAATAGTAATTTTTTTTTTGTTTTGCAAAAAAATATATGCAATGAAGTATTTTCAATCCTTTTATAATTCTTAGAATCCGTTCGAGCGTCCCCAACAATTTCCGATCACGTTTTCAATAATTTTATTTTTTTTTATTTGATTTTGGTTATTGGACTCATTAGTAAAAAAAGTTAAATTTTTTAACTGTATGAAATTTTTATGACACAAAAAGTATGTTCGGATATATTTCGATTATGAAAGTATCCGAAGATACTTTTTTCGGATACTTTTCAAGTTTAAAAAGTATCCGAAGATACTTTTTCAAAAAAAAAAGTATTCGAAGATACTTTTTCAAAAAAATAAAAGTATCTGAAGATACTTTTTTCGGATACTTTAAAAAATTGAAAAGTATCCGAAGATACTTTTTTCGGATACTTTTGAAATGTATCTTGTATCTTAAGATACTTTCATGAAATTTATCTTGTATCCGAAGATACTTTTTTCGGATACTTTTGAAATGTATCTTGTATCTGAAGATACTTTCATGAAATTTATCTTGTATCCGAAGATACTTTTTTCGGATACTTTTAAAAATTGAAAAGTATCCGAAGATACTTTTTCGGATACTTTTCGAAAGCCCAAAAGTATCCGAAATTTCAACTTCGGATACTTGCCCAACTCTGCTTTGAAGTAATCTATTAATTGCGAATAAATTGTGTATACTTTAAGAGCTTGTTTTAAAATTTTACACACTAAATTAAAACGATATTTCAAATACTACTTTATAAAATTTTTATACCACGCAAAATGAAAGCAAATCTATGAAATATAGGTATTTCTATTAATTCGTGGGGGGCCATATTAGGTACACTGCAGAATAAAAAGTTATTTAAGAATAAAAGCCGTTATAAAATGAGTTGAACAAAAACTAAAATCACGTTTTAAAGCTGAAACAATAACGAATCGAAGCTAGTTATGAAAATTTCGGTCAGGTGAGTCTAAATCTTTTGGCAGACCATTTAAGGGGGGGGGGGGGTAGGGTCTGAGCGGTCAAAAAATGATGATTTTTCGATGATTTATAGTGAAGCTCCTGTTTATTATAATTTAATAAGAATTTATATACATATCATACAACATTCAAAGAACATTCTGTCAAAATTTCAGATCAAAATATTAAAAATTGAGGCAATGGGAGCCAATCAAACAAGGCGCTTCAAAAAAAAGATGAGTTGCGGTGAAGGCTGTAACTCGCGAACGGTTCATCTGAAATCAAAAAATAAAGTAGATTTAGTTAATATATTAGTTTTTCTCGCCCCCTAGTAGGATCAATTTCATTTTTTTTCAATTTTGAAGTTTTAGCGACGTTTTAAAGCCAAAACACTGTTTTTTGGTCACCAAAACCGGCCATTTTATGGCTAAAACTCGGCCAAAAAAAAAAAAAAAAAAAAAAAAAAAAGTAACCTACTAGAGGGCGGGTTTTTTATGCATTAAAGACGTATGTTTAGTTCTAGAAAGATCGGTGCAGTAGTTTTCAAATGAGAACTTTCACTGACTTTGAAAAATAGTGTTTCGAGAAAAACGCGTTTGAAGTTTTCGGTACGAAAAAAGTGAAGAAAAACTATTTGATTTACAACTTACACTGAATCATCTATTCCAGCTCCATAAAGTAAGTCACCAGCAGCTTCAGCAATGTCCAGGGCATCTTTTTGTCCTTGTCTTCGCCGAATTCTACCTTCTTTGGTTTGAGCGGCGCTTTCGGAGTCGGCTTTCATTATGCGAGTTTCGTCCGCCAGCCTCGCGTACTCATGGGCGCTGCATCCAGTACCAACTCCTGCTGATTGAAGAATCATTAATAAAGCTGTATTTCCTTCATTAAAAGTACATGCAGCTATATTTGCTGCAATCTCTACTATGTTGCAGCCAGCAGACGATGTTTTGGGAGCAATTTTCCAAATAAGTTGATTTAGACTCTCGTTGTTATTTTGCGTAAATCCACCAACGCATCTTTCTAAAAGCTCGTCTTTGCTCAGATCTTCGTATATTGGTTTCATTGCATCCAAAACATCAACTGGTAAGGCCTCGTTAGAGTGAGAAAAGTTTTCTAAGGTGTTCAATGCCACAGCTTTCTGGTATTCGCACCAAGAGTCCGCGCCGCTCGGACAACCGTAGTGCTGCGGATCTTCGTCTGTGGATGAGTTATGGGTGTACGTTGCCCAGATAGCCTTTTTCATTTTATTTACAGCATCTTCTTCTCGACAGTTTCTTCTAATCGCCAAACCGTAGTACAGAGTAAACTTGTCGATAAGTGCCCCTGTCAATTTTCCTTGCCCCGACAGCGTTTTACTTTTGGTTGTTTTTCCGACGTTTTTACCGGACTTTATAATTTTTTCTTCAACCGTGTTCTTAACAAGGTCTCGGAGCCTTTTACCCATACGTTTTTGTACGTGGCCAACGCACTCTTTTTTTGTTATTTGGAGGCTGTCTCCGTACGGTTTCAAGTTTACTACTCCGCTGTAAGTCTTGCTATCCCCGTCACCGACATAATTTTTATAGCGAACACCGTGTTTTTCTTGAGATCGCTGAAACATCTGCTTTACTGCGTCAACTTCCATGTTTCCCGAGGGTCCGGAATGATTTGCTTTGCACGCACCTTCAGCAACATGCTTTTCATGCCACGTTTCAAACTCAGCAGTATTCAAGCGATGTTCCCAAGTTTTGCATACTTGACAGTGTGCACTTTTTACAATAATATCAAGAACCTTACCTGTGTAAAAGCCAATCAACGAAGCAACACCAAACAAGGAGGCAAAACCACGTTTCATCCAAGTTCCATCTCCGGAAACTGTCAAATCTGAATGTGACGTCGCTTGCTTTTCTTCTTCAGCGGCAGAAGCCATAATTTTATCCGTAACTGATTGGACTGCGGAGCATATGCTGTTAATGCAATTATTATAAGTAGTTTTGCACAAAAAACTGCTTGATAAGTCCATTAAACCGCAGAACTTATTGCATCCTGCAAGTCCTGAACCCAGAATCCTCATCACGAGGGCAAACCGAGAATTTATTTCAAATCTGCTTCCGTTTTTTTTGCTTGACGGAATGTATCGATTTTCGCAGCGTTTACACTTGACTTGAAGATCGAAAGCTAAACCTACTGGCTTACACGACTTGAACTCAACATTACCGTTGCACCTTTTGCAATTTACCAACGTTGAAAGTGTTGTAAACACTTGCAGAAAGTCAACTATACGATAATGTATTTCGGTATCCACTGGCACAGACGGTTGAGAACTTAGCCGAATTTTTTTAGCTGACGCACTTTTTGTCTGCACGTCATTATTTTTAAACGGATTGGGTCTTTTTTTTGGTTTCCCAAGTATTTTTCCTTCAGTTTTACGCGTTTCTCTCGACACTTTACTTATTCTTACCATTTTAAAACCAAAAAAACCGAATCGGAAATATAAGAAGAAAAATAATCGGACCGCTCTGGTGAACGAACACCGTCAAACTGACACGTCTTGTTTTCCACACCGACCTTTAGAACCGCCTTATACTCTACCTGGGTTCACTGCCCCTCCCTTTTTACAAAAGGGTCTTGGGGGATTACAAAGACCGACTTAGCAGGGGCCTTCAGCGTAGAGCATGCGGGGAGGGGCAGCTGCCTCGACCTGCTCCGCTCGAAGGCCCCAGACTTAAAACTCTGTAACTTTGTGAGTTTTGCTCCAAACCCTTAGAAATTTAAACACAGCATTCTTGAAATGTTTTACTATAAGAAAAAAAAAAAAAAAAATTCGATTTTTCAAAAATTGCCAGACCCTACCCCCCCCCCCTTAATTACAACGTAAAATAATAACGAAGGTATGCAAAACTAGTTTTAGCTATAAGGCGTGCGCAAAAATAATTTTCAAATGTTAAAAACAACTCAAAACTTCATAAATCAGTGTTTTTGACTTCTTCCTACCTAATTGTAGAAATGCCGTATATCGAGCATATTCAAAATAACAGGGAAGGGGGCATATTAGGTACAGGGACCCTACCTAATAACAAAGTGGATTGTTTAAAAAAAATAAGATAAAAATTTTAAATGAAATTTACTGTGTACTACATTTAGATCAATGAGATAAATATTGACTACGTTGTACATTAATATTCGTTGTTGAACATGCCTTATTGAAGCAATAAGTAGTAACAGTATCGTGATGCCTGTAAAAAGAACATTGACCAAAATAATCGTGGCCGAGGTTTTTCCAAAAAAACTTTTAAAAATCTATAATATAATTTGTTCGGTCGAAAATATCTTTCCTAGTCGACAGGTTAGATCAATAAGGTATATCCGTATATTATTGCACAGCATAGACGAGATTTATCTTATTGATCTAACCTGTCGACTTATCGTTTCTTCAAAAGTTCTTTGTTAAAATAAAAAAAATAAATAAAACTCAAGACACATCCCAATTGATTCAATATTCAATATAAAGAAGATCTCAACCAACTTAAATTCAAATCCAAACTCAAAAAATTGAACAGGAATAATTTGTTACTAGAAGTACTTTTTAGCATTTTCTGAGGTTTGAAATATAAATTGTTCAGATTTATACTTTTTGAGTTAAGATTTGAAAATATTTTTCTCTTAAAGTTCATAAAGAGACAAAAACATGCGAGGATACACATGTCTAGGAGTGCAATGGGCTTTGAACACAAATTGTTTGAAAATTATTTAAAAAACAAAAATAATTCAAACATTTTGTGTGGATAATCGAAAAAAGGACCATTTAGAAAAATTATTGATGATTTTGCTCATCATTCGGTGCCAGAAAGCAATTTCCAAAGTTTCTGCAATCGATGATCCAAAAAAACTTATCCAACCCTGACTGACTGACTGTATAAGGTTTTTATTTCGGCCTTGGGGTATAACCCTATTTGGTCGCTTGACAAGTACATCGAGTGATACATATATATGGTAACACGTTCGCATAAATAGATAATTAAATGCACTTAAAATTAGATTACAACGAAGTAAATAACAAAGATATAATATATAATAGCACGTTCTCGTAGGTAGAATAATAAATGCACTTAAAATAGTATATTATAGTACAGGTACAGCATCGTCACCGGGGCGGTTTTAAGGACCCAAGTCCGTAGCGAAGCACAGCACGAGGTTCTTAATAAGCCCTGTTGACGTACTGCACTCGTACTATATACTATTTTATAGTACGAGTCACCGAAAACACGCATCAAAGATTTGATTTCGTGGCTAGAGTGACCAGGGGTACTATAAATTAACTTACAACAAAGTGACTTATAGGGCGGGCAACAAAATTTATTAACTGGGTAAGTGTGGCAGGTGCAATAGTAAATCGAATCGAATCGTGGGATAATCCATTCACTAGAAAATATATGACGTTTTCCCGTGCGAGATCAATTCTATTGCCGTTTAATACATTTTTTTCCCGCGCAATGTTAATTCTACTCCCATTCAATATATTTTATTTCCCGTTTAATACATTTATCTTCCACTCAAGTATTTTTTTCCCGTGCATTTATTTTCTTTCCCGTTTAATCACTTATTTTTCCGTGCAAATGTCTTTTTTCCCGTGAATTTGACCTAAAATTTACCCGTGCGTTTGCTTTTTTTTCCCGTGCTAATAAATTAGACCCTTTTCTAATCACCCCCCCCATGCCCTTTTTTTTACTTACGCCCCCCATTTTTGATATATGTTATCAGTTTCTACCCACATCGCCAATTTTTGATACAAATTATCAGCTATGTATCTATAGAAGAAATTTAAAAAGTAACTACGAAGCATTAAAAAAATTAACTAATATCCAATGATAAAAGAGAGAACCCAAAAAGAATGTCAGCATTTTATTCGTGATGTGATTGGTTGAAGAACAAAATTTAAAATTTGAATTTTTATTTTTAATTTTTATATTACAATTCAATTAAAACATCTAGAGAATAGATTTGATGAAAAAATAATTATGTAATCAAGTGTTCGAAATTATCCGATTATAATCATGAAAATAATAATTATTACTATACAAACTGAAACAAAACCAATGAATCTATAACCACAAAAGTTTAAATGAATATAAACTCTGAACGTAGCGCAAAGGCAAAGGGTATATATAACTTATTGTCGATTAATTTAGATGAAGCTTCGACAAAACTTGTTTTAGATAATATAATACAATTGTCCGTGCGCTTCGCTTAGAGAGCTTCAAGGTTTGGCAAGAGGGTAGGTACATCGGTAGATTCAAAAGTGGGTAAGTGTTTACCTACAAAGGTTTGTACAGGATCGAAAACAATAGTATAAAAGATGTTAGTTTCAGGGTTAGATGTTGAGAAAAAAAAAAAAAAAAAAGTACAACATACGTTCAAAGTTACAAATTGAAGTATGAAAATAATAACAAAGTGAAAGAGGCTACACATGGCTGGAAACTGGTGTCGTAAGATAAACTTCGATATTGATCAAGATAGGTTGATTGGGACAGACGTACGTAGAAAAAGCGTTGATAACAAATGTATAAGGATGTAGGAAATATTTGTCAAAAAAGTTAAAGAGCTGTGTGGGCAAAATTGTATGAAGGTAATTAGTTTCACGATTGCAATTACAAAAAAATTTGAGAAGAACAATAGAAAAGATAGTTTTTACAAAGATGAGAACAAAGATTCAAAGTTAGAGACCAAAGCCTGAAAAAAAGAAAAAACAACAGCAAACACCAAAATTTAAGCCAGTAGAATCATGTGAAAGAGATAGAAACAGTATTAAGCAAAAATGTACATATAAGCGTAGGTTCAAAGTTACAAACGTAATGACAAGTCCAGGTACGGCAGTAGGTACAATGAAGTTACCACAGTAGTTATCAAGTTTGAAACAATGCTATGAACAAGGTTTGTTATAGGGTTATTTAGAATAGTAAGTACAAGAGGATAAAAAAGATTATGCACAAAGCCAGATTCAGTGTAGAAAATTAAAAAAAAAAAAAAATAAAGAACTAGAGTTAGCATGGGAGTAGAAACAGATGTAGAAACAAATGAAGTGTAGAAGGTTCGGCGTTAGAAGCTTGAGTAAAAAATAGGTAGTAAGCAAAAGATTATTAACATATGTAGGAAGTAAATAAATCAACAGACGTAGTAAAGAGAGTCGGAAAAAAATACTCAACAGACGTGGATAGTAGCAAGGTTATAAAGCAGGGAAGGTTAATAAATAAAAAGACGAAAATAAGTCGGTAAAAGCATAGAAACAGATGTTTAACAAAGGATTGAAATGAAAGTATGATCAAAGATTAGAACAAAGTAGTCTTAGAATTAGAAATAAAAGCATGAAAAAAATTCAAACTACAGTTATCACCATGATAGAAATATATATATATAAACATGAGCATATTCCTGGGTAAGAGCTTAGTTATAAAAAGCAGTAAGTGCAACTGTAAGAACAAGGGTAGTTACCAGGGTTTGGAGTAAGATGAAAGGTGAGAACAAAGGTAGGCACGAAATAAGGTGCAGGTGAAGTCACAAGCTATAAAAGTAGAAACAATGGTATGTATCAGAGTAGCTACAGAGGTAGACACAAGAGTATGTGTATAAGCGTAGGTACAAGTGTAGATTCAAGCATAAAATTCTGGGGGATTGGCGAGCGAAGCGAGCAGGGGGTACCCCCCTAGTATATATGTATATTACAGCATATATTATAGATTCAATTTACAGCATATATTCAAAAAATGTATAGGTAGCTGGATATTAATAAATAAATATATTAGGGTGGATCGAATTTTTCTGGGGCCTTTAAAAATAAGTTAGGGGTCTGAAAAATTTTTAAAAAATGCAAAATTTCAATCCATCCTTAATTTTTGAGGTTAGGTTAAGATTTTAAGACAGCACGTAGCGTTTGAAGGTTAAAAAATTGATTTTTCACCATAAATAAGCTCGGGAAAAATATTTTGACGCCATATATTAGTTCAATATAAAAGAAAGGTTAAATTTTTCAAGTTACGTTTCCTAAAATAAAAATGGTGAACCAAATATGGCGGAAAGTTTTCAAAAAAGTCAAAATTTGAAGTTAAAAAAAATACGACCGTACTGTAGCTAAAATTTAATAACGGAAACTTTCCTTGACAATTTTTCTAAAAATTCACCGTGACCAAGTTAAAAATCAATAAAGGTTCGATTTTAAGAATGGAGACTCCTGGAACTGAGATACATGTAGGAAAGCGCTTGTAACTTTGCAAAATAATATTTTGCCTTTTAAAAAAGTAGAAACCAAGAAAAAAGAATCGTTGGGATGCACCTGTAGAATCTATTAAGCATCCACATCGAGTTTAAACTAATAAAATGATGAAAAATGTAATGTAAATAGCTGTAGATTGAAAAACTCTTTTTCCATAATAAGTCTAAAACTAGAGGGTTCGTTAATCTTGAAACGCTGAAGTAAAAAAAAGTCAATTTAATGTTCATAAATTCAAAATGGTAAACAAAATATGGCGGAAAGTTTTCAATAAAGTTTAAATTTGAGGTTAAAAAAATTTAAAAACGAAAACTTAACAAGTAAGAAGCTAAGCGTGGCCATGTTTTTCTCTCCTGTTAACTCAAGAGCCACGCCGCGCCACCACCTACCTACACCGCTAGTAGTATAGTAACACTATGGCGAATGTAAACAAAGATGATTCACCGCAGCGAGCAGTCTCGCGCGGTGGGGGCGGCCGGTTACGCGGTTGAGGCGGCTGCTCGCGGGTGCTGCGGGAGGGGGTGCTCGGGGCCGTTCGGCAAGGAGGAGGGCTTCCTGGCGCTGCGAGCGGCCTCGCGCGGTGGCGGGGGCCGGTGCCGCGGTCGAGGCTGCTGCTCGCGGGTGCTGCGGGAGGTGGTGCTCGGGGCCGCTCGGGGAGCAGGAGGAGGGCTTCCTGGCGCTGCGAGCGGCCTCGCGCGGTGGCGGGGGCCGGTGACGCGGTCGAGGCGGCTGCTGCGGGAGGTGGTGCTCGGGGCCGCTCGGGGAGCAGGAAGCCCTCTGGCGACGGTGACGAGACAGACTCCGCGGAAGCGAAGGTCGCTGAGGCGGCTGCGCTCGGACGTCGCGGCTGCTGCGGGGGGGGGGGGGGTCTGACCGGCTTTGCTGCTGCCTCTGCAGGAGCTGCTGCTGCGTCTGTATCTTGTTCGAAGGTCGCTGAGGCGGCTCCTGAAGCCGACGACGGTGCTGACTCCACAGAAGTGAAGGTTGTTGCAACTGCGTTTAGATTACGTATTCTTCAAGAGATTATTTTATTCTGGATCGGGATTTTTTTTTTTTTTTTTTTTTTTTTTTAAATTAATAAAATAGTTTAAGAAATCAAAAAAATTAGAAATTAATGATAATAATTTTTAATCCATTGAAAAAATACTTTGATACTAATTAATTTTACTTTAATACTAACTAATTTTACTTTTTTTTTTTTTTTTTTTTTTTTTTTTTTTTTTTTTAAAAGAAAATATGATTTGAGTGAAGAGGAGGAGGTGGATATTTAAAAAACAATCCAAGTATATATTTATTTTAAATTTTATTTTTAATTTTTTAAAGTTTTACATACACAAAACTTTTTACAATTAAGCATCGAAAGTAAACGCAAATTGAAAATTACCAATATACGTGGCATAAAATTTATTTTCATCAATTTTCTCCAATACTTTTTCCCAAAAGGACTCATGTTTCGTCAGAGCATCCGAAATTTTTTGAGGCAGATAAATAGCAAATTCGTTATCAAAGGTAGCCAAAACTTTGCGTCCATATTTTGTTGTCGTCTTGTTTACAGATGTCACTTTGTATTTGTGATTTATGTCTAGCTGCTTTAAGTTTTTACGGGGTAAATCAGGTGCTTGAGATATACCGTTGAGCCAGTCGATGCCTACTTCTTCTGCAGCCATATTTTCAAGCCTGGAACAAATTTTTTGATTAATTCAAGAAAATTAATAAATAAAGTGTAAAAATAATAGAGATCGACAAATCTACTTACAAGTATTTCAAGGAAGATGACTTTCAAAAATCCGAGAGCTCGTTTATTGGCTTTTGTTCGGCTGGTAAAGAGTAGGGGGCCAGTTAAGTCGAAGGCTGTACACTTTGTGACTGATGGAAAGACTGACTTTCGTCGTACAATTTATAGGTATAAATATTGTAAGCCCCGCAAATGCAGCATTGGCGTTTTACAAAGTCCTGACAACGTGATTTTACAATAAAGACATTTTTGCACTACTACTTTGTAAACAATGTATGACACAGCCGCCGTTACCCGTAAATTGATAATTATCACGTGATTTGTGTTTAATAAAAGATCTTGCAATACAATCATTTTTTTTCAAGTCATCAGAAAAATTATTTAGAAAAGCTTCGAAACCCAATCCGTTAGTCATATAATGTAAAAACATTAAACAATATTGACCACATACGTCGGATGTCTCACTTTGAAATTGTTTAACATTCCATTTTAAATGCTTACAATTTTTGCGCAAAGTTTTAATATGATTGGGTATGAACGGGGGTATACCGTAGCTATCTAGATAATGCCCAAAACCGTGTGAATCTACATGTATAGCAACCCAATGCATACCAGGTTGAGTGTGATTATCAGTGTTAAATACAAAGGCCGTCGGTTTCATCCACACCCATGGAATCCGATCCGCAGGGAACACACCGATAGTATGTGAGGGCATCAGCGACAACTTGTTTAGAATCTGCAGGCTGTTCATTGTAAAATATTACAGGTGAACTTAAAGGGAAATCGTTATTTAAGCTTTGAGATTTAGATAACAAGTATGCTTTAATTCGATAGACGTTATTTAAAGCACAAGCAAATTTTAAATAATTATTTTTTACAGCGTGATTTATACAGTACTTATCGCTCCACGGTAGGTTATTAAATGACGGACAGTTCGTATCGTACTCTAAATTAATAACTTCTCTAGTAGTCATTTTATGAAACATTAACCACTTTTCTTTACCCCTAACATAAGTTTTATCGACACTTTTAAAAATATCGCTGAGCGTACGATTGAGCGTTTTCAAAGTCACACTCCCTTCTAAATAATCTATACCGTGTTGATTTCTTGTCAACCAATTATTCTCTTTACGAACTTCACAAGGTAGCGAATCTACTCGGTGCACAGCGCTAACAATCCAATGCGCGACAAATTCATTTTTTAAAGATAACAAAGCTATTTCTTTAGGCACCAACTTGTTATTTTTATCTTTGAAAAATTGAACATCTGCAATGAGCTCCATTGTAGGACTCTATTTCGTTAACTAACTCATTTTTTTAACGAGACTATCTTTATATACTTAAAAAGCGACCTCTAGTGATTCATCCGCTAAAGTCTACAAGCACCTGCCTCGACGCGTCAATTTCTAAAATATTTTCATATTCCGAATAAACTATACAATTTACTGTTTCGGTCAGAGGATCGTCAAATCTAACATCTATTCTAACGCTACCGTGTTTAATTAAATTCCAATGAGTACACTCATTTGCAGATAAGTCAGGTGTTAAATCGAAAGCAAAAAGGCAGTAGCCATCAGGGTAAGACTCGCGAGGTATGTTATTACCCTCGTTAAGAAAATGAACACCAGTACCCGAAAATAGAGAGTGATAACAATCTATATAAGCGCCGTTTTTTTTGAAATCAGGCTGTAAAGGTTTCGATGGTACCTGTACACCGTCAACATACAGACATAGAAAATTAATGTTAAAATTTTTAAAGTTGAAGGGATTAAGGTGACGATCACCGTTGAAAGCTTTATTATTAACAAAACCTAAAATTATTCTTTTTGGAAGTTGCCCTAAAATTACGTTATCTAAGGTTTCACCGTGAATACCGCTGTGCATCGTGATAGATTTTGTTTCTACGCGCGTGAGGGGATACTTACTAGTTGACTTTGAAAGCGCTCTAGCATGAGCTAACAAAACACTAGGACTGATTTTTACACGTCGCACTAATAAAGACGCTTCTTCGATATGAACAGAGTAGCATCCTACAGGATCCATAAGACTAAAAGCAACTCTCGATTTTACCAAGCGAACTCTCACCTCGACGCCATTTATTAATAATTTTTCTTGATTGAAGACATCTCCGTGTAAATGGCCAATTAGATCCACAGATTTTTTGTAGTTAAAAAGTTTTCTACGAGCTTGGAGGCCACAGTTTGCTGTTCCTAAGTCATCCTTATTTTTAGCTGTATCGTCGTACCAAAGAACGCTTGTCAAATGAGATTTTTTGGCAGCGGGGCCGTAGTTGAGTAAAGTTTCTATGTACGCTCTATAAGCGTAAGCATGATTGGGTGGCGAAACAGCTTTTTGATTGAAAAAGACATCCACTTGGTTAAACAGGGAGTGCATAAAATTGTTAACAGGTCCAACTTTTTTTGCTTCTTCCTCTGAAGATTCTTTTGGAATTGTACCTCTTAAAGCTACTCTCAAACTCAACATCGTGTGGGTTAAATCGAGATATTCGTCTCCTGTACCAGTGATAACAAACTCTATAGGTGAATCGTCAGTGAGCGAAGATATTGGTTTATATTGAACGTACTTTGAACTTTCTATAGCTGTTAAGGTTGGAGGAATATCGAATAACAAGAGCTCCGATTTTAAACACTCGCACGATTGAGTATGTAGAAACGCCATTTTGCTGATTAATCAAAAATATCTCTTGCACTTCTTTTCACAATTTTTTTCTTTTTTTTCTTTGTTTTATTTTTTTTTTTTTGTACTTCTCTTAAGTATTTTATTTATTTTTTTTTTTGATTTTCTCTTGCGCTTGCAAACAGTCTCAGAGTCGGCTAACAACTGCAAAGCGCTCATGCCGCGAGGCCTTTTATAACCTGATCCTTCCATCATCATCATTGCATCCAATTTATCTTCGGCTTTACGCTTCAAGTTCATTCCCGACTCACGTATGCGATTGCGCAGTGACTCTTTTACCGGAGTATTTTGAGTCACGTCGGTCACAACGTTCATACCAGCACGAAAAGCTTCTTTGCCAACGGCTCGAGCACCACTCGATAGTAAAGGCAGAACTCGCCGAAAGATGCCCGCAAGAAAAGAGCCTATGCCTCCATGACCTCTTTGATAGGGAGAGCCGATAAAAATATGACCAACACCTTTTCCAGCACCTCCACCATTTTGAAGGATAAAAAATTCGTCGTAGCGCTCCATATCCATTTTGTTTTTTTTTTTTTTTTCAATAGTTTAATCCGTACGCTTGAAATGTAGTGTCACTGCCAACGTACCAAAATCAAATGGTATTGGTTCACCATTTTCATCTCTTATATCGATTTCGATAGTCTCGAAAGAATTAAAAAGTAGATCTAAATACATGGGTGGGGAGAAACTTTTGATTCGAAGACCCCCGTAAGTGTATTCATCGGTACCCAGAGAGACAACGCGTAGCAATCGAGTTTGCACGTCACCTGTAAAATACGGCTCACAAATGTCTGTGTAAACCATCAACATCGATGGTAGACAATTTGAAAGATTAGCAGGGCGAATTCCAACAATCGCCTCGTTTGATTCAAATATATTAACACTGTTGAGGTCTAAACCAAGAATAGTTTTTATTCGCGCAGAGAGATTGACTTTATGGTTGAAACCTGCACACTCAGCTTCAGTGCACAGACGTTTAACAGATACATAATCACCGCGTTCAATGCCAAACTCTAGATGATTTTTTGTACAGGCCAAATTATTGAGTTCGTGAATAAAAGTTTTTATATCTTTATAAACACCCGGCGGTACAGTTGAAGTCGAAGAAGTTGTTTCTTGATCTTCTTCACCCGTGTCAGAGGTTAAATTAGTTTCATAAACAGCAGTCAAAGCCTGTGTTTTTTCTGCGCCGAGTAACAAGTAATCTATCGTCGGTTTCTTTCGGTATCGTATTACAGAAACTAATCTCTCATCGCGCTCAAGTGGAATGTGTTGAAAGGTCAATGGAATCCTTATCTCTGTTAAAGCGACTGCCCAGGCACCGTGTAAGCGTATCTGCTGAGGTAGCTGCGTGACGAAGCGAGTTGTAGTATTGTCAGGGTAATAATGCATGCTACTGTTACTGGGAAGAACAATATAAAATTGATCCTTCATTTTAGATTTTTCAATTGACTTGCTTTGATCCAAGAGCAAAATTTTTCTGGATAACCACGCCACCGAACAAAAAATTCTTTCGAGCGACCACTGGTTCTAGTTTTTAAAATTTTTTCGACGTCAGAAAAAACCTTTTTTAAATCTTTTTTTACGCGACTAAGCTCTTCCTCGTAGAAAAATCCATCGATTTCTTCATCGGCTAAATCTTGTAGGTGATAAACAGGAGGATAACTAGTCAAGGATATCCGAGAAATCTTGAATAACTCCAAGGTCCAGCCACTCTCGTAACCTTTCGCAAAAACGTTTCGAGCTCGACTGACGCGCACCAGGTCGTTCACGTTATATTTAGGAACTCTGACGATGGGGCGTTCGTAACGATGCTTGATGTTTCTACGAGCTTCGGCAGCGTTATCAAGGGTAACGGACGCCGGTGTCATTTTTGTAGCTGTGTGTTTAGTATGATTATAGGCTTCTACAATGTTAGACAAAACATCTAAATATCTATGCGTGTTTTTATGCGTTAAATATCTGTAAATTCGCTCTTTTATTGATCTTATAAATCTCTCTACGATCGCGGCTTTAACATCGGGACTACGGACAACGCGGTACAATATATTTTTGTTTTTCAGGTAAAGTTGAAACTCGCGATTTACAAACTCTTTACCTTTGTCGAATTGCATGGAAACGGGAACTCGGTTGTTAGACTTTTTGAATATATTATCGAAAGCAAGAATTACGCTTTTTGCAGATTTGTTTTTTATCGGCTCAACCCATGAATATTTACTCACAACGTCTATAACGGTAAGAAGATAAGCGTAATTATTGTTGTAAGATTTTAGGGACCTCATGTCCATCAAATCAATTTCCCATACATCATCCATGTTACGAACGTTGTAATGGCGTCGAGGAAACCGTCTTCTCACCTGCTTATGTAAGTTATAGGTATCTTGACCTTCGAGCCAGCTTAAAACCTTCGGTTTACTATATTGCTTTCTTGTAGAGTGTAAAAGATTGTTTGCACCCGCGTATGCCGTGTCGCGAGGTAGACCGTAATACAAGCTTTGCAGTCGTCTATGCATTTTTTTTATCACTATTTTTATTATTATTATTCTTCTTCTTCTTCTTCTTCTGCAAAGGTTGGCAGTTTACTGACTTTGTCTTCTTCTTGTCCTTCCTCTTGATGGCTTTTTTTATTCGATTGAAAAATTTTTCAAATGTAATCTTGCTGACCATGCAGCAGGCCGTCATCATTGCAACTGTTCTTTCATCGGGAGGAGTCTCACCGGCTAACAAACGAGAAAATGCTTTTTCGGCAAGCACGCGATCAGCTTGACGGCGGTTGGCCTTTTTATCAGCGTATGCTATATCGTGTTCACGACACGCTTCGTCTAGAGGATTGATGCCTACGTCACCACGATTCAAACGCTCGGACAATTTTGTACCGGGACCGCAAAACTTATAACCTGGTACATGCATTTCAAAAGGCATCAGGTCTACTATAGCATCCAAAGCACTTTTTTCTTTCTCTTCGCTCTCAGGGAGAGTAGCGTTTTCTACAGAAACTTCCATCTTCCCTGGTTATTTAATTTTTGTTTTTTCGGAGTTCCGGTAGCGATTGAATTTTTTTCCAAAGCCTTTTTAGCGTTTCTCTTTTGCCGTCTCGACAAACTTTTTTCAAAATTGTCACTTTTTTCGAAAGCACTACTTCGGTCTTCGGTAATATCAGCTGGTGAAATCAAATGAGGTCTTTCACCTCCTGAGTTGTAGCCATGAGCCAAAATATCCGAGGAAGGAGAAGAAGTAGCACTGGATGACTGACTATGAGCACTGGAAACGATTTGCTCCCACAGTTGATTATTTCCGATAAACTCGCGCGGTGTGTTCGCCTCTCGAAGAGCAGCAGCAAACTGTTTACGACCTGTAGGTGGAGAGCGTTTTCTGTGTCTCAGAGCATCGCCAACCAAGTCGACGATATTAGCCCCCGCCACCGAATTTCCGTTTATAGTTACAGCGCCACTCGGGGACCATTTCACGTTACCGGCCCGTTTCAAATGACGCACAAGGTTAGTAGCAGCGCTTTTAAAAGTTTTGGGTACTCCTGCGATGATGAAGCTGTCTTCCAAAAAAGTTTTTCTTTTTTTCTCTTCACTTTCATCGGTCGAGGCATCTTGAGGTAAATTATCAGGGGCCGAGACATTTTTTTTTTCCGTCTTGTCGTTAAAAAGAAGAAATCTCTGCAGCGCACGACTGTAATCGAGCCACTTTTCTCGATCGTCCTTTCCTCTTTCGGCGGAGTTTAAAATATCGTTCATATGCGCGTCGAGCCTTTCGCTTGGTGTGCCAGGAGTCTGGACTGTTTTGAGGAGACCATCTTTGCCTACTAGCTGTTGTATTCGCTGAAGACTGTCGTACGGTAGTAGAACTAATTTTCGGGCGTGGTCCATTATTTAGCTATGAGAGTTGATAAAACGGTACCGAGAAGCGGTGCCAACAGCGCCGGTAAAAATCCGCCTCCCCGCTGAACGATTAGTTTTTTTTTTCGAGCCAAACTAACCTTGGGCTTGGATAGCGTTCGTAAAGTAGAGGCATGTTGCCGAAGACGCGTCTTGTGTTTTTTACCCAGTGGTACGTTCCCCACTAAGATATTCAAGGCGCACTCGCAAATACGCTTAATCAATGAAGGATCAGCTTTGCGCAAAACTGCTTTTTTCTGCTCCTCGTTGAGGTGATACAAGGCTCGCAAAATATGTTTTTCTTTTTCGGAAAACGGCGCTCTACGTTTACGAGCCATCACAGTGACGCGACTGGTACGAGATTTGCTTTGTCACCACCTTTTATATTTTTACGCGGCACGTAAACGTACTGCCACTCGTCGTCGGGGAAAATAGATGTCCGAAATCTGCAGTTTTCCGGAGTATTTTGTTTCAAATCCAGTAGCAGATAGCCGTAGGGCTCAGAAGTAGCGTCCCAGTATGCTTCCTGCAAAAAACGCGGATCTTCAGGACACAGTTGACGCGAGAGATGCGTAATCTGAGCGCGATCGCGGAGATTTCTAAAAACAACGATATACTGCGCATTCAGCGATATGTCGCGTTGACCTCGGGCTTGATGAAAAATATTCTGAGTGATGAATATTACCGACAAGTTATTGTGGTGACTCCCTTTTGTAAATAAATCGACAACTGCGCCCCCTGTGCTCGATTCGCGCATCAGGTCGTCAACAATTACGAGTTTTGGCCTAGGGTCGCTTGCGTAATCCCCGCTTTGAGGCAACCCCTCGCGAAATTCAATCTCTTCACCGAGTTCGCGATAGCCGTTTTGCCACTCGGCGTAATGCAATATTATTCGTTGAAAGCGAGTGTCGCACATACGATCGATGAATTTTAAAAATTTTTTCACAAACACAGTTTTTCCACAACCTGTGGGACCACTCAGAATTGACGTAAACGGGTGCTCCCACTGTAAGGTCATCGTTACAACTGCCGCGATTTACTCGATTGTCTAAATTTTACCGCCCCGCCGGAGAGGGAGACGCCTGCTCGCCAACAGAGCGCCAGCGCCTGATACTCTTTTTGCTTGAGCTTGAGCTAGAGCTAGAGCTAGAGCTTGAGCTAGAGCTTGAGCTAGAGCTTGAGCTAGAGCTAGAGCTTGAGCTAGAGCTTGAGCTAGAGCTAGAGCTTGAGCTAGAGCTAGAGCTTAAGCTGGAGCATTAGCTTTTGCTTGAGCTAAAAAAAAAAAAAAAAAAAAAAAAAGCAAGTGTTGGTTTGCACTTTTTCAACGTACAAAGTCTTCAGCTGACGCTCGCGAGCGGGCGTATTGTGAAAATCGGGATCTGTTCAAATAAATGAAAAAAAAAAAAGTTAAGCAAGGTTATGGATTTATTTATTTACTTTATTTTATTCTCTTACAGGTTTTATTTTAAATGCAGTTTTTAATAACAATACTTAAATTCAAACGTTAATTATACTTTTCCAGAGATATGCCTTTCGACTTTAATCATGTACACTTTTCGAAACATCGAGGATACAATATTTTTAGAGGCTCACATTTTAGCTGCGAGTAGCAGCGATGTGCGGTCGCAGAGTTCTATGACCGCGAGCTCTTTGATACTCTCGTATCACAACTGTATGACAGCGCGCGTAATCGACCTAGTAAAAAACGCTGACGAGCAACTCCGCGGGGCGCTTACATTTTAAAACCGTAAGGATAACTCTCTTCTACGGATTTAAAATATCTCTTATTGTACACCGTCTTGCAAATCTTGGTTTCGCTTTGTGTTATTACTTCGTGAAAAGCTGTTCTGCGTATGTTAGAAGATTCTACAACGACATTTTCAATTTTTTCTGTTACCATGTCGTGTATGGACTCGAAATTAATTTTTTGTTTGTTTGCGAAATTAAGTCTGATGCCTTTTACTTTACATACATAATCCTTGCTACCGTCGGGTTTCACGTACTCAAAAGCGTAAAATTTAGCCCCTCCTGATAAAAATTTGCTCACATATGTACCGACACCTTTGTCAGCTAACTCGTCCGTCAGTTCTCCCAACATGGAACCAGTAGGTAAGTCGTTCATACCCGGTTTGCTGATGTAAATCACTGAATCTGTGTCAAAATAAAGGGCTCTGGGCCCCAAAAAGTGTAGACACTCAAAAAGTTTCAATCGTGCTTGCGCTGTAGTAAATGCGGCTACTACAACGTTCGTAGATCGTGAAGGTGTAACCGCTTCAGCTTTGAAAGACCAGCTTGTATACAGCAATTCGTCATTCACAGGTAAGATACTATTTACATCTATTTCTTTACTGTGTAATAACTCGATCAATCTATTTGGTGAAGTAAGCACTTCAGTTTTTTGTTTATTTTGCGCTTGTGCAAATTTTCCCCATATAGAGTTGATTGCAAGTTTCGAAACTAGACGCAAGCCTGGATTAAAATTTATAGCTTCTCTATCTAGTTTGATACCTTCAACTTTTTCAAATTCCGAAATATATCTTTCTTTATCTTCTTCGGTCGTGCACTCGGCGGGGTAACCTGAAGCTTGCGTTTTTTGAGTAAAAAAAGTGTCTATGTATTCGGCAAATATTCCTCCTTTTTTGTTACAGGATCATACTGCGTTATATTGTACTGCCAAATTTCAAACATTTTAATGACTACGTAACCTACTTCTATCGCTTTTTTTAATTCTTCGGATACCCAAGTACCTATTAAATATCTATCTTTCGGATTTTCATGGATGCATTCTCGTTGTATCATTTGCTCGGTACATGTTCGACACAGTGGAAAAAGCAATTTATCGTGCATTTTCACTGGCAATACAGGGTGGTACAAATTTCTAGGAGGTAACACTTTGCATTTTACTAAACCGTTAACGTTTGAAAAATCGCTCTTATCGCGCACGAGTAGACTACACTCCTCTTCACCTACGTATAATTTAGGGTGACCTACGATATACTTCGATCGTTTACAAATTAACGGATACAAACTGTTGAAATCGACGTACTTTATTTTTTCGTCCTGCTTACAAAAGTACTTCTTAACAGTATTATCCGTGCGCCCACCAAACAAAGCATCGCGAGGATTCAAGGGTTTTTGATAAATCATGTCTATTTTTTCACTCAAATACCGTTTTAAATCTTCGTTTGTTTTTTTAAATTCATCAAAGTCGTGCTCCCAGATTTCAATTAACCTGTACTGCAGACTCTTTATCCTTTCTGATTGAGCATAAGTTCTTTCAAACTTCTCATCCATCGATTGACCGTTCGATAATTTTTCATCTCTATTAAAGCGGTAACAACTCGGGCAGCCGTGCCAATAACAGCTAAAAAGAAAGAAAAAAATTTAAGTGTCATCAGTGTTTGCGAAAAAAAAAAAAAAAAAATCAAGTTACCCATGAAACTGAAAAACCAATCCTCGGTGACTTTCCAGGTGTTTTGGAGCACTGTAACCATCGACTAAAATCCCTTCCAATAATCTTCTTTCTCGACAGCGACCTGCATGCTCGATGGGGCGTTTCAATGATTTCTCCATCCAAAACAGCCATTGAACAGCTTTCAAAGATTGTATGTTACGACCTCTGTATCCTCCTGCTGGTATTATACCAATCTGATTATTTTTCAAAAATTTTTTCTTGAACACTCTAATACATGTGGAAGCAATAGTGGTGCACTCCAGAAACGGATCCACACCAAATTTCATAAATTTTTCTCGAAAATTCAAACAGGCCAGTCTTAAGATTTTTACATCTTGTTTGCAGTATTTAGTTAATTCAGCATCAAAGTCAAAGATAAAGTTTTTAGCTGCTTGCTCATTGTACCACGTAATAAAGCTTTCTCTTTCTTTTTCACCCATGGTATCAGGGGAGTAAAATTCAATCGCCGGTAAAGGACCTATGTAATTCGCATTTTCTGGTTTATTAAAAAAATGCGGGAACGTGCCTTTTTCTATGTTCGTCAATCCATAGGCTTTGGGTAAGTTACTAAGAGGCATATGAAAATAGTTTAGACTGTCGATAAATTTTATGCCCATGTACTCCATCACTATAATCTTTGTACCATTCAGTATCACCGAAGGTTTTTCACGTTCACTTTTTTCAGCCAAAAATTTAAAAATAAAGTGGGCATCATATCCTTGAGCATTATGAGCTATACACACAACTCGCTTAAACAGTTTACGTGGCTTCAAAGCTAAATCCATAAATTGTTTTACAGGGTCTGTCTTAAAAATATGTTCACGTACCCCGCACTTATCGCATTCAGCCGTTATATCGGTCTCATGTAAGCAAAAGTTGCAAACTTGATGAACTACGCACAAGTTTGGTTTATGAATTTTTTTGTCTTCATCTCCAAGCACGTGCACGTTTTGTTGAGTTTCAAAGTCGTAAAAAAAAAATATCACCCTGTGTGATTTTTCAGATTCTTTTATTGGTTGCATAAAACACTCGTGATCAGACATGTACTTGCAACAAATTGTACAAAAACTTTTACCGCACTCGTGCTTGTCATCGGAAACTTTAAAACATATTTGACAAATTTTAATACTCGAACACACGCTAGATTTTTTGAAAGAATTAATTTTTAAATGATTTTGATAACACTCTTCACCGTAAAAATATCTATTACACAGTTGACATCGAGTCATTGGATGTTGCTCGTCGCACACAGGATATTGTAAACACTTTGAACATCTGTTCGTGCATCTATGACTAAGAAACCTTGAATAACTTTTATTGCATGGAATGCAATAACCTATACTCCCTGATACACCAACCAAATTAAGTATAGGTTCAAAATGATTTAAAGAGGCATAATACATTATACGTAAAATATACTTGATGCTTTTGTACTTGTAAATAACTAAATTTGATCCATCGTAAAGAGGCTTTTCACCTCGTGCGAAATCTCTAAAAGAGTAAACTACTATAGCTATTCCTTTTGCTGCAAAATATTGTTGAAATTTTTCGATTTCTCTCATTCCACAACCTTCTGCAGGTACATCAACTCGAGCTAATTTTATTAAATCAAGAGCTGCTTTTTTTTGAGTAGAGCCATTGATTTGACGTACGCTGTTCCAATAGGCATGCAAAACACCTGAACGTATCTGTCCTCTGATACTGTAAGCGCATGCAGCAACGAGAGAGCGAGGCAAGCAAAGATTATCATCGTTTCTAATAGTAAGTATTGACTTTTTTTTGACAGACTCTTCGGTGAGCTTTACGCGTCCGCAACCTGTTACATTTTTAACTATGTTGCAAGTTATATTCAAAGGATCTTCAATGTTATACTCGTTTGAGCTCTGAGATATACTGAAAAGTAGTTGCCACAACTCTTCTACGTTAAAATCGCGCAATGGCCGAAATGAGAGCCATACTGGACCGTGAGTGAGTCTTTCTGTATTTATTGTCAGCCCGATAAAATCAGAAGAAGTTGTGTCTTTAATAAGGTCAGCGTGCAGATCACTTAAAGCTTCTCCTAGCCACCGAAAAACGTCTGATTCAGCACGCGGTGGCAGTATCCTTACATTTATTTCACGCCCTTCCACTCCGAATCTCTGGTAAAATCTAGTTCTAATGTTTTCTATGACTAATCGTTGATTTTGTTGTCTACCGCTGCCATTCTGAAATAATACATCTAATATAAAAAAATAAAAAATGCAAAATTCGTTAATTATTATTTTAATCCAATAAACAATTTTATACTCACTATTAAGATTTTGAGCCGCGACATCGTCATCATTATCATCAGATGAATCGTTATCAGATGAATCGCTATCAGTACTGCAAGAACACGAACTACTTTCAGATGACGAAGACGGTGAATTGTTATTTTCTGCTGATGTTGATGGTTCGCCTTGCTCGTACGCACAGAGTTTGATAAACTCATCACCTTCGTGATCAAGCATCATTTCGGTAAATTCTAAAATTATAATATACAAAGTTAAAAAATTAAAAGAATGGCTCTTTTTTTTTTTTTTTTTTTTTTTTTTTGTCGCACGCACACAAATTATTCGAATACCTTTAGGTTTGTTAAGATCCTTAAAAGCTGGTTTGTTCAATAAATTTTTGAGTTTCAAAACATTTTTTAAAATCAAAATAATTTTCTCATCGTGAAATATTCCTCGCTTGTACAGGTATTCAATTGTATCTTCACTGCAGTGTAGAAGCAAAAAATGCAGTTTCTTTTCCAGGATCTGCATCGGTAAGCTTGATAAATTTTTCGACCACTCTACACCACACATTGTTTTAATATATACATCTCTTTGATAAGCTACTCTCAAAATGCATTTTATAATATTCACTAACTTTTTTACTGTTATTTCAGACATGTTTAAAAGTATTTTGCTCAAGTGCTGTGTATTCTGTAACGTTCGAAAAACGACTAAGAACACGAGTAATGCTGAAGTCTAAGCGTTGCACTTTTTTATTTTTTCATCACTTATAGAACGTTTAAAAGCTCAAACGACTTTCATTCAGTGTTTTGCTTTCATGGAAAATTGATAACTTGATATTACACATCAAGAAAAGAAACAAAATAAAAACTGACGAGCAACTAAAATAAAATTTTTTTTTTTGCATTACACAAAACATAATTACAGAATGTGATACTCTGAGAAAGTTTTAGAGTTGCAATTTTTTAAAGCCTTGAATAAAACAGATGGCTCAGGGAGTTACATTTTTTTCGAAGCTCGCACGGCTTAAGCGTAGGCAGTCAAAAATTATGTCGCGAACTGTAAGCAGCTCTTTTCGAGGTTCTAAACACCTTTACTTACGTACTAAATATCGTATGTATACTTCCGAATAAATTTACTCACCGTTTTAATAATTTAAAACTGATTAAATATTTTATTATTCCTCCTAGGTGAAAATCAAAATTGTCGGAGTACTCTGCAGATGCTGAAACGAAAAAAATTAATTGATAGTGTCGAATTAGTATCTCAAGCAGTACATGAGGAATTAGTGCGTCATCTGATGCAGAAACATCGAGATCCTCAAGAAATTCAAGATCTCTTCGATCTCGAAGCCTCGGACTCTGATGAAGAAGAGGACCTGCCTAACCTTGATCGAGATGAAGAATTTATTAGTCGAAGTGCCTACTCCATACCACAGCTACAACAGCTTTATCGTGACACGATCGTGTTTGGTATACCCGAACCGAACGAGAGTTTGGAACAAGGAAATGAAACCATGATGACGAAAAATTTTCTCCAGCCTTTGATAATAAGTTGTGTGATGCTTAGTGTTATTGAAGAGTTACTAAAACGTTCTTTATTAATATTAGATCTCGAAACTTTACAAAGTTTGATTCGTAACGAATCAGAACGCCTAGTGATGTTTTACAAGAGGCATTTACCAGAGACAAGACAGAGACTTTTGAAGAAGTACGTGAACCAGCTGAAAAAATCTTTGATATGCGCGATCCATGTTGTATCCAGGACAACTCCTCAACCTCGCAAGGTGTTGTTAAAAAAAATAATTTTGGCTTTAAGTGATTATATGAAACCGTTTTCAACACTATATAGTCAGCGCGTTCGGATCTTTAGGGAGGTTACATTAAACCTCGTCAAAGCCGTAAAATCCTTAAGTTATTAAGGCCTTTATATTGTATGTTACAGTTAGTAGACACTTTTAACCCTGGTATGCAATACACTATATTGTCAGCAGAAAAAATACTTCCATAAGTAAGTTTTTATACAGCTATTATGTTGCATGATTACTCTACCCCTTAGTGCAGAAGAATCCGCGAAAGAGGCAACATCTCAGTTTAGAATGGCCTCGAATAGTGAGTTAGTAGTTGTGATTAGAAATTTAAACGACGAAGTAGATGAAATCGATATTGGAGGGCCTGAAGATTTTCAAACACAACAATACAAACATCTTTTTACCACACCAGAAAAAGGTTCGAACGCACAAGAAATTGAACCAGAGATAATAGACGTTGAAACAGTTGAAGACAGTGTTATGGACCAAAGTGCCGGTCGTTTCGAAAAGCCGAGAAGTACAAATTGTGTAACAGATCCCTTATTAAAAAAGTGCCTAAAACACCTCGAGGCCTTAGATGCCCTTCTAAAAAAAGTTGCTGTGTTAAAAGCTATTAAAAAAAGAAATAAAGAACAAAAAAAATTAGAAGAAGAAGAAGAAACGGACTTTATAGGATTTTCGAGTGATGATATCTCCTACTCGCGTAATCAATACCGAACATGCAAGTTCATTAAAGATAAATACAAATTTTTAAAACGTAGTGAAGTGAAAAAATTACGTCGAGCAGTGAAATGTGTAAGGTGCAGTTCGGCATATATTCCCGAAAAAAAATACAAGCTAGAGTGGCTTTATTGCCAAAACGACTGTCGGGGTTGGATTTGTCCTCGTTGTCGTAAGCACTGCCAATGGTTGAAACACTAAAAAGCCTCGTAAGTAAAAATTACTACCTCTTTTTATTTCATAGTTTTTATTTTTTACTTTTCTAAAACAAAAAAAAAAATTGTTTCAGACTGCATAAGGAGTAGGTAATATCTGGCTAAACAGTACATCACCTGCAGCCCTATTACCTGTAAAAAGTTTTGTAATGAAATGTAAATGTAACGAAATAATGTAAACATTCAATAAATGGAAAAAAAAGTTAAAAAATATATACTTCACTTGTTTTTAAATATCCTTCTCCAGACTTGAATCATTTTTATCAGGATTAAAAGTTATTATAAAAGTAAGATTGATTAGTATTAAAGTAAAATCAAAGTATTTTTCAAAGGAATAAAAATTATTAAAAAGTAAAATTAATTAGTATCGAAGTATATTCAAAGTATTTTTTTCAATGGTTTAAAAATTATTATTATTAATTTCTAATTTTTTTTTGATTTCTTAAACTATTTTATTAATTTAAAAATGACCGATCCAGAATTAAATAATCTCTTGAAGAATAGAACAAGATACAGATGCCGCAGCAGCAGCAGCTCCTGCAGAGTCAGCAGCAGTCGCGACGTCCGAGCGCAGCCGCCTCAGCGGCCTTCGCTTGCGCTGCATCAGCCTCGTTGCCGTCGTCAGAAAGTCCTCCTCCTGCTCCCCGAGCGGCCCCTAGCACCACCTCCCGCAGCACCCGCGAGCAGTCGTCTCAACCTGCAGAGTCAGCAGTCGCGACGTCCGAGCGCAGCCGCCTCAGCGACCTTCGCTTCCGCTGCATCAGCCTCGTCGCCGTCGTCAGAAAGTCCTCCTCCTGCTCCCCGAGCGGCCCCGAGCACCACCTCCCGCAGCACCCGCAAGCAGCCGCCTTGACCGCGTCACCGACCCCCGCCACCGCGCGAGGCCGCTCGCAGCGCCAGGAAGCCCTCCTCCTTGCCGAACGGCCCCGAGCACCCCCTCCCGCAGCACCCGCGAGCAGCCGCCTCAACCGCGTAACCCGCCGCCCCCACCGCGCGAGACGGCTCGCTGCGGTGAATCATCTTTGTTTACATTCGCCATAGTGTTACTATACTACTACCGCTTTCGGAGACTTAAACTTAACCTATTTTTTTAAGACCTGTTTACTAGTCAAAAGCAGGCAACAAAACATATCCGGATAATCTGGTAATTATATTTTAAGACCTATTAAAATGCATTACCTTTCGCAGAAATGATTTACACTTGCATACATAAACTAATAACTATTGCTTGCCATCGAGCACGCGAGATTATTTCCATCGAAGAACATAATTTAATTCGCTGTATACAACTTAGTTTGTTAGCAACATGGTGAAGACTCCAAAAGAAACATTTGAAAACATCAGCATTCAGAAAATTAGCACTCAGAAGAATTGCACAGGCACATACACACTCGACCTAAGCTTTGCATTAAACTTTCCGCGGTAACCTACATACACTGAAAAGGCCAGAATTAATTAAGAATATAGAAAAAAAGTGATTCAAAATTCATTAAAATGACAGCATAACCTTTTAAAAGAATTATTGATCGCAAATAGTTTTTAATGCATAAGTTGTGTTTTTTTTTCTTATGATGCATTGCACTGATTTTTTGTGTCAAATCTAGGTATTTTTTCCTACATTTTAAAGTCACTTTTATACTTTCTATTTTGCTTTTATCATTACTCGTTTGTTTTGATGTGGCTCTTACTTCTTTAACACATCTTTCAACTGCTTGCGTGTGACATGGGAAATGGAAAATCTTATTATTAAAATCTTGTTCATCGATGAAAGCTTATAATTATTTCCGCGTTACTCAAATCAATGACTAGTGGTGGTTCTGTTAGAAAGGCGTCCCAATCAACTATGTCAGTATAATCAACAGCATTAAAATTAATCTTTAAACATGATACTTCGAAAGTTCTTATTTCATTTTGATTAACTTCTCTGTTTTCTCTAATTTCTAAAATCTTATTTACTGCCTTTTGCCGAACATCTTTGCGTTCATCGACTAGCATGGAAAACAAGATATTTTCTGGGTACAAAAAAAATCCATAGTTTTGAGCAGTTTTATCTACACAGCTTTTTCGTAAATCCTCTTGAAGATATCTTGTAAGCTTGATTAATAAATTCATATGTTTTGGACCGTCTACACAATAATTATACTTTTTAATCTCAAATTATACTGGCAGATAATCACACATTATGTAAGTCACAACTGCTTTCATTTTTGAAGATGGATTAGAAGTCGCTACGTACAATCTTAAGAATCTTCAAGCAGTATTGAGCCAACGTGCTAAACTCATCATACCTGTAAAAAAATACATGTTTTATAAATTTATTTGGTGTAAACAGAAGGTCATCAAGTAAAATGGCAAAATAATTTTTAAACATTCAAGTCTTAATGGAGCTTTCAAAAAAATTTTGTAAACACATCTTAAGATCTTTTTTTGAAACATCGTCTCTATTACGTCTTTCGGTCCAGTGACATAAAAAAGAAATGAAGCATTTAGCAACGCCACGGACAAAGACCAACAAACTTGCGATAGTAAAAAGCAGAAACTCATCGAAGAGATAGACGAAAAAAAAGTATCTTGACTGATATTTAGACGGAAGTCCTGAAGATGTTAAAGGCGTGTAATAGGTACAGAGAGGTATCAACATGACGATAAGCAATGGCCAAAAGCTGGTGAAAGAAAGTGTGGAGTCAGTTCTGTAGCATCACGAAGAGATAGATGAAGAGGAAGAAAAATATTACTTGGACTCAATTGGGATTGAGGATCATAAGAAGTAGAGGAAGAAGGTTCAATTCTTGGGATAGTGTTTGCTGCCCCCCATAAGCAATGGCCAAAAGTTGGTGAAAGAAAGTGTGGAGTCAGTTCTGTAGCATCACGAAGAGATAGATGAAGAGGAAGAAAAATATTACCTGGGCTCAATTGGGATTGAGGATCATAAGAAGTAGAGGAAGAAGGTTCAATACTTGGGATAGTGTTTGCTGCCCGAAAGTCTTAAATGATATCAGTGAATAAGAAGAGAAAATTTTTCCTCCTAAAAAAACGAGAAAAATGAACAATGACCAAGTCATGCCAAGAGCAGGAATAACGACAAAGACGAGATAGAAGAGCTAGCTGAAGAGGAAACAGACGAAAAACAACGCCACAGCTAGCACACTGGATATCAAGATTAGCAAAAAGCAGACCAGCGTCGCGATTTTAGTAAAGATGGAACAATCTACCGTAGATTGCCAGCCGTAAGGTCAGACGATATATAATGCCGTTTTTGCTGCGCGAGACTACTTCAAAATGTAGCCAAAAACAAAGAAGAGAAAGCTTTCACTTATAGAAATAAAAGAAAAGTAAGTGATAAAGATTTGAATGCAAGAACGAGGAAGCTGTTAAGAGCTTAGAAAGTTTCAAGAATCAGTCACAATAAATAACAGCAACGCTGAAAATCCGAGAGATCGACTCAACAGCAAGCAGAAAGGTCGCTGCATTGGAAATACCCAAATAAGACATTGACATGACCCTCACGAGCAATGAAAACTTATTCTTTTTTCTTGTGGAGTGTGTTCTACAGAACTAGTTATCGTTGACCTCTCCAAGAAAAGCGCTGCTAGTATTTATAGGGTAGAAAAAATAAAATAAGCTAGACCATTGTAATGCCCATACAAGGATTTGCGTGGTACAGTGATACGAGTGCCTGGGATATGAGCAAATAGGAAGAGACGGCATAAAAGAAGCTAGTTTATTGTTTGCTGTGTGGCAAGACTGGACATAAAAAGGCAGATTGTGGGCTACCACCGCACTGTTACCTATGCAGAAGAATTGAAAATATTGCAGCAATAAAAAAAGTCGCATTGCAAGGAGTGAAATTTTTTATTGTTTTGGCAAGAGCTCGAAGCTGCAAAGGAACGCCTGGTATCTGCTCATTGATAAGAGTGAGGAATGGATGTATAGGATCAATCTCGGAAGAGGCCGGAAACGTTGCGAAGTTATCAATTTGTAAATTCTTGAGGTATCCGGACCTGGTGAGGTTTTTCATGTTAAGTCAAATTAAGCCGCAGACTCCAGTTATGGTAAAGCCTTCCAGTCAATTCCTTTCAGTTTCAGTTTTGCAATCATACTTGCCCCAGAACCCAAAAGCTTACGTTTTCCAGGAGCTGCCTGTAGAGTCCGGAGGAACTTCGGCGGATTGCTAGCTCGCATCGTCTGTGCTTATAACTACAGCGTTATATGATTGCTTTTAAATCTCTAACTTTTATGCTTGCTTAAAAAAAAACCTTTTTGGTAAATACTTTCGTTTCATTTCTTTTTTTATTGTCTCCGATACACAAGGAGATTTTTTTCCGAAGATAAAGCTCATTTAAAAATGGAAAATGAGGGTTTTTTGATTATAGAGAAAGAAAATTATATCCGATAACTTTCCGACGTTGCGTTCTTTACAGTTAAGCATGAAAATTAATTTTTGCTGAGATCGATTTTTACAAAAAATTCTTCTAATATAAAGTTTTAGAATAAAAAACGTATTCGTCGTTTTACCTCATCTTAAACCAATAAAAATTTTAGAAATTTTTTCGACGATCTAAAGAAGTTATTCTCTAAGAATGTAAAAAACAATTTCTTCATCAAGCCATTTTAATACAAGTTATATAATTTTAAGCAGCGCTCTCACACACCATATAAAAAATTATAAATTTTTGTTACCTGGTTTTTTCAAAGTCAATTTTCTTGAGCATTTTCCACTCGATACTGCTTGAGCTATTTCTAACAAATATTTCTGATCTGAGCTTATAGTTTTTGAATCGATATCTGGAAAATTGATTTTAATTCTCTCGTAATTTGGTACGACTAGTAAGTTCTTACAAGACTGTAAAGGTTTTGTCAATTCTTCACAAAATACGAGGGGTCCAGACGCAGGTTTGAATAGCTTTTCAATAATGTGTCGAAAGGACAATTCATTTAAATGCAAAAGGTGGATGAACCATTGAAGTGGTTTCCCAATTTTATTTTCAAAAAATGTTATGATTCCTCTTGCAGAGTCTGTATTAACAACTGTTCCATCACTACCTTTAGCTTTTAGGTTCTGAATTGAGAGTTCCATTTTGGTCAATTTTTCATAAATACAATTAGATATTGCAAGAGTCGTGAAGTTCTCAGGAGGAAAGTGTGTTAAGTAACTGGATTCAATTTCTTTCACGAGAGTTACATGTTCTTGTAAAATCACTCTAGAGTGATTTGTACCAGTCTTATCTTTTAGATTTACTAGGGTTTTATCTTTTTTTCCATCAAAATATAGTCCCCAAATTTCGGCTTCTTTATCTTCAAAAGAAGAATTTACAGATTAAATTTTTACCTAGAATCGAAATTGATTTAAATAGTTCAATAATGTAATTAAGAATTAATGAACAAGTGATGGGTACAGAGAAATCTTGGCTAAAACAAAAAAGAATAAATTATAAAATTGGATCAAGACAGACCCTGGAATCAAATTATCAAATGGCAAATTTAACGTTTAGAAGTTTCCTCACTAAAGAGCAAATTTAGGATGCCACCTTTTTAAAATGAAAATTTGAGATATCTTTCCAAACGGAATTCTGAGATGTCACCTTTCACAACCGAGCGCACGAGTTATACATTCAAGAATTGTCGGTGATTCTTTTGTGAAGTATGACAGTTCTTTTTTATTTATTTTTATATTAGATTTTTTATTCAAAAGAAATTTTTTAATGATTCCAAGGTCAGAAACTATTGTATAAAAAAAACTTTTTTTGTCTAGAATTAACCATGTGCCCACTATTGTATTAGATTTGATGCTATTTACGGGGAAACACTCTATGAATAATTTAGAATATAGAAAAGTTTTCATTTAATAGTAAAAGTCACTCTTGGTTCAAGGAAATCTTGTGAAGAAAAAATATTGGTTATCTGTGATAGCGCTATCAGATTAGAAACTTAAAAGAGCTTTAAGAAATTCGAAATAGAACTCTGCCTGATTTGGGTGGTTGTCATGCCGTCACACTCACGCCCGTATGGTCACTCGAGCGACCAACATCTAGATGCCCGGAACGACTGATTTATGGATGCACCCCCCCCCCCCCCCACAGTCTAAAATCCACCGTCCAAGAGAAAACAAAGTAAAAAATTCAAGTTTTTTTGGCTGTAAAACAAGGACAAAAGGTCTACCCTCGCTGAAACTTGACTAATGCATTTTGTTTGACCTCCAAAATAAGCAAGCTCAGTTACAGAGAGAGTACAACCCCCGATTTTTTACGAGCCACCCCCCAAAGTCTAAAATCCACCGCCCAAGAGAAAAAAAAGTAAAAAATTTAATATTTCTGGCTGTCAAACGGGAACAAAAGTTATACTCTCGCTGAAACTTGACCAATGTATTGTGTTTGACCTCCAAAATAAGCAAGCTCAGTGACAGGGAGGGTACACCCCCCGATTTTTCACTAGACACCTCGCCAAGTCTAAAATCCACCGCCCAGGAGAGAAAAAAGTAAAAAATTTAATATTTTTGGCTGTCACACGGGAACAAAAGATGTACCATCGCTGAAACTTGACCAATAAATTGTGTTTGACTTTCAAAACAATTAAGCTCAGTTATCGGGAAGGTATATCCCCCGATTTTTTACGAGCCACCCTCAAAGTCGCGAGTTGGTCGCTAGCGAGAGAATAAAGTTTCTTGTCGCTAGCGAGAGAATAAAGTTAATGTCTTATTTGGGTGTTTTTAATGTCTTTTTACTTGCTGTTGAGTCGATCTCTCGGGTTCTCAGCGTTGCTATTATTTATTGTGACTGCTTCTCGAAACTTCCTAAGCTCTTAACAGCTTCCTCGTCCTTGCATTCAAATCTCAAAAATATTTTTAATTGAGTAATAATTATAAATTGATTTATTTTAAATTAACTTTTTACTAATCCTCAACCTGCTTTTCAAGTCATCAAAATTCAAAAATTATTGCATGAAGGTATTTTACATCTCGTGGACTTTTTTACGTCAAATAAGTTTTGATAACGAAATAGTATATTACAGTCCCGAAAGAATCAAAAATGATTTAGCCTTTAGCAAACCTAAATTGATGTCCGAGCCGAAGGCGAGGTCATCAAAGGTTTGCTAAAGGTTAGCTCATATTCACACCTCCCAAGGGCTGTAGACCATTTTTTAAGCTAGTACACCGAAAGTACATAAAACCTAGGAGCCCGAAAGTACTTTCGGTGCTACGAGCTTGAAAAAAAAATTTCCTCCTCCTGTCACGAAAGTACGCCTTTCGTGGACGCATTTTAAGTTGGAAGGGGGCACTTTTTCTGATTGTCTTCTAGATCCTGCGCTCTGATTGACTGCTTGACTCCGCCTGGTTAAAGCAAAAGCTGACGGCCGGTGATCATGTTTCGCTTCAATACCTAGTTTTTTATGCTGCCATCATACTGCCACCTGAAGTAATAACCTCCGTAACTACAAGTTGTCACTTTTCGAGTATTTTGAATTAAAAGTTTTGAGATTTCCCCATCTTTCTCTACTACAAATCTTTATAAAAAGAAATTAGAAAAAACAAACCTATCTGAGTAAATAATTTTTTATATATTTTAAGTTCATCTTTGAGAAAATTTTCTGAAAAATTACATGTTATAATATTCTAATAGAAATAATGCAAGTTATCTACATTGAAGGTTATGAGGTTAACTTTGAAAAATTATCAATTTTCTTTAAATTAAAACCTCTTACTACTCTAAGCTTATGAAATTCGAAAAGACAACATGAAATTATGGCTAGAAAAATTAATAACTCAAAATCCAACAGTTATGCAGTTACGGAGGCTTTTACTTCAGGTGGCAGCATATCCAACACTCCTCTGGATCAAACTATAGCGCGATTAGAATTCAGACATAAGCGGCAGTAAAAGTAAACTATGGCGAGTTGCCGGATTGCAGAGGTTGTTGTTGTAGTTGCATATTTTAGCAATTTTCAATAATTTTGGGCGTACTTTCGGGACGAGAGGAGGAAAAATAGTATACTATACACGGCAGAGAGGTTGGATTTTCGTGCCTGTGTAAATTACTTTACTAGGCACGGAAATCCAACCTCTCTGCCTAGTAAAGTAATATACTATTTTGCCGTCGTAAAATTTCTTCAGACAAATTTTTAAAGACAAAAAGTTTTGTTCCTCGCAAAAAGGGGAAATATAATCCCATCCCAGTGTCCCATGCGAAGAGCATCGTTTTTCAACAAAATTTCACTGACAAAAATTTACTCGACAAAAATATTTTATTTTTTTCTAACAAAATTTTGCTAAAAAATTTTTGTTTACCAAAATGAAGATATTTTTGGTTGAAAAAGACTTTCTTCGCTAATTCTGTTGACAAAAATATCTTAGTTTTGGTCAAAAAAAACTTTATTTGAAAATTTTGTTGACAAAAATATCTTAATTATGATTAAAAAAAACCTTATTTGAAAATTTTGTTGACAAGAATATCTTATTTCTTATTAATAAGTGTCAACCATAGTTTATTTACAGTACTTTAGCCGTCACAGCATTGATTGGGCCAGGAATGAGTATGGGATACTCTGGAGTAACTATTTCATTACTTAGTCGAAATACTACACTTGGTGGATTAAATTTTACCCCAAGAACATCTACATGGTTTGGTATGATTAGTTACTTTTTAAATTTTTAGAAATAGATTCTATGACGTATTTGAAACAACGAAAAAAAATTTGCTTTATCATAACTTAGTCTCTCGTAGATTACAATCAGAAATGAAAGAAAAATATATTATAAAATAAGTGTAACTTTTATAAAAAACATATCTGAAGAATAGGAATAATAAAACTATGCTTGAATGAATTTTTTGAGATTTTTTTTATCATGCAGTCAAAAATATTTTCTCAAATCTCTGATCTTATTAGTTTATTTAAAATTTTTTTCATCATTTTATTTACTCTAAATCTCAACTTTTCAGGCTTGAAGCATACCAGTTTTATTCAGCATTTTATCTATTTGAAAAAAAAAAAAAAAAAAAACCTAAAACATATCACTATGACTGAATTAACTTAAATCCCACACAATTTGAAGGTTTCACAAAAATATTACAATCTGTAGTTGTTGCAGAAATCTGAACCGATAAAATTTTGGATGATGGAATTTATTAAATTAACAATTTTTGCAACATGTACTTGTCTGACAGTATGAAATGTTTGAGATTCGCGGAGGATGCGCTTTAGGTTAAGGGAATATTTACCGCGTTCGCGAGAGAGTGGGAAAAGTCAGAAGTTTGTGCCACGCCGCGGCAATTTTCTTCTCTGCAGTTCGAACGAAGAAGATGCCAGTAACGGCTAACCCGTGGCGTGCGCATCACCGTCGCGCAGCCACACTTCAGTGTCAGTGACAACAGTCGTCGTGGGAGGAAGAGAGACGGACGATCGCGCTCCGCGACTCTCCTCTCCACACCGAAAGCCGCGCTCGCAGCTGGCCCAAGCGAGCACTCATCGGCCAACAAGAGCGACCATCTTGTTGGCACCTCACCATCCAGGTTACCCTGGCCTACCACGCCACCCGCGTAACCAGTACCCAAACCTAAGACGGCGTTGGATTAGAAGGAGCATCTAAAACCCGTCGGCCTGCCACGTCCCTGCCGCAGCCCCTCTGCAGTGGGAGAAAGAGAGAAGGCACCTCGATCAGCTGACTCCGCTAATACGGTGAGTCCGCTCCAAGTCGCAAACTTGTGTTGCGCAATTTAATAATTAATATTCCTTTTCTTTTGTTTGTTTATTTAGATTCTCAATGGTGTAGGTAAAGTTGACTACACTTGTTTTTAATTATAGCCTTTTCTTAAGTTTGTTTATGTTTACCTTTTTCCAAATCAAATAGTCAGTTGACCCAATTACTGAATCATTGAGTACAGCTGCTATTATTTTGGCAAATAATTGATTATTTTAGGGTCAAGTGACCAATAAAATTAGGAATAATTTTTTCTATTTTTACCTTTGTTTATATTGAGATCATCTGTATGCTTAATTTCATTTTATTTTGTTCCACCTTATCTTACACTTTTGAATTTGCAGGTGCAACTACCTGGTAACTTGTAGTGTACGCTGACTGTTCGCCAATATCTGAGCAACCATTGGCACCTGTAAGAGCAAGAAAAGGGACTTTCTTCACTAACTGGTAGTCCTCGAGTCCTCATACAGCTGCAGCAGCACTCCCAGAGTTCTTCGATAGCCTTGGGTTCAAAAGTACTGTTTTGTATGGTTGTTAGAGTCAGCGTTGGAACCAATTTTTGCCAATCTTTATTAGTTTGTTTCAAGACCAATTTTCTCAAGACAATTATTTAGCCCACTATACCCAACTACGTGCTAACCATTATCACCCTTTGGTTTGTTTTCTTCTCTAAGCGGTGTTCAGCTTGTTTGAACACCTTTTGATTTTTTTATTTGAAAGATCAATCCAAGTGCCTACTAACCCTTGCCCCCACTCAACCCAATTAGAGTTGTTTAGGGATTTTGATTTCCTTTTTTCTTTATAGTTTTTTGTTTATCTATTTACCTTTTTTCTTTTACCTTTATTTTTTGATTTTTTCACTTTCTTCATTTTTTAAACTTTCATTAAAAATTATGCTAAGGTTTTCTTCCGAAATCAGCCACCTGCCTGGCTTAGTTGTTTTTATTTAAATGGTATTTCAGTTTAAATTATTCTTTATCAGTAATATTCATAGGTTTGAATATTTTCCTTTATTTAAATTGTATTTCAGTTTAAATTCTTTTCCACCAATAATATTCATATGTTTGAATATTTTTCAGTTTTATTTTATTTAAAGAATAATTGCCTCATCTTAATTGTATTTCAATTAAAGATTCTTCCACCAGTGATATTCATAAGTTTGAATATTTTTTCATTCTTTCATTTAAAGAATAATTGTGTTTCAATTAACATTTTCCCCACTCATGTGATTCAAGCCGAGTCAAAATTTCCTCAAGTTAAAAAAAACAGTGTTTTGCTAGGGTTTCATTTAAACCTGTCACCTCCGTGACTGAGTAGCTGCGGGACTTTTCCTCACACATGTTTTTTTGCCGTGTCCAATTCGCCTCAAGTTTAGAAAACAAATTTAAATTGTGTTTCAATTTAAATTTTCCCAATCCAAAGGATAGTTTTTAACTTTTACCTATTGATTTATTATTTCAAATACCGCCCTACCTTGCAAAATGAATAAACCAAATTCATTTGCGCAAATCCTTAGCAGGCAAGCTATAATCCGAAATCGAATCGTCACTCATTTCGAGATTTTCGAGCAAAAAGGAGCCTTGATGATTCGCGAGTTAGCAGAAAAGCGCATCCTGCGTCTCGAACAACTCTGGCAAGAGTTTATCCAAAATGATCAAAGTTTAAGAAACTGCCAGGATGTAGACCGTGGCCACGACTGCGTCGTCAAAGACATGTTCTACTATACGCAGGACACCTTTGATGACGTGTGCGATGACTACATCCAATTTCTTAAAGTTAAGCCACCTGCGACATACCTAGTCCAGGCTCCGGCTGTAACCTCAAAAAATCTGCCAGCTGAACAGCTCCATGTTCAGACTCCGGCACCTACCTACGAATTCAAGTCCTTGATTAAGGCACAGCCACCTGAACCACCTCAAGTTCGGGCTTCGGCGACCCTTTTCAAAATGGAATCACCTGAGACACCTCAAGTCCAGGATCCAACGAACCTCTCCAAGAGCAAGCCACCTGCGGCTGTCCTGGCTCAGGCACTGGCTATCGCTTTCGAAAAACAGCCCCCTGAGTTGCTTAGAGTTCAGGCCTCGGCTACGCCCTTCAAAATTCAGCCCCCTGCGACACACCTAGTCCAGGCTTCGGCAATACACTTCAAAATTCAGACAGCGGCAACGTGTCTTAAGGCTCAGCCACCTGCGATAGTCCTAGTCCAGGTTCCGGCTAACTATTTTAAAACTCGGCCAACTGAACTAATCCAGCTTCAGGCACCGGCTATATTCTCAAAAATTAAGCCACCTGAACCACTCCAGGTTCAGGCCCCAATCACGATCTCAAGCATTCAGCTACTTGAAGTACCTCAACTGCAGGCCCTGGCTGTTTCATTATTTAACTATTGGGTCTTCGACCCTGGAATTTTTATCGCCAAGAGCTTAACCTCTTCTACACTCTCTCAGTAAACCTCTACGTTTCTTCGTACGTTTACAACCTGCTTAAAATGCATTGTATTTTTTTTATATACTTTACACCTTTTATATTTTTACTTAATTTTATATTTAGTATGTTCACAGATATTATTTATCGACTACAGTCAATTTAGGCGGGCGGAATGTTTGAGATTTACCACCTTTTATTGCCATGGGATTGGTCATGCGAGCGACCCACGCCAGAGCTGCCCGGAGTGACCAGTTTCCGCCCTCACCAGTCTTGCTGCAACCGTGATGCCGTAATCACGCGTCACGGGACTCAACGCCGTCGTCGTAGATCGCCCGCTTATCTACGACTATTCCACCTAGTTTACCTGAGATTGAGAGACTCCCGGCCAAAACGGCGAGCTCTCTCTCCTCACTTGTACTGTTACAGTGCTCGTCCGGGGAAAAACAACGACAACTGCGTTGTCGGACCAGCGACTGTACAAATATAAAATTTCTGAGTACTCGCTCCTGAGTACTCCTGCAGCCGTTGACAATACCTGCAAATAATTAAATAGACATGCTTGGGGAGACGCGTACGCGGACTAGCTGTCGAATGTCGGCAGTGGGCGGGGTGATTCCCCAAGCTAAAACCAAAATAAAACAAATCTCCCGGAATTCATGAATTCCCTAAACGAGGAAAAATCGAGCGGAGGAAGAAGGTTCGATTTTTAATAAAAAAACAAAACCTCGAAAAGACGATTAATTTTAATCTTACAATTTATTGTCAAAAAGATAACAAAAAAAATATTATTACAAAAATTAATTATCGCGATTCTAGAATTTAAAATTTAAAGTTCGGCCGATCGCGCGAGTGGCCGAACAAAGAAAAGTAAAAGTAAACAAAGCAATCTGCCGGGCGGCTACGCGTGCCGGCTCGCAAGTTTCTACGTGTGAATTCTATCGAGGATTCACACGTAGAATCTTCAGGAAATAAATCCCGACGGGGAGAGAACAATCTACGGATTCTCTCCCTTATCACCCAGCACTCCTGCACACACACGCTTCACACTCGTTTTCGGAGGTCACAAATCTTGACGCCGCGCGGGTGGAGATCTCCGTGAAGCAGGGGTTCCGGGATTTCTAGTTTGCACACCACAAACTCGTACACTCCAACACACTGCACTCTCAGCGACTTCGCGAGTCGTAATTGACAAAATAAACTCTCCGCGAGCCGCGATCACAACTTTCTTTATTCCGATAACAAAAAAAAGAACGAGAGAGAGACGGAGTGTCTAGCCTAAACTATCAAAGTAGACTGGCGCGCTTACGCCTCGTTCCCGCTGGTCCGACCGCCAACGGTCGGTCCATTCCGGAATGGTCTGCCAGCAGCTGTTCGTCTGCTGCTGGCCCGCGTCCACACGAAAAATCTCGATCGTGTGGATTAATATTTTCACCGACCGTGACAACCCCCCCCCCCCTAGATACAACGTGTCAACGTTGTATCGATAATACCCGACGAAACCTAGTCGAATGAGGATTTCGGAGGAATCACAGGGTTGGTGAAATGACAGGAAGAATACTGTTGGTTTGCCATATTATTTTGCCAATATACACATGTGGCCGTGGCTTGGCCGTACCACGAAACTCAACCACCCATTATTTCCTCCTGAGTCGGAGGAAATCTTCGTGTTCCCCAATGTTGGGATATTTGGTTGGGTCGTCAACCTTGGGGAACGTACAGATTCGGCAGTTGTTGCCGAACTTGGCCCGATAAATGTTCCTGGCCATCTTTTTGGTAGGTTGGCCAGAAACCGACATAGCCCTCACCTTGGCCATGGCTATTTTCTCCCTGGCCAAGTTTTCTGCCTCCCTGGCTTTTCGCAGGGCCTCTCGGGCTCGGGCCAACTCCTCTTCGGCCTCCCTAGCGGCCTCCTTCTTCCTTTCGACTATCTGGCGATGGTTCTTCAAGATTCGGAGCTCCTCTTGTCGCTCCTCTATCCACGAGGAGTAGTCCTCGCGGACCCAACTTGGTTCTCGGCCTTGGGTCGCGCTGAACAATTTGAACAGGCGAATGGCCTCCTGTTCTGCCGCCAACTGGCCGTCCAGTTGTTGGCAGACGACGTCCAACGTCTGGCAAGCCTCTCCCCAGGATTCAGGAGGGGAGATCGGCAATCCAAAAGCAAATCGGGTCTCCGTCTGGGTTGAGGCGGAGACTCTGCCTACGGCTCTTGACTTGCCGTCAAGCGTTTTTGAGCGCCTTGCCTTTGCCAGGACCTCAGAGGCGTATAGCAACCTCTCTAGTGCCTGGCAAGGGTTGGCTACCATTCGTGCCCAGACTTTAGGTTCTGGCACTCTTGCGGTGACTCCCACGAAAGGTACCAACTGAAGATCCTGCCTCTCCACTTTCTTCTCTGCCATCTGGAAAATACAAGGAAAAAAAAAAGGAAAAGTGGATTAACAGGATAATGAAAAGGAAAAGGAAACTAGTGTTTCCGATTCGCACGGGTTCGACGTGGTGACGGTGTTCCCACGCGAATCATTCCCTTACTCTTCGATCCCCGGGGTCTCCCTCTACCCCTTCTCGCGGGAATCAAAGTTATTGCTCGAGCCTCATCGTTTATGTCTTCGCTCGGACGATCGGCTTCGCTCGCGGTTTCTAACCTAGGTACGGACGCTTCAGCCGGAGGCCCGCTGGTCTCCGGCACATTTTCTACAATTACCTGACTCTCGCTAGCGTCAGGATTTTCGCTCGCATCCCTCGGCGGTAGACTCTCGTCGCTTGAAGACTCCTCGATGTCTCGCCGGATGTGCCTCTTCAGTTGTTGAACCGCTACTGGCCTTTGGTCGTTCCCGTTCTGATCTTGGATTGCGTAAGTGTTGGAACCTAACCTTTCCACGATCACATAAGGACCAGCATACTTTGCTGCCAGGCTGGCAGTAAAGCCTTTGGCCTTGCTCGAGAGAACCTTATTTTTTCTCCAGACCATATCACCTGGCTGGAACACTACTTCTCGGTGTTTTTTATTGTAGTGTGCCGCAGCTCAATCCTGCTGCTCTCGAGCGTTTTCTTTGGCCAATTCTCGGAGCTTTTCAGCTCCCTCTAGCTTGTCCTGCCAGTCCTCGAGTGCCATATCTTGGTGCCTCTTGACGGCTTCTTCTGCCAAGTGTTTGCTGACCGTACTACAGTCATTTGGCTGGTGCATCATGTTCAACATGGCAGGGCTCGTTTTAATTGCAGAGTGTACTGCCCTGTTGTATGCACAAACCAGCTCTGGTAGGTGCTCATCCCATGTTTGCTGGTTGTCGGCTACAAAACATCGGATCATTGTTTTCAATGTCCGATTAAGCCGTTCGACTCCACCGTTCGATTCCGGATTGTGAGTCGGTGAGTTCTCATGTTGTACGCCAAGTTCGTCCAATTTGTCGTCTATAACATGATTCTTGAACTCTGAACCTTGGTCCGAAAGGAACAGCTCTGGCTGGCCCCATCTTAAGATTACATCGAGCCAGATGTGTTTCCAGATGGAGTCACCGTCCGCTCGTCTTAACGGCGTCACTTCTGCCCACCTGGTGAACAGATCCGTTAAGACTAGCACGTATTTGTTGCCATTCTTGCTTCGGGTGTATGGGCCTAATATATCACCCGAAACTGCTTGCCAGGGTCTTACAATCACACGTCTACCCATTAGGCCACCGGGTAGGCGTTGCTCAACCTTTTGCTGTTGGCAAATCTGGCATGATTTTACGTATGCCTCGATGTCCTTGTACATGCCAGGCCAAAAATACTCTTGGGTCACTTTCTTAAGAGTTTTATCTCGGCCCAAGTGGCCTGCCATCGGTTCATCGTGTTTCTCTTGTATCATGGTTGCCCGTAGATACAAAGGCACGACGAACTTCCAAACATCGTCGTCTCCAACTGTCTCTTCGATGACGTCGTCAGACTTATAGTAATAAAGTCTGTCACCCACGACCTTCCACCTGAGGAATTTGTTCGGATTTCTCTGAACTATCTTCCTCTTATTCAGGTACCAGTCATCTAGTTGTTCGACCGGGTAGCTTACGGCCGAAACGACAGTCGGGTCGTCTTCTTCGTACATTCGTGACAAGGCATCTGGAACCACGTTTAACGTGCCTTTACGATATTCTGTCGTAAAGTCGTAGCCTTGCAACTCTAGAGACCATCTTGCCAACCTGCCAGTGGCATTGGTCATCTTATGCAGCCATTTTAAGGAATTGTGGTCTGTGATCACGTTAAATTTGAAGCCTTCGACGTAACACCTAAACTTCCTTATTGCTTCCACTACAGCTAAGCACTCCCGTTCAGTGACGGTGTAGTTTCGCTGTGCTGGGTTCAGTACTCGGCTGAAGTATTCTATAACTCGCTCTTGACCGTCAATGACCTGAGTCAAACAGCCACCGATCCCAGTATCGGAGGCGTCGGTCTGAATTGTGAACGGTACTGTAAAGTCTGGTCTCGCCAGGACCGGAGCGGACGCGAGTAACACTAATATTCTTTCAAATGCTTCTTGTTGCTCGTCGTCCCATTTGAAACACACCCTTGTGCTGGTGAGCTTCGTGAGCGGTTCTGCAACCGTGGCAAAGTTATTGATAAATTTTCGGTACCAAGATGCCATCCCGAGGAACCGTTTCAACTTCTTACGGTTCGTCGGAACCGAAAATTTCAGAATGGCTTCGACCTTTTCGGGACAAGGTCTAATACCGTCACGGTTAACGATGACGCCTAAGTATTTTGCCTCTGGCTGGCAAAATTTACACTTGTCCCGATTAATTGTCAGGCCTGCCTCTTTAATTTTTGCCAGGATTGCCTCAAGGATTCTGAGATGCATCTCAAAATCTTCGGTTACTATGATGATGTCATCAAGGTAGGCGTAAGCGTATTCGCCAAACTCCCTGATGATCATCTCGAACAGACGCTGAAAAGTCATTCCTGCGTAGCTCAGGCCAAACGGCATTCGTTTGAACTGGAATGTGCCCATGTCTGGCACTGTAAACGCCGTTACTGGCCTCGACTCTGGTTTTAACGGTACTTGGTGGTAAGCCGATTTTAAGTCCAGAGTCGTGATGTATTGAGCCTTTTTTAATTTGCTCAAGATGTCGTCCATGTACGGGATCGGGTACGCGTCCACCGACTTGGTGACTGCATTGACCTTGCGAAAGTCGATGCAAAACCGCCTCGTCCCGTCTTCTTTCTTGACCATGACCACGGGTGACGACCATCCGGACCTGGGTGCAGGCTCAATAATGCCCTTATCCAGCATTTCTTGCACCTGGTCCCACATCTCTAGCTTCACTACCGGTGAAACTGGGTAGTACCTTTGTTTTATCGGTCTTGCGTCTCCTACATCGATCTCATGCTCGATCCAGGAGGTGCAACCCAAAGGTTCGTCCGTGGTCGGAAGGACTCTATCAAGCATCTGCTTGAGTCTTTCGAGGTCTTCTGCTGGTACGTCAGCCAAACCTATAGAGGCTAACGATGTCAGCTTTCTCGCCTGTACACTGGCGACCTCTAGGCTAACCTTTTTACCTGCAATCCTGACCTCTAACTTGTCTGTAGTAGGATCAAGAACTGCCTTGAAAGTTCGGATGAAATTTGCTCCCAAATAGCAATCACCATCCAGGTTAGTCATGATGGCTATCTTGAGATCGCGTTTTACTCCCGCGACCTCAAATGGTAAGGTGACGTATCCGGCGATAGGACATCTTCGCCCGTCAGCTACCCTTGCGCCTTTGCAAGCATAAATTTCAATCTTTCGGTTGCACGCCGCTGCAATCTGAATAGCGCATGGCCCCATCACTGTACGTGATGCCCCGGGGTCATACAACGCTCTGACACGGAAATCACCAATATTCACTGACAACCACCATCTGGTTTCCGCGTCTAAGTCCGCTGCGACCGAATTATTTTGAGTTGTCGCTTGTTCAGTATCCTTAGGATCCACTGAACAAGCCTGAGCGTCATCTCCGAGTGATGACTGGGAAACTGTGTCGGCGGAATAGTTATTTTCTACTCCGCCGGCTTTTCGTTTCCCTGGCGTTTTGAGCATTTGGGTCTGATGTGCCCTTCTTCCTTACAGAAGTAACAGCGAACTGGTGACTTGTCTCTCTTCTTCCTGCCATCATCACTCGAGCCTTGCTTCGGTGATGAGCTTCTGGCCCTTCCATGACCTTCAGATTTGTGTCTGGCTCTGGACTGCTCGCCCTTGTTTGAACTCTGGGGCCTTGGGCCCTTTGGCTTCCCAAAGTTCTTACTGCCCTCGAGCTTTTTCAAGAAAGTCTCGAGGCGGCTGACAATCGAGTCAGCAGCTGGTTTGCTATCAACAGCAGTTGCTGCGACGTTGACTCTCGCTTTCTTGTCAGTCTTACTTTGCTTATAGGCGAGATAAGGCCACATAGACGCTGAAGGGGATGGTGGAGGCCTATAATTAATCTCGTTGAGAGAGGTCCGCTCGATCTCAACAGCTTGATTCATTAAACCGACTACCGATTTAATTTCGTTGCGACGAATCTGTCTACGCAGATTCGGCAACATATTTCTTAATATAAAGTCGACCTGTTCAGGCTCGCTCGGTTCGGGCTTAATCTTTAACAGGTATGACTGTAAATTAGTAATATAGTCCCTGACTGGCTCGGACTCACCCTGTGTGCGAGCGAAAGCCTCAGCTCGCACACACTGTTGGTAATCTTCCACACCATACCACTCTCGAGCTGAACGACAGAAGTCGTCCCAAGAAACTATCTGTTTCTTGTTGTTGCGATACCAAGTGGTCGCAACACCAGTCAGCAACAACGGCAAGGCGTCTAACAGTTGTTTGTCCGTTAGTCCGGCTAGACTGTTGTTGTCTGCAACGTCTAGCAGAAATTGCTCCAGGCTTGACTCTGGACCACCGGAGAATTTCAAGTTCCAGCGCCAGACTATTGCACCAACATCCACCGGTTTTAGAGCGCTAAGAATCGGTGGAGTTCTTACAGGAATGGTTGATTCTTGGTCCAACCTGAGTAACCTTTCCTGTAGCGCTTGTATCTGTCCCTGTACCAGGTGTCTTTCATCCGGGACAGATGCGTCTCTAATAGGGCTGGAGCTGTTTCGCTTGTCTGTCATTGAAGTGCCGCGAAAACCGACCCTATTATTCGATTGGCCAGCATTCTCCGTGGAGATGCTATAAACGGCCATAGAGTTATTGGCCAATAACTCTGGCCTGATGGTACTCGAGACTGGTCCTCTCGAGTGTAGGTTTCTTTCTGGCCGAGGTTCCTCGACCCTGAGTCTGCCCTCGATCTTGTCTATCCGATCGGGAAGCCTCTTTAGTTCAGCCGATATCTCTCTGAACAAATCCAGTGTCTCAGGGTTGGCTAACATGCCCTGAGCCTCTGCGTCACTCTCACTGGGTATCGAATGGTTTCAAATGCCCTCTTGGCCTGACGATCGTGAGTCCCGCGTGTGGGACTCCTGTAGCCTCGACGCTGCTTGCTGAACCAGGTGTTCTTCAAGCAAGACAGCGAAAGGATGCTCACCTGAATGTGTGTAGTCTGGATCCAAAATCGTGGACCCAGATTTCTCCCACATCGTGGTGGCGATGAATGACGCACGCATCTGCTCGCGCTTAACCTGCACAGCAGCTGCGTCCTGGACAGAATCGTCTCCAGTGGCTACAAAGTCGTCCGCTGAGTAACTACCCAGCAGCCACTTCTGGAGACGAGTGCACCGTTCTTGGACGGATCCGTCGGCCTTGAGTTCTAGCTCGGCCAGGGCGTCCATGACTACGTCAGTGCCTTCCGCCAAAATCCAGGAGAAAATCCTGTCTTCTTTATCCTTCCTGCGGGCGCGAAAACTACAATGAATAAATCCTACCTAATCGTGACAGTACTCAATTCCTATTCTAACTTATTCGAACTAATCTTCATCCAACGTACCTAGTATCGGAGGAAAGAAAAATTCTCTTGCAACTTTGAGGTTAATAAAAAAAGCAAATAAGCAAAAGCTAAAAAAATTAAAATAAAAAAAAAAAAAAAAATAAAAAATAATGCACGAATGTAGCAATTACACCTCAAAGTTACAATTACAGTTGCTACTAACACTAGTTAGTAGCACGCTGTACACAAATAAGTAATTACAGGAATTCAAAAAAAAAATAAATATATCGAACTAATAATATTCGCAGATCACACAAGCGCCGTACTGTCACGGATTCATTCCCATACAACACAAGCAAGTGTGAGGGAAAAAGCCACAAAAAAATAAAGAAGAAAGAAAAAAAAAAAAAAAACTGCCGTCCGAACAAGGAAAAAAAAAATTCTTATCACCCAGCACTCCTGCACACACACGCTTCACACTCGTTTTCGGGGGTCACAAACCTTGACGCCGCGCGGGTGGAGATCTCCGTGAAGCAGGGGTTCCGGGATTTCTAGTTTGTACACCACAAACTCGTACACTCCAACACACTGCACTCTCAGCGACTTCGCGAGTCGTAATTGACAAAATAAACTCTCCGCGAGCCGCGATCACAACTTTCTTTATTCCGATAACAAAAAAAAGAACGAGAGAGAGACGGAGTGTCTAGCCTAAACTATCAAAGTAGACTGGCGCGCTTACACCTCGTTCCCGCCGGTCCGACCGCCAACGGTCGGTCCGTTCCGGAATGGTCCGCCAGCAGCTGTTCGTCTGCTGCTGGCCCGCGTCCACACGAAAAATCTCGATCGTGTGGATTAATATCTTCACCGACCGTGACAGTACATAGTCATATAATAATTGTTCAATAAATAGTTTAAGTGCAGCATAAAAACCATAAGTGTTGTGCTTTCCAAATAACCTCGCTTTTCACCTTTCCCGCTCCCTCGCGATCACTGTAAATTTTCCTCAACCTAAAGCGCATCCTCCGCGTTTCCCCAAACAAATCCCCTCACATTTAAATGCAGCAAATGTCAATGACCAAGTACGGGAAGTAAGTATATAGCGGATGAAACTAAAATTAAACTTAATAGTCAGATAAATTCATCATTGAAAATAAAATGAGAACAATAAACCTTACCAGTGCTTGCGTATCGATTCAGAATTTATAAATTTTAATGATGATTTAAATGCATGTATGTATTTGATATTAACTGAATTACGATTATTGACATCTTCTGAATTTAAACTTGCTATAAGTTGGATGAATTATAATAGCTGTCTTGATAAAAAAAACCTTAGCATGAACCACTGCAACATTTTAAGTTACTATTTAACTAAAAAAGTTTTCTTCACTTAAAATCTTCAAAAGGTAATTAAAATTTAATCTTTTTGTTAGCAGAGTGGTTAAATAAATAAAAAAACAAATTATTCAAAGTTAAAGTAAGTTTTATTCGTTCCGGTCCTAAGCTCGACAAGAAGGTCAGCTCTAGCGGGCTGCTTAATCTGAAGTGTAGGGTGTCGCCCGCGCCAGTAGTATCACCGCAAAATGAGAGGAGTGGGGAGCACGTAAGGCTGCTCTATAATCTAACACTCCCTTCCAGCCTTTCGTGTTACAAACTACTCTCAACATTCAATCTCTAACTTTCAGTTATTTCCATTCATCGATTCAGTTTTACATAATTTTAATCTTGCTGGCTGCTGCGCTGTTTTATTCAGTTGTACTCAGTTACTCGTTCCAGTGGCGGCCCCTTTAACAGAAAGAAATGATTAAATATGAGTCAGTTAAATTCCACGTTCAGTTAAGATTCAGTATAACTTTAGTAAATTTTTCGAGCGATTTTAAAGCTAACGGCTTGGTGAATACGTCGGCTATCTGATTTTCAGATTCGATCGAGTACATTTCAACAAGTTTTCGTCTCACATACTCTTTTACATAGTGTGCGCACTTCGGTCCTGTGTCGGAGTCTGTTACCACCGTCCGTTTTCGCTCTTGACTCCGCTGCTGTGTTATCGCACCAGACGGTAATCGGAGTAAGTGAACGACTCAAAATTAATTTGAGTGAGTTGTCTAGGCCTATAACCTCCTGGCAAGCTCCACTCATAGCAACGTATTCGGCTTGACTTGTTGATAAGGCCACACAAGGCTGCTTGTGCGTCTTCCAAATAACAGAGTTACCGAAAATTTTAGCGACAAAACCAGGTGGTCAATGACCCCATAGAGTCCGCCAAACTTGCATCTGTAAACACTTCAAACTCCATTTTCTCAGCGGTAAAATTCAAAGCATACAGTTTTGTTCGTACAATATAACCACACAGTCTTGTTAACATATTTAGAACGGCCTCGGTTGGATTAATTTGATGTCTAGAAAGAACATTTATTAAATAGGCGATGTCGGGTTAGGTTACTTGCTAAATAAGATAAACGGTCTACGGCTTCTTGATATGGGAAGTTCAGTCGGTTTTTGTTCGATGTCTCGAGCACAGCGTCATTGTCTTATTCCCTCAGTTTTCATTCGCAGTTCATCACTTGGTTCGTAACCATCGGTATAGAGACTGGTTTGATTTCGGGAAATTCGAATCTTTTCAGCATTTTCTTTATATATCCTACTTGACTGAGCTGGATTCTCTTTTCTGATCGATTTCGGCAGATATCTATCCTTAAAAATACTTTCGATTCTCCTAGGTCGGTCATCTCAAATTCAGATTGCAGTTTAAATTTAATCTTATTCAGTTTATTAAGATCATTGCCCACCCTTAACATGTCATCAACGTACAGTAGTAAAATTACAACCTAATCGCCTTCGTGCCACATAAACAAACATGGTTCGTTTTCATAAGATTTAAGACCGTATTTTTGCGCAAACTCAGAAAAGATCTCATTCCACCTTTTTGAGCTTATTTTCAGTCTGTAAAGAGCACGTAACAATTAACAAACTTTTTTCCGTTTTTAATTTTCAGAAATTTCAATACCTTCAGGAATCTTCATAAATATTTCTTCATTCAGCTTTTTGTTTAAAAATGCAGGTTTTACGTCCAGTTGACAAATGTCAGAATCATATTGATTTGCGATCTTGTCTTTCCGTCAGCTTCTTGTTTCTTTTTCATAACCCACCAAGAATCAATAATATTAGGTGTCTGACCACTTTCAGTAATTTTCAGTCGATCTACTGCCAAACTTCGTTCTTTGCCATAGAGTTCAGTTCATTATTTGTTCCAGATTGACCGGTCTATTAAATTTATTTTTATTTGCCGAATAACTCTGGTAGGGGAGGGTTGTTAAATAAATTGGAGAAAGACACAGTTTGATAAAAACAGTGATAATTTATTTCAATTTTAACACAGCACTTAATTTAATAAACAAAAAAAAAACTCAAATAAATTATAAATAATGAGTTCATACAAGTTTAATAACAATTATTTCAAAGAGAAAAAATTGTTATGAACTGAGAATTTTCCAAAATTAATTTCCGTATAAAGAAAATCAATTAATTTGAGAATTAACACTCTAGTCAAAACTCCTTACGGATTTGATTATATTAGTTCAAAACGTAAACACGAGTTAGCTAGAATAGAAATGAGGTAAACAAACTACCAATTGCGGCCTTGAAAAAAGAGAGAGAGAGATGACCGAGAGAAATTCAAGTAGCAGCAGAGAATGGCCTTGAGAGAAAGAGAATAGAAAATGGCTGCGTGCATAAAACACATGCACAAAACAAAAAGAATTTACAGTAAATTAATTACAAACAAGATTGAGTGGTTCAAGTAAATTATTGTTACTTGAACCAAAATACCTGGAGATGTCCTTTGAGAATGTTTGAAGAGAGTGTCCTGAAGAAGAGCTTGTGATCCACCAGAGAAGAGTTGCCAGTGAACCACGCCGACTAGACGGTAAAGAGTGACTGCAATATTACTGATTGCAATCACGACGATGAGCTTGACCACACTTGTTATACTAGGAGCACTCCAAAAAAACACAATGAGTGAGTCTTAAACCAAGATTTCACAGTAAACTTGAAATTAACAAGAATCTGAACAGACCAATAAATTAAAGTTGACAGAAAATTCTCTGCTGCAAGCTGAAAAAGCGCCAAAACGAGAAGTAAAGAAAGGGTAGCTGGCCCGGCGGCGTCAGCGACAGTAGCAGCGCGAGCGCCAGCCCCCAAGCTGCGCAGACGGTGGCATGAGAGTACCAGCACCATGTAGTTCTGCGTGGTCCAAGAGATGGCGCCATGCAGTCTACAAACTATTGATTTTTTGCTCGATGATGTGTACGGAGTGAAATTTTTGTTCGCTCCGCAACATTATTTATCGCTTTCCGCCAAGACTCAAGAGAGCTCGTGGCCTCTTTATAGTTGGTCGGGTCTTTATTGAGTGTCGCTAGTAACGCGTGATACACTTCGTCCTCGATCTCGCACTCAACAAAGTCTTTATTTTCGCTTGAAGAAAAGGTCAGTTTTGCGCTGTTTGCTACAGCCGCTGACAAATTTGAAAAACTCGTATCGTTAATGATTCGGGGCAGTTAAGCACACGATTCATCATTGTCCGGTGCAGGGTGTTTTCTTGGTCTTCCCCTTTTTCATGTAACTTCTCTCTCCGGTTTTAAATTTTCCATGACTCCCTCCGTTTTCTGCGACTCGACATCAGTCTCATCGTCAAAACCAATAAGCCACGTTGATTTACTGAACTTCTCAGTTGGTGCATCCCACCCTTTTATACTGTCTTTCAGAAAAACATCTCCGTAAACAAGTTTCTCTACGAAACGCACATGTCTACTGTCGTAATTTTTGCCCTCTTCAGGCTTAAGTAAGACGTACCCCGTTGGCAAATAACCTACAAGTATTACCTTTCGCCCTTCCACTCTAAATTTCGGCCCGGTTTTATTCATCATTTTCTGCACTAATGAAAATCTTTTCTGCACCATTCTTATATATTCGATTGATGCGTGTGCAAATCGCAGATGCCACATCATGGCCTCCCTGATCTTGCTTCCGGTTTTATAAATATAACGGAATTCAAACTCAATCGGTATACCTTCCTGCCCGAATTCATTTAAGTGTATCCATCTATTCTCAACACTATCAAAATCCGATCGACCTAGGTGTACCCAGGCTCACTTGTAGATTTCAATGTCTCTTCCTGGTTAGTTTGTATGCATTCTGTCTCCCTATTTTCGCAAGGATCAACAGGTTTTTCCAGATAAGTCTCGACTTCAGTTGTTCCTGGACTCTCGCTTTCTTCGGCATTATCGTTCGGTTTAATTTGACCTCGAGCAGTCACGCTGCGAGTAACATATCTCGGCGTTCCGTTATTTTTAGAATTCGACAAATAAGCCTGATGGTTATGAAAAACATCAAGATTTCCCTCCCGGGTATCATTCGGATTTTCATCCAGTTCAAGTTTGATTATTCAGTATGGTTTTTGATAAATTCCTGAAATCAAAACCTTGCCGGACTCGCGGTCAAAAATATCTATCCTCCGGTTATCTAAATATATACCCAAGCCCATATCCGCTAACGGTTTTATTGATAACAAATTTTCGTACAAGTCCTTGACACACGTAACACTGTCAAGGACAAGTACTTTATTTTGGTCAGTTTCTGTCAATCTTAATATTCCGAGGCACTCCCTCCATTATAAGTCGGCTCCGGAGGTCTTCATTCGCGCATTTAATAAGTGCTTGACGGCTTTCGTCAAAGCTCATAAAGATCAACCGGGAGTTTGTCATATGCTTGGTAGCACCTGAATCTGCGATAAATTCAACTATCTTCCCTGGTTAAATTTTTTCTAACACGTTTGGTTCCCGGAAATTTGTCGTATTTGCGTAAGTAGCAAAAAGACTCATACCTGAATTATCTCCAGTGTTATTGTGTCCACCTCTCGGTTTTCCTCTACCACCGCCGCGCTCGCAATCGCGTCTACCGCCACTGCCACGACCACGTCCGGATTTTTCTCTTCGACCGCCATGTCCAGTGTTCGAATATTCAAACCCAGAGATTTTGATTCTTTTATCACTGACCGTTTCACCCTGTCCATGTGTTCTTTTAGCACTTTGAGAAAAATTATCTATGCACCTTTTTGGATTTCCGTTCAGAGGTTTTCGTGGCTCCAGGCAATCCTTTGATAGGTGATTTACAACTTTCTCGCAGTTGAAACATCTCTCAAATCCTTCCAGGTAAGAGCAGATGGGTCGTATGTGTCCAAAAGTATCATATGCGTAACATTTTTTTCCGTTTGCTGTTGTGACTGAACCTATCCAGATTGAGCTTGGTTGTTTTTCCACTCGGAAAGCCTGAGTTGGTCGGCGCACTCATACTTGACCCTCAGCCTCAGCCTGTAATAAGAATGTTTTCAGTTCATCACAGTTCATGAATTCTCCTTTTACAGTTTTAACAGCAAAGTTTGTAACCTGCAGTTGCGGTACTACAGGTAATATCGCATTGTTAAATACATCCCGTTTTTCACTGTCAGTTACTTTTGGATTACCTTCAGTATTTTCACATGCCCTAATCAGCGCCTCAAATTTATACTGAGATGCCGTTTTTTTTACAGGGTCAAACCGTTCATTATAAAGTCTACGACGAACTCCTACAGAAGTTACATTAACTTCACTCAACTTGATCTCTTTAGTTTTTGCCAAGAGCTCAACTGGATCTTAACTATAATAGTTTGAATCTAGGCGGTTGATCAAAATATCTCTGATTAAATGGGATAGCCGGTTTAATTGATTGATCTATGACATGCAGAAGACCTTTAGACCGGAGCTCTGACTCAAAAAAGTCCAGAAAGCACTCAAACTTTGTTTTCCTACCCCCTACTGAAAGTTCTCACTTTCGGGTCTGAAATCACGCACGAAAGTAAAATTTCCGAGTTGTGCCTGTAGAAGGAACGTTTCTGATTGGTTCATATACTTTCAGTGCTTGCCGCAAGTCTTCTCCTTCTTCTTGCGTATGTGTTTCATTGATTGCGGATCAGTGTTAATCTTATCCTAATTTTTGTAAACAATGTACGGCCAGCTTCTGCTCTGCAGTCTGCACAGTGCACAGTGTGAGGCCCTTGGCCTCTTGCGTATGCGCACCTCGCCTGCGCAGCCTGCTCGCATGCCTTGCTGCAGGCTGCAAGAGTGAGACAGCGTTATGTAAGATCCGGTTTATAAGTCCCATGCAGCGCATGTAGAGCAATCGAATGCTCAAAGACTGGAAACGAAAAAATCTAAAGGAAATCAGCGTTTCGAATATTGAAACGATCATAACTTCTTAACGCATAACTTTTTCAGGATGATTTTTTTTAATCTGCTCAGAGGATCTTTAGGCTACGTATAGAATATATATTGTCAAGGAAAAATAATCATCCTGATTGAAAAATAAGATAAGGATTAGGTACTGGGATCTACAATAATTAGTTAACCAACACTGTTTAAATAAAAGAAAAACAATTTATTGGGTACTCGGGGCCCATGGTAAGCGGGAGTAGCACGCGGCGACCAGAGGTGAACTAACTGTGCTTTTAGCAGACAGCGCCGCAGTGCCACAGTCAGCCACTTAGCGCGCTGAAATTTGAAAATCAATTGCATTTAAGTTAGAAAATATTTTTAAATTTAATGGCTTGATTTAATTTACATAAAATCTACAAAAATAAAAAAGAGATCAAAAAATTAAATATTTAAATGTCGTTTTCCGACATACCGCCCACTGTAATACGTCGCAGCGTATTAAGACGGTTGAGAATTAGCAAGAAAAAAATAAATTAGATTTCAAAACTCAAACAATGACAAAATATATGCACTGAGATCATGCACTAAGTGAATTTTAATTAGGAACAAAAAATGACTCGATATAAAGCTAGATCTCTAAAATTAGTTTAAAAATTAGGCTATAAGTTTAACTGTAAGAAAAAATTGAAAATGTCTCTAAACACTATAGTCTTTAAGCAATAACACTTGCACTTTGAAATTCGTTACTGTTGAGTTCGTTGACTGGTAGAAGTAAAACTAATTTGACCAATGGCCAAGTATAGGTAGAGTAAGCAGTTTTAATATCGGCGACCCGAACTTGACCATCTGCACCTTGATGAACAGCTTCTACCTTTCCTAGTGACCATTGTGTTGGAGCCAAAAGATCGTCCTAAATAAGGACCAAATCACCTGTCTGAAGATTTCTTGAGGGCGTGAACCTCTTTTGCCTTTCTTGAAGAGTCTTCAGGTAGGTTTTAGACCACTTACTCCAGAATTTCTGGCTCATTTGGCTGATCCATTCCCATCTTTTGCCCAGAGGCACCTTCACTGCAGGGTTGAACGGCTCAGGAACAATGAATGACGGCCTCTGGATCAAGAAGTGAGCAGGAGTGATGACCCAGTCATCGGCATCGTCAGAGGCTCGACCCAAGGGCCTCGAGTTAAGGCAGGCCTCGATTCTACACAGCAGTGTGTTAAACTCAGCGAAGTTGAAAACGTGCTCACCTATCATCCTACGAAGGTGAAACTTTGTGGACTTTTAAATAGTCTCCCACACGCCACCGAAGTGTGGAGCTCGAGGTAGGTTGAAGACCCATTGCGTGCCCAGAGTCACCAGTGCGGGTATGATGACTAGCATCTGCTCCGAAGCCTCTTCGAACATCCTGCGCAGTTCCTTGTCAGCACCAACAAAATTTGTACCCCTGTCGCTTCTCATCAACGAACAATGGCCACGTCAGCAAGTAAATCGGGTGAAAGCAGTCAAGAATGCCTCCGTTGTGTACTCCTCTACCAATTCCAGATGAGTCGCTCTGGTGACTAAACAGGTGAAGATGCACATGTAGGCCTTCATTGTGCCCTTGCCACGGGACTTAGTGAGTCTCAGCTTGAACGGTCCCACGAAGTCAACCCCAGAGTGCTCAAACGAAAAGGCTGGACGCACCCGGTCACTTGGTGAGGAGATCATAAAGGGGTTAATGACCCAATAAGGCTTTTGACCTTTTGCCTACCTCTCAAAATCCAATGACGACAACAAAGAGTAGCCAAGGTTAACTGGGTACCACAATGAAGTGACCGCTGATGAGCATCTCATTCCAAGATTTTGTGAGGTGATTATGGTCGGGCAGAATCAATGGATGTTTTTCTTCGAAGTCCAACAACGAGTGTTTGAGTCTCCCACCAACCCGGAGTAATCCATCCACCATGATAGGGTTGAGTGTGACTAATGGGCTTTGCGTGAGCGGTTGATGTCTATTTATTAGTGCCATTTCACGACCAAAATGATGTCTCTGGACTATGGAGACCCACAACAGCTCGGCGTTGTGAAGCTCATGAGTGGTCAATTCGGGTGAGTAAGTGTCGTTACTGGATAGCCGCAGAGACAAAGTGAGTTTTTGTTTGAGGAGGCAGTTGACCCGTATGGAGTTAATGAAGCGCAGGCATCAACTGGTAACTCTGAGGAGTCTCTTGAAAGATGAGAACTGGGTCAGCGTGTCATTGACGTAAACTCCAACAGCAAGCACGACAGTCTTGGCTTGCCTCTCTTCTTTAGGTGACGTTTGCACCACTTCAGCCAGTTCTGGCCATTCGTCGTTTGAGGTGAGTAAGAACTGCGGGCCTGACTACCAAAGTTCAGGTCCTGGACTTCTACTGGGTTCACACCCCTGGAGATCAGATCAGCAGGGTTCTCTGACCCTTGGACATGATGCCAGCATGCCTGAAGTAGCAGGGTTTGAATCTCGTTGCAACGGTTGGCCACAAAGGTTTGCCATCTTGAAGGGTGGTCCTGGATCCAATAGATTACATCCTTGGAGTCTGACCAAAGGTGTACCTTGAGTTAACCTAGGGAGGAGAAGGACAAAAAATGGTGAGTCAGTTTAGTTAGTAGCAGAGCAGCGCACAGTTACAAGCGAGGAACCGAAATATTTGGTGATATTTTGGTTTTGGCACCCAGCAGTGGTGACCCCTGAACCATGCAACACTCTCACGTAAAGAACAGCGCCATACACCTTCAGTGAGGCGTCAGCGAAACAATGCAATTTTATCACTCGGCCTTCTGGCATATAACTTATCCCACGAAGTATTTTGATTTTAGAAAGAACTGGTAACTGAGAGTAGAACTCGTCCCAGCGACGACAATAGTCCGGAAGGAGGGGACTATCCAAACTACATTTAAGAAGCCAAAGTGATTTGATAAAAGCCTTTGAGTTGACAGTCACTGGGGATAGAAAACCTAGCGGGTCGAAGAGCTTAGCTATCATGGAAAGCGCTGAGCGCTTGGTGAGTTTATCACAATCATGAGGATCCAGCGAGATGTTGAAGTGGAAATAGTCACCCTCAGGGGACAAAGGACTGAAGTTGACTGAAACTCATCGAACACAGAGACCTCAGTAGTCCTTTCGCCTGGCGCAACCCAGTCTATCAAAGCTGGGTTATTAGCTGCCCATTTCCCCAACTCGAAACCTCCCAATTTTAACAGGGAGACTAGTTCTTGCATCTTACGTAAGCATTCTGCAATGGAGAAGCCCCCTGACAATACATCGTCAACATAGCTCTCGTATAAGATAAGTACCACGGCCAAAGCAAAATGAGCACCTCCATGTAGAGCTAGCTGACGCAGGATTCTGATGGCTAGAAAGGGGGAACATCTAAGGCCGTAAGTCACTGTGTTAAGGGCATAAGTCAGAATTTCACCCCCATAGAGCTGCCAGAGGATGATCAGGTAGTGTCGATCGTCGGGGTGGACAATGATTTGCCTGAACATCTTGACTACGTCCGTAATGAACACGAACGGGTATCGTCTCCATTTTGAGACTATAACACGTAAGTCGGGTATCAAATTTGGTCCCGGAAGTAAATAATCATTCAGGGACAAACCATCCCCCACCCTGGCCGATCCGATGAAAACAGTATGCAATTTTCCCCGCGAGTTCAAGACGCCGTGATGCGGCAAGTAAAAGGCATAGTCCCCGTGTACTGCGTTCAACGGAGAGACCAATGACATGGGACCTAGTTGCTCGTATTCGGCGACGAAGTCTTAATATTTGGAACAAAATACTGGGTCCTTGAACTTTTTTCTAAGTGACAATAAAACTACGAGGGCTCTGTTGAAAGAGCCACGTAGATTGAATCCCTTGTCTCGTATCTTCTTTTCATTGAAGGGTAACCTGACAATGTATCTTCCTTCCGCGTTTCGAGAGTGGGTATTGATAAAGTGGTCCTCGCAGGCCTTTTCATCCTCAGTATACAAGGGTTGAGGAGTTGTGATTTCTTCGTGAGTCCAAAATTTCTCAACTGCCCTGAGTAGGCTTGTGTTGTCGATGAGATGACATGACTTAGTATTGAGAGCCGAGGAAGAACCTGTGGGGCCTGAAACCATCCACCCTAGTCGAGTGTGAGTAGCTACTGGGTCTCCTGGGGACCCTTTCTGAACCTCATTCAAGACGATGTTAGCGTGCACTTCGGCACCTTACAAAAGGCCAATAGTTTGGAGGTTATAAAATTCTGGGTCAGCTAAAGACAGTGCCGAAAGGTGGAGGAGTGTAACCACTTTGGAAGAGATCAGAGGTCAATAATTAAACAATTAAACGAACTTACCTGTAAGTGAAGTTAGATTGTAATTATACTCATAGTCTCGTCCGAAGAGATCAAAGTATAGTCACGTCAGTCGCACGGTCCATCCACAACATTTTTAAAGCAAATGTTCCAAAATACATGTACGTAACCTTCATGGCAACCCTTCCGCTGCAACTTCATTTGTTCAAAGTCTAAATTGCACCCATACATGAACTATAATAGTTCATGCGGGATTTAACTCAATAAGTTAGGGTGTGGTGGGTTATGATCTCTTCGGACGAGACTATGAGTATAATTACAATCGAACTTCACTTACAGGTAAGTTCGTTTAATTGTTTAATTATACTGCATGTAAGTCTCGTCCTCGAGATCAAAGTGTAGTTGTTTAAAGAGTGGGTGCAATATTCTTTTTTTTTTTTTTTTTTCTAAGTGCTTATTTTATTTATTTGTTTTTCTATATTCATATTACAAAATAAAATCCGCAAAATTTTGTTCATCACATAATGGAAGATTATAAAATTTAGAAAATACATTAGAATTTTTTGTCCAAACCGCCGCTTTCCTAATTATTTCAATCGTAGCGCCCTTGCGAGCAGCTGCTGACGTAGACGAGTGTCTAGTGCTATGTGCAGTAAAAATATCAGTATTTACGCCACTATTTTTCAATGTTAATTTTATCCATGTACTTATGGTTTGAGATGACGCAGCATGGTGAGGTTTCTTGATAGTTAATATTAAATTATCGCAATTTTTTGGTCTGATTTTTTATGTAAATTGAATGTAAAATTTAAGAATTGACAGCACACAAACCTTTTCATTTTGACAATATTTAGGAATTATTAGAATTGGTTGTGTTTTATTGAAATTTGATGTCTTAATCTTATCAGTAATAAAAATTTGAGCCCGATTTTCTTCAAAAATTATATTAGAAATTTTGATCAGCGATAGAGTTTGAACGCGTTGAGCTGTAATCAAAGCCAAAAGAGTTACAAGTTTCTTACTTAAATTTTCTATTGACAAACTTTCATTCGGATATAATGATTCTAAATAAGTTATGACAACACTGGGATCGTAAATATAATCAAATTTACGCTATAAAGGTTTGAGATTAGCAGCTCCTTTACAAAATCTTTTCACGTTTGAATCAAAGCCTACATCTTTAGTCGTCACTAAAGAAATTGCTGATCTGTAAGAGTTTAATGTACTGTAACTATTTATATTTTCAAAACATAAATTTAAAAATTCAATGATTTTAATTATTTCAGCGTCAAAGGGGCAAATTTTTTCTTTTGTACAAAAATCAGACCAAAGTTTCAAAGGTTTATTGTATTGACGTAGAGTGGCCGATGATAGAGACGCAATCATGGTGTCAATAGCTGCTTCTGGCATTCCACGCTTTACGTATGCTCTCCTGATAAAATCGCGGCTACTAACGAAAGGGATTTCCACGTCGAATACTCCTTCCTAAAAGGAGAAGAAATTAATTTTCTGTTTGGTTCCAATCTAATCATTTTAGAAATTTGTAAGTCTGAAAATATTGGAAACCATGCTTGTGTAGGCCAGTAAGGCACAACTAAGACACCTTTAGCTTTATCATGTCGTATTTTTCTCAAAATTTTTAAAATTAATAAAAAAGGTGGAAATATATAAAAATATATGTTTGACCATGATAAAGTAAAAGCATCGATCGCAAAAGCTTCAGGATCAGGGAACCATGAAACAAATTTCGAGCATTTATTATTAATTTTAGAAGCAAATAAGTCCATATCAAATAGACCAAAATCATTCAAAATTATTTCAAATGCATAATCTGCAATAGACCATTCCGTCTCTACCGACATAATTCTAGATTGTTCATCAGCGATTACATTATCTGACGACTTTATGTAAGAAGCAAAAACGTATAAATTTCTTTTTTCACACCATTTCCAAATTTCTCTACTTAAGTTTGATAGTGCCGGAAATTGAATGCTGCCCATTTTGTTAATATAGCTTATAGCTGTTGTATTGTCAATTCGTAATAAAATGTCACAGTTATCTAAATTTTCCGCAAAACATTTTAATCCGTATTGAACAGCTTTCAATTCCAAATAATTTATAAGGTGAAGTTTTTCCTGAGCACTCCAAAACCCGTGAGATTTTTTGTTATCACAACAAATACCCCAACCAGTAAGGGATGCGTCCGAAAAAATTGTAAGTTTAAAATTTTTGTCTTTTATTTTATTTTTACTGAAAGGTATTTTTTCTATCCACCATTCCAAATCCTCATAAATTTCATTTTAAAAAGTTAAGTTTTTATTATAATTACCATTGAATTTAATTAGTGCTAAATATTTGCATCGTTCGAAATTTTTTAAATACAAATTACTATAATTTATTGCTGGGAATGCAGCAACTAAATTACCAACAAACTGGGCCCATTCCCTAATTTTACATTTAGATTTTTAGTAATACATTTTTGCTAAATTAAGAAGCTTTACACGTTTTTTAACTGTTACACTTATTGAATAATCAATTGAATCAAATGTAAAGCCAAGGTAATCACATTTTTGAGATGGATTTAAATTACACTTTTTTAAATTTAACACAAATCCGAGTAATTCGAGTAATTTTCTAGTTTCATTGATATTCTTTAAACATTCGATTTTAGTTCTACCAAACAGTAATATATCGTCTAAATAGAAAACTGATCTGAACTTTTTCAATCTCAAGTATTGAGCAACTGGTTTTAGTATTTTTGTAAAAATATAAGGAGAAACGTTTAAACCAAATGGAAGACAACAAAATTCATACAATGTGTTCTCAAAAGAAAATCTTAAATATTTTCTGCTTTCTGTATCGACTGGAATTAAGAAAAAAACATCTTGTAAATCTATAGAAGCAAGATAATCATTTTTTTCTAAAAGAAATATTACTGTTTTCCTATCTTCCATTTTAAAGTGTTCATTTTTTATTAATTTATTTAAATTTTTAAGGTTAAGAATGAATCTTTTGCTTCCATCGGGCTTGTCTCGTAAAAAATAAGAGGATAAAAATTGATTTTTACAAGAAGAACATTTTTGAATTGCTCCTTTTTGCAAAAGAGTTTCAATAGCATTTATGCAGTGTAAAAAATCATCATTTGAAAATTTGGGTTCTTCCGGAACCTCTGATTGATTTACATCGAATTTTATCGGTTTTTTATAACCTTTTATATATTGTAATATTATTTTATCGTCTGTTATGTTTTTACAATTTTTCAAAAAATTTCTCAACTTTCCTGCAACACGAGGAATACTTACATTTATCGACGATTCCGTTGATGTCGAAAATTCCCGTACGATCGATGTTTCCTTCCCTGGTTGTACGGTTTTGATGGTTTCGTGGTGTTTTTCCTGGGAAGGAATTTCGAGTTTAAAGGACGATTATTTGATGTAGCACTGGCGTCGGATTTGTTGTAATCAGCATCGTAGCGGGTCGTGTTCTTCTTCTGGTTAGCAGGAGTTTTGGCGATGTTTTTACCTTCTTTTTCAACATCCATGGAATTTTTTAATTTTTCAGAATAATCCTTTCCAAATAAAAACAAATCAATTTTGCTGTTTTCTGCAACTTTTTTGGCAGTAGGATTCAGGGCAGGATAAATTGATGAACGACATTGCTTGCTTCATTCATTAAAAAGATCAGTCAAAATCCTGGTGCCATCACCTAATTTTTCTATGAAACAAGCTTGTGTGTCAGGATTAATTTCATCTTTTTTCATGTTTAAAATACTTGTCAGTACTTGAGCAGCTGCAGTGATACCGCTGCCAAGCTGCTGTTGTCTGCTTTTACTAAAATTATCCTTATTATCATTAAATTTTGGTAAAATATTTTTAATTTGGGGATTATTTTCAGGAGCATTAAGATACTCGCAATTTTTTGGTGCTGGATATTTTTTTATCAAATTTTCTTTAATTTCCGCATTCATGCCGTTTCCCAAAATTTCAGTCCATCTAATCGCGAGTGCAGCGTGAATTTCAGGTCCCGCTTCGAGTTTTTTAGTAACTTCGCCGAGTAGTTTTAAGTTTTCATCGTCCGCAGTTGTCTCAGTTGGATGAGCTGGTTCATTTTGGTCCTTAACCTGTTCCTGCTGGTCCTTAACCTTTTTGTTTTCGTTCTTGTCACTCACCTCTTTTTCTAAATCAACTGTCGAAATAAAACATATCATTTTTAGTTACCTGGTACTTACGGAAGCAACAATTGCATGTATAGGAAAATATGTTTTCCTTATCGCGTATAGTGATGGCATACTTGTTTTATCATGTGCATCACTATCTTTGCGCGATATTTGCGAGCGTGAAGTTCGTGAGCGGCTCGATCTCGAGGAAATCGACGGCGATGCGCGACTGCGTTGGCGCTCGTCGTTATATTTGTGGCGTTTACGAATTTCGTTGTCGTAACGCCTACCGCGAGATTGCTCTCTCATCCTTCTCCTATAGTAAGGCGACGCTCTTCCAGAAGAATCAGAGTAGCTTGACGATGAGTGTCTCCTGTTATGGTATTTCGAAGCATGATACTTCGACCTGGATGATGATGAGGAAGTCGAATACGACCTGTGTCTCGATCTCGAACGTGAAGAAAGAAAACTCTCTCGTGACCTTCTCCTGGTGCGATTTTTCTTTCTTTTCCGATCTTGAGGATGGCGATGACGATCTCTGGATCGAGATCTTGTCATTTTATAATAAGTTAAGTCTTATTTATTAATTAAATTAAATTAGTATAATTTAACCTTGTGCTTGGACCGCACAACAAAACATAATGAAGTTGCAGCGGAAGGGTTGCCATGAAGGTTACGTACATGTATTTTCGAACATTTGCTTTAAAAATGTTGTAGATGGACCGTGCCACTGACGTGACTACACTTTGATCTCGAGGACGAGACTTACATGTAGTATAATTAGTAATTTTGTTTAGTATCATTGCATCAACATCAAAAACAAAGTCTGTATCCACAAGGGATCTAACTTTCAAAGTGACACGACCTTGAGTCTTTTCCGAAAACAATGATGACACTCCCTCAACCGAAGTATCAGAGCGGTGCCTAGGGAGGCCAAGTCGTTGAGCGCAATTTTCGGTGATCAAGGATACCTGAGAGGCCTGATCGATGAGGGCCCTGAACATGTGGGTTTTACCATTATATTCAGCTTTTACCCAAGCCGTAGGTAGCAAAACAAACAAATTCCGAGCGACAGTATTCATCGACTGATGAAAAGCTTGAGGTGTCTGCTGACTAGGGTTAAACGCGTTGGCACTAGTGTTAAGGCCAGGAAGTTGAGGATGAGGCCCAGAAGTTGAAGCATGAGTTGTAGGTTCATCAGCCTTAACCAGTCGATTGGCAGCTATACCATCACGCAGTAAGGTATGGTGTCTCCTCCTACACAGAGTACAAACAACTTTGAGTTTGCATTTGCCAAAGGAGTGATTACCTAGACAAAGAAAACACAGTCCCTTGGATCCAGCCAAAGTTAACCTATCACCGTCTGCCAAGTTTTTGTATTTGACGCATTTAACGAGTTGATGACCTTCACCACAGTTCACACAAGGTTTTGGCTTTGGAAGTTTGTTCCGAAGTAGTGGAAACATGAGCTTTTGGGTTAACCGGTTTAGCCTGAGAATAAGTGCCCCGGCTACTCGCTTCGACCGACTCCAAAAGTGCCAATTGGTCGCGGAAAAACTTCTCAAGTTCCTTCAGAGATGAAGCCTGAGTGGAGTCCCCGAACGATTTTTCCCACTCGTGACGCGTGACTGGGTCGAATTTAGACACAGTGAGGAATACTCATAAATCTTCCCCGGTTGTCGCAACAGACCGCCCTAGTGAGGCCAAAAAACCCAGGGTGTCAAAAGTAGAGGTAAATAGCGCACTTAGCTCAGCATAAGAATCCGATTTCATAGACTTAGTTGAGTAAAGTTGACCAACTGAGTGGTTAATCAACCTTCGCTTGTTCTCATAAAATTCAGTCAGGTCGGCCCAAGCTAATTTATAATTCTCAGTGGTCATTTCTAGATTTTTAATTTTATCTGAGGCAGTGCCCTCAAGTAATGTGGACAAGTGATAAAATTTAATCACAGGAGTCAAGTCAGTACGGTTATGCACAAGTGAGACAAAAAGGTCTCGAAAACGAGCCCACTCAGTGAACTTACCGCTAAATTTTGGAATCTCTATCTTTGGTAAAGAGTTGTTTAAAAGGTTAGCCCCTACATCAGGTCTAGACTGATTGGTAGGAGCAATAGATTCATCCAAAGTGGCAGGAGCATTGCAGGAGAGAAAGTACTCTTTGAAGTTGCCTACACATTGAAAGTAAATCTCTTGGCCGTTGTCAAAAACTTCCGCCGTAGAGTATTCATGTTTTAGGACAAGTCAGGCAGCTGGGTAATGTTAGTATGATTTTCTAAGAATGCAGCGAAATAAAGCTTCAACTGTGACAACCTAGTCTGAAATGCAGTTACTGTCATCTTAATTTTGCCCAATTTCTGAAAATTTTTATAAGAGTTACCCATCCTCCTAATCAGCTCCTGTTATCCTGGATATAATGCCTCCATTTTATAAGCACTTTATTAAAGTTCAAAACAAGAGGGTAATTCAAAAGAAAATGTATAGCTAAAGTGTGTTGTCACTGAGTCAAAGTGTTGACAGAGGTCACTATGTACAATGTCAAAAAAAGGATTAGCTTTTTGGATAGCAACAAAAAATTTTCAGAATTCAAGTTGGGAATTTTGCAGCTTGAAATTAAATAGAAAAGAATTGATTTGTTATAATCTAATTCAAACAAAAATTAATTTAGGGTGTATTATCATTAAAGCTACGGTTACTAACAATCAAAGGCCTACTCAAACTGCTTCTTCGACAAGCCACCCCCCTCAAAATTGTTGCATCTGAGAAGATTTTAAGCATTATCAATAAAACATAACTTTCAGTTCATCCTAACTAAAAAATCCTAAAGGTAAATAAATATATACAGTGCAAGGAATTAATGAAAATTTAAAATATTGCTCAGATAGTCCAAGTGATCCTTAGACTCAAATAAATTAACTGGGATTAGTGATTCAAGTATGAATAAATAAAAGTCCTAAAAGTAATTTATGTACAGAGAAACAGAAAGAATAATAATGATATCAAATCAAAACACTGAATTTAGTCAGCTCAAGCACGCTAAGCTCTATCACTCAAATTAAGAAAATACAAAGATAATAAAAGTGTATATTACCCAAATCATATCATCAAGGATAATCAAAATAAAGCAATTGTGAACCACAGTAAATTTCCATGTATGTGCATGTAAAAGTTGTCACCAAGCCAAAAGCTATATCGACAAGAGACTATTTGTTTACTTTATGTGTGTGAGAGTGTTGCAATATGAATGACCACTGACTTTTAACTACTTGTTGCTGCTGTTTACAAACTCCAACTACCGTCTTCTCCTCACCTAAAGCAAAATAGTTTATTAGTTTTCTCTTTACAAAGTGAGCTACCTCTGCTTTTGAAAGCAAAGCAACACAAGAGAAAAAAAAAAGTTTTAAAAAAACGTACTAAAAAGTAGAAAATAAAATTTTAATACTGCTAAATTCTTTCAAAGTACTTCAAAAGATTTAAAATAAATAGAACAAACAAAATTTCAAGTGCCCCATGCTTTTGTTCAGTGTCATCACGAAATTTCGTTTGTTCTATTTATATTAAATCTTTTGAAGTACTTTGAAAGAATTAAGCAGTATTAAGGTGAAGACGTAACCGCGTTTTCATAAAATTTTTCGATTGCAATTTAAAAAAAAATAAAAGAGAAAATGTAAAAAAACGCTCTGTAGCGCGCTAGATAATATTTTTAGCTATTTTTTGAGCCTTATTTGATAAAAATTGGTTAACAAATAACTTCAGGAAACTTGGAAAATCGGTTTTCTTCTTATTCAGCAAAATTGTAGTAGTGTATGTCGTCTGCTAGTTGCTGCTAGTGAGCGAAGGATGCAGTACTGCCAAATATAACCAATAATTTTATATGCATCAAGCAACAATTATTAGTGAAAACTAAAAACAAAAACTACTTTTTAATATAAAGTGTTAATTCATGACAATAGGATAAATAAAAATAGTAAAAAAATCAATCATTTTCTTGTGAGCTATCTAGTGTTCATAACTATAGTAGATGTAAATAAACTAATGCTTTTAAATAAATTTATCTTAAATATGTTTTTGTTGACTCCTCCATCCAATTTGACTGTTGCTGCGTTATCTTTAATACTTGGCGTGCAATAAGAGAAATCAAACTAAATTTTAACAACTATTACAGTTTATCAAAACTAAAATTGTTCACTCACTTTTATTTAGTAGAAGATTTTTAATCAAACATTACTTTTAAATAAAAAGTGGAAATTCATAACTACCAGATATCTAAAAAAGAAAAAAACTCTCTTGTGTTCATGAATCATAGGTGTAAATGTATAACGGCTGTTTTTAAATAAATTTTGCTAATATAAATTTTTGTTGTTTTCTCAAATTTGAGTGTGGCTTTTTGAATTTGATGAAGATTTGTGGAAACCAACGCTTAGAATAATTGTGTACTTAAGGGCACAATAAGTATAATAAAATTAAATTTTAGTTGCCCACAACTTATAAACACTACAATTTTTTACTCTCTTTTCTCTAGTCAAAGGATTTTCTATTAATTAGGGTCCAGAGTTTCAAGTCAATAAGTCCATTGGTTTTTTCATAAAAATTATACCCTCAAAAAAAGAATGATACTTGGTTTTATCAGATTTTAAGTTTTGACCTTATCTGCTTTAGTAATTAAGTTTATTAAACATCTTTAGTAATTGATTAGAAGTGTAAAAGAAAATTTCTAAATTTATTTAAAATAACAAGAAAGCAGGGTCCAGAGTTTCAAGTCAATAGGTCCATTGGTTTTTTCATAAAAATTATACCCTCAAAAAAACAATGATACTTGGTTTTATCAGATTTTAAGTTTTGACCTTATCTGCTTTAGTAATTGATTAGAAGTGTAAAAAAAAATTTCTAAATTTATTTAAAATAACAAGAAAGCAAGGTCCAGAGTTTCAAGTCAATAGGTCCATTGGTTTTTTCATAAAAATTATACCCTCAAAAAAACAACAATACTTGGTTTTATCAGATTTTAAGTTTTGACCTTATCTGCTTTAGTAATTGATTAGAAGTGTAAAAAAAAATTTCTAAATTTATTTAAAATAACAAGAAAGCAAGGTCCAGAGTTTCAAGTCAATAGGTCCATTGGTTTTTTCATAAGAATTATACCCTCAAAAAAACAACAATACTTGGTTTTATCAGATTTTAAGTTTTGACCTTATCTGCTTTAGTAATTGATTAGAAGTGTAAAAAAAAATTTCTAAATTTATTTAAAATAACTAGAAAGCAGGGTCCAGAGTTTCAAGTCAATAGGTCCATTGGTTTTTTCATAAAAATTATACCCTCAAAAAAACAACAATACTTGGTTTTATCAGATTTTAAGTTTTGACCTTATCTGCTTTAGTAATTGATGAGAAGTGTAAAAAATATTTCTAAATTTATTTAAAATAACTAGAAAGCAGGGTCCAGAGTTTCAAGTCAATAGGTCCATTGGTTTTTTCATAAAAATTATACCCTCAAAAAAACAACAATACTTGGTTTTATCAGATTTTAAGTTTCGACCTTATCTGGGCGTCCTGGTTTTTTTATCAATAAAAAAACCAATGAAAAAATTATCTCCCAAAATAAGCAAAAAAATTAATAAACAATAAACCCCTTCGCAGCAAAACTAAATAACGCTGGGCATCCTAATCTTTTATAAATAAAAAAATTAGTAAACAAATTATCTTCCAAGCTGTACAACCCAAAAATGCTAGGCGTCCGAGTTTTTTGTAAATAAAAAATTATTAAACAAGTTACTCCTTATCTGTAAAACTCAATAACGCTGGGCATCCTAACTTTTTTTTATCTAGGTAACAAAACTAATAAACAAATCATCCCCTAAACTATACAACCCAATAACGCTAGGCGTCCTAGTTATTTTATGAATAAAAATACTAAATAACAAATTATCCCTCAAGCTTTACAAGCCAATAACGTTGGGAGTACGGGACTTTTTAAAATTAATTTAACAATTCAATAAATGAACAGGCTTAATCGTTAAACCTAGTGAAAAATTTGGGGCTCTTAATAAACAAATAAATAATTTAATAGACTATCACGAGGCACTTATCTTTGATATTCAGAAAAACTGCAGTTGATATGTCCAGGATTAAATTACCGTTGACAACAACAAAAAAACAGACGCCCAGCGTTATGGTTGTATAGCTTGGATATAATTTGTTTTTTAGATTTTTTTATTGTTTAAATAACTAAGATGCCCAGCGTTATTGGGTTGTTTAACTTATGGGTCAATAGTTAGTTAATTTTTTTTTTCATAAAAAATTCGGACGCCCAGCGTTATTGGGTTGTATAGCTTGGGGGATAATCTTATAATTAGTTTTTTTATCGATAAAAAAACGAGGATGCCCAGCATTATTGGGTTGTATAGTTTGGGGGATAATTTGTTTATTAATTTTTTTATTCATAAAAAACTCGGACGCCCAGCGTTATTGGGTTGTATGGCTTGGGGGTTAATTTGTTTATTATTTTTTTTACTTATTAAAAACTTGTACCCCCAGCGTTATTGGGTTGTAAAATTAGGGGGTATTTTATTTATTCAATTATTAGTTCATAAAAAAAGCTGGGCGCCCAGCGTTATTGAGTTTTTTGTTTGCCTGATCTGTGCCGGAAGATTTTCAAATTTCGCGGTACTACCTGGGCCGGGATCGGTCACTCTGGTGCAGACGGGTGCACTGCACACTGCACACAGGTGTAAACCAAGTGTAAACTGTAAGTTCTGTGATTACTTTGGTTCATTTAGTTTTGATATATTCTTCTGCTTTTTATTAATACTTGACTAAAATGCATGAAAACTATATTTTTTAAAATATATTCATCAGTCTAAGCATGTAATTTTTCTTTTATTGATAATTAATTATCTTACTGGGTGACGGCAAGAGAGAAGCTTTCAGTGTTAGTAAAAAAAGGAAGATGATTATAAGAAGAAAAGTAATCGACACGGTTGATACAAAAACAGGATCTAATAAAGTACCCATATCAAGATAATTATTCAAGAAATTTCAGACAGTTGGGGAAATAATTTATTAATATTGAAGAAAGAAGAATTATTTATCACTGCCTGCTGCTTGTATGATTGCTTACTAAAATTTTTTTTTCTTTGCATGTGCTGCATGAAATAAATAATTTAAAAAATTTAGAATTTCATTGAGGGAAATAAATTTTAAAGGTTATGAGAACGGGTGCATGTGCGGTTCGTGCATTTACTACGCGTGCGGTAGCAGACGACGCAAGGATCTGCTACACATGGTTAACGGGAGGAAAACGATTTTCCAAGTTTCCTGAAGTTATTTTTTAACCGATTTTCATCAAACAAGGCTTAAAAAATAGCTAAAATTATTATCTAGCGCGCTACAGCGCGTTTTTTTACATTTTCCCTTTTATTTTTTTTTTATAGCCACTTTTTACTTCCAGCGCTGGTTACGTCTTCACCTTAAAATTTTATTTTATACTTTTTAGTACGTTTTTTTAAATAATTTCTCAAAACTTTTTAGAGATAAGCATGTTTTTTAAAAACTTTTTTTTTATTTATTTTTTATTTTCTACTTTTTAGTCTTGAAAAGAATATTTTAAGTGTAAAATTTTAAATCTAACTATTGTTTAAAATTTAGTTATTATTGAAATTTTCATCATCCTTTTTACAATTATAATATATGAAAAAATTTTTTTAAATCAAATATATTGATAACTACCAAATTAGAACTCCTGCAGAACTCTTAAGTCATCCCAGCAGAATTTGGCCCAAAACTCTCGAGGATGACTTCCAGGTTCCCCGGGTACACCCGTCATCGGCGACCTGGGTACCTTGGTTTAAATTGCCTCGATAAATACTCTATAACACCTCTTCAAGTCATCCTTGCAAAACTTGGCCCAAACTCTCGAAGATGACCTCCAGGTTCCCCAGGTACACCCATCATCGGTACCTGGCTGTCCAGGTTCCAACTTCTTTCTCATATGTTCTAAAACATCCCCGAACTTTATCCAAAGTAATACTCCGAGAATTCGACCCGAACTCTCGGAGATGACCCCCAGGTACCCCGGGTACCCCCATCATCGGCGACCCGGGTATCTAAGTTAAAATTGCCTCGAAATACTCTATTAAAACTTTTAAAGTCATCCCCGCAAAATTTAACCCAAACTCTCGAATTCGACCTCCAGGTTCCCCAGGTACACCTGTCATTGGCGACCTGGCTGTCCAGGTTCAAACTTCTTCCTCATATGCTCTGAAACACCCTCGAACTCTATCCAAAGTCATACTCCGAGAATTCGACCCGAACTCTCGGAGATGACCCCCAGGTACCCCGGGTACCCCCATCACCGGCGACCTGGGTACCTCGGTTCAAATTGCCTCGATAAATACTCTATAACTTCCCTCAAAGTCATCCCCGAAGAATTTAGTCCACATTTTTGGGGATGACCCCCAGGTACCCCCGTCATCGGCAACCTGGAGGTCCAGGTCGAGAAGTGACTACGGATTCATATATTGTCATCCAAACCTAGACCCTCTGCAAAATTTCAGACCTCTAGGTCTCATAGGCTCAAAGTTATAGAGCTTGGCAGTTTTGAACGTACGACGACGACGACGACGACGACGACGACGAAACATAGTGAGTTAAAGAAAAGCATGTAAAAAACTTGGCGTGAGTGCCAGTGTCAATCACAAAGATAATGAGTAACCATGAAAAATAAGATAAGGTTAAGTTGGCGTTCACCTCTGTTTCACTTAAACACTTTTTCAGAATTGAAAAAAGAATTTTTAGTAAACACTAGTTAATCACGAAAAGCCACACGCGGCACACCGAGCTAAAACACCAAGAAGCATATGGCGCCCAACCATGTGCTCCTGCGGCACCACGAAATCTTTTCTCGTAATCCTTTACTGGCTCGTCCATGTGGACTTAAAAACACGAGCTCGAAGGACCATGAAAAAATAAGATAAGGATTAGGTACTGGGATCTGCAATAGTGAGTTAACCAACACTGTTTGAATAAAAGAAAAACAATTTATTGGGTACTCGGGGCACATGGTAAGCGGAAGTAGCACGCGGCGACCAGAGGTGAACTGACTGTGCTTTTAGCAGACGGCGACGCAGCGCCACAGTCAGCCACTAGTGCGCTAAAATTTGAAAATTAATTGCATTTAAGTTAGAAAATCTTTTTAAATTTAATGGCTTAATTTAATTTACACAAAATCTACAAAAATAAAAAAGAGATCGACACTGATAGTTTTTTTTTTCATGAGCGACCTAACCTAAAACTTAAATTTAAAGTATATCTTAAAAAAAAAAAAACATTTAAAAATGTAAGATGTCAACGGCGAGTTGGGTTTTCATTGAATAGTTTTAGAACTATCAAAATATAAGACAGTTTTTTAATTTATGTATTAATGAATAGTTTTTAGAATTACCAGAATATAAGACCATTTTTTAATTTGTGTATTAATGAAAAGTTTTTAGAATAACCAAAATATAAGACAATTTTTTAATTTATCTATTAATGAATAGTTTTTATGATTATCAAAATATAAGATTAATATCAATAACAATATCATGATTTTTTTTTAATAATAGAAACCGAACGAAAGAAATGAAATCGAATGCAAAAAACGTCAAGTTTTTCGTAAAGTATTTCTTTGTTAGTATCGTTATTTACATTAAAAACTTTTTAATCAAATAAATTTATAATTGCAGGTTAATTTTAAAATTTATTTTAATTGTCCTCCAATATCGATAAAACCATTCATCTCATCGGAGCTGTACATTCATATGTAAGAGCTTGATAAGTATTTTTACGTGAACAATAAAGATGTATAAATGCAGTTTTAACAATTTTTTTAGATTTTAACACAATCGTGTTTAAGTTTTAATTTTGTTATTATTTGAAGCTAGAAGATATAATTTTAAAAACATTAGACTGGCTCCGACGAGATGAATGGTTTTATCGATATATCATTAATGTATGGACCACTTGAAGGTAGAGGTATTGTGTTAAAAAAAATTAAAAAAAAAAAAATCAAACCATCTAAATCTTTCCTAAACGTTTCATTGGCCAGGGTTTTCCAACCTCTTCAGGAGGAGCTTTATTGAACAAAATCACAATAAATAATTATTAACAATTCATCAAAATATTATGCACGCTGGGAAAAAATTGGGGAAGACTCTCCTCACGTGTCGTGCATGGGGATACAAGACGCTGTGGGGACAGCGAAACCCATATGCGGGGATCACGATCCCCACAAAAACTTTGCGTCGACGACCGATTAGCGTAATGTTTTCATAAATTGTTGAGATAGTGCTATTTTTACTTCAGGACAATCGCAAGGCTCGAAAGACTTGTAAAGCACAAGACATATCACCAGTGAAATAACACATTTTGGCACACATACAACCGATATAATGAGAATAAGTATCCAATTTTGAGGTTAGACTATGCCAAGATACTCGGTGATTACTAAAAATATATAGGTATATAAACTGCTGCTCGAGGAACGTTTGCGCGTAGGGGATCCCCATACCCGACACGTGGGGAGAGTCGTGCCCAATTTTTTCCCAGTGCAGTTAATAATTTACAACACAAACACCTCAACTTACATATAAATGAAGAAAAATTAACAATAACAAAAATTATCTGAATGTCAATTTAAAACGTAAAAGAAAACAACTGCTGCAAGTTAAACCAATACCACAAGAAGTTGATTCAGAAATGAAGCGGGGATTGAATAGTGTGATGAAAAAATGAATCACAAGTCATGGAACGCAGTGGTATAAAGAGAGAACTGTATTATCGGCCAATCTACAAGTCGCTCAAAATTGAATAAAAACATTTCAAAAAATCAAGTTCATACTTCAAATTTTTTAATAATCAAAAATTAAATCAAACTAATATAAATTAAAATTGCTCACACACGAGATAAAAATAAGTCAAATAATATACATAAGATCACTCCCTTCATTGAACATAAATGTGTCAAAACAATATAAATAAAATTACTCTCCCATTAAAATAAAAATTAATAAAACCAATATTTATTTATTTATTTATTTATTTATTTATTTATGTACAGGCCGAGGCCCAAAAATACATTTTAATATAACAACTTAAATTTAAGGCGGTGTACGGGTAGCTCTCGCACATCATAGAGTTCTAGTGGACTCAACTACGACCATTTATAGTGCATAGTATCTCAATATTTAACGAATAGATTTTCAACAAAACATAATTCATAAATCGTAAATTATCAGTACTTAAAAAACAACTCTCTCGCTTTTGGTTTAAAACTAGATATAGAATAACTAACAAAGTCGTATACGCTTAATTCAGAATTATTTAGGGTACGGACTGCTCTATCAAGGACTGACCTGTTCGAAATGGTAACCCGATTCAACCTGGCGACTGCCGAAATTCCTGAAGGTCTCAGAACTCTCGGTGGCACCTTAAAACGCACCAAGGCAAGGAGATCAGGAGAATCAATATAACCCCTCGTAACTTTAAAAAGATACAAGATGTCCTGATAATCATAAAACGACATCAGAGTACAGATATCGAATCTACGTGAAATCGCCTCAAAATCATGATCATAAATACTCATCGGGTTACCAGCACGAAAGGCCAAAACACGCAACAATTTATGTTGGACACTCTCGAGCATGGAACGAGAGTTTACATTCAGAGGTGCCCACATAACAGACGCATACAGTAACACTGGTCTTACCAGAGTAAGATACAGAGTCCGCAGAGTGATTACATTTCTAAAATTACGAGATTGTCGAAGAATATAAGATAGTAATCTCATTGACTTATTTCGAGTAAATTTAACATGATATGCAAAAGACAATCGCTCATCAAAATAAACTCCTAAATCCTTCACTATTGCTTGTCTTTGCAAATATTGATTGCACAGTAAATAATTATAATAAACCGGACTAGATGAATAGAATGAGATCACCGAACATTTTGGAATACTAAATTCAAGACAATTTTTCGCACACCAGAGCTCAATCGCATGTAGATCTTCCTGTAACAAGAAAGAGTCATACGCTGACTTTATACTAATAAAGATCTTAAAATCATCCGCATATAACAAATAGAAACAGTATTTAATAACTAATATCAGGTCATTTATAAACACATTAAAAAATAACGGACCACAGTGTGATCCTTGAGGAACACCTGATGTCGCAAAAAAGCATGGGATATAAAGCCATTATAATTAACAAACAGCCTGCGATCAAGCAAGTAGGACTCAATCCAACGGAGTAGTGCACCATTTAACCCATATCCGGATAATTTATTAATCAACAGACGATGATTCACAGAGTCAAATGCCGCACTGAAATCCGTGTAAACCGAATCCACCTGATATCCAAGATCTATCTGACTAAGAATAAATTCAGTATATTGCGAAAGGTTTGACACCGTAGAACGCTGAGGCATAAAGCCATGTTGATAAGGTGAAATATAACGTTCAAGTACGATGATAGCTCACGATGTACAATACTGTCGAATATCTTGGCGAACAAAGATAATTTAGCAATTGGTCGATAATTATTCACGTCAGATTTATTACCACGCTTATGAATAGGTGTTATGAAAGTGTCTTTCCAAGCATCTGGAAACTTGCCAGTGGATAACGACTTGTTAAAGATAAGATACAAGGGCTCAACAAGGCATGGAGCCAGGGTCTTTATATACGCTACAGGAATACCATCCGGGCCTGGGGCGAGATTGTCACTCAGCATATTCAGTTCAGCCTTTATAACGGCCCTGGTCACAGACAAACAGGACAATGGCGGGGATGTCATCGACCCAGTATTACAATCACCAGGGGAAGCAGTAAAATCATCAACCCTAAATACTGACCCAAAGTGATCGGCAAAGAGATCAACAACAGCCTGGCCATCATCCGCAGTACTATGACCACTGAACACCGAGCAAGGAACACCAGAGACCTTGGATTTTCCATTGACAAATCTCCAGAAACTTTTACAATTTTTCTTTATATTAGTCTCAATTTTTGATATATAAACTAAGTAAGCAGACTTAGCTAATCTCTTACACTTGGCACGCTGTTTACTGAATAAGTCATAAAAAACATCTGTAGAAAATTCTTTCCACTGTTGATGAAGTCACCGCTTCACAGTTACCTCTCTCTTTAATTCTATGGTAAACCAAGGAGGAAAATCCGATGATGAGCGCTGTAACCTTGGCACATTCTCACAAATCAACAAATTCAATCTATCATAAAACAAGGTGAGATAAGAATCAACACCAGATGCACCTTCAAAAACAAGTGTCCAATCCACAGCAAGAAGAGCAGCCCTCATCCTCGGATAATCTCCTTTCCTAAAATTTAAACATAAATCAGAAAAAGAAAGTCGGACAAAGTCATCAACAATAAATTTTAGAGAGAAGGCAGGGTGATACTCATCCAACTTCACCACAGGATCATCGGAGTATTCACAAACAGCATCCAAGTTGGAGAAACAGAGATCCAGAAATTTATCCTTACAGTTTGGTGATAATAGCTGGAGCAGATGATAGTTCTTAACTAGAGCCAGGAGGTTAGAGACAGCTTCTCGAACAGGTTCATTAGGATTTCCACCAATAAGAGAAACAGAGTGGTCGTTATTTATCCAAGAAAAACTAGGTAGGTTCAGATCCCCTGGTATAATCAATTTGTTTAGAGTATAGTCATCACAGCATTGAATTATATCAGCAACTAAACTTTCCATGCCAGCAGTAAAATGACTAGAATCTGTACAGGAGATGGGTGGTAGATAAGCCAGAACAAGAAAATAAGTATTCTTAAGTAGTTTGAGTTTCAGCGTTAGGAATTCCAGACCAAGATTTGATGACGGACCCAGTGAATAAGTGATTGTATCTCTTACATAGATTAGAAGTCCTCCACCTTTGTTTTTATTTGAATTAATAAAGTCTCTATCCAATCTTACAAAATTATAATTTGGTATGTATAACTCAGCATCAGTGACTGTGTCGTCCAGCCAAGTTTCATTAAGGCAGATGAGATCATAGATAACAGAAGAAGTAACTACATTATTCACTAAATCAAAAAGTTTGTTTTTTAAGCTTCTGACATTTTGATAATACACATTTAGGCCTCCAAGTTTTTTGAGTTTTTTGAGTTTGAAAGTTGAGCTGGAATAGAGGCAGTTTGTTTCTTGGAGTGAACAATCCTTGGTAATCCGTTGAAGTATTTAATCTCAATGTCTTTCTCACCATTTTTAACTCTCTCATCCAACTCCAAATACACATCTCTCAATAATTTTCTCTGAGCGAATGTGAGATCTCTCTTTATTTTTATATTCTCTAGTTTAAGTAACTTTTGATTCATTACCAACCAATTTGGTACATCAGGTGAATTAAAGCAGACCTTTAATAATCTAGGCTTTGTTGGCGACATCTTCCCAACTCTAAAGGCTTTAAATTTACCTAAGGGTATAGGGACAATAGAAAAATAAGTATTTAGAAGAGCTAAATCACTCTGGTCACTACCAGTTTCTTTAAGTTGAGTAAAAATTATATTACATTCTCTCTTCTTTCTATCAATGAGTTCAGCTACACAGTCTTGAACACAAGAGGCTGCTAGCGTATCCACCTTCTTTTCCAGATCAACTAACTGCTCTTGAGCAAGATCAAGACGACAATCCAAAACTTCAAATTGGGCTCTTAGATCTTGAAATTCAGAGGAGAGCTTTTTTGTATTTTCCTCTGCCTGTTTATGAATCATAGCCCATAGCTCAGCTAAATTAGTAGGTTAATCTTCAACAGAGATTGGGTGAGGGATATTTTTATTGCCATCGACCAATATAATATAAAATTAAAAAATGCAATAAAATAAACATGTATGTAATGTATTATTCTAATTTTCGAGCCATATTCTCATAAACAACACTTAACTTTGCTATCTCCAGTTTTTTGTTCAAATTGTTAAGGTTAGAAGCTATAAAAAGCATTTCAGAAATTAAGAATTAATTTTTGAAAATTTATTCGCGGGCTGTGGAAGGTAAAGTTGGAGGAGAATCGTAAGATTCTCGATTCTTCCTCCCCACGCTATGGTTGGCGTGACTCTTATCCGTCTCTAAAATTTGAGAGAATGCAGAAAAGAGATTTATTCATAAAAATATAATCATCTTACGATGAAAAATCGTTAAAAATCAAAATTTGAGAAAGAAAAAAATTCGACTCGGGAACCAGGATTTGAACCTGGGACCTTCCGATTGCCGGTTGGATGCTCTACCAACTGAGCTATCCTTCGAGTCCACAGATCAAACACTAATTCGGAAGTCAAAGATCTTTCTCTCTCCAATCTTGATTTTTATAAGCTGCTATTCTGCCCGAGCAGCCAATACTAAATAACAGTCAATCTTTTTTTGAAATTCTTCAAATACCTTCAATAATTTCAGTAAACTAAGAATTAATTTTTGAAAATTCATTCACGGGCTGTGGAAGGTAAAGTTGGAGGAGAATCGAAAGATTCTCGATTCTTCCTCCCCACGCTATAACGTGTTGAAATTATTGAAGGTATTTGAAGAATTTCAAAAAAAGATTGACTGCATTTCAGAAATGTTACGTTTGTATGCATTTCTCTCAATGTCTAGAATCTCAGTGTTATCCTAATCAAAGTCATGATCATAAAAATTCCTGTGTTTTGAAACAACAGACTCGGGGTCTCTAAAATCATAGTGTTCACTAACCCTGTCCATAAGAGGTCTTTTAGTCTGACTTATTTATTGAGCAGGGCAATTACGGCAAGACAACTTATAAACAGAACAAGTCTCCTGCATAGTGGGAGTCAAATCTTTACCAAGTTTAATACAGCTTTTTAATGGTTTTTTGATCTGGGGAACTGTTCGGATGTTGTATGGTTTCAAAGAGGAAGAGAATCTGTTGAAGGTACGTTTGTCGTTTAAAGGAAGAGGAATAGTGATAATTTTCTTATTGGAGTTATCGTCGTCATTGTCATGGCTTGGATTTTTGTCTTGTTTTTTAGAATTAAATTTGATTATTCTAATTCTAACTTTAATATTCGTATCCACAAAGTCAGTATCGTAGTCGTTGTAATTAAGTATTTTTTTGACCAGTACAATATTTGTATCATGAAACCGTGAGTATTGGAGGACAATTAAAATAAATTTTAAAATAAACCTGCATTTATAAATTTATTTGATTAAAAAGTTTTTAACGAAAATAACGATACTAACAAAGAAATACTTTACGCAAAACTTGACGTTGTTTTCATTCGATTTCATTTCTTTCGTTCTGTTTCTATTATTAAAAAAATATATATATATCATTATATTGTTATTGATCAATCTTATATTTTGGTAATTATAAAAACTATTCATTAATACATAAATTAAAAAATTGTCTTATATTTTGATAGTTCTAAGAACTATCCAATCAAAACCCAACTCACCATTGACATCTTACATTTTTAAATGTTTTTTTTTAAAGATTTTATGTCTTTCGCTATAACTGAAACAACGGAATTTTATTAAGGTAATTTTTATCAAAAAATAAGTCGACAATAAACCTATTTAATATAATGGTTGTGCAAAAAAAAAAATTAATTTCTCATTATAAATCAAGATGCTAGAATATTATTCAATTAAGTAATTGAGGATCCCGGTGCAAAAACTGCCTTAGCGATCGAGACGCTCGAAAATCGGCCCAGGTAGGCCCATCCGCTACATAAAAAATGCTGTAATTTTTTACCTATTTGAAATATTGCTTTGAAACTTTCTAAAAATCTTCTTCAAAGCATTGTAAGAAACTTCCTCGCAGGAAGTTTTTTCAACTCTCAATTTTTATGCCTGCTTTTTTAATCCAAAGTTTGAGGTTAACAAAGTTGATTTTTTGATTTTTAATAGTTCACTACTCGGCAATGAAAAACTTTAAAAATACCTGAACCATTCTGTTGGCAGCGGAAAGAGTTCAAAAATATGATGCTAAGATTTCATTAAAAAATATTCAGTAGTTTCCAAGTTTTTGCAAGTTGTACAAAAAATTTATAAATCGAAAGAAAATCAAGTATTGTGTTTTTTGATTTCTTTTTTGTTCTCCTATTTTTAAGACCCATCTCTAATTTAGACTTTGCTTTCATGATGTTTGTAACAGCGTAAGCAGCTGCTTTTTCTCCAATACTTGCGTCTTTAGCGAGAACTCTTTGCCAAGCTTTATCTGCTAGAACTTTGTCAGCAGCGTTTCTAGAAGTAATGTTATCTCGATTTTGAGAATAAGCTATATCGTGCTCTTTACAAGCAGAATCAAGTTGATTAATTGGTTGATCACCTCGTGATAAGCGAGCAGCTAGTTTTGTGCCTGGTCCGCAATAGTTATACCCTGGTAAGTGAAGTTCAAAAGGAAGCTTTTTGATACTTTTATTTAACAAACCGTATCCTCTCTTCTTCTTCTTTTTGCTGGGAAAAATGATCATTCTTCTTAGTAGGTCAGTGTAAGACTGAGAGTCAAAGTATAAAAGCATGGTATTTATAGTAATCATCAGCAGTCTAATTCAAGAGCTTGAATATTTAACATGGATTTTACAAAAAGTAATGTGAAATTACCAGTCGCTAATTTCGACGTTCTTGTGGAGCAAGATAAGAAAGAGAAACGTCATGGCGATTTACTTCCTAGCAGCATCAGAGCAGTTATATCAGGGCCATCCGGGTACGGTAAAACCAATAATATGCTTACTCTATTCACACATCCAAATGGATTAAGATTCGAAAACGTTTATGTTTACTCTAAATCACTATGTCAGCTAAAGTATAAATTTTTAAAGCAACTTCTTGAACCAATTGAAGGAATACAATACTTTCCATTTAGTGACAGCGATGAGGTAATAGCTCCAGCTGATGCATTACCAAATTCAGTTATTATATTCGACAATATTGCTTGTGAGAAGCAAGATAACGTGAGAGCATTTTATTGTATGAGTAGACATAATAATGTTGATTGCTTTTATCTTTGTCAATCGTACGCAGCTGTACCCAAACACCTTGGGCGAGACAACGTTAATTTATTGATTTTGTTTCGTCAAGACGAGGTCAATTTGAAGCATGTCTATGATGATCATATAAACACTGATATGGATTACAAAAAATTTAAAAATTTATGCTCCGATTGTTGGAGAGACGGCAAACATAGTTTCATAGTTATTGATAAAGATAGAGGTTTAAATGAAGGTAGATACAGAAAAGGTTTTGATTGTTTTGCTATAAATATAGGTTGAGTTTTACAACTATCACTAGTGTCTATCGAGACATCGTTACGAAAACATGGCTGAGTTGACTCGAGAGAAAAAAGTTCTTGAAGAGCTTGTTAAAGCTCGAGAAGCTGTAAAACGCAAGTATAATTTAATAAAATTTCAAAAAGATAGTACTGATCGTGTTTTAAAAGAAACCTTCAAACCTATAATTGATCCTTTACAACAGCTTGTGGAGGATAAGAAACGCAAAACTTTAAATGAAAGCTTTGTGGAAGAGAGTGTTGAGAATAAAAGTTTTATTGATCCATCAAATCAAAATTTTTTTTCAGTTTATGTAACTGAGACACCATGTGATGATGATGATCATAGCTCGATTGAAAATTTTAATGATCTGGAAAGTACGATTGTTGATACAGGGTCTGCGGGAGAATTAATTGACGTGAAAGCTGCGGAGCAAGATAATTTATATGGGTTGAAAAAGAGAACTAAAAATGGTTATCAGCTTGGTAATGCAATCGTAAAATTTGAAAAAGATAATATAATTGTTAATGACAAATCTTATTCAAGAACTCCCGGATTGTTTGAACTGATTGTATATAAAAATCCTAAAAATTACACTATAACTGATACAACAACTTACCGACAGATTCTTGAGCAAACTAGTGCTCATAAAAAAGGACATATTCCAAGCGGTAAAATAAAAAAACATGCAGCTAGTAACAAGTACAGAAATATAATTGCAGATCTTTTTCAAGCAAGTCCAGTAAAACGTCGGAGTCCCTACAAGAAGTTCAAAACGACAGTATTAGATCGAAAAAATTCAACACCCATAAAAGCGAAGAGTGGGCATGGTCTCATACCTCGATATAAAATTGCTAATCGTGGAACACGAATGGATTACGTATATTGGGATGATCCTCATGAATTGGTTGATCGACTTCGCTTGTTGATAGCAGAGCAATCAGCCGGAAATTCAAACCATACAAATGCGACTCATTCAATTATCGAAGAGCTGCAAGAAGGTGGCTATATAAATTAAGAAAAAGTGCATTGTTTGTTCATTACCATATTGCGAGTCGAGCGATAAGGACGAAGAAGAATATATTAAGCAAAAGTAATCGTGTACTCGTCAGTATCAACATGAGTGTCGATGTGTTTGGACGTCACCTCAAAAAGACTGCAGGAAGAGCTGGTCCACCTGGTCACGGTTTTAAATTTACTCCTGAAGGACAGTTTGACATTGTAAACAAAAGATTGTGCAACCTAGCAGCTCCTCTTGAACCTAAAGACGCAGTTAATCTACAAACTTTGAGAGACCTCATCCAATAAGAAATACATAGTCTGTACGAGATTACCAAAAAATTACGAAGTGACCTAGACGATTTGAATACAGTTCTTTATTCATACAAAGACGAGATTAAAATCAAGGTTCAAAAAAAAGTGGACGACTTGTCAGACCTTGTTGAAAATCATAGAGACGATATTGATCAGAAATTTCTAAAGTTGGGGTCAACTGAATTAGAAAAAGTAGAATATAATTCTTTCAATGAATAAAAAATCTTGTGTAGTAGAAGAAATTCACAAACCAGCTCGTCGAAACTATCAACGCCGGAAATTCGATGTGCGAGGTTTGAACGAAACTTGGCAAGCTGACCTTGTAGAAATGCAACCCTACGCCAGAGAAAATAAAGGTCACAGATATTTGCTTACGATAATTGACATTTTTTCAAAGTACGCTTATGTTGTTCCGACTAAGACAAAATCAGGTCCAGATGTTACAGCTGCAATGGAATCAGTCTTGGCAAAAGTAAATCCACCAGTAAAAAATATTCACGTAGATTTTGGGAAAGAATTTTACAACAAACATTTTCAAGAACTTATGAATAAGTATAAAATAAACATGTATTCTACATACAGCGGTCTAAAGGCTTCAATATGTGAACGTTTTAATCGTACATTAAAAAGTAGTATGTGGAAAAAATTTAGCCTGCAAGGTAATTACAATTGGGTAGATATTTTACCTGATTTGATAATCGCTTACAATGATCAAAAGCATCGAACTATAGGTATGAAGCCAAAAGACGTCACTGCTAATCATGCGACTATAATTTTACAAAGATTAAATAAAAAAAAAAAATAAAGTCTTAAAAAATAAATTCAAAGTTGGTGAAAAAGTTAGAATCAGTAAATTAAAAGGTATTTTTGAGAAAAGGTATACTCCTAATTGGTCTACTGAAATATTTACCATTACTCATAAAACTGATCCACCAACATATAAACTAAAAGATTATGATGATCAGCCTGTTGTAGGAAGCTTTTACGAGCCTGAGTTATTAAAAACAAAGTATCCCGATATTTATTTAATAGAAAAAGTAATAAAAACAAAAAATAATAAATTGTTTGTTAAATGGTTAGGTTTTGACGACAGTTATAATAGCTGGATTAGTGAAAAAGATTTGTAATTTTTTAAATGAAAACTTTTATTGAAAGAAACTTGTATACATGCATTATTATGATTTTTTTTTTTTTTTTAAACTCACGCCATATTTTTACTTTTATCAGAAAATTCAATTTTACCGTCACCCAAATAAGTTATGAGCAACTCTGAACTTTGTGCCGTGGCTTTTATATCCTTCAAAAGTTTTTGTTCTTGCTCAAAGAGCTTTTGTAAACGATTAGGAAGAAATATCTGCCACTCACCGTCGAGCGTAACGACGACTTTATTGCCATATTGAGTCTTAGCCTGACGAAGTTCTGTCACTTGGTACGGTCTTGAGATGTCCAATTCGGTCAATTTCTTTGTAAGCAAGTAAGCCAATGCACCAATGGTGTTTGCCAAAGTAAAATCCATTTTCTGAAACAAAAAAGCAATATGGTGTGTTATAAAGTATGAAATATCAAATATGAAATAGTTTCTCACTCATTTTTCTGATAATAGGTAGTGACTTACTGTGATATTGAAGACGGCGAAAGAGCGTTTTAAAAGCAGAACTTTTTAGTTGGTGGCTCTACCTCTTCGAAGTCTTGGAGCGGAATGATCTCGGCTTCAGATCGACGCTCCTTAAGTATAGTTTCTCCCACTATTCTGGCTCTCCCCACTCTTTCAAGCTCATCGTCTTCCTCTGTGATATTATTAAGGACCATCTCGACTTCTTCTTCTTCCTCATGAGAATCGCTTTCTGAAACGTTTTCGTCGCCATTTTTAACTTTGAGTGTGGCTTTACCGCCATATTCTTCAATCAAATAGTGTCCCCAAGGAAGAGTGTCGGTTTGGAAGGGAAGTAAAAAACGTTTTGTGTCGTGTGGACTCAAAGCTACTTTTTCTTGTCTCTCTGTCCTAACAATGTGTCGCCTCGATCTTATATTGTTCTGATGAACTTTGACAATCTTTTGATTGAATAAGCAGTCCTCATAGTCTTCGAATGTTATTTTATTCTTCACGACGGCAGATTTGACGCCTTTTGCCTTTTTCACAGTCTCCTGACCCTGAATTCGTAAAGAATACATTTTTGATCTGAGAGCCACGTAGCATTCTAGGATTTTTCCTGAGCATTCGTCTTTGAATAATCCAATTTCTTTGTTATTAACTCTAGGAATCCATACTGGTTATCCTTTGGATAATCCCAGGTATCAAACATTTCAAGATTTTCTTTGATGACGTCGTAAATATTAACACCTCGGATGTGGTATATGAATGAGTCCGTGTCAGAATAAAACATTTTACAGAGATTTCCAATTTTTTTTCGCATAAACGAGTAATGAAACCGGTACATGGTTGTTTTAGAGATGTCCAGCACGCATAATCCCACATATATTGGTTTTCTAATACATATCTCTGTCCTGAAAAGTTGTATCGCTACAAGATTTTCATCGAAGATTGAAGCACCATGAAAGTTTGGTCTTGCAATGAGAGCCTCGGCGCTATACCTCCTCTTCCATTTGTGACATAACTTAACCTCTTTTCTCTTTTTTTCGTTCTCAATCGTCTTTCCGTATACCGCATTAATCATCAACTTGTAAAAAAGTTTTTCAAATTCATTTTTAGACTCCTTACGTCTTTGAGTGTTGAAGTCGACGTATGGTTTCAAAAACGGTTTCTGGTTGAATTTTAAGGCACGGTGTACTTCTTTAAGGATTAGTCCATACTCGAGCGCTTGTTTCAAGGCACGGTAATGAAGCACATACCTTTCTTTATCGTATAAAGTTGTCAGTAGTTTCTTTTGCTTCTCACTAGGAGGCGTACGATGCTCTGGTAGCAAGGGCAGGTCGAGATGAGAATCATGTAGATGTTTTGGATATTCTATAGTACATTCGAGAAAAAATCCAGCGGGAGAGTCATCCGGAACATTCCAAAATTCATGCTCGTTAAGATTCTCAACCCATTCGAAACCGCCATGAGCCAGGTGGGCTTGCATTGAGCTTCCATATAAGTTATTACAGTCTAAATAAACCAAAAAGCTCTCCTCTTCATCAGGATTATATTTATAACCCATAATCCTATGGTTTGCTTTCGCATACCTATGTGAACATTGGATAATACCACCTCTTATTCCTTTCTCCACAAACATGAGCATATCGGTATCGGTTAAAAGCTCAAGTTCAGTATTTTCATCATTCTCTTTTTGTTTGAATTTCAGCATAGCGTCCCACGTGAGACCTGGTGTGGTGTGATAAAACGCAGGATCCAATCCGTAAGCTTCCATGCATGTTAAGCGGAAATTTTGAAAGACCTCAGAAAGTAACAATATGTCTGTTTTTAAATAAATGTCCGAGTAAATTCCCAGAGAGTCACAATTAAAAGCTTGCCAAACATTTTTTGCATGTTCATAACTTTCATCACTTATATGAGACTCATTCAGTTTACTATAAAAATCTTTATCTGGCAATCTACGTAACTGCAAGCTCGCTTAATTTTCAACGTAGTCATACGGGAACGTCCCCTTTTTAAGTAGCAACTGAATCTGCTGTGCACTGTAGCCATCTTTTGTGAATTCCAATTTTGTTATTGGATAGTCCGACAAGTATGAAGCCAATTTTTCCAATGATGTAGGTAAAAATCTGTAGCTATCAATGAAGCGAAAATTTATTTTGCTTCCCTTAATGAGTTTAGTGAAGGAAATGTATTTTTCACGATTCTCAGCGATAAGCTTTACTTTTCCTTCCAAGATGTAGGAAGTTGCTAATTCTTTAATCAAGAAATGTGAATCATAACCTAAATGATGGTAAACCACGGGCAAAATTCTTGAATCCCGGAACTGAAGATTGCACTGATTATGGGCCGGCCCGCGGTACCTAAAAAGAATAGTGTTAAAATATACTTATTAGTAAATTTTTAACTTCAAATTACATCATTGCATGAGTATAAATTACCTTCCAGTAAAATGACAGTGATCTTTGATTTTTGCTTCATATTTTTTGAATTTTTCTTTACAAATGTGACATCGATCTGCATTGTAATGATTAAGCTTCTCCTGGTTGTTAAGTTCAATAGGCTTGATATCTTTGTAAGCAGCTTCAACTTGATTTTTAATATCGAGGAGTTTTTTTATAAACCACTGAACAGGAGTTGGTGCTGACTCGTCTACCTGTCTGTATGACTCATATCGAGATAAAGATTGATCGTAGCTGCAGTGTAGATAAAAGCCGATGCTGTGAGCTTGATGTTCTTGAAAAGCTAGACTTAAACAGTTATTAACCAATGCACACTCGTCCTGATGCTTTCGGAGCTTTTTTAGATTCACAAAAAAACTTAAGCATCTGTTGCAAATGTGAACTTTTCTCTTGTTTTTTGTTAATTGTTTTGCTACTTATCTCGAAAGGTCTTTAATCCATACATAATGGAACCAAAAATTTTCAGTATAATCGTCGTCATTCTCACTGTCTTTATCAGAATCTTCATTTACATAGTGTTCTTGTATTAAAAGAAGATTGACATAATTTTCCTTTTGTTGATTCGATAAGTGACAAGAAGAAACACTAAAATCATCCCCATATTTTTTCAGCATGTATACATTAACTGAAACTGGATTCTGACTCTCGAACTTGTTAATGCTTCTAAGAGTGACTGGAAACTCGATACCGTCGAAGTTCAATTTATGTTTGTACTTTTCGTAGTGACTCACTCTGGAGGTATGATGATTTGCTGGATACAACGCACTAAGGATAGCCCACATGAAACATTTTTGATCTTTATTCTTAACATTGATACAAGCCCGTTTTTTCATTATTTTTCCAGGTAATGGTATGTAAGAAGTAGCTCTTAGTTGATTTAATTTGTTAATATTTATTACCAAACGTAATATATAATTCAGAGTGTACCCACTACCCTTTGTTTCAAAAGACTCAATTTCATTTTGTAATGGAACATTTATATTATTTTCAAACCATTCGTCTAGTTGAGTAGATTGATAGATCGATTTATTTTCCGTACTAAAGTATTTTACTTCTGGCGTTTGTTGTTCATCCCCTTTTTGTAGGGTATATTCTGCAGCTAACTCAGCATTGACCCTGATAGAAGGATGTTCGTTTAAAACTGCTAAAATTTTTGATTTGAACATTTCTTTTGCATCATTCATGAAGGTTGTGATATCCAAATGTCCATGATTAGCAATCACACCAGATCTGATTCGATTCTGAAAAGCAGAATTTAAATCATCCCAAGAGACTCTACCAGAAAATGGAGATCGAAGCTCGCCACCGATTCTCATACCTGCTACCTGTTCACCATCTAATGCTTGATCCCCCTGCTCCAAATGATCTTCCAGTTGATCAGCTTCTAGTTGCTCATTATTATGCGCTTCCTGCCCATCAGCAGTCTCATCGGCTCTTTCTTGTAATAACCACTGCCATCCAGCACCCTCCATTAACCACTCACCAGTTTTGTGTTCTTGCTCGTGGCGAAGCTGATCCTGACGAGCTTGATCAATCGTCTTCTCAGCCATCAAATGTTGCAGTCTCTGACGGATGTAATAAAGCTGCGGCAGACATGTTTGACACTTTTGTTTATTTGCTCTAGTTAATTCAATATTCTGCATACCGCTTTTAAGACTTTCAATTTCATAATCTGCCATACGCAGCCATCTTTTAAAATCAGACAACTTTCCTGTGGATGAGTAGACGCGCAACCTGTCTAAAAGGATGCCTACTATAATCTCGGAGTAGTTGATATCCATTTTGGATCTATGAAAGAGATTCGAAGACACTGCTTTTTCTCCTTGAAGACAAAGTGTGTAATAAATTCGTTGCTTCGATCTAGTTAAAAAAAAATGTTGGAAGTGTAAGAAACTCGATCAAGATCCCGGTACTGTTGTTTCTCCTCGAAGAAAATGTCCGAAGTATGCGAATCTCGATGAAGATCTCTCTGCTACTGCTGCTCACCAAAAAAAAAAGTCGGAATCGTATAGGTATCTTGTAGTCTGAAGAAAATGTCGGACGATTCTCGTAGACTCGATCTTGCTGCTACTGCTGCTCGCCAAAAAAAAATGTCGGAATCATGTAAGAATCTCTGTTCCTTACCGAAGAAAATATCCGAAGTACTTACCAATCTCGTGGTCTCGATGAAGATCTAGCTGGTCTTGCTCCGTGGTGAAGAATGAACCGTGGTGAAGAATGAGCCATGAAATGACTGGAAACAAAAAAATCTGAAGGATATCAGCGCTTCGAATATTGAAACTGTTGAATATTCTGTTTTAGAATATCAATTTATTAAATTGAGTACATTTCAATACATTAAGAAAACTCCCGACATAGTGACGACTCGACTTTCGTCTTACGAGTGGCGTTTGGATTACACCTGACAACGCTTATTTATCTGTGCTGTAAAAGTACAATTCAGCACTCGCATACTTAATTATTAAGTTCATTGCATGTCAACATTTCGACACATTCCATACACGCATAAATTTGCTCTCACTTCAACACACCTCCTCAAATTTATGGTTTACTGACCTACATATTTTCAAACAATTTTTAATGCATACCTAAATTTTTCAAACTTATTTCGACCAAGGGCTTTTGTAAAAATGTCTGCAAGATTATTCTCAGACTCAACTTTTACAATGTTTACAAAACCTTGCATATAGCATTCGTTCACAAAATGATAATGCACTTCGATGTATTTAGAGTTTTTCGTCAAATTACCAAATTTTGCTATCGCAATCGCACCAGTATTATCTTTATAAATTTTGACAGGTTTTTCAACCTTCAACCTAAAATCACTTTAGTAAATTCAAAATCATTTTCACTTCACTAACTGCATCGGATAATGCAACATATTCAGCAGCTGTTGACGATTTCGTCACACTGCTTTGCTTACGCGATTTCCAGTAAATAACCTCGCCTTCGGCTCGGGTCGCAAACCTCTCGGAGGCCAAATCGAACCATCTCGCCTGCGGGAATAATATACTATTTCAAACTTGGCTTCTTTCTGAGTAAATTCTTAAAAGGGGTTTTATTTTCAATCGTGTTTGCAATTATTCGATTTTTTTAGTAAGCTGCGGCTTTAACTACCTCTGGCCAGTATCTACGATTTACATTCGCCTCAAAAAACAAACACCTGGCAAAATCCATAATTGACCGATTATATCTTTCTGCGGTCCCATTTAATTCATGCACGTTTGGAGGACAAGGTTCTATCAGAATTCCCATCTCCCTCACTAATGTGAAAATATCCCGATTAATATACTCTCTCTCGTTATCACATCTTAAATTTTTTATCTTTTTCCCGGTTAGATTTTATTAATATAATCCACGAAACAATTAAAAACATCCGACTTTAATTTAATTGTGTAAATCAATGCACATTTACTATAATCATCAATGAAGGTTAAAAAATATTTTGAATCATCATTACCCGTTGTATTATGCGGCCCATTTAGATCTGTATGTACCAACTCTAAAATCTCGGTGGCTCTACTTCTATTATTTCGAAATATAAATTACGCATTTTATTCTGTATGCACGTCCCACACTTCAAATTTACTGACTCTAATTTTTCTGGTAACCCATCGACCAATTTATTCTTACACGTTTCCTCCAAATATTTAAAATTTACGTGACCAAAAATTCTTTGAAACCTTTCTTTCTGTGTCATGTTTTTGTTAATTTTCTCCGACGAATAACACACTCTTACATCAAAATAACTACTTATTTTATACAACCCATTTTCTTTGCAAGCTACTGCAATTAAAGTATTCTTACTATTATATATTTTCGACGTACTACCAACAGACATTATTTTATTTTCATTCGTAATTTTCGCAAAACTCAACAAATTTTTATCCATCTACATAAAATACATTGGATATTTTTGTTTTATGCTTAAGGTGAAGACGTAACCAGCGCTGGAAGTAAAAAGTGGCTATAAAAAAATAAGAAAAGGGAAAATGTAAAAAAACGCTCTGTAGCGCGCTAGATAATAATTTTAGCTATTTTTTAAGCCTTGTTTGATGAAAATCAGTTAAAAAATAACTTCAGGAAACTTGGAAAATCGTTTTCCTTCCGTTAACCATGTGTAGCATATCCTTGCGTCGTCTGCTACCGCACGCGTAGTAAATGCACGAACCGCACATGCACCCGTTCTAATAACCTTTAAAATTTATTTCCCTCAATGAAATTCTAAATTTTTTAAATTATTTATTTCATGCAGCACATGCAAAGAAAAAAAAATTTTTAGTAAGCAATCATACAAGCAGCAGGCAGTGATAAATAATTCTTCTTTCTTCAATATTAATAAATTATTTCCCCAACTGTCTGAAATTTCTTGAATAATTATCTTGATATGGGTACTTTATTAGATCCTGTTCTTGTAGCAACCGTGTCGATTACTTTTCTTCTTATAATCATCTTCCTTTTTTTACTAACACTGAAAGCTTCTCTCTTGCCGTCACCCAGTAAGATAATTAATTATCAATAAAAGAAAAATTGCATGCTTAGACTGATGAATATATTTTAAAAAATAGTAGTTTTCATGCATTTTAGTCAAGTATTAATAAAAAGCAGAAGAATATATCAAAACTAAATGAACCAAAGTAATCACAGAACCTACAGTTTACACTTGGTTTACACCTGTGTGCAGTGCACCCGTCTGCACCAGAGTGACCGATCCCGGCCCAGGTGGTACCGCAAAATTTGAAAATCTTCCGGCACAGATCAGGCAAACAAAAAACTCAATAACGCTGGGCGCCCAGCTTTTTTTATGAACTAATAATTCAATAAATAAAATACCCCCTAATTTTACAACCCAATAACGCTGGGGGTACGAGTTTTTAGTAAGAAAAAAAAAATAATAAACAAATTAACCCCCAAGCTATACAACCCAATAACGCTGGGCGTCCGAGTTTTTTATAATTAAAAAAATTAATAAACAAATTATTCCCCCAGTTATACAACCTAATAACGCTGGGCGTCCTGGTTTTTTATGAATAAAAAAACTAATAAACAAATTATCCCCCAAGTTAAACAACCCAATATCGGTGGGCGTCTGAGTTTTTTATAAACAAAAAAATTAATAAACAAATTATCCCCCAAACTATACAACCCAATAACGCTGGGCATCCTCGTTTTTTTATCGATAAAAAAACTAATTATAAGATTATCCCCCAAGCTATACAACCCAATAACGCTGGGCGTCCGAATTTTTTATGAAAAAAAAAATTAACTAACTATTAACCCATAAGTTAAACAACCCAATAACGCTGGGCATCTTAGTTATTTAAACAATAAAAAAATCTAATAAACAAATTATATCCAAGCTATACAACCATAACGCTGGGCGTCTGTTTTTTTGTTGTTGTCAACGGTAATTTAATCCTGGACATATCAACTGCAGTTTTTCTGAATATCAAAGATAAGTGCCTCGTGATAGTCTATTAAATCATTTATTTGTTTATTAAGAGCCCCAAATTTTTCACTAGGTTTAACGATTAAGCCTGTTCATTTATTGAATTGTTAAATTAATTTTAAAAAGTCCCGTACTCTCAACGTTATTGGCTTGTAAAGCCTTAGGGATAATTTGTTATTTAGTATTTTTATTCATAAAATAACTAAGACGCCTAGCGTTATTGGGTTGTATAGTTTAGGGGATGATTTGTTTATTAGTTTTGTTATCTAAGCAGATAAGGTCAAAACTTAAAATCTGATAAAACCAAGTATCGTTGTTTTTTTGAGGGTATAATTTTTATGAAAAAACCAATGGACCTATTGACTTGAAACTCTGGACCCTGCTTTCTAGTTATTTTAAATAAATTTAGAAATTTTTTTTTACACTTCTAATCAATTACTAAAGTTGTTTAATAAACTTAATTACTAAAGCAGATAAGGTCAAAACTTAAAATCTGATAAAACCAAGTATCGTTCTTTTTTTGAGGGTATAATTTTTATGAAAAAACCAATGGACCTATTGACTTGAAACTCTGGACCCTAATTAATAGAAAATCCTTTGACTAGAGAAAAGAGAGTAAAAAATTGTAGTGTTTATAAGTTGTGGGCAACTAAAATTTAATTTTATTATACTTATTGTGCCCTTAAGTACACAATTATTTTATATAAGCGTTGGTTTCCACAAATCTTCATCAAATTCAAAAAGCCACACTCAAATTTGAGAAAACAACAAGAATTTAGATTAGCAAAATTTATTTAAAAACAGCCGTTATACATTTACACCTATGATTCATGAACACAAGAGAGTTTTTTTCTTTTTTAGATATCTGGTAGTTATGAATTTCCACTTTTTATTTAAAAGTAATGTTTGATTAAAAATCTTTTACTAAATAAAAGTGAGGGAACAATTTTAGTTTTGATAAACTGTAATGGTTGTTAAAATTTAGTTTGATTTCTCTTATTGCACCCCAAGTATTAAAGAGAACGCAGCAACAGTCAAATTGGATGGAGGAGTCAACAAAAACATATTTAAGATAAATTTATTTAAAAGCATTAGTTTATTTACATCTACTATAGTTATGAACACTAAATAGCTCACAAGAAAATGATTGATTTTTTTACTATTTTTATTTATCCTATTGTCATGAATTAACACTTTATATTAAAAAGTAGTTTTTGTTTTTAGTTTTCACTAATAATTGTTGCTTGATGCATATAAAATTATTGGTTATATTTGGCAGTCTGCATCCTTCGCTCACTAGCAGCAACTAGCAGACGACATACACTACTACAATTTTGCTGAATAAGAAGAAAACCGATTTTCCAAGTTTCCTGAAGTTATTTGTTAACCAATTTTTATCAAATAAGGCTAAAAAAATAGCTAAAAATATTATCTAGCGCGCTGCAGAGCGTTTTTTTACAATCTCTCTTTTATTTATTTTTAAATTGCAATCGACAAATTTTATGAAAACGCGGTTACGTCTTCACCTTAATCCCGTTCACTTCAAAATAAGTTAAAATTTTACCAACTTTCGTACCTTTCAAAATTCTACCGTCACCAACCTTGATATTGGTTTTTTTAAAACTATTGATTCACAAAAATAGGATTCATCGTTAATAATATGGTCTGAGCAACCACTATCTAATATCCAATCTATTTTATTTGTATCACAATTATATATATATATCAACAACATGATTATCGAATTTATCACCATCTGTTAAATGCGCCAAAAAAGAGTTTTTCACCTGATCATCCATGTTGTCGTTTTCGGTGTTACTATACCTCGCGTTGTGCTTAGTCGCTCCATCGTTGCGGGGCTGCCAGTTCCTGCCTCCGCGATTTGAGTGTTGTCGACCACCTCTGCCGCTGCGGCCTTGAAACTGCTGAGACTGCGGCTGTTGTTGCTGTTTCTGCTGTGGTGCTTCTTGTGCACTTCCTTGCCAAAATGTATTGTTGTTTTTGGTCCACTTGTTTCTACAATTTCTCTTTAAGTGTCCGGGCTTACCACACCCATAGCAACTTAATTTATTTGAACTTTCTGCTTGAAATGCACTACACTTTTTCTTGTTTGATTCACTCAAGTTTCGGGTTTCCCTCATGCTTATTTTATTTTTCAAGAACTCACAATTTCTATCCTCTGTTGATAGAGCATCTACCAGATCTCCAGTGTAGCTTAAGGATTCTGGCAAAGTTCTCAGCATGTAATTTAATTTTTCTGCCTCGTTGACTTTTCCTCCAGAATTTTTTAAGTCATTTATAGTCTTCTCAAAATCACAGAAAAATGAACTTGAACTGTCATAATTTTTTAATTTCATCTGGTCGAGCTTGTTTCTCACACAGATTTGCATTGCTGTAGATTCTTTTAGATACATTTTGTCAAACTTCTGCATTATTTTTCGAGCGGATTTTCTCTCTTCTTCATTCAAAAATTCTAATTGATCGTTGCTTATACTGCAATAAATGTAGTTTATTGCTTTCTCGTTCATGTTGGCCCAATTTTATTGTGAATCTGATGCCAAAGCCTCTCGAACTGCTGGTTCTGCACACTTTTTTGTTTTCAAGCATTGGAGTATCCTTATTTTCCAAATGCTATAATTCCTTCCATCAAAGATATGAAATCTTGCGTCTTCGATATGCGACATAGTTAGCTCTTTAATTTGTTTATCTTTATGTTCCAAATTAGTACTATAACAGTTTTGAATTTCTTCAATTAGAATTTTTCCTACTTTTCTTAAATCTCTTTCATGTACGTCAGCATACACTCCTTCTATTTGATATTGTAGCAGAATATCTATTAGTTCACCTCTTGACTTTGTTGCTATAGTATTTTGTTCCTTTGCGCCTTTACAAAGTCTTTTTAGTTCATCTGTAATTAAACATTCCAAGATTTTTCTGGGCGGCAATTTACATAAAGTTTTTATTAAATCTTCCTTTGGCACTAACTTCAGACCTGCCAAGCTTAATTCATTCAAGCACTGGTTTTCTTTTTCTAATTGGCTTATTTAAAATTCTTTCAAAGCCTCTTCCCGTTCGAAGTAACGTGGTATCTCACTTTGGAACACTTTAAAATAGTCACTTTTCCATTTTCAAAAACCACGCGCTCTTGCTACCATGTTGAATATTCTGTTTCAGAATATAAATTTATTAAATTAAGTACATTTCAATACATTAAGAAAACTCCTGACATAGTGACGACTCGACTTTCGTCTTACGAGTGGCGTTCGGATTACACCTGACAACGCTTATTTATCTGTGCTGTAAAAGTACAATTCAGCACTCGCAGACTTAATTATTTAGTTCATTGCATGTCAGCATTTCGACACATTCCATACACGCATAAATTTGCTCTCATTTCAACAGAAACAATCATAACTTCTTAACGCAGAACTTTTTCAGGACGATTTTTTTTAACTACTCAGGGGATCTTTTTTTTGCTTATACGGTTAAAGGGGGCTTCGCAATAAAAAATAAACCATTAAAATAAGATTTTTGATCATCTTAAACGGTATTGGAAGGCTTTTTAATGAAAAAATAAAGTTCTGGATACATCACGCTCATTTAGAGGGCTATGTGAGGCGTCTTTAGGAATTTTTGCTCACTTTTTGTTTATAAGTATGTTTAAAAGGTCCCCCCTTATTTTAAAAGTTCATGTTGCTGGACCAGCAGCATGATCGTATTCTCCGGCTCAAAAGCAACAAAAAATAAGCTTACAAATTTTTTCAAAAAGCCCATAGTTTTCGAGTAATTTGAATTTGAAAGTTGAAAAAATCACTATGACTTACACTTTTGGGTCTCAAATATAGTATGTAAGCTTATTAATAAGTAAAAAGTATTATGCATACATTTTTTGTAAGTGTTACTGAACAATTACCTATAAAAAAGCCGTCGCGCCGATTGCTCAGTCGGTTAAGGCATACGACATCAGCGCGCCGAAGGATGCCGCGGCGTTGGTACGAATCACCACCGACTCGATTTTTCGAGCCTGGTGGCGAGACGAGTTGTGCGACCCACTTTCGACAAAGCAAAAAATTCTTGGTCAAATACTGATGTATTCTGAGGAACAATGAAGATGGTCACCAAAGAACGAATTAACGTTCACTGGGAATTATAAAATCACACCAGATAAGGATAGACCTCTTAACCCTTCATTGATAACCATATATAGATGATGGAATATCTAACGGCAACCTCATCCTATCAGATGAAGCATTTCAGGACCGAAGCACCCGACGAACGTCATAAAACCAACAGTTAAATTATTAAAAAAAAAAAAAAAAAAACTGCCTATAAAAGTACTTGATGATAATTTCTTTATAAGTTGATGATTTTAAGCTAAAAACGTGATCTGCACGAAAGTTGCTATATACTAGCAATCTCAGCGGGCTACCCCCGAAAAATCATTGAAATATTTAAAAAAATGAAACATATAGACTTGTGAAAACGATTTTTCATTCAAAATAAAAACGTTAAATAAAAAATCGTTCCGACACATAAATATTTCCCTTAAATTATAAAAACAATACTACACTTCTTTCGACAATCAAGTGGTAAACAACGGAAATATGTACTGATTGTATGCGACATACGGTGATTTGATCGGATCAAATGTGTGCGAGGCCGAGAGAAAAGAAATAAATAATCTCTCAGGCTCTCTATCTTTTTCTTGCGCGCGCATTTTTTCTGGAGCAAAAAGACTGCGCGCAAGCATTTGTTTCGATAGCGATCGAAAACCGTTATATAAATTGTGTAAACAAACAAATAATTCATTTATCGCTACGCCCAGTGTTATTGGGGCTTACAAGCTTATGGGTTAATTATTTGTTTATTTAAATAATTTATTTATCGCTGTGCCCAGTGTTATAGAGGTTTAAAAGCTTGTCGGTTCATTATTGGTTTCTACTCCAACACATCTAAATTAATCGACTCCGCGCGGCCAGTGATCTGAAACTATTGCTAGGCTGAGAAGTGTACCCTGAACTGAGTGCGTAGTCTCCATGAGCAGATTCTCGAATCCATCGCTGGGTTCGAGTATGTATGCGCTCGCATTTCAGGTCTGACGACAGCAAAATTGTTTATTGAGCGTTCTTGCCGAGTACATAGGATAGAACTTTCTCGACGGCGGGCACACGCGCCTACGCTTAGTTTTTTTACCTTAAACTTATTAAATTAATGCTATTAAAATTGTAGCTATCAAAGGAATTATTATCAAGTACTTTTATAGGTAATTGTTCAATAGCACTCAAAGAAAATGTACACTTAATACTTTTTACATGTTTATAAGCTTAAATACTGTTTTTCGAGACCCAAAAATGTCAGCATTAGTGATTTATTCAATTATTAAACTCAATTTACTCGAAAACTATAGGTTTTAGAAAAAAATTTGTAAGAACATTTTTTGTTGCTTTTGAGCCGGAGAATATGATAAAATTTTATTTTCCTTCAAAAAGTTAATTTTACATAATTTTTTTTAAATTGTTTATTTAATAAATGGGCATTCTACTGGTTCAACAACATAAATTTTTGAACCTATTTATAAACAAAAAGTATGAGCGAAAATTTTTCCCACAAACGCACCTCATAGTCTTCCTCTAATTTTCAAATTTAGGCATCCAGATCAAAGTAGTGGTCTCGATTCATAAGCTTTATTTATGTTTTTTTTTGTAATTCCTCAAACTTTAGTTCTCAAATAAATTTTCGAACGATTTTGTCTAGTAAAATTCTGAATAAAAAAATAGCTTGACTTAAGGAAGCATATATAACTACGTAGCCTTTTTTGGTTATAATCAGATAATACTTACAGATGACGAAACAATAGCAAAAAAATGCTACGTGGTTTATGGACGTTCCGTAAGCTATTATATTTTAATTTTTATGAAAAAAGGCATCTACTAATTTAAATTTACACTTCTTTCTGAAAATTATAAATCGATTGAGACAAAAAGTTGCATGATCTAACTAAAATTTTTAATTATTTTTTAGTTTTATTTTATTTATGTAAAGTAAGTGTACCTGGCCATCTTAAGTAATAGTAAATGCTATGGCCTACCGAATCAATATTTTATGACATTAAAGGTCTCATTTTGAAGCTTGAATCAAAAACTTTCAAATGAGACTTTACACATCTCATTTAAATGTCACTGTAAGTGTCATGTTTAAGTACCTGTGGATTTACTAAAAAATACTTTTTTAGAAAAAAAGTTTGTACAAATATAATTGTCACTTTACCTAAATGTTTTATTTGATTTGCTGAATAGACAAAATGTTGAGGAGAATATAAAGTTAAAAATTTTAGAAATTTTTTCAATATGCATTTTGAAAAATAGATTAGATAAATCTTTATATTGACTGTCCTGCAATAAATAATCATAAGATGTTTATACGGGTCTTACAGTCGAAGCAGATGTGCAGATCATTAGATGATCCTTAAAATCACCCCCGAAGAATCTAAAATATTGATCAGTAATCAGTATTACAAAACTCACAACATGTGTAACTTCTGGGTTTTGCAACAAATAAACATCTAATGATTCTCTGCAGCACCACCTTCGAAGTAACCTCAGAAATCTGTAACGAAACTTGCAAAAAAAATTATTATAATTTCTAGTATATTGATCCTCAGCTGTCCAACCTTCCGAGCTCGCTTCGGCTCCTCATTAAGGACTGGAGTGAAAATATCTCTGTACCTCCGTATATACTCTCTTACCCCCCTTTTTTTGCGCATGTGCCCCTAAAAAAATCCTCCCGTTTAAACATATAGCATTTTTCGCAATCCTTGCAGATTGATCTGTAGACAATCCCTGACTTATTGCTGTTTTCTTCCTTTTCCTTGTAGTTGCTAAAGAATTGGCTCATGTTGTTTGTATTTTTGAACTACAGTAGGACCTCACGCATTGTCCATCGATTGGAACCGAGAACCTCGCGAATGGTTCATGGCGGCTCCTTTGATTTTTTTATAATGTCCGAGGTTTTACAGGGACAATTCCCGAGGTTTGGATAATGCGCTAGGTCCTACTGTAGGTTTAAATTTTTTGTTCCTTGAACTCGTTCCTTAATCTTTCTGACAATCCCTTAACATATTGTAGTACGCAGTAGAGTCCTTTCTCAATATTTCTTCTTCCCTTACTACCCTTGTTGTAAATTTTCTTTATTCTTTCTGTCACCATCTTATCTATGAAGTCAGCGAACGTTTTCTTCACTAACTTCAGATTGTCGTATCTGGAATCTGCATGAGATAAACTGATGAAAGTGTCTAGGTACCATCGCCGTGTACCGTAATTGGTGCACGCTGCACGGTACGTGGTACCAAATAAGAGTTACTTTAGACACTCTACGAATTTAATTGGGTTATTTAGGATGGGCAATTGGATTTAAAGTAAAAACTAGTAGTTTTTTAAACTTAATTGGATTATTTAGGATCTAAAGTAAAAAGATACCGTGTACCGTGTGCGGTACACGGCGATAGTACCTACACAATGTAAACTGATTGCACGGTCAGTGACCCCCTTGATCATTCCTATTTTTTGAAATTGATGATGGGAGTGACAATTCAGGAATCTACCGGACCATGATGGTTTCCTGTACCAATTCATTCGTTCTGTGCCTTCTCCATCCTATTTATTTAAATATTTAAGAAACTCAATTAAGAAACTCAATCAGTTTCCACATTCTGTCTCGTTGGTGAATTTCATTTTATCTTGCATGTGTTGAAAACCTCCATCAATTCATCAATAGACTCGACGGGGACAATGGTGTAGATGTCATTAACATATCTTTTGAAGATTTTTGGTTTAAACGATAATCTGGGTAGAGCTCTAACTTCCAAGTTTTCTATAACTATGATTGCCACCACTGCTGATAGTAGTGATACCAGTGGGCCATCCAAATCTTTGCTCATAAAATTATCTAATGATTAACACATCTGGTTAGACTTCAAGACTGATATAAATATCTGTAATGATTATTTATTGCAAGACAGTCAATATAAAAATTTATCTTAATTTTTTCAAGGGGTCTATAATTTATAGGAAAATGATTTACTTCAGAAAAATAATACGGATCTACGGATTCTTTTTAAAGGATGTAGAATCCGTAGGAATGTTCCAGATGGATTAGAGGAAACATGAAAATAATAATTTTTCGAGAAAAACTGGGATTTTTATTTAGATGCAAGAAGGCAAGCATCTTTCCTGCTGATATTAAAGGAAGATTCAACAAAGTCAACGACTTTGCAGATACTTCATACAAGGTCAGACACGGTCTTGAAGGGATATATTATGCGATAAAAATGGATCCATAATCGAGTTGTGGGGTACGTTTTTAGATCATTAGTAGATTCAAAATTGAAAAAATTTGAAATCGTAGCTGATACGGTTTCTGAGATACCAATGTTTTAATTTTTTTTAGCATGAATGCAACACTAATAATTTCGAATTTTGATTCCGACCGAATTTTTTAGGGATCAGAAGATAATACTTATTCAGTAAAATTTAAATTGAATTTTTTTCTTTAAATTTACATTTGTAAATTTAAAGAAGTAAATTTTTTTCTCTTCAGAGACTCACTCTGATGCTCACTATCACTTACCGAATTTTGAAGAGGAGGGTCTTGTTGCTTTATTTATTTACGTAACCTAGTAAAAAATAAACAGTTCTGCATTTAATACAAGTCTAATAAAGCTTTTTGCTGAAGTAACAAAGTTTTGCAAAGTTTTTAAAGATTTTTTTGTCGTAAGTAAATAAAAAAATACTTTATTAATTGATTTAAAATACTCTTAAAGGTAATTAAATAAAAAATATTTTTATCATCCCACTTTGTTAGTTACGCTTATAAATAAACTGAGTATTAATTTGAGTTCAAAACGAGCTTTCGGGACAAATGTTCTCATGATGACAGCAGGAAAAAAATCTGTGCTCCTTGTGGAAAAAAGATCGTATTTGGCAAAATTAAACCTGAAAAATTTCTTATCAGTCAGAAAGTAGAAAAGCTCATTAAAAAATACATATGTAAAGATTTTAACGTATCTGATGAGTAAAATCCTGTGAGTATTTGTAGAACATGTTATCTACTGCTACTGGATGCAGAAGGAGGCATATTTAAAAGACCTTTCCAAAAAATTTCTAATTACCAGGTCATAATACTTCCAAAAGAGACTCGTTTATCTCCAAATAATGTATGTAATCTGTATTGTATATGTCTTTCAAAATATTTGATTGATTTGACATATGCTTCGCATAATTAGACGGAATACTCATTCTTGCAGCCTTCATGACATTTCTTTTTTTACGCTAGGATTGACAACGGTCCTCGATTCTCGACCACGAACATTACACAAGCTCATATTTACATCTAAATTGTTGTTATTTTCACCAGTTGAATCTTCCTTTAATATTAGCAGGAAAGATGCTTGCCTTCTTGCATCTCAATAAAAATGTCAGTTTTTCTCGAAAAATTATGATTTTCATGTTTTCTCTAATCCATCTGGAACATGTATCCTTTATGTAGAATCCGTAGATCCGTACTATTTTTCTGAAGTAAATCATTTTTCTTTAAATTATAGAACCCTCGAAAAAATGAAGATAAATCTTTATATTGACTGTCCTACAACAAATAATCATTACAGATATTTATATCAGTCTTGAACTCTAACCAGATGTTTGGATCATTAGAGAATTTTATTAACAAAGATTTAGATGGCCCACTGGTATCACTACTATCAGCAGTGGTGGCAATCATAGTTATAGAAAACTTGGAAGTTAGAGCTCTACCCAGATTATCGTTTAAACCAAAAATCTTCAAAAGATATGATAATGACATCCACACCATTGTCCCCGCCGAATCTATTGATGAACTCGTAGAGGTTTTCAACAGATGCAAGATAGAATGAAATTCACCCATGATCAGGTAGACATAAATAACTCCTAAATTTTGAATTTGTATAAGGAAATGTTCAACTTTCTTCCCTTGCATAACAAAATACTATTATAAGCCAGCTCTTTCATCACTAATCACGCCGCATTACATTTCTTCAGGGAATAGAAGAAGTGATGTCGTGCAATGATTTCTTGATGCATGAAAGAATTATTTAAGAGTGCTGCCTACCACGCGGAGAGCGCCGCCTAACGTTGTATTACGGGCGCGTGGAAAAAGTTCCTGACGAAATACGCTTTCAATAACAATTTGATCATGACCAAAAAAATCTCAAAAAATAGTTAAAATTATTCTACACTTGCCTTGCTATCTGGTTTTCCCGAAAAGTTTTTCTAAATGCTTGAAAACAATGATTGAAAATCTTGATAAAATCGGCGTCTGCTGCGCATGTTAATGCTGATGACAAAGATTTACTTACTGCGAATTATTCCTTCACTTGATGAAAAATCCAGAAAGTAAGGCATTTGTAGGCTGAAATAAAGAATTTTTTGGTATTTTTTTCGTAACAATTGGTGGATTCTAGCGGCCACAGTTAGACAGGAACTATTTAAGCCGGCTGGTTGTTGTGATTTTAGTCTTTCGGGATAAAACAGAGCGGATATCTAGTTCGCCGCCCGACCGTAAATGGCGTCGATGCAAAAATTCAAGGGCGTACATATTTTTGTGAGTTGCTGGGGCCCCGGGGCTTAGCGACAGCTGTTACGGTGTGAGTTTCGACTGCATGGCAGAATGTTTGGCAAACGCTCGCTCCGCAGCGATTCACCGACTCGGCTGTTAGGCACTCCCCAGTCCCCACTCGGGCTTATTTTCTCAGTCGGAGATCGTCGATGTAACTTTATGTATGTACATTATACATGCCTAAAAATCACTAAACCATGATTTTTTTAACCAACTAATGCACCGCAAAAAAAATCGTGAATCGATAAAAAAAAACAGTTGATAAAATAATTTTTTTTTTAGCTCCAATCTTTTGTTGATTTCATACAACAATTTTTGTATGTCAAAAGCCATGAAAATTACGAATTCAAAACCAAAAAAAATTGTATATTTTGTAATCAGTAAGAAACCGATATTTACGCTCATTTAGTACCTTGGAACGTTTTGGATTTATAAAATCGATACAAATCATACATCTTTCTAATGGTATTGAAAATAGGAATTTTTTTGCGTCCACCGAAACCCTGCATCTACAAAAATGCTCAAGCACAGTTAGAAAAACCAATGAAATGAACATCGCTCTTTTTAGCTGATTTAAATTTTTTTATTTGTTAAAACTATACGAATCATAAATCATTAGAAAGGTAATGGAATAAGGAAGGATTCTGCGTGAACCACAACTCGGTAACTTCAAAATAGCCTTCGCGCGGTTCGAATAACCGACTAAAAAATCAGTTTCCAATCCGTGAAAACTAGCTTTTTTGCGGAACGGAGATGGTTTCAATAGATTAAACCTGGACAAATCATATTTTTTCGAAAACATATCAAAAAAAGGAAGTTTTCTGCGTGAACTACACCTCGATAACTTCAAAATTGCCTTTACGCGATTCAAAAAACCAACTAAAAAATCAGTTTTCAATCCGTGAAAAATAGCTTTTTTGCGGAACGAAGATGGTTTTAATCGATTAAACCTGGACAAATTATGTGTTTTCTGAGAGGTATTCAAATAAGGAAGAATTCTACGTGAACTTCGCCTCGATAACTTCAAAATTGTCTTAACGCGATTCAAAAAACGGACTAAAAAATCAGTTTCCAATCCGTGAAAATTAGCTTTTTTGCGGAACGGAGATAGTTTCAATCGAATAAACCTGGAAAAATCATATGTTTTCCGAAAAGTATCAAAAAAAGAAAGTTTTCTGCGTGAATCGCACCTCGATAACTTCAAAATTGCCTTTACGCGATTCAAAAAACCAACAAAAAAATCAGTTTCCAATCTGTGAAAATTAGCTTTTTTGTGGAACGGAGATGGTTTTAATTGATTAAACCTGGACAAATCATATATTTTTTGAAAGATATTCAAAAAAAGAAGTTTTTTGCTTGACCCGTACCTCAATAACTTAAAAATTGCCTTTACGTGATTCAAAAAACCAACTAAAAAATCAGTTTCCAAGCCAGGAGTATGTATTAGCTTTTTCGTGGAACGGAGATGGTTTCAATTAATCATACTTGGACAAATCATATGTTTTCCGAAAAGTATCGAAAAAAGAAAGTTTTCTGCGTGAACGGCACCTCGATAACTTCAATACTGCCTTTACGTGAGTCGAAACCATCTAAAAAATTAATTTTCAATCCGTGAAAATTAGCTTCTTTGCGAAACGGAGATGGTTTCAATAGATTAAACCTGGAAAAATCATAAGTTTTCTGAAAGGTATAAAAATAAGGAAGAATTATGCGTGAACTGCACCACGGTATTTCCGAAATTGCCCTTGCGTGGTTCAAAAAACAAGCAGAGAATTCAGTTTTTAATCCATAAGAAATCGCCTTCTATGCTACCTGAAGATGTTTGAATTTACTAAACCTAGAAGATCATATATAGTTAAAAAGGTACTGAAATAAGGAAGCCGAGCTAAGCGCGTGATTTCTCAACTACTGAAAAGTGATTAATTAGCGGCTGGTTTTTCGAACCGCTTGAAGGCAATTTCAAGGATACAGCAGTCCGGTTTACGCAGAAAACTTCATTTTTTCAATATCTTTCCGAAAACATATGATTTGTCCAAGTATGATTAATTGAAACCATCTCCGTTCCACGAAAAAGCTAATACATACTCCTGGCTTAGAAACTGATTTTTTAGTTGGTTTTTTAAATCACGTAAAGGCAATTTTTAAGTTATTGAGGTACGGGTCAAGCAAAAAACTTTTTTTGAATATCTTTCAGAAAATATAAGATTTGTCTAGGTTTAATCAATTAAAACCATCTCCGTTCCACAAAAAAGCTAATTTTCACGGATTGGAAACTGATTTTTTAGTTAGTTTTTTGAATCGCGTAAAGGCAACTTTGAAGTTATCGAAGTGCGGTTCATGCAGAAAACTTCCTTTTTTCAATATCTTTTCGAAAAGATATGATTCGTCAAGGTTTAATCAATTAAAACCATCTCCGTTCCACAAAAAAGCTTATTTTCACGGATTGGAAACTGATTTTTTAGTTGGTTTTTTGAATCGCGTAAAGGCAATTTTGAAGTTATCGAGGTGTACTTCACGCAGAAAATTCCTTTTTTCAATATCTTTTCGACAATATATGATTTGTCTAGGTTTAATCAATTAAAACCATCTCCGTTCCACAAAAAAGCTAATTTTCACGGATTGGAAACTGATTTTTTAGTTGGTTTTTTGAATCGCGTAAAGGCAATTTTGAAGTTATCAAAGTGCGGTTCATGCAGAAAACTTCCTTTTTTCAATATCTTTTCGAAAAGATATGATTCGTCAAGGTTTCATCTATTAAAAACATCTCCGTTCCTTGAAAAAGAGATTTTTCACGAAATGGAAACTGACTTTTTAGTTGGTTTTTGAATCGCATGAAGACTTTTTTGTAGTTATCGAGGTGTGGTTCACGCAGAATTCTTCCTTTTTTCGACACCTTTCGGAAAACATATGATTTCGGTAGGTTAAATCAATTAAAATCATCTCCGTCCCGCAAAAAAGCTAGTTTTCACGGATTCGAAACTGATTTTTTTTTTTTTTTTTTTTTTTTTTTTTAATCGCGTAAAGGCAATTTTGAAGTAATCGAGGTTCAGAGAAAACTTTCTTTTTTCAATGTCTTTTCGAAAATATATGATTTGTCGAGGTTTAATCAATTGAAACTATCTCCGTTCCGCAAAAATGCGATTTCTCACGGATTGAAAACTGACTTTTTAGTTGGTTTTTTGAACCACGCGATGGAAATTTGAAAGTTATCGACGCGGGGCTCACGCAGAAAACTTCCTTTTTTCAATACCTTTTTAATGATATATGATTTGTGCATGTTCATTTTGTTAAAAATATCTTCGGTCACCAAAATATAGTTCATAAATTTTATTGCCTCTGACATAAAAAAATTATAGTATGAAAAGCTTTCACAAATGTACAATAGATTGGAGCTAAAAAAATAAAAGTATCGAGTAAATGTAGAATAGAAAAAAAAATCTTGCTATAAGTAAAAGAAATCGGAGCACGTTTGGTTTGTCGTGATCGGAGCAGCTGGCGCGGCACCAAGGCCCAGTTCGTGACAAGAACACGGAGACAGCCGAAGCCGTCCGATCTCGAGTCTAAAAATAGCTGCGCGTCGTTCGGCCCAACCCCGAAAGCCAATACGTAATATAACCGGTAAATTGCCGATTGTGTTTTAACCAAATTAGAATAATTTATCATCAATGTTTCTAAATTGTAACTGAATTGAAACATCAAAATAGCTATATAATATAGATGAATGGTATTCGAATGTATTTCTATACATTAAATCTCAGTGTGACTAATGTGCATGATTAAATATAAGTGCATAGTCAAGAAAATTTTTTACAAATCACGCTAATTTTCTAAAGAGAGGTCTATAAGCTCTGCTAAGTTTTTGTGTATCTTCCCTAGCATTAATCGTGTCATCGTGCTTTTTAAAAATAGCATCTCAGATATTAATCTTTTCTTGAATGACACGATTAATGCAAGGGAAGATACACAAAAACTCAGCAGAGTTTATAGACCTCTCTTTAGAAAATAAGCGTGATTTGTATTTTTTTGTGAACAATTTTCTTGACGTTGTACTTATATGAGATCATGCGCATTAGTCACACTGAGATTTGATGAATGGGGACCTTTTCAAATGAGCGAAACTGGGAAGCGCTACTGGCAATAGCCTCCTCTTCCAGCAGTTTGACGTGGAGCAGTCGTTTCTTTGTGTGCACATGCATGAGACTACCTACACACACTCACAAACATTTGCTCCATGCCGAACTGCTGGAAGAGGAGGCTATTGCCAGTAGCGTGCTCCAGTGCCGCTCATTTCAAAAAGTCCCCATAGGAACACTTTCGATAACCTTTCATTCGACGATTCGATCACGACGAGCTAAGACATAACTTATCAATCAGGTAATAATATCCCGGCTGTATAGCCATACGTGTGCCACACGTAAAATGAACTTGAAGAAATTATTTATCTTTTGCTAAATATCTTAACAACTATGGAGTCAGTGTGGACACCTTGTGCATAGGACATCGATTTCGCCTTGGATATGACTTCCCCAGGAAGTTTTAAGTCCGGAGGGGTCACACAGTGCGGCCAAACATGGTAAGAATGTTATAAATTCTTGAGCCCCCTTAAAATTTGACATTTCTATGATAAAATTTATATCAAAATGTAGGGTTCATGCCAAAGAATCGATCCCTCGTGCACTTTTTTCAAAAAAGTGGATTTATTTGACAGTAATACACAAAAAGTGAAAATTTGCGTGAAAAAACATGCAAAATTTCATGATTTTTCAATTTTAATTCACTGTCACTTGCGAAAATCCGGTAAAACTTTTATGAAAATAGGGTTTTTCGATGTATTTTTATCCGATAAATCCGAATCCATAATCAGATTATGAGATTTATGGAGTTTTGTGAGAAAAAAATCGAAAAAACGTGATTTTTACTACTTTTTTTTATCCTTTTTTTTGATCAATTTAATGATTTCAATGACTGTAATTATCGGATGATAAAAATTTTACCACATATTATAAAATTTTTAGGAGAAGAGGGTTTTTCGATGTATTTTTATCCGCTGAATCCGAATCCATAATCAGATTATAAGATTTTTGGAGTTTTGTGAGGAAAAAGTCGAAAAAACGTGATTTTTACCACTTTTTTATCCTTTTTTTTGGTCAATTTAATGATTTCAATGACTGTAATTGTCGGATGATAAAAATTTTATCACATATTATAAAACTTTTAGGAGAATAGGGTTTTTCGATGTATTTTTATCCGCTGAATCCAAATCTATAATCAGATTATGAGATTTTTGGAGTTTTGTGAGGAAAAAGTCGAAAAAAGTGATTTTTACCACTTTTTTATCCTTTTTTTGGTCAATTTAATGGTTTCAATGACTGTAATTATCGAATATGCGATAAAATTTTTATGAGATGATTCCTAATGAAGAATTATCAAATTGCTTTTCTACTAATAGAAGAGCAATTTGATAATTCTTCATTAGGAAGAGACACTAATAATAAATATGATATAAATAACAAAAAATTTTATTTTACACGTTTCATGATTTCAAAATTTAAGTTATTCAAAAACTAACTTTTCTTAGTTATATATTAGATTTCAAAAAAATTTATAAATTTTGATAAAAAGTCGATAACTGAAAAAATTGTGTAGTTAATGAAAGGTGTTCCAAGCGAAGAAACTTTTACGAAAATACTATGTGTTGATGTTTTTATACAGTCAATCACACTACATAAAATATTTGAAAAAAAGTGATTAATATTAATCAATAACATCAAGGTAAATAATTTTATATAAATTCTATGAAAACATTCTTAAAACTTCGATTTAAATTTCAGCATGACCAAAAAAACAACTAATGACCAATTCTATGTAAAAAAAAAAACCAATGATCCTTGCAAAAATATATGGTTTTTTTATTATATTCTTTGTACGTTATTCAGATTGATTAAAATATTGATAAAAATCGATTAAAAATTGTTATATTTTTTTCAAAATTAAACCTCTTGAGTCATCTGTAATGGTATTTAATGAGTGATAATACATCGGAAAACCCTATTTTCATAAAAATTTTACAACATTTTTACAATAAGTACAGTGAAATCATCGAATCGCCCAAAAAACCCATAATCTGATTATGGATTCAGATTCAACGGATAAAAATACATCGAAAAACCATATTCTCATAAAAATTCTATCACATATACGATAATTACAGTCATTGAAATCACTAAAATCACGTTTTTTCGATTTATTTCTCACAAAATTCCATAAATCTCATAATCCGATTATGGATTCGGATTCAACAGATAAAAGTAGAACGAAGAACCCTATCCTCATAAAAATTTGATCACCTATTTGATAATTACAGTCATTGAAATCATTAAATTGACCAAAAAAAAGGGTTATAAATGGTAAAAAACACGTTTTTTCGATCTTTTCCTCAAGTAACTCCATAAATCTCATAATCTGATTAGGGATTCGAATTAAGCGGATAAAAATACATCGAAAAACCCTATTTTAACCCTCATAAAAATTTTATTACGAATTCGATAATTACAATCATTAGAATAATTAAATTCACCAAAAAAAAAGGATTAAAAAGTGGTAAAAATCACGTTTTTTTTACTTTTTCTACACAAAACTACGTAAATCTTATAATCAGATTATGGATTCGGATTAAGCGGAAAAAAATACATCGAAGACCCTATTCACATAAAATTTTATCACGTCTTTGTCAATTACAGTCATTGAAATCATTAAATTGACCAAAAAAAGGGTTAAAAATGGTAAAAAACACGTTTTTTCGATTATTTCCTCAAAAAACTCCATAAATCTCATAATCTGATTATGGATTCGAATTAAGCAGATAAAAATACATCGAAAAACCCTTTTTTTATGAAAATTTTATCACATATTCAATAATCACAGTCATTGCAATCATTAAATTGACTAAAAAAAGGAAAAAAAGTGATAAAAATCACGTTTTTTCAACTTTTTCCTCGTAAAACTTCATAAAACTCATAATCTGAGGTGGGTTCGGTTTAAGCGGATAAAAATACATCGAAAAACCCTATTCTCATAAAATTTTATCACCTATTTGATAATTACAATCATTGAAATCATTAAATTGACCAAAAAAAAGGGTTAAAAATGGTAAAAAACACGTTTTTTCGATTTTTTCCTCAAAAAACTCCATAAATCTTATAATCTGATTATGGATTAAGATTTAGCGGATGAAAATACATCGAAAAACTCCATTCTCATAAAAATTTTATCACGTTTTCGATAATTACAGTCATTAGAATAATTAAATTGACCAAAAAAAAAGGATTTAAAAGTGGTAAAAATCACGTTTTTTCTACTTTTTCCACACAATACTACGTAAATCTTATAATCTGACTATGGATTCGGATTAAGCGGAAAAAAATACATCGAAAAACTCTATTCTCATAAAATTTTATCACGTATTTGATAATTACAGTCATTGAAATCATTAAATTGACCAAAAAAAAGGGTTAAAAATGGTAAAAATCACGTTTTTTCGCCTTTTTCCACACAAAACTACATAAATCTTATAATCTGATTATGGATTAAGATTTAGCGGATGAAAATACATCGAAAAACTCCATTCTCATAAAAATTTAATCACGTTTTCGATAATTACAGTCTTTAGAATAATTAAATTGACCAAAAAAAAAGGATTAAAAAGTGGTAAAAATCACGTTTTTTCTACTTTTTCCACACAAAACTACGTAAAGCTTATAGTCTGACTATTGCTTCGGATTAAGCGGAAAAAAATACATCAAAAAACCCTATTCTCATAAAATTTTATCACCTATTTGATAATAACAGTCATTGAAATCATTAAATTGACCAAAAAAAAGGGTTATAAATGGTAAAAAACACGTTTTTTCGATTTTTTCCTCAAAAAATTCCATAAATCTTATAATCTGATTATGGATTAAGATTTAGCGGATGAAAAAACATCGAAAAACTCCACTCTCATAAAAATTTTATCACGTATTTGATCATTACAGTCATTAGAATAATTAAATTGACCAAAAAAAAAAGGATTAAAAAGTGGTAAAAATCACGTTTTTTCTACTTTTTCTACACAAAACTACGTAAATCTTATAATCTGATTATGGATTCGGATTAAGCGGAAAAAAAAACATCGAAAAAAACTATTCTCAAAACATTTTATCACGTATTTGATAATTACAGTCATTGAAATCATTAAATTGACCAAAAAAAAGGGTTAAAAATGGTAAAAATCACGTTTTTTCGCCTTTTTCCACACAAAACTACATAAATCTTATAATCTGATTATGGATTAAGATTTAGCGGATGAAAATACATCGAAAAACTCCATTCTCATAAAAATTTAATCACGTTTTCGATAATTACAGTCTTTAGAATAATTAAATTGACCAAAAAAAAAGGATTAAAAAGTGGTAAAAATCACGTTTTTTCTACTTTTTCCACACAAAACTACGTAAAGCTTATAGTCTGACTATTGCTTCGGATTAAGCGGAAAAAAATACATCAAAAAACCCTATTCTCATAAAATTTTATCACCTATTTGATAATAACAGTCATTGAAATCATTAAATTGACCAAAAAAAAGGGTTATAAATGGTAAAAAACACGTTTTTTCGATTTTTTCCTCAAAAAATTCCATAAATCTTATAATCTGATTATGGATTAAGATTTAGCGGATGAAAAAACATCGAAAAACTCCACTCTCATAAAAATTTTATCACGTATTTGATCATTACAGTCATTAGAATAATTAAATTGACCAAAAAAAAAAGGATTAAAAAGTGGTAAAAATCACGTTTTTTCTACTTTTTCTACACAAAACTACGTAAATCTTATAATCTGATTATGGATTCGGATTAAGCGGAAAAAAAAACATCGAAAAAAACTATTCTCAAAACATTTTATCACGTATTTGATAATTACAGTCATTGAAATCATTAAATTGACCAAAAAAAAGGGTTATAAATGGTAAAAAACACGTTTTTTCTACTTTTTCTACACAAAACTACGTAAATCTTATAATCTGATTATGGATTCGGATTAAGCGGAAAAAAATACATCGAAAAACACTATTCTCATAAAAATTTTATCACGTATTTGATAATTACAGTCATTAGAATAATTAAATTGACCAAAAAAAAAGGATTAAAAAGTGGTAAAAATCACGTTTTTTCTACTTTTTCTACACAAAACTACGTAAATCTTATAATCTGATTATGGATTCGAATTAAGCGGATAAAAATACATCGAAAAACCCTATTTTTATGAAAATTTTATCACATATTCGATAATCACAGTCGTTGCAATCATTAAATTGACTAAAAAAAGGATAAAAAAGTGATAAAAATCACGTTTTTTCAACTTTTTCCTCGAAAAACTTCATAAAACTCACAATCTGAGGTGGGTTCGGTTTAAGCGGATAAAAATACATCGAAAAACCCTATTCTCATAAAATTTTATCACCTATTTGATAATTACAGTCATTGAAATCATTAAATTGACCAAAAAAAAGGGTTAAAAATGGTAAAAAACACGTTTTTTTCGATTTTTTCCTCAAAAAACTCCATAAATCTTATAATCTGATTATGGATTAAGATTTAGCGGATGAAAATACATCGAAAAACTCCATTCTCATAAAAATTTTATCACGTTTTCGATAATTACAGTCATTAGAATAATTAAATTGACCAAAAAAAAAGGATTAAAAAGTGGTAAAAATCACGTTTTTTCTACTTTTTCCACACAAAACTACGTAAATCTTATAATCTGACTATGGATTCGGATTAAGCGGAAAAAAATACATCGAAAAACTCTATTCTCATAAAATTTTATCACGTATTTGATAATTACAGTCATTGAAATCATTAAATTGACCAAAAAAAGGGTTAAAAATGGTAAAAATCACGTTTTTTCACCTTTTTCCACACAAAACTACATATATCTTATAATCTGATTATGGATTCAGATTTAGCGGATGAAAATACATCGAAAAACTCTATTCTCATAAAAATCTTATCACGTTTTCGATAATTACAGTCATTAGAATAATTAAATTGACCAAAAAAAAAGGATTTAAAAGTGGTAAAAATCACGTTTTTTCTACTTTTTCCACACAATACTACGTAAATCTTATAATCTGACTATGGATTCGGATTAAGCGGAAAAAAATACATCGAAAAACTCTATTCTCATAAAATTTTATCACCTATTTGATAATAACAGTCATTGAAATCATTAAATTGACCAAAAAAAAGGGTTATAAATGGTAAAAAACACGTTTTTTCGATTTTTTCCTCAAAAAATTCCATAAATCTTATAATCTGATTATGGATTAAGATTTAGCGGATGAAAAAACATCGAAAAACTCCACTCTCATAAAAATTTTATCACGTATTTGATCATTACAGTCATTAGAATAATTAAATTGACCAAAAAAAAAGGATTAAAAAGTGGTAAAAATCACGTTTTTTCTACTTTTTCTACACAAAACTACGTAAATCTTATAATCTGATTATGGATTCGGATTAAGCGGAAAAAAAAACATCGAAAAAAACTATTCTCAAAACATTTTATCACGTATTTGATAATTACAGTCATTGAAATCATTAAATTGACCAAAAAAAAGGGTTAAAAATGGTAAAAAACACGTTTTTTCTACTTTTTCTACACAAAACTACGTAAATCTTATAATCTGATTATGGATTCGGATTAAGCGGAAAAAAATACATCGAAAAACACTATTCTCATAAAAATTTTATCACGTATTTGATAATTACAGTCATTAGAATAATTAAATTGACCAAAAAAAAAGGATTAAAAAGTGGTAAAAATCACGTTTTTTCTACTTTTTCTACACAAAACTACGTAAATCATATAATCTGATTATGGATTCGAATTAAGCGGATAAAAATACATCGAAAAACCCTATTTTTATGAAAATTTTATCACATATTCGATAATCACAGTCGTTGCAATCATTAAATTGACTAAAAAAAGGATAAAAAAGTGATAAAAATCACGTTTTTTCAACTTTTTCCTCGAAAAACTTCATAAAACTCACAATCTGAGGTGGGTTCGGTTTAAGCGGATAAAAATACATCGAAAAACCCTATTCTCATAAAATTTTATCACCTATTTGATAATTACAGTCATTGAAATCATTAAATTGACCAAAAAAAAGGGTTAAAAATGGTAAAAAACACGTTTTTTCGATTTTTTCCTCAAAAAACTCCATAAATCTTATAATCTGATTATGGATTAAGATTTAGCGGATGAAAATACATCGAAAAACTCCATTCTCATAAAAATTTTATCACGTTTTCGATAATTACAGTCATTAGAATAATTAAATTGACCAAAAAAAAAGGATTAAAAAGTGGTAAAAATCACGTTTTTTCTACTTTTTCCACACAAAACTACGTAAATCTTATAATCTGACTATGGATTCGGATTAAGCGGAAAAAAATACATCGAAAAACTCTATTCTCATAAAATTTTATCACGTATTTGATAATTACAGTCATTGAAATCATTAAATTGACCAAAAAAAGGGTTAAAAATGGTAAAAATCACGTTTTTTCACCTTTTTCCACACAAAACTACATATATCTTATAATCTGATTATGGATTCAGATTTAGCGGATGAAAATACATCGAAAAACTCTATTCTCATAAAAATCTTATCACGTTTTCGATAATTACAGTCATTAGAATAATTAAATTGACCAAAAAAAAAGGATTAAAAAGTGGTAAAAATCACGTTTTTGCTACTTTTTCCACACAAAACTACGTAAATCTTATAATCTGACTATCGATTCAGATTAAGCGGAAAAAAATACATCGAAAAACCCTATTCTCATAAAATTTTATCACCTATTTGATAATTACAGTCATTGAAATCATTAAATTGACCAAAAAAAAGGGTTAAAAATGGTAAAAAACACGTTTTTTCGATTTTTTCCTAAAAAAAATCCATAAGTCTCATAATCTGATTATGGATTCGAATTAAGTGGATAAAAATACATCGAAAAACCCTATTTTTATAAAAATTTTATCACATAATCGATAATCACAGTCATTGAAATCATTAAATTGACTAAAAAAAGGATAAAAAAGTGATAAAAATCACGTTTTTTCGACTTTTTCCTCGAAAAACTTTATAAAACTCATAATCTGAGGTGAGTTCGGTTTAATTGAAATCATTAAATTGACCAAAAAAAGGATAAAAAAGTGGTAAAAATCACGTTTTTGCTACTTTTTCCACACAAAACTACGTAAATCTGATAATCTGACTATGGATTCAGATTAAGCGGAAAAAAATACATCGAAAAACCCTATTCTCATAAAATTTTATCACCTATTTGATAATTACAGTCATTGAAATCATTAAATTGACCAAAAAAAAGGGTTAAAAATGGTAAAAAACACGTTTTTTCGATTTTTTCCTAAAAAAAATCCATAAATCTCATAATCTTATAAAAGATAAAAATACATCGGAAAACCCTATTTTTATAAAAATTTTATCACATAATCGATAATCACAGTCATTGAAATCATTAAATTGACTAAAAAAGGATAAAAAAGTGATAAGAATCACGTTTTTTCGACTTTTTCCTCGAAAAACTTTATAAAACTCATAATCTGAGGTGGGTTCGGTTTAATTGAAATCATTAAATTGACCAAAAAAAAGGATAAAAAAGTGGTAAAAATCACGTTTTTGCTACTTTTTCCACACAAAACTACGTAAATCTTATAATCTGACTATGGATTCAGATTAAGCGGAAAAAAATACATCGAAAAACCCTATTCTCATAAAATTTTATCACCTATTTGATAATTACAGTCATTGAAATCATTAAATTGACCAAAAAAAAGGGTTAAAAATGGTAAAAAACACGTTTTTTCGATTTTTTCCTAAAAAAAATCCATAAATCTCATAATCTTATAAAAGATAAAAATACATCGAAAAACCCTATTTTTATAAAAATTTTATCACATAATCGATAATCACAGTCATTGAAATCATTAAATTGACTAAAAAAAGGATAAAAAAGTGATAAGAATCACGTTTTTTCGACTTTTTCCTCGAAAAACTTTATAAAACTCATAATCTGAGGTGGGTTCGGTTTAATTGAAATCATTAAATTGACCAAAAAAAAGGATAAAAAAGTGGTAAAAATCACGTTTTTGCTACTTTTTCCACACAAAACTACGTAAATCTTATAATCTGACTATGGATTCAGATTAAGCGGAAAAAAATACATCGAAAAACCCTATTCTCATAAAATTTTATCACCTATTTGATAATTACAGTCATTGAAATCATTAAATTGACCAAAAAAAAGGGTTAAAAATGGTAAAAAACACGTTTTTTCGATTTTTTCCTAAAAAAAATCCATAAATCTCATAATCTTATAAAAGATAAAAATACATCGAAAAACCCTATTTTTATAAAAATTTTATCACATAATCGATAATCACAGTCATTGAAATCATTAAATTGACTAAAAAAAGGATAAAAAAGTGATAAAAATCACGTTTTTTCGACTTTTTCCTCGAAAAACTTTATAAAACTCATAATCTGAGGTGAGTTCGGTTTAATTGAAATCATTAAATTGACCAAAAAAAGGATAAAAAAGTGGTAAAAATCACGTTTTTGCTACTTTTTCCACACAAAACTACGTAAATCTGATAATCTGACTATGGATTCAGATTAAGCGGAAAAAAATACATCGAAAAACCCTATTCTCATAAAATTTTATCACCTATTTGATAATTACAGTCATTGAAATCATTAAATTGACCAAAAAAAAGGGTTAAAAATGGTAAAAAACACGTTTTTTCGATTTTTTCCTAAAAAAAATCCATAAATCTCATAATCTTATAAAAGATAAAAATACATCGGAAAACCCTATTTTTATAAAAATTTTATCACATAATCGATAATCACAGTCATTGAAATCATTAAATTGACTAAAAAAGGATAAAAAAGTGATAAGAATCACGTTTTTTCGACTTTTTCCTCGAAAAACTTTATAAAACTCATAATCTGAGGTGGGTTCGGTTTAATTGAAATCATTAAATTGACCAAAAAAAAGGATAAAAAAGTGGTAAAAATCACGTTTTTGCTACTTTTTCCACACAAAACTACGTAAATCTTATAATCTGACTATGGATTCAGATTAAGCGGAAAAAAATACATCGAAAAACCCTATTCTCATAAAATTTTATCACCTATTTGATAATTACAGTCATTGAAATCATTAAATTGACCAAAAAAAAGGGTTAAAAATGGTAAAAAACACGTTTTTTCGATTTTTTCCTAAAAAAAATCCATAAATCTCATAATCTTATAAAAGATAAAAATACATCGAAAAACCCTATTTTTATAAAAATTTTATCACATAATCGATAATCACAGTCATTGAAATCATTAAATTGACTAAAAAAAGGATAAAAAAGTGATAAGAATCACGTTTTTTCGACTTTTTCCTCGAAAAACTTTATAAAACTCATAATCTGAGGTGGGTTCGGTTTAATTGAAATCATTAAATTGACCAAAAAAAAGGATAAAAAAGTGGTAAAAATCACGTTTTTGCTACTTTTTCCACACAAAACTACGTAAATCTTATAATCTGACTATGGATTCAGATTAAGCGGAAAAAAATACATCGAAAAACCCTATTCTCATAAAATTTTATCACCTATTTGATAATTACAGTCATTGAAATCATTAAATTGACCAAAAAAAAGGGTTAAAAATGGTAAAAAACACGTTTTTTCGATTTTTTCCTAAAAAAAATCCATAAATCTCATAATCTTATAAAAGATAAAAATACATCGAAAAACCCTATTTTTATAAAAATTTTATCACATAATCGATAATCACAGTCATTGAAATCATTAAATTGACTAAAAAAAGGATAAAAAAGTGATAAAAATCACGTTTTTTCGACTTTTTCCTCGAAAAACTTTATAAAACTCATAATCTGAGGTGGGTTCGGTTTAAGCGGATAAAAATACATCGAAAAACCCTATTCTAATAAAAATTTTATCACATATTCGATAAGTACAGTCATTGAAATCATTAAATTGACCAAAAAAAAGGATAAAAAAGTGGTAAAAATCACGTTTTTTCGCCTTTTTCCACACAAAACTACATAAATCTTATCATCTGATTATGGATTCAGATTTAGCGGATGAAAATACATCAAAAAACTCCATTCTCATAAAAATCTTATCACGTTTTCGATATTTACAGTCATTAGAATAATTAAATTGACCAAAAAAAAAGGATTAAAAAGTGGTAAAAATCACGTTTTTTCTACTTTTTCCACACAAAACTACGTAAAGCTTATAGTCTGACTATGGATTCGGATTAAGCGGAAAAACTACATCAAAAAACCCTATTCTCATAAAATTTTATCACCTATATGATAATTACAGTCATTGAAATCATTAAATTGACCAAAAAAAAGGGTTAAAAATGGTAAAAAACACGTTTTTTCGATTTTTTCCTCAAAAAACTCCATAAATCTCATAATCTGATTATGGATTCGAATTAAGCGGATAAAAGTACATCGAATAACCCTATTTTAACCCTCAAAAAAATTTTATCACGCATTCGATAATTACAGTCATTGAAATCATTGAATTGACCAAAAAAAAGGGTTAAAAATGGTAATAATCACGTTTATTCGATTTTTTCCTCACAAAATTCCATAAATCTCATAATCCGAGTATGGATTCGGATTAGGCATATAAAAATACATCGAAAAACCTTATTCTCATAAAAATTTTATCACATATTCGATAATTACAGTCATTGAAATCATTAAATTGACCAAAAAAAAGGATAAAAAAGTGGTAAAAATCACGTTTTTTCGCCTTTTTCCACACAAAACTACATAAATCTTATAATCTTATTATGGATTCAGATTAAGCGGATAAAAATACATCAAAAACCTCTATTCTCATCAAAATTTTATCACGTATTTGATAATTACAGTCATTGAAATCATTAAATTGACCCGAAAAAAGGGTTAAAAATGGTAAAAATCACGTTTATTCGATTTTTTCCTAACAAAACTTTATGAATCTCATAATCTGATTATAGATTCGGATTTAGCGGATAAAAATATATCGAAAAACCCTATTTTCATCAAAATTTTATCACCTATTTGATAATTACAGTCATTAAATCATTAAATTGACCAAAAAAAAGGGTTAAAAATGGTAAAAATCACGTTTTTTCGACTTATATCTCACAAAACTCCATAAATCTCATCATCTGTCTATGGATTCGGATTTAGCAGATAAAAACACATCGAAAAACCCTATTCTTATAAAAATTTTATCACGTATTCGATAGTAGTATAGTAACACTATGGCGAATCTAAACAAAGAATATTCACCGCAGCGAGCAGTCTCGCGTGGTAAGGGCGGCCGGTTACGCGGTTGAGGCGGCTGCTCGCGGGTGCTGCGGGAGGTGGTGCTCGGGGCCGCTCGGGGAGCAGGAGGAGGACTTTCTGACGACGGAGACGAGGCTGATGCAGCGGAAGCGAAGGTCGCTGAGGCGGCTTCGCTCGGACGTCACGACTGCTGACTCTGCAGGTTGAGGCGACTGCTCGCGGGTGCTGCTGGAGGTGGTGCTCGGGGCCGCTCGGGGAGCAGGAGGAGGACTTTCTGACGACGGCAACGAGGCTGATGCAGCGGAAGCGAAGGTCGCTGAGGCGGCTTCGCTCGGACGTCGCGACTGCTGACTCTGCAGGTTGAGGCGACTGCTCGCGGGTGCTGCTGGAGGTGGTGCTCGGGGCCGCTCGGGGAGCAGGAGGAGGACTTTCTGACGACGGCCACGAGGCTGATGCAGCGGAAGCGAAGGTCACTGAGGCGGCTTCGCTCGGACGTCGCGACTGTTGACTCTGCAGGTTGAGGCGACTGCTCGCGGGTGCTGCTGGAGGTGGTGCTCGGGGCCGCTCGGGGCCTAGGTGGAGGACTTTCTGACGACGGCGACGAAGCTGATGCAGCGCAAGCGAAGGTCGCTGAGGCGGCTTCGCTCGGACGTCGCGACTGCTGACTCTGCAGGTTGAGGCGACTGCTCGCGGGTGCTGCTGGTGGTGGTGCTCGGGGCCGCTCGGGGAGCAGGAGGAGGCTTTTCTGACGACGGCGACGAGGCTGATGCAGCGCAAGCGAAGGTCGCTGAGGCGGCTTTGCTCGGACGTCGCGACTGCTGACTCTGCAGGTTGAGGCGACTGCTCGCGGGTGCTGCGGGAGGTGGTGCTCGGGGCCGCTCGGGGCGTAGGTGGAGGACTTTCTGACGACAGCGACGAAGCTGATGCAGCGCAAGCGAAGGTCGCTGAGGCGGCTTCGCTCGGACGTCGTGACTGCTGACTCTGCAGGTTGAGGCGACTGCTCGCGGGTGCTGCTGGAGGTGGTGCTCGGGGCCGCTCGGGGAGCAGGAGGAGGACTTTCTGACGACGGCCACGAGGCTGATGCAGCGGAAGCGAAGGTCACTGAGGCGGCTTCGCTCGGACGTCGCGACTGTTGACTCTGCAGGTTGAGGCGACAGCTCGCGGGTGCTGCTGGAGGTGGTGCTCGGGGCCGCTCGGGGCGTAGGTGGAGGACTTTCTGACGACGGCGACGAAGCTGATGCAGCGCAAGCGAAGGTCGCTGAGGCGGCTTCGCTCGGACGTCGCGACTGCTGACTCTGCAGGTTGAGGCGACTGCTCGCGGGTGCTGCTGGTGGTGGTGCTCGGGGCCGCTCGGGGAGCAGGAGGAGGCTTTTCTGACGACGGCGACGAGGCTGATGCAGCGCAAGCGAAGGTCGCTGAGGCGGCTTTGCTCGGACGTCGTGACTGCTGACTCTGCAGGTTGAGGCGACTGCTCGCGGGTGCTGCGGGAGGTGGTGCTCGGGGCCGCTCGGGGCGTAGGTGGAGGACTTTCTGACGACAGCGACGAAGCTGATGCAGCGCAAGCGAAGGTCGCTGAGGCGGCTTCGCTCGGACGTCGTGACTGCTGACTCTGCAGGTTGAGGCGACTGTTCGCGGGTGCTGCAGGAGGTGGTTCTCGGGGCCGCTCGGGGAGCAGGAGGAGGACTTTCTTACGACGGCGACGAAGCTGATGCAGCGCAAGCGAAGGTCGCTGAGGCGGCTGCGCTCGGACGTTGCGACTGCTGACTCTGCAGGAGCTGCTGATGCTGCTGCGGCATCTGTATCTTGTTCTATTCTTCAAGAGATTATTTAATTTGGATCAGTCTTTTTTAAATTAATAAAAAAGTTCAAGAAATTAAAAAAATTATAAATTAATAATAATAATTTTTAATCCATTTAAAAAATACTTTGAATATACTTTGATACTAATTAATTTTACTTTTTAATAATTTTTATTCCTTTGAAAAAACCTTTGGTTATACTTTAATACTTATCAATCTAACTTTTATAATAATTTTTAATCCAGTTAAAAATGATTCAAGTACTGAGAAGGATATTTAAAAAAGTAGTGAAGCATATATTTTAAACTTGTTTTTTCCGTTTATTGAATGTACATTATTTTATTACATTTACATTACATTACAAAACTTTTTACAGGTAATAGGGATGCATGCGATGTTCTGTTTAGCCAGATATTACCTACTTCTTATGCAGTCTGAAACAATTTTTTTTTTGTTTGAGAAAAGTAAAAAATAAAAACCATGAAATAAAAAGAGGTAGTAATTTTTACTTACGAGGCTTTTTAGTATTTCAACCATTGGCAGTGCTTATGACAACGAGGACATATCCAGCCCCGACAGTCGTTTTGGCAATAAAGCCTTTCTAGCTTGTATTTTTTTTCTGGAATATATGCTGAACTGCACCTTACACAATTCACTGCTCGACGTAATTTTTTCACTTTACAACGTTTTAAAAATTTGTATTTATCTTTAATGAACTTACATGTTCGGTATTGATTACGCGAGTAGGAGATATCATCACTCGAAAATCCTTTAAAGTCCGTTTCTTCTTCTTCTTCTTCTAATTTTTTTTGTTCTTTTTTTCTTTTTTTAATAGCTTTTAACATAGCAACTTTTTTTAGAAGGGCATCTAAGGCTTCGAGGTGTTTTAGGCACTTTTTTAATAAGGGATCTGTTACACAATTTGTACTTCTCGGCTTTTCGAAACGACCGGCACTTTGGTTCATAACACTGTCTTCAACTGCTTCAACGTCTATTATCTCTGGTTCAATTTCTTGTGCGTTCGAACCTTTTTCTGGTGTGGTAAAAAGATGTTTGTATTGTTGTGTTTGAAAATCTTCAGGCCCTCCAATGTCGATTTCATCTACTTCGTCGTTTAAATTTCTAATCACAACTACTAACTCACTATTCGAGGCCATTCTAAACTGAGTTGTTGCCTCTTTTGCGGATTCTTCTGCACTAAGGGGTAGAGTAATCATGCAACATAATAGCTGTATAAAAACTTACTTATGGAAGTATTTTTTCTGCTGACAATATCGTGTATTGCATACCAGAGTTAAAAGTGTCTACTAACTGTAACATACAATATAAATGAAATTTTTCTTATTCTTAAAGGCCTTAGTAACTTAAGGATTTTACGGCTTTGACGAGGTTTAATGTAACCTCCCTAAAGATCCGAACGCTCTGACTATATATATATAGTGGTGAAAACGGTTTCATATAATCACTTAAAGCCAAAATTATTTTTTTTAACAACACCTTGCGAGGTTGAGGAGTTGTCCTGGATACAACATATCGCACATATCAAAGACTTTTTCAGCTGGTTCACGTACTTCTTCAAGTCTCTGTCTTGTCTCTGGTAAATGCCTCTTGTAAATCATCACTAGGCGTTCTCATTCGTTACGAATCAAACTTTGTAAAGTTTCGAGATCTAATATTCATAAAGAACGTTTTAGTAACTCTTCAATAACACTTAGCATCACACAACTTATTATCAAAGGCTGGAGAAATTTTTTCGTCATCATGGTTTCATTTCCTTGTTCCAAACTCTCGTTCGGTTCGGGTACACCAAACACGATCGTGTCACGATAAAGCTGTTGTAGCTGTGGTATGGAGTAGGCACTTCGACTAATAAATTCTTCATCTCGATCAAGGTTAGGCGGTCCTCTTCTTCATCAGAGTCCGAGGCTTCGAGATCGAAGAGATCTCGAATTTCTTGAGGATCTCGATGTTTCTGCATCAGATGACGCACTAATTCCTCATGTACTGCTTGAGATACTAATTCGACACTATCAATTAATTTTTTACGTTTCAGCATCTGCAGAGTACTCCGACAATTTTGATTTTCACCTAGGAGGAATAATAAAATATTTAATCAGTTTTAAATTATTAAAACGGTAAGTAAATTTATTCGTAAGTATACATACGATATTTAGTACGTAAGTAAAGGTGTTTAGAACCTCGAAAAGATCTGCTTACAGTTCGCGACATAATTTTCGACTGCCTACGATTAAGCCGTGCGAGCTTTGAAAAAAATGTAGCTCCCTGAACCATCTGTTTTATTCAAGGCTTTAAAAAATTGCAACTCTAAAACTTTCTCAGAGTATCACATTCTGTAATTATGTTTTGTGTAATGCAAAAAATACATTTTATTTTAGTTGCTCGTCAGTTTTTATTTTGTTTCTTTTCTTGATGTGCAATATCAAGTTATCAATTTTTCATGAAAGCAAAACACTGAATGAAAGTCGTTTGAGCTTTTAAACGTTCTATAAGTGATGAAAAAATAAAAAAGTGCAACGCTTAGACTTCAGCATTACTCGTGTTCTTAGTTGTTTTTCGTACGTTACAGAATACACAGCACTTGAGCAAAATACTTTTAAACATGTCTGAAATGACAGTAAAAAAGTTAGTGAATATTATAAAATGCATTTTGAGAGTAGCTTATCAAAGAGATGTATATATTAAAACAATGTGTGGTGTAGAGTGGTCGAAAAATTTATCAAGCTTATTGATGCAGATCCTGGAAAAGAAACTGCATTTTTTGCTTCTACACTGCAGTGAAGATACAATTGAATACCTGTACAAGCGAGGAATATTTCACGATGAGAAAATTATTTTGATTTTAAAAAATGTTTTGAAACTCAAAAATTTATTGAACAAACCAGCTTTTAAGGATCTTAACGAACTTTAAGGTATTCAAATAATTTGTGTGCGTGCGACAAAAAAAAAAAAAGAGCCATTCTTTTAATTTTCTAACTTTGTATATTATAATTTTAGAATTTACCGAAATGATGCTTGATCACGAAGGTGATGGGTTTATCAAACTCTGTGCGTACGAGCAAGGCGAACCATCAACATCAGCAGAAAATAACAATCCACCGTCTTCGTCATCTGAAAGTAGTTCGTGTTCTTGCAGTTCTGATAGCGATTCATCTGATAGCGATTCATCTGATGATAATGATGACGATGTCGCGGCTCAAAATCTTAATAGTGAGTATAAAATTGTTTATTGGATTAAAATAATAATTAACGAATTTTGCATTTTTTATTTTTTTATATTAGATGTATTATTTCAGAATGGCAGCGGTAGACAACAAAATCAACGATTAGTCATAGAAAACATTAGAACTAGATTTTACCAGAGATTCGGAGTGGAAGGGCGTGAAATAAATGTAAGGATACTGCCACCTCGTACTGAATCAGACGTTTTTCGGTGGCTAGGAGAAGCTTTAAGCGATCTGCACGCTGACCTTATTATGGACACAACTTCTTCTGATTTTATCGGGCTGACAATGAATACAGAAAGACTCACTCACGGTTCAGTATGGCTCTCATTTCGGCCATTGCGCGATTTTAACGTAGAAGAGTTGTGGCATCTGCTTTTTAGCATATCTCAGAGCTCAAACGAGTATAACAGTGAAGACTCTTTGAATATAACTTGCAACGTAGTTAAAAATGTAACAGGTTGCGGACGCGTAAAGCTCACCGAAGAGTCTGTCAAAAAAAAGTCAATACTTAAGGTACCTGTACCTAATATGGCCCCCCTAAGCGAGAATCAACGTTGTGGCCAATCAAATCAATATTTTTTGACGGGTAAGGTCTCATTTTAAAGCTTACTTCAAGAGCTTTAAAATGAGACATTACACGTTCGATTTTGATCAATGAGCTTCAAATGCCAGAGGGTTTACCAAAACACGGTTTTTTAAGACACCTAAAATTTGTGTCCTAATATGGCCCCCCTTGAAGTAATTAATTAATTGCAATTTGTTCCTACTTTTTAAATCAATCAGGATATAAGATTTTAAAAACTTCAAAATTGTTATTATTTTAAAAATGATTTATTCAAAAATTGAGCCTTTTTTTGAATGTTTTTGAAAGCTTTGCAACCAGTAGAAAAATTTCAACTTTAAATTTTGGTCAAAGTTTTTTTTTTGAGCTAAAATGCTTTTTTAGTTATAAAATGAAAAAAAGCCTTGAAACAATTAAATTTATTTTTCTTAAATAACATTAGGATAGGATTTTCTAAAAAGTAAAAATGAAACTAAGGACTCTTAATATCGGTATTTCTACTAATTCGTTGGGGGCCATATTAGGTACACTGCATAATAAAAAGTTATTTAAGAATAAAACCCGTTAGAAAACGAGTTGAACAAAAACTAAGGTCGCGTTTTAAAGCTGAAACAATAACGAATCGAAGCTGCTTTTTCAAATTTTGATCAGGTGCGTCAAAATATTTTGGCAGACCACTTTATTACAAAGTAAAATAATAACAGAGGTATACAAAACGAGTTTTAGCTATTAAGCGTGCGCAAAAATAATTTTAAAATGTTCTAAACAACTGAAAACTTCATAATTCAGTGTTTTTGACTTCTTCCTACCTTGCAGAGATGCCGCATACCTAGCATATTCAAAATAATATGGGGGGCCATATTAGGCACAGGGCCATATTAGGCACACTTACCTTACTATTAGAAACGACGATAATCTTTGCTTGCCTCGCTCTCTCGTTGCTGCATGCGCTGACAGTATCAGAGGACAGATACGCTCAGGTGTTTTGCATGTCTATTGGAACAGCGTACGTCAAATCAATGGCTCTACTCAAAAAAAGCAGCTCTTGATTCAATAAAATTAGCTCGAGTTGATGTACCTGCAGAAGGTTGTGGAATGAGAGAAATCGAAAAATTTCAACAATATTTTGAGCAAAAGGAATAGCTATAGTAGTTTACTCTTTTAGAGATTTCGCACGAGGTGAAAAGCCTCTTTACGATGGATCAAATTTAGTTATTTACAAGTACAAAAGCATCAAGTATATTTTACGTATAATATATTATGCCTCTTTAAATCATTTTGAACCTATACTTAATTTGGTTGGTGTATCAGGAAGTATAGGTTATTGCATTCCATGCAATAAAAGTTATACAAGGTTTCTTAGTCATAGATGCACGAACAGATGTTCAAAGTGTTTACAATATCCTGTGTGCGACGAGCAACAACCAATGACTCGATGTCAACTGTGTAATAGATATTTTTACGGTGAAGAGTGTTATCAAAATCATTTAAAAATTAATTCTTTTAAAAAATCTAGCGTGTGTTTGAGTATTAAAATTTGTCAAATATGTTTTAAAGTTTCCGAGTGCGGTAAAAGTTTTTGTACAATTTGTTGCAAGTACATGTCTGATCACGAGTGTTTTATGCAACCAATAAAAGAATCTGAAAAATCACACAGGGTGATATTTTTTTTTAAGACTTTGAAACTCAACAAAACGTGCACGTGCTTGGAGAGGAAGACAAAAAAATTCATAAACCAAACTTGTGCGTAGTTCATTAAGTTTGCAATTTTTGCTTACATGAGACCGATATAACGGCTGAATGCGATAAGTGCGGGGTACGTGAACATATTTTTAAGACAGACCCTGTAAAACAATTTATGGATTTAGCTTTGAAGCCACGTAAACTGTTTAAGCGAGTTGTGTGTATAGCTCATAATGCTCAAGGATATGATGCCCACTTTATTTTTAAATTTTTGGCTGAAAAAAGTGAACGTGAAAAACCTTCGGTGATACTGAATGGTACAAAGATTATAGTGATGGAGTACATGGGCATAAAATTTATCGACAGTCTAAACTATTTTCATATGCCTCTTAGTAACTTACCCAAAGCCTATGGATTGACGAACATAGAAAAAGGCACGTTCCCGCATTTTTTTAATAAACCAGAAAATGCGAATTACATAGGTCCTTTAGCGGCGATTGAATTTTACTCCCCTGATACCATGGGTGAAAAAGAAAGAGAAAACTTTATTACATGGAACAATGAGCAAGCAACTAAAAACTTTATCTTTGACTTTGATGCTGAATTAACTAAATACTGCAAACAAGATGTAAAAATCTTAAGACTGGCCTGTTTGAATTTTCGAGAAAAATTTATGAAATTTGGTGTGGATCCGTTTCTGGAGTGTACCATTATTGCTTCCACATGTATGAGAGTGTTCAAGAAAAATTTTTTGAAAAATAATCAGATTGGTATAATACCAGCAGGAGGATACAGAGGTCGTAACATACAATCTTTGAAAGCTGTTCAATGGCTGTTTTGGATGGAGAAATCATTGAAATGCCCCATCGAGCATGCAGGTCGCTGTCAGGAAAGAAGATTATTGGAAAGGATTTTAGTCGATGGTTACAGTGCTCCAAAACACCTGGAAAGTCACAGAGGATTGGTTTTTCAGTTTCATGGGTAACTTGATTTTTTTTTTTTTTTTTTTTTTTCGCAAACACTGATGACACTTAAATTTTTTTCTTTCTTTTTAGCTGTTATTGGCACGGCTGCCCGAGTTGTTACCGCTTTAATAGAGATGAAAAATTATCGAACGGTCAATCGATGGATGAGAAGTTTGAAAGAACTTATGCTCAATCAGAAAGGATAAAGAGTCTGCAGTACAGGTTAATTGAAATCTGGGAGCACGACTTTGATGAATTTAAAAAATCAAACGAAGATTTAAAACGGTATTTGAGTGAAAAAATAGATATGATTTATCAAAAACCCTTGAATCCTCGCGATGCTTTGTTTGGTGGGCGCACGGATAATACTGTTAAGAAGTACTTTTGTAAGCAGGACGAAAAAATAAAGTACGTCGATTTCAACAGTTTGTATCCGTTAATTTGTAAACGATCGAAGTATATCGTAGGTCACCCTAAATTATACGTAGGTGAAGAGGAGTGTAGTCTACTCGTGCGCGATAAGAGCGATTTTTCAAACGTTAATGGTTTAGTAAAATGCAAAGTGTTACCTCCTAGAAATTTGTACCACCCTGTATTGCAAGTGAAAATGCACGATAAATTCCTTTTTCCACTGTGTCGAACATGTACCGATCAAATGATACAACGAGAATGCATCCATGAAAATCCGAAAGATAGATATTTAATAGGTACTTGGGTATCCGAAGAATTAAAAAAAGCGATAGAAGTAGGTTACGTAGTCATTAAAATGTTTGAAATTTGGCAGTACAATATAACGCAGTATGATCCTGTTACAAAAAAAGGAGGAATATTTGCCGAATACATAGACACTTTTTTTACTCAAAAAACGCAAGCTTCAGGTTACCCCGCCGAGTGCACGACCGAAGAAGATAAAGAAAGATATATTTCGGAATTTGAAAAAGTTGAAGGTATCAAACTAGATAGAGAAGCTATATATTTTAATCCAGGCTTGCGTCTAGTTTCGAAACTTGCAATCAACTCTATATGGGGAAAATTTGCACAAGCGCTAAATAAACAAAAAACTGAAGTGCTTACTTCACCAAATATATTGATCGAGTTATTACACAGTAAAGAAATATATGTAAATAGTATCTTACCTGTGAATGACGAATTGCTGTATACAACCTGGTCTTTCAAAGCTGAAGCGGTTACACCTTCACGATCTACGAACGTTGTAGTAGCCGCATTTACTACAGCGCAAGCACGATTGAAACTTTTTGAGTGTCTACACTTTTTGGGGCCCAGAGCCCTTTATTTTGACACAGATTCAGTGATTTACATCAGCAAACCGGGTATGAACGACTTACCTACTGGTTCCATGTTGGGAGAACTGACGGACGAGTTAGCTGATAAATGTGTCGGTACATATGTGAGCAAATTTTTATCAGGAGGCGCTAAATTTTACGCTTTTGAGTACGTGAAACCCGATGGTTGCAAGGATTATGTATGTAAAGTAAAAGGCATCAGACTTAATTTCGCAAACAAACAAATAATTAATTTCGAGTCCATACACGACATGGTTACAGAAAAAATGGAAAATGTCGTTGTAGAATCTTCTAATATACGCAGAACAGCTTTTCACGAAGTAATAACACAAAGCGAAACCAAGATTTGCAAGACGGTGTACAATAAGAGATATTTTAAATCCGTAGAAGAGAGTTATCCTTACGGTTTTAAAATGTAAGCGCCCCGCGGAGTTGCTCGTCAGCGTTTTTTACTAGGTCGATTACGCGCGCTGTCATACAGTTGTGATACGAGAGTATCAAAGAGCTTGTGGTCATAGAACTCTGCGACCGCACATCGCTGCTACTCGCAGCTAAAATGTGAGCCTCTAAAAATATTGTATCCTCGATGTTTCGAAAAAAGTACATGATTAAAGTCGAAAGGCATATCTCTGGAAAAGTATAATTAACGTTTGAATCTAAGTACTGTTATTAAAAACTGCATTTAAAATAAAACCTGTAAGAGAATAAAATAAAGTAAATAAATAAATCCATAACCTTGCTTAACTTTTTTTTTTCATTTATTTGAACAGATCCCGATTTTCACAATAAATATTACTAAATCTTTTTTTTTCTAACTCCGGCAAAAGCTAATGCTGAAACTTAAGCTCAAGCTCTAGGTGAAGGGTCTTACACGATTAAAAGTCTGATTTTTTTTTAAAAAGCCTACGGCCGTGTTAAGATTAGCAATTTAGTAAAAAATATTCTTTGTTGAGTCTGTAAAAATGGAAAAAAAGTTAAAAAACTATTGCGGAATATGTTTTAAAATAAAGTCTCGCTCTTCTTGCACTGTTGTAAAACTGTTCTCGTTAATCAGGTTGAGTAGCACTTCGCGCACATAGTTGTCTGTTTTGTGCAGCCTCAGATCCATTATCGCAACAATAAATTGTTTTTGCTCGTCGAACTCTGCGTTAGGTTTAAAATTTTCCAGATGCAGCTTCTGCTGGAGCTCGCGAACTTTTTTATCGATGAAAAGGATTTCCTCGGGCAGATCGATAAATGGGGGGATTTCGTTAAAAAGAAAATCACGCACAAGCTGAGCTGGCACTTTTATAAAAGCACCATGAACTACACGAATCCACTCAAGAGTGACGTTAAACTCGGTTCACGATGACACCAGATCGGCTACTCTTCGATTAATTTCCGGTTTATAATCATAGTAGCAAAAATCATCATCGCATCGCTGATGGTGATCGACGTGAGGCTAAGCCACCATTTCGTTGAGTTTTTGGTGATTGGGAATGTAATCAGCAATGTTACGTGGATGCCACGGATTAATGATGGAAACAGGCATTTCAAAAATAATTTCGATATCCTCCCAATAATGCTGCCGCAGGGCTTCCGTTATCCTGTTAAGAGTGTTCAACGCTGCGAGAGCAAAGTGATACTGACGAGCTCGCGAGCGTCAGCTGAAGACTTTGTACGTTAAAAAAGTGCAAACCAACACTTGCTTTTTTTTTTTTAGCTCAAGCAAAAGCTAATGCTCCAGCATAAGCTCTGGTTCTAGTTCAAGCTCTAGTTCTAGCTCAAGCTCTAGCTCTAGCTCTAGCTCTAGCTCTAGCTCTAGCTCAAGCTCAAGCTCTAGCTCTAGCTCTAGCTCTAGCTCTAGCTCTAGCTCTAGCTCTAGCTCTTCTAGCTCAAGCTCTAGCTCTAGCTCTAGCTCAAGCTCACGCTCAAGCTCAAGCAAAAAGAGTATCAGGCGCTGGCGCTCTGTTGGCGAGCAGGCGTCTCCCTCTCCGGCGGGGTGGTAGAATTTAGAAAATCGAGTAAATCGCGTCAGTTGTAACGATGACCTTACACTGGGAGCACCCGTTTACGTCAATTTTGAGTGGTCCCACAGGGTGTGGAAAAACTGTGTTTGTGAAAAAATTTTTAAAATTCATCGATCGTATGTGCGACACTCGCTTTCAACGAATAATATTGCATTACGCCGAGTGGCAAAACGGCTATCGCGCAATCGGTGAAGAGATTGACTTTTGCGAGAGGTTGCCTCAAAGCGGTGATCACGCAAGCGACCCTAGGCCAAAACTTGTCATTATTGACGACCTGATGCGAGAATCGAGCACAGGGGGCGCAGTTGTCGATTTATTAACAAAAGGGAGTCACCACAATTACTTGTCGGTAATATTCATCACTCAGAATATTTTTCATCAAGCCCGAGGTCAACGCGACACATCGATGAACGCGAAGTATATCGTTGTTTTTAGAAATCTCCGCGATCGCGCTCAGATTACGCATCTCTCGCGTCAGCTGTGTCCTGAAGATCCACGTTTTTTGCAGGAAGCATACTGGGACGTTACTTCTGAGCCCTACATCTATCTGCTACTGGATTTGAAACAAAATACTCCGGAAAACTGCAGATTTCGGACATCTATTTTCCCCGACGACGAGTGGCAGTACGTTTACGTGCCGCGTGAAAATATAAAAGGTGGTGGCAAAGCAAATCTCGTTCCAGTCGCGTCACTGTAATGGCTCGTAAACGTAGAGCGCCATTTTCCGAAAAAGAAAAACATATTTTGCGAGCCTTGTATCACCTACACGAGGAGCAGAAAAAAGCAGTTTTGCGCAAAGCTGATCCTTCATTGATTATGCGTATTTGCGAGTGCGCCTTGAATATCTTAGTGGGGAACGTACCACTGGGTAAAAACCACAAGACGCGTCTTCGGCAACACGCCTCTACTTTACGAACGCTATCCAAGCCCAAGGTTAGTTTAGCTCGAAAAAAAAACTAATCGTTCAGCGGGGAGGCGGATTTTTACCGGCGCTGTTGGCACCTCTTCTTGGTACCGTTTTATCAACTCTCATAGCTAAATAATGGACCACGCTCGAAAATTAGTTCTACTACCGTACGACAGTCTTCAGCGAATACAACAATAACCAGGTAGGATGGAGGTTTCTGTAGAAAACGCTACTTTCCCTGAGAGCGAAGAGGAAGAAAAAAGTGCTTTGGATGCTATCATAGACCTGATGCCTTTTGAAATGCATGTACCAGGTTATAAGTTCTGCGATCCTGGTACAAAATTGTCCGAGCGTTTGAATCGTGGTGACGTAGGCATCAATCCTCTAGACGAAGCGTGTCGTGAACACAATATAACATACGCTGATAAAAAGGCCAACCACCGTCAAGCTGATCGCGTGCTTGCCGAAAAAGCATTTTCTCGTTTGTTAGCCGGTGAGACTCCTCCCGATGAAAGAACAGTTGCAATGATGACGGCCTGCTGCATGGTCAGCAAGATTACATTTGAAAAATTTTTCAATCGAATAAAAAAAGCCATCAAGAGGAAGGACAAGAAGAAGACAAAGTCAGTAAACTGCCAACCTTTGCAGAAGAAGAAGAAAAAGAATAATAATAAAAAAAGTGGTAAAAAAATGCATAGACGACTGCAAAGCTTGTATTGCGGCCTATCTCGCGACACGGCATACGCGGGTGCAAACAATCTTTCACACTCTACAGGAAAGCAATATAGTAAACCGAAGGTTGTAAGCTGGCTCGAAGGTCAAGATACCTATACTTTACATAAGCAGGTGAGAAGACGGTTTCCTCGACGCCATTACAACGTTCGTAACATGGATGATGTATGTGAAATTGACTTGATGGACATGAGGTCCCTAAAATCTTACAACAATAATTACGCTTATCTTCTTACCGTTATAGACGCTGTGAGTAAATATTCATGGGTTGAGCCGATAAAAAACAAATCTGCAAAAAGCGTAATTCTTGCTTTCGATAATATATTTAAAAAGTCTAACAACCAAGTTCCTGTTTCCATGCAATTCGACAAAGGTAAAAAGTTTGTAAATCGCGAGTTTCAACATTACCTGAAAAACAAAAATATATTGTATCACGTTGTCCGTAGTCCCGATGTTAAAGCCGCGATCGTAGAGAGATTTATAAGATCAATAAAAGAGCGAATTTACAGATATTTAACGCATAAAAACACGCATAGATATTTAGATGTTTTGTCTAACATTGTAGAAGCCTTTGATCATACTAAACACACAGCTACAAAAATGACACCGGCGTCCGTTACCCTTGATAACGCTGCCGAAGCTCGTAGAAACATCAAGCATCGTTACGAACGCCCCATCGTCAGAGTTCCTAAATATAACGTGAACGACCTGGTGCGCGTCAGTCGAGCTCGAAACGTTTTTGCGAAAGGTTACGAGAGTGGCTGGACCTTGGAGTTATTCAAGATTTCTCGGATATCCTTGACTAGTTATCCTCCTGTTTATCACCTAAAAGATTTGGCCGATGAAGAAATCGATGGATTTTTCTACGAGGAAGAGCTTAGTTGCGTAAAAGAAGATTTAAAAAAGGTTTTTTCTGACGTTGAAAAAATTTTTAAAACTAGAACCAGTGGTTGCTCGAAAGAATTTTTTGTTCGGTGGCGTGGTTATCCAGAAAAATTTTGCTCTTGGATCAAAGCAAGTCAATTGAAAAATCTAAAATGAAGGATCAATTTTATATTGTTCTTCCCAGTAACAGTAGCATGCATTATTACCCTGGCAATACTACAACTCGCTTCGTCACGCAGCTACCTCAGCAGATACGCTTACATGGTGCCTGGGCAGTCGCTTTAACAGAGATAAGGATTCCATTCACCTTTCAACACATTCCACTTGAGCGCGATGAGAGATTAGTTTCTGTAATACGTAACCGAAAGAAACTGACGATAGATTACTTATTACTCGGCCCAGAAAAAACACAGGCTTTGACTGCTGCTTATGAAACTAATTTAACCTCTGACACGGGTGAAGAAGATCAAGAAACAACTTCTTCGACTTCAACTGTATCGCCGGGCGTTTATAAAGATATAAAAACTTTTATTCATGAACTCAATAATTTGGCCTGTACAAAAAATCATCTAGAATTTGGCATTGAACGCGGTGATTATGTATCTGTTAAACGTCTGTGCACTGAAGCTGAGCGTGCAGGTTTCAACCAGAAAGTCAATCTCTCTGCGCGAATAAAAACTATTCTTGGTTTAGACCTCAACAGTGTTAATATATTTGAATCAAACGAGGCGATTGTTGGAATTCGCCCTGCTAATCTTTCAAATTGTCTACCACCGATGTTGATGGTTTACACAGACACTTGTGAGCCGAATTTTACAGGTGACGTGCAAACTCGATTGCTTTGCGTTGTCTCTCTGGGTACCGATGAATACACTTACGGGGGTCTTCGAATCAAAAGTTTCTCCCCACCCATGTATTTCGAACTACTTTTTAATTCTTTTGAGACTATCGAAATCGATATAAGAGATGAAAATGGTGAACCAATACCATTTGATTTTGGTACGTTGGCAGTGACACTACATTTCAAGCGTACGGATTAAACTATTGAAAAAAAAAAATGGATATGGAGCGCTACGACGAATTTTTTATCCTTCAAAATGGTGGAGGTGCTGGAAAAGGTGTTGGTCATATTTTTATCGGCTCTCCCTATCAAAGAGGTCATGGAGGCATAGGATCTTTTCTTGCGGGCAACTTTCGGCGAGTTCTGCCTTTACTATCGAGTGGTGCTCGAGCCGTTGGCAAAGAAGCTTTTCGTGCTGGTATGAACGTTGTGACCGACGTGACTCAAAATACTCTGGTAAAAGAGTCACTGCGCAATCGCATACGTGAGTCGGGAATGAACTTAAAGCGTAAAGCCAAAGATAAATTGGATGCAATGATGATGATGGAAGGATCAGGTTATAAAAGGCCTCGCGGCATGAGCGCTTTGCAATTGTTAGCCGACTCTGAGACTGTTTGCAAGCGCAAGAGAAAAAAAATAAATAAATAAATAAAAATACTTAAGAGAAGTACAAAAAAAAATAATAAAGCAAAGAAAAAAAAGAAAAAAATTGTGAAAAGAAGTGCAAGAGATATTTTTGATTAATCAGCAAAATGGCGTTTATACATACTCAATCGTGCGAGTGTTTAAAATTGGAGCTTTTGTTATTCGATATTCCTATAACCTTAACAGCTATAGAAAGTTCAAAGTACGTTCAATATAAACCAATATCTTCGCTCACCGACGATTCACCTATAGAGTTTGTTATCACTGGTACAGGTGACGAATATCTCGATTTAACCCACACGATGTTGAGTTTGAGAGTAGCTTTCAGAGGTACAATTCCAAAAGAATCTTTAGAAGAAGAAGCAAAAAAAGTTGGACCTGTTAACAATTTTATGCACTCCCTGTTTAACCAAGTGGATGTCTTTTTCAATCAAAAAGCTGTTTCGCCCCCCAATCATGCTTACGCTTATAGAGCGTACATAGAAACTTTACTCATCTACGGTGCTGCTAAAAAATCTCATTTGACAAGCGTTCTTTGGTACGACGATACAGCTAAAAATATGGATAACCTAAAAACAGCAAACAGTGGCCTCGAAGCTCGTAGAAAACTTTTCAACTACAAAAAATCTGTGGATCTAATTGGCCATTTACACGGAGATGTCTTCAATCAAGAAAAATTATTAATAAATGGCGTCGAAGTGAGAGTTCGCTTAGTAAAATCGAGAGATGCTTTTAGTCTTATGGATCCTGTAGGATGCTACTCTGTTTATATCAAAGAAGCGTCTTTATTAGTGCGACGTGTAAAAATCAGTCCTAGTGTTTTGTTAGCTCATGCTAGAGCGCTTTCAAAGTCAACTAGTAAGTATCCCCTTACGCGCGTAGAAACAAAATCTATCACGATGCACAGCGGTATTCACGGTGAAACCTTAGATAACGTCATTTTAGGGCAACTTCCAAAAAGAATAATTTTAGGTTTTGTTAATAATAAAGCTTTCAACGGTTATCGTCACCTTAATCCCTTCAACTTTAAAAATGTTAACATTAATTTTCTCTGTATGTTGACGGTGTACAGGTACCATCGAAACCTTTACAGCCTGATTTCAAAAAAAACGGCGCGTATATAGATTGTTATCACTCTCTATTTTCGGGTACTGGTGTTCATTTTCTTAACGAGGGTAATAACATACCTCGTGAGTCTTACCCTGATGGCTGCTGCCTTTTTGCTTTCGATTTAACACCTGACTTATCTGCAAATGAGTGTACTCATTGGAATTTAATTAAACACGGTAGCGTTAGAATAGATGTTAGATTTGACGTTCCTCTGACCGAAACAGTAAATTGTATAGTTTATTCGGAATATGAAAATATTTTAGAAATTGACGCGTCGAGGCAGGTGCTTGTAGACTTTAGCGGATGAATCACTAGATGTCGCTTTTTAAGTATATAAAGTTAGTCTCGTTAAAAAAATGAGTTAGTTCGCGAAATAGAGTCCTACAATGGAGCTCATTGCAGTTGTTCAATTTTTCAAAGATAAAAATAACAAGTGGGTGCCTAAAGAAATAGCTTTGTTATCTTTACAAAATGAATTTGTCGCGCATTGGATTCTTAGCGCTGTGCGCCGAGTAGATTCGCTACCTTGTGAAGTTCGTGAAGAGAATAATTGGTTGACAAGAAATCAACACGGCATAGATTATTTAGAAGGAAGTGTGACTTTAAAAACGCTCAATCGTACGCTCAGCGATATTTTTAAAAGTGTCGATAAAACTCATGTTAGGGTTAAAGAAAAGTGGTTAATGTTTCATAAAATGACTACTAGAGAAGTTATTAATTTAGAGTACGATACAAACTGTCCGTCATTAAATAACCTACCGTGGAGCGATAAGTACTGTATAAATCACGCTGTAAAAAATAATTATTTAAAATTTGCTTGTGCTTTAAATAACGTCTATCGAATTAAAGCATACTTGTTATCTAAATCTCAAAGCTTAAATAACGACTTCCCTTTAAGTTCACCTGTAATGTTTTACAATGAACAGGCTGCAGATTCTAAACAAGTTATCGCTGATGCCCTCACATACTATCGGTGTGTTCCCTGCGGATCGGATTCCATGGGTGTGGATGAAACCGACGGCCTTTGTATTTAACACTGATAATCACACTCAGCCTGGTATGCATTGGGTTGCTGTACATGTAGATTCACACGGATTTGAGCATTATCTAGATAGCTACGGCTGTGTCATACATTGTTTACAAAGTAGTAGTGCGAAAATGTCTTTATTGTAAAATCACGTTGTCAGGACTTTGTAAAACGCCAATGCTGCATTTGTGGGGCTTACAATATTTATACCTATAAATTGTACGACGAAAGTCAGTCTTTCCATCAGTCACAAAGTGTACAGCCTTCGACTTAACTGGCCCCCTACTCTTTACCAGCCGAACAAAAGCCAATAAATGAGCTCTCGGATTTTTGAAAGTCATCTTCCTTGAAATACTTGTAAGTAGATTTGTCGATCTCTATTATTTTTACACTTTATTTATTAATTTTCTTGAATTAATCAAAAAAATTTGTTCCAGGCTTGAAAATAAGGCTGCAGAAGAAGTAGGCATCAACTGGCTCAACGGTATATCTCAAGCACCTGATTTACCCCGTAAAAACTTAAAGCAGCTAGATATAAATCACAAATACTCAGTGAGATCTGTAAACAAGACGACAGCAAAATATGGACGCAAAGTTTTGGCTACCTTTGATAACGAATTTGCTATTTATCTGCCTCAAAAAATTTCGGATGCTCTGACGAAACATGAGTCCTTTTGGGAAAAAGTATTGGAGAAAATTGATGAAAATAAATTTTATGCCACGTATATTGGTAATTTTCAATTTGCGTTTACTTTCGATGATTCATTGTAAAAAGTTTTGTGTATGTAAATCTTTAAAAAATTGAATAAAATTTAAAATAAATATATGGGTCAAAATAATACTTTTTTAAAAAACCGTCCGCATGAGGTTCACCGATTTTATTGCAATTTTTTTTGGCAAAAGTACTATTTAATAGAAGACTTTTGCCACAAACTAGAGGTCTCTATCTTATTTCTGCTTGGTGCTAGATTTTTTCAAAGATTGAAAAATGGCTTATTTTTAAGCTGTTTTAAGCAATTTTAAGGTATTTTTCGAAAAATTCTAACTTTTGATCAAAATGAGATAGAAACCTCTAGTTTGCGGCAAAATTTTGTTCAAAATAAATTCTTTTTTGTAAAAATATTTTCACAACATAGTTTGGTTATTTTTATAATAATACAGTCCTACACAGATATTGCTATTTTTGCTCATTTGCAGGTATCTTCAAACGACCGTAGCTTTTTCTAGGTTAAATTTTTGTTCATATTAAATAATTGTTAAATTTTTTTTATGAAAAAACAAAAATTTTGCGACCAACCGGAACCTTGTACGATCTTCCACTTCCAAGATACAGCTGTTAAAAGTTGTCAAAAAACACAAAAAACGCGTTTTTTACGATTTTCACACGCATTTTTGAACGGTTTCGACCTTTTTTTTCCTCTCAAAAATATGTGGAATCTTCTCTTTATATGTTTCCAAACAAGCTCCCATAGTAATTGTAGTGCGGATTTGGGGTTTTAGTTGATTCCAAAGCATACACTTTTGACACATTTTATGTGCTATACTAGGGGTTTTTTAACAATATACACGCTACATTTAACTTTTTCGTTCATTATAGATGTTTTGAAATTATTTTTTGACTATAAACTATTCAATTTCCAGCCAAAATTAGGTCACCTGCTTTGAAAAAATTGATACTCAACGAAATATTGATCTCAATATCAAAATGATATACTACTTTTATTCAGTTTTTTAGTTTTTTGATTCGTTAAAAATCTATGTTCAAATATTGTAAATAATATACCACTTGTTTATTTATTTTTTTCTATTTTTGAAATTACAAATAATTGATCATAGTTTATCAATTAGTCTGATAAAACAATCATGGATTACTATTGCTTACTCTGAAAAAAATGAGTCCAAATTAAAAATGTTATTTTTTGAATTCTATGAAGCATGCAACAATCTACCAATCTACATTCTACTTATAATTATGTCCATTTATGAAAAAGAGAATGAGAGATTCGATTAGAAAGTCGAGTCGATATATCGAATCGAAACTTGATCTTTGATTCCGCCTTAAAGGCCTCCCAAAAGTGTGAACCAGCCAGACGCGCCAAATTTAAAATCTTCAGGCATGCTTGATTTGAATTTTTTGTTTTTTTTTTTAATTAATAAAGTGAGTAACGAAATTTAAATTTTTAATAGACAAATAAGCGGACAAGCTTACAACCCCATAACCCTAGGCGTAGTGAATAACAAATAATTAACTTTTGTAATAAACAAATAAGTCGATAAGCTACAACTCCAAAATACTGGGCGTACTTAGTAAAAATAATTAATTTTTTTTAATAAACAAATAAGCCGATAAGCTACAACACCATAACCTAGCGCATGGCTGAAAAAAATGTTAATATTTTTAATAAACAAATAAGGTGATAAGTTACAACCCCATAGCTTTTGGCAAGTCTAAAAAAAATGTTAATATTTTTAATAAACAAATAACGCGATGAGCTACAACCCCATAACCTTGGGCATGGCTAAAAAAAATGTTAATATTTTTAATAAACAAATAAGGCGATGAGCTACAACCCCATAACACTGGGCGGAGTGAATGAGAAATAATTAAATTTTTTAATAAACAAATAAGCCGATTAGCTGCCACCCCATACCATAGGGCATGGCTCAAAATTTTTTTTTATCCATGTCCAAGGTTATGGGGTGGTAAACTTGTTTGCTTAGTTGTTTATTTAAATATTCACATATTTTATATTCGCTGCGCCCAATGTTATGGGGTTGTAGCTCATCGGCTCATTTGTTTATTAAAAAAATTAATTATTTTTCATTCACTACGGCCAATGTTATGGGGTTGTGGCTCATCGGCTTATTTGTTTATTAAAAAAATTAATTATTTTTCATTCGCTACGCCAACCGTCATGGGGTTGTAGCTTATCGCCTTGTTGGTTTATTAAAAATATAAACATTTTTTTCAGCCATGCCCAAGGTTATGGGATTGTAGTTCATCGGCTTATTTGTTTATTAGAAAATTTAATTATTTTTCATTCACTCTGCCCAGTGTTATGGGATTGTAGCTCATCGCCTTACTTGTTTATTAAAAATATTAACATTTTTTTCAGCCATGCCCAAGGTTATGAGGTTGTAGTTCATCGCCTTATTTGTTTATTAAAAATATTAACATTTTTTAGCCATGCCCAAAGTTATGGGGTTGTAGCTTGTCGCCTTATTGGTTTATTAAAAATATTAACATTTTTTTCAGCCATGCCCAAAATTATGGGGTTGTAGCTTATTGGCTTATTTGTTTATTAAAAAAAATTAATTATTTTTACTAAAGTTAATTATTTGTTATTCACTACGACTAGAGTTATGGGGTTGTAAGCTTGTCCGCATATTTGGCTATTAAAAATTTAAATTTCGTTACTCACTTTATTAATTAAAAAAAAAAAAAAAAAAAAAAATCAAATCAGGCATGCCTGAAGATTTCAAATTTGGCGCGTCCAGCTGGTTCACACTTTTGAGAGGCCTTTAAGGCGGCGCTCTTGCTCCAAGAATCAAAGATCAAGTTTCGATTCGATATATCGACTCGACTTTCTAATCGAATCTCTCATTCTCTTTTTCATAAGTGGACATAATTATAAGTAGAATGTAGATTGGTAGATTGTTGCATGCTTCATAGAATTCAAAAAATAACATTTTCAATTTGGACTCATTTTTTTCAGAGTAAGCAATAGTAATCCATGATTGTTTTATCAGACTAATTGATAAACTATGATCAATTATTTGTAATTTCAAAAATAGAAAAAAATAAATAAACAAGTGGTATATTATTTACAATATTTGAACATAGATTTTTAACGAATCAAAAAACTAAAAAACTGAATAAAAGTAGTATATCATTTTGATATTGAGATCAATATTTCGTTGAGTATCAATTTTTTCAAAGCAGGTGACCTAATTTTGGCTGGAAATTGAATAGTTTATAGTCAAAAAATAATTTCAAAACATCTATAATGAACGAAAAAGTTAAATGTAGCGTGTATATTGTTAAAAAACCCCTAGTATAGCACATAAAATGTGTCAAAAGTGTATGCTTTGGAATCAACTAAAACCCCAAATCCGCACTACAATTACTATGGGAGCTTGTTTGGAAACATATAAAGAGAAGATTCCACATATTTTTGAGAGAAAAAAAAAGGTCGAAACCGTTCAAAAATGCGTGTGAAAATCGTAAAAAACGCGTTTTTTGTGTTTTTTGACAACTTTAAACAACTGTATCTTGGAAGTGGAAGATCGTACAGGATTCCGGCTGGTCACAAAATTTTTGTTTTTTCATAAAAAAAATTTAACAATTTTTTAATATGCACAAAAATTTAGCCTAGAAAAAGCTATGGTCGTTTGAAGATACCTGCAAATGAGCAAAAATAGCAATATCTGTGTAGGACTGTATTATTTTAAAAATAACCAAACTAAGTTGTGAAAATATTTTTACAAAAAAGAACTTATTTTGAACAAAATTTTGCCGCAAACTAGAGGTTTCTATCTCATTTTGATCAAAAGTTAGAATTTTTCGAAAAATACCTTAAAATTGCTTAAAACAGCTTAAAAATAGGCCATTTTTCAATCTTTGAAAAAATCTAGCACCAAGCAGAAATAATATAGAGACCACTAGTTTGTGGCAAAAGTCTTCTATTAAATAGTACTTTTGCCAAAAAAAATTGCAATAAAATCGGTGAACCTCGTGCGGACGGTTTTTTAAAAAAGTATTATTTTGACCCATATACTTGGAATGTTTTTTAATTATTCACCTCCTCCTCTTCACTCAAATCATATTTTCTTTAAAAAAAACAAAAAAAAAAAAAAAGTAAAATTAGTTAGTATTAAAGTAAAATCAAAGTATTTTTCAAAGGATTAAAAATTATTAAAAAAGTAAAATTAATTAGTATCAAAGTATATTCAAAGTATTTTTTCAATGGATTAAAAATTATTATCATTAATTTCTAATTTTTTTGATTTCTTAAACTATTTTATTAATTTAAAAAAAAAAAAAAAAAAAAAAAAAACATACCGATCCAGAATAAAATAATCTCTTGAAGAATACGTAATCTAAATGCAGTCGCAACGACCTTCACTTCAGTGGAGTCAGCACCGTCGTCGGCGTCAGGAGCCGCCTAAGCGACCTTCGAACAAAATACAGACGCAGCAGCAGCTCCTGCAGAGGCAGCAGCAAAGCCGGTCAGACCCCCCCGCAGCAGCCGCGACGTCCATGCGCAGCCGCCTCAGCGACCTTCGCTTCCGCGGAGTCTGCCTCGTCACCGTCGCCAGAGGGCTTCCTGCTCCCCGAGCGGCCCCGAGCACCACCTCCCGCAGCAACCGCGAGCAGCCGCCTCGACCGCGGCACCAGCAACCACCACCGCGCGAGGCCGCTCGCAGCGCCAGGAAGCCCTCCTCCTTCCCGAACGGACCCAAGCACCCCCCCCCCCCCGCAGCACCCGCGAGCCGCCGCCTCATCCGCGTAACCGGCCGCCCCCACCGTGCGAAACTGCTCGCTGCAGTGAATCATCTTTGTTGACATTCGCCATAGTGTTACTATACTACTTTCGATAATTACATTCATTGAAATCATTAAATTGACCAAAAAAAAGGATAAAAAAGTGGTAAAAATCACGTTTTTTCGACTTTTTCCACACAAAACTACATAAAACTCATAATCTGTATATTAATTCGGATTTAGCAGATAAAAATACATTGAAAAACCCTATTCTCATAAAAATTTTATCACGTATTCGATAATTACAGTCATTGAAATCACTAAATTGACAAAAAAAAAGGATAAAAAAGTGGTGAAAATCACTTTTTTCGACTTTTTCCTCACAAAACTCCATAAATCTCATAATCTGATTATGGATTCGGATTGAGCGGATATAAATACATCGAAAAAACCTAATCTCATAAAAATTTTATCACGAATTCGATAATTACAGTCATTGAAATCATTAAATTGACCAAAAAAAAGGATAAAAAAGTGGTAAAAATCACGTTTTGTCGACTTTTTCCTCACAAAACTCCATAAATCTCATTTTCTGATTATGGATTCGGACTTAGCAGAAAAAAATATACCGAAAAACCCTATTCTCATAAAAATTTTGTCACGAATTCGATAATTACAGTCATTAAAATCATTAAACTGACCAAAAAAAAGGGGTTAAAAATGGTAAAAATCACGTTTTTTCGATTTTTTTCTCACAAAACTTTATGAATCTCATAATCTGTATATGGATTCAGATTAAGCATATAAAAATACATTGAAAAACCTAATTCTCATAAAAATTTTATTACATATTCGATAATTACAGTCATTGAAATCATTAAATTGACCCAAAAAAAGGATAAAAAAGTGGTAAAAATCACGTTTTTTCGATTTTTTCCTCACAAAATTTCATAAATCTCATAATCTGTATATGGATTTTGATTTAGCATATAAAAATACATCGAAAAACCTTATTCTCATAAAAATTTTATCACGTATTCGATAATTACAGTCATTGAAATCATTAAATTGTCCCAAAAAAAGGATAATAAAGTGGTAATTATTACTTTTTTCGACTTTTTCCTCACAAAACTCCATAAATCTCATGATCTGATTATGAATTCGGATTTAGCATATAAAAATACATCGAAAAACCTTATTCTCATAAAAATTTTATCACATATTCGATAATTACAGTCATTGAAATCATTAAATCGATTAAAAAAAAGGATAAAAAAGTGGTAAAAATCACGTTTTTTCGATTTTTTTCTTACAAAACTCCATCAATATCATAATCTGATTATGGATTCGAATTCAGCAGATAAAAATACATCGAAAAGCCCTATTCTAAAAGAAGTTTTACCGGATTTTCGCAAGTTACAGTGAATTAAAATGGAAAAATCATGAAATTTTGCCCGTTTTTTCGTGCAAATTCTTACTTTTTGTGTAATACTACCAAATAAATCCACTTTTCCGAAAAAAGTGTACGAGGGATCGATTCTTGGGCATGAACCATACATTTTGATAGAAATTTGGTTATAGAAATCTCAAATTTTAAGGGGGCCCAAGAATTTAGAACATTCTTACCACGTTTGACCGCACTGTGGGTCAGGCCGGTCTTCTGGTGCACCTGGTTATCATTACGCCTTGGAGATGATTTACTCTTAGGATAGCATCTCCAGAGTGTAGTTACTACCAGGCACACCAAGTATTTTCCCTGAGTCCTTGGGAGTAAAAAGTCCTGGGAAAATCATCTACAAAGCGTAAGTATCAGCAGGTGTACTAGGTGTCCGCGCTGACCCCTACGGAGTCAAAACTTCCTGGAGAAATCATCTTCAAGGCGTAATTATCATCAGGGGCACCAGGTGTGAGCCCTGACTTCTGCGGAGTCAAAACTTCCTGGAGAAATCATCTTCAAGGCGTAATTATCATCAGGGGCACCAGGTGTTCGCCCTGACCCCTTCGAGGTCAAAATTTCCTGGGGACATCATCTCCAAGGCGTAATTATCACCAGGTGCACATAATGTCCGCTCTGACCCCTACGAAGTCAAAGCTTTCTGGGGAAATCATCTCTGGATTGTAATCGCTGTTCTATGCACTAGGTCTCCGCCCTGACTCCGTAGTTGTTAGAATATTTAGCAAAAGAAAAATAATTTGTTCAAGTCCATTTTACGTGTGGCACACGTATGGCTATAGAGCAGGGATATATAATATTGTACTTGCTTATTTTATAATTTATGTAGATATGTGTTTTCTATTGTTGAATTATGTGAATATTCCGACATCATTTATATTATTATTTGAATACACGCGGTATAAGTGTCGTAAGCATAACTGCTTTGCGCATGCGTGTGTTCTGAAGCTACTGACGAAGACCGAAAGCGAAGACACTCTCTCTTCGTTCTAGTACTCGCGCGTACGGTCACGCGATGTAAGGCTTATGGAAGCCAAGTATTTATTTTATCCAATAAACTTATAATAACTATTTTATCCATACTGAACCTTTATTTCACGATCCACGATCCCTTTATTTACAACATCTATAACTTTAATTAAAAAAAATTTTTAGAGCCTATAAAGGTCTACAATAGTCAGACGAAACGTTGCACCATTTCAAATAAATAAATAAAATGAAGTTTTTTATTTAATTTTACCTCTCCACGAATCAATTGCGACCGCAATGATTTCATTTAACCTCCTTTTTTAATCCAAACTTTGAGGTTAAAAAGTTGATTTTTTAATTTTAAATAGTTAATTACTGAGTATTGAAACATTTAAAAAATATCGGGACCATTCCGTTGGCAGCAGAATGATTCAAAAATATGCTGCTAAAATTTCATTTAAAAATATTTTGTAGTTTCCGAGTTCTTAAAAATTGAACTCAAAATGCAAGAAAATGCGAAATTTGAACTCAAAATGTGAAAAAATGTGTAAATCAAGAATAGTATATTCTAGTAAAAGTAAGGGAAACGCGTTGTTTCCACGAGAGTTGGATGTTTCGGCACAAGACGAAGTTGAGTGCCGAAAAAATCCAACTCGAGTGGGAGCGATAAGTTTCCCTTACTTGTAAAGGACTGTGCTTTCTCAAATTTGATGAATAATCATTATAATGTGTTTGAAATTTTCATATTTGACTATAGTGCTGTGTTTTTTGTATCTTAATTTTTTTTGGTTGTAAGTTCGAATGTAAGCCTTATAAGTAACTTTTAGATGTAAAAATAAGTTTCCAATCAATTATAATTTTTTTGTCAAATTTTAATGCTCACAGCAAATTTTTATCTTCAATATTACTCCCGTGCGACGTTAAAAACTATTTTCTTTGCTTTTTTTACTAATTTTTATATACTTTGACTCTCAAATTTCCCCACTCAGAGGCTTTTCACGGTGAAATCCCCCCATGGGTTATATCTTTCTTTTTTTATGAGGTTTTTAAAACCAATTATTTTATAGAACGAAAAACCCTCATTTCAAAAAACACTGAAATACCGCTTTTCAAGCTCTGTAGAGACCATGAAATATTCTTTATGGATTTTTAAATGGAATAATGTCAAAATACTACTCAAGAACTTTTCAACCACATATATTATATCTATTACACAAATCTACGTATACATATGTATAAGTATCTTAAGAGACACTTACGGCAACATGTTGGCATAAGTGTCCTTTAATATAACTTGGTTTGGCATAAGTTTAAGAACACTTATGCCAACACAATTAATAAATTATATTTTTGAAGATCACTAAATCCAATAACCATCCAAAATAACCCTCCTAGGTTTACGTATATACGTAACTAGTTTTAACCTCCAAACCAATAACCGATCCAACTAGGTTTAATCTTCAAACTAATAACCCTTATAGGTTTACGTGGAAACTAACAAGGAGAGGCCACACCCTTCGGGTAACCAATGCTAACGAAACTTTGGGGATCGTTTTCTAATATCAAAAAATGAAGAAATCCATCAATAATTCCGTCCAATGGGGCCTTGATATCGATTCGACATAGAACTCATATGGCATTTTTAGTACTTTTTTGGTTTTTTAGCTAATTTTTTAAAAATTCCTCTTCAAAGCCTATTGCACTTACAGAATTCTGCAACCTCTCATTCTCTTTATTTTTTCATTTGCTTTCAAGAGAAAATATTCTCAAGTTCAGTTTTGATGAGTTTGACCCTGTGTTAAGAGGATTTCTAAAAGCATTTTTTAGGGTTTCTTGGCTTTTTTAAACTTTTATTGTACGTGAACAACTTTATGAAAACGATATCTCAGAATATTTTTTTTCAAAAATTCATGAAAAACAAAAAGAGCGCGAGGTAACAGAATTCTGTACGTTTAATAAGCTTTGAACAGGAATTTTTAGAAAATTAGATAAAAACCATAAAAAACTCTTAAAGTGTCTAAACAAGCTGATTATTATATTTATAAATTATTCTATATTATAATAATAAAAACTATTTTATGAACAAGTTAATTATTATATTGATAAATTATTATATATGATAATAATAAAAACTATGATATAAACAAGCGAATTATTATTTTTAGAAATTATTATATATTATAAACGAAAAGAATGCGAGGTTGCAGAATACTGTACGTGCAAAGTGTCTAAACAAGCTAATTATCTAAAAATACCTGTTCAAAGCCTATTAAACGTACAGAATCCTGACATCTCGCATTCTTTTTGTTTTTTCATGAATTATTGATAAAAAATATTCTGAGATATCGTTTTCATAAAGATGTTCACGTACAATGAAAGTTTAGAAAGCCAAAAACCCTAAAATACTTTTAGAAATCCTCTTAAAACAGAGTTAAACTCGTAAAAAGTTAACATGAAAATACTTTGCCATGAAAGTAAATGAAAAAACAAAGAGAATGCGAGGTTACAGAATTCTGTAGGTGCAATAAGCTTTGAAGAGTAATTTTTGAAAAATTGGCTAAAAAACCAAAAAAGTGCTGAAAATGCCATATGAGCTATATGGCGAATCAATATCAAGGGCGCATTGGACGGAATTATTGATGGATTTCTTCATTTTTTGATATTAGAAAATGATCCCCAAAGTATCGTTAGCATCAGTGACCCGAAGGGTGTAGCCTCTCCTTGTAAGTTTAACCTCCAAACCAATAATCCTGCCCAAATAACCCTGCTAGGTCTACGTGGAAACTAGGTTGAACCTCCAAACCAATAGCCAATCCCAAATAACCCTCCTAGGTTTACGTAAAAACTAGGTTGAACCTTAAATCCAATAACCCATACATTTCTAGAGTAAAAAATCATCCCCCCTTCTGCGCAAATCACGCGCGATCCTGCCAATTATTAAAAAAACCAAAATAACCCAATTTTGACGCGCGCTTTTACTCCACCAGAACAACCCCGCGTTTCCATACGCCTCATGTTGGCATAAATGTCTCAAAAGATATGTATATATATCTTACTATATTATATAGTTGTAATTTTCACTTCACTTCCACCCCACTCCCTTTCCGCTCCCACCCTTAATTCTTCATTTTATACCGTAAAATAGGTCAAAAATTGCACTTTTATTCCGCTCTCACCCCGCTCCCACCCCCACCTTTTCTCGCCCTTTTTTTCTCACCTCATTCCGTTTCCACTCAGCTCCCACCCCGCTCCCACCCTTAACTCTTCATTTTATACCGTAAAATAGGTCAAAAATTGCACTTTTATTCTGCTCCCACCCCACTCCCACCCCGCTCTCACCCCCGCTCTTTTTTGGACCCTCCTCATTTGTAAAAATTTACATTACATGAGTAAAAGTTAAAAAGTAACTATATCAAATTCTCCGGAGTCAAAACTTTCTGAGGGAATCATCTCCAAGGCGTAACTACTACCAAGTGCACCAGGTGTCTGCCCTGACTCCTCTGGAGTCAAAACTTCCTAGGAAAATCATCTCTAAGGCGTAACTGTCACCAAGTGCACCAGGTATACACCCTGACTCCTATGGAGTCAAAACTTCCTGGGAAAATCATCTCCAAGGCGTTACTATTACCAAGTGCACCAGTTGTCTGTCCTGACCCCTCTGGAGTTAAAACATCCCGGGGGAATCATCTCCAAGGCGTTACTATTACCAAGTACACCAGGTGTCTGTCCTGACCCCTCTGGAGTCAAAACTTTCGACTCATTTTTTTAGAGTTTGTTGTAATTTAATTAGAAAATTTTAATTAATCAAATGAAATAAAAACTGTACCTAGCGGGGTATAAACCGCTAGGCCTTACCGGGGCCCCTAGAAAGGCATCTTTTCGGAGTAAAATTTTAATCGTAACCTAAAATTAATTCCTAGCTGAAAAACTCCAAATCAAGTAGCCAATATACCCCAGGGGTATGGTCAATAGTGTTAAAATCCCGGGGTATAAATCGCCACTTTACTTTTTTCTTTATAATTAAAAAATGATTTATTTTAAAGAGTTTGAATGCATTGCAATAAACTTTTGGGTAAATAAGCTGTCAAATGAGTTTTGTCTGATTTCTAAAAAATAATTTTTTTTTTTTTTAAAGTTCATTAAAATTAGGGTGGCCATTATACCCCTGCCTCCCCTACACAAACCCCGTTAATGCACTTGATTCACAAGTTTCACTAACATAATATCCCAGCTGAAAAAATCCATATGGAAATCCGTAAGGAAACCCGTACGGGGACCCGTAAGGGTTCCCGTAAAGGACCCCATACGGGTTTCCGATATTGATATTTGGTCAGGGTTTCCGTACGGGTTTCCATACGGGTTTTTTTTTGTTTTCATTTAATTTTATTTTCACACTATTTTTTTATTTATTTAATTTAATAGTATTATTAGATATTGATATATTATTCTTTATAAGATTTAATTATTAATAATAAAATTATTTTGAATAAAATTATCGAAGAAAAAAATTTTGTTTGACTGAGATTCGAACCCATGACCCCAGGCATGGCAGGCAGACACTCTACCAACTGAGCCATTGAGCTAGCTTGCTCGAAAACTTTAATTAAACTACTTTAACAACTGTTTTATATTTGATTTTTAACTAGTCTCTCTCAGCGCGCAAACACGAGCAATTGTATTACATTATCTAAATCTAAAACAAATTTTGTCGAAGCTTCATCTAAATTAAAGGGCTTAGCCAACAATAAGTTGTATGTTAAAGGAGTTTAATTGAGGTCTTGATGCATGCTAGCTCAATGGCTCAGGTGGTAGAGTGTCTGCCTGTGATGCCTGGGGTCATGGGTTCGATTCTCAGTCGAACAAAATTTTTTTCTTCGATAATTTTATTCAAAATAATTTTATTATTAATAATTAAATCTTATAAAGAATAATATATCAATATCTAATAATAATATTAAATAAATAAAAAAATAGTGTGAAAATAAAATTGAAAAAAAAAAAAAAAAAAAAAAACCCGTATGGAAACCCGTACGGAAACCCTGACCATATATCAGTATCGGAAACCCGTATGGGATCCTTTACAGGAACCCTTATGGGTCCCCGTACGGGTTTCCTTACGGATTCCCGTATGGATTTTTTCAGCTGGGATGCACGTTTCATAAAATATTTTAGAAAAGTTGGAAAAAAATTGAGAAATTGAAGGTTTTTTTTTTATTGCTTTTTAGCATCGATCGTGACAGTTTCGATGCCGTTTGGCTGTCTTGCGAGTCTGGTTACAATGAAGTATGGAAGACGCCCGGCATTGCTTTCTGCTGGGGTAACGTGTGCGGTTGGATGGATTATAGTTGCAACAAGTTTTTCAATTTTTCAGCTTTTATTGGGTAGATTTATTACAGGTAATTATTTATTTTATCACAGGACTCAATTTATTTACTAACAACACTAATACGTCTTACTCGGAAGTGACTACCTATGTTGATCATCGGTGCTATGTGATCAAACTAAATTGTGCAGCCAACAATTTCATTAAATTAACATTAAAACTTAAAAATGATTATACAGACATGCTTGTGACAATGCTTATATGAAACTAAAAAATTATCAATTTTATGTATTTGTCCTGGCAATCAAAGTTTGAAAATATTTATTGGTATTAAAGAATTCAAGTGTTACAAAAATCCTAACAGTTAAAATGCTTGTTAAAAATAAAAAGAGATCTACAAATCATGATATAAATATTACAAGATATGTGCAATTGACAAAACCTTAACTGAAGCGACCTCGACTACGCGGCTTTTAAAATGCCTCACATCTGTTTACACTCCAGACTTCAGTGTTAGTGTCATTAAATAAAAATCATTACAATGCTTGGTTGCTCAACAAAAACGTCTAATACTTGAAACGATGATAAATAACCTTTAAAATAATTAACCGGCAAGCCTTGAAAATCCTATATCTCTAGGTACAGAGATAGATTAATAAAAAACTGACAAATTTAAGACCTTAATATCGTGGAAGGCTGACGTAAAATTTTTTTTTATAAACAAATAATTAATCGACCAGCTTAGAACCACAGTGACGCTTGGAACAGCAATAAAAATTTACTTTTGATAAACAAATAACTAACTGACAAGCTTTAAACCCTAATAATAGGCACAGCGGTAAAAGAATCATTTTCAATTAACAATTAATTAACCAATAAATCTAAATCCCCAATAACGCTTCTTTTGCCGAGCGTTTTGGGGTTTTAAATTTGCTAATTTATTATTAATTGTTGTAAACCACACACAAAGAAGGGATTCTGAGTGAGAGATTCTGCGCTCGGACGTCGTGACTGCTGCTGACTCTGCAGGAGCTGCTGCTGCTGCGGCATCTGTATCTTGTTCTATTCTTCAAGAGATTATTTAATTCTGGATCGGTCATTTTTAAATTAATAAAATGGTTTAAGAAATAAAAAAAAATTAGAAATTAATAATAATTTTTAAACCATTGAAAAAAATACTTTGAATATACTTTGATACTAATTAGTTTTACTTTTTAATAATTTTTATTCCTTTGAAAAATACTTTGATTTTACTTTAGTACTAATCAATCTTACTTTTATAATAAATTTTAATCCTGAAAAAAATGATTCAAGTCCGGAGAAGGATATTTAAAAACAAGTGAAGTATATATTTTTTAACTTTTTTTCCATTTTTTGAATGTTTACATTATTTCATTACATTTACATTTCATTACACAACTTTTACTTTTTCACACTTAGTCATTGAAAGTAAAATCGAACTGAAAATTGCCCATGTAGATGGCATGAAATTTTTCCTTTTCTACATTATCTTGCACTTTTTCTCAAAAGAAATTGTGCTTGGTCAGAGCATCCGAAATTTTTTGAGGCAGATAAATAGCAAATTCGTTATCAAAGGTAGCCAAAACTTTGCGTCCATATTTTGTTGTCGTCATGTTTACAGATGTCACTTTGTATTTGTGATTTATGTCCAGCTGCTTTAAGTTTTTACGGGGTAAATCAGGTGCTTGAGATATACTGTTCAGCCAGTCGATGCCTACTTCTTCTGCAGCCATATTTTTAAGCCTGGAACAAATTTTTTTGATTAATTTAAGAAAATTAATAAATAAAGTGTAAAAATAATAGAGATCGACAAATCTACTTACAAGTATTTCAAGGAAGATGACTTTCAAAAATCCGAGAGCTCATTTATTGGCTTTTGTTCGGCTGGTAAAGAGTAGGGGGCCAGTTAAGTCGAAGGCTGTACACTTTGTGACTGATGGAAAGACTGACTTTCGTCGTACAATTTATAGGTATAAATTATTTAATATAAATATTGCAAGCCCCGTAAATGCAGCATTGGCGTTTTACAAAGTCCTGACAACGTGATTTTACAATAAAGACATTTTCGCACTACTACTTTGTAAACAATGTATGACACAGCCCACATAAAATTGATCCTTCATTTTAGATTTTTCAATTGACTTGCTTTGATCCAAGAGCAAAATTTTTTTGGATAACCGCGCCATCAAACAAAATATTATTTCGAGCGACCACTGGTTCTAGTTTTCAAAATTTTTTCGACGTCAGAAAAAACCTTTTTGAAATCTTTTTTTACGCGGCTTAGCTCTTCCTCGTAGAAAAATCCATCGATTTCTTCATCGGCCAAGTCTTTTAGGTGATAAACAGGAGGATAACTAGTCAAGGATATCCAAGAAATCTTGAATAACTCCAAAGTCCAACGTTTCGAGCTCGACTGACGTGCACCAGGTCGTTCTTGTTATATTTAGGAACTCTGACGATGGGGCGTTCGTAACGATGCTTGATGTTTCTACGAGCTTCGGCAGCGTTATCAAGGGTAACGAACGCCAGTGTCATTTTTGTAGCTGTGTGTTTAGTATGATTATAAGCTTCTCCAATGTTAGGCAAAACATCGAAATATCTATGCGTGTTTTTATGCGTTAAATATCTGTAAATTCGCTCTTTTATCGATCTTATAAATCTCTCTACGATCGCGGCTTTAACATCGGGACTACGGACAACGTGGTACAATATATTTTTGTTTTTCAGGTAAAGTTGAAACTCGCGATTTACAAACTCTTTACCTTTGTCGAATTGCATGGAAACGGAAACTCTGTTGTTAGCCTTTTTAAATATATTATCGAAAGCAAGAATTACGCTTTTTGCAGATTTGTCTTTTATCGGCTCAACCCATGAATATTTACTCACAACGTCTATAACGGTAAGAAGATAAGCGTAATTATTGTTGTAAGATTTTAGGGACCTCATGTCCATCAAGTCAATTTCACATACATCATCCATGTTACGAACGTTGTAATGGCGTCGAGGAAACCGTCTTCTCACCTGCTTATGTAAAGTATAGGTATCTTGACCTTCGAGCCAGCTTAAAACCTTCGGCTTATTAATTATTGCTTTCGAGTAGAGTGTAAAAGATTGTTTGCACCCACGTATGCTGTGTCGCGAGGTAGGCCATAATACAAGCTTTGCAGTCGTCTATGCATTTCTTTTATCGCTCTTTTTATTATTCTTCTTCTTCTTATTCTTCTGCAAAGGTTGGCAGTTTATTGACTTTATCTTCTTCTTGTCCTCCTCTTGATAGCTTTTTTTATTCGATTGAAAAATTTTTCAAATGTAATCTTGCTGACTATGCAGCAGGCCGTCATCATAGCAACTGTTCTTTCATCGGGAGGAGTCTCGCCGGCTAACAAGCGAGAAAACGCTTTTTCGGCAAGCATGCGATCAGCTTGATGGCGGTTGGCCTTTTTATCGGCGTATGCTATATCGTGTTCACAACACGCTTCGTCTAGACGATTGATGCCTACGTCAACACGATTCAAACGCTTGGACAATTTTGTACTGGGACCGCAAAACTTATAACCTGGTACATGCATTTCAAAAGGTATCAGGTCTACGATAGCATCCAAAGCACTTTTTACTTCCTCTTCGCTCTCGGTGAGAGTAGCGTTTTCTACAGAAACCTCCATCCTCCCTGATTATTTAATTTTTGTCTTTTCGGAGTTCCGGTAGCGATTGAATTTTTTTCCAATGCCTTTTTAGCGTTTCTCTTTTGCCGTCTCGACAAACTTTTTTCAAAATTGTCACTTTTTTCGAAAGCACTACTTCGGTCTTCGGTAATATCAGCTGGTGAAATCAAATGAGGTCGTTCCCCTCCTGAGTTGTAACCGTGAACCAAAATATCTGAGGAAAGAGAAGAAGTAGCACTGGATGACTGACTATGAGCACTGGAAACGATTTGTTCCCACAGTTGATTATTCTCGATAAACTCGCGCAGTGTCTTCGCCTCTCGAAGAGCAGCAGCAAACTGTTTACGACCTGTAGGTGGAGCGCGTTTTCTGTGTCTCAGAGAATCGCCAACCAAGTCAACGATATTAGCCCCCGCCACTGAATTCCCGTTTATAGTTACAGCGCCACTTGGGGACCATGTGACGTTACCAGCCCGTTTCAAATGACGCACAAGGTTAGTAGCAGCGCTTTTAAAAGTCTTGGGTACTCCTGCGATGATGAAGCTGTCTTCCAAAAAAGTTTTTCTTTTTTTCTCTTCTCTTTCATCGGTCGAGCGATCTTGAGTTAAATTATCAGGGGCCGAGACAATTTTTTTTTTCCGTCTTATCGTTAAAAAGAAGAAATCTCTGCAACGCACGACTGTAATCGAGCCACTTTTCTCGATCATCTTTTTCTCTTTCGACTGAGTTTAAAATATCGTTCATATGCGCGTCGAGCCTTTCACTTGGTGTGCCAGGAGTCTGGACTGTTTTGAGGAGGCCATCTTTGCCTACCAGCTGTTGTATTCGCTGAAGACTGTTGTACGGTAGTAAAACTAATTTTCGGGCGTGGTCCATTATTTAGCGATGAGAGTTGATAAAATGGTACCGAGAAGAGGTGCCAACAGCGCAGGTAAAAATCCACCTCTCCGCTGAACGATTAGTTTTTTTTTTCGAGCCAAACTAACCTTGGGCTTGGATAGCGTTCGTAAAGTAGAGGCGTGGTGCCGAAGACGCGTCTTGTGGTTTTTTCCCAGTGGTACGTTCCCCACTAAGATATTTAAGGCTTACTCGCAAATACGTTTAATCAATGAAGGATCAGCTTTGCGCAAAACTGCTTTTCTCTGCTCCTCGTTGAGGTGATACAAGGCTCGCAAAATATGTTTTTCTTTTTCGAAAAACGGCGCTCTACGTTTACGAGCCATTACAGTGACGCGACTGGAACGAGATTTGCTTTGTCACCACCTTTTATATTTTTACGCGGCACGTAAACGTACTGCCACTCGTCGTCGGGGAAAATAGATGTCCGAAATCTGCAGTTTTCCGGAGTATTTTGTTTCAAATCCAGTAGCAGATAGCCGTAGGGCTCAGAAGTAGCGTCCCAGTATGCTTCCTGCAAAAAACGTGGATCTTCAGGACACAGCTGACGCGAGAGATGCGTAATCTGAGCACGATCGCGGAAATTTCTAAAAACAACGATGTATTGCGCGTTCAGCGATATGTCACGTTGACCTCGGGCTTGATGAAAAATATTCTGAGTGATAAATATTACCGACAAGTTGTTGTGGTAAATAAATCGACAACTGCGCCCCCTGTGCTCGATTCGCGCATCAAGTCGTCAACAATTACGAGTTTTGGTCTAGGGTCGCTTGCGTAATCTCCCCTTTGAGGGAGCCCCTCGCGAAATTCAATCTCTTCACCGAGTTCGCGACAGCCGTTTTGCCACTCGGCGTAATGCAATATTATTCGTTGAAAGCGAGTGTCGCACATACGATCGATGAATTTTAAAAATTTTTTCACAAACACAGTTTTTCCACACCCTGTGGGACCACTCAGAATTGACGTAAACGGGTGCTCCCACTATTAGGTCATCGTTACATCTGACGTGATTTACTCGATTATCTAAATTTTGCCGCCCCGCCGGAGAGGGAGACGCCTGGTCTCCGACAGAGCGCAAGCGCCTGATGCTCTTTTTGCTTGAGCTAGAGCTTGAGCTTGAGCATTTGCTTGAGCTTCTGCGTTTGTTTTTGTTTATATCAATAATATTTTTAAAAAGAAAGTGAAGACTGTTGAGACTTAAAATTGCTGCTTTTTTTTAATTATTAAAACATGAAAGTTAAAAATTTTGAACTTTTTAAGTAAATAAAGAAAACAGGAGAGGGAAAATAGGGTTTTTGCCAACAAGAGATTTATTTTACTTTTTAATTTATTTACACTTTTTTTTTGGACCCATTTTTATTTACAATACTTAAAATTTTCGAAAGACGTATTTCACTTTTAACCATTTTACACTTTTTGACGCCCTGTGCACGCGAAATCTTTTTTTCAAGGTCTTATCTCACTCGTTGGCAACAGCAGCAGCAGCAGCAGCAGCAGCAGAAAAGATGCGTTGCATTCTTATCAGTGAAGGAAAAACGCGAGTGCGCGACCACCACCACCAGCTGCGAAGGGGTCTACGACCGCGAGCACTGTGATGCCCGCGTATCACACCTACAAGATCGTACGCAGTCTAGTGAAAAACGCTGACGAGCTCTTCGTAAAGGTCATCGTCGAGATAAAGCTGATATGCTGACTATTTTTTTCTTTTTAAGTTTTTTAAACACAAAGAGACTATTCAAGCGTTGGGGATTTCAAACCATAAAGATAACTTTTTTCTAAGCTTTTAAAATACCTCTTACCATACACGGGCTTACAAATCTTGGATTCGTTTTGCGTGATTTCTTCATGAAAAGCTGTTCGGCGTATGTTTGAAGAATAAATAACGATATTTTCAATTTTTCCTACTATCATATCGTGTATAGATTCAAAATTAATTTGCTGTCTATTTATAAAGTTAAGTCTAATTCCTTTTACTTTACACACGTAATCCTTGCTACCGTCTGGTTTCACGTACTCAAAAGCGTAGAATTTAGGACCTCCAGATAAAAATTTAATAATATAAGTACCGACACCTTTATCGGCTAACTCGTCCGTCAACTCTCCCAGCATAGTTCCGATAGGTAAATCGGGCATATCAGGTTTGCTAATATAAAGCACGGAATCTGTGTCATATTAGAGAGCTCTGGGGCCCAAAAAATGCAAATATTCGAAGAGTTTTAATCGGGCTTGCGCGGTGGTGAATGCTGCGACAACAACATTGGTAGATCGTGAGGGAGTAAGCGCTTCAGACTTGTAAGACCAACCAATGTACCACAACTCGTCATTTACAGGTAGGATACTATTAACATCTATATCTTTACTGTGTAATAACTCAAACAATCTGCTTAATGAGGTAAGCACTTCGGTTTGCTGCTTATTTTGAGCTTGCGCAAATTTTCCCCAAATAAAATTTATTGCAAGTTTTGTAACTAGACGCAAACCTGGATTAAAACTTATAGCTTTGTTATCTAATTTGATAACTTCGACTTTTTCAAACTCTGAAATAAACTTTTCTTTTTCTTCTTCGGTTATGCACTCGGGAGGGTAACCAGAAGCTTGAGTTTTTTGGGTGAAAAAAGTATCTATGTATTCGGCAAATATTCCACCTTTTTTCGTTACAGGGTCGTACTGCGTTACATCATCCTGCCAAATTTCAAAAATTGAGACAATCACGTAGCCTAATTCTATTGCTCTTTTCAATTCTTCGGATATCCACGTACCAATAAACTGTCTACCCGCTGGGTTTTCATGCCTGCATTCTCTTTGCGTCATTTGCTCGGCACACATACGACAAAGCAGAAAGAGCAACTTATCGTGCATTTTTACAGGTAATATAGGATGAAACAAATTTCTAGGCGGTAACACTTTACATTTTACCAAATCGTTCACGTTTGAAAAGTCGTTTTTATTTTGCACAAGGCGCAGACATTCCTCTTCGCCTACGTACAATTTTGGATGGCCCATGACATACTTGGCTTTTTTACACACCATAGGATACAGACAATTCACGTCAACGTACCTGACTTTTTCATCCTGCTTACAAAAGTACTTTTTAACAGTATTACCCGTGCGACCTCCAAACAAAGCATCGCGAGGATTCAACGGACTTTGATAAATCATTTCTATTTTTTCACTTGAAAACGGTTTTAAACCTTCGTTTGTGTTTTTAAAGTCATCAAATTCGTGCTCCCAGATCTCAATTAATTTGTACTGCAAACTCTTTATTCGCTCTGATTGAGCGTGCGTACTTTCAAACTTCTTATACATTATTTGACCGACTGACAGCTTTTCATCTCTATTAAATCGATAACAGCTAGGACAGTCGTGCCAATAACATCTAAAAGTAAGAAAAAATTTAGTTGATATAATTGATTATGAGAAATAAAATGAAAAAAAAATTTTCAACTTACCCTTGGAACTGAAAAATCAATCCTCTATGTTTTTTTTGATGTTTTGGAGCACTGTAACCATCGACCAAAATTCCTTCCAATAATCTCTTTTCTCTGCAGCGACCTGCGTGCATGATAGTTCGATTCAATGATTTTTCCATCCAAAATAGCCATTGAATTGCTTTCAAAGATTGCTTATTACAAAATCTATTACCACCTGGTGGAATTATACCTATTTGATTCTTTTTCAAAAATTTTTCTTGAACACTCTCATGCAAGTAGAAGCAATCGTCGTACACTCCAGAAATGGGTCCATCCCAAATTTCATAAAAGTTTCTCGAAAATTCAAGCATGCCAGTCTCAAGATTTTTACATCTTGTTTGAAGTATTTAATTAGTTCCACTTCAAAGTCAAAAATAAAGTTTTTGCTTGTTTGTTCTCTGTACCATGTAATAAAGCTTTCTCTTTTTTTTTCACCCATGGTATCAGGGGAGTAAAATTTCATTGGTGGTAAAACCCCTACGTAATTTGCATTTTCAGGCTTATTAAAAAAATGTGGGAATGTACCTTTTTCTATGTTCTTTAAACCATATGCCTTTGGTAGATTACTGAGGGGCATATGGAAATAATTCAAACTATCATTAAATTTTACACCCTTGTACTGCATCACTATAATCTTCGTACCGTTCAGAATCACAGACGGTTTTTCACGTTCACTTTGTTCGGCCTAATACTTGAAAATAAACTGTGCGTCATAACCTTGAGCATTATGAGCTATACACACGACTCGCTTAAAATTTTTACGGGGCTTCAGAGCTAGATCCATGAATTGCTTCACAGGGTTGGTCTTGAAAACATATTCACGTTCTCCACACTTGTCGCATGAGACCGAAATATCGCTCTCTTGTAAGCAAAAATTACAAACTTGATGCACAACACACAAGTTTGGTTTATGAATTTTTTTCTCATCATCTCCAAGCACAGGCACAGTTTGTTGCGTCTCAAAATCATAAAACAGAAATATGACTCTGTTTGACTTTTCAGATGCTTTGATCGGTTGCATGAAACATTGATGGTCTGGCATGTACATGCAGCCAGTCTTACAAAAACTTTTTCCGCACTCGTGTTTAGGATTAGAAACGAGTTTAAACATATTTGACAAATCCTAATACTCGAACATACACTAGATTTTTCATATAAATTCGTTTTTAAATGATTTTGAAAACACTCTTGGCCTGAAAAAAATCTAAAACACAAGCGACATTTGATTAATGTTTGTCCCTCATCGCACGCAGGGTAGTCCAAACACTTTGAACACCTGTTTGTACATCTGTGATTAATGAATCTTGAATAGCTTTTATTGCAGGGTATGCAGTAGCCATGACTTCCTGATGCCCCAACGAGATTAAGTACAGGTTCAAAATGATGTAAAGCTTCATAATACATTATACGAATAATATAATCGACGCTTTTGTGCTTGTAATTAACTAAATTCGTTCCATCGTAAACAGGTTTTTCACCCCGTGCAAATTTTTTAAAAGAGTAGACAACTATAGCGATTCCTTTTGTCGCAAGATACTGCTAAAATTTTTCATTTTCTATTAAACTACAACCTTCTTCAGGAACGTCAACTCGAGCTAATTTTATTAAATCAAGAGCTGCTTTATTTTGAGCTGTCCCATTGATCTGTCGTATGCTGTTCCAATAATCATGTAAAACACCTGATCGTACTTTACCTCTGATCCTGTAAGCGCAAGCAGCAACGAGAGAACGCGGCAAACATAGATTATCGTCATTTCGAATAGTAAGTATTGATTTTTTTTTACAGCGTCTTCGGTCAACCTCACGCGTCCGCAACCTGTTATATTTTTAACCATACTGCAATTTATATTCAAAGAGTCCTTGATGTAGTACTCATTTGAACTCTGAGATATGCTAAAAAGCAGTTGCCATAACTCTTCTGCGTTGAAATCACGCACTGGCCTAAATGAAAGCCACACTGGACCATGAGTGAGTCTTTCTGAATTTATTGTAAGTCCGATAAAATCAGAAGGAGTCGCTTTTCTAACAAGTTCAGCGTGCAAATCGCGTAATGCTCCCTCTAACCATTGAAAAACATTGGTTTCAACATACGGTGACACTATTCTTATATTTATTTCACGACCTTCGATTCCAAATCTTTGATAATATCTACTTCTATCGGTATCTATGACTATTCGTTGATTTTTTTGTCTTCCATTACCAGCCTGTAAAAATACATCTAAAATAAAAAACTATAAAAGTCTGAATTTATTTTTCAACTCTATAAACAATTAATTCTTACAATTAAAATTTTGGAGCTCGTCGTCATCATCATCATCATCATCATCATTAGCAGCAGCTGTATCGGTATCTGAATCGTTTGAATCGGAGGTACTTTCAGATGACAAAGGCTGTGGATTGTTATTTTCGGCTGATGTCGATGGTTCACCCTACTCTCGATGTGTTAGGTCATGCCGTAGAAGAAGAATTAGTTCGTCATCTAAACCAAGTGCATAAAGACCCTCAACAAATTCAAGATCTTTTTGATCTTGAACCTTATGAGACTGGTGAAGAAGAAGATGCCCTGGCCGACCTGGATGGAGAAGCCCCGTTTATTGGCCATTATAATTATGCGATACCTCAACTACAAAGCCTTTACAATGACTCGATCGTATTCGGCAAACCCGAACCAGATGTCTGTTTAGAAAAAGGGAACGAAACAATGCTGACCAAAAAATTCTTACAACCTTTGAAAATTAGTTCTGTGGTACTTCGAGTAGTTAAGCAATTACTTAGCCTTTCTCTGTTGATCTCCGATCTTAGAACTTTACATAGATTGTTTCAGTATGAAACATTGCAATTGTTACTATTTTATGGAAAAAACTTACCCAACACAAGACGGCGACTTTTAAAAATGCATGGAATGCAAGTAAAAAAAATGTTTACATGTTCGATTAAGGTAGTTCCCAAAAAAATTGAGTTTCTTAAAAAATCTCTAGAATTTTGTACAGAGGTAGATTTTTGAGTCCTGTACTCGCTGGTATTTTTTTTAAACCCCCAAGCCATACGTGAAATATGCGTGAATTCATATTTATTTTGAAGGTTATTCTTTCATTGCAAACTCAATTTTCTTAAAATATTTTTTAAAAATAGGTTTTCTTGTAGGGCAAGATCTTAGAAATCGTATCGTACAAAGATAAACATAGCAAGCGATATTAACTTATGAGATATACAATCAAAAAGAATGAAAAATACATGATTTTAGCATGATTTCGAGCAGCGGTGGCGACGGCGGCGCGTGGCGTCAGAGTGGGGGCAACGAGCGTCTATAATTATATTTTAGGTTAGCTATATATACGCTTCGGAACTACCTTAAATTTTTAGATTCAACTTCTCCGTGACCTTACAATGTTGTAGTAAAAAAAATCTTTTTGGCTTTGTCCGAATATATGAATCCTTTTGCACCTTTGTATAGTATTCGTGTAAGACACTGTTGTGATGCTTTAACAAGTTTAGCTGACGGTATAAAATATTTTTACTAACTCTGTACATTCCTGTGAGGCTAGCAAGATGTCTCACATGTAAAATAATCTCCAGCTGTTCTTATGGGACTGTTACTGTCTACATCAGAAGGAAAAAGTCTTCCAGAGTGTGAACATCTCTGTTTTTCTTTTAAAAATGGCCAATACAATTGAAATTGTGAAGGTGTATCTTGACGAAACGGATGAAGCTATCGATATTGGAGGCTCTGAGGACTAACCAAACGAGGGTGACTCCCTTCAAATCGAAGTAGAAGAGGAAACACGCAAAGTCTACGAAGATACACAGCAGTTGTCAATATCCGTAGAGAGTTGCTCAGAAGATGATGCTTCATCATCCTCGTTGTATCCTGCAGTGCTTATAAAAGAAGAAGTTATAGTTAGTGATTTTGAGTCAGATCTTGACGATGAAGATTTTATCGGTTTTACAAAAGACGAAGTGTATTTTTCAGAAAATAAACGAGACAAATTCCACAATTCCCTTATTCGCATTTTAAGTAAAGAAGCATCAGAACTGTTACCAACGAAATTAAACTTGAATAACAGCACCAGAAAGAGCAGAAGGACATGAAAACCAAGAAATCAAGCTTAAACAACCGTAGCATAATGGCTACAAGACCAAGACTGGTACCGGAAAAATTAAGATCAAGCTTAAACGCCCATAACATAATGGCTACAAGACCTGGACTGGTAGTGGAGAAATTAAGATCAAGCTTAAACGTTCGTAACTTTTTGGCTAAAAGACCAGGACTGGTACTGGAGAAATTAAGATCAAGCTCAAACGACAGTGGTAAAATGGCTACAAGACCTAGCCTGGTACCGGAGAAATTAAGATCAAGCTTAAACGCCAGTGACATAATGGCTACAAGCCCAAGAGTGGTACTGGAGCGATTAAGATTAAGCTCAAACGACAGAAGCAAAATGGCTACAAGACCAAGACTGGTACCGGAGAAATTAAGATCAAGCTTAAACGCCAGTGACATAATGGCTACAAGCCCAAGAGTGGTACTGGAGAGATTAAGATTAAGCTCAAACGACAGAAGCAAAATGGCTACAAGACCAAGACTGGTACCGGAGAAATTAAGATTAAATAGTGAGACATCGTGTGTTATGTGTTATGAAAATTATGTGGCTGGAGAAGAAGAAGAAGAAGAATGGTTCATGTATCACCACGATTGTCGCGGGTGGCTGTGTCAATTATATATTGCAGAGTGTGAGTGGTTATTTCCTCATGGAAAAAAAGACCGTTCGTAAAAATCGTATTTTAAATAAATAATTCTGTTGAATTGTAAGAACGTAAACGTAAAAAAAAAAAAAAAAAATGGTCTAAATCAACATTTTAATGTAATGAAACGTAAATGTAATGAAATAATGTAAACATTCAATAAATGGAAAAAAAGTTAAAAAATATATACTTCATTTGTTTTTAAATATCCTTCTCCGGACTTGAATCATTTTTATCAGGATTAAAAGTTATTATAAAAGTAAGATTGATTAGTATTAAAGTAAAATCAAAGTATTTTTCAAAGGAATAAAAATTATTAAAAAGTAAAATTAATTAGTATCAAAGTATATTCAAAGTATTTTTTTCAATGGTTTAAGAATTATTATTATTAATTTCTAATTTTTTTTTGATTTCTTAAACTATTTTATTAATTTAAAAATGATCGATCCAGAATTAAATAATCTCTTGAAGAATAGAACAAGATACAGATGCCGCAGCAGCAGCAGCTCCTGTAGAGTCAGCAGCAGTCGCGACGTCCGAGCGCAGCCGCCTCAGCGACCTTCGCTTCCGCGGCGTCAGCCTCGTCGCCGTCGCCAGGAAGCCCTCCTCCTCCTTCCCGAGCGACCCCGAGCACCCCCTCCCGCAGCAACCACGAGCCGCTGCCTCGACCACGCGAGGCTGCTCTCAGCGGTGAATCATCTTTGTTTACATTCGCCTAACCCCTTGCACTCGCGACACTCGAGGCAACCGCCGCCGAGCACTGCGCCTGGCTAAGTAAATAAATCATGTTTGTTTACCCTCGCCACAGCACTGCTATACTACTGCTAGAGTTAAAATTAATTGTAGTATTCGAAGATATAGGTTTGATGTCCCAGTCAGTAAGGATAGTGTTATTCTCAATTGACATCGTAATGTCGACAAAAATAATTTTACCATTTTCTTCCAACTCATGAGTAAATTTCAAGTTACTATCATAAGAATTAAAGATATGTACTCCTTTTTTTACATATCTTTTTTTAATGCACATAGTAGTGTCATCGACATAACGTTAGTAAAATAGCGTGGTAATGTTAAAATCTTTCTTAAGTTTTTCTAGACAGAAAGTTTCAAGGTCATCAAGTACTATATCTGCAAAAATAAGTGACATTGGTGCTTCTATTGGGGTACCTGAAACTTGGCGTAAAATTTCCCATCAAAGGTAAATTAGACGTTTTTGAAAGGGAATTTCGTCAAATTACAAATGTCATGAAAGGGAATTTTAATTTTATTACGGAGCTGTATTGATTGATTGGTTGATTAAGATTTATTTCTGAGCATAGGGACAAGCCCTGCCATGCCCATGAATTTGTGCAGTACATCGAGTATATAAAAGCAAAATAAAATATAGTCGTATACAATTCAGTTTTAATTGATATATATAATACGTTAATTTATTAGGAGTAATAAACACACAATTAGATTTATCTCAAAATAGAAATTTTATACTAATTATTTAATTTAATTAATTAAACTGAATTAAAATTAAATCATTGCATATGGCCGGCTAACCTAAAAATAGAAAAATCAACAATTAAAGGTTTTTTACTACTCATACTTGTATAGATCGACTCTGTACAATCCGATTAAATAAACTAATAATCGCATCACTTTCACTTAGTAATAATAGTAACTCTCAAATAATAATCAACAAATAATTACACGAGCTCAGTCGCGTGTGTTGTGATTCTCTCTGTAGTGCTATCATTCTCCAAGAGCACCGTCATCAAGCGGCGTACACACTCGTAAAACCACACTTACACCTGTATACAAAGCTTACATCTCCCCCACCAAAAGCAAATTAACTGGGGTGAATTTGGTCTCTGGACTTAGGAATGAGCTTTGATACATGGTAGAGCCCTACAGATCTTTTGCTTTTTCCAGTCTTGATTCTGCATACCGACTCTGAGACCATTTCTTGTATTTCAAAAGGACCAGTTCTGATTTCGCTCATCTTGGATCTTTTCAGTTTGTTGCAGCCCATGACGTAGACTATATCACCCTTTCTAAACTTATGGTCTATCCTATTTTTGTCGTACCTGGCCTTGTTCACTTCGTGCGATTTTTTTGATCTGAGAAATTCTATTCGTCTGTCTTTGTTAGGTTTCCCAGGTTCCACCTTCCCTGCCAATTCTCGTGGTAACAAATCCGTTGGTTTTCCGTTTAAGGGGGTACATATACCTAAAAAAAAAAACTCAGAAAAAATTTTGTAAGTCTTTTAAAAATTATTTATTCAAAAAGATATTTTTTTCCCATAATATACACACATTTTTACATAGTTTTTTAAATTTAGAAAATTAAAATAACCGTTTTTATAAGTGTTATAAAATTCAGCTTATTTAGGCTATAAAAGTTCATTGCTCGTAAAGTCAAAATTTTTCCTTAAAGCGGATGGACCCAGGACTTGGCATAGTTGTTGTACATGTGAACCCTCATGAGCGGAACCTCAGGCAACCAAATCCAAGCACTATTAAGCTACTTGCGTACTCTAAAATTGCTTAGTGTGGTTAAAATTTTGACAGTTTTTATCATTTCAGTCAATTTCTGGTGTGCCATCAGCTTAATAATGCTTAGATTTGGTTGCCTGAGGTTGCGCTCATGAGGGTTCACATGTACAATAAGTGTGCAAAGTCCTGGGTCCATCAGCTGTCTGGAAAAATTTTGGCTTTACGAGCAATGCCCTCATTTTCTCAAAAATCACATATTTGAGAAAATGTCTTTTAAAGTTCTGAACAGATTTTGATGAATAAAATGTAACACATCAACACATAAATATTTATATTTTGAAAATATCTTGTCCCAGGACTCTTGCTTGATGTAAATACTCTTTTGCACACAGCCGGATACTTTATTTTTTTTCTCCTGCTCCTAAAGTGACCCAATTAGCTTTTTTATCAAAAACACAGATCACACACTATTAGGCACCAAGACCAAGTTAAGACTTTGAGTCAGCGGAGTCTTCACATGCAATTATCTAAAAATTATCTTTAATTTTAAATCACAGAATTATTTTTTCACTTCACATTTGTACATAAACACATTTTTTTTAACAATTAAAAAACTTCATTAGTTTACCTGGTAAGAATTGGTCATTTATTCTTAAATTTTTTTTTTTAATAAAACTAACTTATTAACTTCAGATTGAAATAATAACAAAAACAAAACCAAGTGAAGTAGAATTTCACTAGAAAGATGACTCAAAGAACAAAAAAGTAGTCGTGAACTTTTAACGCTGCAGAAATACCTAATTTGATATCGATAGATCGATATTCGATACTAATTGGTCAATATACTAAAGTAGTCTCGTAGAGGTAATATATGTCATATATTATGTCATAAAGGTTATAAACTTTTTTATGCGATCGATTCTAACTTAATAAATTGTTTTTAGCATTAGACTTAAAATGAAAGTTAATCTGTCATTCTTAACTTTCATTATTAAGATATTGTGTCGCGGAAAAAATCTAATCACAGATAAAAAAATTTTCTGTTTTTTCATCGCTTTTATTAGATGAAAACGATATAAATACTTACAGTTCTGTTCGTGGATAAAAAAAAAATTATACCTACATTGCGAAAATTAAAAAAAGGAAAAAATACATCGAAAAAGCATGTGTATCTATAGTATCGTAGAAAGTATTTTTGCTACTAGTACGGACTTAAAATTCTTGAATTTCAAAAAAAGCCATTTCAACGTTAATTTAATAAATTGAATGTCTTTATTAAATTAACTGTAACTTTTTTTTCTTAACGAATCAAGAAACGCGGTTTGCGGCATTTGAAAGCTGATGTAAAAGTACATCAAAAAACACAAAAAACTGAAAATTGATTTTTTGAAAAATTTTAGGTATATGTACCCCCTTAATAAATATGAAGGTGAGAAGCCTGTTACAGTATGGTTTGTTGAGTTGTAAGCTTCAACACAATCTTTTGCTACGCTTGTCCATGCCACTTTCTTTCCCGCACTATTAAGGGCACATCTAATTTTGTTGACTAGCGTTTGGTTTAGTCTTTCGTTAAGACCGTTAGAGAACGGAGCATCTACTGCTGTAAAAATTAGCTTAACAGAGTGCTTTCTCAAATATTGTCTCAATTCATCCAAGTTCAACGCTGGGTATTGGTCTGAAAGCAATATTTCCAAATCATCGTCCTTCAACGCCTGGTTAACTAACTTTATATAGTCTCTAGCCAGTCGAGTTTTAGAAAATGAAACATAGCAAAACTTGTGAAATGGTCAGTTGATAAATGTATGTATTTTCTTGGAGATCCATTGCCACCAAATCCTCCTATTGTATCCACAGACATTATTTCAAAAGGCTTCTTGGCTGGTCCCAGCTGTGACATCAGTATGTACTTTCTGTTTAATCTTGTCTTGTTTTTTATACAAACTTCGCACTGACGACAAGTTTGTTTGATGTTGTCCAGTAGATTAGGTGCTGTGTACAAAGGCCTTATCTTTGACTCAATCTGGTTTATTCCTATGTGACCGTACTGCACATGTACCTTTTGTATTAGTATCTTACTGTAGTGTTCAGACAAAACAATTTTTCTTTTGCTTTTTCTTCACTTGTAATACACGCCCTTTTCCATAACAACATTGTTTTTATGTTTGATTTCTGCGTTTGAAGCCTGATCGCTGATGATACCATTCATGTTCACAATATTCACTGTCTGTAGTTTATCATCTACATTTTCATCGCTTTCAAATACAGGATTTCTGGTCAGGCAGTCGACCTCTAAATTGTCCTTGCCTGGATTGTATTTTATTACACAATTGTACTGAGAAATGTAGTGGGCCATATCACCTAGCTCTTCGTCCGTTCTATTCTTGATATTCAAATTCTCCAGTGGTTTGTGGTCTGTTTATACCGTGAACGAAATACCCAGCAGCCAGTGTTGCCAGAACCTCAGACATTCTTTCACTGCAAGACATTCTAGAAATATGGCCTTCTTCTTTTTCTGGGACGCATTCAGCTTTTTGAAGAAATACGCCACTGGCTTGATTTCTCCATCTTTCTGCTTTTTGTTTCAGAGTTGCACCAATTCCCTCTAGAGAGGCATCTGTATGGATAAACGTCTCTGCTTCCAGGTTATAAATTGCCAGAATCGGTGCAGAGCACAGGTGATTTTTTATTATTTAGAACGCCATTTCGCAATTATCACTCCATTCGAATTTAACATTTTTCCTAAGTAGTTTATGGAGCGGATCCAATGTCTTTGCTGCACTAGGGATGTACTTGTTATAAAAGTTAACCTTACCCAGGAACTGTCTTACTTGTTTTCTAACTTTCGTTACAAAACCTTTGTGTTACAAAACCTGTTTTTCTTCTATCGGCTTTTCTCAATGGTATAGACCAAAATGCGAAGTTAATATCGAGAGTGGTGAAAAATTTGCAGTCTACCGTTTTTACCATGTGATCTTCTATTAAAGGGAACGGCTGCGATTGTGGGACGATGATTTTATTAATGTCCCTAAAATCAATACACAGTCTTGTCTTTTTTCCTTCGTTGCGTTTGAATGCCAAAGTTACAGGAGCTGCAAACGGGCCATAAGATTCTTCGATCAGTCCATGCTTTAGCAACTGACTGACTTGTCCTTCGATTTCGTCTCTATCATCTAAGGAGCATCTGTATTGTCTTTTTGAACAATACTTTTCTTCTTTCAGGTCTATGAAAGCTTCGTAGTTCTTTACTTGATCAACATCGTATTTGTCCTTTGCAAATATGTTAACAGCACAGTGATTCTTTTTACTTGATTTGCATCTAAGTAATCAGTGTCTATATTGTATGAACTCATATTCATACCTTTGTTCAAATTTATCTCGTGTTTCAATTCTGTAACTGTCTCAAGAATATGATTTTTTTCCTCTTTGATGGAGTTAATTTTCTCACATTTAGCTGCGTTACTATGTACATGGACGATTAAATTTTCATCATTCGTTAATCCAAACTTTTTAATTGTATCCAACCCTAAAAGCAGATCATGGGTGAAATTTTTCTCACTATAAATAATGAATATATTTTCCTTTTTACATTTAGAATTTTACAATTTAATTCTACCAAACCTTTCGTTTTCCCCCCACCACCAATTTTTTTAAATTTATGTTCAATGTAATTAAAATTAGAATTTTTTTCTTTTATAAATTTAGAGTTTATTAAGGTTACATTTGATCCAGGGTTATAAATACCTGTACAATTTAACTTCTCATTTAACATAACCTCAATTTTTAACAGTGGGGGAATATTTAGTTTTTTGCAGTTTTCAATTTTTCAACTTCCAACGTTAAATTTCTGCAACATTTTTCATTTGAATTATTCTTCTTTTCCTCCTTGTACCAGCATGAATCCTCTGAGTGAAATCTGTTCTTTTTTCCCATCTTAAAACATACTTGGCATGGAGTTTTCTTTTTTAGCTGTAGTTTCAAATTTCAAGTTGGAATTATTCTTAGAGTCTTGGTTTTCATACATTCTTAATTTGTTAAACAAAGAAGTTTGATTTTTTATTTCCTGTCTATCTAATTTATCAGCAATGAAACTTGGTAGTCCTGTCACAATTAAATCAGTAAGTGTCCTTGTATCCATAGCACTGTTATATTCTAACAATAAATTTTCTTTCTTCAATGCATATTCCAACAAAGAACCATTCAAGAATTTGTGGTTAGAGCATATTTTACTGATGACCAACTTTTATCTGCAAAGGTGTCTAGGAAACTTTCTTGCCATGTTTCCCACTGGGAGTTTAAGCTGTGCTTAATTAGCATAGATTCATACCAGCTGTTTTCTGGATCATTTAAAAATAATCTTAAAACACTAATTTTCCCTGTGTCAAGATTTATTTCAAACCTGGTACATTCACTTTCAAAACTTTTCAGCCGTTGTCCTGCGTTTGAACTTTTGTTGTCAAACTTTTTCAAAATAAACTTTTCTGAGAGTCTACTCAAGTTTCTGTTTTTGTTATTGTCATTGTTACTTTCTGATGTTATTCTTAATTTTTCCAAAATCTCTATCAACTTACTATCAGTAAATTGATTTTCAATTTGAGATATGTCTTGCAGTAAATAATCGTTGAATACCATATTTCCAACTTCAACTTTGTATAAGTGCAAAATTTCATCTGGCACTCACACATTTCTAAATTGACCTCTTTTTTGAAGTGTCTTCGTTATTCTTAGAAATTCCAGTAATTTTGTTAAAGAAAGGTGGTGTTTTGTTGCTTGATAACATGTAGGAATGTGGTACTTTTTCCCATCTTCTTCTATAAAAGATTTAATAATAATAATATTACTTTTTTGGTCTTCATCAGCTGCCAGTTCCACCTCAAATTGTAGTTTAGTCATGATCTACTAATCCAGTCCAAATCTTTGGAAATTGTTGATTTATAATATGTTGATTTATTAGGAGTAATAAACACACAATTAGATTTATCTAAAAATAGAAATTTCATTATTATTATTTAATTTAATTAATTAAACTGAATTAAAATTAAATCTTTGCACATGGTCGACTAACCTAAAAATAGAAAAATCAACAGTTAAACGTTTTTTACTAATAATAGTTGTGTAGATCGACACTGTACAATCCGATTAAATAAACTAATAATCGTATCACTTTCACTTAGTAACAATAGTAACTCTCAAATAATAATCAACAAATAATTTCACGAGCTCAGTCGCGTGTGTTGTGATTCTCTCTGTAGTGCTATCTTTTTCCAAGTGCGCCGTCATCAAGCGGCGTACACACTCGTAAAACCACACTCACACCTGTATACAAAGCTTACATATATAATAATTAGTAATAGTGATAAAACGATGACAGTGGCGTTGACTAATGTAGTGATGTTGATGTTGAATAGCAATGTTTAGTTGTTTGCGGTAGAATTTTGTGTCGCTGCATCGTTGTTGTTGAGTAGTTTGACAATTCATGAAGTGATGCGTAGCCTTGATCTCGATGGGTCTCCACCCAGCTGATGTCGAAGCGTAGACTGAGGGCGAGGCGTTGTGCGTGAAGGCAGACGTGCAGTGTGTGTAGATCCGTAGATTTAGTGGCGAGTTCTCTCAGAGTCGAATGCAGATGCTGTGTTGCAGGTACCAGCTGCATATGCTTCAGTGACCTATGTGTGTCAGCTGGAGCTTAGGATGCTTGGGAGTGAGGGGCGGAGTTTGGGAGGGATTAAGACGAGGCCCACGTCGCACAGTGATGTAAAATTTTGCAACGGGCAAAAAAGTAATTACATATAAACTACATATCCTAGCAACATGCGGTTTGCTGGGAATTAAAGAAGAGCAATTATACTGTATAGGAAAACTATAAAACTGTATAATATTTTCTTCTTTTATAGAAAAAAACAGGTTTAAAAAAAAGGTTATGTTTGTCATTAATGATTCCGATTGAAAAATGTTTTTAGACATATTGTAGTCGTTTTTTTCGATTTTATTAAACGAAATTTATCATAATTTGATATAAAATAATTGTACCTAATATTGTCATGAACCTAATATAGTCATCTCTGATATTTTGAACATAAGCGGGTGGTTTTCACTTTGCAAAGTGAGAAGAGGTAAAAAATACTAAACTAGTAAGTTTATAGTTATTTTTACAATTTAAAAATAAGTATCGTACCTACTTACTGGTAAAGAGTGACTTACAGCACGAGCACTTCTTTTCTTTTTTTCCTTTTTTCTGAAACTGATTATCTCAATGTTTTACTAATAAAATTTGATGCAGCTGATCAATAAAATAATTTTTATCATTTCAAATAAGTACTTCATAAGTATTATTGAAAAAATTTAAAATAACCCTTACAAATATTCAAAATCATCCCGTTATTATAATGACGATGCATCAACCAATTTTTTTTTTTTTTACTAAACTATACATTTTTTATAGGATGAATGAGTTGGCTAAACTAGATATATTCATGATTTAATCTTATATCGATAGTAAAACTAAAATAAGTATTTTTAATCAACGCTATATTCAAGAGTAATATGATTTTTTATGATAAACTTTCAAGGAAATTATTTAGAGCTAATAATAGAATCTACAATTATTATATAGGTGCATTGTAAATAACATCAAACTAAACAAATAATGAAAGTGTTGTGTTGTTTAAAATATTAATAAAATAATTTTTTTTTTTTAACTTTTTTATTTTATTTTGCTCATTATATTAAATATGCAAAAGAAGTTATTATTACATTTTTAAATTGTAAAAATAATTATAAACTTACTAGTTTAGTATTTTTTACCTCTTCTCTCTTTGCAAAGTGAAAACCACCCGTTTAGGTTCAAAATATCAGAGATGACCATATTAGGTTCATGACAATATTAGGTACAATTATTTTATATCAATTTATGATAAATTTCGTTTAATAAAATCGAAAAAAACTACTACAATATGTCTAAAAACATTTTTCAATCGGAATCATTAATGACAAACATAACCTTTTTTTAGGCACGACCGGCCCCGAAGGGGTCGGGAGCGCCTTATAAGTTCGGGAGAGCAAAAAGTGTTACCTTCTTAAAATCGAACCTAGATTACGAAAAAATGGTTTTTAATGTGTTTTGAGGCCGTTTTGGGTGTTATTTCGCATGTCCCACTTTCGGTATTTTACGCGTTTACGAAAAAGTACAAAATTGTTCAAAGGTTTTCTAAAAATTGGTCGAACCGATTTTCACCGGGTGAACAGCAAAAGGTTCGTTTTCGCGTCCCATAATGATGGTCCCAATTCCAGCATGATCGGATCACACTGGAACGAATAACGCATACAAAAACGATTTACAATATTCATTTGACGCTAATTTTAACGCAACTACAAAATTGTACAAAGGTTTTCTCGAAATTGGTCGAACCGATTTTCACCGGGTGGACGGCAAAAGGTTCGTTTTCGCGTCCCATAATGATGGTCCCAATTCCAGCATGATCGGATCACACGTGAACGAATAACGCATACAAAAACGATTTACAATGTTCATTTAACGCTAATTTTAACGCAACTACAAAATTGTACAAAGGTTTTCTCGAAATTGGTCGGACCGATTTTCACCGGGTGAACGGGAAAAAGTTCGTTTTCGCGTCCCATAATGATGTTCCCAATCCAGCATGATCGGATCACACTGGAACGAATAACGCATACAAAAACTATTTACAATGTTCATTTAACGCTAATTTTAACGCAACTACAAAATTGTACAAAGGTTTTCTCGAAATTGGTCGAACCGATTTTCACCGGGTGAACGGGAAAAGGTTCGTTTTTGCTTCCCATAATGATGGTCCCAATTCCAGCATGATCGGATCACACTGGAACCAATAACTCATACAAAAACGATTTACAATGTTCATTTAACGCTAATTTTAACGCAACTACAAAATTGTACAAAGGTTTTCTCGAAATTGGTCGAACCGATTTTCACCGGGTAAACGGGAAAAGGTTCGTTTTTGCGTCCCATAATGATGGTCCCAATTCCAGCATGATCGGATCACACTGGAACCAATAACGCATACAAAAACGTTTTACAATGTTCATTTAACGCTAATTTTAACGCAACTACAAAATTGTACAAAGGTTTTCTCGAAATTGGTCGAACCGATTTTCACCGGGTGAACGGGAAAAAGTTCGTTTTCGCGTTCCATAATGATGGTCTCAATTCCAGCATGATCGGATCACACTGGAACGAATAACGCATCCAAAAACGTTTTACAATGTTCATTTAACGCTAATTTTAACGCAACTACAAAATTGTACAACGGTTTTCTCGAAATTGGTCGAACCGATTTTCACCGGGTAAACGGGAAAAGGTTCGTTTTTGCGTCCCATAGTGATGGTCCCAATTCCAGCATGATCGGATCACACTGGAACCAATAACGCATACAAAAACGATTTACAATGTTCATTTAACGCTAATTTTAACGCAACTACAAAATTGTACAAAGTTTTTTTTCCAAGCTAATGAACCCAACCTGACTAAGTCTATGGGAAAATTTGCGTTTTGAATTACATAATTATGATTCTATTTCCAGTATATTGGGTTATACTGGAACAATTGGTACGTATCAAAACAATTTGAGTAAAAAGTTATAAACTTCTATGTAATAAAAAATTAGTTTTTTAACCGTGAAAATCATACCCTACAAATTTGTCAAATAAATAAAAATCACTGAAAATCATTCTTCATTAATAGTGTACAGTTCAAACGTAATGATTTTATAAACTTCGTTGAAATTTAGCCAGTTTGAAAATTTAAATACTAATTTTCAATAATGAAAATCATTCCTGAGTTGCATCAAGAGTAGTTGTTTCATTTCAATTTGTATTACATAAATTATTTTTGAAATTTATTCGTTAAATTTAAAAATAATATAATATTTCAAAAATGATTTTCAGTTTACAATAATTAAAACCTTAATGTAAGTTAAGAAATAAAAAAAAACAAAAAAATTATAATAATTCTAAAAAATCTTCATGATGCCCCCATGTACTTGATGAATGACTTCATACCATTATCTTCAAAGATATTTTCCAATCAGCTAATGGAATAGTTTTGAATGATTGTGATCTCCAGAACTGTCTTTACCAATAATAATATTGATATGAGTTAGTACAAGCCCTGTAAAAACACAGCAGTAATTATTTTTTGAAATTTTAAGCTTTTTTCATTTTTTATTAATTAATTTTTAAAATTATACTGCAGAGTTGAAGGTTAAAAAAAAAAAATTTTTTTAATGATTTTCAGCTTAAAGTGATTAAAATCTTATTATAAATTAGGAAATAAAAATAATCTTGCAGATTTTCAGGATTTCTCCTGTATCCGATGAATGACTTCATACTATTTTCTTTGAAGATTTTTTCCAATCAGCCAAAGTAGTAGTTTTGAAAGCTCATGATCTCCACAACTGTTCGCAACCAAAATAATAATAGTCTCCAACTCTTCCTTTTTGAATCCATACAAATCCTGTGAAAGTATCATAATAATTTGTTTTTTATTTATTAAATGATTTGAGTTGCTACATCACAAACAATTTTTATTTGTATAAAACTTTTAGATATCAACTAAAATTTATTATTTATTAAAAAAATTTCACATATATCTAATGTATTGATAAATTAATAAACACCTACAATAACGGTTAGCATCAAGGGACTGGACAGATTTTTTCTGAAAAGATGATGAACTTCTTCTTCTGCAATAGTTTATGAAGCCATATTAGATTAATTATTTGAGGTATATAAGCTAAAGGTATTGAGCTGTCCGAATGATGACACAAAAAATTTGATCCATTGTCACTAATATGAGTTCCAGAGTTGAAGTTTCTTGAAATTTTTTTTTTATTTTTTATTAATTTTTCCACAAATTATTTGTAGCAAATTTTCTTTAAAAAAAAGAGGTGTCCAATAAAATTAGTCATATTGCTCAAAATCAGACTTTTTATTCTATTCTATTCTTCTTAAACTCATCTCAAGTTACTTCCAATAATAAACTATTAGCTTTACTATAATGCAGGGTTAAAGCGTATACCACCATGCATTAAAGTGAAAACTTCCCACTTGAGCTGATGAAAAAGGCGTATCCAGCAATTTCTTGAACTTCACTCTTCAGTCTTCATTCTTAATTATATATCTTTACTCTTCATTCTTGATTTTTGATACTCGCTCTTCAATTTTTATGTCCATAACAAACAAGTATTTAAAAATATCAATTATAACTTTAAAATTTTTTTCTTTTTTAACACTTGTAAATAAACAGTGAACCAAGAACCGATAATTTTTACTTCTTCTTAGACTCATCTAAAGTTACTTTCCAATAATAATTTATTAACTTCCCACTGGAGCTGATGAAAAAGGCGTATGCAGCTATTCTTTATTTCTTGATCTTCACTCTTCAGTTTTCATTCTTGATTATTTATCTTCAGTCTTCATTCTTGATTTTTATACTTGCTCTTTAATCTTTATGTCCATGAAAAACAAGTAATAAATAAAAATAATTTTTTTTTAATTCAAAACAAGTAAATAAGTAAATTGTGTTGTGTGGATATATATGTTTATTGTAACTTAAAATATTTTCCATTTTTAACACATATATGTAGATGAACACTGAACCGATAACACAAAAATCTTTGCATCTTAACTAGACACTTCAATTAATATCTTGATTGAACTCTTCAAAACTATACCTTACTTCATAACACTTCAATGGTATACCTTGATTGATGTTTCAAAATCAGCTGTTCTCTTTTTTGTTTACTTTTAATTTCTGATTTCCAATTTATTTCTTCATGTACACTCTTTAATTCTTGATTCTTCATCTTCAATCATGATTTTTGTCTTCAATCTTCAATCTTCAATCTTCATTTTTTATCTTTAAACTAATCATTCACATCAACATCCCGCAATAACTTCACAAAATACGAATTTTTCTTTTGGTTGCAAACTGCAGTATTATCACTAACTTGCTTTGTTTGAGTCATTATAACTCGCAACGGCTGTATGGTTAAGTAAAAGTAATGCAATAAAACTTTTGCGTACGTTTCACACTATAAAGTAGAAATTTAAAACTCTACAGAAACTGCAAATAATACTAAAATAATTCTATGTCAACAACAACAACAACATCGTTCGATTTAAGGATCGATATCTCGCAGTTGAACTTGAAGGTCGAGAGTCTACAACTGACACGCCCTCTACGCAGCAAAAATAGAACTCTTATTCAAATTTTTTTTCACTCTTATTGTTTTTTCAACATAATTGATAAAGTAAAGTTATTCTACACTAATTTATTGATTACTTAAATATATTTATTTATTTTAAAATAAATTATGCAGCTATAAACTTACAGGTTTCAATACGACTATGTATAAAAAAAATTTAATAAAATTTATGTTATGAAATCATATTGGAGTGTAATAATCTTTTTAAGTATAGAATCATTATTAATTATTTTTAAATATCAGCAAACACGAAATGAATTTGAGTGTAAAAATGAAACTAATAAATACTAAAACTATACCGTCGAGCGCGAAGCGCGAGTGTCGGCCGGTCGTGCCTTTCATGCATCGCGCGGAGCGGTAGCGGAGCATGGCGATGCATACCTTGCATCGCGCGGAGCGGTAGCGGAGCGTAGCGATGCAAGGGCGGAGGTATTTTTGTATAGGTATTTTTGTCGGACTCTGCGCAGCCTTGCTGCGCAGAGTCCGATACTTTAAAAAATATTTGGGCAAAAATACCGGAGCAGGCAACCCGCCTGGCCTCTTGAGCGAAGCGAAAGGGGCAGGGGGCGCGCTAGTTTAAACCTGTTTTTTTCTATAAAAGAAGAAAATATTATACAGTTTTATAATTTTCCTATACAGTACAATTGCTCTTCTTTAATTTTCAGCAAACCGAATGTTGCTAGGATATGTAGTTTATATGTAATTACTTTTTTGCCCGTTGCAAAATTTTACATCACTGTGCGTCGGTTGCCTTTTTGATCCAGTGGCTACAGTCAGCGTGGAAGAGGGTAGATTTCAGCTTGTGCTTGAATCTGTCAATGTACGTGCTTTCGTCGATGAGAGCACGGTGCTTGTTCAAGAACCTGGATGAGGTAACAACGAATGAAAAGTTATAGCTCGAATCGGGCTTAGTGTCGATGACGAACGGTGGTCGTAGCCTACGCGCCAACCTTCTGAGGAGATCCTCTTCAGGGTCGACTTGGAAGCGATTGTAGAGATAGGGTGGTTGGTGACTTACTACGACTGACATTGCAAGGCTCAAGGAATGTGCGGCGGGCACACGCTGAAAGCCAGCTCAGAACCAGTCTGTATGGCGTGACGTTCGCGTGCAGTGGTTCCTTTGCGGTATGCGACTCGCTTGCACAACCAGTGTATGGAAGCGATTGCATTGCTGCGCGTTAAGGTTGATGAGGAGTGGAGCACAATAGTCAAACAGTGGTAGTACCAAAAGTTGGACAACTCAGGTGCATACCTCACGCGACATGGCCTTGCTAAAGTGTCTCACTGTAGTTAGTGCGTAGTGCACTCTCCAACTGGTCTCTTTGAGGTGTTTCTCCCAGCTTAGCGTGGAGTCAACGTGCACGCCAAGGATTTTCATGCACTGAGAGTATGGCACTACAGTCTTGTCGATGACAGGAGCAGTGAGGCTAGATCAATGCATTGCAGGGAGTGACGGCTGCCAATAACGGTGACAGGTTTTTTCCTCGCGTTAAGAGCCAACCCGTTCTCCCTTGCATAATTGGCTACTTCTTGAGCGTCTTCAAACAGCAGAAGAATGCGTTGAGCAAGTTCTTCCAGTGCAGCGTGGAGCTGGATGTCAATGTCGTCGGCAAAGATCAAGTGTTTTGAGTAGCGCAGCCGGAGAGACAAGTCGATTATAAATAAAATAAAAAGTATAGGCCCTAAGACCTACACCTGCTGCGGTCTCCAGCCATGTGGAGTGCTGGCCTCTTTCGAGGCGTACAGCCTGTTTCCGCCCGCCGAGGTAACTGGCGATCCATTTGACCACTTGATCCAAGAAGCCCAGGCTGCGTAACTTTCGAAACAACAGCAAGTGCGGGATGGTATCAAAGGTACGAGAGAAGTCAAACGAGACAACAACCGAGACGAGCCCACAGTCTATTGCGTGGCGCGCGTCTTCAATGGCATTGAGTAGGGTAGTTTGAGTCGAATGGAATTGCCAGTGCGCGTACTGAAGTGGCTCAAGTAAGTTATTCTCCAGTAGGAACGCCGTCATATGCTTGTGTACGACCTTCTCAAGCAGCTTTGAGAAGCAGCAGAGCAGTGCAATGGGATGGATGTCGCTGAACGAGGCTGGGACTTTAGAAAGATAGACTTAGAAAATAAAGAAGAAAAAATTGCACAAACTGAAACTGAACCAGCAAACTCAGCAGAAAGTGAAGAAATTATATTAGATCTTGAAATGGCAGATCTAGAATTCCACAAAAACAAGGGCAGCTAGGAGGAGTACATCGAGAGGATAGAGTTATACTGCATAGCCAATAAAATCACAGAGGATAAAGCACAAGTAGCTACATTGCTCACAAAATTTCGTTCAGAAACATATAAACTAGTTAGAGATTTATGTTCTCCAGCAAAACCTTAAGATAAGAAGTTTGAAGATTCTATCAAACTTATGAAGGAGCATTTAACACCAAAGAAGAACACGGCAATGGAAAGGTGTATCTTCAGTCAAGCTAAGCAAAATACTGGAGAAACAATCAAAGAATACATGGCAAGATTAAGAGAACTTACAATGACTTGCAATTTTACAGAGTTGGACCAGGCTCTGTGTAACCAATTAGTGTGCGGTGTAAAAGATCATGATACAAAAATCGTATTATTTAGTGAAAAAGCTCTAACGATAGAAACAGCAACAGAAATAGCTACAACTAGAGAGACAGCAGTTAAAAGTGTGACGAGCACTGAAAAAAAAACAAACTTTGAACAAATTCAACACGTAAGCAGCTCCCAAAGATTCCAGCAGAAGGGCGGAGCACCACGCAACGGCGGCTATAACAAGGGCAACAGCAGCAGCAGCAACTACAACGGCAACTATAAGAGCGGTAACGTAAATTATAAGTATAGCGCAAGACATTCGCGTAATTTTAAATACAATCGTTATCGGTGCGGCATGAATAATCATTTAGCGAAAGATTGTAAATTCATGAATTATAATTGTAACTATTGCAAAAAAGTAGGTCATTTAGAAAAAGTGTGCATTAAAAAACACGGAAAAAATATAATTTTTAAAAATGCTGACGGTAACGCGAGAAGTAACAGTAGCAGGCAGTGCAATCACGTGCAGCTAGAAGAGCGTGAATCAAACGATGAGTCCGAACATTCCGATGAATTTTATTCTATTAAAGAAAACAATGTGAAAATTAATAAGAAAGACGCAAACCTCAATTTGCAGAGGTAATAATGATTAATATTCAACTTGGAATGGAAATTGACACCTGGTCATATGTAACAGCTATGTCGGAAAAAGATAAGAATAAATATTTTCCAAACGAAAAATTAAGCAAAAGTGATTTTACATTAACGTGTTACGGAGATTACCACTGAATCCTATCAGAGTTTCAAAAGTAAAAGTAAATTTCTTAGAAAGCGAGAAAAACTTAGATTTGTACATTATAGCTGGCTCAGGACCTTTATTGTCAGGTCAGCAATGGCTGAAAACTTTTAATTTATGGCCGTCAAAATTAATGAAAAATGAACTTGAAAGTAATGTTTTAAATGTAGAGAGCGAAACTATAAAACATAACATGTTAAAAAAATTTCCGGTCTTATTCTCAGACACGCAAGGGTGTTATAAAGGTAGAAAAGTATATTTAGTTTTTAAAGATAATGTAAAACCAATACAACTAAAGCCACATCATGCGCCTTTCGCGCTAATGACAAAAATTTGTGGGGGTTTCTGCAAAAAAAATTTTTAATACCTCTAACGAGACTAGTTCAACCATGTTCATCACTAAAAAATTGTATAAATTAGTTACTTTCAATCTAGGTCAGGTAGGCGAAATTTTTTTATGCAGAAACCCCTACAATATATATATATCATTTGACAGGTCTTGAAAAAATGAAGCTTTTGGTGCAGACCGCTATTTTTTATTTCCTAAACTGCGCATGCGTGGGGCGAAATAGTGATTTTTCAACTATAATTTTTATCTCGAGATCTAAGAGGAATAGAAAAACGCGGTTTGCGGAAAAATTTTGTTTAAAAAAAATGTAGTTCAGCGATATAAATGTTGTTATATTTTAATGCAGTATGCAGCCATTAGGTGGTAATTTAGATAAAAAATTTCAACAATTTGGCCTAAAAAGTATCTTCCACCACTTCCACCACACAAAAAATTTGAAAAAATTTGTAAAGCTATTTTTTCTTAAAATACATGACATTTTTTTTTTTAGAGAGGTATGTATCACCGTTTTTTTTTAATCGCATTTTTTAGGGAAAAAAATTCGAAAAACAGCCTTAACAATTTGAATTTGGCGCCAAAAATTATTTTAAAAAATAAGGTTGAACTACATTTTTTGTAAACAAAATTTTGCCACCAACCGCGTTTTTCTAGCCCTCTTAGATTTCGAGATAAAAATCAAAGTTGAAAAATCACTATTTTGGACCGCGCACGCGCGGTAGCAGGTATAAAAAATTCTGGTTGGCGCCAAAAATTTTCTTTCTTCATTCCCTTTTAAATGAGATACTTATTGTAGGGGTTCGCGCTGGGGGCCGATTCGACTATCTTACCCGGCTATACCCTTTACATTGGTAATATTTATATTACGGGTCAAACGGACCAAGAACATATTGAAATTTTGACAGAGATTTTTGCGAGACTAGATAAAGCAGGTCTACGCGTAAATTTAGATAAATATGATTTTTTTAAAGAAATCATTTAAATTTTAAGGTTTGTTATGAACGAGAACGGGTTAAGTCCAAGTCCATCTAAGATAAAAGCAATTAAAGAAGCACCATCACCAAAAAACCATAAAGAATTAGATTCTTTTTTAGGCTTAGTAAATTTTAACGAAAAATTTTTAAAAGACAGGGCAGAACACGTTTGCCCACTGCACGCGTTACTTAAAGAGAAAAAATGGGTATGGTCAGATCGGTGTGAAAAAGAATTTAACTGGATAAAAAGTCAAATTACGTCCGAAAATATGTTAGCATTATTTGATCCAGACATACAGCTAGTTCTAGCATGCAACGCGAGTGACGTAGGCATGTCAGCAATTTTATCGCACAGGTACGATGACGGTACGGAAAGGCCAATAGCCTTTGTTTCAAAAGTAATTCCGAAAAGCGAAAGACATCGCACTATAATTGACAAAGAAGTGGGAGCAATTATTTTCGGTTTTAAAAAATTTTACCAGTACATTATTGGTAATCATATTATTTTGAAAACAGATCATGAACCGTTAAAGTTTATTTTCAGTAGTAAAAATATTTCAACAATGTTACACAGTAGATTACTAAGATGGGCGTATTTTTTATCAGGGCACACGTACACAATCGAAGTTGTAAAATCAAAAGCAAACGGGAATTGCGACGCGTTATCACGTCTCCTGATAGACGACAAGACACCTGTATTTCCTTCAGAGTACAGTAATTTAAAGTATATCCAAAACGGTTGGTACATAATAGATTTTAAACAATTAGCCAAGGAAACGTCAAAAGATTAAAAGCTTGAACAAATAATTGCATTTATAAAAAACGATTGGCCGAAAATCAATAAATTAACGGAAACAGAAAGAGCATTTCACGCAAAACGCAATGAATTAGACATAGAATAAAACTGTATCACATGGGGTCATAGATTAGTGATACCTGAAACACTTAGAGCACAAATTCTACGCGACTTACATATATCACTTGGGTATAGTTAAAATGAAACAAGTAGCCCGAAACTACTTTTGGTGGCCGGGAATAGATTCAGATATAGAAGCATTAGCTAATACATGTAAAATTTGCTTAGAAGTGCGACCGGATCCGAGAAAATTACAGCTTTCACCGTGGAAATGGCCAAGTACACCTTGGACACAAATACATATAGATTTTTTAGGACCTTTTCACGGGAGTATGTTTTTAGCTATTGTCGATGCTCATTCAAAATGGTCAGATATCATTAATATGAAGAAAGACACGACAGCGAAAAAACTGATTAAAGTAATAGATTCAATTTTTAGTAGATTCGGTTTGGCAAAAATTGTCGTTAGTGACAACGGTCCACAACTAAAAAGTGAAGAATTTAGACAATATTTGAAAAGTCTTAGAATAAAGCATATTTTTTCAGCACCATATTTTCCAGCTACAAACGGAGCTGCAGAAAATTTTGTAAGAACTGTGAAAGATAAAGTTGACAAGATGATACGAGACGGGCACAGCTTAGATTTTGCGTTAAATAAATTTTTATTTGACTACAGAACCACTAAACACACACCAACGGGAAAAATACCATCATTTTTAATGTTTAAACTTGAACTTAGAACTCGTTTTGAATGATTAAAACCAGATGTAAGAACAAAAGTAGAATTGCAACAGTTCAACCAAAAAAGATTTTGATCAGGGGATAGAAAAATAGAATTCAAAGTAGGAGACATAGTTTATGCTAAAGATTTTCGAAATTTTACCGATAAAATGCAGAAGCTAAAAGTTTAGAAAGAATATCACCAATAGTTTACAATATTCAATTCAAATATAGTTATATTACTAAAATACACGTAAACCAAATTATAAAGACGCAAATAAAGTCAAATCTAAAAAGGGGGGAATTAGGTGAGAGTGAGTCTATTTCCAAAAATCAAGAAAACAAAAATCTGTCATAGGCGAGCGTAAAGTAAAAAGCAAATGAAAAAATTGTGAAAAATTGCAAGCGTAATAAAATAGTAAAGAAGAGTATGGTGAATGATGAGAGAGAGTACATGGAGGAAGTGCAAGATAATAAGAAAAGTGCAGTGAAACAAAAAAATAAGTGCAAAGTGAAAAACCAAAGTGGACCAAGAAGGTCAGAAAGGTTGCGAGATAAAACCAGAATGAGTAGTATACGAGGGTATTGCGCGAGACGGATGAGTCGTCACCCGGTGCACAATTCCTTATCTGTTATCTTAATGGTTTGTTTATATAAACAAAAGATAAGAAGGTGTCGGGTTACAGTAGAGAGGTCTACAGTTCCTTATCTGTTATCTTAATGGTTTGTTTATATCTTTATGGTTTGTTTATATAAACAAGAGATAAGAAGGTGTTGGGTTACAGTAGAGAGGTCTACAGTTCCTTATCTGTTATCTTAATGGTTTGTTTGTATAAACAAGAGATAAGAAGGTATCGGGTTACAGTAGAGAGGTCTACAGTTCCTTATCTGTTATGTTAATGGTTTGTTTATATAAACAAGAGATAAGCAGGAGTCTGGTTACAGGTGAGAGAGCCGCGAATCCTTATCTGTTATCTTGATGGTTTGTTGACGTAAACAAGACATAAAAGAGCGGTTTGAGGCGCTGATACGAGCGCAACTTACATCTTAATACTTTATTTATGTAAACAAATCGATTTAAATAAACGAAGGCGTGTTAACTTTTTGATTATGATTGAATAGCGTGAATAAATTTTGAAAAAAAAATCCTTGTGGTCTGAGTGCCATCGGACGCATGGCGTGGGACTCGAACCCGCGATCATATACTTACCGGTCCGACGCTTGAGCCACCAGGCTACGAGGATTTTTTGTAATGGTTAGTCAAACAAAGGTAAGATGCGTACTCGCATGTATAAAATAACGATATTTATGCATCGCGTGCTTCAGTTGCAAACATGGATACGCGTTGGTCGCACCCGTTTACGGCGATTATTGCGGGGCCGAGTAAAAGCGGTAAATCATACTTTGTTAGAAAATTCTTAAAAAATCTGAGTGATATGTGTACCGTTAAATTTGATCGAGTGTTATTTTACTGCACTGAATGGCAGGAATTTTACCGCGAGTTTGTGGAACCGATAGAATTCCACGAGGGACTACCCCAGCCCGGGGATTATTCGAACGATAATGATAAAACCAAGTTACTCATTCTTGACGATCTCATGCGCGAGAGCAGCGGCGAAGTGGTGCTTGATCTTTTTACCCATGGATCCCACCATAAAAATTTGAGTGTAATTTTTATCACTCAAAATCTTTTTCATCAAGGAAAATCTCAAAGAGATATCAGTTTGAACACCACGTATATGGTGATTTTCAAAAACCCTAGAGATCGAGCGCAAATAAAACATCTCGCGAGGCAAGTGTACCCGCAAGATACAAAATTTTTATGGGAGGCATACTTAGACGCTTCGATGCCTGCTCACTCGTATCTTTTTTTGGATCTCTCGCAAGAAGCTGCAGAGGAATTTAGAGTTCGTACATGTATCTTCCCGGATGATGAAAAAAATTATGTTTACGTGCCGAAAAATTTAAAAATTAAGTAATGGTGCATTGTGAGTGAGTAATTAGTACAACATCAACTATGGCAGAGTTAACATCGGCTTTGCCTAAATTTACAAAAAAACAAGTTTCTATTTTACAAGCGCTCTGTCACGCCGATAGTAATCAAAGAAAGGCATTACTTCGTACGGCTGATAAATCGGTAGTGGCGTGTATCTGCGAAATTGTGTTAAATGTGTTGAAAGGTAACATTGATATCAAAGACTCGGCGAAGAAACGTTTGAAAAAGCATAAAAAAGTGCTGCGAAAAATAATCGACGTTAAAAATAAAAATAAAAAAAGCGTGTGGAAACATAAAAAAAAAATTATTCAACACGGTGGAGGCGCGTTTTTACCGATAATATTAGCTCCGATAATCAACGCCTTGGCGTCAAAAATTTTCTCGAGTATAATTCAAGATAAAAAATAGAATAAAAAATGGAGAGAGCTCGTAAAATGGTGCTCGTACCGGAAAGCACGTTCGATCGTTTTAATTCTTCGTCTGAAGCGTCGTCAAGTGAAAAAACTACTCTCACAGCGGGTGATAATTTATCGCGTCTCGATTCAAAAATGTATGAGATTCTTCGTTCCAAACGATATCAAGACGATCATGAAAAATGTAAAAATTATTTGCAAATTTTATGGCGTTATCTATTTTTTAAAAATAAAGAACGTCGCACCGATCGAGAAAGTAATTCAATCGAATCTATGGATGACAGTATACCGAACGAATCGTTGATCGATCTCGAGGATATTCCAGCTGGGACATTACCAGCGAATGAAACGTTAGAACCAGATGCTACTATAGGAATTAACGAGACGATCCAGCCAGACGACTCATTGAATAATACGGTAGACAACACTTTTGATGCAACTGCTAGAGACGACATACCTTTATCCAATCATGTAATATTAGATACTGTACCGACGGCTTACAGGAAAAAAGCAAGTGATTTGTAAAAACCTTTTGCATGAAAAAACACACAGACGTCTGAACTGGGACGGTTGGGGTATAATAAAAATCGACGGTCAAGAGATAAAGGATTCAAACATCATTGAACTCGTGAGTAATACGATAAAAAATAATAATAATAATACCTTGCGTAACGATCGAGAAAAAAATGTACAGCCTGTTGGTAAAAAAGAGTTTTTAAATTTAATCAGTAGTATATCGACGCCACACGGATTAAAAGTAGGTTTAAAATCTGCTAAATACACGCTCGAGCTACCAAAAAAAACCAGTCGCAAAAATATTGATCTTGAAAATAAAGAACTCGATAGCATGCGACAACAGAGAAAAAGAAAAAGCAATTATCAAGAAGAAGAAGAAGAACCGTTGAGTAAAAAGAAAAAAGGCTAGGTACTCGAGTCTCCTATAGTCACCAGAAATCTTAGCAATAAAAAGTGGTTAAAAATTAAGTTTTAAAAATGGCTTATGAAAAAGATTATTACAACTTGGATAAACCAGTGGCTTTTACAGGAGCACGAAACCTATTGCAGGTAAACAATAGAGGTAAGTATTTAAACGACGAAGTATTATGTACTCGTTGTTATAGATGTTTTATCAAAATTTGTGTGGATCGAAAGTTTAAAAGTAAAATCAGCTTCGGCTGTGGGTAACGCTTTTGAAAAAATACTGAATCGTGCGTCACCTCGCAAATGTCATTGTTTACAAACGGACAAAGGACGCGAATTCACCGGCGGAGTCTTTCAAAACGTTTTGAAGAAACACGACATCAAGTTTAGAGTACCGCGTAATCCCGATATAAAATGTAGTATCGCTGAAAGAATTATTCGAACGCTGAAGGCTCGTATATGGATATATTTCACTTATAAAAATACTAAACGATACATAAACGTCGTTCACAAAATTGTAAAACGCTACAATGAAACTGTGCATTCCGGTACGAAAATGAGGCCTTGCGAGGTTAATATTTTTAACGTGACGAAGGCTCGAAAGAATTTATTAAAGCGTTCTCTTGCGCAAAGTGTTAATAGAAATAAAAAAAATAAATTTTTCACGTCTACTACCAAGTATAAACCCGGTCAGTACGTTCGTATCAGCAGAACCAAAAACACATTCGAACCGGGTTACGAGAAGAACTTTAGCGAGGAAGTGTTTATAGTGAGTCGTGTCTCGAGCCGACAAGGGATGCACACATATATTTTAACAGATCTGAACGGCGAAGAGATAGATGGCTACTTTTACACCGAGGAGCTTGTTCTAGTTGGTGATAAACGAATGCAAAAAAATCAAGAATTTAAAATTTAATGCATTGTCACTACCAAAGGAAAAGGTCCGAACAAACAACATCTGGTCAAGTGGGTTGGTTACCCTGAAAAGTTTAACTCCTGGGTCAAAGCACGCGATATGATCGATATATAAAATGGAGCGTTTCAATGATTTTTTTTTGGTTTTACCTAGTAACAGTAGTATGAAATATTATCCCCAGAATACTACATCGTGTTTTACCACTCAATTATCTCGCGAAACAAAACTCTCGGGTGAGTGGCTTGTGGGGCTCGCTGAGATACATATACCGTGCACGATAAATCACATACAAGAATCCGAAGCTGTCTACTTTTTTGATGTAAAGACTAGTAATACTGAAAGTGAACGTAGTTTTCCTTATGGTAAATACGATTCACTTCAACAATTAGCTGATGAAATAAATCAAGCCAGCGATACGATTAAGCATCAAGTTCTTCAACCCTCCAATCTACGAAAAGGTTATTGGTCTATAACACGAAAATGTAAACCAGAAAATTGCGATAATATACATATAACGAGATTCCATGAAAAATACGACGAATTTTTGGTTTCGAATCCGAAACGGTGCGAAAAACAGAACGTTTCCTTTGTTTTCCGAAGAAAAGAGATACGATCGCCGAAAAGCCTGCTGTACTTAGATGTGCGATACCGGATCAATTATTTGTTTACACAGATATTTGCGCTCCTAACACAGTAGGCGACACCGAAGCGAGCTTATTGAGAACAGTGCCGCTCGATGCTGCAAAATATGATTTTGGCTCTAATATTGTAAGAACTTTTGGACCTATTCATTATTCAGAATCAATTTCAAAGTATAATTATTGATATAAGAGACGTACACGGTAAGTCTGTACCATTTGAAAGTGGCACCCCGATCGTGAAACTTCATCTAGTGCGTAAAAGGCTATAAAAATGTCTCACTATTTGACTTATTACGACGCTCAAATCGGTGGTGGCGGTGGCGGTGGATATAATATAAAAAACGTGTATTCAGGTTCAAATTATCAAAGAGGAAGAGGAATAGGTAGTTGGCTCAGTGGCCTTGGCCGAAAAATAATTCCGTACTTGACACGAGGAATGAAATCCATGGGTAGAGAGGCGCTTCGCACGGGCATCGACGTCATCGACGATATTACTAATCGCAACACCTCTTTTACGGATGCCATAAAAACACGCGGATACGAATCTGGAAATAGATTGAAAAAAAAGCGGCTAACAATCTTATAAACATGATGAAAGGCCAAGGGTATAAGTCGAAAGCTTCGTCGCGTAAACGTCAGTCGAAGAAGAAACGTCCAACAGTGCGAAATTCAGGGACTGTACGAAAAAAGAAGCAGAAAAAGAAGAAGAAGACTATGGCGAAAAAGATCAAGAAGAAAAGCGCCACGAGAAAAAGTGTTAAAAACAAGCAAAGTTTTAGAGATATTTCTGATATATTTGGACCTAAATAAAGATGGCTTTTTTACATTCTCACTCCAACGAGTGCATGTCGGTGGAATTAGATATATTTAGTTTTCCACCGACTCAGACCTCGGTGGAAGGCAGTCAGTTTATACATTATAAACCAATTAGTCCCTTAAACGACGAGACGGGCACACCTTTGGAGTTCGTTGTGCCTAGTTCAGGCGATTATTATTTGGATCTTCCTCACACGATGCTTTTACTGAAGGTAAAAATTGACCCGAACGTTTCGCAAACTGAAAATTCCAAAGTCGGACCCGTCAACAATCTTATTCACTCGTTATTTAATCAAGTCGATGTTTATTTCAATAATAAGCTGGTGACTCCTTCTAGTAACAATTATGGCTATCGCAGTTATTTAGAGATGCTTTTAAACTATGGAACTGGAGCAAAAGAAGGTCATCTAACGGCTGGTCTTTGGTACGATGACGAACTTTTTAAAATGGGATCTCTTCCAAATGCAGAACTAAATAATAGAAATTCAGGTTTACAAAACGACAAGCCTTCACTTTAGGCGGGGAAACATTCGATTTAATGGGCCATTCACACTGCGACATGTTTCATCAAGATAAAATGCTGATCAACGGCGTCGAGATGCTTATTCGCTTAGTAAGATCGAAGGATGCTTTCTGTCTCATGGACGCTAGTGAAAATGGTGTTTTTAAAGTTCAAATCAAAGAAGCCACGCTTATAGTTCGGCGTGTAAAAATCGCTCCAGGTATATTATTAGCTCACGCTAACGGTCTTGCAAAAACAACCGCAAAGTATCCTGTTTCTCGTGTGGAGATAAAGACTTTTATCATGCATCCAGGCATCTTATCGGAGTCTCTCGATAATTGTTTTCTCGGTCAACTACCAAAGAGACTACTTATCGGTTTCGTCGACAACAGAGCTTTCAATGGTTCGCGAAACTTGAACCCTTTTAACTTTCAACATTTCAATATCAATTATCTTTCTCTGTATATCGACGGCGTGCAAGTCCCAAGTAAAGCTTTACAGCCGCGCTTTACAGCGGGGGATAATCAGGCCTACATCGAATGTTTTCAGTCGCTTTTTATAGGCACGGGAATACATTTTGCAAACGAGGGTATCGGTATAAGTCGACAAAACTATTCGAACGATTATTTTTTGACTGCTTTTGATCTTACACCCGACATGTAGGCAAACTTGGGTAATCATTGGAATCTTGTAAGGGCAGGAAACATTCGCTTGGAAGAACTTTTCGACACAGCATTGACAACCACCGTAAACTGCATGATTTACGCGGAGTATGACAACGTCATCGAAATCACAGCTGGTAGAGAAATCATATCGGACTTTAGCTCGTAAAAATTTAAAAGAAGAAGAAGAAGAAGAAGAAGAAGAAGAAGAAGGGCAAGCTCGGGGCTGTCAGTGTAATTTCTCGCTTCAAAGTAATCGCATCGTTTCTTCCTGCATCATGGATTTTTTGGTTGATATCGAAGCGTTGTACAATGCTCGTAAAAATTTTATTCCTAAAGAAGTTGCAGTGCTTGGTTTACAGAATAACACAATGGCTCACTGGTTAGTAAAATCTTCGGAATCATTTGAAAAGCTCCCGGATAGTTTAAAATCAAAAAACAATTATTGCACAACCGAAATTCATCACATCGATTGGCACGACGGTGATGTATCAATAAACCAGTTACATTACCATCTTAGATCTATGACAAAAGTGGCAAAAAAAATATACGTTCGTGGTCATGAAAAAGCAAAGTTTTTAGAAGATGTAATATCTCGATAGGTGATAAATATCGAGTCTTACAGTGGCCCAAGTTTCAACGTTCTGGTAGCTTCGTTTCCTGATGTGAATACAACGTGTTTGCATCATCTACGATACAATCAAAAAAAAATTAATAATTGCGCACTTTATACAGTGAATATCCTCAAACAGTGGTTAAGATCTCTTTTAGCCGACGATTGGGGAACATCGAATGATTTTGATATACCATCGTTGTATTATTACGATGCACTTTCTAACTATAAAAAAAAATTAGAAAAATGTGTAAATCGTCATAGCGGGGGTTACGATGAAATAGATTGTGTTATTATTAATGATAACATCACCGATGACAACGACGCCGATAGCGAAGACGAAGACGGAGAACCACAGTATTCAACCCCTGTAGATGTCGTCAATTAGAAATTCCGTGTTAGCTTATGAAAAACAAAAAATGAATACCCGTGAGCTTATAGAAGCACTCTGCGGTTTTTCTAAAAAAATAAAAACCGTAGGTGTTTTCGCCACCGATCAAATACCGTCCCACTTACTGCTTCCTGCTGGTATTATCGTTAATACTCAAGAATCAAATAAAAGCGGCGAGCACTGGGCAGCTCTGTATGTAAATGCTAAAGCTCATGGTTTTTTTTTTTTGACAGTTACGGACGCCCGCCGATTTCGAAATTCATGCAGGATGCTATAAAAAAAAACTGTAAAACATGGAATTTAGTAAAAAACAGTTACAAAGTTTCGATTCCATAGTGTGTGGTGAATTTTGTTTATCCTAAAGTGCGGTAGCACTTTGACGGCGAGTAGGTTTTTTTAACCGACTGCCGTTAAAGCGTACGCTTTATATACATTGAAATTCGGTTTTAGGTTAGGTCGTTCATGAAAAAAACACTATTAGGATGATTATTTTTCCTTGACCATATATTCTACGCATAGCCTAAGATCCCCTGAGAAGATTAAAAAAAAAATCATCCTGAAAAATTTCTGCGTAAAGAAGTTATGACCGTCTCAAAATTCGAAACGGTGATTTCCTTTAGAAATTTTTTCGTTTCCAGTCCCTGAGCATCCGGTTTCTCTACATGCGCTGCATGTGGCTTAAACCGGATCTTACGTAACGCTGTCTCACTCTTGCAGCCTGCAGCAAGGCATGCGAGCAGGCTGCGCAGGTGAGGTGCGCGCACGCAAGAGGCCGAGCCGCCGAGACCCGAGCAGCTGAGCAAAAGACAGCGGTCATAATTATTATTATTTTATTACATGATTTAGAAATAATTAAGTAATTAAAAAAGTAGGATATAATAAAATATACAGCGGCATCACGCTAAATTCACTATTAACATAATTTAATTAATAAATATTATGACCGTTAACCATCAATAATTATAGAAAAATATTTGGCTATAATTTTTCAAAACAAGATATCTAAAGTCTCCCTATGATAATCATCTATGAGTTAGAGTGAGTTGAACTTGTGAAACCTTCTGCTGGTGCTGTAGAGATTTATTTATCCAGTGAAAATTGCTGCAACAAATGTCAATGACCAAGTTGAGGTAGTTTAAATGTGAATGGTGATCAATGTCTCATGGGGTTATTCAAATTGTCAGACAAGTAAATACATTTAAATCATCATTGGAATTTATAAATTCTGAGTCAATACACCAACATGGATAAGGTTTACTGCTCTCAGTTTATTTTCCAAGATGAATTTGTCTGACTATCAAGTTTAATTTTAGTTTTATCCGCTATATACCAACTACCTTAACTTGCTGCAGCAAATGTCAATGACCAAGTTGGGGTAGTTTAAGTGGGATCAATGTCTCATGGAATTATTCAAATTGTCAGGCAAGTAAATACATTTAGATCATTACTGGAACTTATAAATTCTGAGTCAATACACCAACACGGATAAGGTTTATTGTTCTCAGTTTATTTTCCAAGATGAATTTGTCTGACTATCAAGTTTAATTTTAGTTTTATCCACTATATACCAACTACCTTAACTTGCTGCAGCAAATGTCAATGACCAAGTTGAGGTAGTTTAAGTGTGATCAATGTCTCATGGAATTATTCAAATTGTCAGGCAAGTAAATACATTTAAATCATTACTGGAACTTATAAATTCTGAATCAATACACCAACACGGATAAGGTTTATTGTTCTCAGTTTATTTTCCAAGATAAATTTGTCTGACTATCATGACCAAGTTAAGGTAGTTTAAATGTGATCAATGTCTCATGAAATTATTCAAATTGTCAGACAAGTAAATACATTTAAATCATCACTGAAATTTATAAATTCTGAATCAATACACCAACATGGATAAGGTTTATTGTTCTCAGTTTATTTTCCAAGATGAATTTGTCTGACTATCAAGTTTAATTTTAGTTTAATCCGCTATATACCAACTACCTTAACTTGCTGCAGCAAATGTCAATGACCAAGTTGAGGTAGTTTAAGTGTGATCAATGTCTCATGGAACTATTCAAATTGTCAGGCAAGTAAATACATTTAAATCATCACTGGAACTTATAAATTCTGAGTCAATACACCAACACGGATAAGGTTTATTGTTCTCAGTTTATTTTCCAAGATGAATTTGTCTGACTATCAAGTTTAATTTCAGTTTTATCCGCTGTGTACCAACTACCTCAACTTGGTCATTGACATTTGCTGCATTCAAATGTGATGGTGATCAATGTTTCATGGGGTTATTCAAATTGTCAGACAAGTAAATACATTTAAATCATCACTGGAACTTATAAATTCTGAGTCAATACACCAACACGGATAAGGTTTATTGTTCTCAGTTTATTTTCCAAGATGAATTTGTCTGACTATCAAGTTTAATTTCAGTTTTATCCGCTGTGTAGTAACTACCTCAACTTGGTCATTGACATTTGCTGCATTCAAATGTGATGGTGATCAATGTCTCATGGAATTATTCAAATTGTCAGGCAAGTAAATACATTTAGATCATTACTGGAACTTATAAATTCTGAGTCAATACACCAACACGGATAAGGTTTATTGTTCTCAGTTTATTTTCCAAGATGAATTTGTCTGACTATCAAGTTTAATTTTAGTTTTATCCGCTATATACCAACTACCTTAACTTGCTGCAGCAAATGTCAATGACCAAGTTGAGGTAGTTTAAGTGTGATCAATGTCTCATGGAATTATTCAAATTGTCAGGCAAGTAAATACATTTAAATCATTACTGGAACTTATAAATTCTGAGTCAATACACCAACACGGATAAGGTTTATTGTTCTCAGTTTATTTTCCAAGATGAATTTGTCTGACTATCAAGTTTCATTTCAGTTTTATCCGCTGTGTACCAACTACCTCAACTTGGTCATTGACATTTGCCGCATTCAAATGTGATGGTGATCATAAGTTGTTTGTTCTAGTCAGGAATCAATTGGTAAATTTTACCAATTTTTTTAGTTTCACCTTATACCTAGTTATTAAATAGTTTGAAAAATAAAAAATTAATAGTTATTAAAATATCATTTTTTTTTTAAAGCCTGGAGATAAATAAAATTAAAAAAAAAAAAAACATTTAAAAATGTAAGATACCAACGGCAACTTAGGTTTTTACTGCTATAGTTGCTATAACAGAATTATCAAAATAAAAATTTTTTTTTATACTTGATGTTTAAAAATCAGTAAAAAAAGTTTACAATAAAATCAATTCATTTTAATTGTCCTTCAATATCGATAAAATCATTCATCTCAATGGAGTCATAAGTTGTTTGTTCTACTCAGGTATCAATTGGTAAATTTTACCATTTTTTTTTTAGTTTCACCTTATACCTAGCGAAAGAAATGAAATCTTTAAAAAGAAATACCTTTAAAAAGGTAAGAATTTACGGCGAGTGGTTTTTTTTTGGACAGAACTAAAACAAAAGTATATGTGTTGTTACTTTCAGATCTATGTTAATATTAATGAATTTATCCCGAAAGATACGAACAGATGAATAAAATAAAAAAATAAAATAAAAAACCATCTTTCAGTAGAGTTACAGTGAATTCTGTTCATTTTTTTAAACTTTAATTATAAATTAATTCGAGTATCTACTCTGATTTTGATATTATGTTTTCGGGGATACGAACAGATGAATGAAATGAAATCAAAAATCATTTTCCGGACGAGTTTTTAATAAATTTTTTTCAGTTTTATTTCTTTAATTAATTTTTACTCAAATTATTTAAAATTCCTACTCTGATTCTGTTGATATTTTTTTGGAATATGAACAGATGAAGGAGATGAAATCAAAGAATCATCTTCCGGACGAGTTTTAAGTAAATTTTTCTTTTCTTTTTTACGCATCTTTTTTCTTTTTTTTTTTTTTAAACTTGAATTCAATTTTTTTTAGTAAAAGTTTACTATCAATTTATTCAATTTAGGTGTCGTTCAATATCGTTAAAATCATTCGGACTCGACGGAGCCGCAGATTTATTAATTAGAATAATATTACTTTTCAAAGAATCAATTAAAAAAAAAAGCTCTTAGATTTTTAAGTCTTTTTATTTTTAGTTACCCTAATACAGTTTCTGCTTTTCGGTGATGCATGAATATCTTTGGTCGACTGTTAATCGTTAATCTGCGGCTCCGTCGAGTTCGAATGATTTTAACGATATTGAACGACACCTAAATTGAATCAATTGATAGTAAACTTTTACTAAAAAAAAATTGAATTCAAGTTTAAAAAAAAAAAAAAGAAAAAAGATGCGTAAAAAAGAAAAGAAAAATTTACTTAAAACTCGTCCGGAAGATGATTCTTTGATTTCATCTCCTTCATCTGTTCATATTCCAAAAAAATATCAACAGAATCAGAGTAGGAATTTTAAATAATTTGAGTAAAAATTAATTAAAGAAATAAAACTGAAAAAAATTTATTAAAAACTCGTCCGGAAAATGATTTTTGATTTCATTTCATTCATCTGTTCGTATCCCCGAAAACATAATATCAAAATCAGAGTAGATACTCGAATTAATTTATAATTAAAGTTTAAAAAAATGAACAGAATTCACTGTAACTCTACTGAAAGATGGTTTTTTATTTTATTTTTTTATTTTATTCATCTGTTCGTATCTTTCGGGATAAATTCATTTACAATTTATACATCATATGAGTAAGTCTGGTAGCTTACGCTCATTCTTGAACCAGTTTTCAAAAAATACCCGAAGCAACGATCAGAAAACAGAAAAATTTTACAGTTTGTATAAAAAAGCTCAAACGGTAAAAAGAAAAAATCGTATCAACACTTATCCTAGAAGTAGCTCATCAGGTGGCAGTATCTGTAGTCTACAATCATGCAGTTCGAGAATAAATTGTATTGGATCAAATTTATAATGTACACGCATAACTATTTGTACTTTTAAAAATAAATTATAAAATAAAAATATTTTTTCTGTTATCATTTATTCATCCGTATCTTACTCCGCTTAACTCCTAAATTAAAATAAAAAAAAACCTCCTTCAGAAAAAATGAAAGCTGAGACATAACAGGATATCGCTGATATCACTCGGTTGTGACGAGAAACAAGTCAGGACAGGCTTTTTGTTTAACGTACTTTTTAAATTACCCAACGTTGATTCTTTCCTTATCTTACCAAGCTGTAATCTGATAACCTGTCGGCTGACGTTTTAGTATGACTCATTGCCTGAATATGTGTTTATAAAATCAAGTCTCGTCCTGTTTTTTTATCAAACGTACTTTTTTAATTACTCTTATCTTCTCTGTTCTTTCCTTCTATGTGCTGACGTAATGAAACGATAAGAGTTAGAAGAGGACGCTGCTTGTAAAGAAATCAAGAGCGACACCAGTACGGCGCTTGATTCAAACGAGAGTGCATCTAAATCGCAATCATGAGTGATTCGTGATTGATTTACAAAGCTTGTATATCCAGAAAAAAACATTTGTGGCCAAAGAAATTGCAGTGCTTTCACTGCAAAAAAACATCATAGATCACTGGATTGTAAAGCCACCCGAACGTTTTCAACATCTAGATCGCGAAGTAAAGTTACTCAACAACTTTTGTTCGACTTCTGTACACGGCTTGGAGTGGTACGACGGCTCGGTTTCGTTAAAAAGAGTTAAACAGATATTGCGCGATGTGACAAGAAGTGCACCGAGGATATACGTGTACGGGGCTGAAAAGGCTAAATTTTTAGAAACCATCTTGTGCCGGTGTGTGATTGATTTAGAAGAATTTTTCATACTTTGTTTTTATCCGTTAACGCGAATGTTTCCTAAAGTAAATTCAATATGTACGAGCCACGTGATTGGTGGCGTACATAAATTTACTTTTTGCGCTGTGTACAGAGTGCATCTTTTAAAAGAGTTTTTTAAATCAATGATAGACAAAGAGTTATATCACTCTGACGAGTTATCGTCAACGGTTTATTTCAAGTGTGACGGGGTGAAATAAATAAAGAAACATAAAAATTAAGTTTAATATAATTTATTCACCTGTCCAAAAATATTAAAATACAACAAAATCTCGGAGGGGATTCCGCCGAGAGAAAAGAGATTATTTATTAGTCGTCCACTAATAACGTCATGCTGTCGTCTTCTGTCACTTTTCTCTATGTTTCGTCGTCCATATTATTTACAATAGAAAAATAACTATTTACACGTTTTTATAAATAAGCGACGGGAAACCCCGTCGCACAAGATGCTCAAAAAATATAAAATTAAAGGTGAGCAGGATCTTGTCACGGTTTTTGAACGAGATAGAGAATTCATCGAAGACCACGATGCGTGTAGTCTTACTTCTGAAGATGGCGACAACAACGTCGAGAGCAGCGACGAACCAAGTGGTGAACTGCTGAGTTGCTCAACGCCGAAACGCAAGACAACGCTCGAACCAAGAACCCTAAAGTTTTAATATAAAAAATGAGTGCTTTAAAAAATATGAATGTAACATAGCGTAAAAAAAAGTTTTAATTAAATTAAAAAACTAATGTTTTGGATTTTTCCGCGTGTCGCTTTGTTTTAATGTGCTTTTTTAAAATTACCGACTCTCTATATTCCGGAGCAACAAAGTGATACCCTAAAGATGTCGTTTATTGTATGACGTATAGTCTAGGTATGTGTTTTAAAAAATCAAGTCTTGACAGGCTTTTTATCCAACGTACTTTTTTAATCACCAATAAGGTTTCATTTTGTTAGTCGTACGCGTGCTGATTGGTTTAAATTCATTACGTCACAGAGTCATCCCCACCATTTTATACACCTCTCAGCGCTTACGAGCGTGGAGAAGAAGCAGACTTGTCAGTTGCAGTAACGCATTGCTAAAGTAAAGATCAATTCAAGAACCATGGAGCTTCCAAATCTACTCCTCACGACGACTTACGCGCTGAATAAGTCGAATTCCAAACGTTTAAAAGTTGGCTTGGAAAACGATGGTGAATTTTTTTCTCCAAAAGTGAAATTTTGCGGGAGTAGTTCACCCAGTAGGGACGTGACGATGGATCAAGCGTCGTGGGAAATGTTTCTGCAGCACAAAGAATCGATTCTAGCGTATTTACGTGAAGATTTTGTGTACATTCGAGATCCAAAGGACCCCATGACTATAGAGTTACCTAAGCATATTCTTGTGTTTACCGTGTCGTACAGTAAAAATGCCGTTATGATTAACGAAAAGCACTCTAGTCCATTGGTAACTATTGTACCAGCCGAAAAAAAAGAAGAAGACGTGCGGACTGAAACGTCAACGAGAAAGAGGACCTTGGATGATCTTCTGAACGAGTTGGATGTGATCTCCGTCAACGATCTACAAAAAAACGTGAAAAGTGAAAATCTCCCATGTGTGGCTATGCATTTAAAAACTATCGAGGGGTTGCTGGAGATTTCGGAGTGCGTCAATCTGCGTGTGCAAGTTTTGAGTGATCAAGCGAAGATAGTGAATACTATAGCGCACAACATCGTGGAATACTTGAAGGGTCACTTTAAAGAACAAGACCCTGAAAGTGTTAAAAAGTGTTTGATTTCTTTCAATACGTTTAAAAAATATTATTGTATGATAAAACCGGATATTGAATTTAGTGTGAGAGAGCGCGCGGAAAGTCAAAAAGTGTACAACGTAAATTTAGTAGAATTAATTTTTGCAGAGTTGAATGCTTTTGGCATATTCAATATAGCCAAACCTATTTATAATACGATGTTTGAATACAACAAGTGATTAACCATGTAGCGAACCGTTTGTAAAATGAAAATATTAAAAATAAAATGGCAAAACAAAGTATAAAAAATACTTTTTTCGCATTTTTCCTTGCATCCTTATTTTATCATTTTCAGGAAATTTATTTGATTAATTTCAAGTTACTTTCAATTAATTTCATTTTTTTTCTACAGTTAAAAATTATTTCAATTTTTTTGTTTTTCAAAGTTAATCAGTCAATAAGTTTTTTTTAAATTTTTTTCACATTTTTTTATTTTTTTTTGTATAAAGTTAAAATTTGATTAAAAACTAAGTCATTACCGATTCGACCATCGAACGAGTCGGAGCTGTCTGGAGGAAGAAGAATCATGGGGCAGTCGCTGGATAAAAGGTATAACAGCGGTGACGAGAGAAATCCTTGGGAAAACGAACCTCTACTAGCAGATACAACGACAAGAGAGCGAGCAGAAAAAAATCGAGGGAAGGTGCCTCGCGGAAATCAAAAGACTAGAATACGAGTGGAAGAAATTTGAGGAAAAACAGCGGAAACAAGAGAAAGAATAAAGAAAGAAAATTGAAAAAGATAAAAAATATTACAACCTATATCCCAATCCTGAAAATGCATGATTAGGATATAAAAGACTTAATTAATTAATTTATTTATTGAAAAAAAAATAATATTTGTATATCTAACCACAGGCCCTTTTAAGAGCCATCAAAATATTCAAAACGTAGTACAATTTTCTTGACATGTATTTTTATTTTTTAATTTAGTGCGTCGAGTGAAAAAAAAAAGTATTCCTCGACCGTAGGGTTAAACGGCAACGGTAGCAACACCGCTAGGATAGAATTTATGACCGCGCGCACAGGCACTACCGCAGGCTGCATAAAAGACGACAACCGGTGCGGGCGGGTGGCGGCGGCGGGGGCGGGTCGTTCATCACAATACAAACGAGGTGTTAGCGGTAGAACCGCGGTTGGTAACTAACCGATCGCAGTCGTATGGTAAACGCGATCTAGCGTTCGATCGCGATCCATTTTTTATTTATTTTTTATGTTTTATTTTGTTTGTTGTAAAGGTAATATTGAATAATACCAAATAATACATTTTTAATATGTAATTATTTATTTATTTTTTTTTGAAAAAAAATATTAAATTCGATTATACGTCATCCTCGTGACTGCACAAAAATTTACAATAGCGATTGTAACGTTTTCTCTTAGTCTTTAATAAATTTTGAACCTAGTAGTAATTTCAACGAAAATCTTGAATTGCGTCTACCACCTCATTAAATTCTCCAGTAGTCTCCGGTAGGATAAAGAAGCCGGGCGAATGCGGCAACTTACCCGATGCTAACAGTTCGACCAAAACTTAAGAATTAAAAAAAAAAAAAAAAGTTACCTTGCTCTTGCTCATGGTTCGACATTTTTTCTATTCACTCGTACAAAGAAAACTACTAACGCTAGGGTCTCCCTCCACTTTCTCTTAAAAAAAAAAAAAAAAAAGTAATTAAAAAAGTGTGTTGAGCCAGAGCTTTTTATTGCCCCTCTCTTCGCACCCGCGTGATTTTTTTCAGATCACGTCATGCGAACTTGACCCGCGAAAGGAGCTCTTTAAAAAAAAAAAAAGATCTTCGTCATCTTATCGCATCCCCCACATGCGCATATGATTGAACTCTTTGTCTTAGCCAGTGACAAGACGTCAGTAAGCTTCCGGCTTTAATTAGCAGAACACGGAGTTTTTAACAGTGCTTAAATTTGATTAAAAAAATTTTTTTAAATGTGTATGTGGTGTGATCTTAGAGACGCAGCTCTAAAGCTGAGCGATGCTGTCGATTTGAAGGAATTTTACGGGGAGGAGTGGAGGAAAAGTTACGGCAGATGAATATAGAAGAGTATGAAAAAGAGTTATGCAGGCTCTTTATGGCATGCTGCGTAGAACGTATTAATGAAGTCTACAATGATTTTCTACAACAACAGGATTCGCCAACGGTTATAAATATTTTGAGGAAATATCTTATTCGAAACCGGCTGGTTGGATCATGGTATTTACATCGAATTAGTGATCATACGCGTAAGTTATATTTATCGTATACTCAATGAATTTTTTTTTGGTTTTAAAAAATTAAATTTCACCACTCCATTTTTAATTGAAAATAATAATAATTTTTTAGACAATACATACTACTACGCTGAAATTGAAAAATGCTCGGAATTTCTCAAAGAAGATGAGGAATTAAATAAACAAATGGATCGAGCGCCTCAGCGGAGCGATGATGACAGCGAGGAGCAGGAAGGGGATAAAACGGGGTAAGATAAAATCAGCATTACTAATAATTCGACGACCCCTAACGATTCGAGGAAGGAGGCTGCGAAGGAGGAAAATCAAAAGATTTCAGAAAAACAGGGTATGTACTTATCTAATGAAAATTTCAAAAATTTTATGTGCGGGCTAAAGATGGCTTATTTATTTTATTTTTTATTTTTTAGAAGAGTCACGTTGTGACGGTAAAGAAAAAGAAAATTCGTCAGAACTAGCTGAACAGTAGGCTCGGCTTATGCAAGAGAAGAAAAAGAAGTGTCGGCAGGGCATGGTGTCAGAGGCGCAGCGATGGAGTGACAGCTATGTTACCGATCCGAGCCTCGATGACACCGAAACAGGGACGACAATTAAAAATCTCCACTGGAACGAGGTTTTATTAACAAATGGAGGTGAGTCCATTTTTATAATTTTTTAGTTAAAAAATTCGAATTTTTATAAATAATTTTAAAAATTTTTTTCAGTGGTTAACAATCTTGTACAAGATTCACAAGATTCGATTTTAATTTCACCACCAGGAACGACTTCCACTGCACCACTCCGCAGGCGTTACATCAAGCGCCCGATCGTTCAAACGATTGACGACGAGGAGGAGGAGGAGGAGGAGGAGGTCCGTGTGATAAATATTTTCTCCTCCTCCTCAAACGACGAGAACGTTTTTGACCCCCCACCAATAAAAAAAAAAAGGTATGACAAATATTAGAAAATTAACAACAATTTTTTAAATTATTTACCATTATTTATTTATTTATTTTATTTTTAATTCACAGCCTCGATCATTCCGCAAGCGGTTGCAACCGAATCCTCCTTGGTCGTTGAGGACGCGCCGGAGAATATTCCCATTTAAGGGAGATCAACCACAGCGCGTGATCATCCCGGTCTCATCAAGTGAATGCCAAACACGGAAAAAGTATGTAAATAAAAAATTGTGATTTACGAATAAAATTAAAATAATTTTTCTTAATGAAAAAAAAAGATTTTTATTTTATTTAATCGCTCCCTAAAAATTTCAATTTAACATTTTACTTATCGTTTTTATTTTTTTAAAATTTTTTATTCAATTTTTAAACTTTTTATAAAATTTAATTTCAAAAAATTAAAAAATCAAACGATAATTTTCGGTAAAAATCAAGAAATTAGAGACACCCCCGCCGCTGCTGCCGCTACTGCTGCTGCTGTCGCGACTGTTGATGATGCAACGCAGCGACCTGCTTGGAGACCGTGGTGCAGGGATGTAGAGATACAACCAGCAAGGTATCAATCACTGGCGAGGGTTCAAGACTCGCACTCAGCGTTGTTACCGTCGCGTAACTCTACTGACGTCACCGCTGGTGCTAATACTACTCCTGCTGCTGCTGCTGCTGCTGCTGCTACTGGCGGGAATCAGCCGGTATAGAGGCCATGACACAGGGGCGCAGATGTAATATCGACGCGGGAACAACCAGCGCAGCCGACAAATAATAATAATAATGTAATAAATCAAGTAGGTTGCGGTGACGATCAAGGTGGATCGAAAAAGTTTAGTATTATCAATGAAAGTATTAATAATTTACGACGATATGGACTAAAAACCCGTAAATTTTTAATACGAATTCTCGAACCACCTTCATCGTTAAATATAGATTTAATCGCGTGGTTAGAGGGTGCTATGAGTGACGTACACGCTCATCTTACCCAAATAAGTGATTTCAATGATAGAATCGGTGTTACGATCGAGAATCAGCACTTTTCGAAGGGTATGACTTGGCTCTCGTTTCGCCCGATCGAAAACTTTCTTTTAGAGGATTTGTGGGGACTAATTTCGGGGCTCACACAAAGTAACGGAAGCTTTCATATAGATGAAAGTTTTACGTTACACGCCACGTATATAAACGTACCACGGGGAAGAGGGAGATGGAAAAAATTAACTACGGATACGTTAAGACAGCAGTCCTTTGTGAATATTTATTGTTCACAAGGACTGTGTCTTCCGCGTAGCGTTGTCATGGGTGAACACCGGATAGAACTCGGAAAAAACAATAGCGTGGAAAATAATAACTTATGGAATATTATAAGGGATCATCGTCGTCCGTTACAAAAAAAACTTGCCTTGAAATTAACAAAAAAAGCACGCGTAACCATACCTGCCGAAGGGTTATTGTAAAAATTGTAAAATTTATCATTGTACAAACGCGAAATGCTTTATGACACCTATTAAAGAGTTTAAAAATCAAAAAGAAACGATAAAACCCGATCTCTTTTTATTTTACGATTTTGAGTGTCGACAAGAAGATTCTTTTAGATCATACCCTACAACAAAAATTCACGCTCCTAATTTATGCGTTGTTCAACAAGTTTGTACAAATTGTATCGATATCGAAGATGTATCCACGTTCTGTCATACCTGTGGAGTGCGCGAATATGTTTTTGAAAACGACCCCGTAAAGCGCTTGATAGATCTCAGTTGCAGAGAGACAAAAACTTTTGGTCAAATTATATGTATCGCTCACAACGGTGGAGAATACGACATTCAGTTTATTTTAAAATCTATCGTTGATAAACACCCAAAATTAAATCCAGATGTTATTTTAAAGGGGCAAAGCATCATTATGTTACTAGTAGGACGAACAAAATTCATAGATTCACTTAATTATTTACACATGAAGCTTTCGTCGTTTCCTTGTACGTTCAACTTTTCAGCCGCTAAAGGCTACTTTCCTCATCTTTTTAATACATCGGATAATTACGACCGCACAACCGAATTACCCGATGCGCGTTTTTATTCACCAGATACCATGTCGGAAAAAGAAAGAAATGAGTTTTATTTATGGTACAACGAACTGAAAAATCAAAATTATGAATTTAATTTTAAAAACGAAATCATAAAATACTGTAAAATAGATGTCGAGATTTTGAGACGCGCGTGTCTGATTTTCCGAAAATTTTTCTTGATGTTGGGAAGACCGATCCATTTGTTAACGCTACAACGATCGCTTCGGCGTGTTCTTATGTATTTAGGAAAAAAATTTTAAAACCATTCAAAATAGGTTTACTCCCGCATAACGGCTACAGGAGGGCTGATAATCAATCTCAAAAAGCGATTGAATGGCTCTTGCGGTGCGAAAAAGAAATCGGTCACGACATCGTGCACGTCGCTAGAAGTCGCGAGTATCGTTTACCAGAAGGATATAAAGTAGACGGTTATTTACCCGTAACAACATCGGTTATTGCTTCGACGAGTAGTAGCGCCGGTTTTAATAATAATAAAGGTATAGTGTAAGAGTTTCACGGATGTTATTTTCACGGTTGTACAAAATGTTTTAAAAATAATCGTGATAAACTTACGAAAAATGCGAAGGGGTCGTTCAACCAAATGTACGAAGACACCGTGAGGAAAATTTCGGCTATAAAATCATTCGGTTACGATGTTAAAGAAATGTGGGAGTGCGAATTCGATAAATTAAAAAACTCAAGTCCCGCGATACGTAAATACATCGATTCGCACCCGTTAGTGAGTAAAATAGTTTTAAATCCTAGAGACGCGTTTTACGGTGGCTGCACTGAAAATTTTATAACTTCTCACGATATTAAAAACAACGAAAGAATTAAATACTTTGATATTACATCAATGTACCCCTCAGTCTGTAAAACTTCAAAGTTCGTCGTGGGACATCCGCAGATTTACGTAGGCTCCAAGTGTCTTTACTTTACAAAAAGGAACGATAACGACCTCTCGCGCATCGAAGGCTTAGTAAAGTGCACGGTCTTACCTCCAAAAAACTTGTATCTTCCTGTATTACCTATTGAAATGCACGGGCGATTACTCTTCGCGTTATGCAGGTCTTGCTGCAAAGAATCTCGAAAAGACTTATGCGATCATGATGAAACAGAGCGGGCGCTCACGGGTACTTACGTCGTTGACGAACTAAGGAAAGCAATTCAATTGGGTTATAAAATTTCCAAAATTTTTGTAGTATGGCATTATAAAACAACGCAGTATGATCCAAAAACCAAAACCGGTGGTTTATTTGCAGAATATATCAATACGTTTCTCAAGCTTAAACAACAAGCCAGCGGCTGGCCCGAGTGGTGCGTCGACGATGAAAGTAAAAATAAATACTTGAGCGACTACGAAAAAGACGAGGGTGTAAAGTTAGATAAAGACGCAATTAAAAAAAATCCTGGACTGCGATCGGTAAGTAAAATGGCGCTAAACACACTTTGGGGCAAGTTCGGCCAGGCCAATTCTATGAAGGCCACAAATATTGTTAGAACACGAGCAGATCTTTTAGACATAATGACCGACGACGAGAAAGAAGTCGTTTCGATAGTACCGGCTAACGATACAATTTTGTTTGTGAACTGGTTTTACAGGGACGAGGCCATCGTCGGTCCTTCAAATACAAACGTTGTAATTGCAGCTTACGTCACTGCCCACGCACGACTAAAACTCTATGCTTACATGGAAAAGCTTCAGAAACGCTGCTTTTATGTAGACACGGATTCGGTACTTTTTTTATCTCACGACGACGACTCCGACGAATACAAACCACCGCTGGGCTCTTTACTCGGTGATATGACAGACGAATTAGAAAGGTACGGTAAAAACTCTTACATAAAAACGTTCATCAGCGGTGGGACAAAATTTTACTGTTATCGAGTCGTTTCGGGGTCAACAAATGAAATTTCTGAAAGCTGTAAGGTAAAAGGTATAACTTTGAATTATATAAACTCACAAAAAATTAACTTTGAATCTATTAAAAAATTGGTAGAGAATAAATTTAAGGCGAACGTACCAGAATCTGATGATAATATTAAGCTTGATTTTAGAGCTATGCGCCGAGTACCCGTTCATAATGTTGTAGCCCGGGATGAAACAAAAACATGTCAAGTAGTCCTCGAAAAAAGAATATTTTTTTCGCACGACACATCTGTACCGTATGGCTTTGTCGATGATAACAATTTGTAAAAAAATGTATTTGTAATTATTCAAGAAAATAAAAAAATTTGATTAAATATGCTATCTTTTACTTACGTAAACAACCTTGTTTATACTCTCTCTTATCTCAATAGCTTGTTTACATCAAGAAACCATCGAGGTAAAAGATAAGAACTCACGGCTCTCTCAGTTGTAACACACACCTTCTTATCTCTTGTTTATATAAACAAACCATTGAGATAACAAATAAAGAACTGTAGACCTGTCTACTGTAACCCGACACCTGCTTATCTCTTGTTTATATAAACAAACCATCAAGATAACAGATAAGGAACTGTAGACCTCTCTACTGTAACCCGACACCTTCTTATCTCTTGTTTATATAAACAAACCATTAAGATAACAGATAAGGAATTGTGCACCAGGTGATGACTCATCTGTATCGCGCAATACCCCTGTATACTACTAGAATGAATCAAAAATAAAAAGGGGGGAATTGTAATGTATGTGTTACGGCGAAAGCCCGGACACCAGCGAGGGCTAGTTCTTGCCGGCAAATGCTAGCCTTCGCCAGACGGCTTTGGCAAATGTTGCCCGGTATGGTCATAGAAAACTTTAAAAACAAATTCATTGTTTACATCATAATTTATTATCATTTTTTTAAAACAGTCTCATAGAAATATATTAAAAGGTATTAAAGTAGGTAGAGTCAAGGGCGGAGTATTCTAAGAAAGAGTCTTAAAGTACTCCACCCTTAACTTAATGAGGTCTATGTAATGGTTAACTGCACGGTTCCATTCGTGAAGTGCCGCTGTTACTGTTCGTAGGTCCATTTTGTTTTTTTTTTACATTTCAATGGCTGATCAAACACTTGACCAGTTTAAACAACTTTTTAATTTAGAATTCTCCAAGCTTGTTGCATCAAAACATTCTAATTCTGCATACATTAGTAGTACTGAATACTTAAAATTTATTGACGCTTTACACGAAGCGAAGACTAAAAAAATTGGCCTTTCGACGTTGCAAAGACGTCGGATCAAACGCTTTGACGTCTTTTCGGTAGCTGAAGTTGAAAAGCTGATCGTGCCATTAATGATGGAGAAACAAGTATTATTTACTATGGAAGTCAAGGTTATTTTAAATGTCATTGTAAAACTGGATGTATAAAAAATACTTGTAAACGTAAATCTACAGGAATTTTATGCAACTCTAAATGTCACCATAGTTTATCATGTTGGAAGGCTCCTGGTTTTCCTGTTTTTCAGCCGGAGTCTTTCGTGCGAATTTGTGTGTCGTAATTTGACACAAAATTCGATTTCTCTCTTTCTTCTCTCTTTTAATATTTGGTTATATAAAAGAAAATTTGTTGATATTTATATTTAGATTTTTTAGTTATTACTCTTTGTAGAAAAAAAATTTTAAATAAACTATATTTTACTTTAATTCAAAAAAGTTTTTTATAATTATGGGTGACAAAATATATAAGGGATTTTACTGGAAGATATAGGTGTAGTCATTGAGAAGAAGTCTGATTTGTTTATTAATCAATATTTAATGAAATTAAATAAAAAAAAATCTTAACTACAGTTCATTCAGGCGCTTTGTGCCTTAATCACATATCCAAATTAATAGTTTTACTTCATCAAAATATTTTAATTAACTACAAGTGAAACGGACAGTGAGCTATTCATGTTTTTATTCTTCCCCACTAATTATTATTTCTCTTCCCTGAGATAAAAGAAGTGTAATCTAAATAGACTGGGCCCGTAACAAAGTTTATAAAAGTCAGTGATAGCGGGGTATAGTATAATATGTACTAGAAAAGAAAATAAACTGAGTTTAAATTTATTCGAGAAGAAAAACTCTTTGGTTTTTCATTTAATTTTCTCGAAAAAAAAAAAAAAAAAAATAAGGGCGCTGGGCAATGGGAGGTCCCGAAGAACCGCACGTGTTGGCTGTCGTTTAAACCAGAAAATGTTTAAACCGCTATTTGCGCGTTTTTCCTATTTTGCCCAACTCGGACCTGGCAGCATTAAGTTCACTAGGAACTCGTTCTTTCGCTGGCGTGGGAAGGATATCCACCGCTATTTGAAACTAATGCGTTGGTCCTAGTTGAAATTTATTATTGCTCACCGATAATTAGGGTACTTACGGGTATTCACCAGAGTGGCAACACCAGGAAATTTCACCACGAAAACTTTGAAGTTTTACACAGAAAAAAAAAGAAACGCGGCACGAGAAAATGAATCCCGGAGCACACTGCGGCACAGAGAATGAATCCCGACGAACAAAAGAATTAGTTAATCTCGAATAGAGAGTATACGTAGTTTTTATATATTCGAAAATTGAGAGTACTGGAAAAAAAAAAATGTAACTATCCTCCGGAGGATTATCCAAGGATTTTAAATCATTTATTATTTTAATCACATATTCACTCCGACTTAAGTTATTTTCAGCTTTATAAAAACCTTGTTCGAGATTACGTTTTATATTTAACTGTTTTTCCCTACTCCAGAATCTAACCCCAATTAAACAGTGAGAGACCAGTTAACGAGAATATTTTAAATAATGGGAATGGGCGTGATAATACCCCAGCGCTTGCGGGAATTCGGATGGAAATACCCACGTTTCAAGGGTTGGCTAGTGAGCGTCCTTCACGTTACCTTAGGGCTTTAGAAGCCTACATTGAGGCTATGAATATCCCGCCACAACGTTTAAAACATATTCTAGACCAATCCCTTAAAGGTATTGCCATGGATTGGTATATTTTCGTGGGGGATAGCATCAATGATTTTGAGAGCTTTCGGAGAGCTTTTGGGGTTAGATTCTGGATTAGGGAAAAACAGTTAAATATAAGACGTAATCTCGAACAAGGTTTTTATAAAGCTGAAAATAACTTAAGTCGGAGTGAATATGTGATTAAAATAATAAATGATTTAAAATCCTTGGATAATCCTCCGGAGGATAGTTACATTTTATTTGCATTATCCAGACATTTTGATGAGCAGGTCGCAGCTGCTTTTAGAATGCGTAATATTAGAACGGTAGAAGACTTTTTAGAGCTTTTGGATGTTTTTGAAGACGGTTGCGCGTTAAATTCGACAATGGATACGGTAAAACGGGAAAATTTTAATGAGGTTTCGTTTGATCGTGGAGGAGGGCCGAGTAGAATTTTAATCAAGAATAATCAAAATAATTTTAATAGAACCCAGAATAATAGTGGGTATAATCGAAATAATAATTTTAACAATAATAACAATAATCGTCAGGGACCTAGAGCAGCTCAGGTAAATGAGGTAAGCGTTCAAGAGATTGTAGACGAGGATAGTGTGGAGGAAATCTCGGTAGGGTCGGAAAACCAGGTTATGTTGTAACAGGTGCCTCGGGTACGGGTATAAGTTATAATTATCCCCCCCTAGTTACAACAGATAGTCTGGACAGAGATGAGATAAGTCATACCGTCGAGAATTCAATTAAATTAGATTTAGAGAAAAAACTAGTGGATAAGGTAAATATTAGGTCAGACAATAATGAAATCGTTTCAAATCCGCAGGTAATTTCAATTTTTGATTGCCCGCGAGAATTTTTATTAGAAGAGGAGGATAATACAGATAGAAGACCCTTAGATATAGAACCGGAAGTCCAGATTTTTATAAATAATGTGGAAGTAATGGCATATATAGATTCCGGTAGTAGCATAAGTTGCATAAGCGAAGATTTATATATGAGATTTAAGGAAAATTGGAAAGATCTACCCACATTACCGGTGATTGGGTTACAAGCGACAGGGTTCGTTGGGGAAAAAACGGTAAAATTGAAAAAACAAATTTTTGCCCCTATTCAATTAGGACCAGTTGTACGGGACGGAGTTTTGATTATAATACCTAAATTAATACGCTCTTGTATAATCGGGCGCGATATTATTCGCGATTTTGATTTTAAGATTAATATCGGTAATAATTGTTTAAATTTTGAAAACTCTAATATTGATTTTGTAAAGAAAGAATTAATAAATAAAGTTAATATCGTTGCATACATTCAAAAAGAGGATTTTGAACCGAAAGTACACCCTAGAGAAACTCGAGTTTCAGATTCGGAAATCTGGGATAAAATAAATCCAATTAATGAATTAGAATATAGTGATAAAATTAAATTATTTAAACTATTAAATAAATACCGGGATATTTTTAGCGATAAGCCCGGGCTTTTTAAAGATTTTGTTTATAAATTTGAGGTTAAGGACACATCGTCATATTTAAAAAAATCGTATCCGATCCCTTTACAACATAGGGAATTAGTAGCCAAGGAGATAAAAAGGATGTTAGACCTTGACGTTATTGAACGATGTCAGAGTCCGTACATCAATCCCTTGGTGGCGGTAATAAAGAAAGATGGAAGTTTGAGGTTATGTTTAGATGCGAGAGAATTAAATGAGCGGTTAGTCGAAGATTTTGATAATCCGGTCGGTATTGAGGAAGCGATATCGCGATTAGGCGGGGCTAGTGTACTTACCTCGATTGATCTAACGGCGGCGTTTTGGCAGTGTGAATTGGAAGAAAGTTCGCGAAAATTTACAGCTTTTCAGTGGCAGGGAAAAACGTATTGTTTTAAGCGAGTACCTTTTGGTACTAAAGTATCCATGGCCGCGTTAACCAGAGCTGCCGAGACTATTTTAGAGGGGTTGGATTGCGTAATTGATTTCGTGGATGATTGGTTACAATTTTCGAAGAATATTGAAGAACATTTCCTACATCTAGAAAAACTGTTTGCGCGAATTTTGGAAAAGGGCGTAACAGTGAAATTTTCTAAAGTCGAGCTTTTCCGAAAGCAGATGAAATTTTTAGGGCATATCCTAACCCCAGAGGGAATTGTGATTGACCCAGATAAGGTCCAAGGGATTCACGATTTCACTCAACCTAGAAACGTAAACAAGTAAGGGCATTTTTAGGGTTAATAAATTTTTGTGCTAAAGTTACGGATAGAATAGCCTACGAGGCTACCCCATTGTTTGATTTGTTGAAATCAGGTATAAAATGGCAGTGGACCGAGCAACATCAGCTAGCCTTGGACAAAACCAAAGGTGAAGGACAGAAAATTCGTTTTATACACAGATAGTTCAGATCGAGGGATGGGGTGTTTGTTGGCTCAATACGATGAAGTGGGCAAACTTAGGATTGTGTCCTGTGCCAGTAAGACCCTAAATTTAGCTGAGCAACAATATTTTACAACCGAGAAAGAATTGAACGCGATTAAGTGAGATTTAATGAAGAATCGTACTTATATTCTGGGGGCTAAAGTCACCGTTATGTGCGACCATAAAAGTCTCAAATTTCTTTTCACGTGTCAACATTTGACAAGTCGTCTATATAGATGGGCATTAGCCATAAGTGATTTTGGGGTGGAGATCGAATACATTAAAGGGTCGGATAACGGGGTCGCGGACTTGCTATCGCGGATGGGACATCCAGAAGTAGACAGGGGAACCAATGCTTTAGTGGCAGCCGCGTTTTTGAAAGAACCAAATGCGACGATTAAAAAATTGTTAAAAAATTTCAAGGAATCTCAAAGGGGAGATGATGAGTTGGGTGCAGTGTTTGAGAGGTTAGAAAGGGATGAACCGGTCCCAGGTTTTGAAATAATTGGGGGGTTAGTTTGTAAAATTCAGGCTAAACTCAATCCTAAAATTGTCTTACCGGGAAAAATTGTAAATGAATTTATAAAAGCGGTACACAAATTTTATTGCCATCCCGGTGCTAAAAAAATGATAAGGTTAATAAATCAAGATTTTTTTTACCCGAAGTTTAAAAGGGTTATATCTAACTTTGTAAAATGCTGTGATTCCTGTCAAAGGAACAAAGTGTATACGCAGAGTACTGCGGCAAAGTCGAGCCCTATATTACCGACTACTATTAAAGAATTAACCTCTATAGATTTTATGGGTATGCTTCCTATTTCGCGAGGGGGTTGCCGATACATATTGGCGGTTCATGACGCGTTTTCTAAAATAGTAAAACTCTATCCAATTAAAAAAGCAACGACCCAAATCGTGATTAAGAAAATTTTCGAGGATTATATCCCTACTCACGGAAAAATGGAAAAGCGAATGTCAGACCATGGGTCCCAATTTAATACCCCAGTCTGGGTTAAAAAGGTTGAGGGTGAGGGAATTAAAGTAGTATTTTCCAGTGTGCGACATCCCCAGAGTAATATTGTAGAACGCGTGAATAAAGAAATCGGACGTTACATGCGTACATTAACCTCAAACAACCATAAAAATTGGGTATCTTTTGTTAAACAAATTGAAACATGTCTTAATGAAATACCCCATGAGGTTACGGGTTTCGCACCGATAGAATTACATTTTAACATTGAGCCCATACGCCCTTGGGCAAAAATAATACCTGAAAAAGAAAAAAATAAAATAACCTACGAAGAAAAATTAAAATTAGCGGGTGAAAGGATGAGGAAAATCGGGAAAGCGCGAGCGGAAAATTACAACGCTAGTCGTCAACTAGTCGTTTACAACCCTGCAGATAGGGTATTAATAAAAGCCTGTAATATTTCGAAAGCCTACGAGGCCACAGTAGCAAAGTTTTTACCCATTTATAAAGGGCCGTATGTGATAGCGGAGAGGCAGTATGAGTGCACATATAAGCTCACCGATAATCAGGGTAAAATTTTGAAGGGTCTGTTTCACAGCACAGCGCTACGTCCGTACTATGAGGCAGCGGCGCAACAAACAGGCAGCTAGACAACAAGTGGAGGAGGACACAACAACAAGGTGGTACGTTAAAACGACTACAACAACATCAACACCAAGAACAAACAAACAAAGGAAAAGGCTGAGCAAGCCCTAATCAAAAGGCGAGCCCAACACGACGAGGTGATGCGGGCCAGATTCCAGCAGAAGGAGAGGCGACAATGCCAGCAGCAGCGACGTCATCGAGACCAGGTGATCAGCAGGTGGTTGGTGGAAGACGAAGGGGTGAGAGTCCTCAACAAAAGACCACCGCTTCAACAGGTTCCGCCACTCCGAATTGTCCTACAGGGCAAGGACGCAAACTGCAGGCAGTGTTAGTGGGTGAGAAGTGAAAAAAGTGAAAAAAAAAGTGTTTTTTTCAGAAGGACAATAATTAAAATTAAAAAAAAAAAAAAAAAAAAAAAAACTTTGTTATAAAATATTAGTTATATTATATTATTTATTATTATATTATAAGTCTGATAGCATAAGTTTTGTTGTTTTTTTTTAGGGCAGTGAGCAAAATGGTTTTTTCATTATTATCGAACTTTGAAAAAAATTATTATTATTTAATATTAAAATTTTTCCAAAGATTCTAAGGGGGGCTATGCAAGGTTCCAGTATAATCAGTATACTGGAGTCTTGAGAGCTCCGGCCTTAAAATTTAAATTTTGAATTTTCGCGGTGTATCTGTGCGACGCCCGAGCGTATGCTAAACGCCGTACGCCGCACAGATCGCAATATAATTGGCGCAAGGGTTAACGAAACCCAGGAGGCGAGGAGAGAGTAGCAGCGCGCTACCACCACCACGCGGTCCGGGTAGCGGCTGGATGCACGTACCCTCTCCCCGCATCCCAAATCTAAGCGCGTTGCAGGGCTAACCGGCTACCAGGCGCGAGAAGTGGGAGAGAGATGATCTGCCCAACAGGAAGATCATCCCCATCCTCCCATGTCACCCTAAAGACAATGCAATTGTAAATGAGTGATTGGTCAAGGGGCCAGTTTGGCCCGGACTATAAATAGACCTCCCCGGGGCGCAGGAGCTCACTTTTTTTCCAGTACTCTAAATTTTCGAATATATAAAAACTACGTATACTCTCTATTCGATATTAACTAATTCTTTTGTTCGTCGGGATTCATTCTCTGTGCCGCAGTGTGCTCCGGGATTTATTTTCTCGTGCCGCGTTTCTTTTTTTTTCTGTGTAAAACTTCAAAGTTTTCGTGGTGAAATTTCCTGGTGTTGCCACTCTGGTGAATACCCGTAAGTACCCTAATTATCGGTGAGCAATAATAAATTTCAACTAGGACCAACGCATTAGTTTCAAATAGCGGTGGATATCCTTCCCACGCCAGCGAAAGAACGAGTTCCTAGTGAACTTAATGCTGCCAGGTCCGAGTTGGGCAAAATAGGAAAATCGCGCAAATAGCGGTTTAAGGACGTTGCCTCGTGAAATAAAATCCATAAGAATCGTTTGAAAATTATTGCAATCTTTGAGTTTAGGCTTAAGGAATAACTTGTCAAAATTTCAAGAGGATTTACAATACAGTTGTTGAGAAATTTTAATTCAAAGTTGGGCTAAAATCGCTCCAAATCGAGTGATTTAACATAGGCTCTTATGGGAAAACCATGCTGTTTTCATTTTTCTGTAGTTTTCGAACCAGGTTGGCAATCATCTTGAAATTTGGATATGTCATTCCTAGAGCCTTAAAGAACAAATTGCTATCGTTTTTGGAAAACTTCTTATGGATTTTTAAACAATTTCGGCATTGTTTTGTTATTAAAAAATCAGTAAAAAGTTTGCTGATTTTTCCTTATTTTTAAAAAAGTTTTCTAGACTTTTGATTCATACTGTTAAAAACTAGAAGTCTTCAGTAATACTATGTAAAAATTTAAGAAAGTTTTATTAATTCAGTCTCGAGTACCAACGAGTTGAAAATAAAATAATTTTGTTAATCGACCGGGTAGACTCGAGGCGAATGTCAGCTGTTCCCGTGCCTAACCTATGGGCGGCTTCCCCCACTACTTCCGCGACGAGGCAACGTCCTTAAACATTTTCTGGTTTAAACGACAGCCAACACATGCGGTTCTTCGGGACCTCCCATTGCCCAGCGCCCTTATTGTTTTTTTTTTGACGTCTTTTCGGTAGCTGAAGTTGAAAAGCTGATCGTGCCATTAAAAGATGGAGAAACAAGTATTATTTACTATGGAAGTCAAGGTTATTTTAAATGTAATTGTAAAACTGGATGTATAAAAAATACTTGTAAACGTAAATCTACAGGAATTTTATGCAACTCTAAATGTCACCATAGTTTATCATGTTGCAGTAGGTAGCTTTTATAATTTTTCTATGAGACTGTTTTTAAAAATGATAATAAATTTTAATGTAATCAATAAATTTGTTTTTTAAGTTTTCTATGACCATACCGGGCAACATTCGGCAAAGCCGAAAAAATCTTTTGTCAAAAAAAGAAACTAAAAAGTAACTTGATAAAGTTATTGAGGAACTTCTCAATTATAAATCTCAATCTGGTTTTTTTTTTTTTTTTTTTTTTATAAAAAGTTACTAAATTTCATCTATTCCTTACAAAGTTTGAACTAATTAATCTAAACAAGCGAGGTTGTTTGAAGCTTAAAATATTACAGAATAATTATAAAAAAAGTAAGAAAAGAGAAAGGTTTAAAAACCTTATAGACAGGGTGCTAAACAAAAAAAAAGAAAGGTATTATTCGTGATAATGAAAGGTAGGTATAAAAAGGAGCAGACACGCCAAGCTTTCTTATCCCGCGACGACCAGGTTGCTACACTCTTGGGATGTGAAGCGCTGGGTTGTTGTCGCGATGGCAGTGCTTTGCTGATGTTGCCACGTTATTGTGTTGAGCGACGAGACTCTTTTTGTGCTGCAACAATAAGCCCTTCGTGCCTGTTGATCGCCAAGTGCTAGCTGTCTAAAAGATGCTCTTCGGGTCACGACGTGAGAGCTGCTCCACTCGATTTCCTTCTTTCTGCTGTGATTTTATAGCACGCCAAAAAATAAGGTTGTTCGTGGTTTTTACGCGAGCGACGAATTTCGATACTCTGTCTCACTCGCTCCTTGGTGTTCGCTGTTTGCAAGTAAAAAGCGCCATCTGCGTACGAACTAAGTGAAGAACTTTTCGTAGGTAAACAGAAGAGTCTGTGATAGATAGAACCATAGAAGTCGGTTATATCATTAAAAATAAAAAAATAAAAAAGACAGATGAAAAAGTACTTTAATTAATGATTATTGTGAATAAAGCTGAGACTAGTTTCAACTAAAAAAATTACAACTTATTATTAAAATTTAAAAATTCATAATATATAACATTTGTAAACTTTCAAAGTTGCGTTACCGATATAACAATGTTTATTATGATAAATTTCAATGAAGTTGATTCCAAAATTGTAAAATACAAGATGTTTTTCTTAATTCATAATGTAGAAACAGTTTAAAAATATTGTTTAATCTAAGCAAAATGCTCTTCACTTAGTTCACTTTTTCGCCACCATGACTTACACGATCGAATGCGTTATCCCCTCCCTTGACATGAAAATAGCGAATATCTGACTCGATCGCGATGGCTCGTAGCGATAGTGCGCGCGCCTACTGCTGGGCGTCTCGCCTCTGCCATCTCACTTTTTACTAACATTGATTATAATTTAATAATAAAAGCCATAAAATCGAAATGGCACTTATTGAAAAATTGTGTCAATTTAAAGAAGTCTGAATTTTTAGATATAATAATTTTCATTTCACATGCAACTTATTTCAAATTCAATAACCCTTTTTACCACCAGATTTCTGGTGCCCCCATGGATGGATGTTGCAGTCCCTTTTTTGCTGAATTTTGCCTCGAAGCTTTATAGTTACATTGCTTGGACACCCTCAAGATCAACAGCATCTTTTACAGAAGATATGTTGATGATTGTTTTGGTATTAGTCAGCCTGATGAGTTAAAAAAGGTCCTTACTTTGTTTAATGATTATAATGATCTATTAACATTTACTGTTGAAGTATTTAAGTTTTATAAGTTCATTCGATTAGAACGTTTGATCTGTTTGTTTTTGTTATTGTTCTTCTAACGCCAATTCACGATATATAAAAAAATGTCATTATGTCATCTGCAGACTTTCGATTACCAGCTTTAAAAATTCTTGAATTTATAATAAATAAATATAAATTAACTTGAATATTTATTTCATTTATTACTTAATTAGTGATTCTACGAAATAATACTGATACTTTAACAGATTATGAGACTCAGTTTACGCATTTGTGAGCGAGTTTTATAGAATCATAACCATCAAAAGTTTAAAAGTTGATAAACGAAGTGATAAATATTTGGTTGCGTCTAGGTACCATCTCCGTGTACCGTACACGGTACACGGTAAGTTTTTACTTTAGATCCTATAATTTATCCCAAATAACCAACTTAAGTTTAAAAAACTACTTGTTTTTACTTTAAATCGAATTGCACATCCTAAATAACCCACTTAAATTCACAGAGGGTCTAAAGTAACTTTTATTTGGTACCGTGTACTGTGCACCGTGTACCGTGCACCGTGCACCGAATACGGTACACGGCGATGGTACCTAGACACTTTCTAAATATTTTTGTGTTAAAATAAGTTTCAAGTTTAAACAAAAATGGCTGGTAAGATTTCCACTCGAAATGTGTCAAAATTCGATGGCAAAAATTTTCAAGCGTGGAAATTTCAAATGCGAGCAATTTTTGTGGCCAACGAACTAATGGACTTTGTTGCTGGTGCAAAAGAGATGCCAAATGATGCCGAAAGTCCTGAAGGAAAGTCTTGGATTAAAAATAACGCAAAAGCCATGTCGATTATTTCTACGTCCATTGAGTCCGATCAACTTCAGTGCTTGCTTGTTTGTGAAACAGCCAAAGAAATGTGGAATCGACTTTCGTCAATTCATGAGCAAAAATCTGAAACATATAAATTATTGCTCAGTCAACGGTTTCATGAATATCGCATGGCTCCGACAGACAATGTTGTCCATGATGTGGTAAAAGTTCAGAATTTGGCGAAGCAGCTTCTTGATGTAGGGCAAAACATACCAGATGTTGTGATTATCTCGAAAATTTTCTCAAGTTTGCCAACAAAATTCAGAAATTTTCGGACGTCTTGGAATAGCGTTGAATCAGCAAGACAAACAATCAAGTACCTACAGGAGCGTTTAATTGAAGAAGAGGTGTATTAAAACGAAGAAGACGTTGCGACTACGGCTCTGGCTGCAATTTCAATAAAAAGTGGTGGCAAGTCGATTACATCAAGACAAAAAGGCAACAAAAAAAAAGGAAATTTTAACAAAAAAAACGTCGATTGTAATGTTTGTGGTGAGAAAGGACATTACGAGAGGGAGTGTCCAAAACGTAAAAATGAGTCAAGCTCAGGTAACAATTTTCAGAATTTAAATAATTCTAAGAAAACAAATGTTTTCAGAAACGTAGCTTTTGTTGCTACGAGTCATCATAGACAAACATCAAAGAATGAGTTTAGCTGTCAACGGTCACCAACAACAGAGCAGAAGCTAAAAATTTTAAATGCAGATGATGCAGATGTCTGGCTCACTGATAGTGGAGCTTCGGCGCATATCACCTACAGGAGAGAATGGTTTGCTGAATATCTTCCGTTGAGGGATGGAAATTCAATCGTTCTTGGTGATGATGCTGAGTGTTCTGTAGTTGCGAAGGGTACTGTCTTGATCAAAAGATTCGTCGATAAAGAGTGGCACGATGGTGCAATTGAAAATGTTTTACATGTTCCTGGAATGCGTAAAAATTTATTTTCTGTTGGTGTAACTATGTCACGAGGTTGTAAACTTAGTTTCAAAGGTGATGAGGTTAAACTTTTACGTAATTGCGAGATTATTGCGATTGGAGTTAAGCAGTCGAATCAAATATATCGTATGTTTTTTTCAAACGATTTCAGCACAGGGGCAGCAACAACAGTTTGAGGCTAATGTTTCAGAGGCTACTTCAAGTGTGGCATGAACGTTTGGGACATTTGAATACACGATCACTGGATGAAATCATTTCGAAACAACTGGCTGATGGCATCAAGTTGAGTAACAAGTCTGTTTTCTTTTGTGAGCCATGCCAATTTGGAAAAGCTCACTGACTTCCTTTTGTGAAGCAGCGACGAAGACAGGCAAATCCAGGTTACTTCATTCACACTGATCTGTGTGGACCAATGCCTGTTATCTCTCTTGGTGGAGCTCGTTATTTTCTTACTTTCAAAGATGATGACACTGGTTATCGATGGGTTTATTTCATTTAACGTAAGTCTGATGTTTATTAATGTTTTGTAGTTTTTGAGAAACAATTGAAGAACGTACTTGGTCGTTCTATAAAAACAATCAGACTTGATAATGGTAAAGAGTATGGTAATCGAAAATTTATTGATTATGTTAATTCTCTTGGTATGATGTTGGAACCAACTGCACTGTATAAGCCTGAGCAAAATGGCAAAATTGAACGAGATAACAGGACAGTCGTTGAGTGTGCCAGAATGATGCTTCAAGCCAAATCTTTGCCCGAGTTTCTGTGGGCGGAAGCAGTAAACACAGCTGTATATTAATTAAACCGAACGATGCCATCACCGATGGACTCAAGCAAATCCAGCTTCGAGGTTTGGACAAACAAAAAGCCTGGTGTTGGACACACACGAGTCTTTGGTTCTGATGTTTACATGCATATTCCGAAGCAATTTACTAAAAAAAATTTGACCCCAGATCAAAGAAAATGTTATTTGTAGGTTATCAACTTAATTCTTCTAATCAGGCTTCATGACTCAAATTCTAAGAGAATTTTAATCTCTAGAAACGTGACTTTCAATGAGAACAATCAAAATCTGATTGAGAATGAATCGATCGATGACGGGGAAATAATTTTTCCTTCTGAGCAAATTCCAGAAGCTGAAAGTGGACTGCTAAATGTAAATGCTGGAGATGATGCTGAACAAGAAGTTGAGTTGCAGTTGCAATCGGGTGAGGTTCAAGATGAAGGTGAGGGTGATATTGAATTTCATTCTGCACCTTGTTCTCCAATACATCATGTACCTGATTTACCTCAATTTGACATGCCTGCATCACCTTATCATAGTGCAGCTGCGTCATTTTAACCTTAGTCAATACTACTAGTTGTACGAGATCGCTTGAGAAATCGTTCAAATATTAGAAAGCCTGAAAGGTATAACGCTAATTACGCTTTTTTTAGTTCACCTGCTACTTTTCCCGTTGTCCGCTACGACTCTCTTCGTGTGTTGCTGGCTCACATTACTCAAAACAATCTTTGTATGAGAACTTTCGACGTACGTGCAGCTTTTCTGTATGGAGAACTCAAAGAGAAGTTTTTTATGGAAGTACCAGAAGGTGTTTGTGAAAGTTCTGACAAAGTATGTTTACTGATAAAATCTCTTTATGGACTCAAATAGGCTCCTAGATGTTGGAATAATAAATTTAAAGAATTTTTAAGCTTGTTTGATTTCAAAGAGAGCAGTGGGGACAAATGTATTTTTACAGGTTTTTGTAATAATTATATTGTTTATCTTGCGTTATTCGTAGATAACGGTTTGCTTGTATGCAAATCTGAGGAGGTGTTAGACTTAATTATTGCAAGTTTGAGAAAAACTTTTGAAATTACGACTGGTGATGCTAGTTATTTTCTTGGTTTGCAGATTGATCATGATAGGGAACAGAAATGCATGTTTATCAATCAAAGTATTTATATTAATAATATTTTAAACAAATTTGGTATGAGTGAGGCAAATTCAATCAGTGTGCCTGCTGACATCAATGTACATCTGCATCTGACAGATAAGTGTGGTTCAAATGATGATAATAATGATAAAATACCTTACCGTGAAGCTATAGGTTCATTAACGTTCTTAGCAACAGTATCTCGACCAGACATTGCGTACGCAGTGAATGTTTTGAGCAGGTTTTGTAATAATTTTGATTTAAATCACTGACGTGCTGTAAAACGTGTGTTTTTTATTTAATTGGTACGAAATTTTGGAATTTTGTATAGAGAGACTGAATATGAGAGTGATTTAATGGGTTATTCTGATGCTGATTTGGCGAGCGATTTAGAAACGCGCCGTTCGACCACTGGCTATGTTTTTTGTATGACTGCAGGACCAGTAACTTGGTCATTTCAACGTCAAAAACTTGTTACGTTAAGTACGACTAAGTCTCAGTATGTAGCTCCAGTGGCAGCAGCAAAAGAAGCGGTGTGGCTTGCAAAATTACTTAATGATTTCGAATATTGAATTGATTCTGGTATCATTATTTTTGTTGACAATCAGAGTGCTATAAAACTTGCTAAGAATCCTGAGTATCATCTTGAGCAGATTTTTTTACTCTCGTTTCATTATCTATGAGAACAACCGAAGACCCGGCAAACTTGTCATTGTTACTAATATCGTTGATAATTGAATTTTTATCAAAAAATATTCTTTCAGTCTCTTCGGTTTGTTTGGAAGTATTTATCAAGGTATACACGCCTTCAGAATGAGTCTTTTTTTGTGCCTAGAAAATATAACAAACCTATTCAATAACAAAAGTTTTTTTACTATACATACATGCAAAAAAAAATTTGCGTGCGAATTTTTATTTGTTTACATTTATCTTTCTCTCTTTATATACATATATGAATGTGAAACCTAGATGAGTTATTGGTTTGGTGATTAAACCTAGTATCCAGATGCACCAAGGAGGGTTATTTGGGATGAGTTATTGGTTTGGATGTTAAACCTAGTATCCAGGCGAACCTAGATCGGTTATTTGGGATGGGTAAAGGTAAATAAAGTTATACGTGACGTAACGTGACAGGGGGGGAGGGGCATAACGCTGGTGTGACAGTGCGTGACAGGGAGGGGGAAGGGGGTCTGAAATCGCAAAAAAAAGCGTGACGTAATTTATGAATGACCCCAAACAACTCTTTATTTAGTAATTTTAATTTAGTAATTTTTTTTTAAACCTAGACATCCACCATTATAATTAATATTACATTAATGATGAACTTAAGTGTAAAAGCTGTGAATCATTTTTTAAACTTAACACGACACCATCATTTTTGTTAGGCGAACTATATTTTAATTCTTGCGTACGCGAAATCAATATCTTTCGCGTGCACGAAAAATCTAGGGATTTTTTCGCGTACGTGAAAACGTTTTCGCGTACGCGACGTTGTGCCCCTAGGCACTTCGTTTTTTTAACACTGTAATATTTATTAATAAAGAAAGAAAAAAAAATCTATGTAACCTAAACGCCAACAAATTAAAGTAAAGAAAAATTAATAATTATAATAAATGAAAGAAAACAAGATAATGGTCAGTAAAAAAAACTAAATGATTGAATGCAAGTTGCATACGACACTTGCTGAGCTGCAACTTGCGCACGCTCATGTCATAGATTAGAGGTAGCAAGGATCAGAACGAGGAACTAGGGATTTAGCGTCTTCCATAGTCCACGTTGTGACAGACGTGAAATCGTCAGGTTTCGATAAAATTCGATTTTTACGCAATGCCTTTTGGCCAATGGCAAAGGCCACGTCTCTCCGGTGTTTGCTAAAATAACTCGCTTGTCTGTCTTGCGCTCGGACATTATTTTCCTTCACCAGCCGATAGAAGTTAGGAAGCTTTTCCATCCGTTCTAACCAATCGGCAACATTTGTTTCTTGCGCGTCTTGTTCAAGCTCTAGCTAAATCATGAATAACTCGAAGAAAAAGCATAAAAGAAAAAAAATTAAGGCACCATTTGACAACCTCATTACCCAAAGCAGTAAAGAAAAAAATAAAGGCATTTCCACAATCCTTTGCTGAATAAAGTAATTAAGGCCCTATTTGACAACCCTATTATCCTAGGTGGTATAGAAAAATTTAAGGCCCATATGAAAACCTCAAAACCCCGGGTGGTAATAAAAAAAATGAAGGCCGCGTACAACAATACCCTTTGCAGAATAAAGTGATGATAAAACCTTTTTGAACAACCCCGTAACCCTGGATGGTTAAGAAAAAATTCAGTCTCTCATTAATTACCCGTTCAGTATATATGCTAGACTACACTATAAATACTTTGTGAAACTAACAAGGAGATGGTTTGTCCTTTGGGACCTGGATTTTCTTGAAACTTTGCACACAGTTTTTATTCATCATAAAAACAAGCCCTTCAGTGTTCTTTTTCCAGAATGGGCCTTTTTCACCTACTTCCCATAGAACTCTTGTGTTAAAAAGTAGGCTGTTTCCTATAAAAAGCCGTTTTTGGCCTCATTTTCAAAAAATTCCTCCTTGGACCGTATATCACTTAGAAATATCTGGAACCTCGCATTTTTTCGTTTTTCTAAGTACTTTTGAAAAAAAATATTAATAAAATTTTTTGAATGATCTTGTCCATGTATATTAGTAGTATAACATGCGGTATAGGCCGTCAAAACAAACCCCCACCATGCCTACCTGGTGTTTACAGGTAGACGTCGGTGTCTCCGCTCCCCCCCTCCCTCCCCTCTCCTCTCCATGGCTCTCGCGACTCTGACCACGCGAGACCAAGAGGTCGGGGGGGGGGGGGCAGAGAGAGGGAGACACTCGCGGGGGAGTAATTATTATGGTTCGTTGTGCTGGTCATACGGGGTACACACGTTCGACATTTTGAAGAGTATTTTGTTAAATTTACTTCTTCATATGGAATTTTGTAATTTGGATGCAACAACAGCGAAAGGAGAGAGCTTACGTGCCTGTGTAAGCCAATTTATACAGGAAATGAATGAGTACCACCCGGATTTCGCCAGAACAGACGATGCACGCGAAAATCTGAACCTGCTTCTTCGGGTTCTTTTACAAGACCGAGAATACTACGAAATAATGGCTTTTTTACAGTTTTTAAGAATATACAATAGAGAGCATAAAGACTTGGGTATTATAACGCGAGATGTAATTTTTTTTTCATGTCACAAAAAAGAAGAAACATTGGAAAATAGTTATGAAGTAAATATTAGAAATTAAATCCTTATATTAAATGAATAAAGAAACGAATAAAAAAAAATTTATCTAATTTTTTGTTTTTTTTTTTTTTTTTTTTATTAACACCTTTATAGTTTCAAATACTATCGTTACTTAATTAAATTAAAAAAAAAAAAAATTTTAATGTTTTTTACCACTGCTGAGTTGATGTTTTTTCTACAAGCATCCAAGTTGCCGCTGCCACTGCTTCGTTGATGGTTTTTTTTATTTCGTATCAAAATTTTTATAAGTTATGATGAATTTACTTTAAAGTTTTTTTAAAGATTGATATCAATGCTTTAATTAATTTGAAATTATTAAATGATGAACCATTGTTTTCTAGCAAATATATTTTTAAAGTAAAAAGTAAGTTAAGAAGTAAAAAACGTAAATACAAGTAATAAGTTTGGCTTTAATTATTTTTTTATATTGAGAAGTAAAAACTTCAATTATTTTTTTTTTGTAATGTGAGGTGTTTGAAGTAAAAAAAAAAGTTAATTTTTTGAAACCATTTTTTTTTTATTTCTCCAATTTTTATATTACTCTTTTTTTTTTATTTCACACCGCCTGGTCAGCTGATGATTCTATTGATTCTTCGTACTCTTCCACCATGAGTTCGTTCCGAAGATTTATTTTGGCTGGTGATAGACAATTGAAAACAATTTTTAATTACTTAAATAAATAAGTGTTTTTAAATTTTTACAACTAGAATTTACCGCAAATCTCCAGGAAATGCGTCTTGAAAATTTTAAATTTTTTATTACGGCGATATTTACTGCCAATTATAAATTGCCCGACGCACATCATCACGTCGGCACTATATTTGTAGTGTTTTTTATACATTTGAATAATGTCGCGCACTTTGCTTTTGTCCAAAATCCACTGCAATAAAAAGAAGAGAAAAATGTAGCTCTGACTCGTAACCCATTTGATGTGATTAAAGGTGTAAGGGTTAAACCTATGTTTTATGCGAGCGTTATTTTGGTATTTTAAATAAAAAATTGAAAATATGATTGCGTCCCGCAGAGCCACTTTTCTTTCGTGGCTAGATGAATTTAAGTTACATCTGTCAATTAATTTTTGAATGCTGCCGGGCATTTTTATTACCTATCACACGTAGTCAAATATAAAACTACAGACAGCCACAAGCGCAGCAATTTAGAGCTGTATTATAAAAAAGTGTAACGTTTGAAATTTTTTGAGTCGTAAGAGTGGGAGGCAGAGGTAGGGGAAATGGGATTTGCTAAGTTTCTAGTGTGAGAACGAATTAGCGCAGCAATCTAGAGCTGCATTAAAAAGTGCTACATTTGCAATTTTTGTCCCCGTAAGATAGGAAAGGAGAGCGGGGTGGGTGTGGGGGAAAGGTGCTGCTTAGCGTCAGCTATAAAAGTAAATTTTGCATAGTTTTGGAATTTAATGGCTATTTCCGTAGTTTCGATTGAGCTTTTGACAAAACCTGTTGCGTGCCAGTGTGAAAAAAAAAAAAAAAAAATTTGAAAATGAGTGATTTAAGGAATCAATGTAAGTAAATAGTATTATTGTGCATAGTTGTTAGTATGTGCTACAGATTAAAAAAAGTAAAAATAAAAAATTAATTCAAATTTTTTAGTGATGAGAGAAATGAACGAGGATAATTTAGGGGACGCTATTGTTCTACGGGCCGTGGAACTGTCTTATGGTAAGTTTTTCACATACTTGTTATGTGTTACTAAGTATTAAAAAAAAAAAAAAGTTATAATAAAAATACAATAAAATTTTGTAGCGACGAGAGAAATGAACGAGGACAATTTAGGGGACAGTCTTCTTCTACGAGCCGTGGAACTGTCTCGTGGTAAGTATTTTATGTAAAGTATGTTTATACATTTATACATTATTTATTGTTTTATTTTATAATCAAGTTTTGTTTTGTTTTGTTTTTTTTTTTAGATTCGACTGATAGTCCTATAAGGGGAGTAGTGGGCAATAATAAAAGAAGGCGAAGACTCGCCAGCACCAGCAGCGATGATTCGGACCCTATAAAGGGTAAAGTTAACATCAAGAGATGCAGAAGACTTATGAGCAGCAGCAGCAGCGACGATTTGAGTCCTATAGAAGGCAGAGTAAAAAGTAAAATAAGAAAAATTATAAGTTCATCCGATGAAGATATAAAAAAAAATGCAAGTGCGGTCCCTAGTGGTTCTAGTGGTCGTGATTCTCGAACAAGAAGAAGAAGTAGGAGTAGCAAAAGCAGCAGTAGCAGCAGCACCAACAGCAAAAGTTGCTCTTTTTGAAGAAGAAGAAGAAGAAGCATCAGTAGCAGTAGCAGCAGCAGCAGCTGTGATAGTAACAAAAGTAAAAGCTTGCGCAGAAAACGAAGTAGCAGCAGCAGCAGCAGCAGTAGCAGTGCTACTGGTAGCGCACGTTGTAGTAGTAAATCACGGAGCTACAGTGGTTCACGCAGCACTACTAGTCGTGAATCTCAAAAAAGTGTTAGTGGCAGTAGTAGCACTGACAGCAAAAGATCCTGCAGTGTGCATACAAGAAGAAGAAGCATCAGTAACAGTAGCAGCAACAGCTGTGATAGTAACAAAAGTAAAAGCTTGCGCAGAAAACGAAGTAGCAGCAGCAACAACAGTAGCAGTGCTACCGATAGCGCACGTTGCAGTATTAGTAAATCACGGAGCTGCAGTGGTTCATGCAGCACTACTAGTCGCGAATCTCAAAAAAGTGTTAGTGGCAGTAGTAGCACTGACAGCAAAAGATCCTGCAGTGTGCATACAAGAAGAAGAACGATCAGTAGCAGTAGCAGCAGCAGCAACTGTGACAGTAACAACAGCAAAAGCTCGCGCAGAAAACGAAGTAGCAGCAACGCCACCAACGATACTGTCACCACAGCCAGCAGCAGCAGCAGTAGTAACACACGTTGTAGTGGTCAATCACGGAGCTACAGTAGTTCACGCACCACTACTAGTCGTGAATCTCAAAGAAGTGATAGTGGTAGCAGAAGTGTTTCTTTACGAGGAAGAAGAAGAAGAAGAGCCAGCAGCAGCAGCAGCAGCAGCAGCAACAGTAGTAGTAGTAGTAGTATTAGCAACGACAGCAAAAGATCCTGCAGTGTGCGTACTACCGAGAGTCGAAGACCATCGAGAAGTAGTAGTGCTACACTCAGTGCTAGTAGCCTCAGCAGTAGCGATGAAGAGGACACCGCACAAGTATTAGTCAATAATCGAGATATGCCTCTATTAATTGAAGAAGAAGAAGAAGCAGCATCTGTTGGTAAATAAACCTTTTTTTATTTTAATTTTATTATTTACTTTTTATTTTTATTTTTTTTCTTACAAATGAATTTACAGGAAACTATTTTTCCCAGACAGGGGCGGGTCGTACGGCCTAATTTGACCGCAGAAAAAGAAGAGAATGAATTGCATAACCAACAACAAGACCATCAACAGCAGCAACAACAACAACAACAACCAGAGTAGTGCCAATATTTTCAAATGGAGACCGAGGAAATCCGGTGTTACCAATGATTCAATTACAGTGGACAACGAATGCGGGTTCAATTTAACAGGCCATCTCCGGCTGAGGATTTTTTTACGTTTCTTCGTCAAAGAGTTTGTGAGCTTGCTGATAATCTACGGAGAAAGGGTAGGTCCATGGATTATATCGGTATTACAGTAGAGTCGGAAAGCTTTAACTCGGGGCCACTTTGGCTTTCTTTTAGATATGTAAGAGATTTCAGCAGCGACGATTTGTGGGATATTTTTTTTAAAGCACAAAGTTCTGCTGATTTCAATATAGAAAATAGTATTATTATTAATTGCGACATCGTTAAAAATGTTAAAAAATATTTGGTTGGGTCGGGCGGTGCTAGGGTCAAATTGACCAGACCGGACGTCAAAAAAAATCATTTTTAACCATATTGAATGAAGATAACCTTTGTTTACCGCGGTCATTAGTCATGGCAGAAGTTTATGCTGCCAAAGGACAACTGAAAAGAGGGCCAATGTTTGATTATTGGGTATTAATTCGTAGACGAACAAAAAATGGCGCGCAAACTATTGCTGCTAAATATCTTGTAAAGGAAGCGCAGGTAGACATACCCCCACAAAGCTGTGGGCTTGCTGAAATAGAAAAATTTCAAGCATTCTACGCTCGAACCGGTAAAGCTATTGTAGTATATGAGTACAAAAATTTTGGCAAAGGTAGTTTACCGATTTTTGACGGAACTGCGCAGGTATTAGCTTTAAACCAAAATTTAAATTATACTTTGCGAATAATGTATTATGAGAAACCATCGGGGTCACATTATCAACCAATTTTATACTTAACGGGTGCTAGTGGGTATGCATATTATTGTGTGCCATGTAACAAAGCATATACCGATAAATTGTATCACAAGTGTGCGTATGAGTGTTATATGTGTAAAAAAAAACCGAAATGCGATCAAAGCCTAGATTTAATAAAATGCGATAACTGCCCTGTTGAATGTCCACACGTGTGGCACACGTAACGTTATTTTCAAGTAGATGATTATAAAAAGGAATAAAATATGGATATAATTAATTATTTAATGATTTTATAGCCTCTTATGTCATAAATAATCAAAAAATTGTTTTTTTTTTTTTTTACGTGCTTTTCTTTAACTCACAATGTTTCGTCGTTGTCGTCGTACGTTCAAAACTGTCAAGCGCTAGAACTTGGAGCTTGTAAGACCTGGAGGTCTTAAATTTTGCAGAGAGTCTAGGTTCGGATGACAATACATGAATCCGTAGTTACTTATCGACCTGGACCTCCAGGTCGCCGATGACGGGGGTACTTGAGGGAGTCATCTCCGAGAATTTGGGATAAATTCTTCGGGGATGACTTTGAGGAAAGTTCTAGAGTATTTATCGAGGCAATTTGAACCTAAGTACCAAGGTCACCGATGATGGGGTTACCCGGGGTACCTGGGGGTCATCTCCGAGAATTCGAATCAAATTCTTGGGATATGACTTAGGATAGATTTCGGGGGTGTTTCACAGCATATGAGGAAGAAGTTTGAACCTGGAGAGCCAGGTCGACGATAACGGGTGTACCTAGGGAACCTGGAGGTCATCTTCGAGAGTTAGGAACAATTTCTGCGGAAATGACTTTAAGAGGTGTTATAGAGTATTTATCGAGGCAACTTAAACCTAGGTACCCAGGTCGCCGATGACGGTTGTTCCTGAGGAACCTGGAGGTCATCTTCGACAGTTTGGGCCAATTTCTGCGGGGATGACTTAAAAGTTCTGCATTTTTGTTCAACTAAATTATACTTCTTGGAGATGACCCCCAGGTACCCCAGGTACCCCCATCATCGGTGACCTTGGTACTAATGTTCAAATTGCCTCGATAAATACTCTAGAACTTTCCTCAAAGTCATCCCCGAAAAATTTAGCCCAAATTCTCGGAGATGACTCCCTCAGGTACCCCCGTCATCGGCGACCTGGAGGTCCAGGTCGATAAGTGACTACGGATTCATGTATTGTCATCCAAACCTAGACTCTCTGCAAAATTTAAGACCTCCAGGTCTTACAAGCTCCAAGTTCTAGAGCTTGGCAGTTTTGAACGTACGACGACAACGAAGAAACATTGTGAGTTAAAGAAAAGCACGTAAAATAAAAAAAAAAAAAAAATTTTTATTATTTATGACATAAGAGGCTATAAAATCATTAAATAATTAATTATATCCATATTTTATTCCTTTTTATAATCATCTACTTGAAAATAACGTTACGTGTGCCACACGTGTGGCTCACACGTGTGGACATTCAACAGGTGCTTTCGATATTTTTATGGCGAAGAATGTTTCAATCAACATCTACAGGTAGGAGCTTTTTACAAAACCTTACGCGTATGCGATGCGGTAAAAATATGTAAAAAATGTGGAAAAATGTACAAAATTAAAAAAATAAAAGGAACAGGTGTGTTCAGGCAGCACCAATGCAATATGACTTGCTGTCAAATTTGCAAAAAAATGATGCCAATTGAACACTTCTGTTACATGCAGCCTATTGAAAATAGTCTAGATAGTAATATAAAATGTTTATTTCTCTTCTACGATTTTGAAACGATGACAAATGAAACTTTAGGGGACACAAACATTAAAAAACACGTGCCAAATTTATGTGTTGTTCATCAATTGTGCGATAATTGTGCAAATGATGTCGACATTTCGAATGATTGCGCTTTTTGTGGGATATGTGAATATGTTTTCAAAATTGACCCGGTAGAACAGCTGGTAGAGTTAGCTTTCGCGTCCCGTAAAGAGTTTATAAAATAATTTGCATTGCTCACAATGCACAAGGTTTCGATGCGCAGTTCGTTCTAAAATATATCGTCGAAAATTATGACGGGCCGGCCTCAAGTCCATTGGTAATATTAAATGGGTCAAAGATTATCTCAATAAAATACAAAAATGTAAAATTTATAGATAGTTTAAATTAATTTCATATGTCTTTGGCGTCCTTGCCTAAGGCGTATGGTTTCTCAGGTGTTGAAAAAAGCACTTTTCCTCATCTTTTTAATTTACCCCGATTTCAAAATTATTGTGGCAAAATGCCACCCTCAGAAACTTTCTCCCCAGATACTCTTTCTGCAAAAGATCGTGAAAATTTAATGAAGTGGTACAATGAAAAAGTTGACGAAAATTATATGATTTTCAAAATGAGTTTGTGAAGTACTGTAAGCAGGATGTAAAAATATTAAGAATTGCTTGCTTGGAATTTCGTAAGATTTTTAAACAGATGAACGTTGATCCTTTTGCGGAGTGTACTACAATAGCCTCCTCCTGCTTACAAGTATTTCGCAAAAATTTTTTGAAACACGAACAAATCGGTATAATTCCTATGAAAGGGTATCGACGCTGTAATAAACAGTCAAAAAAAGCTCTACAGTGGCTATACTGGGAGGAAAAAAAATGTAATAAATCTATTCGTCACGCGGGTCATTCGAGTGAAAAGCGACTACCAGGAGGTCCTCTTGTAGATGGATATCGCGAAATTGACAACACCAGCGAGGAAGAAGAATACGCGGGGTACAGAGGTATAGTTTATGAATTTTATGGTTGCTATTGGCACGGGTGTCCTTGTCTTCGAACAAATCGTGATGTCAAAGATTCAAGCGGTGTTACATTGAACAATCGTTATGAAAATACATTAATAAAACGGGAAAAAATTTTATCAGGAGGTTACAAACTAATCGAACAGTGGGAGTGTCGATTTGATTTGGAAATTAAAAATAACAACGAGCTTAGAAAATTTATTGATGAAACAGATCGGGATTTGATAAAATATTTACCTTTGAATCCGCGAGACGCATTTTTTGGGGGCAGAACAGGTAACATTGTAAAAAAATACGTCTGTAAAGAGGGCGAGAAAATTCATTACGTCGATTACTGCAGTTTGTACCCCTGGGTAAACCGATATGGCACGTATATTTTGGGCCATCCTAAAATATTTGTCGGTAGCGAGTGCGATGCAATAATAGGAGCATCGAACGATATCGCAAACGTGGATGGTTTTATAAAATGCGACGTGTTGCCACCGAATCTTTTTCATCCGATTTTGCCGGTAAAAATGCACAACAAACTTATATTTCCGCTCTGTCGGACGTGTTGTGAAGAAATGTCTGATACGGAATGTCAGCACGAAAATCAGTCGGACCGGTATTTACACGGGACTTGGGTGTCCGAAGAACTGAAAGTAGCCGTAAAGTACGGGTATAGAATTATTAATATTTATGAAATTTGGCATTATAAAACAACCAAATATAATCCCCAAACACACGAGGGTGGTCTCTTTTCAGAGTATATTCGGTCATTTTTTAATCAAAAGGTAAAAGCCTCCGGCTATCCCCCTGGTTGCGTAACAGAGGAGGAAAAACAAAGATGTATCGATAAATTAAAAAAAGTTGAGGATTTATCTTTGACATTAACCGAAATAGATCACAACCCTGGTCTGAGATCCGTGGCAAAATTATGCTTAAACCCATTGTGGGGCAAGTTCGGACAGAGGGAAAATATGGTAAATACAGAAGTCGATAGGGATCCTTGTAGACTGGCCGAGTTATTGAGTAGGGAGGACACTGAAGTGAACGGTATAGTACCAGTTAACGATCACGTCTTATACGTTAACTGGTCCTATGCTACTGAAACGCACTCCACGTCTCCTCTTACAAATGTTGCGGTTGCAGCGTATACAACCGCTCAAGTGCGACTAAAATTAAATGAATGTTTGCAAGTTCTTAAAGAAAGGGTCTGCTACTACGACACAGACTCTATAATCTACCTGAGCAAACCGGGTGATGAAGATTGACCAATCGGTACAAGGCTTGGAGAACTTACGGATGAACTTGCGGAAAAGGGTACAGGTACTTTCATAAATATTTTTGCAAGTTGCGGGCCAAAGATTTATGCTTACGAGTACACTAAACCAGACGGGTCGAAAGAGTCCATATGCAAAGTAAAAGGAATACGTTTAAATTACACAAATAGTCAAAAAATTAATTTTGACACAATTTGTAAACTCATTGATGGCGATTTGTGTAGTTTAACCGTGTCGAATAATTCTATCAGACGAACCGTTTTTCACGACGTGGTATCTGTATAAGAGATAAAAAAATGTCAGCCTGTATACAGTAAAAGACGATTCGTTGGCCTTGAGAAAAGCTTTCCGCTTGGTTTTAAAAACTATTAGCGACTCTACTGCTATCACTAGCACTACAACTGTAAGAAAAAAAAAAAAAAAAAAAAAAAAAGTGGCTGCTCGTTATAATACGTACTTTTGTTGTATGTCTGCAATCTATTTTTTTATGTAACCACCTAATTTTTACTTTAAATAAAAAATTTTTGTCAATAATAATTACTGTGTATCAAATAAATAATAAAAATAACTATGTAATTACTCAATTATTGAACACCTTTTTCCTGCTTTATTCTACCTCACTCTTTTTATTACGTATCATTTACTCATTTTCTTTTTTTTCATTTAAATTTTTTATACAAAATTAAAATCAAACATCAGAATGATTGTAGGCTCGAGCTTAAAGCTTGAGCTAAGACTTGAGCTAAGGCTTGAGACTTGGTCGTACAACCACAGCGGCGGCAGCAGGGGTGGAATTCTATATCTAAGGTAGTGTAGCGCAGCGTATTAAGAAAAGGGTTAACGTAGGTTAAGGTAAAGAGTAAAATACGTCAAGTAGAAAACGATATATGGCGCGATTAAAAAAAAAGTACTATTGTACTATTTTTTGAACAAATATGAAAAACAAATTATATTTTGAATGTTAAACATTTATGTTAATTCATAAGTTTAAAAAATGAAAATTAATATTACAAACTACGGAGCTAAATAAATAGGATTTATATCTAGTAATTATGGATTAATATTAATGTTTAACATTAAAAATATAATTTGTTTTTTTATATTTGTTCAAGAAATAGTACTATAAATTTTTTAAAATAAATTAATCTAAAATTTCTTCAATATTTTTTTCATTGATTAATCATTAATTTCAGTAAATAATATTGCCTTATGGCTACAAATTTTTTACAAACAAGATTTTATCACGTCGTTACCTTTTTGAAATTATTTGCAAAATCGAGAAAAATTTTTCGGTTAAATTTGATTAATTACAACATATTTTTATATTTCTAAATATCATTTCATTACATAATCACAGTTAAATTTTCTTTTTTAACCTAATTTAATTGATTAATTTTTTTTTTTAATCGCGCCATATATCGTTTTCTACTTGACGTATTTTACTCCTCACCTTAACCTACGTTAACCCTTTTCTTAATACGCTACGCTACACTACCTTAGATATAGAATTCCACCCCAGAAGCCTGGACACGGCTGTCACAGCGTGACAGAGCAAGGACACGATCGAGCTTGAACCAGAGCTTGATTTAAGTTTGATTATTTCGGATTGTGCGAGTCTACTTTATTTTCGTTTTGATTTTTCTTGCTAATTTAAAAACTGCCTACCGTGACTTTGTTTTGTCATTTCTACTGTGGTCGTCGTTGGTGCCTGTACACTTTTATTTTTTTATTTTAGGACTGCTTAACACCTCTGTGATTGTTTTTTCAGTTTTAATTGTTTATTTTCTTAGTTTGAGTGCGTTTTATCCAAGACAAAAAATGAGTATTCTCTGGAAACATCCGTGGACATCAATACTGTGTGGACCAACAGGTTGCGGCAAGACACTGTTTACAAAAAAATTTCCAAAACATATTCATCAGCTGAGCGATACAACGTTTGCACGAATCATAGTGTATTATGCTGAATGGCAACCGTCTTACAAGGAGTTAGGTAAAAATATTGAGTTTCGTGAAGGTTTACCGCGCAGCGAGGACTACTCTAGTGATCCGTGTCCTAAACTTTTGATCATAGACGACTTGATGAGTGAATCGTCTAGAGGCAGCGATAGAATCATCGTCAATTTGTTCACAAAAGGAAGTCACCACAAAAATTTGAGCATTATATTTATTACGCAAAATGTTTTTCACCAGGGAAAAGGACAAAGAGACATTTCTTTAAATGCACAGTACATTGTAATTTTTAGGAATTTGCGTGATCGAGCGCAAATACAACATTTATCACGTCAACTTTGACCTAAAAATTCCAAATTTTTACAAGAAGCTTATTGGGACGCTACTTCAAGGCCCTATGGTTATTTATTACTAGATCTTAAACAAGATACCCCAGACAACTGCAGATTTCGCACATGTATTTTTCCTGATGATGAGTATCAATACGTCTACGGGCCAAAGCAAAAAAATATAAAAGGCACAAGCACACGCGATGAACTGCCAGTTGTTTCTTTACAATGGCTTCAAAAAGTCGGTGTCCGATCGGCAAAAAAAACGCTGCTATATTGACAGGCTTGTATCACTTGAACGATGAGCAAAGATGCGCAGTTTTACGCACAGCTGATCCAGCACTTGTTAAACAGATTTGTTAGTGCGTTTTAAATGTTTTGACCGGTAACGTACCCCTCGCGGACAACCACAAACTTGGGCTATGAAAACACGCAAATACTTTACGAAAACTGGTAAAACTTGCAGGCAGTTTTGTTAGTAAAAAAAAAATTTTAGTGCAATACAGTAACGGCTTTTTACCGATATTACTCGCAACGTTAATAAAGACAATTTTTTGAAAAAAAAAAAAAAATTAAAAAAAATTAAAATGGAACATACAAAAAAAACGATTTTATTGCCACAAGAGAGCGTCGAGCGCATGCAGCATATTATATCAGTTGGTAATGGGGGTGATAATCATGAGAGAAAATCTGTTCAAACTCCTGAAACACCAACGAGCAGACTCGATGAAGAGATGAGTAAAATCTTAAACTCAAAAAACTACAGTACCCTCAGCGAAGGCGAAAAATGGACACGATAATCCAAACTACTACAATGATATCTAAATTTACGAGAAACAGATGACAAAGCACAAGAAGCAAATGTCACAGGTGTCATTGACTCTAACATAAACTTAGGTAACGTCAATGCTAAGTCACAAGAAAATACAGATGAAAGTGTCATTGAAACCGTACCACTGCGGTTTCAGACCAAAGCGAGTAAAATCATGCAGTTATTGAGAAAAAAAGGTAATGTCAATTGGGATACAAACGAGCTGACTATAGAGGCGGCAACTCTACAGTGTGCAACTATAGTTGATCTCATCAACGATACTCAGCGGTGCCAAAGTCCACATCACGAATCCGAGCATCAGTTGGTAGTCTAAGGGTGCAGCTACACTAGACGCGTATGATGCGTGCGTATAACGCGTGCGTATGATGCGTATGGCTCGAATCCAACAGAAGAATCCAAAGAGAATCTCTACAAAAACGCGATTGGAGGATTCCGATAGATTCGAGGCATACGCATCATACGCACGCGTTATACGCACGCATCATACAAATCTAGTGTAGCTGCACCCTAAGGCTCATGCTTATTACATGCCAACGAGAATGCGTTTTCGTTTCCCACAAGCGAGCCGAAGCTAGCCCCGAAAGGAAACTGGACAAAATATTTTTATCCTCGAGTATAGCAGGGTACGTTGAGCGCAGAGAACGCAAACTCAGGGATGCCGAAAGTAGTTGGAACTCTACACCAGTGCAGCGGTCGATGGTCGTGCAGCAAGTTAAAATCTGGTTCAACTGCGGAGTAATAAAAAAAACCAAACGATGAGTTTCAAGCCCCAATAACCCTGGGCTCAGTGATCCATAATATTTTAAATAAACAAACAACTAACAAACAAGCTTAACACCCCAAACACGTCAAGCACGCGAGTATTTTTTATAAATAAATAAATAAATACATAATCCCCCAAGCCGCTACAACATGAAAACTCCGGGCTCACGAGTTTTTTTTATAAATAAATGAATAAATACAGAATCCCCCAAGCTGCTACAATCCCATAACGCCGAAATCGCGAGTTTCTTATGAACAAATACATACAAAATCCCCCAAGCTGCTACAACCCCATAACGCCGAGCTCGCGAGATTTTTTTTAAAATAAATAAATAAAAACAAAATTCCCCCAGCTAATAAAACCCCATAACGAAAGGCTTGCGAGATTTTTTTAAAAATAAATAAATAAATACAAAAACCCCAAGCTGCTACAACCCCATAACGCCAAGCTCGTGAGATTTTTTTAAAAATCCAAAAAAAAATACGAAATCCCCCAAGCTGCTACAATCATATAACGCCAAGCTCGCAAGATTTTTTTTTAAAAAAATAAATAAATACAAAATCCCCCGAGCTGCTACAACCCCATAACGCCAAGCTAACGAGATTTTTTTTAAAGTAAATAAATGAATACAAAATCCCCTAAGCTGCAACAACCCCATAACGCCGAGCTAACGAGATTTTTTTTAAAGTAAATAAATGAATACAAAATCCCCTAAGCTGCTACAACCCTAGAACGCTGAGCTCGCGAGTTTTTTATGAATAAATAAATACAAATTCCCCCAAGCTGCTACAACGCAATAACGCAAAGCTCGCGATTTTTTTTATGAATAAATGAACCAAACCTAATCCCTCAGGCTGCTACAACCCGATAACGCAGAGCTCACGATTTTTTCTTCATATAACTAAATAAATACAAAATCCCCCAAGCTACTACAACGCAATAACTCCAAGCTTGCAATTTTTTTTTATGAATAAATGAACCAATACCTGATCCCCTAAGCTGCTACAACCCTAGAACGTCGAGCTCGTGAGAATTTTTTTAAATAAATGAAAAAATACAAAATCCTCCAAGCTGCTACAACCCCGAAACGCCGAGCTCACGAGATTTTTTTTTAAATAAATAAATAAATAAAAATCCCCCAAGCCGCGACAACCCCATAACACCAAGCTCGAGATATTTTTTTAAAAATCAATAAATAAATACAATATCCCCTAAGCAGCAACAACCCCATAACGCCGAATTCACGAGATCTTTTTTTAGATAAATAAATAAATACAAAATCATCAAGCTGCTACAACATGATAACTCCAGGCTCACGAGTTTTTATCATAAATAAATGAATAAATACAGAATCCCCCAAGCTGCTACAACCCCATAACGCCAAGCTCGCGAGTTTCTTATGAACAAATACATACAAATTCCCCCAAGCTGCTACAACCCCATAACGCCGAGCTCGTGAGATTTTTTTTAAAATCCATAAATTAATACGGAATCTCCCAAGCTGCTACAATCATATAACGCCAAGCTCGTGAGATTTTTTAAAAATCCATAAATAAATACGAAATCCCCCAAGCTGCTACAATCATATATCGCCAAGCTCGCAAGATTTTTTTTTAAATAAATAAATAAATACAAAATCCCCCAAGCTGCTACAACCCCATAATGCCGAGCTCGCGAGTTTCTTATGAACAAAAACAAACAAATTCCCCCAAGCTGCTACAACCCCATAACGCCAAGCCTGTGAGATTTTTTTAGAAATCCATAAATAAATACGAAATCCCCCAAGCTGCTACAATCATATATCGCCAAGCTCGCAAGATTTTTTTTTAAATAAATAAATAAATACAAAATCCCCCGAGCTGCAAAAACCCCGTAACGCCGAGCTAACGAGATTTTTTTTAAAGTAAATTTTTACAGATTTACTGCTTTATTAATTTTATTTTGTTGCCGGATTAAAAGCTGGTGGGGGAGGGTTGTCAAATAACTGTTGAGACAGACTTTATTTAATACCAACAGTGTTAATTTATTTATTTTAACACAGCACTCTATTTACAACAATATTCAAATAATTCAAAATTACAATAAGTGAGTTTATACAGGTTAATAAAAATTATTTTTAATGAAAACAAAACTGAGAGGTGAGAATATTATAGTTTGAGTGGAGAATTTTCACCCTTAATTTTCATGTAAAGAAAATTAATTAATTAATTAATTTGAGAAACACCTAGTCAAAACTCTTTATGGACTTGATTTTATTAATTAAAGCCATAAACATAAGTTTTGTTTGAGTATAGTTGATGTAAACAAGGCAACAGAAATGGCCTTGAAAAGAGAGAGAGAGAGAGATGCCCAAGAGAAATTAAAGCAGCAGCAGAGAATGACCTTGAACAGAATAGAAAAGAAAATGGCTGCTTATAAGACAGCACAAAGAAAGGAGAGAGAGAGCAAGAGAGTGCACAGTAAATTTTATTGAATTTCTGGCTGCGGAATGACGATGAGAAGCACCGGTAAATTATTGTTACCGGTGCTGCGCAAAAATACCTGAGGATGCCTAGGATGATCTCCTTGCTGAGCTGCTAACCCAAGAATTGAAGTGAATCAAGCCGATCGAATTCAAGATGAGATGTCTCCAGAGTTGACTACCACCAGGTGAATTATTTGTTGAGATGACTGTGCAGATGAGACCACTGCGTTGATGACGAGAAAGAGTCGAGAAAAATGCCAAGTGAAAAGAACCCAAGAGATAACACAAAATGGTGAAAGAAACGTCTATTCACGAGCGTTGCCGAGAAGAGAACTGGAGAGACGCCGCAGGCCCAGCAGCGTCAGCGACAGCAGCAACAGCGCGTAGCTTGAAGGCACGTGAGAGAGAGAGAGAGACAGAGCGAAAAATCAATACTCTGCGCAGGTGAGTCGTTTTGAACCGCTAACGATTGGCAGCGCTAATTTTCGAGAGACGCCGCGGCGACGACATCAACTGTGGACATGGGCGCGAATATTTAAATTTGATAAATTCCGCAACATAAATAAATGAATACGAAATCCCCTAAGCTGCAACAACCCCATAACGCCGAGCTAACGAGATTTTTTTTAAAGTAAATAAATGAATACAAAATCCCCTAAGCTGCTACAACCCTAGAACGCCGAGCTCGAGAGTTTTTCTTCATATAACTAAATAAATACAAAATCCCCCAAGCTGCTACAACGCAAAAACTCCAAGCTTGCAATTTTTTTTATGAATAAATGAACCAATACCTAATCCCTCAGGCTGCTACAACCCGATAACGCAGAGCTCACGATTTTTACTTCATATAACTAAATAAATACAAAATCCCCCAAGCTGCTACAACGCAATAACTCCAAGCTTAAAATTTTTTTTTATGAATAAATGAACCAATACCTAATCCCCTAAGCTGCTACGACCCCAGAACGTCGAGCTCGCGAGAATTTTTTTTAATAAATGAAAAAATACAAAATCCTCCAAGCTGCTACAACCCCATAACACCAAGCTCATGAGATTTTTTTTTAAATGAATAATTAAATACAAAATCCCCCCAGCTGCTACAACCCCATAACGAAAGGCTCGCGAGATTTTTTAAAAAATGAATAAATAAATACAAAAACCCCAAGCTGCTACAACCCCATAACGCCAAGCTCGTGAGATTTTTTTAAAAATCCATAAATAAATACGAAATCCCCCAAGCTGCTACAATCATATAACGCCAAGCTCGCAAGATTTTTTTTTAAATAAATAAATAAATATAAAATCCCCCGAGCTGCTACAACCCCATAACGCCGAGCTAACGAGATTTTTTTAAAAGTAAATAAATGAATACAAAATCCCCTAAGCTGCTACAACCCCATAACGCAGAGCTCGCGATTTTTTTTTAAATAACGAAATAAATACAAGATCCCCCAAGCTGCTACAACGCAAAAACGCAAAGCTCGCGATTTTTTTTATGAATAAATGAACCAATACCTCATCCCTCAGGCTGCTACAACCCGATAACGCAGAGCTCACGATTTTTTCTTCATATATCAAAATAAATACAAAATCCCCCAAGCTGCTACAACGCAATAAATCCAAGCTTGCAATTTTTTTTTATGAATAAATGAACCAATACCTAATCCCCCCAGCTGCTACAACCCCATAACGAAAAGCTCGCGATATTTTTTTAAAAATGAATAAATAAATACAAATACCCCCAAGCTGCTTTAACCCCATAACGCCAAGCTCATGAGATTTTTTTTATCAATTAATAAATAAATACAATATCCCCTAAGCAGCTACAACCGCATAACACCGAATTCGCGAGATTTTTTTTTAAATAAATAAATAAATACAAAATCATCAAGCTGCTACAACATGATAACTCTGGTCTCACGAGTTTTTTTTATAAATAAATGAATAAATACAGAATTCCCTGAGCTGCTACAACCCCATAACGCCGAGCTCGCGAGTTTCTTATGAACAAATACATACAAAATCCCCCAAGCTGCTACAACCCCATAAAGCCGAGCTCGCGAGATTTTTTTTAAAATAAATAAATAAATACAAAATCCCACCAGCTGCTAGAACCCCATAACGAAAAGCTCACGAGATTTTTTTAAAAATTAATAAATAAATACAAAAACTATCCAGCTGCTACAACCCCATAACGCCAAGCTCATGAGATTTTGTTATAAATAAATAAATAAATGCAAAATCCCCCAAGCGGCTACAACCCCATAATGCCGAGCTCGCGAGATTTTTTTTTAAATAAATAAGTAATTACAAAATCCCCTAAGCTGCAACAACCCCATAACGCCGGGCTCGTGAGATTTTTTAAAAAATCAAGAAATAAATACGAAATCCCCAAAGCTGTTACAACCCTAGAACGCAGAGCTCGCAATTTTTTTTCAATAACTAAATATATACAAAATCCCCCAGCTTTTACAACGAAATAACACCAAGCTCGCGATTTTTTTTTATGGATAAATGAACCAGTACCTAGTCCCTCAAGCTGATACAACTCCATAACGGCGAGTTCGCGAATTTTTTATGAATAATAACATACAAAATCCCCCAAGCTGCTACAACCCCATAACGCCAAGCTCATGAGATTTTTTTATAAATTAATAAATAAATACAATGTCCCCTAAGCAGCTACAACCGCATAACACCGAATTCACGAGATTTTTGTTTAAATAAATAAATAAATACAAAATCCTCCGAGGTGCTACAACCCCATAACGCCGAGCTCGCGAGATTTTGTTATAAATAAATAAATAAATGCAAAATCCCCCAAGCGGCAAAGCTCGCGATTTTTTTTATGAATAAATGAACCAATACCTCATCCCTCAGGCTGCTACAACCCGATAACGCAGAGCTCACGATTTTTTCTTCATATATCAAAATAAATACAAAATCCCCCAAGCTGCTACAACGCAATAAATCCAAGCTTGCAATTTTTTTTTATGAATAAATGAACCAATACCTAATCCCCCCAGCTGCTACAACCCCATAACGAAAAGCTCGCGATATTTTTTTAAAAATGAATAAATAAATACAAATACCCCCAAGCTGCTTTAACCCCATAACGCCAAGCTCATGAGATTTTTTTTATCAATTAATAAATAAATACAATATCCCCTAAGCAGCTACAACCGCATAACACCGAATTCGCGAGATTTTTTTTTAAATAAATAAATAAATACAAAATCATCAAGCTGCTACAACATGATAACTCTGGTCTCACGAGTTTTTTTTATAAATAAATGAATAAATACAGAATTCCCTGAGCTGCTACAACCCCATAACGCCGAGCTCGCGAGTTTCTTATGAACAAATACATACAAAATCCCCCAAGCTGCTACAACCCCATAAAGCCGAGCTCGCGAGATTTTTTTTAAAATAAATAAATAAATACAAAATCCCACCAGCTGCTAGAACCCCATAACGAAAAGCTCACGAGATTTTTTTAAAAATTAATAAATAAATACAAAAACTATCCAGCTGCTACAACCCCATAACGCCAAGCTCATGAGATTTTGTTATAAATAAATAAATAAATACAAAATCCTCCGAGGTGCTACAACCCCATAACGCCGAGCTAATGAGATTTTTTTTAAAATCAATAAATAAATACTATATCCTCAAAGCAGCTACAACCTAATAACGCCGAATTCACGAGATTTTTTTTTCAATGAATAAATAAATACAAAATCATCAAGCTGCTACAACCCTAGAACGCCAAGCTCACGAAGTTTTTTTTAAAATAAGTAACTGAATACAAAATCCCCCAAGCTGCTACAACCCCATAACGCCAAGCTCATTAGATTTTTTTATAAATTAATAAATAAATACAATATCCCCTAAGCAGCTACAACCGCATAACACCGAATTCGCGAGATTTTTTTTTAAATAAATAAATAAATACAAAATCATCAAGCTGCTACAACATGATAAATCTGGGCTCACGAGTTTTTTTTATAAATAAATGAATAAATACAGAATCCCCCGAGCTGCTACAACCCCATAACGCCGAGCTAATGAGATTTTTTTTAAAATCAATAAATAAATACTATATCCTCAAAGCAGCTACAACCTAATAACGCCGAATTCACGAGATTTTTTTTTCAATAAATAAATAAATACAAAATCATCAAGCTGCTACAACCCTAGAACGCCAAGTCACGAAGTTTTTTTTAAAATAAGTAACTGAATACAAAATCCCCCAAGCTGCTACAACCCCATAACGCCAAGCTCATTAGATTTTTTTATAAATTAATAAATAAATACAATATCCCCTAAGCAGCTACAACCGCATAACACCGAATTCGCGAGATTTTTTTTTAAATAAATAAATAAATACAAAATCATCAAGCTGCTACAACATGATAAATCTGGGCTCACGAGTTTTTTTTATAAATAAATGAATAAATACAGAATCCCCCGAGCTGCTACAACCCCATAACGCCGAGCTCGCGAGTTTCTTATGAACAAATACATACAAAATCCCCCAAGCTGCTACAACCCCATAACGCCGAGCTCGCGAGATTTTTTTTTAAATAAATAAATAAATACAAAATCCCCCCAGCTGCTACAACCCCATAACGAAAAGCTCACGAGATTTTTTTAAAAATTAATAAATAAATGCAGAAACCATCCAGCTGCTACACCCCCATAACGCCAAGCTCATGAGATTTTTTTTTAAATAAATAAATAAATACAAAATCCTCCGAGGTGCTACAACCCCATAACGCCGAGCTCGCGAGATTGTGTTATAAATAAATAAATAAATGCAAAATCCCCCAAGCGGCTACAACCCCATAATGCCGAGCTCGCGAGATTTTTTTTTAAATAAATAAGTAATTACAAAATCCCCTAAGCTGCAACAACCCCATAACGCCGGGCTCGTGAGATTTTTTAAAAAATCAAGAAATAAATACGAAATCCCCAAAGCTGTTACAACCCTAGAACGCAGAGCTCGCAATTTTTTTTCAATAACTAAATATATACAAAATCCCCCAGCTTTTACAACGAAATAACACCAAGCTCGCGATTTTTTTTTATGGATAAATGAACCAGTACCTAGTCCCTCAAGCTGATACAACTCCATAACGGCGAGTTCGTGAATTTTTTATGAATAATAACATACAAAATCCCCCAAGCTGCTACAACCCCATAACGCCAAGCTCATGAGATTTTTTTATAAATTAATAAATAAATACAATGTCCCCTAAGCAGCTACAACCGCATAACACCGAATTCGCGAGATTTTTGTTTAAATAAATAAATAAATACAAAATCCTCCGAGGTGCTACAACCCCATAACGCCGAGCTCGCGAGATTTTGTTATAAATAAATAAATAAATGCAAAATCCCCCAAGCGGCTACAACCCCATAATGCCGAGCTCATGAGATTTTTTTATAAATTAATAAATAAATACAATGTCCCCTAAGCAGCTACAACCGCATAACACCGAATTCGCGAGATTTTTGTTTAAATAAATAAATAAATACAAAATCCTCCGAGGTGCTACAACCCCATAACGCCGAGCTCGCGAGATTTTGTTATAAATAAATAAATAAATACGAAATCCCCCAAGCTGCTACAATCATATAACGCCAAGCTCGCAAGATTTTTTTTTAAATAAATAAATAAATATAAAATCCCCCGAGCTGCTACAACCCCATAACGCCGAGCTAACGAGATTTTTTTAAAAGTAAATAAATGAATACAAAATCCCCTAAGCTGCTACAACCCCATAACGCAGAGCTCGCGATTTTTTTTTAAATAACGAAATAAATACAAGATCCCCCAAGCTGCTACAACGCAAAAACGCAAAGCTCGCGATTTTTTTTATGAATAAATGAACCAATACCTCATCCCTCAGGCTGCTACAACCCGATAACGCAGAGCTCACGATTTTTTCTTCATATATCAAAATAAATACAAAATCCCCCAAGCTGCTACAACGCAATAAATCCAAGCTTGCAATTTTTTTTTATGAATAAATGAACCAATACCTAATCCCCCCAGCTGCTACAACCCCATAACGAAAAGCTCGCGATATTTTTTTAAAAATGAATAAATAAATACAAATACCCCAAAGCTGCTTTAACCCCATAACGCCAAGCTCATGAGATTTTTTTTATCAATTAATAAATAAATACAATATCCCCTAAGCAGCTACAACCGCATAACACCGAATTCGCGAGATTTTTTTTTAAATAAATAAATAAATACAAAATCATCAAGCTGCTACAACATGATAACTCTGGTCTCACGAGTTTTTTTTATAAATAAATGAATAAATACAGAATTCCCTGAGCTGCTACAACCCCATAACGCCGAGCTCGCGAGTTTCTTATGAACAAATACATACAAAATCCCCCAAGCTGCTACAACCCCATAAAGCCGAGCTCGCGAGATTTTTTTTAAAATAAATAAATAAATACAAAATCCCACCAGCTGCTACAACCCCATAACGAAAAGCTCACGAGATTTTTTTAAAAATTAATAAATAAATACAAAAACTATCCAGCTGCTACAACCCCATAACGCCAAGCTCATGAGATTTTGTTATAAATAAATAAATAAATGCAAAATCCCCCAAGCGGCTACAACCCCATAATGCCGAGCTCGCGAGATTTTTTTTTAAATAAATAAGTAATTACAAAATCCCCTAAGCTGCAACAACCCCATAACGCCGGGCTCGTGAGATTTTTTAAAAAATCAAGAAATAAATACGAAATCCCCAAAGCTGTTACAACCCTAGAACGCAGAGCTCGCCATTTTTTTTCAATAACTAAATATATACAAAATCCCCCAGCTTTTACAACGAAATAACACCAAGCTCGCGATTTTTTTTATGGATAAATGAACCAGTACCTAGTCCCTCAAGCTGATACAACTCCATAACGGCGAGTTCGCGAATTTTTTATGAATAATAACATACAAAATCCCCCAAGCTGCTACAACCCCATAACGCCAAGCTCATGAGATTTTTTTATAAATTAATAAATAAATACAATGTCCCCTAAGCAGCTACAACCGCATAACACCGAATTCACGAGATTTTTGTTTAAATAAATAAATAAATACAAAATCCTCCGAGGTGCTACAACCCCATAACGCCGAGCTCGCGAGATTTTGTTATAAATAAATAAATAAATGCAAAATCCCCCAAGCGGCAAAGCTCGCGATTTTTTTTATGAATAAATGAACCAATACCTCATCCCTCAGGCTGCTACAACCCGATAACGCAGAGCTCACGATTTTTTCTTCATATATCAAAATAAATACAAAATCCCCCAAGCTGCTACAACGCAATAAATCCAAGCTTGCAATTTTTTTTTATGAATAAATGAACCAATACCTAATCCCCCCAGCTGCTACAACCCCATAACGAAAAGCTCGCGATATTTTTTTAAAAATGAATAAATAAATACAAATACCCCCAAGCTGCTTTAACCCCATAACGCCAAGCTCATGAGATTTTTTTTATCAATTAATAAATAAATACAATATCCCCTAAGCAGCTACAACCGCATAACACCGAATTCGCGAGATTTTTTTTTAAATAAATAAATAAATACAAAATCATCAAGCTGCTACAACATGATAACTCTGGTCTCACGAGTTTTTTTTATAAATAAATGAATAAATACAGAATTCCCTGAGCTGCTACAACCCCATAACGCCGAGCTCGCGAGTTTCTTATGAACAAATACATACAAAATCCCCCAAGCTGCTACAACCCCATAAAGCCGAGCTCGCGAGATTTTTTTTAAAATAAATAAATAAATACAAAATCCCACCAGCTGCTAGAACCCCATAACGAAAAGCTCACGAGATTTTTTTAAAAATTAATAAATAAATACAAAAACTATCCAGCTGCTACAACCCCATAACGCCAAGCTCATGAGATTTTGTTATAAATAAATAAATAAATGCAAAATCCCCCAAGCGGCTACAACCCCATAATGCCGAGCTCGCGAGATTTTTTTTTAAATAAATAAGTAATTACAAAATCCCCTAAGCTGCAACAACCCCATAACGCCGGGCTCGTGAGATTTTTTAAAAAATCAAGAAATAAATACGAAATCCCCAAAGCTGTTACAACCCTAGAACGCAGAGCTCGCAATTTTTTTTCAATAACTAAATATATACAAAATCCCCCAGCTTTTACAACGAAATAACACCAAGCTCGCGATTTTTTTTTATGGATAAATGAACCAGTACCTAGTCCCTCAAGCTGATACAACTCCATAACGGCGAGTTCGCGAATTTTTTATGAATAATAACATACAAAATCCCCCAAGCTGCTACAACCCCATAACGCCAAGCTCATGAGATTTTTTTATAAATTAATAAATAAATACAATGTCCCCTAAGCAGCTACAACCGCATAACACCGAATTCACGAGATTTTTGTTTAAATAAATAAATAAATACAAAATCCTCCGAGGTGCTACAACCCCATAACGCCGAGCTCGCGAGATTTTGTTATAAATAAATAAATAAATGCAAAATCCCCCAAGCGGCAAAGCTCGCGATTTTTTTTATGAATAAATGAACCAATACCTCATCCCTCAGGCTGCTACAACCCGATAACGCAGAGCTCACGATTTTTTCTTCATATATCAAAATAAATACAAAATCCCCCAAGCTGCTACAACGCAATAAATCCAAGCTTGCAATTTTTTTTTATGAATAAATGAACCAATACCTAATCCCCCCAGCTGCTACAACCCCATAACGAAAAGCTCGCGATATTTTTTTAAAAATGAATAAATAAATACAAATACCCCCAAGCTGCTTTAACCCCATAACGCCAAGCTCATGAGATTTTTTTTATCAATTAATAAATAAATACAATATCCCCTAAGCAGCTACAACCGCATAACACCGAATTCGCGAGATTTTTTTTTAAATAAATAAATAAATACAAAATCATCAAGCTGCTACAACATGATAACTCTGGTCTCACGAGTTTTTTTTATAAATAAATGAATAAATACAGAATTCCCTGAGCTGCTACAACCCCATAACGCCGAGCTCGCGAGTTTCTTATGAACAAATACATACAAAATCCCCCAAGCTGCTACAACCCCATAAAGCCGAGCTCGCGAGATTTTTTTTAAAATAAATAAATAAATACAAAATCCCACCAGCTGCTAGAACCCCATAACGAAAAGCTCACGAGATTTTTTTAAAAATTAATAAATAAATACAAAAACTATCCAGCTGCTACAACCCCATAACGCCAAGCTCATGAGATTTTGTTATAAATAAATAAATAAATACAAAATCCTCCGAGGTGCTACAACCCCATAACGCCGAGCTAATGAGATTTTTTTTAAAATCAATAAATAAATACTATATCCTCAAAGCAGCTACAACCTAATAACGCCGAATTCACGAGATTTTTTTTTCAATGAATAAATAAATACAAAATCATCAAGCTGCTACAACCCTAGAACGCCAAGCTCACGAAGTTTTTTTTAAAATAAGTAACTGAATACAAAATCCCCCAAGCTGCTACAACCCCATAACGCCAAGCTCATTAGATTTTTTTATAAATTAATAAATAAATACAATATCCCCTAAGCAGCTACAACCGCATAACACCGAATTCGCGAGATTTTTTTTTAAATAAATAAATAAATACAAAATCATCAAGCTGCTACAACATGATAAATCTGGGCTCACGAGTTTTTTTTATAAATAAATGAATAAATACAGAATCCCCCGAGCTGCTACAACCCCATAACGCCGAGCTAATGAGATTTTTTTTAAAATCAATAAATAAATACTATATCCTCAAAGCAGCTACAACCTAATAACGCCGAATTCACGAGATTTTTTTTTCAATAAATAAATAAATACAAAATCATCAAGCTGCTACAACCCTAGAACGCCAAGTCACGAAGTTTTTTTTAAAATAAGTAACTGAATACAAAATCCCCCAAGCTGCTACAACCCCATAACGCCAAGCTCATTAGATTTTTTTATAAATTAATAAATAAATACAATATCCCCTAAGCAGCTACAACCGCATAACACCGAATTCGCGAGATTTTTTTTTAAATAAATAAATAAATACAAAATCATCAAGCTGCTACAACATGATAACTCTGGGCTCACGAGTTTTTTTTATAAATAAATGAATAAATACAGAATCCCCCGAGCTGCTACAACCCCATAACGCCGAGCTCGCGAGTTTCTTATGAACAAATACATACAAAATCCCCCAAGCTGCTACAACCCCATAACGCCGAGCTCGCGAGATTTTTTTTTAAATAAATAAATAAATACAAAATCCCCCCAGCTGCTACAACCCCATAACGAAAAGCTCACGAGATTTTTTTAAAAATTAATAAATAAATGCAGAAACCATCCAGCTGCTACACCCCCATAACGCCAAGCTCATGAGATTTTTTTTTAAATAAATAAATAAATACAAAATCCTCCGAGGTGCTACAACCCCATAACGCCGAGCTCGCGAGATTGTGTTATAAATAAATAAATAAATGCAAAATCCCCCAAGCGGCTACAACCCCATAATGCCGAGCTCGCGAGATTTTTTTTTAAATAAATAAGTAATTACAAAATCCCCTAAGCTGCAACAACCCCATAACGCCGGGCTCGTGAGATTTTTTAAAAAATCAAGAAATAAATACGAAATCCCCAAAGCTGTTACAACCCTAGAACGCAGAGCTCGCAATTTTTTTTCAATAACTAAATATATACAAAATCCCCCAGCTTTTACAACGAAATAACACCAAGCTCGCGATTTTTTTTTATGGATAAATGAACCAGTACCTAGTCCCTCAAGCTGATACAACTCCATAACGGCGAGTTCGTGAATTTTTTATGAATAATAACATACAAAATCCCCCAAGCTGCTACAACCCCATAACGCCAAGCTCATGAGATTTTTTTATAAATTAATAAATAAATACAATGTCCCCTAAGCAGCTACAACCGCATAACACCGAATTCGCGAGATTTTTGTTTAAATAAATAAATAAATACAAAATCCTCCGAGGTGCTACAACCCCATAACGCCGAGCTCGCGAGATTTTGTTATAAATAAATAAATAAATGCAAAATCCCCCAAGCGGCTACAACCCCATAATGCCGAGCTCGCGAGATTTTTTTTTAAATAAATAAGTAATTACAAAATCCCCTAAGCTGCAACAACCCCATAACGCCGGGCTCGTGAGATTTTTTAAAAAATCAAGAATTAAATACGAAATCCCCAAAGCTGTTACAACCCTAGAACGCAGAGCTCGCAATTTTTTTTCAATAACTAAATATATACAAAATCCCCCAGCTTTTACAACGAAATAACGCCAAGCTCGCGATTTTTTTTTATGAATAAATGAACCAGTACCTAGTCCCTCAAGCTGATACAACTCCATAACGGCGAGTTCGCGAATTTTTTATGAATAATAACATACAAAATCCCCCAAGCTGCAAAAACCCCGTAACGCCGAGCTAACGAGATTTTTTTTAAAGTAAATTTTTACAGATTTACTGCTTTATTAATTTTATTTTGTTGCCGGATTAAAAGCTGGTGGGGGAGGGTTGTCAAATAACTGTTGAGACAGACTTTATTTAATACCAACAGTGTTAATTTATTTATTTTAACACAGCACTCTATTTACAACAATATTCAAATAATTCAAAATTACAATAAGTGAGTTTATACAGGTTAATAAAAATTATTTTTAATGAAAACAAAACTGAGAGGTGAGAATATTATAGTTTGAGTGGAGAATTTTCACCCTTAATTTTCATGTAAAGAAAATTAATTAATTAATTAATTTGAGAAACACCTAGTCAAAACTCTTTATGGACTTGATTTTATTAATTAAAGCCATAAACATAAGTTTTGTTTGAGTATAGTTGATGTAAACAAGGCAACAGAAATGGCCTTGAAAAGAGAGAGAGAGTGAGATGCCCAAGAGAAATTAAAGCAGCAGCAGAGAATGACCTTGAACAGAATAGAAAAGAAAATGGCTGCTTATAAGACAGCACAAAGAAAGGAGAGAGAGAGCAAGAGAGTGCACAGTAAATTTTATTGAATTTCTGGCTGCGGAATGACGATGAGAAGCACCGGTAAATTATTGTTACCGGTGCTGCGCAAAAATACCTGAGGATGCCTAGGATGATCTCCTTGCTGAGCTGCTAACCCAAGAATTGAAGTGAATCAAGCCGATCGAATTCAAGATGAGATGTCTCCAGAGTTGACTACCACCAGGTGAATTATTTGTTGAGATGACTGTGCAGATGAGACCACTGCGTTGATGACGAGAAAGAGTCGAGAAAAATGCCAAGTGAAAAGAACCCAAGAGATAACACAAAATGGTGAAAGAAACGTCTATTCACGAGCGTTGCCGAGAAGAGAACTGGAGAGACGCCGCAGGCCCAGCAGCGTCAGCGACAGCAGCAACAGCGCGTAGCTTGAAGGCACGTGAGAGAGAGAGAGACAGAGCGAAAAATCAATACTCTGAGCAGGTGAGTCGTTTTGAACCGCTAACGATTGGCAGCGCTAATTTTCGAGAGACGCCGCGGCGACGACATCAACTGTGGACATGGGCGCGAATATTTAAAGTTGATAAATTCCGCAACATAAATAAATGAATACGAAATCCCCTAAGCTGCAACAACCCCATAACGCCGAGCTAACGAGATTTTTTTTAAAGTAAATAAATGAATACAAAATCCCCTAAGCTGCTACAACCCTAGAACGCCGAGCTCGAGAGTTTTTCTTCATATAACTAAATAAATACAAAATCCCCCAAGCTGCTACAACGCAAAAACTCCAAGCTTGCAATTTTTTTTATGAATAAATGAACCAATACCTAATCCCTCAGGCTGCTACAACCCGATAACGCAGAGCTCACGATTTTTACTTCATATAACTAAATAAATACAAAATCCCCCAAGCTGCTACAACGCAATAACTCCAAGCTTAAAATTTTTTTTTATGAATAAATGAACCAATACCTAATCCCCTAAGCTGCTACGACCCCAGAACGTCGAGCTCGCGAGAATTTTTTTTAATAAATGAAAAAATACAAAATCCTCCAAGCTGCTACAACCCCATAACACCAAGCTCATGAGATTTTTTTTTAAATGAATAATTAAATACAAAATCCCCCCAGCTGCTACAACCCCATAACGAAAGGCTCGCGAGATTTTTTAAAAAATGAATAAATAAATACAAAAACCCCAAGCTGCTACAACCCCATAACGCCAAGCTCGTGAGATTTTTTTAAAAATCCATAAATAAATACGAAATCCCCCAAGCTGCTACAATCATATAACGCCAAGCTCGCAAGATTTTTTTTTAAATAAATAAATAAATATAAAATCCCCCGAGCTGCTACAACCCCATAACGCCGAGCTAACGAGATTTTTTTAAAAGTAAATAAATGAATACAAAATCCCCTAAGCTGCTACAACCCCATAACGCTGAGCTCGCGATTTTTTTTTAAATAACGAAATAAATACAAGATCCCCCAAGCTGCTACAACGCAAAAACGCAAAGCTCGCGATTTTTTTTATGAATAAATGAACCAATACCTCATCCCTCAGGCTGCTACAACCCGATAACGCAGAGCTCACGATTTTTTCTTCATATATCAAAATAAATACAAAATCCCCCAAGCTGCTACAACGCAATAAATCCAAGCTTGCAATTTTTTTTTATGAATAAATGAACCAATACCTAATCCCCCCAGCTGCTACAACCCCATAACGAAAAGCTCGCGATATTTTTTTAAAAATGAATAAATAAATACAAATACCCCCAAGCTGCTTTAACCCCATAACGCCAAGCTCATGAGATTTTTTTTATCAATTAATAAATAAATACAATATCCCCTAAGCAGCTACAACCGCATAACACCGAATTCGCGAGATTTTTTTTTAAATAAATAAATAAATACAAAATCATCAAGCTGCTACAACATGATAACTCTGGTCTCACGAGTTTTTTTTATAAATAAATGAATAAATACAGAATTCCCTGAGCTGCTACAACCCCATAACGCCGAGCTCGCGAGTTTCTTATGAACAAATACATACAAAATCCCCCAAGCTGCTACAACCCCATAAAGCCGAGCTCGCGAGATTTTTTTTAAAATAAATAAATAAATACAAAATCCCACCAGCTGCTACAACCCCATAACGAAAAGCTCACGAGATTTTTTTAAAAATTAATAAATAAATACAAAAACTATCCAGCTGCTACAACCCCATAACGCCAAGCTCATGAGATTTTGTTATAAATAAATAAATAAATGCAAAATCCCCCAAGTGGCTACAACCCCATAATGCCGAGCTCGCGAGATTTTTTTTTAAATAAATAAGTAATTACAAAATCCCCTAAGCTGCAACAACCCCATAACGCCGGGCTCGTGAGATTTTTTAAAAAATCAAGAAATAAATACGAAATCCCCAAAGCTGTTACAACCCTAGAACGCAGAGCTCGCAATTTTTTTTCAATAACTAAATATATACAAAATCCCCCAGCTTTTACAACGAAATAACACCAAGCTCGCGATTTTTTTTTATGGATAAATGAACCAGTACCTAGTCCCTCAAGCTGATACAACTCCATAACGGCGAGTTCGCGAATTTTTTATGAATAATAACATACAAAATCCCCCAAGCTGCTACAACCCCATAACGCCAAGCTCATGAGATTTTTTTATAAATTAATAAATAAATACAATGTCCCCTAAGCAGCTACAACCGCATAACACCGAATTCACGAGATTTTTGTTTAAATAAATAAATAAATACAAAATCCTCCGAGGTGCTACAACCCCATAACGCCGAGCTCGCGAGATTTTGTTATAAATAAATAAATAAATGCAAAATCCCCCAAGCGGCAAAGCTCGCGATTTTTTTTATGAATAAATGAACCAATACCTCATCCCTCAGGCTGCTACAACCCGATAACGCAGAGCTCACGATTTTTTCTTCATATATCAAAATAAATACAAAATCCCCCAAGCTGCTACAACGCAATAAATCCAAGCTTGCAATTTTTTTTTATGAATAAATGAACCAATACCTAATCCCCCCAGCTGCTACAACCCCATAACGAAAAGCTCGCGATATTTTTTTAAAAATGAATAAATAAATACAAATACCCCCAAGCTGCTTTAACCCCATAACGCCAAGCTCATGAGATTTTTTTTATCAATTAATAAATAAATACAATATCCCCTAAGCAGCTACAACCGCATAACACCGAATTCGCGAGATTTTTTTTTAAATAAATAAATAAATACAAAATCATCAAGCTGCTACAACATGATAACTCTGGTCTCACGAGTTTTTTTTATAAATAAATGAATAAATACAGAATTCCCTGAGCTGCTACAACCCCATAACGCCGAGCTCGCGAGTTTCTTATGAACAAATACATACAAAATCCCCCAAGCTGCTACAACCCCATAAAGCCGAGCTCGCGAGATTTTTTTTAAAATAAATAAATTAATACAAAATCCCACCAGCTGCTACAACCCCATAACGAAAAGCTCACGAGATTTTTTTAAAAATTAATAAATAAATACAAAAACTATCCAGCTGCTACAACCCCATAACACCAAGCTCATGAGATTTTGTTATAAATAAATAAATAAATGCAAAATCCCCCAAGCGGCTACAACCCCATAATGCCGAGCTCGCGAGATTTTTTTTTAAATAAATAAGTAATTACAAAATCCCCTAAGCTGCAACAACCCCATAACGCCGGGCTCGTGAGATTTTTTAAAAAATCAAGAAATAAATACGAAATCCCCAAAGCTGTTACAACCCTAAAACGCAGAGCTCGCAATTTTTTTTCAATAACTAAATATATACAAAATCCCCCAGCTTTTACAACGAAATAACACCAAGCTCGCGATTTTTTTTTATGGATAAATGAACCAGTACCTAGTCCCTCAAGCTGATACAACTCCAAACGGCGAGTTCGCGAATTTTTTATGAATAATAACATACAAAATCCCCCAAGCTGCTACAACCCCATAACGCCAAGCTCATGAGATTTTTTTATAAATTAATAAATAAATACAATGTCCCCTAAGCAGCTACAACCGCATAACACCGAATTCACGAGATTTTTGTTTAAATAAATAAATAAATACAAAATCCTCCGAGGTGCTACAACCCCATAACGCCGAGCTCGCGAGATTTTGTTATAAATAAATAAATAAATGCAAAATCCCCCAAGCGGCAAAGCTCGCGATTTTTTTTATGAATAAATGAACCAATACCTCATCCCTCAGGCTGCTACAACCCGATAACGCAGAGCTCACGATTTTTTCTTCATATATCAAAATAAATACAAAATCCCCCAAGCTGCTACAACGCAATAAATCCAAGCTTGCAATTTTTTTTTATGAATAAATGAACCAATACCTAATCCCCCCAGCTGCTACAACCCCATAACGAAAAGCTCGCGATATTTTTTTAAAAATGAATAAATAAATACAAATACCCCCAAGCTGCTTTAACCCCATAACGCCAAGCTCATGAGATTTTTTTTATCAATTAATAAATAAATACAATATCCCCTAAGCAGCTACAACCGCATAACACCGAATTCGCGAGATTTTTTTTTAAATAAATAAATAAATACAAAATCATCAAGCTGCTACAACATGATAACTCTGGTCTCACGAGTTTTTTTTATAAATAAATGAATAAATACAGAATTCCCTGAGCTGCTACAACCCCATAACGCCGAGCTCGCGAGTTTCTTATGAACAAATACATACAAAATCCCCCAAGCTGCTACAACCCCATAAAGCCGAGCTCGCGAGATTTTTTTTAAAATAAATAAATAAATACAAAATCCCACCAGCTGCTAGAACCCCATAACGAAAAGCTCACGAGATTTTTTTAAAAATTAATAAATAAATACAAAAACTATCCAGCTGCTACAACCCCATAACGCCAAGCTCATGAGATTTTTTTTAAAATAAATAAATAAATACAAAATCCTCCGAGGTGCTACAACCCCATAACGCCGAGCTAATGAGATTTTTTTTAAAATCAATAAATAAATACTATATCCTCAAAGCAGCTACAACCTAATAACGCCGAATTCACGAGATTTTTTTTTCAATGAATAAATAAATACAAAATCATCAAGCTGCTACAACCCTAGAACGCCAAGCTCACGAAGTTTTTTTTAAAATAAGTAACTGAATACAAAATCCCCCAAGCTGCTACAACCCCATAACGCCAAGCTCATTAGATTTTTTTATAAATTAATAAATAAATACAATATCCCCTAAGCAGCTACAACCGCATAACACCGAATTCGCGAGATTTTTTTTTAAATAAATAAATAAATACAAAATCATCAAGCTGCTACAACATGATAAATCTGGGCTCACGAGTTTTTTTTATAAATAAATGAATAAATACAGAATCCCCCGAGCTGCTACAACCCCATAACGCCGAGCTAATGAGATTTTTTTTAAAATCAATAAATAAATACTATATCCTCAAAGCAGCTACAACCTAATAACGCCGAATTCACGAGATTTTTTTTTCAATAAATAAATAAATACAAAATCATCAAGCTGCTACAACCCTAGAACGCCAAGTCACGAAGTTTTTTTTAAAATAAGTAACTGAATACAAAATCCCCCAAGCTGCTACAACCCCATAACGCCAAGCTCATTAGATTTTTTTATAAATTAATAAATAAATACAATATCCCCTAAGCAGCTACAACCGCATAACACCGAATTCGCGAGATTTTTTTTTAAATAAATAAATAAATACAAAATCATCAAGCTGCTACAACATGATAACTCTGGGCTCACGAGTTTTTTTTATAAATAAATGAATAAATACAGAATCCCCCGAGCTGCTACAACCCCATAACGCCGAGCTCGCGAGTTTCTTATGAACAAATACATACAAAATCCCCCAAGCTGCTACAACCCCATAACGCCGAGCTCGCGAGATTTTTTTTTAAATAAATAAATAAATACAAAATCCCCCCAGCTGCTACAACCCCATAACGAAAAGCTCACGAGATTTTTTTAAAAATTAATAAATAAATGCAGAAACAATCCAGCTGCTACACCCCCATAACGCCAGGCTCATGAGATTTTTTTTTAAATAAATAAATAAATACAAAATCCTCCGAGGTGCTACAACCCCATAACGCCGAGCTCGCGAGATTGTGTTATAAATAAATAAATAAATGCAAAATCCCCCAAGCGGCTACAACCCCATAATGCCGAGCTCGCGAGATTTTTTTTTAAATAAATAAGTAATTACAAAATCCCCTAAGCTGCAACAACCCCATAACGCCGGGCTCGTGAGATTTTTTAAAAAATCAAGAAATAAATACGAAATCCCCAAAGCTGTTACAACCCTAGAACGCAGAGCTCGCAATTTTTTTTCAATAACTAAATATATACAAAATCCCCCAGCTTTTACAACGAAATAACACCAAGCTCGCGATTTTTTTTTATGGATAAATGAACCAGTACCTAGTCCCTCAAGCTGATACAACTCCATAACGGCGAGTTCGCGAATTTTTTATGAATAATAACATACAAAATCCCCCAAGCTGCTACAACCCCATAACGCCAAGCTCATGAGATTTTTTTATAAATTAATAAATAAATACAATGTCCCCTAAGCAGCTACAACCGCATAACACCGAATTCGCGAGATTTTTGTTTAAATAAATAAATAAATAAAAAATCCTCCGAGGTGCTACAACCCCATAACGCCGAGCTCGCGAGATTTTGTTATAAATAAATAAATAAATGCAAAATCCCCCAAGCGGCTACAACCCCATAATGCCGAGCTCGCGAGATTTTTTTTTAAATAAATAAGTAATTACAAAATCCCCTAAGCTGCAACAACCCCATAACGCCGGGCTCGTGAGATTTTTTAAAAAATCAAGAATTAAATACGAAATCCCCAAAGCTGTTACAACCCTAGAACGCAGAGCTCGCAATTTTTTTTCAATAACTAAATATATACAAAATCCCCCAGCTTTTACAACGAAATAACGCCAAGCTCGCGATTTTTTTTTATGAATAAATGAACCAGTACCTAGTCCCTCAAGCTGATACAACTCCATAACGGCGAGTTCGCGAATTTTTTATGAATAATAACATACAAAATCCCCCAAGCTGCTACAACCCCATAACGCCAAGCTCATGAGATTTTTTTATAAATTAATAAATAAATACAATGTCCCCTAAGCAGCTACAACCGCATAACACCGAATTCGCGAGATTTTTTTTTAAATAAATAAATAAATACAAAATCATCAAGCTGCTACAACATGATAACTCTGGTCTCACGAGTTTTTTTTATAAATAAATGAATAAATACAGAATTCCCTGAGCTGCTACAACCCCATAACGCCGAGCTCGCGAGTTTCTTATGAACAAATACATACAAAATCCCCCAAGCTGCTACAACCCCATAAAGCCGAGCTCGCGAGATTTTTTTTAAAATAAATAAATAAATACAAAATCCCACCAGCTGCTAGAACCCCATAACGAAAAGCTCACGAGATTTTTTTAAAAATTAATAAATAAATACAAAAACTATCCAGCTGCTACAACCCCATAACGCCAAGCTCATGAGATTTTTTTTAAAATAAATAAATAAATACAAAATCCTCCGAGGTGCTACAACCCCATAACGCCGAGCTAATGAGATTTTTTTTAAAATCAATAAATAAATACTATATCCTCAAAGCAGCTACAACCTAATAACGCCGAATTCACGAGATTTTTTTTTCAATGAATAAATAAATACAAAATCATCAAGCTGCTACAACCCTAGAACGCCAAGCTCACGAAGTTTTTTTTAAAATAAGTAACTGAATACAAAATCCCCCAAGCTGCTACAACCCCATAACGCCAAGCTCATTAGATTTTTTTATAAATTAATAAATAAATACAATATCCCCTAAGCAGCTACAACCGCATAACACCGAATTCGCGAGATTTTTTTTTAAATAAATAAATAAATACAAAATCATCAAGCTGCTACAACATGATAAATCTGGGCTCACGAGTTTTTTTTATAAATAAATGAATAAATACAGAATCCCCCGAGCTGCTACAACCCCATAACGCCGAGCTAATGAGATTTTTTTTAAAATCAATAAATAAATACTATATCCTCAAAGCAGCTACAACCTAATAACGCCGAATTCACGAGATTTTTTTTTCAATAAATAAATAAATACAAAATCATCAAGCTGCTACAACCCTAGAACGCCAAGTCACGAAGTTTTTTTTAAAATAAGTAACTGAATACAAAATCCCCCAAGCTGCTACAACCCCATAACGCCAAGCTCATTAGATTTTTTTATAAATTAATAAATAAATACAATATCCCCTAAGCAGCTACAACCGCATAACACCGAATTCGCGAGATTTTTTTTTAAATAAATAAATAAATACAAAATCATCAAGCTGCTACAACATGATAACTCTGGGCTCACGAGTTTTTTTTATAAATAAATGAATAAATACAGAATCCCCCGAGCTGCTACAACCCCATAACGCCGAGCTCGCGAGTTTCTTATGAACAAATACATACAAAATCCCCCAAGCTGCTACAACCCCATAACGCCGAGCTCGCGAGATTTTTTTTTAAATAAATAAATAAATACAAAATCCCCCCAGCTGCTACAACCCCATAACGAAAAGCTCACGAGATTTTTTTAAAAATTAATAAATAAATGCAGAAACAATCCAGCTGCTACACCCCCATAACGCCAGGCTCATGAGATTTTTTTTTAAATAAATAAATAAATACAAAATCCTCCGAGGTGCTACAACCCCATAACGCCGAGCTCGCGAGATTGTGTTATAAATAAATAAATAAATGCAAAATCCCCCAAGCGGCTACAACCCCATAATGCCGAGCTCGCGAGATTTTTTTTTAAATAAATAAGTAATTACAAAATCCCCTAAGCTGCAACAACCCCATAACGCCGGGCTCGTGAGATTTTTTAAAAAATCAAGAAATAAATACGAAATCCCCAAAGCTGTTACAACCCTAGAACGCAGAGCTCGCAATTTTTTTTCAATAACTAAATATATACAAAATCCCCCAGCTTTTACAACGAAATAACACCAAGCTCGCGATTTTTTTTTATGGATAAATGAACCAGTACCTAGTCCCTCAAGCTGATACAACTCCATAACGGCGAGTTCGCGAATTTTTTATGAATAATAACATACAAAATCCCCCAAGCTGCTACAACCCCATAACGCCAAGCTCATGAGATTTTTTTATAAATTAATAAATAAATACAATGTCCCCTAAGCAGCTACAACCGCATAACACCGAATTCGCGAGATTTTTGTTTAAATAAATAAATAAATAAAAAATCCTCCGAGGTGCTACAACCCCATAACGCCGAGCTCGCGAGATTTTGTTATAAATAAATAAATAAATGCAAAATCCCCCAAGCGGCTACAACCCCATAATGCCGAGCTCGCGAGATTTTTTTTTAAATAAATAAGTAATTACAAAATCCCCTAAGCTGCAACAACCCCATAACGCCGGGCTCGTGAGATTTTTTAAAAAATCAAGAATTAAATACGAAATCCCCAAAGCTGTTACAACCCTAGAACGCAGAGCTCGCAATTTTTTTTCAATAACTAAATATATACAAAATCCCCCAGCTTTTACAACGAAATAACGCCAAGCTCGCGATTTTTTTTTATGAATAAATGAACCAGTACCTAGTCCCTCAAGCTGATACAACTCCATAACGGCGAGTTCGCGAATTTTTTATGAATAATAACATACAAAATCCCCCAAGCTGCTACAACCCCATAACGCCAAGCTCATGAGATTTTTTTATAAATTAATAAATAAATACAATGTCCCCTAAGCAGCTACAACCGCATAACACCGAATTCGCGAGATTTTTTTTTAAATAAATAAATAAATACAAAATCATCAAGCTGCTACAACATGATAACTCTGGGCTCACGAGTTTTTTTTATAAATATGTCGTGTATCAACCTTTAACACAAATAATAATACTAACAATAATCATAACCAATACCCATCACCCTCCTAAGTTGCGCTAACGACTTTTCAAATATTCTTAATTACTCCCGCCGAAAGAGTGAGGAAGGGGGCCCGTCGCGAGCCGAGCTAAAAGCTCGAGCTAATTGGATGCAGCTCCGATCCTTAAGTCCTAGGTGGGGATAATCGGCGACCTCCCGGCTCGCGCGAACCTCAAACGCTCTCTCTCGTTCCCGACACCAAGCGACCCGGAGGCCAGCGCAAGCCGAAGGTCGCAGAGGCACACCTGGACGGAAGGAGCCGGAGTTCCACGGGCTTCGACAGGCCACTGTACTCGACAGCCCTGACACGTGGGTCAACCATAGGGATCACCGGGCTAGAAACCCGGACCCCTCTCCGTCTAGCCTAGGTTCGCACCTAGTTACAAGTAAGATTTTTTATTGTTAATTTATAACTTCGTCGAAGGACGATAAACTTGATTCGTAAAAATTTCTATTTTATAATTATTAATAATAAAATTTACATTAACTTTAAAAATTACATTTATTTTTCCCCAAATAAATCCCACCCAAGACAAGCGAAAAGGGTGACGAGCAGATTACTGCGTAATCTGCTCATAGCGGGTAAGGTCCCACTTAAATTAAATTAAACTCAAATATAATTAAATAATTATTGTCACGTTAGCACGCGACATAAATGGCATCCCTTGTGGGGAACCATACCTGCCTTTTCGCTTAAGCGCTTTGGTTGGATCTTGTTTTGGGAATTTAAATTTATTAAAATTAAAAATAAATTACTTAATTTAAAATCTGGTTTAATTAGTTCGTGAAAATCAGAGCTGAAATTTTATTTCATCATATTTTTCGTGTTCGAGAATTTCAAGGAGAAAGTTTAGCGACTTATTGCTGACGCGCACATTCTTTGTTTCTTTCATTCTTTCAATCGCCGTTCATTTCTTTCAATTCGCTTTTACGAAGACTCCGAATAAAATTTGTTTCTTTTGTTTGACGTGTAAATTTTATTGTTCGATTCGAAAACTTTTGTTTGAAAATTTGCTACCCACTTTGTTTAGCTCATCGCCCCGAACAGTAAACTTTTCTTTCAACCTCCTCTCAGACTCTTGTCGTTCATTGATAAAACTTTATTAGGCCCTATTCGAAGATGGCAGGTGCAAATTTGACACTAGATGAAATAGAAGCCCTCACGGACGAAACCCTGAAAACCCGGGCTCGACTCGAGCACGGCCGCCGCATGGCTGAGAATATGTCGGTCATGGCCGCGACCCTGAACGAGTCTCGTGCCGCGTTCGCGAACTGGCAAGCTTCCGCCCTGATGCAAAGCGCCCTCGCATCCATCCCTTTTTATTCAGGTAATTCTCCCCTGCGAGTTTGGCTCCAGGATGTCGAGAATTATGATAATCGGTTAGCAGACCCAGAACTTAAAGGAGTGTTTTTGCAGGGAGTGATTTCACGCCTGACCGGCAAGGCGAAATCAAGCATTGAAGGCAAGACCTTTAATACCCTAGCGGACCTCCGCACACACCTCACAGATAGATTTAGCCAAAAGCGTTCTCTTTCGTACTACCTTAATTTAATATCGGAGTCGTATATGAAACAAGGCGAATCCGTGCTAAACTTCTTTGATCGCCTTTCATCCATAGTTCGCGCCGCCACAAAGTTGAAAAACGAAGGTGCGGCCAACGATCAAATTAAGGAACACAACAAGACCCTGTTTGAAGATTTGGCTAAAGAATACTTCATACGTGGTCTGCCCTCGGCTATTCGTAACCAAATGGCTACACACACCCCGGCAACGTTCAACGATGCCCTGGACGCCGCTGTTAGCGCGGAGGAGTGGGTAAACATTGGGACGACTAACCGTGCGGACATCGAGTACTCGCCCTCGCCACGACCACCCCGGTCGCGATCTCCGAGTCCGTACCAACGCCCTCAGACTCCGGATCGAGAAACTTCTTCGAGAAATAACGTACGTTTCTCAGATTTTGACGACCCCCGGAATTACCATCGCACCATCCCTTATTCTTATGACAGAGATGATACCCGAATGCCCAAAACTGTTATGTACACATCGGATGGTAAGCTAGACGCCCACCCGTCTCTTCGCTATGACCAGCCGACTGGCATACTTAAACCCCCCGAAAGGACTAGCAGACCCGGTCGCCCAGGTTCGCCGAACGATCGACCCAGACCCGAAAGCCCTGGGAACCGATATCAAAATTATGATAGACCGAGAGAACCTTCACCCTACCGAAGTCAAAACCCTTATTTCGCTCCGCCCTCGATGCATTACTACCCACCGCCACTACCTTATTACTATCCCCCAATGTCTATGCCACCGTATCAAATGCCCTACGCAAACCCTTATGCTTATGGGTACCCGCACGACTCGCGCGGTCCAAACCCATCACCCAGACATGCATCCCCTGGTCCATCAACATCTGCGAACAACCCGAATATCCCTCGCCCGGTTACGCCTACAAAGCCTGCGACTGTAGACTCTCCTGATAATTTAAACTGGGGAGCAGCTCGCCAGAACGGCGCCCAGGCGAGCTACCAACACCCGGAGCGCCGGTCAGTGAAAACATACAAGTCCGGGAAGTACGACGAATCGTCGGAACAAGGGGCGCACCATCAGTCAAATTAAACCACCCCTGGTTCAATAAGGGCAATATCACCTGCTCTGCAGCGCTTTCTAACGAGGTAAATTTGATAAAAACCTCAGTCCTTAAAGACTCCGCATACTATCTTGAAAATCCCCCTCTCACGATACAGAGTGAAGACGGAGATAAAACAGAGTCCACTGGCCGAGTACCCTTAAAATTTTACAAACAAAAACTTTTATTTTACCTTGTTGGTGACGACGCCCCTTTTTCTCAAGACGCCGTCATTAGCAGAAGATCTTTAAAAAAACTCCGAAAAGCAAGTTTATTAAAAACAAAATTAGCTGAAAAGATGCGGAAAGACTTCCCAGATTCCCTTTTTGAAAATCTCTCTTCCGAATCAGACTCCTGCTCCGATTCTGGATCAGAATCCGAAAACTCTACCCAAAAATCTTGTGACACCTCTGAGACTCCCTCCGACTTCAGCCCAAACTCTGAGTATCAATCCCCTCAAATATTAGATCCCAAAAACCCAGGAAATTTGTTTAAAAAGGGGAGGAAACGATCTTACGGTACCCCTAAAATGACTATTACAAACGAGATATTTCGAACCGGAAAAGGTAGAGTCCTTATCGACACGGGCGCAGACGTGAGCGTGATAAAAATTCAATCTCTAAACCCTACGTACCCTATTGACAGGTCACGAGTGTTGCAACTCACCGGGATCGGAACCCAGCCCGTCTACACACTCGGTACCGTCCTCTTTTGCGAAAGCGGGAGAACCCATCGAATGCACGTCCTCCCCGAACAATCCTCGTTAAAGGATGATGCCATTCTAGGATCCCGCTACTTGCATAATGAGAAAGGCCGCATCGATCTGGCTAATAATACTTTGATCACACAAGATAAAACCCGAACTATCTCTTTCTCAAGTGCATCAGATAGTAGCGACTCGGAATCCCAGAATTCTGACGACAGGCAGAGTACCCAAAATCATACACCTTCTACTACCTGTGATGCTCACCCCACATCTAGTAAAATTCCACCTACAGTTTTTCATTATAGGGCTCGTCGACTGAGAGGTAAAGCCCTTCGTACTAGATACGTCTTGCCAGCTCGCGCTAGAGTCGCGATCGAAGTCCCCGTTACGCAGAAATCTCCAAAAGGGGAGGCGTACCTACCCCGAATTCAGAGCCCTACGGGAATTTTTATCGGAGAAGCCGCGGTGACTAACGAAAATGGCTCTTGTTACGTCTTAGCCGTGAACACTAAAGAAGAACCCCAAGAAGTTGAAATCCCAGTTCAGGATCTGTACCCTTTCGAATTTGATGACTCTGAAGACTTCTTCGAATCTGAAGGTGAAGGAACCCCTTGTCTTCCTGAAGAAAGAGTCCCCAAAATCATTGAACTTCTAAAAAGAGAACACCATGATTCCGAATCTTTGGCTCAACTTCAACGAGTAGTAGAGAAGTTCCCCTACCTCTTCATGCTACCTGGCGATGATCCACCTCGCACACACCTAGTGCAGCATAGTATCCCTTTAAAAAACGACACACCCATTTATACCCGTCAATACCGCTATCCTCCTATGCTACAAGAGGAAGTTAAGAAACAAATTAACGAGATGTTGGAGAAAGGAGTCATCCAACCATCTTCGAGCCCTTGGAATTCTCCCCTCTGGATAGTCCCTAAACGCCCTGGCCCAGACGGTCGAAAACAACATCGCCTTGTGATTGATTATCGTAGAATCAACTCTTTAACGATCCCAGATTCCTATCCACTCCCTAACATTCAGGAGATCTTGGAATCTCTGGGAAAATCAAAATACTTTTCAGTCTTCGATTTGGTAAACGGGTTTCATCAAATTCCCATGAACCCTGACGACAGAGCTAAAACTGCTTTTTCTACCCCTTACGGCCACTACGAATTCACAGCAATGCCCTTTGGGTTGTGCTGCGCTCCACCTACTTTCCAACGACTCATGGATACAATTATGACAGGGCTTCAAGGAGTCGAACTATTCGTCTACTTGGACGACCTAATTATCTTTGCCGATTCCCTGGAGACTCACGAGCGCAAGGTTAATGAAGCTTTTCAAAGGCTGTTCAACGCCGGACTGAAGCTAAAAATAGAAAAATGCGAGTTTCTTACCCCTGAAGTCAAATACCTCGGTCACCACATCGACCAATTTGGAGTCAGACCCGACCCCGGAAAAATCGAGGACGTCAAAAACGCCGCTCCTTTAAAGAGCGCACATGACGTCAGATCTTTCCTTGGGCTCTGTAGCTATTACCGGCGATTCATCCATCACTTCGCTGATATTGCTAAGCCCCTTAACGACCTCCTTAAAATAAACGTTAAATTTTATTGGGAGTCTGAACAACAAAACAGTTTTGAACGGCTCAAAGAAGCTCTATGCTCCGCACCCGTTCTAATTTGCCCCGATTTCTCCCAACCTTTCATTCTTACAACAGACGCAAGCGCTTACGCCATAGGCGCAGTTTTAAGCCAGGGAGAACCCAACAACGACCGCCCCATTGCGTATATGTCTCGAACTTTAAACAAACACCAGCAGAATTACTCTGCTACAGAACGAGAGTGCTTGGCCATAGTCCTTGCCATAATGCACTTCAGACACTACCTTTACGGTCGAGTCTTTTACGTATACGGCGACCATGAGCCCTTAGAGTGGATTGACTCCATTAAAGACCCTATGTCTAGACTAAATCGCTGGCGAGCCAGACTCCGTGGTTACAGGTATATTTTTCGATACAAACCTGGTAAACAGAATACCAATGCGGACTGGCTGTCCCGAAATCCAATCGATAAAGAACATCCACCCGGAAAGGCCTCCACAACCACCCCCGGAACCAATCCACCCGCGAGCAAAATAAAATCCAAAACGATGCTGCCGATTCGGCACCCTAAACCCACCAAAACCTCTTTAGCTCGCGAAGCCCAGAACAAAAGCATGAGCGAAAAATCACCCACTAAGGCTGGTCCTCCAAGGAGAGGCAGACCAAAGGGGTCTAAAAACAAGTCACCGATACCTTTGAACGCTTCTGGTCAAGGCACCCTTCAAGGTGAAACCATAGCCTCCCGTCTAAAACTCAGACGCAACCAACGACTCACAGAGACCAGGGAAAAGGCACGCTACACAGAGCCTGAAACAGAGAGCACGACTTCAGAAGCAGAAAACTCGGAAAGTACCGAGTCAGACGTCTCCGACGTGCCCGTTCCCTTACGTCATAGATCTCTGCTTCCCAGTCTAGTAGACCCTTCGCCCACACCGACAACATCTTCTGCCACCGAATTCGAAAATAACACCCCTGAGCAAGCCGCGCCAACCCTTGACGTGGACGAACTCGATGAGACAATGGTACCGTCCGACGAATTCGAAGAGGTCGTCGCCCAATTTGATAAATCGCCCCAGAGAAAGGCTTTCTTCGACACTCCTTCAAAAAGAGTAAAACCCTCGGTTGACGACGACTCTTCGTCATCGGATGAAGAAGACCTCAGTCCACCAGAAACGCAAAGTCGGAAGCCGAAAACTCCATCGCCCTTGAAACCCACAAACTTTACCCCGGAACAAAGGAACGAATTCATCGAAGGGTTCAATTCCCTTTGGTGGGATTCAGGAAAATGGGAAGAACTTCTAGAAACCACCGAACTAGGACCAAATTATTTCGAAGCAGACCACTCCGTCGCTCACAGTGACCCTGGTTATTTAGAAAATGATCTAATCGACCCCCATGATCAGCCTACTCTTAACAAAACCCAATCTCTGCTTGATTTGTCAAAATGGCAGCTGGCCGACGAGTCTGAATTAAGAACACCCTTGCTCTCGTCCACCATGATAACACCAAGAATACCACCTATGAATCCAGATCTGCTTTCTCAATCTAACGCTTTGCCTTTAGACGACACAAAGATCATGTCGAGCGAGGAATCCGATTCATCTGCGAGTTCCACGTCTACTATCCTATCTAAACACGATACCAGAGAACCTCGTAAATCTATCATCACCGCCAAAAACGTAATTCCTACGCCGGTAACCGTCCCCCAGAGAACTCATGCGTCTGCCGATCAACTGGAAATTACCGAAACGAGAACAACACTTGATAACCTTGAAAACTCGATTCACTCGCACCACGACTCAAATGGTTCTGTTGATAATTTGAACTCGTTTAATTTAAAACCCCATAGCAATCTTTTCGTAAAACCCGACAGCATTCCACCGATAATACTACCTGACTCCAGTATTTCTGGAATTCACCCTGATCCCAGGAAAACCATGGTGATCAGACCTGTCAGAGAGTCCCTGACTGGTCACAAAGATAATATAATTCATTTCATACCTGCAAATTTAAATCTGAACACACCCAACAATCAATTGCTAAACGAGTTGAAATTAATCTCAAAAATCGACCTCAGTGACGCGAACCCGACGGTGGGTGACGTGCTCGTCTCCACAAACAGGGGGAGAACCATCTTTTCGTTAGTCGTAACCGAAACGGAGAAAACACCGATTAGACAAAGCCCTTTGAGAGAATGTTTTTATAACCTTTATCATTTGCTAGTTGAAAGAGAAATAACTTCAGCCAGGATAGCACGAAAAGGCGAGCTCACAGACGCATTGCCCCGCGGTACCCTTTATCGGAAAATTCGAGACCATTTGAAAAATGTTCCCATGACCCTTACAATCTGTCTAGGATCCTGCGTGATACCGCCGCCCGAGTTGCGTGATACCATCTTAAAAGAATGTCACGACAGCTTGTTCGGAGGACACCGCGGAGTTGAAAAGACTTATCGTAGAGTTAGGGAAAATTTTACTTGGCCCGGTTTACGCAAAGACGTAGTCGACTACATACATCGCTGTCGAATATGCCAAGAGTTTAAACTCATCGGTTATCGCACCAAAGAACCTATGGTAATCAGCGATTCTCCTGCAGAACCCTTTTTCAAGGTTGCAATCGATGCCGTTGGACCTATGCCCAGAACAGTTAAGGGTAACGCCTACATCCTAACTATGCAATGTTTATTTTCAAAATTCTGTATCGCAGTCCCTATACCAAATTTAAAAGCCCTCACCGTAGCACAGACCTTAGCGATTCACCTCATAGCCACCCACGGAGTCCCAAAAATTATTCTAACCGATCAAGCAAAAAGCTTCAGAAACAGACTGCTCAAACACCTCGAAAGCATGTTTGACTGCAAGTTAAAAACCATGACATCCTGGCACCCGCAGTCCAATGCCTCGTTAGAACGAAGTCACTCTGTATTGAAAGACTATCTTCGAACTAACGCCCCCAAGTTTCAAGATTGGGATGAACTCGTCCCTTTCGCCATGATGGAATACAATTCATTCGTCCATTCTTCTACGGGATTCACTCCTTACGAAATCGCGATGGGTCGCAACCCCCGCACCCCTTCTGCATGCTTGGATGACTTCGAAAACGACACTTATAACGGCTATATTTACGACCTAGCTTCAAGAATAGCCGAAATTAGGGAAATCGCTCTGGAAAACTTAGAATCTTCAAAAATCCACAATAAAATGTATTATGACAAGTCTGCTAAGCCCCTTAAAATACAACCTGGAGAAAAGGTTTACGTAAATAAATTACCACGGAAGAACAAGCTTGACAAGTTTTACAACGGAGTCTTCGACGTCCTTGAAGTTCGAGATAATAACACAGCTTTATTGCGCAGTCAAAACGGCAAAACCATTTTAGTACACAAAGATCGTTTAAAAAAATTTTATTAAAACACATAATCATCATCTCGACCTATCTTCGACGTTTACTATTTCTACCTATCTATAGCTTTCCTATCATAAACAATTACAGTAACAAGCCGTGCTGAACCTGTTCGAACGCCCGATCCGAGAAAATGCTTTGGTTTGTCTTGTTGTTTTTGAGCTCGACCTTAGCTGACGTTGAGTGCAAAGACGAAAACCCATTATTTGAATTGAAAGATATCCACAACAGCCCGCGGTCACCTGCACCCCTTGATTTTATCCCACTCACAAATTACAGATTTGCTTACTAAAATTAACCACTTGAACAATATTTATAAACTCCCGAATGCGACTGAAATCACTACTGCATCATATCTGTTCGAAATAGCAAAAACAAGTGTATTCATAACCGATGGAAAACTCTACGTCTCTCTAAAATTACCGCTTTTAAACAATGAAAATTTAGATCTTTACAAAATTCATAGCTTTCCGAACCCCATAGATCTGCCCCTTAATAATTCCGGCTATGTGGCAATTCAACCAAGAACGAAAAATATAATTATTTCGGAAAATTTGAAAATGTATGTCCTCGTGAATAATGAGTTTTTACGATCGTGTCTAGACCACGGAGATTCAAAATTATGTGATGAATCTCTGCCCCTAAGAGACGCAGGTCCAGACGCCCCCTGCGAGTATTCAATGTTCAAAAAGGCAACACCAACCTCAATCAAAACATGCCAGACAATTATAATTCCAAAAACCGACATTATTTTTACCCCATTACTTGCTTCCAACATATGGTTATACACCACCATAAAACCGACCACCCTCGCTATAACCTGCCACGGTCAACCCCGTAAGGAACTCGATATAAACGGCACAGGCTCCCTTTACCTATCCGGGAGTTGTACCGCACACGTCCTCAGTGTCACACTTCATGGCTTGCAAAAGATTTCTTTCCAATCTGAATATAAGTATGAACCCAACTTAACCGCAGAACTGAAAATCGTCAACCCGACTATCCACGAACTAGCAAAACAATACCCTTTAGAAGCAAAGCAAGAATTTACGGAATCACTCCAAAAATTTGACCCCACCCCGCTCAATGAAATAGAAAACAAACTCAAATTAATACATACAAAACGCATAGAACAGAGTGAATCGCATTCAATCCTAGCATTCGGCCTAGGATCGTCGATAATTATTACATTAATAATAAAATACGTTCTTGATAACTTCAATTTTCTGGAAAAGCTTTGGCCCATTCTCTTCTTCGCCTGCAAAAAAGAAAAACGTAATCAGAATCAAATAGAATCCTTTCAATTATTAAATCATAATATATGTGCAAACTGCCACCAGACCAATACTAATCCTGGTAGTCAAACCCAAAAATCCGAGAGTATAGATCCAACGGTGCCAAACGAACTGCCCAAAATCGAAAATCCCACAATGCAAAAATCAAGCACAAGCAACCAACCGTCTGTACCCACCAAAGGTAACGAATCAGCGACCACGCCGCCCCGTGACGGATACAACGTCAACGAACACTGAAAAAATATATATATATATATATATATAAATAAATAAATAAATAAGAAAAAAAAAATAAATAAAAAAAATATAATAATAATAAATAAATATATATATATATACACACTTTTGATCGAATAAATACAAGCAAAACACTATACATAATTATCCTTCTTTCCTGCCCTTTCGGAATATTTTTTTTCTGGTTCATCCAGCAAGTTCACGCAGCCGCCAACCGTACTGTAGTTCTGCACTGCTGCACGATGGCCCCTGCAAAATGCGCACCCGCCACACACCACCCTAACTGCGTACTGCACGACTTGAACTGCAAATAATTCAAAGATCAGTGAAACTGAACATCAATTATTTATTACATACCTTTAACTTTAACGAAATTATTGTCTTCCAATCACGTCAGCAAACTCGTTAAACTACTTCAAAACCATCACCGAACAATTAATTCGTCTTAACAACAAATTACTTTTCACAATTTATTATTTATAATCACCTCATGTTAATTTCACCCGATTTCACGTATTTGTTTATTCGAAACTCTGATTACACGAAAATAACTTTAACAAATAATTCTAATTATTTTAACTATTTACTACTTGCTTAATTTTACTTTACCTTATATTACACGTTTTTTAAAAAAATAAAATAAAAAAAAGTTTAAATGAAATCTAAATCTGGGAATAATTTTAATATACGAATTATAGTTTGTTAATCCCTCGTCTAAGTTTGAATTACAATAACTGTCCTTGTAAACTAACCACGTGCCAAGCCAAAGCCTACTGCACTACTAAAGCAACGTCAACTAAAGTATAGCTTAATTACGACATGATAACTAAGCACTGCGTTGCCAGCCGCGACGCACACACCATGAAAGCAGCAGCCACACACACGTACGAGATAGCCGCCCGATACTGTTACACCTTCGTGCGATAATCACAATATTATCGCTACACGAGATTCTTCAACCGCAAGGAAATTAAAAGTGAACAGTGAATATATAGACTTTACAGACTACAGACTTTTATTTTAAATTTATTTTATTACATGACCTAAAATTTTTATGATTATTTAAGAATTATTTTTACTGCGAACGATTTTCACAACATGAAAATACCTATCATTATTATTTAACTTATTCTAATCAAATTTTAAAAATTGACCTTTCAATTAAAAATTATACTTGTTAATAATCATCTTTCTTTTCTTTATGCGTATATTCGAAAATTTCATAACTATGTCTACATTTTTTTTTTTCCTCGTTAAATAGCTAATAATCAAATAATTGAATAATTAAAATCGATTAATTTTTTTTTATATTTGCAATAATGTACTTACGCTGTTTTTTTTTCTCTTTACGGCAACCTATTGATTGATAAAAATCTAAAGACTTGGGACCTGTCTACGTGATAATTGTGAACCTTTCTCACTCTTAGCATTTTATAATATCTGATATATTTTTTTTTTTTATCAAAGCGCGAACGCAACAATTCCAACTCCAACTCCAACCCAAAAAAAAAAAAAAAAAAAAAAAAAAAAAAAAAAAAAAAAAAAAAATCAATTTATTCAGTCTTCAAAATGAAAACCGTCATTACCAGAATTCACCGCTGATGATTATTATATTGTTAACAATAACAACCATGATTTTTCAAGAATAATTGATAAATCTAGCCGATCAAATCAAGACCAATTATCGACCTTCTTGGTCATAAACCGATTTATTAATCGGTAGCACCACAAACAGTGCTCTGATTGATCATAGTGCAACACGAGCTGAATGTACCGCCGCTATAAACGCATAGGTCATTCAAACGCGTCATGCACACCCTCTAACACTAGCCGCTTCGCTATTGTTTAAAATCACACTTTCAAAATAAGGTCGATACACCTTTCTATCTTCGATAAAGGACTACACTTCCTTTATTGCGCAGGCCTGCATTGTTGAGGACAACAATGGACTAAGAGGGGAGGCATGTCGTGTATCAACCTTTAACACAAATAATAATACTAACAATAATCATAACCAATACCCATCACCCTCCTAAGTTGCGCTAACGACTTTTCAAATATTCTTAATTACTCCCGCCGAAAGAGTGAGGAAGGGGGCCCGTCGCGAGCCGAGCTAAAAGCTCGAGCTAATTGGATGCAGCTCCGATCCTTAAGTCCTAGGTGGGGATAATCGGCGACCTCCCGGCTCGCGCGAACCTCAAACGCTCTCTCTCGTTCCCGACACCAAGCGACCCGGAGGCCAGCGCAAGCCGAAGGTCGCAGAGGCACACCTGGACGGAAGGAGCCGGAGTTCCACGGGCTTCGACAGGCCACTGTACTCGACAGCCCTGACACGTGGGTCAACCATAGGGATCACCGGGCTAGAAACCCGGACCCCTCTCCGTCTAGCCTAGGTTCGCACCTAGTTACAAGTAAGATTTTTTATTGTTAATTTATAACTTCGTCGAAGGACGATAAACTTGATTCGTAAAAATTTCTATTTTATAATTATTAATAATAAAATTTACATTAACTTTAAAATTTACATTTATTTTTCCCCAAATAAATCCCACCCAAGACAAGCGAAAAGGGTGACGAGCAGATTACTGCTCATAGCGGGTAAGTTCCCACTTAAATTAAATTAAACTCAAATATAATTAAATAATTATTGTCACGTTAGCACGCAACAAATAAATGAATAAATACAGAATCCCCTGAGCTGCTACAACCCCATAACGCCGAGCTCGCGAGTTTCTTATGAACAAATACATACAAAATCCCCCAAGCTGCTACAACCCCATAACGCCGAGCTCGCGAGATTTTTTTTAAAATAAATAAATAAATACAAAATCCCACCAGCTGCTACAACCCCATAACGAAAAGCTCACGAGATTTTTTTAAAAATTAATAAATAAATACAAAAACCATCCAGCTGCTACAACCCCATAACGCCAAGCTCATGAGATTTTTTTTTAAATAAATAAATAAATACAAAATCCTCCGAGGTGCTACAACCCCATAACGCCGAGCTCACGAGATTTTTTTTAAATAAATAAATAAATACAAAATCCCCCAAGCCGCGACAACCCCAAAACGCCGAGCTAATGAGATTTTTTTTTTAATCAATAAATAAATACTATATCCTCAAAGCAGCTACAACCCAATAACGCCGAATTCACGAGATTTTTTTTTCAATAAATAAAAAAATACAAAATCATCAAGCTGCTACAACCCTAGAATGCCAAGCTCACGAGGTTTTTTTTTTAAATAAATGAATAAATACAAAATCAACCAAGCAGCTACAACCTCATAACGCCAAGCTTGCGAATTTAAAAAAAAAATGAAAAAATAAATACAAAATCCCCCAAGCTGCTACTTTCCCATAACACTGAAATCACGAGATTTTTTTTAAAATAAATAAACAAATAGTAATCCCCCAAGCTGCGACAACCCCATAACGCCAAGCTCTTGAGATTTTTTAAAAATCAATAAATAAATACAAAACCCCCCAAGCTGCTAAAACCCTATAACGCCAAGCTAACGAGATTTTTTTTAAATTAAATAAATGAATTCAAAATCCCCTAAGCTGCTATCACCCTAGAACGCCAAGCTCATGAGATTTTTTTATAAATTAATAAATAAATACAATACCCCCTTAGCAGCTACAACCGCATAACACCGAATTCGCGAGATTTTTTTTAAATAAATAAATAAATACAAAATCATCAAGCTGCTACAACATGATAACTCTGGGCTCACGAGTTTTTTTTTTAAATAAATAAATAAATACAAAATCCCCCAAGCCGCGACAACCCCAAAACGCCGAGCTAATGAGATTTTTTTTAAAATCAATAAATAAATACTATATCCTCAAAGCAGCTACAACCTAATAACGCCGAATTCACGAGATTTTTTTTTCAATAAATAAATAAATACAAAATCATCAAGCTGCTACAACCCTAGAACGCCAAGCTCACGAAGTTTTTTTTAAAATAAGTAACTGAATACAAAATCCCCCAAGCTGCTACAACCCCATAACGCCAAGCTCATTAGATTTTTTTATAAATTAATAAATAAATACAATATCTCCTAAGCAGCTACAACCGCATAACACCGAATTCGCGAGATTTTTTTTTAAATAAATAAATGAATACAAAATCATCAAGCTGCTACAACATGATAACTCTGGGCTCACGAGTTTTTTTTATAAATAAATGAATAAATACAGAATCCCCTGAGCTGCTACAACCCCATAACGCCGAGCTCGCGAGTTTCTTAGGAACAAATACATACAAAATCCCCCAAGCTGCTACAACCCCATAACGCCGAGCTCGCGAGATTTTTTTTAAAATAAATAAATAAATACAAAATCCCACCAGCTGCTACAACCCCATAACGAAAAGCTCACGAGATTTTTTTAAAAATTAATAAATAAATACAAAAACCATCCAGCTGCTACAACCCCATAACGCCAAGCTCATGAGATTTTTTTTTAAATAAATAAATAAATACAAAATCCTCCGAGGTGCTACAACCCCATAACGCCGAGCTCACGAGATTTTTTTTTTAAATAAATAAATAAATACAAAATCCTCCGAGGTGCTACAACCCCGTAACGCCGAGCTCGTGAGATTTTTTAAAAAATCAATAAATAAATACAAAATCCCCCAAGCTGCAACAACCCCATAACGCCGAGCTCGCGAGATTTTTTTTTACAAATAAATAAAAACAAAATCCCCCCAGCTGCTACAACCCCATAACGCCGAGCTTGCGAGTTTCTTCTGAATAAAAACATACAAAATCCCCCAAGCTGCTTCAACCCCACAGCTCTGAGCTCAGGAGATTTTTTTAAAAAAAATTAAACAAATAATAAATCCCCCAAGCAGCATTTACCCATAACGCCGAGCTCGTGAGATTTTTTTTAAAAATCAATAAATAAATACAAAATCCCCTAATCTGCTACAACCTCATAACGCCAAGCTCGCGAGTTTTTTTTATAAATAAATAAATAAATACAAAATCTCCCAAGCTGCTACAACCCCATAACGCCAAGCTCATGAGATTTTTTTTTAAATAAATAAATAAATAAATACAAAATCCTCCGAGGTGCTACAACCCCATAACGCTGAGCTCACGAGATTTTTTTTAAATAAATAAATAAATACAAAATCCCCCAAGCTGCGACAACCCCATAACGCCAAGCTCTTGAGATTTTTTAAAAATCAATAAATAAATACAAAACCCCCCAAGCTGCTAAAACCCTATAACGCCGAGCTAACGAGATTTTTTTTAAAATAAATAAATGAATTCAAAATCCCCTAAGCTGCTATCACCCTAGAACGCCAAGCTCACGAAGTTTTTTTTAAAATAAGTAAATGAATACAAAATCCCCCAAGCATCTACAACCCTAGAACGCTGAGCTCGTGAGATTTTTTTAAAAATCAATAAATAAATACAATATCCCCTAAGCAGCTACAACCCCATAACGCCAAATTCACGAGATTTTTTCAAAAATAAATAAATAAATAAAAAATCATCAAGCTGCTACAACATGATAACTCTGGGCTCACCAGTTTTTTTTATAAATAAATGAATAAATACAGAATCCCCCAAGCTGCTCCAACCCCATAACGCCGAGCTCGCGAGTTTCTTATGAACAAATACATACAAAATCCCCCAAGCTGCTACAACCCCGTAACGAAAAGCTCGCGAGATTTTTTTAAAAATGAATAAATAAATACAAAAACCATCTATTTCCTACAACCCCATAACGCCAAGCTCATGAGATTTTTTTTTTTACTAAATAAATAGATACAAAATCCCCCAAGCCGCAAAAACTCCATAACGCCGAGCTCGTGAGATTTTTTTAAAAATCCATAATTAAATTTGAAATCCCCCAAGCTGCTACAATCATATAACGCCAAGCTCGCCAGATTTTTTTTTAAATTAATAAATAAATACAAAATCCCCCGAGCTGCTACAACTCCATAATGCAAAGCTCAAGATTTTTACTATGAATAAATGAAATAATACCTAATCCCTCAGGGTGCTAGAACCCGATAACGCAGAGCTCACGATTTTTTCTTCAAATAACTAAATAAATACAAAATCCCCCAAGCTGCTACAACGCAATAAATCCAAGCTTGCAATTTTTTTTTATGAATAAATGAACCAATACCTAATCCCCTAAGCTGCTTTAACCCTAGAACGCTGAGCTCGCGAGGTTCGTTTTCAAATAAATAAATAATTACAAAATCCCATACGCTGCTACAACCCCATAACGCCGAGCAAGTGAGATTTTTTAAAAAATCAATAAATAAATACGAAATCCCCCAAGCTGCTACAACCACATAACGCCGAGATAACGAGCTTTTTTTTTTTTAAAATAAACAAATTCAAAATCCCCCAAGCTGCTACAACCCTAGAACACTGAGCTTGCGAGGTTCGTTCTCAAATAAATAAATAATTACAAAATCCCCTAAGCTGCTACAACATCATAACGCCGAGCTAGTGAGATTTTTTGAAAAATCAATAAATAAATACGAAATCCCCCAAGCTGCTACAACCCCATAACGCCGAGCTCGCGAGACTTTTTTTTTACAAATAAATACAAACAAAATCGTCCCAGCTGCAACGACCTCATAACGCCGAGCTCGTGAGATATTTTCAAAAATCAATAAATAAATACAAAATCCTCCAAGCTGCTACAACCCCATAATGCCGAGCTCGTGAGATTTTTTGAAAAATCAATAAATAAATTAAAAATCCCCCAGGCTTCTACAACCCCATAACGCCGAGCTCACGAGATTTTTTTTTACAAATAAATACAAACAAAATCCCCCCAGCTGCGACGACCTCATAACGCCGAGCTCGTGAGATATTTTTAAAAATCAATAAATAAATACAAAATCCTCCCAGCTGCGACGACCTCATAACGCCAAGCTCGCGAGATTTTTTTTAAAATAAATGAATGAAAACAAATTCTCCAAGTCACTCAAATCCTAGAATGCCGAGCTCGCGAGATTTTTTTAAAAATAAATAAACGAATCTAAAATCCCCCAAGTGGCTACAACCCAATAACGCCGAGCTCGTGAGATTTTTTATAAAATCAATGAATAAATACGAAATCCCCCAAGCTGCTAAAACCACATAACGCCGAGCTAACGAGATTTTTTTTTTTTTTAAATAAATGAATACAAAATCCCCTAAGCTGCTACAACCCTAGAACGCCGAGCTCGCGAGGTTTTTTTTAAATAAATAAATCAATACAAAATCCCCAAAGCTTTTACACCCCCATAACGCCAAGCTCGCTAGATTTTTTTTGAAAAAAATAAATGAAAACAAATTCCCCAAGCCACTAAAACCCTAAAACACCGAGCTCACGATTTTTTTTTTAAAATAAATAAACGAATTTAAAATCAACCAAGCTGCTACAACCCCAAAATGCTGAGCTCAGGAGACTTTTTTTTAAAATCAATAAACAAATACGAAATCCCCCAAGCTGCGACGACCCCATAACGCCGAGTTCGCGAGATTTTTTTTTACAAATAAATAAAAACAAAATCCCCCCAGCTGCTACAACCCTATAACGCCGAGCTTGCGAGTTTCTTCTGAATAAAAACATATAAAATCCCCCAAGCTGCTACAACCTCATAACGCCAAGCTCGCGAGTTTTTTTTATAAATAAATAAATAAATACAAAATCCCCAAGCTGCTACAACCCCATAACGCCGAGCTAACGAGATTTTTTTTAAAATAAATAAATGAAAACGAATTCCCCAAGCCGCTAAAACCCTAGAACGCTGAGCTCGCGAGATTTTGTTATAAATAAAAAAATAAATGCAAAATCCCCCAAGCGGCTACAACCCCATAATGCCGAGCTCGCGAGATTCTTTTTTTAATAAATAAGTAATTACAAAATCCCCTAAGCTGCTACAACCCCATAACGCCGAGCTCGTGAGATTTTTTAAAAAATCAAGAAATAAATACGAAATCCCCAAAGCTGTTACAACCCTAGAACGCAGAGCTCGCAATTTTTTTTCAATAACTAAATATATACAAAATTCCCCAGCTTTTACAACGAAATAACGCCAAGCTCGCGATTTTTTTTTATGAATAAATGAACCAGTACCTAGTCCCTCAAGCTGATACAACTCCATAACGGCGAGTTCGCGAATTTTTTATGAATAATAACATACAACATCCCCCAAGCTGCTACAACCCCATAACGCCAAGCTCGTGAATTTTTTTAAAAAATGAATAAATAAACACAAAATTCCCCAAGCTGCTACAACACTATAATGCCGAGCTCGCCAGATTCTTTTTTCATAAATCAATGAATTCAAAATCCTCCTAGCTGCTACAACGACGTAACCCCGTGCTCACGAGATTCTTTTAAAAATATATCAATAAATTCAAAATCCTTCAAGCTGCTACAACCCCATAACGCTGAGCTCAGGAGATTTTTTTTAAAATAAATAAACAAATACGAAATCCCCCAAGCTGCGACGACCCCGTAACGCCGAGCTCGTGAGATTTTTTAAAAAATCAATAAATAAATACAAAATCCCCCAAGCTGCAACAACCCCATAACGCCGAGCTCGCGAGATTTTTTTTTACAAATAAATAAAAACAAAATCCCCCCAGCTGCTACAACCCCATAACGCCGAGCTTGCGAGTTTCTTCTGAATAAAAACATACAAAATCCCCCAAGCTGCTACAACCTCATAATGCCAAGCTCGCGAGTTTTTTTTATAAATAAATAAATAAATACAAAATCCCCAAGCTGCTACAACCCCATAACGCCGAGCTAACGAGATTTTTTTAAAAATAAATAAATCAAAACAAATTCCCCAAGCCGCTAAAACCCTAGAACGCCGAGCTCGCGAGATTTTTTTATAAATAAATAAATAAATGCAAAATCCCCTAAGCTGCTACCGCCCCATAACGCCGAGCTAACGAGATTTTTTTAAAAATAAATAAATGAATTCAAAATTCCCCAAGCTGCTTCAACCCCACAGCTCTGAGCTCAGGAGATTTTTTTAAAAATAATTAAACAAATAATAAATCCCCCATGCAGCATTTACCCATAACGCCGAGCTCGTGAGATTTTTTTTAAAAATCAATAAATAAATACAAAATCCCCTAATCTGCTACAACCTCATAACGCCAAGCTCGCGAGTTTTTTTTATAAATAAATAAATAAATACAAAATCTCCCAAGCTGCTACAACCCCATAACGCCAAGCTAACGATATTTTTTTAAATAACTCAATAAATACAGTATCCCCCAAGCTGCTACAACCCAATAACGCCGAGCTTGCGAGATTTTTTTAAAATAAATAAATAAGTACAAAATTCCCCAAGTGTAATACCTATATTTATGGTATTTATGTTTTTAAAAAGAAATGTTTATATTTCATTTTTTTTATCTTTATTTATTAGTTTCTTTATTTTACATAAATTGTATGCAGTGTTTGCGAGCAGAAGTGTGACGGCAGACTGACGCCTGCGAGCAATTACACTCGTTTATATTACTTACTGTCCCATTGTTTAATAATAATCAATAATTCAATATAGATATACAAACGATTAATTTGAGTTATGTTACACCCCCATTATCCAGCTTAGAAAAGTTTTCAGAGTGAAAAATTTTCGTCTATCATTTTTTTTTTAAATTCATCAGAAAGTTTTTTCCGAAATACTTTTTTAGGATTTTTAGGTATATTCTCACTTCCTTGATTTCCAGAGTCATAAGAAGTTATATACACTGGACTATTTGGGTTGTGTACCACATTTACATTTTTTTTATAACTTATTTTACAACAACATATTTTCCGATAAATTTTTCCAACTATATTATATAGAAAATTAAAGCCTCTACATTTATGAATAATGAATAAAATTAATCCTATCAAAGTTATTTGTCCTACAGTACGTAAATAATTTAATATCTTTTGTGTTAAAGTCGTAGTGCGTTCTGTAAATTTAAATTGATTTATCTTACTTTGGATTTCCTCCAACTCTACTAATTTCTCATGCAAATTATTTTCCAAACCATAAAAATTTATTTTATCTAAATATTCCCTTTCAATGTCTATTGTATTATTTAAATATATATATTCTACCTTAGTTTCTATTTCTCTTGTATTAAATGCAGCTAACTTTATTTTATCTGACATAAATATACAAGTAGGATCACTTACTTGGAGTAATGTATCGGTATCAATTTTCAAAAAAGTATGACTATTTTTACAAAATACATTAAAATTTATTTCCTCTCTGGGTAAAATTATCCACTTATTTTCCTCCCCACTCATTCTTGTGATATAATTACCGTGATACTGATATAGAACTCTATCACACTTATTTATTTTTGACTGAAATATTAATTGTGTATAACAATTTTTTTCTAAAAGTAAATTTGTAATATGATTCTTATTTTCACAAAATTTTATTTTTGGTTTATATTCAATACAACAACGGCTTGGATATGTATAATACATCTTATCTTTCGATATATATATTATTTTCTGTTCAATAAAAATTTTACTAAAAGAAGTTTTACTTTCTCTATAAGGTAATACTTCAAAATTCATTATATCGTAAGGGGTCTTTTCAGGAATAGGTGTTATTATAATAAAAACTAACTTATCATTTTCTATATATACTATAGAAGAGGATACTTTAATTAGATCATCGTAATGATCTTTATCAATTTTTATAAATGAATCTTTCGTCTCATTTTTACCAATCTCCCTCAAAGCTTTCAAAAAAGTATCTGGTAAAACTAATGTTGGTAATACTACTCCTAACTTTGCAAAAGCAATTGCATTATGTATTGTCTCTACTCTTTCTTTATATTCAAATAGTGCAAATTGAAAATTTTGCAGTGATATCATTAACATTTTATCAACTTCTAATTTCGTTAAATATCTACTTACATTATTACTCCAACTTTCTAATTCTTTAATATTTTTCTCATAATTCATTAAATGAATCGATGAACTATTAATATTTTCAGCAACTAATGCAGTTTGCTTTTGCAATAATTTTAAAAGATAATTTTCTTCCTTATGCATTAAATCTATCTCTTTATTATAATATTCAGCATCGGCACTATCCATTGTACCAAACAAATATTTAGAACCTTTTCCTACTAAATTTAACAAACCTCTTTTTCTTCTATTTTTTCTAATTGGTACGTCAACGATTGAGTTTAATTCTCTACTTATAGTTTCAATTAGACCCTGTAAATTACATTTTGTATTTGGCTTATTACATATATTCTTCATTTTTCCAAGCTGTGATTTCAAGTTTTGACCTTGGTTGTAGATTTTGTTGAGATCAGTTGTATGAATTACTTTCCACTGCTCAGAGTAAAGATGTACTTCTCCCGAAAAGGTCGTTGCGACATCTGGTATTTCATTTATTATCTTATAAATTTCAGTATTGTTGTCAAAAGCTTTTGTTTTATATATACAAATTACCAAAAGTAGAATCTGAAACAAAAAATTGATTAGACTATTTCGCCATAAAAATGTTAAATTTGATTAAAATGTCTCATTATTTCTTTATTCTTCATCATAAAATATGCAGTATGTCCCTGTATTCTTCGTATAACATAGGGTTTTTCCGACCATTGATTATTTAAAATAATTAATACTAAATCTCCAACCTCATATGTCTTGCTTCCTGTTTGTCTTCTTTCCATAATCTTCTTATTTCTCTCCTTTGATTCCCTGTTGTTTTCATCTGCTTTTCTTCTTACTGCTGTCATTTGCCTCATTCTTTCTTCCTGCCGTTCCTCATAAGTTTCGTAATTCTTCTCCTCGAGTCCATATAATAATCTGGAAGGACTATAGCCAGTGCTGGAATGTATCATTGAATTATAATGATTAGCCGCCTTCAGTATTTTCAAATTCAAAGCTGGACTAGCTTTATCATCTTCTGTCTTTTCTATCTTTTTAATTGTTCTCACAAGTCTTTCGCATGCACCGTTGGATTCTGGATGATATGATGAAATTTTAATTTTGTAGATTCCATATTTTTCTATAATTTTTGTTAACAATTCTGATTTAAATATAGACTCATTATCGGTTATTAAATTTTGCGGAATTCTCTGCTGAAGAATGAATTCTTCGAACACTTTGTAAGGATTTTTTCCTCTTGTTTCATTTAACCATGCATATCTAGAAAATACGTCTTCCAAAAGTAAGTAATTTCTTTGTTCAAGCATTAAATAATCTATCGCTATTGTCTCAAATGGTTGAGTTGGCGGTTCTATATTCATGCCTAGAGTATTATATTTTCTAGAGTTATCTTTCAGCCTGTTACATACCTGACATATCTCAATATATTGTTCCACATCACTAGGTAAGTTCTCCCACACGTGCTGTTGGCGGAGTTGCATAACAATCTTCTTTGAAGCTTGATGTCCATGCTCGTGAGCCCTTGCTATTAAGTTCTTTCTTGTATTTAAATCTTCGATATAAATTGGATATTTTTGTCGTATATACAAAGTTCTTTCTGTCATCTTTGTATAAATATATGTACCAAGTAATAAATTTTCATGCTGATTATCTTGAACGTGGGTAAATTCAATGATGGTTTCATCATCTTCTATATCATCCAATAATGAGAACAGACTGATGATGTCGCCTGGTTCACAATATGGTGCACCATTAATTCTTTTATCACCTCTTTATTTGTATTTTTCTATTTCTCTGGACTTTTCTTTTAGTCCAGCCTTTTTCCTTACCTCAAAGTGTATTTCAAAATTCTTCATGTCGGAGGCATTTATAGTCATGATGTTCTTACCTGCCTTTATGATTCTTTCAAAATCTCGCTTTGTCTTGTAGAAGAGTGTAAATTTATTAATATTTACCCATCGATCAATCTGCTCACCACTGGTTTTCTCAGTTACCAACCTTATTTTACTCAATCCCACATTTTCAAATTCATCACAAATTGTCACTTCTGGTTGTAATTTGGACTCATCCGTCGTTTCCTTCTCACAAGGTAAATTTTCTTCAGCTGCCTCTTTATCCACTGTCTCATCCATCCAGCTTGGGTATTCTGATTCATCTGCTTCCATCTCGTTCATATAATCCAACAGTTCTTCGATTGGAGTATCATCCTCGTCTTCTGCAACGAATGCCCGAGAAAAAGCATCAGCGTTTTGATTTTTCTTACCTTTTTTATATTTTATCTCTGGATGATAATCAGTTAATTTTTCTATAAATTTGAGACATCTTGAAGTTATGTCTGGGGATTGACTTTTTATTATTCCTTCCAACGGTTTATGATCTGTGTAAACTGTATATTTCCTTCCCCATAAGAAGGGTCTAAAAACTTTCGATCCCCATACTATTGCCAAAAGTTCTTTCTCCGTAGTTGAATGGCTTCTTTCAGCTGCATTCAGTATCCTTAAAGCAAAAGCACACGGGTGTTCATCTCCTTTATCGTCAAGTTGCGATAATATACAACCAATACCTTCATTAGAGGCATCTGTATTTAAAATAAAGGGTTTTTTTATATCAGGATATTTCAATACTGGATCACTTGTTATTATTTCCTTCAGTTTCTTTATACATTTCAATTCTTTATCTGTGATTTCATACTTCTCATTTTTTCTTCTCATTTTATGAAGAGGGGCTGTTATTTCGCCACATTTTGGGATAAATTTTCTATAGTAGTTTACCAATGCCAAAAATCTTTCCATCTCTTTCACGTCCTTGGGAACTGAAAAATTTTTCATCTTCTCAACGTGCTTCTCTTGAGGTTTTACACCTTCTGGTGTAATGAGATGCCCTAAATAGTCAAGTTCTGGTTTTATATATTCACACTTATCTGGCTGTAGAGATAATTTAGTTTCTCTCAGTCTTTGAAATATTATTTCCAAATTTCTCAAATGTTCTTCGTACGTAGAAGAGAATACTATGATGTCATCTAGGTATACGAAGCATATCTTTCCTATCAAGCCTCTCAATTTAAAATTCACCATCCGTTGAAAGGTTGCTGGTGCATTCTTCAGTCCAAAAGGCATTCTCAACCACTCCCAGTGTCCTTTGTGTGTACTGAAAGCCGTCTTTGGGATGTCTCTTGGTTTCATTGCCACCTGATGAAATCCATTAGCGCAGTCAAATGCACTCATATATTTTGCCTTTCCCAATAAGCAAAGTATTTCCTCGATACAAGGAATAGGATAATTGTCTTGCTCGGTTTCAAAATTAACCTTGCTGAAGTCAAAAACCGGACTCCATTTTACTTCTCCAGAAGCATCCATCTTCTTTGGTACCAACAGCACATTTGCTGAGTAAGGTGACAAACTTGGCCGTATTAAACCTTTGCTCTCGAGTTCTCTAATATGAGTATCAATTTTTTCTTGTATATGAATAGGTTGCCTATAAATTTTTGAAGATATTGGCTTACCTGTTTTTAGTAGAATTTCATGTTCTACATCACTTATTACAGGCATTGGGTCACCTGGCAAATTGAATATATCATTATATTTCTTTATAATTTCCCACAAATCATTCTGTTCATCTTCAGATAAGTGAGATAATCTTGTTTTATTTTTCAACAGTTCAATGCGTCTTTCATCTTCAGACTTTTTCATTGTAAAAATTGTTGTTTCATTCTTACTTTCATACAAATTTCTCAACATCTGTTTTCTTTTTTCTTGAGGTATATTATTGTCTAGAATTTCCGACACGAGGGACTCTTGCTTTCTTTCCTTTCTTCGAGTTTGCATACATGGTGCCCCTAACTCATCATTCTCGTAATATTCATGACAAATGTCTGACTTGTAAACACGGATTTTCTTATAAGAGTCGTTCATTAAATACAAAGTAGCCTCGACTCCTGTGTATAAAGCAGGGACACAGTTAGAGCCGAAAAACACATGAGTACCTGGTTTTGTATGTACTTTTAAATGTTTAACAGAATTTGCTTCTACTTCTGTAAGCAATTCTGTATTTAATTTAAAATCGTGTTTTTTCTTACTTATATCAGACAGAGTAATTATTTTATTTTTACAATCAATAAGGGCTCCATAATTTTCGAGCCAGTCCTTACCTAAAATTCCTTTATGTGTATTTAAAGGAAACTCATTCATGGCTACATGAAAAATATGCGACCTACCTAAAGTTTTTAATGTACATTCACCTATCATTTCGTGAGGGCCATCTACAATCTGAAATCTCCTTCTATCTCCTGGTGGTATTTTCTTTGGGTTGCAGTCTTCTAATTTTAATATTAAATTTTTTACAATTGATTCTGGCGCTCCTGTGTCGACCAGAAATTTGTTAACTCCTGTTGTTCCTTGAAGTTGGATGTAGAGGTCATAATATTTTCCTCCAGATCCGATGTAGTATCTTGCTGGTTCTCGTCGGTCATCAGAAATTTTCGTGGGGGCCCTTTGTCGATCTGTGGAATTCTTTGAAAATTTCGAAGCTGTGGATTTTTTCTCCAACATTCATTTTCGGTGTGATTCAATTTATTGCAAAATTGACACCTTTTTAATTCGTTTCTATTATTACTTACATAATTATTTTTAATTTCATTTTTATCATCTTGCTTATTATTATCGTCTCTGGGTTTACTCTTTGTATTATTTGATGGCTCACCTCTTCTTTGTGTTCGGCTTCGGATTACTTCGTCGTCGCGTAGTCTTTTATCAATAGCCCGTGCCTCCTGCATAGCGTGACGCAGAGAGTCAATTTTTATATTTAAAAGCCTTACCTCTAGCTCTGGTTTCAGTGATTGAATAAAACGCCAGACATGGGAGTCCTCTTCGATGTACCGAATTCCAGCTCGATATTCAATCTTTATTTGCTCGATCGGTTTTTGCACACGTCGATGTAGTTCTTCATATCTTTTTACATAATTATCTATAGATTCGTTCTGGCCCTGTCTAGTATTATTACGAATTTCCGATATTTGCTCATATGTCAAATCGGCCTGCCCAAAACTAGCTCGCAACGCGTTAGCTAAATCTGAATAGCCAGCACCTTGTGTACTTTCCCCTATTCTTGCAGCCTCTCCTATTAATCTTGAAGCTATTACTTTTCTCAACAGAGCCTTTCTTTCGGCGTCATTTTCTAGCTGGTCCCGTGCATTTCTTAATTGATCGAGAAAATACTCAACGTTCGAACTACCATCGAAAACTCTAATTTCATTCAATAATTCTCTAACTAACCAATGAGAATCTGTGGAAATCGTCGTTGGTGGCGGCGGCGCCGTTGGCTCAATTTATTCTCCCTTTAAAGAATTTATTTCAGCCTGTAAAGATGATACCGCCTGCTGCATTACTCTTAATTGTTCTAAAAGTATCTCTTCCATCTGAGTTTGTGGTACGATTGTTTGCTGCTCGTGACTCATTTTTTTATCTCTAATTATTTCTATCAAAGATTTATGTATACCGTCTACCTCGTAAAATCTATCAATCTCTTCGTCGGATTGTAAATTTGAATTAGAATCTGTGTCTGAGCCTGTGCTTTTATTCATAAGGTAAGTGTATAGTTTTAACTAACCTTAATGAGCATTTTTCGTTGAACTGCTTTGAATTGTCCTATCCGGAGTACGTTGTCCTTTAACTTAAGGAGGCGATTTATCACCGAACAGTGTTCACAGTCCTTATTCACAAATTTGATGCACTCAACATCAAACACAACCGATTTTCACTTTTCGGCCACGCACGTTGGGAGGCAATATTTAATACCTATATTTATGGTATTTATGTTTTTAAAAAGAAATGTTTATATTTCACTTTTGTTATCTTTATTTATGAGTTTCTTTATTTTCCATAAATTGTACGCAGTGTTTGCGAGCAGAAATGTGACGGCAGACTGTCGCCTGCGAGCAATTACACTCGTTTATATTACTTACTGTCCCATTGTTTAATAATAATCAATAATTCAATATAAATATACGAACGATTAATTTGAGTTATGTTACACAAGCCGTGACAACCCCATAACGCTAAACTCGAGAGATTTTTTTTTAAAATAATAAATGAATACAAAATCCCCTAAGCTAATACAACCCTAGAACGCCAAGATCGCGAGGTTTTTTTTAAAATAAATAAATAAATACAAAATCCCCTAAGCTGCTACAACCCCATAATGCCGAGCTAACGAGATTTTTTTTTAAATAAAATAATGAATACAAAATCTCATAAGCTGCTACAACCTTAGAACGCCGAGCTCGCGAGTTTTTTTTTAAATAAATAAATACAAAATCTCCAAAGCTTTTACAACCCCATAACGCCAAGCTCGCAAGATTTTTTTTTAAATAAATAAATGAAAACAAACTCCCCAAGCCACTAAAACCCTAGAACGCCGAGCTCGCGAAATTTTTTTTAAAATAAATAAACGAATACGAAATATACAAACAGCGAATACAAACAGCGTGCTCGTGGGTTTCTTATGAATAAGAACATACAAAATCCCCAAAGCTGCTACAATCCAATAACGCCGAGCTCGCGATTTTTTTTTATGAATAAATGAACCAATACCAAATCCGTCAAGCTGCTACAACCCCATAACGGCGAGCTCGCGAGTTTTTTAAGAATAAATGAACCAATTTAAAATCCACCAAGCCGCTATAACTCCATAACGCTGGGCTCGCGAGTTTCTTATGAATGAAAACATACAAAATCCCCCAAGCTGCTACAACCGCATAACTCCGAGCTCACCAGATTTTTTTTTTAATAACTCAATAAATACAGTATCCCTCAAGCTGCTACAACCCAATAACACTGAACTCGCGAGATTCTTTTAAAAATAAATAAATAAAAACAAAATCCCCTAAGCTGCTACAACCCCAAAACGCCAAACTCGCAATTTTATTTTAAATAACTAAATAAATACAAAATCCTGTAAGCTGCTATAACGCAATAACGCCAAGCTCGCGATTTCTATTTATAAATAAATGAACCAATACCTAATCCCTCAAGCTGCTACAAACCAATATGGCCAAGCTCGCAAGTTTTTTATGAATAAATAAATACAAAATCCCCCAAGCTGCTACAACCCCATACTGCCAAGCTACGATTTTTTTTTTATGAATAAAGAAACCAATACCAAATCCTTCAAGCTGCTACAACCCCATAACGGCCAGCTTGCGAGTTTTTTAAGAATAAATGAACCGATTCAAAATCCACCAAGCCGCAACAACTCCATAACGCTGAGCTTGCTAGTTTCTTATGAATAAACATAAAAATCCCCCAAGCTGCTACAACCCCATAACTCCGAGCTCACCAGATTTTTTTTATTTTAATAAATAAATACGAAATCCCCTCAGCTGCTACAACCCAATATGGCCGAGCTCGTGAGTTTTTTATGAATAAATAAATACAAAATCCCCCAAACTGCTACAACCCCATACTGCCGAGCTCACGATTTTTTTTTTATGAATGAAGAAACCAATACCAAATCCCTCAAGCTGCTACAACCCCATAACGGCGAGCTCGCGAGATTTTCAAGAATAAATGAATCAATTTAAAATCCCCCAAGCCGCTACAACTCCATAATGCCGAGCTCGCGAGTTCCTTATGAATGAAAACATACAAAATCCCCCAAGCTGCTACAATCCCATAACGCCGAGCTAACGAGTTTTTTTTAAATAACTCAATAAATACAGTATCCCTCAAGCTGCTACAACCGAATAACGCTGAACTCGCCAGATTCTTTTAAAAATAAATAAATAAATACAAAATCCCCTAAGCTGCTACAACCCCATAACGCCAAACTCGTGAGTTCCTTATGAATAAAAACATACAAAATCCCCCAAGCTGCTACAATCCCATAACGCCGAGCTAACGAGTTTTTTTTAAATAACTCAATAAATACAGTATCCCTCAAGCTGCTACAACCGAATAACGCTGAACTCGCCAGATTCTTTTAAAAATAAATAAATAAATACAAAATCCCCTAAGCTGCTACAACCCCATAACGCCAAACTCGCAATTTTATTTTTAATAACTAAATAAATACAAAATCCCGTAAGCTGCTATAACGCAATAACGCCAAGCTCGCGATTTCTATTTATAAATAAATGAACCAATACCTAATCCCTCAAGCTGCTACAAACCAATATGGCCAAGCTCGCGAGTTTTTTATGAATAAATAAATACCAAATCCCTCAAGCTGCTACAACCCCATAACGGCCAGCTCGAGGGTTTTTTAAGAATAAATGAACCAATTTAAAATCCACCAAGCCGCTACAGCCCCATAACTCCGAGCTCACCAGATTTTTTTTATTTTAATAAATAAATACGAAATCCCCTCAGCTGCTACAACCCAATATGGCCGAGCTCGTGAGTTTTTTATGAATAAATAAATACAAAATCCCCCAAACTGCTACAACCCCATACTGCCGAGCTCACGATTTTTTTTTTATGAATGAAGAAACCAATACCAAATCCCTCAAGCTGCTACAACCCCATAACGGCGAGCTCGCGAGATTTTCAAGAATAAATGAATCAATTTAAAATCCCCCAAGCCGCTACAACTCCATAATGCCGAGCTCGCGAGTTCCTTATGAATGAAAACATACAAAATCCCCCAAGCTGCTACAATCCCATAACGCCGAGCTAACGAGTTTTTTTTAAATAACTCAATAAATACAGTATCCCTCAAGCTGCTACAACCGAATAACGCTGAACTCGCCAGATTCTTTTAAAAATAAATAAATAAATACAAAATCCCCTAAGCTGCTACAACCCCATAACGCCAAACTCGTGAGTTCCTTATGAATAAAAACATACAAAATCCCCCAAGCTGCTACAATCCCATAACGCCGAGCTAACGAGTTTTTTTTAAATAACTCAATAAATACAGTATCCCTCAAGCTGCTACAACCGAATAACGCTGAACTCGCCAGATTCTTTTAAAAATAAATAAATAAATACAAAATCCCCTAAGCTGCTACAACCCCATAACGCCAAACTCGCAATTTTATTTTTAATAACTAAATAAATACAAAATCCCGTAAGCTGCTATAACGCAATAACGCCAAGCTCGCGATTTCTATTTATAAATAAATGAACCAATACCTAATCCCTCAAGCTGCTACAAACCAATATGGCCAAGCTCGCGAGTTTTTTATGAATAAATAAATACCAAATCCCTCAAGCTGCTACAACCCCATAACGGCCAGCTCGAGGGTTTTTTAAGAATAAATGAACCAATTTAAAATCCACCAAGCCGCTACAGCCCCATAACGCTGAGCTCACGAGTTTCTTATAAATAAAAACATACAAAATCCCCTGAGCTGCTACAACCCCATAACGCCGAGCTCGCGACATTCTTTTGAAAATAAATAAATAAATACAAAATCCCCCAAGCCGTGGCAACCCCATAACGCCGAGCTCGCAAGATTATTTTAAAAATAAAAAAATGAATACAAAATCCTGTAAGCTAATACAACCCTAGAACGCCGAGCTCGCGTGGTTTTTTTTTAAATAAATAAATAAATACAAAATCCCCTAAGCTGCTACAAACCCAAAACGCCGAGCTTGCGATTTTTTTTTTATGAACAAATAAACCAATACCGAATTCCTCAAGTTGCTACAACCCCAGAACGTCGAGCTAACGAGATTTGAAAAAAAAAACCAAATAAATACAAAATCCCCTAAGCTGCTACAACCCCATAACTCCGAGCTCCCGAGTTTTTTTTTATAAACAAATAAATTATTAAAAAACCCCCCAAGCTGCTACAACCCCATATCGCTGAGCTCGCGAGATTCTTTTAAAAATAAATAAATAAATACAAAATCCCCTAAGCTGCTACAACCCCATAACGCCAAACTCGCAATTTTATTTTAAATTACTAAATAAATACATAATCCCGTAAGCTGCTATAACGCAATAACGCCAAGCTCGCGATTTCTATTTATAAATAAATGAACCAATACCTAATCCCTCAAGCTGCTACAACCCAATATGGCCGAGCTCACGATTTTTTTTTTATGAATAAAGAAACCAATAACAAATCCCTCAAGCTGCTACAACCCTATAACGGCAAGCTCGCGAGTTTTTTAAGAATAAATGAACCGATTCAAAATCCACCAAGCCGCTACAACTCCATAACGCTGAGCTTGCGTGTTTCTTATGAATAAACATAAAAATCCCCCAAGCTGCTACAACCCCATAACTCCGAGCTCACCAGATTTTTCTTATTTTAATAAATAAATACGAAATCTCCTCAGCTGCTACAACCCCAAAACCGCGAGCTCGCGAGTTTTTAAGAATAAATAAACCAATCTAAAATTTTCAAAGCCGCTACAGCCCCATAACGCTGAGCTCGCGAGTTTCTTATGAATAAAAACATACAAAATCCCCCAAGCTGCTACAACCCCATAACGCCGAGCTCGCGACATTCTTTTGAAAATAAATAAATAAATACAAAATCCCCCAAGCCATGGCAACCCCATAACGCCGAGCTCGCGAGATTGTTTTAAAAATAAATAAATGAATACAAAATCCCCTAAGCTAATACAACCCTAGAACGCCGAGCTCGCGAGGTTTTTTTTAAAATAAATAAATAAATACAAAATCCCCTAAGCTGCTACAAACCCAAAACGCCGAGCTTGCGATTTTTTTTTTATGAACAAATAAACCAATACCGAATCCCTCAAGTTGCTACAACCCCAGAACGTCGAGCTAACGAGATTTGAAAAAAAAAACCAAATAAATACAAAATCCCCTAAGCTGCTACAACCCCATAACTCCGAGCTCCCGAGTTTTTTTTTATAAACAAATAAATTATTAAAAAACCCCCCAAGCTGCTACAACCCCATATCGCTGAGCTCGCGAGATTCTTTTAAAAATAAATAAATAAATACAAAATCCCCTAAGCTGCTACAACCCCATAACGCCAAACTCGCAATTTTATTTTAAATTACTAAATAAATACATAATCCCGTAAGCTGCTATAACGCAATAACGCCAAGCTCGCGATTTCTATTTATAAATAAATGAACCAATACCTAATCCCTCAAGCTGCTACAACCCAATATGGCCGAGCTCACGATTTTTTTTTTATGAATAAAGAAACCAATAACAAATCCCTCAAGCTGCTACAACCCTATAACGGCAAGCTCGCGAGTTTTTTAAGAATAAATGAACCGATTCAAAATCCACCAAGCCGCTACAACTCCATAACGCTGAGCTTGCGTGTTTCTTATGAATAAACATAAAAATCCCCCAAGCTGCTACAACCCCATAACTCCGAGCTCACCAGATTTTTCTTATTTTAATAAATAAATACGAAATCTCCTCAGCTGCTACAACCCCAAAACCGCGAGCTCGCGAGTTTTTAAGAATAAATAAACCAATCTAAAATTTTCAAAGCCGCTACAGCCCCATAACGCTGAGCTCGCGAGTTTCTTATGAATAAAAACATACAAAATCCCCCAAGCTGCTACAACCCCATAACGCCGAGCTCGCGACATTCTTTTGAAAATAAATAAATAAATACAAAATCCCCCAAGCCATGGCAACCCCATAACGCCGAGCTCGCGAGATTGTTTTAAAAATAAATAAATGAATACAAAATCCCCTAAGCTAATACAACCCTAGAACGCCGAGCTCGCGAGGTTTTTTTTAAAATAAATAAATAAATACAAAATCCCCTAAGCTGCTACAAACCCAAAACGCCGAGCTTGCGATTTTTTTTTTATGAACAAATAAACCAATACCGAATCCCTCAAGTTGCTACAACCCCAGAACGTCGAGCTAACGAGATTTAAAAAAAAAAAACTAAATAAATACAAAATCCCCTAAGCTGCTACAACCCCATAACTCCGAGCTCCCGAGTTTTTTTTTATGAACAAATAATTAATTACAAAACCCCCCAAGCTGCTACAACCCCATATCGCTGAGCTCGCGAGTTTCTTTTATGAATAAACGAACGAATACTACTTCCCCAAGCTGCTACAACCTTAGAATGCCGAGCTCGTGAGATTTTTATTTAAATAAATAAATAAATACAAAATCCCGTAAGCTGCTATAACGCAATAACGCCAAGCTCGCGATTTCTATTTATAAATAAATGAACCAATACCTTATCCCTCAAGCTGCTACAACCCAATATGGCCGAGCTCGTGAGTTTTTTATGAATAAATAAATACAAAATCCCCCAAACTGCTACAACCCCATAACGCCGAGCTCGCGAGTTCCTTATGAATAAAAACATACAAGATCCCCCAAGCTGCTACAATCCCATAACACCGAGCTAACGAGTTTTTTTTAAATAACTCAATAAATACAGTATCCCTCAAGCTGCTACAACCGAATAACGCTGAACTCGCAAGATTCTTTCAAAAATGAATAAATAAATACAAAATCCCCTCAGCTGCTTCAACCCCATAATGCTAGGCTCGCGAGATTCTTTTCAAAAAAATTAAATAAGTAAAAAATCCCCCAAGCTGCTACAACTCCATAACGCGGAGCTTGCGAGTTTTTTTTATGAATACATGAACCAAGAGCTTATCCCTCAAGCTGCTACAACCCTATAACGCAAAGCTCGCGAGTTTTTTTTAATGAATAAATGAACCAAGACTTAATTCCTCAAGCTGCTACAACCCAATAACGTCGAGTTCACGGGTTTTATAAGGAGAAATGAACCAATTCAAAATCCCTCAAGCCACTACAACCCCATAATGCCAAGCTCTCTAGTTTCTTATGAATAAAAACATACAAATTCCTTCTAGTTTCTACAACCTAATTACGCCAAGCGCACGAGTTTTTTTCATAAATCAATGAAAGAATACAAAATCCCTCAAGCTGCTACAACCCTAGAAAGCCAAGCTCGTTTTTTTTTTTTCAAATAACTGAATAAATTAAAAATCACACAAGCTACAACGCCATGACACCAAGCTCGTGATTTTTTTTTTTATGAATAAATGAACCAATACTCAATCCCCCAAGCTGCTACAACCCCATAACTCCGAGCTCACCAGATTTTTTTTATTTTAATAAATAAATACGAAATCCCCTCAGCTGCTACAACCCCATACTGCCGAGCTCACGATTTTTTTTTTATGAATGAAGAAACCAATACCAAATCCCTCAAGCTGCTACAACCCCATAACGGCGAGCTCGCGAGATTTTCAAGAATAAATGAATCAATTTAAAATCCCCCAAGCCGCTACAACTCCATAATGCCGAGCTCGCGAGTTCCTTATGAATAAAAACATACAAAATCCCCCAAGCTGCTACAATCCCATAACGCCGAGCTAACGAGTTTTTTTTAAATAACTCAATAAATACAGTATCCCTCAAGCTGCTACAACCGAATAACGCTGAACTCGCCAGATTCTTTTAAAAATAAATAAATTAATACAAAATCCCCTAAGCTGCTACAACCCCATAACGCCAAACTCGTGAGTTCCTTATGAATAAAAACATACAAAATCCCCCAAGCTGCTACAATCCCATAACGCCGAGCTAACGAGTTTTTTTTAAATAACTCAATAAATACAGTATCCCTCAAGCTGCTACAACCGAATAACGCTGAACTCGCCAGATTCTTTTAAAAATAAATAAATAAATACAAAATCCCCTAAGCTGCTACAACCCCATAACGCCAAACTCGCAATTTTATTTTTAATAACTAAATAAATACAAAATCCCGTAAGCTGCTATAACGCAATAACGCCAAGCTCGCGATTTCTATTTATAAATAAATGAACCAATACCTAATCCCTCAAGCTGCTACAAACCAATATGGCCAAGCTCGCGAGTTTTTTATGAATAAATAAATACCAAATCCCTCAAGCTGCTACAACCCCATAACGGCCAGCTCGAGGGTTTTTTAAGAATAAATGAACCAATTTAAAATCCACCAAGCCGCTACAGCCCCATAACGCTGAGCTCACGAGTTTCTTATGAATAAAAACATACAAAATCCCCTGAGCTGCTACAACCCCATAACGCCGAGCTCGCGACATTCTTTTGAAAATAAATAAATAAATACAAAATCCCCCAAGCCGTGGCAACCCCATAACGCCGAGCTCGCAAGATTATTTTAAAAATAAAAAAATGAATACAAAATCCTGTAAGCTAATACAACCCTAGAACGCCGAGCTCGCGTGGTTTTTTTTTAAATAAATAAATAAATACAAAATCCCCTAAGCTGCTACAAACCCAAAACGCCGAGCTTGCGATTTTTTTTTTATGAACAAATAAACCAATACCGAATTCCTCAAGTTGCTACAACCCCAGAACGTCGAGCTAACGAGATTTGAAAAAAAAAACCAAATAAATACAAAATCCCCTAAGCTGCTACAACCCCATAACTCCGAGCTCCCGAGTTTTTTTTTATAAACAAATAAATTATTAAAAAACCCCCCAAGCTGCTACAACCCCATATCGCTGAGCTCGCGAGATTCTTTTAAAAATAAATAAATAAATACAAAATCCCCTAAGCTGCTACAACCCCATAACGCCAAACTCGCAATTTTATTTTAAATTACTAAATAAATACATAATCCCGTAAGCTGCTATAACGCAATAACGCCAAGCTCGCGATTTCTATTTATAAATAAATGAACCAATACCTAATCCCTCAAGCTGCTACAACCCAATATGGCCGAGCTCACGATTTTTTTTTTATGAATAAAGAAACCAATAACAAATCCCTCAAGCTGCTACAACCCTATAACGGCAAGCTCGCGAGTTTTTTAAGAATAAATGAACCGATTCAAAATCCACCAAGCCGCTACAACTCCATAACGCTGAGCTTGCGAGTTTCTTATGAATAAACATAAAAATCCCCCAAGCTGCTACAACCCCATAACTCCGAGCTCACCAGATTTTTCTTATTTTAATAAATAAATACGAAATCTCCTCAGCTGCTACAACCCCAAAACCGCGAGCTCGCGAGTTTTTAAGAATAAATAAACCAATCTAAAATTTTCAAAGCCGCTACAGCCCCATAACGCTGAGCTCGCGAGTTTCTTATGAATAAAAACATACAAAATCCCCCAAGCTGCTACAACCCCATAACGCCGAGCTCGCGACATTCTTTTGAAAATAAATAAATAAATACAAAATCCCCCAAGCCATGGCAACCCCATAACGCCGAGCTCGCGAGATTGTTTTAAAAATAAATAAATGAATACAAAATCCCCTAAGCTAATACAACCCTAGAACGCCGAGCTCGCGAGGTTTTTTTTAAAATAAATAAATAAATACAAAATCCCCTAAGCTGCTACAAACCCAAAACGCCGAGCTTGCGATTTTTTTTTTATGAACAAATAAACCAATACCGAATCCCTCAAGTTGCTACAACCCCAGAACGTCGAGCTAACGAGATTTAAAAAAAAAAAACTAAATAAATACAAAATCCCCTAAGCTGCTACAACCCCATAACTCCGAGCTCCCGAGTTTTTTTTTATGAACAAATAATTAATTACAAAACCCCCCAAGCTGCTACAACCCCATATCGCTGAGCTCGCGAGTTTCTTTTATGAATAAACGAACGAATACTACTTCCCCAAGCTGCTACAACCTTAGAATGCCGAGCTCGTGAGATTTTTATTTAAATAAATAAATAAATACAAAATCCCGTAAGCTGCTATAACGCAATAACGCCAAGCTCGCGATTTCTATTTATAAATAAATGAACCAATACCTTATCCCTCAAGCTGCTACAACCCAATATGGCCGAGCTCGTGAGTTTTTTATGAATAAATAAATACAAAATCCCCCAAACTGCTACAACCCCATAACGCCGAGCTCGCGAGTTCCTTATGAATAAAAACATACAAGATCCCCCAAGCTGCTACAATCCCATAACACCGAGCTAACGAGTTTTTTTTAAATAACTCAATAAATACAGTATCCCTCAAGCTGCTACAACCGAATAACGCTGAACTCGCAAGATTCTTTCAAAAATGAATAAATAAATACAAAATCCCCTCAGCTGCTTCAACCCCATAATGCTAGGCTCGCGAGATTCTTTTCAAAAAAATTAAATAAGTAAAAAATCCCCCAAGCTGCTACAACTCTATAACGCGGAGCTTGCGAGTTTTTTTTATGAATACATGAACCAAGAGCTTATCCCTCAAGCTGCTACAACCCTATAACGCAAAGCTCGCGAGTTTTTTTTAATGAATAAATGAACCAAGACTTAATTCCTCAAGCTGCTACAACCCAATAACGTCGAGTTCACGGGTTTTATAAGGAGAAATGAACCAATTCAAAATCCCTCAAGCCACTACAACCCCATAATGCCAAGCTCTCTAGTTTCTTATGAATAAAAACATACAAATTCCTTCTAGTTTCTACAACCTAATTACGCCAAGCGCACGAGTTTTTTTCATAAATCAATGAAAGAATACAAAATCCCTCAAGCTGCTACAACCCTAGAAAGCCAAGCTCGTTTTTTTTTTTTCAAATAACTGAATAAATTAAAAATCACACAAGCTACAACGCCATGACACCAAGCTCGTGATTTTTTTTTTTATGAATAAATGAACCAATACTCAATCCCTCAAGCTGCTACAACCCCATAACGGCGAGCCCACGAGTTTTAAGATTTAATGAACCAATTATAAATCCACCAAGCCGCTACAACCCAATAACGCCGAGCTCGCAAGTTTCTTATGAATAAAAACATAGGAAATCTCCCAAGCTGCTACATCCCCATAACGGCTAGCTCAGGAGTTTTTTAAGAATAAATGAACCAATTCAAAATCCACTAAGCCGCTACAACCCAATAACGCCGAGCTCGCGAGTTTCTTATGAATAAAAACATCCAAAATCCCCCAGGCGGCTACAAACCCATAACGCCGATCTCGCAATATTTCATTAAAAAGAAATAAATAAATACAAACTCTCCCAAGCTGCTACGACCTCATAACGCCGAGCTCACATGATTTTTTTTTAAATAAATAAATTAACACAAAATCCCCCAAGCCACGACAAGTCCATAACGCCGTGCTCGTGCGATTTTTTTTAAAATCAATAAATAAATACGAAATCCCTCAAGCTGCTACAACCCAATAACGCCGAGCTCACGAGATTTTTTTTTAAATAAATAAAAAAATAGAAAATCCCCTAAGCTGCTACAACCCCATAACGCCAAGCTCGTGAGATTTTTTAAAAAACAATAAATTAATACGAAATCCCCCAAGCTGCTACAACCCCATAACGCCGAGTTCGCAACATTCTTTTAAAAATAAATAAATAAATACAAAATCCCCAAAGCTGCTACAACCCCATATGGCCGAGCTCGCGAGTTTTTTATGAATAAATAAATACAAAATCCCACAAGCTGCTACAACCCCATAACTCCGAGCTCGCCAGATTTTTTTTTTTACAAATACATAAATACCAAATCCCCCCAGCTGCTACAACCCCATATCGCCGAGATCGCGAGTTTCTTTTATGAATAAATGAACGAAAACAAATTCCCCAAGCTGCTACAACCTTAGAATGCCGAGCTCGTGAGAATTTTATTTAAATAAATAAATAAATACAAAATCCCCCGAGCTGCTACAACCCCATAACGCCGAGCTCACGTTTTTTTTTATGAATAAATGAACCAATACCAAATCTGTTAAGCTGCTACAACCCCATAACGGCGAGCTCGCGAGTTTTTTAAGAATAAATGAACCAATTCAAAATCCAAAAAGCCGCTACAACCCCATAACGCTGAGTTCGCGAGTTTCTTATGAATAAAAACATACAAAATCCTCCAAGCTGCTACAACCCCGTAACGCCGAGCTCACGACATTCTTTTAAAAACAAATAAATAAATACAAAATCCCCCAAGCTGTGGCAACCCCATAACGCCGAGCTCACAAGTTTATTTTAAAAATAAATAAATGAATACAAAATCTCCTAAGCTAATACAACCCTAGAACAACGAGCTCGCGAGGTTTTTTTTTAAATAAATAAATAAATACAAAAACCCCTTAGCTGCTACAACCCCATAACGCAGTGCTCGCGATTTTTTTTATGAATAAATGAACTAATTCCTAATCCCTAAAGCTGCTACAACCCAATATGGCCGAGCCCGCCCGTTTTTTTTTTTTTAATAATCAAATGAATAGAAATTCCCCCCAGCTGCTACAACCCCATAACGCCGAGCTCGTGAGTTCCTTTTGAATAAGAACATACAAAATCCCACAAGTTTCTACAACCTAATAACGCAAAGCTCGCGAGTTTTTTTTATAAATAAATAAATAAATACAAAATCTCCCAAGCTGCTACATTCCCATAATGCCGAGCTAGCAATTTTTTTTTTATGAATAAATGAACAAATACCGAATCCCTCAAGCTGCTAAACCCCATAACGCCAAGCTCACGGATTTTTTTTTATGAATAAATGAACCAATACCGAATCCCTCAAGCTGCTACAACCCCATAACAGCGAGCTCGCAAGTCTTTGAAAAATAAATGAACCAATTCAAAATCCACCAAGCCACTACAAACCAATAACGACAAGCTCGCGAGTTTCTTATAAATAAAAACATACAAAATCCTCCAAGCTGCTACAACCCCGTAACGCCGAGCTCACGACATTCTTTTAAAAACAAATAAATAAATACAAAATCCCCCAAGCTGTGGCAACCCCATAACGCCGATCTCGCAATATTTCATTAAAAAGAAATAAATAAACACAAAATCCCCCAAGCCACGACAAGTCCATAACGCCGTGCTCGTGCGATTTTTTTTTAAATCAATAAATAAATACGAAATCCCTCAAGCTGCTACAACCCAATAACGCCGAGCTCACGAGATTTTTTTTAAAATAAATAAAAAAAAAAAAAATCCCCTAAGCTGCTACAACCCCATAACGCCAAGCTCATGAGATTTTTAAAAAAATCAATAAATAAATACGAAATCCCCCAAGCTGCTACAACCCAGTAACGCCGAGCTAACGAGATTTTTTTTTTTTTTTAAATAAATAAATACAAAATCACCTCAGCTGCTACAACAACATAACGCCGAGTTCGCAACATTCTTTTAAAAATAAAAAAATAAATACAAAATCCCCAAAGCTGCTACAACCCTAGAAATCCGAGCTCGCGAGGTTTTTTTTTATTAAATAAATAAATACAAAATCCCCCAAGCTGCCACAACCCCATAACTCCGAGATCACCAGATTTTTTTTTTTTAATAATTAAATAAATACAAAATCACCTCAGCTGCTACAACACCATAACGCCGATCTCGCAACATTCTTTTAAAAATAAATAAATAAATACAAAATCCCCCAAGCTGCTACAACCCCATATGGCCGAGCTCGCGAGTTTTTTATGAATAAATAAATACAAAATCCCACAAGCTGCTACAACGCCATAACGCCGAGCTCGTGATTTTTTTTTTTATGAATAAATGAACCAATACTAAATCCCTCAAGCTGCTACAACCCCATAACGGCGAGCCCACGAGTTTTAAGATTAAATGAACCAATTATAAATCCAAAAAGCCGCTACAACCCAATAACGCCGAGCTCGCAAGTTTCTTATGAATAAAAACATACAAGATCCCCCAAGCTCTTACAATACCATAACGGCGAGCTGGTGAGTTTTTTAAGAATAAATGAACCAATTCAAAATCCACTAACCCGCAACAACCCCATAACGCTGAGCTCACGAGTTTCTTATGAATAAAAACATACAAAACCCCCCCAGCTGCTTCAACCCCATAATGCCAAGCTTGCGAGATTCTTTTCAAAAAAATTTAATGAGTACAAAATCCCCCAAGCGGCTACAACTCCATAACGTGGAGCTTGAGAGTTTTTTTTATGAATAAATGATCCAAGACCTTATCTTTCAAGCTGCTACAACCCTATAACGCCAAGTCCACGAGTTTTTTTTAATGAATAAATGAACCAAGACCTAATTCGTCAAGCTGCTACAACCCAATAACGTCGAGTTCACGAGTTTTTTAAGGATAAATGAACCAATTCAAAATCCCCCAAGCCACTACAACCCCATATTGCCAAGCTCTCTAGTTTCTTATGAATAAAAACATACAAATTCCTACTAGTTTCTACTACCTAATAACGCCAAGCTCGCGAGTTTTTTTCATAAATCAATTAAAAAATACAAAATTCCTCAAGCTGCTACAACCCTAGAACGCCAAGCTCGTGATTTTTTTTAAAATAACTAAATAAATAAAAAATCACCCAAGCTGCTACAACGCCATAACGCTAAGCTCGTGATTTTTTTTTATGAATAAATGAATCAATTCAAAATCCACTAAGCCGCAACAACCCAATAACGCCTAGCTAGCGAGATTCTTTTAAAAAAAAATGAATAAATACAAAATCCCCTCAGCTGCTACAACCCCATAACGCCATACTCGCAATTTTATTTTAAATAACTAAATAAATACAAAATCCCGTAAGCTGCTATAACGCAATAAAGCCAAGCTCGCGATTTTTTTTTATAAATATATGAACCAATACCTTATCCCTCAAGCTGCTACAACCCAATATGGCCGAGCTCGCAATTTTTTTCAAATAACTAAATAAATACAAAATCCCCCAAGCTGCTACAACGCAATAACGCCAAGCTCGCAATTTTTTTTTTTATGGATAAATGAACCAATACCTAGTCCCTCAAGCTTCTACTACCCAATATGGTCGAGCTCGCGGGTTTTTTATGAATAAATAAATACCAAATCCCTCAAGCTGCTACAACCCCATAACGGCGAGCTCACGAGTTTTTTAAGAATAAATGAACCAATTCAATATCCACCAAGCCGCTACAAGCCAATAACGCCGAGCTCGCGAGTTTTAAGATTAAATGAACCAATTATAAATCCAAAAAGCCGCTACAACCCAATAACGCCGAGCACGCAAGTTTCTTATGAATAAAAACATACAAGATCCCCCAAGCTCTTACAATACCATAACGGCGAGCTCGTGAGTTTTTTAAGAATAAATGAACCAATTCAAAATCCACTAACCCGCAACAACCCAATAACCCCGAGCTCGCGAGATTCTAATGAATAAAAATATAAAAAATCCCCCAAGCTGCTACATCGCCATAACGGCGAGCTCGCGATTTTTTTTTAAATAACTAAATAAATACAAAATCCCCCAAGCCGCTACAACCCAATAACGCTAAGCTCACGATTTTTTTTTTATGAATAAATGAACCAATACCAAATCCCTCAAGCTGCTACAACCCCATAACGGCGAGCTCGCGAGTTTTTTAAGTATAAATGAACCAATTCAAAATCCACCAAGCCGCTACAACTCCATAACGCTGAGCTCGCGAGTTTCTTATGAATAAAAACATACAAGATCCCCCAAGCTCTTACAATACCATAACGGCGAGCTCGTGAGTTTTTTAAGAATAAATGAACCAATTCAAAATCCACTAACCCGCAACAACCCAATAACCCCGAGCTCGCGAGATTCTAATGAATAAAAATATAAAAAATCCCCCAAGCTGCTACATCGCCATAACGGCGAGCTCGCGATTTTTTTTTAAATAACTAAATAAATACAAAATCCCCCAAGCCGCTACAACCCAATAACGCTAAGCTCACGAGATTTTTTTTAAAATAAATAAAAAAAAAAAAAATCCCCTAAGCTGCTACAACCCCATAACGCCAAGCTCATGAGATTTTTAAAAAAATCAATAAATAAATACGAAATCCCCCAAGCTGCTACAACCCAGTAACGCCGAGCTAACGAGATTTTTTTTTTTTTTTAAATAAATAAATACAAAATCACCTCAGCTGCTACAACAACATAACGCCGAGTTCGCAACATTCTTTTAAAAATAAAAAAATAAATACAAAATCCCCAAAGCTGCTGCAACCCTAGAAATCCGAGCTCGCGAGGTTTTTTTTTATTAAATAAATAAATACAAAATCCCCCAAGCTGCCACAACCCCATAACTCCGAGATCACCAGATTTTTTTTTTTTAATAATTAAATAAATACAAAATCACCTCAGCTGCTACAACACCATAACGCCGATCTCGCAACATTCTTTTAAAAATAAATAAATAAATACAAAATCCCCCAAGCTGCTACAACCCCATATGGCCGAGCTCGCGAGTTTTTTATGAATAAATAAATACAAAATCCCACAAGCTGCTACAACGCCATAACGCCGAGCTCGTGATTTTTTTTTTTATGAATAAATGAACCAATACTAAATCCCTCAAGCTGCTACAACCCCATAACGGCGAGCCCACGAGTTTTAAGATTAAATGAACCAATTATAAATCCAAAAAGCCGCTACAACCCAATAACGCCGAGCTCGCAAGTTTCTTATGAATAAAAACATACAAGATCCCCCAAGCTCTTACAATACCATAATGCCAAGCTTGCGAGATTCTTTTCAAAAAAATTTAATGAGTACAAAATCCCCCAAGCGGCTACAACTCCATAACGTGGAGCTTGAGAGTTTTTTTTATGAATAAATGATCCAAGACCTTATCTTTCAAGCTGCTACAACCCTATAACGCCAAGTCCACGAGTTTTTTTTAATGAATAAATGAACCAAGACCTAATTCGTCAAGCTGCTACAACCCAATAACGTCGAGTTCACGAGTTTTTTAAGGATAAATGAACCAATTCAAAATCCCCCAAGCCACTACAACCCCATATTGCCAAGCTCTCTAGTTTCTTATGAATAAAAACATACAAATTCCTACTAGTTTCTACTACCTAATAACGCCAAGCTCGCGAGTTTTTTTCATAAATCAATTAAAAAATACAAAATTCCTCAAGCTGCTACAACCCTAGAACGCCAAGCTCGTGATTTTTTTTAAAATAACTAAATAAATAAAAAATCACCCAAGCTGCTACAACGCCATAACGCTAAGCTCGTGATTTTTTTTTATGAATAAATGAATCAATTCAAAATCCACTAAGCCGCAACAACCCAATAACGCCTAGCTAGCGAGATTCTTTTAAAAAAAAATGAATAAATACAAAATCCCCTCAGCTGCTACAACCCCATAACGCCATACTCGCAATTTTATTTTAAATAACTAAATAAATACAAAATCCCGTAAGCTGCTATAACGCAATAAAGCCAAGCTCGCGATTTTTTTTTATAAATATATGAACCAATACCTTATCCCTCAAGCTGCTACAACCCAATATGGCCGAGCTCGCAATTTTTTTCAAATAACTAAATAAATACAAAATCCCCCAAGCTGCTACAACGCAATAACGCCAAGCTCGCAATTTTTTTTTTTATGGATAAATGAACCAATACCTAGTCCCTCAAGCTTCTACTACCCAATATGGTCGAGCTCGCGGGTTTTTTATGAATAAATAAATACAAAATCCCCCAAGCTGCTACAACCCCATACTGCTGAGCTCACGATTTTTTTTTTATGAATAAATGAACCAATACCAAATCCCTCAAGCTGCTACAACCCCATAACGGCGAGCTCACGAGTTTTTTAAGAATAAATGAACCAATTCAATATCCACCAAGCCGCTACAAGCCAATAACGCCGAGCTCGCGAGTTTTAAGATTAAATGAACCAATTATAAATCCAAAAAGCCGCTACAACCCAATAACGCCGAGCTCGCAAGTTTCTTATGAATAAAAACATACAAGATCCCCCAAGCTCTTACAATACCATAACGGCGAGCTCGTGAGTTTTTTAAGAATAAATGAACCAATTCAAAATCCACTAACCCGCAACAACCCAATAACCCCGAGCTCGCGAGATTCTAATGAATAAAAATATAAAAAATCCCCCAAGCTGCTACATCGCCATAACGGCGAGCTCGCGATTTTTTTTTAAATAACTAAATAAATACAAAATCCCCCAAGCCGCTACAACCCAATAACGCTAAGCTCACGATTTTTTTTTTATGAATAAATGAACCAATACCAAATCCCTCAAGCTGCTACAACCCCATAACGGCGAGCTCGCGAGTTATTTAAGTATAAATGAACCAATTCAAAATCCACCAAGCCGCTACAACTCCATAACGCTGAGCTCGCGAGTTTCTTATGAATGAAAACATACAGAATCCCCCATGCTGCTACAACCCCATAACTCCGAGCTTACCAGATTTTTTTTTTTAATAAATAAATAAATACAAATTCTCCTCAGCTGCTACAACACCATATGGCCGAGCTCGCGAGTTTTATAAGATTACATTAACCAATTCAAAATCCACCAAGTCGCTACAACCCCATAACGCTGAGCTCACGAGTTTCTTATGAATAAAAACATATAAAACCCCCCCAGCTGCTTCAACCCCATAATGCCAAGCTTGCGAGATTCTTTCCAAAAAAATTTAATAAGTACAAAATCCCCCAAGCGGCTACAACTCCATAACGTGGAGCTTGCGAGTTTTTTTTATGAATAAATGATCCAAGACCTTATCTTTCAAGCTGCTACAACCCTATAACGCCAAGTCCACGAGTTTTTTTTAATGAATAAATGAACCAAGACCTAATTCGTCAAGCTGCTACAACCCAATAACGTCGAGTTCACGAGTTTTTTAAGGATAAATGAACCAATTCAAAATCCCCCAAGCCACTACAACCCCATATTGCCAAGCTCTCTAGTTTCTTATGAATAAAAACATACAAATTCCTACTAGTTTCTACTACCTAATAACGCCAAGCTCGCGAGTTTTTTTCATAAATCAATTAAAAAATACAAAATTCCTCAAGCTGCTACAACCCTAGAACGCCAAGCTCGTGATTTTTTTTAAAATAACTAAATAAATAAAAAATCACCCAAGCTGCTACAACGCCATAACGCTAAGCTCGTGATTTTTTTTTATGAATAAATGAATCAATTCAAAATCCACTAAGCCGCAACAACCCAATAACGCCTAGCTAGCGAGATTCTTTTAAAAAAAAATGAATAAATACAAAATCCCCTCAGCTGCTACAACCCCATAACGCCATACTCGCAATTTTATTTTAAATAACTAAATAAATACAAAATCCCGTAAGCTGCTATAACGCAATAAAGCCAAGCTCGCGATTTTTTTTTTTATGGATAAATGAACCAATACCTAGTCCCTCAAGTTTCTACTACCCAATATGGTCGAGCTCGCGGGTTTTTTATGAATAAATAAATACAAAATCCCCCAAGCTGCTACAACCCCATACTGCTGAGCTCACGATTTTTTTTTTATGAATAAATGAACCAATACCAAATCCCTCAAGCTGCTACAACCCCATAACGGCGAGCTCACGAGTTTTTTAAGAATAAATGAACCAATTCAATATCCACCAAGCCGCTACAAGCCAATAACGCCGAGCTCGCGAGTTTTAAGATTAAATGAACCAATTATAAATCCAAAAAGCCGCTACAACCCAATAACGCCGAGCTCGCAAGTTTCTTATGAATAAAAACATACAAGATCCCCCAAGCTCTTACAATACCATAACGGCGAGCTCGTGAGTTTTTTAAGAATAAATGAACCAATTCAAAATCCACTAACCCGCAACAACCCAATAACCCCGAGCTCGCGAGATTCTAATGAATAAAAATATAAAAAATCCCCCAAGCTGCTACATCGCCATAACGGCGAGCTCGCGATTTTTTTTTAAATAACTAAATAAATACAAAATCCCCCAAGCCGCTACAACCCAATAACGCTAAGCTCACGATTTTTTTTTTATGAATAAATGAACCAATACCAAATCCCTCAAGCTGCTACAACCCCATAACGCCATACTCGCAATTTTATTTTAAATAACTAAATAAATACAAAATCCCGTAAGCTGCTATAACGCAATAAAGCCAAGCTCGCGATTTTTTTTTTAAATATATGAACCAATACCTTATCCCTCAAGCTGCTACAACCCAATATGGCCGAGCTCGCAATTTTTTTCAAATAACTAAATAAATACAAAATCCCCCAAGCTGCTACAACGCAATAACGCCAAGCTCGCAATTTTTTTTTTTATGGATAAATGAACCAATACCTAGTCCCTCAAGCTTCTACTACCCAATATGGTCGAGCTCGCGGGTTTTTTATGAATAAATAAATACAAAATCCCCCAAGCTGCTACAACCCCATACTGCTGAGCTCACGATTTTTTTTTTATGAATAAATGAACCAATACCAAATCCCTCAAGCTGCTACAACCCCATAACGGCGAGCTCACGAGTTTTTTAAGAATAAATGAACCAATTCAATATCCACCAAGCCGCTACAAGCCAATAACGCCGAGCTCGCGAGTTTTAAGATTAAATGAACCAATTATAAATCCAAAAAGCCGCTACAACCCAATAACGCCGAGCTCGCAAGTTTCTTATGAATAAAAACATACAAGATCCCCCAAGCTCTTACAATACCATAACGGCGAGCTCGTGAGTTTTTTAAGAATAAATGAACCAATTCAAAATCCACTAACCCGCAACAACCCAATAACCCCGAGCTCGCGAGATTCTAATGAATAAAAATATAAAAAATCCCCCAAGCTGCTACATCGCCATAACGGCGAGCTCGCGATTTTTTTTTAAATAACTAAATAAATACAAAATCCCCCAAGCCGCTACAACCCAATAACGCTAAGCTCACGATTTTTTTTTTATGAATAAATGAACCAATACCAAATCCCTCAAGCTGCTACAACCCCATAACGGCGAGCTCGCGAGTTTTTTAAGTATAAATGAACCAATTCAAAATCCACCAAGCCGCTATAACTCCATAACGCTGAGCTCGCGAGTTTCTTATGAATGAAAACATACAGAATCCCCCATGCTGCTACAACCCCATAACTCCGAGCTTACCAGATTTTTTTTTTTAATAAATAAATAAATACAAATTCTCCTCAGCTGCTACAACACCATATGGCCGAGCTCGCGAGTTTTATAAGATTACATTAACCAATTCAAAATCCACCAAGTCGCTACAACCCCATAACGCTGAGCTCACGAGTTTCTTATTAATAAAAACATATAAAACCCCCCCAGCTGCTTCAACCCCATAATGCCAAGCTTGCGAGATTCTTTCCAAAAAAATTTAATAAGTACAAAATCCCCCAAGCGGCTACAACTCCATAACGTGGAGCTTGCGAGTTTTTTTTATGAATAAATGATCCAAGACCTTATCTTTCAAGCTGCTACAACCCTATAACGCCAAGTCCACGAGTTTTTTTTAATGAATAAATGAACCAAGACCTAATTCGTCAAGCTGCTACAACCCAATAACGTCGATTTCACGAGTTTTTTAAGGATAAATGAACCAATTCAAAATCCCCCAAGCCACTACAACCCCATATTGCCAAGCTCTCTAGTTTCTTATGAATAAAAACATACAAATTCCTACTAGTTTCTACTACCTAATAACGCCAAGCTCGCGAGTTTTTTTCATAAATCAATTAAAAAATACAAAATTCCTCAAGCTGCTACAACCCTATAACGCCAAGCTCGTGATTTTTTTTAAAATAACTAAATAAATAATAAATCACCCAAGCTGCTACAACGCCATAACGCTGAGCTCGTGATTTTTTTTTATGAATAAATGAATCAATTCAAAATCCACTAAGCCGCAACAACCCAATAACGCCAAGCTCGCGAGATTCTCATGAATAAAAGCATACAAAATCCCCCAAGCTGCTACAACCCAAGAACGCCTAGCTAGCGAGATTCTTTTAAAAAAAAATGAATAAATACAAAATCCCCTAAGCTGCTACAACCCCATAACGCCATACTTGCAATTTTATTTTAAATAACTAAATAAATACAAAATCCCGTAAGCTGCTATAACGCAATAAAGCCAAGCTCGCGATTTTTTTTTATAAATAAATGAACCAATACCTTATCCCTCAAGCTGCTACAACCCAATATGGCCGAGCTCACAATTTTTTTCAAATTACTAAATAAATACAAAATCCCCCAAGCTGCTACAACGCAATAACGCCAAGCTCGCAATTTTTTTTTTTATGGATAAATGAACCAATACCTAATCCCTCAAGCTTCTACTACCCAATATGGTCGAGCTCGCGAGTTTTTTATGAATAAATAAATACAAAATCCCCCAAGCTGCTACAACCCCATACTGCTGAGCTCACGATTTTTTTTTTATGAATAAATGAACCAATACCAAATCCCTCAAGCTGCTACAACCCCATAACGGCGAGCTCACGAGTTTTTTAGGAATAAATGAACCAATTTAATATCCACCAAGCCGCTACAACCCAATAACGCCGAGCTCGCGAGTTTCTTATGAATGAAAATATAAAAATTCCCCCAAGCTGCTACATCGCCATAACGGCGAGCTCGCGATTTTTTTTTAAATAACTAAATAAATACAAAATCCTCCAAGCCGCTACAACCCAATAACGCTGAGCTCACGATTTTTTTTTTATGAATAAATGAACCAATACCAAATCCCTCAAGCTGCTACAACCCCATAACGGCGAGCTCGCGAGTTTTTTAAGAATAAATGAACCAATTCAAAATCTACCAAGTCGCTACAACTCCATAACGCCGAGCTCGCGAGTTTCTTATAAATGAAAATATCAAAAATCCCCCAAGCTGCTACATCGCCATAACGGCGAGCTCGCGATTTTTTTTTAAATAACTAAATAAATACAAAATTCCCCAAGCCGCTACAACCCAATAACGCTGAGCTCACGATTTTTTTTTTATGAATAAATGAACCAATACCAAATCCCTCAAGCTGCTACAACCCCATAACGGCGAGCTCGCGAGTTTTTTAAGTATAAATGAACCAATTCAAAATCCACCAAGCCGCTACAACTCCATAACGCTGAGCTCGCGAGTTTCTTATGAATGAAAACATACAGAATCCCCCATGCTGCTACAACCCCATAACTCCGAGCTTACCAGATTTTTTTTTTTAATAAATAAATAAATACAAATTCTCCTCAGCTGCTACAACACCATATGGCCGAGCTCGCGAGTTTTATAAGATTACATTAACCAATTCAAAATCCACCAAGTCGCTACAACCCCATAACGCTGAGCTCACGAGTTTCTTATGAATAAAAACATATAAAACCCCCCCAGCTGCTTCAACCCCATAATGCCAAGCTTGCGAGATTCTTTTCAAAAAAATTTAATAAGTACAAAATCCCCCAAGCGGCTACAACTCCATAACGTGGAGCTTGCGAGTTTTTTTTATGAGTAAATGATCCAAGACCTTATCTTTCAAGCTGCTACAACCCTATAACGCCAAGTCCACGAGTTTTTTTTAATGAATAAATGAACCAAGACCTAATTCGTCAAGCTGCTACAACCCAATAACGTCGAGTTCACGAGTTTTTTAAGGATAAATGAACCAATTCAAGATCCCCCAAGCCACTACAACCCCATATTGCCAAGCTCTCTAGTTTCTTATGAATAAAAACATACAAATTCCTACTAGTTTCTACTACCTAATAACGCCAAGCTCGCGAGTTTTTTTCATAAATCAATTAAAAAATACAAAATTCCTCAAGCTGCTACAACCCTATAACGCCAAGCTCGTGATTTTTTTTAAAATAACTAAATAAATAAAAAATCACCCAAGCTGCTACAACGCCATAACGCTGAGCTCGTGATTTTTTTTTATGAATAAATGAATCAATTCAAAATCCACTAAGCCGCAACAACCCAATAACGCCAAGCTCGCGAGATTCTCATGAATAAAAGCATACAAAATCCCCCAAGCTGCTACAACCCAAGAACGCCTAGCTAGCGAGATTCTTTTAAAAAAAAATGAATAAATACAAAATCCCCTAAGCTGCTACAACCCCATAACGCCATACTTGCAATTTTATTTTAAATAACTAAATAAATACAAAATCCCGTAAGCTGCTATAACGCAATAAAGCCAAGCTCGCGATTTTTTTTTATAAATAAATGAACCAATACCTTATCCCTCAAGCTGCTACAACCCAATATGGCCGAGCTCACAATTTTTTTCAAATTACTAAATAAATACAAAATCCCCCAAGCTGCTACAACGCAATAACGCCAAGCTCGCAATTTTTTTTTTTATGGATAAATGAACCAATACCTAATCCCTCAAGCTTCTACTACCCAATATGGTCGAGCTCGCGAGTTTTTTATGAATAAATAAATACAAAATCCCCCAAGCTGCTACAACCCCATACTGCTGAGCTCACGATTTTTTTTTTATGAATAAATGAACCAATACCAAATCCCTCAAGCTGCTACAACCCCATAACGGCGAGCTCACGAGTTTCTTAGGAATAAATGAACCAATTTAATATCCACCAAGCCGCTACAACCCAATAACGCCGAGCTCGCGAGTTTCTTATGAATGAAAATATAAAAATTCCCCCAAGCTGCTACATCGCCATAACGGCGAGCTCGCGATTTTTTTTTAAATAACTAAATAAATACAAAATCCTCCAAGCCGCTACAACCCAATAACGCTGAGCTCACGATTTTTTTTTTATGAATAAATGAACCAATACCAAATCCCTCAAGCTGCTACAACCCCATAACGGCGAGCTCGCGAGTTTTTTAAGAATAAATGAACCAATTCAAAATCCACCAAGTCGCTACAACTCCATAACGCCGAGCTCGCGAGTTTCTTATAAATGAAAATATCAAAAATCCCCCAAGCTGCTACATCGCCATAACGGCGAGCTCGCGATTTTTTTTTAAATAACTAAATAAATACAAAATTCCCCAAGCCGCTACAACCCAATAACGCTGAGCTCACGATTTTTTTTTTATGAATAAATGAACCAATACCAAATCCCTCAAGCTGCTACAACCCCATAACGGCGAGCTCGCGAGTTTTTTAAGTATAAATGAACCAATTCAAAATCCACCAAGCCGCTACAACTCCATAACGCTGAGCTCGCGAGTTTCTTATGAATGAAAACATACAGAATCCCCCATGCTGCTACAACCCCATAACTCCGAGCTTACCAGATTTTTTTTTTTAATAAATAAATAAATACAAATTCTCCTCAGCTGCTACAACACCATATGGCCGAGCTCGCGAGTTTTATAAGATTACATTAACCAATTCAAAATCCACCAAGTCGCTACAACCCCATAACGCTGAGCTCACGAGTTTCTTATGAATAAAAACATATAAAACCCCCCCAGCTGCTTCAACCCCATAATGCCAAGCTTGCGAGATTCTTTCCAAAAAAATTTAATAAGTACAAAATCCCCCAAGCGGCTACAACTCCATAACGTGGAGCTTGCGAGTTTTTTTTATGAGTAAATGATCCAAGACCTTATCTTTCAAGCTGCTACAACCCTATAACGCCAAGTCCACGAGTTTTTTTTAATGAATAAATGAACCAAGACCTAATTCGTCAAGCTGCTACAACCCAATAACGTCGAGTTCACGAGTTTTTTAAGGATAAATGAACCAATTCAAGATCCCCCAAGCCACTACAACCCCATATTGCCAAGCTCTCTAGTTTCTTATGAATAAAAACATACAAATTCCTACTAGTTTCTACTACCTAATAACGCCAAGCTCGCGAGTTTTTTTCATAAATCAATTAAAAAATACAAAATTCCTCAAGCTGCTACAACCCTATAACGCCAAGCTCGTGATTTTTTTTAAAATAACTAAATAAATAAAAAATCACCCAAGCTGCTACAACGCCATAACGCTAAGCTCGTGATTTTTTTTTATGAATAAATGAATCAATTCAAAATCCACTAAGCCGCAACAACCCAATAACGCCAAGCTCGCGAGTTTCTCATGAATAAAAGCATACAAAATCCCCCAAGCTGCTACAACCCAAGAACGCCTAGCTAGCGAGATTCTTTTAAAAAAAAATGAATAAATACAAAATCCCCTCAGCTGCTACAACCCCATAACGCCATACTCGCAATTTTATTTTAAATAACTAAATAAATACAAAATCCCGTAAGCTGCTACAACGCAATAACGCCAAGCTCGCAATTTTTTTTTTATGGATAAATGAACCAATACCTAATCCCTCAAGCTTCTACTACCCAATATGGTCGAGCTCGCGGGTTTTTTATGAATAAATAAATACAAAATCCCCCAAGCTGCTACAACCCCATACTGCTGAGCTCACGATTTTTTTTTTATGAATAAATGAACCAATACCAAATCCCTCAAGCTGCTACAACCCCATAACGGCGAGCTCACGAGTTTTTTAAGAATAAATGAACCAATTCAATATCCACCAAGCCGCTACAACCCAATAACGCCGAGCTCGCGAGTTTCTTATGAATAAAAATATACAAAATCCCCCAAGCTGCTACATCGCCATAACGGCGAGCTCGCGATTTTTTTTTATAACTAAATAAATACAAAATCCCCCAAGCTGCTTCAACCCAATAACGCTGAGATCGCGATTTTTTTTTTTATGAATAAATGAACCAATACCGAATCCCTTCAAGCTGCTACAACTCCATCACGGCGAGCTCGCGAGTTTTTTAAGAATAAATGAACCAATTCAAAATCCTCCAAGCCGCTACAACCCAATATGGCCGAGCTCACAATTTTTTTCAAATTACTAAATAAATACAAAATCCCCCAAGCTGCTACAACGCAATAACGCCAAGCTCGCAATTTTTTTTTTTATGGATAAATGAACCAATACCTAATCCCTCAAGCTTCTACTACCCAATATGGTCGAGCTCGCGAGTTTTTTATGAATAAATAAATACAAAATCCCCCAAGCTGCTACAACCCCATACTGCTGAGCTCACGATTTTTTTTTTATGAATAAATGAACCAATACCAAATCCCTCAAGCTGCTACAACCCCATAACGGCGAGCTCACGAGTTTCTTAGGAATAAATGAACCAATTTAATATCCACCAAGCCGCTACAACCCAATAACGCCGAGCTCGCGAGTTTCTTATGAATGAAAATATAAAAATTCCCCCAAGCTGCTACATCGCCATAACGGCGAGCTCGCGATTTTTTTTTAAATAACTAAATAAATACAAAATCCTCCAAGCCGCTACAACCCAATAACGCTGAGCTCACGATTTTTTTTTTATGAATAAATGAACCAATACCAAATCCCTCAAGCTGCTACAACCCCATAACGGCGAGCTCGCGAGTTTTTTAAGAATAAATGAACCAATTCAAAATCCACCAAGTCGCTACAACTCCATAACGCCGAGCTCGCGAGTTTCTTATAAATGAAAATATCAAAAATCCCCCAAGCTGCTACATCGCCATAACGGCGAGCTCGCGATTTTTTTTTAAATAACTAAATAAATACAAAATTCCCCAAGCCGCTACAACCCAATAACGCTGAGCTCACGATTTTTTTTTTATGAATAAATGAACCAATACCAAATCCCTCAAGCTGCTACAACCCCATAACGGCGAGCTCGCGAGTTTTTTAAGTATAAATGAACCAATTCAAAATCCACCAAGCCGCTACAACTCCATAACGCTGAGCTCGCGAGTTTCTTATGAATGAAAACATACAGAATCCCCCATGCTGCTACAACCCCATAACTCCGAGCTTACCAGATTTTTTTTTTTAATAAATAAATAAATACAAATTCTCCTCAGCTGCTACAACACCATATGGCCGAGCTCGCGAGTTTTATAAGATTACATTAACCAATTCAAAATCCACCAAGTCGCTACAACCCCATAACGCTGAGCTCACGAGTTTCTTATGAATAAAAACATATAAAACCCCCCCAGCTGCTTCAACCCCATAATGCCAAGCTTGCGAGATTCTTTTCAAAAAAATTTAATAAGTACAAAATCCCCCAAGCGGCTACAACTCCATAACGTGGAGCTTGCGAGTTTTTTTTATGAGTAAATGATCCAAGACCTTATCTTTCAAGCTGCTACAACCCTATAACGCCAAGTCCACGAGTTTTTTTTAATGAATAAATGAACCAAGACCTAATTCGTCAAGCTGCTACAACCCAATAACGTCGAGTTCACGAGTTTTTTAAGGATAAATGAACCAATTCAAGATCCCCCAAGCCACTACAACCCCATATTGCCAAGCTCTCTAGTTTCTTATGAATAAAAACATACAAATTCCTACTAGTTTCTACTACCTAATAACGCCAAGCTCGCGAGTTTTTTTCATAAATCAATTAAAAAATACAAAATTCCTCAAGCTGCTACAACCCTATAACGCCAAGCTCGTGATTTTTTTTAAAATAACTAAATAAATAAAAAATCACCCAAGCTGCTACAACGCCATAACGCTAAGCTCGTGATTTTTTTTTATGAATAAATGAATCAATTCAAAATCCACTAAGCCGCAACAACCCAATAACGCCAAGCTCGCGAGTTTCTCATGAATAAAAGCATACAAAATCCCCCAAGCTGCTACAACCCAAGAACGCCTAGCTAGCGAGATTCTTTTAAAAAAAAATGAATAAATACAAAATCCCCTCAGCTGCTACAACCCCATAACGCCATACTCGCAATTTTATTTTAAATAACTAAATAAATACAAAATCCCGTAAGCTGCTACAACGCAATAACGCCAAGCTCGCAATTTTTTTTTTATGGATAAATGAACCAATACCTAATCCCTCAAGCTTCTACTACCCAATATGGTCGAGCTCGCGGGTTTTTTATGAATAAATAAATACAAAATCCCCCAAGCTGCTACAACCCCATACTGCTGAGCTCACGATTTTTTTTTTATGAATAAATGAACCAATACCAAATCCCTCAAGCTGCTACAACCCCATAACGGCGAGCTCACGAGTTTTTTAAGAATAAATGAACCAATTCAATATCCACCAAGCCGCTACAACCCAATAACGCCGAGCTCGCGAGTTTCTTATGAATAAAAATATACAAAATCCCCCAAGCTGCTACATCGCCATAACGGCGAGCTCGCGATTTTTTTTTATAACTAAATAAATACAAAATCCCCCAAGCTGCTTCAACCCAATAACGCTGAGATCGCGATTTTTTTTTTTATGAATAAATGAACCAATACCGAATCCCTTCAAGCTGCTACAACTCCATCACGGCGAGCTCGCGAGTTTTTTAAGAATAAATGAACCAATTCAAAATCCTCCAAGCCGCTACAACCCCATAACGCCGAGCTCGAAATTTTTTTTTAAATAACCAAATAAATACAAAATTCCCCAAGCTGCTACAACGCAATAAAGCCAAGGTCGCGATTTTTTTTTTTATAAATAAATGAACCAATACCCAATCCCTCAAGCTGCTACTACCCAATATGGCCGAGCCTACGAGTTTTTTATGAATAAATAAATACAAAATCCCCCGAGCTGCTACAACCTCATAACGCAGAGCTTGCAAGATTTTTTTAAAAACTAAATAAATAAATACAAAATCCCCCAAGCTGCTATAACCCTACCCAGACAGCACAAAAAGTTTTCAGAATGTTCTGACAACGTTGCACAGAAACCATTGCAACCTTTCGTTGAATGGTTGCTGAACGGTTTTAGAAACGTTGTGACAATCGTGTAGATCTCCGTTATTAGTTTCAAAGAAAACCTGCATACACCGTTATTGCAACGAAGTTTGTCAACCATATTTTTTCAAAAGGTGACCACAAATTATTCTGTTAACGTTTCTAGAACCTTATGGTAAAACGTTCCTTCAAAGTTGCTACAGAGTGTTGACAAGGTTCCAAATTACCGATTTGAATTTAAAATGTTTAAGCGAGAACCTCAAGTTTGAGTAATTTAATTAAAAATACCTATGAATTTGAGGTAGAAAAATTTTATGTTTTTAATTTTTTTTGTAAATAATTTGACCAATTTTGGTAAGAACAGCTCTCAGACTAGTCAAATCATTCAAAAATTATTGAAACGACTTTCAGTTGCTCGGCTGGAGTAACAAAATTTGGTGGGTTATATATCCACAGCTTGTTTCTTTGCTGAGAGCTCAGTTCTTACGGTAAGCCACCTAGCGGATGGGACCCAAAACTACTCATTTCGCGTTAGCAGTCGTTAGATCTTAAAAAGCATTGAAAGTATTTGAATATACATGTTAAAAACATACTTAGTTTTTAGCTCTTAATTATAATTTTAATTTTAGCTAGTAATAAATTGACGATATTAAAAAGAAAAAATTAAAAAAAAAAGGGAGGTTTAATTTTTTTTTTTTTCATGAAAATGTAAACTAAAAAATTTTTAAATATTCATAAATAAATAAATAAACAAATAAATATGTGAAAATATTTGTTTGAGTTTATTATAGTTAAATAAATGAAATTTTATAATCAAGCCCCGAAGGGGCACAACTTAACTATTAGTTCTAATCAATTATCTCTAACGATAATGTGTGGTTTGGTGGCTAGAGTCACCGCTCTCTATTTTGCCGTCACAGGTTCGAATCTTTGTGCTTTTTTTTTTTTTTAACAAATCATATTCATACGCTCTTTAGTTGTTTTTAAGGACATTTTCTTACTATTAAAATTGTTATTAATAAATGCATCGGTACACTTATTTGTAAAAATTTTAGTTTTTTAATAACTTTATGGAGGATAAATGAATGAAAAAAATAATTTTTTCAGGGGAATATTTTTATTTTGGTTATAAATTTTAATAAATATAAGAAAATATTTGATCAAGTTTATTATAGTTAAATAAATGAAATTTCATAATCAAGCCCCGAAGGGGCACAACTCAAATATTAGTTCTAATCCATTATCTCTAACGATAATGAGTGGTTTGGTGGCTAGAGTCACCGCTCTCTATTTGGCCGTCACAGGTTCGAATCTTTGTGCTTTTTTTTTTTTTAACAAATCATATTCATACGCTCTTTAGTTGTTTTTAAGGACATTTTCTTACTATTAAAATTGTTATTAATAAATGCATCGGTACACTTATTTTTAAAAGTTTTAATTTTTTAATAACCTTGTGGAGGATAAATGAATGAAAAAAAATAATTTTTTCAGGGGCATTTTTTTATTTTGGTAATAAATTTTCCTTGCAATAAATGAACAGATTCATTATGATTCTTCATAAAGATCAACAAATAACGTTTCTAATCAAGCAATTAGTAATCCATTTTCATTGAAATAAAAGAAAATGTTTATTCAAAAATAAAGTAACTGTAGTTAAAATGCCCCCCCTCTCCTTGGTATGTTGAATGTATAGACTCTGTGACCAGTGTGTCCGATCCCGGCCCAGGGGGTACCGAGAAATTGAAAAATCTTCCGGCGAAGATCAGGCAAACAAAAAACACACAAAACCTTGGGCGGCTGGGTTCAATAAATAAATAAATGAATATATAAGTAAATAAATAGTCCCCCAAACTTAACAACCCAAAAACCCTGGGCATTGAGATTAAAATAATCAATAATTAAATGAATAAATAAACCCCAAGCAAGACAACCCAACAACGCTGGTCATTCGTGTTTTCGTTTTTTTTTATTTTTTATTTTATTTTTTTTATTTTTAAATAAATAAAATAATAGACCAAAAAAAACAAATCAATAACGCAGGGCGTTTAAGTTTTTTATGAACAATCAAAAATTAAATAAACAAACAAACAAAGCTAGACGACCTAATAACGCTGGGCATCCGGATTTTAAAATAAATAAATTAATGGACCGCCAAGCGCTTCAACCCCATTACGTTCGGCGTCCGAGTTTTTTTTATTACATGATTTAATAAATAAATTCATAAACTACCAAGCTCTACAACCACATAATGCTAGGCATCCGAGTTTTTTTAATTAATGAACTAATATATAAATTAACAGAACGCCAAGCACTACAACCCCATAACGCTGGGCGTTCGAGTTTTTCTAGTAAATAAATTAAAAAAAAAATTAACAAACTGCCAAGCTCTGCAACCACATAACGCTAGGTATCCAAGTTTTTTAAATAAATGAACTCATAAATAAATTAACAAAACGCCACGCACTACAACCCCATAACGCTGGGCGTCCAATTTTTTTTAAATAAACGAAAAAATATATCAATGAACCATCGAACAATACAACCCCCTACACTGGGCTTCCGAATTTTTCTAATAAATAAATTAATAAATCGCCAAGCGCTGCAACCCCATAACGCTGGACGTCCGTGTTTTTTTTTTTAAATAAATTAACTATCCGCAAGGCAATAAAACCCCATAACGCTGGAAGTACGAGTTTTTTTTTTTTTTTTTTTTTTTTATAAATTAACTAACCACCAAGCAATAAAACCCCATAACGCGGGACGTCCAAGTTTTTCTAATGAATAAATTAATAAATAAACTAACGAACCGTAGGGCATATCAACCCCATAACACTGGTCATCCGAGTTTTTCTAAGAGATAAATTAATAAATAAATTACAAACTGCCAAGCACTACAACCACATAACGCAGGACGTCCGAGTTTTTCCAATAAATAAATTAATAAAAAAACTAACGAACCGCAAGGCATATCAACCCCATAACGCTGGGCGACCGAGTTTTTTTAATAAATAAATAAATATATAAATGAACCACCAAACAATACAACCCCATAACACTGGGCATCCAAGTTTTACTAATAAATAAATTAATAAACTGCCATCCCAGATAGCACAAAAAGTTTTCAGAACGTTCTGGCAACGGTGCACAGAAACCATTGCAACCTTTCGTTGAATGGTTGCTGAACGGTTTAAGAAACGTTGTGACAATTGTGTAGATCTCCGTTATTAGTAAAACTTGGATGCCCAGTATCATGGGGTTGTATTGTTTGGTGGTTCATTTATTCTTCAGTATTTGAACTTTGAAGCAAATGGTAATAATCTCTTAAGATTCGCTTATCGTAGGATTGAATAAATTGTAAAAAAAATTATGTACTTAAAAGTTTATCTAAATAAAAATAAAAAAACTTACCTAAAATTTTCGTAAACTGTTTAATTAACCATTATTCTTTATTAACCAAGAATTTTTCCAAAAAAAATGAAAAAATAAACAAATAGTATTGAAACTAATAAAAAATAATTTAAAAAATACTTAAACTTACATAAATACTAAAAAAAAAAACTTTAAAAAAATGACACAGTACCAAAATCATAATAAAGTCTTAAATTATACTATTGAAAAAAATTTTATCCAAGCCTAAAATTGCATGCTAAATTTTTCTACAAAAAACATAACAAAATTTTAAGTAAAAATTTTACAGAAAAATATCTAAATTTACTATATATTTCTGTTAAAATATTTTAGTAAAATATTCAGCAGAAATTATAACAAAAATTCTTGTACATACTTATTCACATAAATATAACATGAATTTCTACAGAACAGTTGTGCGGATACTTTTCTTGAAAAAACATTATTTTTTCTCACAAAAATTCTTGTAGATTTTTCTGCACAAAATTTCTGACGCGAATTTTTTAATAAAAACTTTTGCAACAATTCTACAAAAATTTATGTAGAATTCTTGTCGAATTTTTTGCGAGAATTTCTGCAGGATTTTTTCTGCATGTTGGAGGATTTTGTATGAATTTATTTATTTTTAAAAAAATCTTGCGAAATTTGCGTAATTGGGTTGTAGCAGCTTAGAGGATTTTGTATTGGTTCATTTACTCATAAAACACTCGTGAGCTCGGCGTTATGGCGTTGTAGCAGCTTGGGGGATTTTGTATTTAGTTATTTATTTTTAAAAAAATCTTGCGAGCTTGTCGTTATTGGGTTGTAGCAGCTTAGGGGATTTTGTATTGGTTCATTTCCTCATAAAAAACTCGTGAGCTTGGCGTTATGGGGTTCAAGCAGCTTGGGGGATTTTGAATGTATTTATTCGTATAAAACTCGCAAGCTCGGCGTGATGAGGTTGTAGCAGCTTGGGGGATTTTGTATTTATTTATTTATTTTAAAAAAAATCTCGCAAGCTCGGCGTTATGGCGTTGTAGCAGCTGTGAGGATTTTGTATTTATTTATTTATTTATAAAAAAAACTTGCGAGCCCGGTGTTATGGGGTTGTAGCCGCTTGGGGAAATTGTATTGGTTCATTTACTCATAAAAAATTCGTGAGCTCGGCGTTATGGGGTTGTAGCAGCTTGGGGGATTTTGTATTAAGTTATTTATTTTTGAAAAATCTTGCGAGCTTGTCGTTATTGGGTTGTAGCAGTTTAGGGGATTTTGTATTGGTTCATTTACTCATAAAAAACTCGTGAGCTCGGCGTGATGGGGTTGTAGCTGCTTGGGGGATATTGAATGTATTTATTTATTTTAAAAAAAATTCTCTCGAGCTCGGCGTTATTGGGTTGTAGCAGCTTCGGGGATTTTGTATTCATTTATCAATTTAAAAAAAAATCGTGAGCTCAGCGTTATGGGATTGTAGTGGTTTGGGGGATTTTCTATTTATTTATTTATTTTTTTAAAAATCTTGCGAGCTCGGCGTTATGGGGTTGCAGCAGCTTGGGGGGATTTGTATTTATTTATTTATTTTAAAAAAATCTCACGAGCTCGGCGTTATGGAGTTGAAGCAGCTGGGGGGATTTTGTACTTATTCATTTATTTAAAAAAAAATGTCGCGAGCTTGGCGTTATGGGGTTGTAGCAGCTTCGGGGATTTTGTATTTATTTATTTATTTAAAAAAAAATCTCGTGAGCTCGGCGTTATAGGGTTGGAATAGCTTGGGGGATTATCTATTGATTTATTTATTTTTTAAATAATCTTGTGAGTTTGGCGTTATTAGGTTGTGGCATCTAAGGGGATTTAGTATTGGTTCATTTAATCTTAAAAAACTCACGAGCTCGGCGTTATGGGGTTGTAGCAGCTGGGGGGATTTCATATTCATTTTTTTATTTATAAAAAAAACTCGCGAGCCCTGTGTTATGGGGTTGTAGCCGCTTGGGGGATATTGGATTGGTTCATTTACTCATAAAAAACTCGTGAGCTCGGCGTTATGGGGTTGTAGCGGCTTCAAGGATTTTGTATTCATTTATTTATTTTAAAAAAAATCGTGAGCTCAGCGTTAAAAGGGTTGTAGCGGCTTGGGAAATTTTGTATTTATTTATTTATTTTAACAAAAATCTCGTGAGCTCCGCGTTATGGGGTTGTAACAGCTGGGAGGATTTTTATTTTTTTATTTATTTATAAAAAAAACTTGCGAGCCTGGTGTTATGGGGTTGTAGCCGCTTGGGGAATTTGTATTGGTTCATTTACTCATTAAAAACTCGTGAGCTCGGCGTTGTGGGGTTGTAGCGGCTTCAAGGATTTTGTATTCATTTATTTATTTATAAAAAAAACTCGCGAGCCCCGTGTTATGGGGTTGTAGCTGCTTGGGGGATATTGGATTGGTTCATTTATTCATAAAAAACTCGTGAGCTCGGCGTTATGGGGTTGTAGCGGCTTCAAGGATTTTGTATTCATTTATTTATTTTAAAAAAACTCGTGAGCTCGGCGTAATGGGGTTGTAGCAGCTTGGGGGATTTTGTATTTATTTATTTATTTTAAAAAAAAACTCTCGAGCTCAGCGTTATTGGGTCGTAGCAGCTTCGGGGATTTTGTATTCATTTATTAATTTAAAAAAAAATCGTGAGCTCAGCGTTATGGGATTGTAGTGGTTTGGGGGATTTTATATTTATTTATTTATTTTTAAAAAAATCTCGTGAGCTCGGCATTCTAGGGTTGGAATAGCTTGGGGGATTTTCTATTTATTTATTTATTTTTTTAAAAATCTTGCGAGCTCGGCGTTATGGGGTTGCAGCGGCTTGGGGGACTTTGTATTTATTTATTAATTTGAAAAAAATCTCACGAGCTCGGCGTTATGGGGTTGTAGCAGCTTGGGGGATTTTGTATTAATTTATTTATATTTAAAAATATATTTTGAGCTTGGCGTTATTGGGTTGTAGCAGCTTAGGGGATTTTGTATTGGTTCATTTACTCATAAAAAACTCGTGAGCTCGGCGTTATAGGGTTGTAGCAGCTTGGGGGAATTCGTATTTATTCATTTATTTTAAAAAAAATGTCGGGAGCTTGGCGTTATGGGGTTGAAGCTGCTTGGGAGATTTTGAATGTATTTATTCATTTAAAACTCGCAAGCTCGGCGTGATGGGGTTGTAGCAGCTTGGGGGATTTTGAATGTATTTATTCATATAAAACTCGCAAGCTCGGCGTGATGGGGTTGTAGCAGCTTGGGGGATTTTGTATTTATTTATTTATTTTAAAAAAAATTCTCTCGAGCTCGGCGTTATTGGGCTGTAGCAGCTTCGGTGATTTTGTATTCATTAATTTATTTTGAAAAAAAATCTCTCGAGCTCGGCGTTATTGGGTTGTAGCAGCTTCGGGGATTTTGTATTCATTTATTTATTTAAAAAAAAATCTCTCGAGCTCAGCGTTATTGGGTTGTAGCAGCTTCAGGGATTTTGTATTCATTTATTAATTTAAAAAAAAATGTTGAGCTCAGCGTTATGGGATTGTAGTGGTTTGGGGGATTTTATATTTATTTATTTATTTTTAAAAAAATCTCGTGAGCTCCGCATTATGGGGTTGGAATAGCTTGGGGGATTTTCTATTTATTTATTTATTTTTTTAAAAATCTTGCGAGCTCGGCGTTATGGGGTTGCAGCAGCTTGGGGGACTTTGTATTTATTTATTTATTTTAAAAAAATCTCACGAGCTCGGCGTTATGGAGTTGAAGCAGCTGGGGGGATTTTGTATTTATTTATTTATTTAAAAAAAAATCTCGTGAGCTCGGCGTTCTAGGGTTGGAATAGCTTGGGGGATTATCTATTTATTTATTTATTTTTTAAATAATCTTGTGAGTTTGGCGTTATTAGGTTGTAGCATCCAAGGGGATTTAGTATTGGTTCATTTACTCATAAAAAACTCGTGAGCTCGGCGTTATGGGGTTGTAGCAGCTTGGGGGATTTTGTATTAATTTATTTATATTTAAAAAAATATTTTGAGCTTGGCGTTATTGGGTTGTAGCAGCTTAGGGGATTTTGTATTGGTTCATTTACTCATAAAAAACTCGTGAGCTCGGTGTTATGGGGTTGTAGCAGCTTGGGGGATTTTGTATTAATTTATTTATGTTTAAAAAAATATTTTGAGCTTGGCGTTATTGGGTTGTAGCAGCTTAGGGGATTTTGTATTGGTTCATTTACTCATAAAAAACTCGTGAGCTCAGCGTTATGGGATTGTAGTGGTTTGGGAGATTTTCTATTTATTTTTTTATTTTTTTAAAAATCTTGCGAGCTCGGCGTTATGGGGTTGCAGCAGCTTGGAGGATTCTGTATTTATTTATTTATTTAAAAAAAATCTCACGAGCTTGGCGTTATGGGGTTGTAGCAGCTGGGAGGATTTTTATTTTTTTATTTATTTATAAAAAAAACTTGCGAGCCCGGTGTAATGGGGTTGTAGCCGCTTGGGGAATTTGTATTGGTTCATTTACTCATTAATAACTCGTGAGCTCGGCGTTATGGGGTTGTAGCAGCTGGGGAGATTTTGAATATATTTATTTATTTGAATAAAAAATCTCTCGAGCTCGGCGTTATGGGGTTGTAGCGGCTTGGGGGATTTTGTATTTTTTTTTTCATTTTAAAAAATATCTTGTGAGCTCGGCGTTCTAGGGTTGGAATAGCTAGGAAGCTTTTCTATTTATTAAATTATTTTTTTTAAAATCTTGCGAGCTCGACGTTATTGGGTTGTAGCAGCTTAGGGGATTTTGTATTGGTTCATTTACTCATAAAAAACTCGTGAGCTCAGCGTTATGGGGTTCTAGCAGCTTAGGGGATTTTGTACTTATTCATTTATTTAAAAAAAAATGTCGCGAGCTTGGCGTTATGGGGACGTAGCAGCTTCGGGGATTTTGTAATTATTTAATTATTTAAAAAAAAATCTCGTGAGCTCGGCGTTCTAGGGTTGGAATAGCTAGGAAGCTTTTCTATTTATTAATTTATTTTTTTAAAAATCTTGCGAGCTCGACGTTATTAGGTTGTAGCATCTAAGGGGATTTAGTATTAATTCACTTAATCTTAAATAACTCGCGAACTCGGCGTTATGGGGTTGTAGCAGCTAAGAGGATTTTGTATTCATTTTTTTATTTATCAAAAAAACTCGCAAGCCCTGTGTTATGGGGTTGTATCCGCTTGGGGGATATTGGATTGGTTCATTTACTCATAAAAAACTCGTGAGCTCGGCGTTATGGGGTTGTAGCGGCTTGGGGGATTTCGTATTGATTCATTTATTGAAAAAAAAAATGTCGCGAGCTTGGCGTTATGGGGTTGTAGCAGCATGGGGGATTTTGTATTTTTTCTTATTTTGAAATAAATCTCGCGAGCTTGGCGTTATGGGGTTGTAGCGGCTTGGGGGGTTTCGTATTAGTTCATTTACTCATAAAAAACTCGTGAGCTCCGTGTTATGGGGTTGAAGCTGCTTAGGGGATTTCGTATTAGTTCATTGACTCATAAAAAACTCGTGAGCTCCGCGTTATGGGGTTGTAGCTGCTTGGGGGATTTCGTATTGATTCATTTATTAAAAAAAAATGTAGCGAGCTTGGCGTTATGGGGTTGTCGCAGCATGGGGGATTTTGTATTTTTTTTTATTTTGAAATAAATCTCGCGAGCTTGGCGTTATGGGGTTGTAGCGGCTTGGGGGGTTTCGTATTAGTTCATTTACTCATAAAAAACTCGTGAGCTCCGTGTTATGGGGTTGAAGCTGCTTAGGGGATTTCGTATTAGTTCATTTACTCATAAAAAACTCGTGAGCTCCGTGTTATGGGGTTGAAGCTGCTTAGGGGATTTCGTATTAGTTCATTGACTCATAAAAAACTCGTGAGCTCCGCGTTATGGGGTTGTAGCTGCTTGGGGGATTTCGTATTGATTCATTTATTAAAAAAAAAATGTAGCGAGCTTGGCGTTATGGGGTTGTCGCAGCATGGGGGATTTTGTATTTTTTTTTATTTTGAAATAAATCTCGCGAGCTTGGCGTTATGGGGTTGTAGCGGCTTCGGGGATTTTGTATTAATTTATTTATTTTGAAAAAAATCTTGAGCTCAGCGTTATGGGGCTGTAGCGGCTTCGGGTATTTTGTATTTATTTATATATTTTAAAAAAAATCTCGTGAGCTCGGCGTTATGGGGTTGTAGCGGCTTGGGGGATTCTGTATATATTCATTTATTGAAAAAAAAATCTCGCGAGCTCGGCGTTATTGGGTTGTAGCAGCTTCAGGGATTTTGTATTCATTTATTTATTTAAAAAAAAATCGTGAGCTCAGCGTTATGGGGTCGTAGCGGCTTGGGGGATTTTATATTTATTTATTTATTTTTAAAAAAATTTCGCGAGCTCGGCGTTTTGGGGTTGTAGCAGCTGGGAGGATTTTGTATTTATATATTTATTTATAAAAAAACTTGCGAGCCCGGTATTATGGGCTTCTAGCCGCTTGGGGAATTTGTATTGGTTCATTTAATCATAAAAAACTCGTAAGCTCGGCGTTATGGGGTTGTGGCAGCTTGGAAGATTTTCTATTTATTTATTTATTTTTTAAAAAATCTTGCGTGATCGGCGTTATTGGGTTGTAGCAGCTTAAGGGATTTTGTATTGGTTCATTTACTCATAAAAAACTCGTGAGGTCGGCGTTATGGGTTTGTAGCAGCTTGGGTGATTTTGAATTTATTTATTTATTTTTAAAAAAAATCTTTCGAGCTCGGCGTTATGGGGTTGTAGCGGCTTGGGGGATTTCGTATTGATTCATTTATTGAGAAAAAAAATGTCGCGAGCTTGGCGTTATGGGGTTGTAGCAGCATGGGGGATTTTGTATTTTTTTTTATTTGGAAATAAATCTCGCGAGCTTGGCGTTATGGGGTTGTTGCGGCTTGGGGGATTTCGTATTAGTTTATTGACTCATAAAAAACTCGTGAGCTCCGCGTTATGGGGTTGTAGCTGCTTGGGGAATTTCGTATTAGATCATTGACTCATAAAAAACTCGTGAGCTCTGCGTTATGGGGTTGTAGCTGCTTGGGGGATTTCGTATTGATTCATTTATTAAAAAAAAAATGTCGCGAGCTTGGCGTTATGGGGTTGTAGCAGCATGGGGGATTTTGTATTTTTTTTTATTTGGAAATAAATCTCGCGAGCTCAGCGTTATGGGGTCGTAGCGGCTTGGGGGATTTTGTATTTATTTATTTATTTAAAAAAAAATCTCGCGAGCTCGGCGTTCTAGGGTTGGAATAGCTTGGGGGATTTTCTATTTATTTATTTATTTTTTAAAAAATCTCGCGAGCTCGGCGTTATGGGGTTGTAGCAGCTTCGGGAATTTTGTATTCATTCATTAATTAAAAAAAAAAATCGTGAGCTCAGCGTTATGGGATTGTAGTGGTTTGGGGGATTTTATATTTATTTATTTATATTTAAAAAAATCTCGTGAGCTCGGCATTCTAGGGTTGGAATAGCTTGGGGGATTTTCTATTTATTTATTTATTTTTTCAAAAATCTTGCGAGCTCGGCGTTATGGGGTTGCAGCAGCTTGGCGGATTTTGTATTTATTTATTTATTTAAAAAAAATCTCACGAGCTCGGCGTTATGGAGTTGAAATAGCTGGGGGGATTCTCTATTTATTTATTTATTTTAAAAGAAATCGTGAGCTCAGGGTTATGGGGTTGTAGCAGCTTGGGGGATTTTGTATTTATTTATTTATTTTTAAAAAAATCTCGTGAGCTCGGCGTTATGGGGTTGTAGCGGCTTGGGGAATTTTGTATTATTTTATTTATTTTAAAAAAATGTCGCGAGCTTGGCGTTATGGGGTTGAAGTAGCTTGGGAGATTTTGTATTTATTTATTAATTTTAAAATAAATGTCACGAGCTTGGCGTTATGGGGTTGAAGCAGCATGGGGGATTTTGTATTAATTTATTTATTTTTAAAAAAATCTTGTGAGCTTGGCGTTATTGGGTTGTTGCAGCTTGGGGGATTTTGTATTTATTTATTAATTTTTAAATAAATTTCACGAGCTTGGCGTTATGGGGTTGAAGCAGCATGGGGGATTTTGTATTAATTTATTTATTTTTAAAAAAATCTTGCGAGCTTGGCGTTATTGGATTGTAGCAGCTTAGGGGATTTTGTATTGGCTTATTTACTCATAAAAAACTCGTGAGCTCGGCGTTATGGGGTTGTAGCAGCTTGGGGGATTTTGTATTTATTTATTAATTTTAAAATAAATGTCACGAGCTCGGCGTTATGGGGTTGTAGCAGCTTGGGGGATTTTGTATTAATTTATTTATTTTTAAAAAAATGTCGCAAGCTTGGCGTTATGGGGTTGAAGCAGCTTGGGGGATTTTGTATTCATTAATTTATTTTGAAAAAAAATCTCTCGAGCTCGGCGTTATTGGGTTGTAGCAGCTTCGGGGATTTTGTATTCATTTATTTATTTAAAAAAAAATCTCTCGAGCTCAGCGTTATTGGGTTGTAGCAGCTTCAGGGATTTTGTATTCATTTATTAATTTAAAAAAAAATGTTGAGCTCAGCGTTATGGGATTGTAGTGGTTTGGGGGATTTTATATTTATTTATTTCTTTTTAAAAAAATCTCGTGAGCTCCGCATTATGGGGTTGGAATAGCTTGGCGGATTTTCTATTTATTTATTTATTTTTTTAAAAATCTTGCGAGCTCGGCGTTATGGGGTTGCAGCAGCTTGGGGGACTTTGTATTTATTTATTTATTTTAAAAAAATCTCACGAGCTCGGCGTTATGGAGTTGAAGCAGCTGGGGGGATTTTGTATTTATTTATTTATTTAAAAAAAAATCTCGTGAGCTCGGCGTTCTAGGGTTGGAATAGCTTGGGGGATTATCTATTTATTTATTTATTTTTTAAATAATCTTGTGAGTTTGGCGTTATTAGGTTGTAGCATCCAAGGGGATTTAGTATTGGTTCATTTACTCATAAAAAACTCGTGAGCTCGGCGTTATGGGGTTGTAGCAGCTTGGGGGATTTTGTATTAATTTATTTATATTTAAAAAAATATTTTGAGCTTGGCGTTATTGGGTTGTAGCAGCTTAGGGGATTTTGTATTGGTTCATTTACTCATAAAAAACTCGTGAGCTCGGTGTTATGGGGTTGTAGCAGCTTGGGGGATTTTGTATTAATTTATTTATGTTTAAAAAAATATTTTGAGCTTGGCGTTATTGGGTTGTAGCAGCTTAGGGGATTTTGTATTGGTTCATTTACTCATAAAAAACTCGTGAGCTCAGCGTTATGGGATTGTAGTGGTTTGGGAGATTTTCTATTTATTTTTTTATTTTTTTAAAAATCTTGCGAGCTCGGCGTTATGGGGTTGCAGCAGCTTGGAGGATTCTGTATTTATTTATTTATTTAAAAAAAATCTCACGAGCTTGGCGTTATGGGGTTGTAGCAGCTGGGAGGATTTTTATTTTTTTATTTATTTATAAAAAAAACTTGCGAGCCCGGTGTAATGGGGTTGTAGCCGCTTGGGGAATTTGTATTGGTTCATTTACTCATTAATAACTCGTGAGCTCGGCGTTATGGGGTTGTAGCAGCTGGGGAGATTTTGAATATATTTATTTATTTGAATAAAAAATCTCTCGAGCTCGGCGTTATGGGGTTGTAGCGGCTTGGGGGATTTTGTATTTTTTTTTTCATTTTAAAAAATATCTTGTGAGCTCGGCGTTCTAGGGTTGGAATAGCTAGGAAGCTTTTCTATTTATTAAATTATTTTTTTTAAAATCTTGCGAGCTTGACGTTATTGGGTTGTAGCAGCTTAGGGGATTTTGTACTTATTCATTTATTTAAAAAAAAATGTCGCGAGCTTGGCGTTATGGGGACGTAGCAGCTTCGGGGATTTTGTAATTATTTAATTATTTAAAAAAAAATCTCGTGAGCTCGGCGTTCTAGGGTTGGAATAGCTAGGAAGCTTTTCTATTTATTAATTTATTTTTTTAAAAATCTTGCGAGCTCGACGTTATTAGGTTGTAGCATCTAAGGGGATTTAGTATTAATTCACTTAATCTTAAATAACTCGCGAACTCGGCGTTATGGGGTTGTAGCAGCTAAGAGGATTTTGTATTCATTTTTTTATTTATAAAAAAAACTCGCAAGCCCTGTGTTATGGGGTTGTAGCCGCTTGGGGGATATTGGATTGGTTCATTTACTCATAAAAAACTCGTGAGCTCGGCGTTATGGGTTTGTAGCAGCTTGGGTGATTTTGAATTTATTTATTTATTTTTAAAAAAAATCTTTCGAGCTGGGCGTTATGGGGTTGTAGCGGCTTGGGGGATTTCGTATTGATTCATTTATTGAAAAAAAAAATGTCGCGAGCTTGGCGTTATGGGGTTGTAGCAGCATGGGGGATTTTGTATTTTTTCTTATTTTGAAATAAATCTCGCGAGCTTGGCGTTATGGGGTTGTAGCGGCTTGGGGGGTTTCGTATTAGTTCATTTACTCATAAAAAACTCGTGAGCTCCGTGTTATGGGGTTGAAGCTGCTTAGGGGATTTCGTATTAGTTCATTGACTCATAAAAAACTCGTGAGCTCCGCGTTATGGGGTTGTAGCTGCTTGGGGGAATTTCGTATTGATTCATTTATTAAAAAAAAATGTAGCGAGCTTGGCGTTATGGGGTTGTCGCAGCATGGGGGATTTTGTATTTTTTTTTATTTTGAAATAAATCTCGCGAGCTTGGCGTTATGGGGTTGTAGCGGCTTGGGGGGTTTCGTATTAGTTCATTTACTCATAAAAAACTCGTGAGCTCCGTGTTATGGGGTTGAAGCTGCTTAGGGGATTTCGTATTAGTTCATTTACTCATAAAAAACTCGTGAGCTCCGTGTTATGGGGTTGAAGCTGCTTAGGGGATTTCGTATTAGTTCATTGACTCATAAAAAACTCGTGAGCTCCGCGTTATGGGGTTGTAGCTGCTTGGGGGATTTCGTATTGATTCATTTATTAAAAAAAAAATGTAGCGAGCTTGGCGTTATGGGGTTGTCGCAGCATGGGGGATTTTGTATTTTTTTTTATTTTGAAATAAATCTCGCGAGCTTGGCGTTATGGGGTTGTAGCGGCTTCGGGGATTTTGTATTAATTTATTTATTTTGAAAAAAATCTTGAGCTCAGCGTTATGGGGCTGTAGCGGCTTCGGGTATTTTGTATTTATTTATATATTTTAAAAAAAATCTCGTGAGCTCGGCGTTATGGGGTTGTAGCGGCTTGGGGGATTCTGTATATATTCATTTATTGAAAAAAAAATCTCGCGAGCTCGGCGTTATTGGGTTGTAGCAGCTTCAGGGATTTTGTATTCATTTATTTATTTAAAAAAAAATCGTGAGCTCAGCGTTATGGGGTCGTAGCGGCTTGGGGGATTTTATATTTATTTATTTATTTTTAAAAAAATTTCGCGAGCTCGGCGTTTTGGGGTTGTAGCAGCTGGGAGGATTTTGTATTTATATATTTATTTATAAAAAAACTTGCGAGCCCGGTATTATGGGCTTCTAGCCGCTTGGGGAATTTGTATTGGTTCATTTAATCATAAAAAACTCGTAAGCTCGGCGTTATGGGGTTGTGGCAGCTTGGAAGATTTTCTATTTATTTATTTATTTTTTAAAAAATCTTGCGTGATCGGCGTTATTGGGTTGTAGCAGCTTAAGGGATTTTGTATTGGTTCATTTACTCATAAAAAACTCGTGAGGTCGGCGTTATGGGTTTGTAGCAGCTTGGGTGATTTTGAATTTATTTATTTATTTTTAAAAAAAATCTTTCGAGCTCGGCGTTATGGGGTTGTAGCGGCTTGGGGGATTTCGTATTGATTCATTTATTGAGAAAAAAAATGTCGCGAGCTTGGCGTTATGGGGTTGTAGCAGCATGGGGGATTTTGTATTTTTTTTTATTTGGAAATAAATCTCGCGAGCTTGGCGTTATGGGGTTGTTGCGGCTTGGGGGATTTCGTATTAGTTTATTGACTCATAAAAAACTCGTGAGCTCCGCGTTATGGGGTTGTAGCTGCTTGGGGAATTTCGTATTAGATCATTGACTCATAAAAAACTCGTGAGCTCTGCGTTATGGGGTTGTAGCTGCTTGGGGGATTTCGTATTGATTCATTTATTAAAAAAAAAATGTCGCGAGCTTGGCGTTATGGGGTTGTCGCAGCATGGGGGATTTTGTATTTTTTTTTATTTTGAAATAAATCTCGCGAGCTTGGCGTTATGGGGTTGTAGCGGCTTCGGGGATTTTGTATTAAGTTATTTTTTTTGAAAAAAATCTTGAGCTCAGCGTTATGGGGTTGTAGCGGCTTGGGGGATTCTGTATATATTCATTTATTAAAAAAGAAATCTCGCGAGCTTGGCGTTATTGGGTTGTAGCAGCTTCGGGGATTTTGTATTCATTTATTTATTTAAAAAAAAATCGTGAGCTCAGCGTTATGGGGTCGTAGCGGCTTGGGGGATTTTGTATTTATTTATTTATTTAAAAAAAAATCTCGCGAGCTCGGCGTTCTAGGGTTGGAATAGCTTGGGGGATTTTCTATTTATTTATTTATTTTTTAAAAAATCTCGCGAGCTCGGCGTTATGGGGTTGTAGCAGCTTCGGGAATTTTGTATTCATTCATTAATTAAAAAAAAAAAATCGTGAGCTCAGCGTTATGGGATTGTAGTGGTTTGGGGGATTTTATATTTATTTATTTATATTTAAAAAAATCTCGTGAGCTCGGCATTCTAGGGTTGGAATAGCTTGGGGGATTTTCTATTTATTTATTTATTTTTTCAAAAATCTTGCGAGCTCGGCGTTATGGGGTTGCAGCAGCTTGGCGGATTTTGTATTTATTTATTTATTTAAAAAAAATCTCACGAGCTCGGCGTTATGGAGTTGAAGCAGCTGGGGGGATTCTCTATTTATTTATTTATTTTAAAAGAAATCGTGAGCTCAGGGTTATGGGGTTGTAGCAGCTTGGGGGATTTTGTATTTATTTATTTATTTTTAAAAAAATCTCGTGAGCTCGGCGTTATGGGGTTGTAGCGGCTTGGGGAATTTCGTATTATTTTATTTATTTTAAAAAAATGTCGCGAGCTTGGCGTTATGGGGTTGAAGTAGCTTGGGAGATTTTGTATTTATTTATTAATTTTAAAATAAATGTCACGAGCTTGGCGTTATGGGGTTGAAGCAGCATGGGGGATTTTGTATTAATTTATTTATTTTTAAAAAAATCTTGCGAGCTTGGCGTTATTGGGTTGTTGCAGCTTGGGGGATTTTGTATTTATTTATTAATTTTTAAATAAATTTCACGAGCTTGGCGTTATGGGGTTGAAGCAGCATGGGGGATTTTGTATTAATTTATTTATTTTTAAAAAAATCTTGCGAGCTTGGCGTTATTGGATTGTAGCAGCTTAGGGGATTTTGTATTGGCTTATTTACTCATAAAAAACTCGTGAGCTCGGCGTTATGGGGTTGTAGCAGCTTGGGGGATTTTGTATTTATTTATTAATTTTAAAATAAATGTCACGAGCTCGGCGTTATGGGGTTGTAGCAGCTTGGGGGATTTTGTATTAATTTATTTATTTTTAAAAAAATGTCGCAAGCTTGGCGTTATGGGGTTGAAGCAGCTTGGGGGATTTTGTATTAATTTATTTATTTTCAAAAAAATCTTGTGAGCTTGGCGTTATTGGGTTGTAGCAGCTTAGGGGATTTTGTGTTGGCTTATTTACTCATAAAAAACTCGCTAGCTCGGCGTTATGGGGTTATAGAAGCTGGGGGGACTTTTTATTAATTGATTTATTTTTAAAAAAATCTTGGAAGTTTGGCCCAATTTGGTTGCAGCAGCTCAGGGGATTTTGTATTGGTTCATTTACTCATAAAAAACTCGTGAGCTCGGCGGTATAGGGTTGTAGCAGCTTGGGGGATTTTGTATTTATTTATTTATTTTAAAATAAATGTCGCCAGCTTGGCGTTATGGGGTTGAAGCAGCATGGGGGATTTTGTATGTATTCATTCATATAAAACTCGCAAGCTCGGCGTGATGGGGTTGTAGCAGCTGGGGGGATTTGTATTGGTTCATTTACTCATAAAAAACTCGTGAGCTCGGCGGTATAGGGTTGTAGCAGCTTGGGGGATTTTGTATATATTGATTCATAAAAAACTTGCGAGCTCTGCGTTATGGGGTTGTAGCAGCTTGGGGGATTTTGTATTTTTTTTTTCTTTTAAAAAAAAATCTCGTGACATCGGCGTTATGGGGTCGTAGCAGCTTGGGGAATTTTGTGTTCATTTATTTATTTAAAAAAAATCCGGCGAGCTCAGCGTTATGGATTTATAGCAGCTTGGGGGATTTTGTTTTAATTTATTTATTTTTTAAAAAATGTCGCGGGCTTGGCGTTATGAGATTGAAGCAGCTTGGGGGATTTTGTATTTATATATTTATTTTTTAAAAAATCTTGCGAGCTTGGCGTTATCGGGTTGTAGCAGCTTAGATCATTTTGTATTGGTTCATTTACTCATAAAAAACTCTCAAGCTCGGCGTTATGGGGTTGTAGCAGCTTGGGGGATTTTGTATTAATTTATTTATTTTCAAAAAAATGTCGCAAGCTTGGCGTTATGGGGTTGAAGCAGCTTGGGGGATTTTGTATTAATTTATTTATTTTCAAAAAAATCTTGCGAGCTTGGCGTTATTGGGTTGTAGCAGCTTAGGGGATTTTGTATTGGCTTATTTACTCATAAAAAACTCGCTAGCTCGGCGTTATGGGGTTATAGCAGCTGGGGGGACTTTTTATTAATTGATTTATTTTTAAAAAAATCTTGGCAGTTTGGCCCAATTTGGTTGCAGCAGCTCAGGGGATTTTGTATTGGTTCATTTACTCATAAGAACTCGTGAGCTCGGCGGTATAGGGTTGTAGCAGCTTGGGGGATTTTGTATTTATTTATTTATTTTAAAATAAATGTCGCCAGCTCGGAGTTATGGGGTTATAGCAGCTTGGGGGATTTTGTACTTTTTTTTTCTTTTAAAAAAAAATCTTGCGAGCTTGCCGTTATGGGGTTGCAGCAGCTTGGCGGATTTTGTATTTATTTATTTATTTTAAAAAAATCGGACGAGCTCGGCGTTATGGAGTTGAAGCAGCTGGGGGGATTTTGTACTTATTCATTTATTTAAAAAAAAATGTCGCGAGCTTGGCGTTATAGGGTTGTAGCAGCTTCGGGGATTTTGTATTCATTTATTTATTTAAAAAAAAATCTCGTTAGCTCGGCGTTCTAGGGTTGGAATAGCTTGGTGGATTATCTGTTTATTTATTTATTTTTTAAATAATCTTGTGAGTTTGGCGTTATTAGGTTGTAGCATCTATGGGGATTTAGTATTGGTTCATTTAATCTTAAAAAACTCACGAGCTCGGCGTTATGGGGTTGAAGCAGCTTGAGGGATTTTGTATTAATTTATTTATTTTTTAAAAAAACTTGCGAACTTGGCGTTATTGGGTTGTAGCAGCTTAGGGGATTTTGTATTGGTTCATTTACTCATAAAAAACTCGTGAGCTCCGCGTTATGGGGTTGTAGCGGCTTGAGGGACTTTGTATTAATTGAATTATTTTTAAGAAAATCTTGCAAGTTTGGCCCTATTTGGTTGCAGCAGCTTAGGGGATTTTGTATTGGTTCATTTACTCATAAAAAACTCGTGAGCTCAGCGTTATGGGGTTGTCGCAGCTTGAGGGATTTTGTATTTATTTATTTATTTAAAAATAAATGTCGCGAGGTTGGCATTATGGAGTTGAAGCAGCATGGGGGATTTTGTATGTATTCATTCATATAAAACTCGCAAGCTCGGTGTGATGGGGTTGCAGCAGATTGGGGGATTTTGTATTCATTTATTTTAAAAAAAATCTTGTGAGCTTGGCGTTATTGGGTTGTAGCAACTTCGGAGATTTCGTATTCATTTATTTATTTAAAAAAAATCTGGCGAGCTCGATGTTATGGATTTATAGCAGCTTGGGGGATTTTGTATTAATTTATTTATTTTAAAAAAAATGTTGCGAGCTTGGCGTTATGGGGTTGTAGCAGCATGGAGGATTTTGTATTTTTTTTTATTTTGAAATAAATCTCGCGAGCTTGGCGTTATGGGGTTGTAGCAGTTTCGGAGATTTTGTATTCATTTATTTATTTAAAAAAAATCTGGCGAGCTCGGTGTTATGGATTTAAGGCAGCTTGGGATTTTGTATTAATTTATTTATTTTAAAAAAAATGTCGTGAGCTTGGCGTTATGGGGTTGTAGCAGCTTTGGGGATTTTGTATTGGTTCATTTACTCATGAAAAACTCGTGAACTCGGCGTTATGGGGTTGTAGCAGCTTCGGAGATTTTGTATTCAATTATTTATTTAAAAATAATCTCGAGGTCAGCTATGGGGTTGTACCGGCTCGGAGGATTTTGTATTTTTCTCATTTATTTAAAACAAAAATCTGGCGAACTCGGCGTTATGGGGTTATCGTAGCTTAGGGGATTTTGTATTTATTCATTTATTTTAAAAAAAATGTCATGAGCTTGGCGTTATGGGGTTGTAGCAGCATGGGGGATTTTGTATTTTTTTTAAATTTTTAAAAAAAATCTCGCGAGCTTGGCGTTATTGGGTTGTAGCAGCTTCGGGGATTTTGTATTCATTTATTTTATTTTAAAAAAAATCGTGAGCTCAGCGTTATGGGTTTGTAGCGGCTTGGGGAATTTTGTATTTATTTTATTATTTAAAAAAAAATTTTGCGAGCTCGTTGTTCTAGGGTTGGAATAGCTCGGGGGATTTTCTATTTATTTATTTATTTTTTAAATTATCTTGCGAGCTTGGCGTTATTGGGTTTTAGCAGCTGGGGGGGATTTTGTATTCATTTTTTTATTTATAATAAAAACTCGCGAGCCTGGTGTTATGGGGTTGTAGCCGCTTGGGTAATTTTGGATTGGTTCATTTACTCATAAAAAACTCGCGAGCTCGGCGGTATGGGGTTGTAGCAGCTGGGGGGGATTTTGTATTCATTTTTATATTTATAAAAAAAACTCGCGAGCCCGGTGTTATTGGGTTGTAGCCGCCTGGGTAATTTTGGATTGGTTCATTTACTCATAAAAAACTCTTGAGCTCGGCGTTATGGGGTTATAGCAGCTTGGGGGATTTTGTACTTTTTTTTTCTTTTAAAAAAAAATCTTGCGAGCTTGCCGTTATGGGGTTGCAGCAGCTTGGCGGATTTTGTATTTATTTATTTATTTTAAAAAAATCGGACGAGCTCGGCGTTATGGAGTTGAAGCAGCTGGGGGGATTTTGTACTTATTCATTTATTTAAAAAAAAATGTCGCGAGCTTGGCGTTATAGGGTTGTAGCAGCTTCGGGGATTTTGTATTCATTTATTTATTTAAAAAAAAATCTCGTTAGCTCGGCGTTCTAGGGTTGGAATAGCTTGGTGGATTATCTGTTTATTTATTTATTTTTTAAATAATCTCGTGAGTTTGGCGTTATTAGGTTGTAGCATCTATGGGGATTTAGTATTGGTTCATTTAATCTTAAAAAACTCACGAGCTCGGCGTTATGGGGTTGAAGCAGCTTGAGGGATTTTGTATTAATTTATTTATTTTTTAAAAAAACTTGCGAACTTGGCGTTATTGGGTTGTAGCAGCTTAGGGGATTTTGTATTGGTTCATTTACTCATAAAAAACTCGTGAGCTCGGCGTTATGGGGTTGTAGCGGCTTGAGGGACTTTGTATTAATTGAATTATTTTTAAGAAAATCTTGCAAGTTTGGCCCTATTTGGTTGCAGCAGCTTAGGGGATTTTGTATTGGTTCATTTACTCATAAAAAACTCGTGAGCTCAGCGTTATGGGGTTGTCGCAGCTTGAGGGATTTTGTATTTATTTATTTATTTAAAAATAAATGTCGCGAGGTTGGCGTTATGGAGTTGAAGCAGCATGGGGGATTTTGTATGTATTCATTCATATAAAACTCGCAAGCTCGGTGTGATGGGGTTGCAGCAGATTGGGGGATTTTGTATTCATTTATTTTAAAAAAAATCTTGTGAGCTTGGCGTTATTGGGTTGTAGCAACTTCGGAGATTTCGTATTCATTTATTTATTTAAAAAAAATCTGGCGAGCTCGATGTTATGGATTTATAGCAGCTTGGGGGATTTTGTATTAATTTATTTATTTTAAAAAAAATGTTGCGAGCTTGGCGTTATGGGGTTGTAGCAGCATGGAGGATTTTGTATTTTTTTTTATTTTGAAATAAATCTCGCGAGCTTGGCGTTATGGGGTTGTAGCAGTTTCGGAGATTTTGTATTCATTTATTTATTTAAAAAAAATCTGGCGAGCTCGGTGTTATGGATTTAAGGCAGCTTGGGATTTTGTATTAATTTATTTATTTTAAAAAAAATGTTGCGAGCTTGGCGTTATGGGGTTGTAGCAGCATGGAGGATTTTGTATTTTTTTTTATTTTGAAATAAATCTCGCGAGCTTGGCGTTATGGGGTTGTAGCAGTTTCGGAGATTTTGTATTCATTTATTTATTTAAAAAAAATCTGGCGAGCTCGGTGTTATGGATTTAAGGCAGCTTGGGATTTTGTATTAATTTATTTATTTTAAAAAAAATGTCGTGAGCTTGGCGTTATGGGGTTGTAGCAGCTTTGGAAATTTTGTATTGGTTCATTTACTCATGAAAAACTCGTGAACTCGGCGTTATGGGGTTGTAGCAGCTTCGGAGATTTTGTATTCAATTATTTATTTAAAAATAATCTCGAGGTCAGCTATGGGGTTGTACCGGCTCGGAGGATTTTGTATTTTTCTCATTTATTTAAAACAAAAATCTGGCGAACTCGGCGTTATGGGGTTATCGTAGCTTAGGGGATTTTGTATTTATTCATTTATTTTAAAAAAAATGTCATGAGCTTGGCGTTATGGGGTTGTAGCAGCATGGGGGATTTTGTATTTTTTTTAAATTTTTAAAAAAAATCTCGCGAGCTTGGCGTTATTGGGTTGTAGCAGCTTCGGGGATTTTGTATTCATTTATTTTATTTTAAAAAAAATCGTGAGCTCAGCGTTATGGGTTTGTAGCGGCTTGGGGAATTTTGTATTTATTTTATTATTTAAAAAAAAATTTTGCGAGCTCGTTGTTCTAGGGTTGGAATAGCTCGGGGGATTTTCTATTTATTTATTTATTTTTTAAATTATCTTGCGAGCTTGGCGTTATTGGGTTTTAGCAGCTGGGGGGGATTTTGTATTCATTTTTTTATTTATAATAAAAACTCGCGAGCCCGGTGTTATGGGGTTGTAGCCGCTTGGGTAATTTTGGATTGGTTCATTTACTCATAAAAAACTCGCGAGCTCGGCGGTATGGGGTTGTAGCAGCTGGGGGGGATTTTGTATTCATTTTTATATTTATAAAAAAAACTCGCGAGCCCGGTGTTATTGGGTTGTAGCCGCCTGGGTAATTTTGGATTGGTTCATTTACTCATAAAAAACTCTTGAGCTCGGCGTTATGGGGTTGTAGCGGCTTGGGGGATTTCGTAATGATTTATTTATTGAAAAAAAAAATGTCGCGAGCTTGGCGTTATGGGGTTGTAGCAGCATGGGGGATTTTGTATTTTTTTTTATTTTGAAATAAATCTCGCGAGCTCGGCGTTATGGGGTTGTAGCTGCTTGGGGGATTTCGTATTAGTTCATTTACTCATAAAAAACTCGTGAGCTCCGCGTTATGGGGTTGTAGCTGCTTGGGGGATTTCGTATTGATTCATTTATTAAAAAAAAAATGTCGCGAGCTTGGTGTTATGGGGTTGTAGCAGCATGGGGGATTTTGTATTTTTTTTTATTTTGAAATAAATCTCGCGAGCTTGGCGTTATGGGGTTGTAGCGGCTTAGGGGATTTTTTTTAGTTCATTTACTCATAAAAAACTCGTGAGCTCCGCGTTATGGGGTTGTAGCTGCTTGGGTTATTTCGTATTGATTCATTTATTAAAAAAAAATCGTGAGCTCAGCGTTATGGGGTCGTAGCGGCTTGGGGGATTTTGTATTTATTTATTTAAAAAAAAAAAAATTTTGCGAGCTCGGCGTTCTAGGGTTGGAATAGCTTGGGGGATTTTCTATTTATTTATTTATTTTTTAAAAAATCTAGCGAGCTCGGCGTTATGGGGTTGCAGCAGCTTGCGGGATTTTGTATTTATTCATTTATTAAAAAAAATATCTCGCGAGCTCGGCGTTATGGGGTTGTAGCAGCTTGGGGGATATTGTATTTATTGAGTTATTTATTAAAAAAACTTGCGAGCTCGGCGTTATGGGGTTATAGCAGCTTGGGGGATTTTGTATTTATTTATTTATTTATAAAAAAAATTCACGTGCTTGACGTGTTTGGGGTGTAAAGCTTGTTGGTTAGTTGTTTATTTCTAATAATAGGGATCATTTAGCCCATGGTTATTGGGGCTTGAAACTCATCGGTTGGTTTTTTTTATTACCCCGCAGCCGAATCAGATTTTAAATTTCAGCGCGACCGCTGACCGCTGCACTGGTGTAGAGTTCCAACCATTTTTGGCATCCTTGCGGTGTGCGTTCTCAGCGCTCAACGTAGTCTGCTATACTCGACGAAAAAAATATTTTTTCCAAATTACTTTTGGGGCTAGCTTTGGCTCGCTCGCGGGAAACGAAAACGCATTCTCGTCGGCATGAAGTAAGCATGAGCCTTAGACTACCATTTGATACTCGGATTCGTGATGTGGACTTTGGCACCGCTGCCGTCTGCTTTATATTTTTCATAACCCTAGACCAGCGGTAAAACAGTGAGCATATTTTTAAGCTCTTGGGTCTCCGGAATCCTCTTAAATTATTAGGACAATAATTCTTTAGTTCTTTAAATTAAAAAAATCAAAAAAAAAATTTAACAACAATAACAACAGCAACAAAAGAGCCACCACCAGCAGCAGCATGGACAGTGACAGAAAAGAGAAGTCCTCGCAGAATGGCCATGATAACGGTACTTCAGGGACCCTCCTTACGCGCACCCGCGCCACAGCATCCTCCTCACGCGAGATGAGCGAGACGCGTCCGCGAACGTCTCCTCCTCCTCCATCTCCTACCTACGCAGCATGGATTTCTTCCCCTCCTCCGCGACCTCTTGGTCCCGCGTGGTAAGAGTCGCGAGAGCCGTGGAGAGGGGAGGGGAGGGGGGGTGGAGACACCGACGTCTACCTGTAAACACCAGGTAGGCATGGTGGGGGTTTGTTTTGACGACCTATACCGCTTGTTATACTACTTATATTGTAACCCAAATATACTAAAAATTGACTTTAAAAACCTTAATTTTTCATAGTTAAAACCATTCAAAAAATTTTTTAAATAATTTTTATTTATTCCTTCTAATTTCTCCTTGTAAGTCAGAAATACTTATTTCGTCTGAAGATGACATTGTATGTCGAAACATTTAACGATTATTTTAATAAATTGTTTTGTGAAAATCGAAAACTTTGAGCTATCAATTAGTTTTCCTACATATAATTTGTTTCAATGAATTTTTACCAAGTAAAGGCAACTACGTTATATTTATCTGGTATATTCTTTCGACTGTATTAGGTCGTGGGTGCTTTGGTGGACCGAATGATAGAACCATCGCTTTTTTAAAAATTCGTTTACTCCTTCGTTAAGATAGTTACCTATAGCGCATACAGCTATCAAAAATATAGTTATAGACGCTCCGTTGCCCCTACTCCGACGCCACGCGCCGCCACCGCCACTGCTGCTCTAAAACCTACCGAAATCATGCATTTTTTATCATTTTTGGTTATTTATCTCAGAAGTTAATACCTTTTCCTATATTATTCTTTGCACCTCACGATTCCTTTAATGTTTTTCTACAGAAAAACCTGTTTTTTAAAAGTATTTTAAGAAAATTAAATTCGCAATCCGCTAATAACCTCCAAATTTGTACGACTTAACGTGCTCAGCATAGCAATCACGTGTAAAAAGTTGAAACTTCTGAGCTTAATATCTCAAAATTTAGCCCCGCTTGGGGTTATTTGAAAAATACCAACGTGTAAAGGACACAAAAAACTAACTCTGCGCAGAGTTTGTAAACTTTTTTAAGAAACACTAAAACTGTAGGTAACTACCTTATTTCCTTGTAAAATTCGCTTTTGTTATAACTGAGGAAAACTCTCGGGACGCTGAAGTGATAAATTACTCGTCCTTTAAACGCTCGAATGATGTTAGCACCGTCAAAGCGTTTCAGCGGAACACACTTGATCGAGTGAGTCAGCGTGAGTCACCCAGAGAGTGAACAAATCTTGAAAAATGAATACATACTCTTTTTCTCGCTTCGATTTCGGAAAAGGGCCCTGAAATTTCCTCGCTACATCGTTCCAAGGTCGAAAATGCATCTGCCATAAGCCCTCTTGGTGGAAACCGTTCGAGCTTACATTGCTGGCATACGATGCAGTTTTTCACGTAACGGGAGACATCTTTATGAATGGTTGGCCAAAAATACTCTAACACCACTCGCTCTTACGTTTTGTAGCACATGAGGTGCACACTTGTTGGTGCGTTGTGGCATTCCCTGAGGTTATTCGCTCGATCAGGTCATGCAATTTCGGGTCAGGTTTAAACGTAAAAAACTCCCTTTGCGATTCCGATCACTTTTCAGTAAGGGTACTCCGGAGGCGTATCCTTCACTTTATTATACAAGCTCACGTACCATTTGTCCTGCGTTTTTACGATTACCTCCACGCCCAGGAGAGTAGGCTCTTGGTTTTCTTCGTACATTCAGGACTGCGTGTCCAGAACTACGTGCGTTGACCCTTTTCGGTGTTCAATAGTGAAGTTATAAATTTGTCATGTCAGGGCCAAGCGGGCTAAACGACCTGTTGGACTACGTTGGTTAAAAAGCCAGCGTAAACTCATGTGGTATGTAATGACACCAAATTCGAATACCTCGATAAACGATCTGAGCTTCTCGATAACCCATTTCAATGCTAAGCACTTGCGTTCGGTCACGGAGTAATTACGCTGAGCAGGTGTCACCAGCTGACTTGCATTCTGTATTACCCTTTCTCTGACCTCCACCTCTTGCTTCAGGATTGCCTCGATCCCAATATCGCATGCGTCACAGTATAACCGAAATGGTAATTCAAATCGTGGGTGGGAAAATACTAGGGTTGTAGCCATGAGGATTTTTACCTTCTCAAACGAGTTCTTTTGCTCATCTCTCCATACGAACGATGCACTGGCTTTCGTGAGGCGAGTTAATGGTTCGGCAACGGTGTTTAAATCTATCATAAATTTTCACAACAACGAGGTCATTCCCAGGAACCTTAGGAGCACTTTTTTACTCTTTGGCCTCGGGAAATCCAGAATCTTCGTGATTTTCTCCGAGCTTGGCTGAAACCCATCCTGATTTACGATAAGGCCCAAAAATTTCACGTCCTCTCGACAGAATATGCTTTTCTGTCGATTTATAATTAACCCCGTGTCCCGAATCACCTTCAATATAATCTTTAGTATCCGCAAGTGCTATTTGAAGGTCATGGTCACGAGGATTACGACTTCCAAGTAGACGAAGCCGTAAAATTTGATTTTGCGAGGGATGATTCTTTTCATAAACCTCTGGTAGAACGACGGCCCACCCTTGAGGCCGTCGTTCTGGAATGGTCTCTTCCATTGAAATAGGCCCCATTTTGGCACCGTAAACGCCGTGTACTTTCGACAATTTTCTTTTACTTTCACCTGGTGGTACACACTCGACAGATTGATTGTTGATTAGTTACCTTATTGACCTTCGATGTTCAATATGCACCCTGTAGGTACCGTCATTTTTCTTCACCACGGTGATGACCAACTGGACTTTGAGGGTTTTGTGATGCCTTCAGCCAGTAATTTGAATATTTGAGCGTGCAATTCTTGCACGATTTTTTCTGATATGAAGTAGTATTTTTGCTTCATCGGCTTGTCGGTCAGGATTGTCATCTCGTACTTTATCAAGTCAGTGCATTTCAAAGAACCACCCTCTGGAGGAAGCATCTCGCTGATCAACTTCTATACGCTCACGTTCACTAGAGCTCAGGTCTGCAAGACCAATTGAAGCAAGCGAGCACACTTCAACAACATCGAGTAAGCTACTTCGAGGGACATTTGTTTCAACACACTCTCAATTTGTAAGATATTCTTACGTGCTAGGAGTAATGCGTCAAACAACCAGATGAAGTATATTCTGAGGTCAGACATGATCTACAGTCACTTCCTTCACGACCCCAGCAACATTAGACGGTAGCAATACTTTGCTAGTTACAGATGATATAATATTATTGGCCATTTTCGCCCCTGGCCCATACTTAGGCTTAAATTTAGCCTGAAGAAACATCGCAATAGTTATTCCTACTTTGCCATCGATTGTCCTCGCAGCGCCTGGATGATAGAGTGCTCTCAACCGAAGTTCTTCTATTTTTACTGGACGCCACCAGCGATTCTGGGCACTGTTTACTTGTGAGCTAGCCATGAGAATTTCGTTCGCTGACGGGCACTCATACCTGATCTGAGCTTCGATTTCTACGGTTATCGCATCTACCAAATCCAAGGTCTTTTTCTCGATTTTGGAGCGGGACAGACCGTCTACTTCCCCTCCCTGTTGGAGTTTCTCAGATTGTACCGAGGGTACGTTCTACGTGTGTAATCCAGAAGCTTATAGTCCCAACAAATCAGCCTTTCTTTCTTTTCTTCGCCAGAATTCGGGTTTTTCTTTCCGTCGAACTAAAAAGGTTACTTTTACTCCCCCTAACTTCATTGTAGTTTCGGGGACTATGGCTTGTCCTGCTAGTTTTTCTTAGGTGGTGTCTTTGGTTTTTCCGAGGAATTGACTGGTTTTTTGTCCGACTCCTTTTTAGCGCGAGCTTTTCGCAACTCCATATAGCGCTCGCTCATTGCCTGTGCCACCAGCTTTTTGACCGGCTACCAGGGTAGTGCCTGTTGTTTTGTTCTTCTTTCTCTTAAAAGCCACGTCAGGCATTAATGACTCTTCCAGCAATGGCGGGGGTTTGTAGCAGTTACTTACTGTTATCGTTCCCTGTTCGATCTGCGCCTAGTCGATCAATGAGTCTATACTCCAGATAATTCCACGACACGTAAATTTTCCGATTTCTAGATGTAGATTCTGGAAAACAAAGTCCAGGGCGTCCGACTCACTCATCGGGGGTGACAATCGGTCCAAAATCACCCGCAGGCAGGTTACATATTGATGACCGATTCTGTTTCGCCCTGCGTCCGCCACTCCACCTCTTGTCATAGCTGGCTCTGTATCTCCGTGTTATTGCCAAAATGTCGACTTGCGGCCAACCGGAAGTGCTCATAGGGTCTCCAGCCCTCACGATGCTGTCGGACCCAGTGAAGGGCAACCCCTGACTTGAGCTCGCTCAGGGCCATTAATACGTCGTTGTCGTGGAGTTCATCCAACCGACGATATTTCTCTACTCGTTGCAGGAATTAGTCTATGTTCTCCGCAGAGGTCCAGGAAAATTTCAATCTCCATACACGCACAATTCTTTCTACGCTCACTCCGTTTCTCGATAACGTGGAAGCACTTGAGAAGACTGTCTATCATGAACGATAAGGTTCTCCCACTTCACCAACATGTCCACCCTATAAGACACGATTTTCGTTCAGGTGATTCAGTGGTTCCGAAGAATCTTACCCTCTGTATCCAGCGCTCATAAAACGAGGCTAACCACAGGAACATGTGTAGTTTGGAAACTTCTATTATCACAGATATTATAATTTGGGTTATTTGGCTGAAAATTAATGTCCATATTTGCAGTCGCACTTAACCTAGTACTCTTGGATGCACCAGCCCCTTGCTGGTTTAACCTTATTGACAAGCCTATCGACTCCACATTCGCTGGGTGATCGTCTCACTAAACGTTACTCTCTGATGTCACGCCACGTGCGTATTATGCGCCGGAAACGCGCTTCGGTCCCCAGCGCCATTCATCATTTCTATATCGGAGTCGTTTACTCTTGCCTAATCTGCCTCCTGGATATTCGGATCCACTGGACCTGATGCCGCAGTTCCTGTAGAAAGTTTCTAGCACGTCCGTTGGTGCTACGTATTCTCTATCGTTCAATTGCAGGTTCATTTGCTCCAGCCGTGGCTCCGTTATTGCTGTTGTATCATCAGCTGACTGGTTCGTGCCCACTCGTTGTCCTGGCCAGATTGAATTGCACCTACCTGGAAACAATTGGGAGTACTCTTGGTGTACCCTCATATAGTTGTTCCTTGGCATCCGTGCTCTGACTTTAGGTCATTTCCGCGTGTGCGTCTTCCTACGAGCTGTTCACTCTGGGCTTATCCCTTTCTGGTAACTCCATTGTCATGCCTTGCGTGGCTGTGGCCTAAAAATCGCATGTCAATGAAGTATGAGTGTCGCAGGATGCAGTGACGGAGTACTACCACGTCCTGAAATCCTCTTCCAGGTAGTCGTGGAGCACATAATCCCCCGGTAGACACCTATTATATCCGTCTCGTGCATTCATAATGCTCACGTGCGGTTTTTGACCCCAGGCTGTTACAGCACACCTCAACCTCTTGTTCTGGTATCGTCGATGTCCACGCGTACAAGGTTGAGACGTCATCTAACGAGTCAGCTTTAAAATCTGGTTCTGACCAATCCATCGCATACTCACACTTATGCACCGTACACCAACACTACGTGCAGCTAAATGAACAATTTCCATTTCGCATGATACTAGAACCATGAGTCATTGTAAAACAAAGTTGCGGGATAGAGAGAAAATATTATTGCGCTCACACGTTGCGAGCTAAACAATTTGCTTTCACTCGATGCGGTATCAAGTGTCTTTTAATATTACTCCTATTGGGATAGATATTCAAATTGAGCCAACAAAACCGTCTGGCAATTGCCGAAACAACAACGAAAATCCGTTTCGTTGAAAACAAAGTTTCCCCTTTTTCTGTTCGACTTGCAGTCGATTTTCAAAAATCCCTATCCGTCGACTAAAATGACCGATTGCAGTGCTCTTGATATTCTGCAAAACCTAATCGAGTAAAAGAAAAAAATGACTATTTTGCATGCATTACCACGCCTGTTCATGTAATTTTTCACTCTGTGTCCTAGGCTCCAGTGCTACTTTTTAATCATGCAGTCGGGCGAGGAGAAACAGAGGATGATACCGCACGTTAGATCATGCGCACCATCGACGTCTCTTTCCGCTGCTAACACTACATCTTTTTATCGCCAATGTTGCAGTGCTTAGCCATCACACAGTAAGTACGGGGTATTATCACGATTATGACTATTGTCAAATCAAGTATTCTCGAGACCAGTCAATCAAAATCAGCCTCGAACAGAGCTCTGAAATGAAGTGAAGTACTTTAGTTTAGTTCCGCGACTTTAGTTGAGTTCACTGAGAGGATCGCATAGCTTGAGCTGCGCGTAAGTTGGCCGCACCCCTGCTGTAAAGCCACACGTAAAATAGTCTTGAATAATTTGTTTTCTTTTGCTAAATATTTCGATACCTATGAGGTCAGGGCGGACACCTGTTGCACTTGGTGATAATTACACCTTAAAAATTATTTCTCGAGGAAGTTTTAACTCCGGAGATGTCAGCACGGACACATGGCGCAGTTGGTGATAATTACGCCTTGGAGATAATTTCTCAAGAAAGTTTTGACTCCAGCGGGGTCAGGGCACTTAGTGCATGATATGGTGATAGCTACCTGGAGATGATTTCCCTAGAAAGTTTTGATTCCGGAGGGGCCACGATGGATAACTGAGGCACCTGGTGATAAGTATACCTCGGAAATATTTTCCTGGAAAGTTTTAAATATACAGGGGTCAAATCATCAAGTTTACTATAAAAAGAGCAGCTTCAGAGTGTAGTTTTTAACAGGCACACCAAGTATTCAACCCGACCCGTCTGGACTCATGTCCACCCTGATATCTCCGGAGTCAAAACTTCCCGGACGGTAAAAAAAACGACATATGTCTTACACGCGAGATAATATGTGCCCGGCGATAGTCGGTAGCAGTCTCAAAAATGTACAAAAGGAACTCAATCGGGATCGATGCATATCGTATGAGCTCGACTGCTACTCAACTGTCGCCTCACAAGCGCGCCACTGGCCAGCTGCGCATGTGATAATCTCTCCCTCTCTCTGTCTCTCTCACTCTCGGTCGCAAAATGTGCCGAGGATAATGAGCTCACGCTCAACGCTGGTAAGACTGTGGCTATGCTTTTTGTGAGTCCTCACTACCTCAAATCACTAAACGCTCTTCCTTCCTCCCTCGTCTCTGTCACTGGCACCCCCATCCCCTTCGACAACAAGTGAAAAAGTCTTGAAGTCATCATTACTACCTCACTAAACTGGAACGAATATCTCATCTCTATCGCCGCCCGGGTCTACGCCTCCCTTCATAGCCTCCGCTTCTATAGGCATGCCCTTGCACGGCTTTTCTCGCAAGAACTCGTCAAATCCCTTATTTTCCCCCACTTTAACTAGGCGTACATCGTCTATCACAACTTTACTGCCACGCAAGACCTCAAATTACAGTGCCTCCTCAATGCTTGTATATGGTAATGTCCCCTGGATGATTCACGTTACGCCTTACCAACTCGCCTTTGGTTGGCTCTCCACCAAACGCCACCGGGAGTACTTCATAGTACACTTGCTTACCGAATTGTACCCTCTCACCAACAATCATATTTGTACAACCAGCTCCCCCGGTCTCACGATCTGTCCACTGTGGCACCGGCTACTTTATCATCCCTCCCACCCGCATTAATTCCCTGCCACCACAACCTTGATGAAATCTCAACCAGAACCTTTGAATCCCTGCTCCATGATACGCTACTTGAACGCGACCATAGTGAGTGGGCTGGTCGCTGAGAGCACTTTATAACCGTTCTTCCCACTCTCCCTCCATTCCTATACTTTCCCGCTCTTTAGGCACCCGCATTTAATACAATTCGCGCTTCAATTTGCCCCTCTGCTCCTCCTATTTTCCCGACACCCGGCAATTGCTACTACTGTTCAGCACACCGCACTCTTCTTATATTCTTATATTGTAATTTTTATCATGAATTTCATTTATCTACTGTCGTCTATACCATCATTTTTTTTATTCTAACTCTACTTCCTTACACGTATTATATTTAACTCTATCACTTGTATATTTTTTGCGGTCAAATAGAGTTCTACCCCAAGGCCAAAATAAAAATTTTATAAAATCAAATGAATCAATCTCGTGAGGACTTGCAATCGCCGAGCGGTGTCGCTTGCCGCTATCGTACAGCACATACCGTAGCTACTGCTCGTCGGTTCACAATTGGGTTGCTTTCTAGCAACTACAATATTATTAATAAGCCCAGAGGCTATACGGTAATTTAGCAGTGACAGTTAAAAATTGTCTGCTCGAAAGCTGATGTGGAGTGTAGTTTTTAGTGATATTCAACAAAAAAATCAAATGATTTTATCCGTTCGCATTGATTATCAAGTGATTTTGATCAATTTACGTTAGTGAGTCTAATGCGAAAAATATGCGGGGAACGGTCCAAGGGGACATTTCTAAAAAAATTTTTTTGGGGGCTGCCCAATCGTGAACATGACTTTTGCGTTGGTTTTTGGTTAATTGAACGGTTTTTTTAATGAATTATTGATGAAAAAAATGATTGAACACTATTCCTGGCTAGTTTTTTCAGCATCCTATAAAAAAATTATGAATTTTCATGCATTATAACTGTAATAATCGAGTGTAAACCGAAGATCTCTTCTTGAAAAGTGCCCAATAATCTTGGACATTCACCTTGCGCAAAAATAAACGTAAAAAAAATTTTTTGTAAAACTGTAGAATTTGTTAAAAAAGAGTTAGACCAAAAATAAAAATGTTTCAGAGTTGAATTTATAAGAAATTAAACCTATCAATTATTATTTCTACAGTTGCTTCACATTTATTAGCAAAGTATTATATATATATATATATATTCTTCGCAAATAATAATAATAGATTTTAAAAATAATTTCTTTAATTGAGAGAACTTAATCAAAATTTTTGATGTTTTAAACAGTTCCTCTTCATAATTTTATGTTTTTGACCATGGTTTACTCCACACTGTAGTTTTAGAACGTGCAAACAAAATATTATTAGGTATATGACCATAATTAAAATTTTTTAATCTGAACTTGAAAAAACCTATATTTTAATCCGGTTTTAAATGATCCTCAAAATAGAGTCCTCAATTTTAAATCTCGAGATTATTAAGTAAGATATTCTTTTGTCAAGAACTAAGTAAAGAATTAATTATTTTCAAAAATATCTAGCTCACATCACCTGCTTAAATCACACTGATTCGGAGAATAAGATTTTCTGAAAACCATGGTTATTAAAAAAATAATAAAAATGAAAAAAAATGGCCTTCTAGAAGATTTTACTGTCTTAAAAAGATATGCTGCATCCTTCTAGGAAAGTAAAATATTTAGGTTCAATGACCGTATATTAACATTACGTAAAAAAAAAAGGTAAAAAATAAAAAAATTTTCATTTTTATATGCCATTTTCCCTTCATTCTTACTCACAATTTGAAAGATCTTTAAATGAAATAGATCGTTTGTTAAACTCAAAAACTAAAGTAAATAAAAAAGAGAATTAAGGCTATTATACTCATATAAGATTCAAAAGATATTTATTTGCTTCAATTGTCGAAATTTTATAAAAAGTTACATTAGTTTTGATTTGTGCCCTCAACTCATTGTACTGCCCCAAAATATTTCTAATCTATATTTTAAAATTAAGTAATGGTTATTAAACTTACTTAAACAGGGTTCGCATGCGGCATGGTAGCTACTCCTGGATCTGTTTATTTAGCTGAAATAGCATCAATTGGCTTGGCAACAATGTTGACTCCAGTGACGAGTTTTTTTATTTCTTGTGGATCAATGATTGTTTATTTTTTAACTCTTGTACTTCAGGTATGTATTTGTTACAATTGTTGTAATATTTGGCACATGCTAGTCATACACGAAAAAAACACACTGAAAAAACTATCGTAATAATTATCACTAACTGTGGTGCACCCAGTAAACTCTCAGAAGTATCCTGGCCAAAGGACCTCTTGCAAGATCGCCAAAATCTGATCCTTACCAAATCAACTGAAACTTCAGGATTAGGTGTCTTTTAGGATCTCTTTTAACATCCCGTAGTTGTTTTTTTGATCAGCTCACTTACCGCGCATGCGCAAAGACTTTTTTGCTCCATTTAAAATACATGGGGAACCATGGTTTTAGGTAGTTTTTTGTATTCACAAGAAAAAAAACCGGGGATGACACAGTTCTGGTTTTTGGATATGTTTTAGAGGCATCAAAAGCGCATCTTTTCCACCCATTTTGGTGAGAGGCAATCGTCAGCCACCCTCCATTATTAACCATTGAAAGAAGCGAAAATTTTTTTTTTTTTTCAAAATTTCAGTCCAAATAACTCGTTTGAAATGGTTAAGGTCTCTGTAGGGATTGTAGGCGCTGCCTTAACCGAAGAGCGAACGAGCAAGTGAGTGTAGTAGCGCGCGGATCGCGCTGCAGGAGTTAGTTGAGTCTGAGCCATGCCGTAGGCTGGACGAATAAACCACAAGTCTTTTCAACTCATCCTATTCATTATATACCCGGCTCGTATCCTCATCCTCCGTGTTCCCAAGTGAAATGCAGGGCTGTATCGGTCCCTGGTAATCATCCTGATTACCTCAAAGCCGATATTTGGTGACCCCGAAGGTTCTTCAGCTTTGTTTTTTCCATGCGGAGTTTTTCTCGGTGCCGCGCAATTACATTGGGTGACGCGGAGCCATCTTGTTTCCCACGTGCTCACCTCAAACAATCGACACTTGCAGAAGAACTCAAGAAGCAATTATTGTCAAGATGTTTTTCGTCATTTTTTCATTTTAAATATCTCAATTTTACATGGTCTAATACATAAAAAAAAAATCTCAAATAATTTTTTCCAAAAAGTACTTGAAAAGACAAAAAAATGCGAGGTTCCGGATTTCTGTAAGTGTAATAGGGTCTGAGTATATATTTTTACATCAATATCTTTTTGAAAATCAAGTCAAAAAAAAACAATTTGTGCAACAAGAGTGTAATAAGTGTTGGGCAGATTTAAAAAAAAACAATGCTTCTCTTGCGGATTTACAAAAAAAATGTTAATGAAAAAGTAAAGCTGTTGGTTCAAGAAAAAACTCGAAAAAAATCATCGATCTTAAAATTTTTTTGTTAAGGATGTTTGGTACTTTCGTGAGGGGAAAAGAGGGGAAGGGACGGCCACCGCAGCGCCCGACGAGACGATTTTATTTTCAACTCATCAGTGCTCTGACCCTAATGAATGAATCATTTTGAAAATTTTACACAGCATAGTTGAAAGTCCATAGTTTCATTTAGTATTAGTTTTATGTTTCAAAAATATTTTGAAAAATTAGAAAAAATCACGAAAACATAACCTAATTTTCAGTTTACAAAACTCTGCGACAAAAGTTTAAAAACATTAACTTTTTTGATCTCACATTAAAAATTAAGACCTCAAGATATTGTGTAAAAATTTTTAGATCAAAACATACAGTACAAAAAAAGTTAGAGCAGTTCTTGTTCAGACGCGCATGGAATTTTACCGCTGTGCGCTTGTTTTTCTTTGTTATCTTTTTCAAACGGTCGGCAAGGTACTATAAAAAAAATCTTAAAATCTTCTTCAAGCTAAAATCTACAAATCCCAAGAATTCTTTTAATGGTCCCTGCTTTTTTGAATGAATGACACACGATCAAAGAAAAAAATTGCTTGATTTTCGTAAGAGTTCGGATTAAATTATTTAAAAAACACTTTGATTTTTTTAAAAACTAAATCGAACAAAAAAAGGCAAAAAATTCAATGATTGCTTCGATATTAATCATAGATCAATCTGATCAAAATTGACAAAACGGCTGCATTATTTCGTAAGTACCAAACATCCTTAAAGCGTGCAATTCTTCAAAAACTTCTGAAATTATAGAAGTTCAATCGATCAATCGAAACGTAAATCTAAATTCTGAGCAAATTAATCTTGTTGACTCAACTTAAAATGAGACTACTTTTATAGAGCCAGAAAAACCGTCGCAAAAGAACGTCAATAGTAAAAATTAATGAACTGCAAAAAAAAAAAATTGTGGAAGCTTCAAACGTTAGTAGTATGGTAACACTATGGCGAATGTAAACAAAGATGATTCACAGCTGCGAGCAGCCTCGCGCGGTCGAGGCAGCGGCTCGCGGTTGCTATGGGAGGGGCTGCTCGGGGCCGCTCGGGAAGGAGGAGGGCTTCTTGGCGCTGCCAGCAACCTCGCGCGGTGGTGGTGGTGGCAAGTGACGTGGTCGAGGCGGTGGCTTGCGGGAGCTGCGGGAGGGGGTGCTCGGGGCAACTCTGGAAGGAGAAGGGCTTTCTGTCGCGGTGTCGCTGGCTGGTGACGTGGTCGAGGCGGCGGCGCACGGGTGCTGCGGGAGGTGGTGCTCGGAGTCGCTCGAGAAGGGGGAGGAGGGCTTCCTGGTGACGGCGACGAGGCTGACGCCGCGGAAGCGAAGGTCGCTGAGACGGCTGCGCTCGGACGTCGCGACTGCTGCTGACTCTGCAGGAGCTGCTGCTGCTGCTGCGGCATCTGTATCTTTTTCTATTCTTCAAGAGATTATTTAATTCTGGATCGGTCTTTTTTAAATTAATAAAATAGTTAAAGAAATCAAAAAAAATTCGAAATTAATAATAATAATTTTTAAACCATTGAAAAAATACTTTGAATATACTTTGATACTAATTAATTTTGCTTTTTAATAATTTTTATTCTTTTGAAAAATACTTTGATTTTACTTTAATACTAATCAATCTTACTTTTATAACAACTTTTGATTCTGATAAAAATGATTCAAGTCCGGAGAAGGATATTCAAAAACAAGTGATGTATATATTTTTTAACATTTTTTCCATTCATTGAATGTTTACATTATTTCATTACATTTACATTTCATTACAAAACTTTTACTTTTTCACACTTAGTCATTGAAAGTTAAATCGAACTGAAAATGGCCAATGTAGGTGGCATAAAATTTTTCCTTTTCTACATTATCTTGCACTTTTTCCCAAAAGAAATTGTGCTTGGTCAGAGCATCCGAAATTTTTTGAGGCAGATAAATAGCAAACTCGTTATCAAAGGTAGCCAAAACTTTGCGTCCATATTTTCGAGCATATTTTGTTGTCGTCTTGTTTAGAGATGTCACTTTGTATTTGTGATTTATGTCCAACTGCTTTAAGTATTTACGGGGTAAATCAGGTGCTTGAGATATACCGTTAAGCCAGTCGATGCCTACTTCTTCTGCAGCCATATTTTTAAGCCTGGAACAATTTTTTTTTGATTAATTTAAGAAAATAAATAAATAAAGTGTAAAAATAATAGAGGTCGACAAATCTACTTACAAGTATTTTCAGGAAGATCACTTTCAAAAATCCAAGAACTTGCATATTGACTTTTGGTCGGCTGGTAAAGAGTAGGTGATCAGTTAAGTCGAGGGCTTTACACTTTGTGACTGATGGAAAGACTGACTTTCGTCGTGCAATTAATAGGTATAAATTTTTTAAAATAAATATTGCAATCCCCGCGAATGCAGCATTGGCGTTTTACAAAGTCCTGACAACGTGATTTTACAATAAAGACATTTTCGCACTACTACTTTGTAAACAATGTATGACACAGCCGCCGTTACCCGTAAATTGATAATTATCACGTGATTTGTGTTTAACGAAAGATCTTGCAATACAATCCTTTTTTTTCAAGTCATCAGAAAAATTATTTAGAAAAGCTTCGAAACCCAATCGGTTAGTTATATAATGTAAAAACATTAAGCAATATTGACCATATACGTCGGATGTCTCACTCTGAAGTTGTTTAACGTTCCATCTTAAATGCTTACAATTTTTGCGCAAAGTTTTAATATGATTGGGTATGAATGGGGGTATACCGTAGCTATCTAGATAATGCCCAAATCCGTGTGAATCTACATGTACAGCAACCCAATGCATACCAGGCTGAGTGTGATTATCAATGTTAAATACAAAGGCCGTCGGTTTCATCCACACCCATGGAATCCGATCTGCAGGGAACACACCGATAGTATGTGAGGGCATCAGCGATAACTTGTTTAGAATCTGCAGCCTGTTCATGGTAAAACATTACAGGTGAACTTAAAGGGAAGTCGTTATTTAAGCTTTGAGATTTAGATTACAAGTATGCTTTAATTCGATAGACGTTATTTAAAGCACAAGCAAATTTTAAATAATTATTTTTTACAGCGTGATTTATACAGTACTTATCGCTCCACGGTAGGTTATTAAATAACGGACAGTTCGTATCGTACTCTAAATTAATAACTTCTCTAGTAGTCATTTTATGAAACATTAACCACTTTTCTTTACCCCTAACATTAGTTTTATCGACACTTTTAAAAATATCGCTGAGCGTACGATTGAGCGTTTTCAAAGTCACACTCCCTTCTAAATAATCTATGCCGTGATGATTCCTTGTCAACCAATTATTCTCTTTACGAACTTCACAAGGTAGCGAATCTACTCGATGCACAGCGCTAACAATCGAACGCGCGACAAATTCATTTTTTAAAGATAACAAAGCTATTTCTTTAGGTACGAACTTGTTATTTTCATCTTTGAAAAATTGAACATCTGCAATGAGCTCCATTGTAGGTCTCTATTTCCTTAGCTTATTCATTTTTTAACGAGACTAACTTTATATACTTAAAAAGCGCCATCTAGTGATTCAGCCGCTAAAGTCTACAAAAACCTGCCTCGACCCGTCAATTTCTAAAATATTTTCATATCCCGAATAAACTATACAATTTACTGTTTTGGTCAGAGGATCGTCAAATCTAACACCTATTCTAACGCTACCGTGTTTAATTAAATTCCAATGAGTACACTCGTTTGCAGATAAGTCAGGCGTTAAATTGAAAGCAAAAAGGCAGTAGCCTTCAGGGTAAGACTCGCGAGGTATGTTATTACCTTCGTTAAGAAAATGAACACCGGTACCCGAAAATAGATAGTGATAACAATCTATACACGCCCTCTTTTTTTTTTAAATCAAGCTGCAAAGGTTTCGACGGTACCTGCACACCGTCAACATACAGACATAGAGAATAAATGTTAAAATTTTTAAAGTTGAAGGGATTAAGGCGACGATCACCGTTGAAAGCTTTATTATTAACAAAACCTGAAATTATTCTTTTTGGAAGTTGCCCAAAAATGAGGTTATCTAAGGTTTCACCATGAATACCGCTGTGCATCGTAATAGATTTTGTTTTTACTCGCGTAAGGCGATACTTACTAGTTGACTTTGAAATCGCTCTAACATGAGCTAACAAAACACTAGGACTGATTTTTACAAGGTGCACTAATAAAGACGCTTCTTCGATATGAACAGAGAAGCATCCTACAGGATCCATAAGACTAAAAGCAACTCTCGATTTTACCAAGCGAACTCTCACCTCGACGCCATTTATTAATAATTTTTCTTGATTGAAGACATCTCCGTGTAAATGGCCAATTAGATCCACAGATTTTTTGTAGTTAAAAAGTTTTCTACGAGCTTGGAGGCCACAGTTTGCTGTTCCTAAGTCATCCTTATTTTTAGCTGTATCGTCGTACCAAAGAACGCTTGTCAAATGAGATTTTTTGGCAGCGGGGCCGTAGTTGAGTAAAGTTTCTATGTACGCTCTATAAGCGTAAGCATGATTGGGTGTCGAATTAGCTTTTTGATTGAAAAAGACATCCACTTCGTTAAACGGGGAGTGCATAAAATTTTTAACAGGTCCAACTTTTTATGCATCTTCCTCTAAAGATTCTTTTGGAATTGTACCTTTTAAAGCTACTCTCAAACTCAACATCGTGTGGGTTAAATCGAGATATTCGTTACCTGTACCAGTGATAACAAACTCTATAGGTGAATCGTCAGTGAGCGAAGATATTGGTTTATATTGAACGTACTTTGAATTTTCTATAGCTGTTAAGGTTGGAGGAATATCGAATAACAAGAGCTCCGATTTTAAACACTCGCACGATTGAGTATGTAGAAACGCCATTTTGCTGATTAATCAAAAATATCTCTTGCACTTCTTTTCTAACAACTGCAAAGCGCTCATGCCGCGAGGCCTTTTATAACCTGATCCTTCCATCATCATTGCATCCAATTTATCTTCGGCTTTACGGTTCAAGTTCATTCCAGACTCACGTATGCGTTTGCGCAGTGACTCTTTTACCGGAGTATTTTGAGTCACGTCGGTCACAACGTTCATACCAGCACGAAAAGCTTCTTCGCCAACGGCTCGAGCACCACTCGATAGTTAAGGTAGAACTCGTCAAAAGATGCCCGCAAGAAAAGATCCTATGCCTCCATGACCTCTTTGATAGGGAGATCCGATAAAAATATGACCAACACCTTTTCCAGCACCTCCGCCATTTTGAAGTATAAAAAATTCGTCGTAGCACTCCATATCCATTTTTTTTTTTTTTTTTTTTTAATAGACTAATCCGTACGTTTGAAATGTAGTGTCACTGCCAACGTACCAAAATCAAATGGTATTGGTTCACCGTGTTCGTCTCTTATATCGATTTCGATAGTCTCAAAAGAATTAAATAGTAGATCTAAATACATGGGTGGGGAGAAACTTTTGATTCGAAGACCCCCGTAAGAGTATTCATCGGTACCCAGCGAGACAACGCGTAGCAGTCGAGTTTGCACGTCACCTGTAAAATACGGCTCACAAATGTCTTTGTAAACCATCAACATCGATGGTACACAATTTGAAAGATTGGCAGGACGAATTCCAACAATCGCCTCGTTTGGTTCAAATATATTGACACTGTTGACATCCAAGCAGAGAATAGTTTTTATTCGCGCAGAGAGATTTACTTTATGATTGAAACCTGCCCATTCTGCTTCAGTGCAGAGACGTTTAACAGATGCATAATCACCGCGTTCAATGCCAAACTCTAGATGATTTTTGGTGCAAGCCAAATTAGAAAGATTAGTTTTTTTTTCGAGCCAAACTAACCTTGGGCTTGGATAGCGTTTGTAAAGTAGAGGCGTGCTGCCGAAGACGCGTCTTGTGGTTTTTACCCAGTGGTACGTTCCCCATTAAGATATTCAAGTCGCACTCGCAAAGACGTTTAATCAATGAAGGATCAGCTTTGCGCAAAACTGCTTTTCTCTGCTCCTCGTTGAGGTGATACAAGGCCCGCAAAATATGTTTTTCTTTTTCGGAAAACGGCGCTCTACGTTTATGAGCCATCTTAGTGACGCGATTTGTACGAGATTCGCCTTGTCACCACCTTTTATATTTTTACGTGGCACGTAAACGTACTACCACTCGTTGTCGGGGAAAATAGATGTCCGAAATCTGCAGTTTTCTGGAGTATTTTGTTTCAAATCCAGTAGCAGATAGCCGTAGGGCTCAGAAGTAGCGTCCCAGTATGCTTCCTGCAAAAAATGCGGATCTTCGGGACACAGTTGACGCGAGAGATGCGTAATCTGAGCGCGATCGCGGAAATTCCTAAAAACGACGATGTATTGCACGTTTAGCAATATGTCACGTTGACCCCGGGCTTGATGAAAAATATTCTGAGTAATGAATATTACCAACAAGTTGTTGTAGTGACTCCCTTTTGTAAATAAATCGGCAACTGTGCCCCCTGTGCTCGATTCGCGCATCAAGTCGTCAACATTACGAGTTTAGGTCTAGAGTCGCTTGCTTAATCTCCGCTTTGAGGCAGCCCCTCGCGAAATTCAATCTCTTCACCGAGTTCGCGATAGCCGTTTTGTCATTAGGCGTAATGCAATATTATTCGTTGAAATCAAGTATCGCACATACGATCGATTAATTTTTAAAATTTTTTAACAAACACAGTTTTTCCACATCCTGTGGGCCCACTCAGAATTGACGTAGAAGGGTACTCCCACTGTAAGGTCATCGTTACAACTGTCGCGATTTACTCGATTGTTTAAATTTTACCGGCCAACCAGAGAGGGAGACGCCTGCTCGCCGACAGAGCGCAAGCGCCTGATACTCTTTTAGCTTGAGCTAGAGCTTGAGCTAGAGCTAGAGCTTGAGCTTGAGTTTGAGCATTACCTTTTGCCTGAGTTAGAAAAAAAAAGATTTAGTAATATTTATTGTGAAAATCGGGATCTGTTCAAATAAATGAAAAAAAAAAAAAACAAAAAAAAACAAAGTTAAGCAATGTTATGGTCTTATTTATTTACTTTATTTTATTCTCTTACATGTTTTATTTCAAATGCAGTTTTTAATAACAATATTTAAATTCAAACGTTAATTATACTTTTCCAGAGATACGCATTTTGACTTTAATCATGTACACTTTTCGAAACATCGAGGATACAATATTTTTAGAGGCTCACATTTTAGCAGTGACAGTGGTAGCATCAAATCAGTCACGTGTGGCCGCGAGTAGCAGCGAGGTGCGGTCGCAGAGTTCTATGACCGCTAGCTCTTCGATACTCTCGTATCACAACTGTATGACAGTGCGCGTAATCCACCTAGTAAAAAACGCTGACAAACAACTCCACGGGGCGCTTACATTTTAAAACCGTAAGGATAACTCTCTTCTACGGATTTAAAATATCTCTTATTGTACACCATCTTGCAAATCTTGGCTTCGCTTTGTGTAATTACTTCGTGAAAAGCTGTTCTGCGTATATTAGAAGATTCTACAACGACATTTTCAATTTTTTCTGTTACCATGTCGTGTATAGACTCGAAATTAATTTTTTGTTTGTTTGCGAAATTAAGTCTGATGCCTTTTACTTTTCACACGTAATCCTTGCTACCATCGGGTTTCACGTACTCAAAAGCGTAAAATTTAGCGCCTCCTGATAAAAATTTGCTTACATATGTACCGACCCCTTTATCAGCTAACTCGTCCGTCAGCTCGCCCAACATGGAGCCAGTAGGTAAGTCGTTCATACCCGGTTTGCTGATGTAAAACACTGAATCTGTGTCAAAATAAAGGGCTCTGGGCCCTAAAAAGTGTAGAAACTCAAAAAGTTTCAATCGTGCTTGCGCTGTAGTAATTGCGGCTACTGCACCGTTCGTAGATCGTGAAGGTGTAACCGCTTCAGATTTGAAAGACCAACTTGTATACAGCAAATCGTCTTTCACAGGTAAGATACTATTTACATCTATTTCTTTACTGTGTAATAGCTCGATCAATCTATTTGGTGAAGTAAGCACTTCAGTTTTTTGTTTATTTTGAGCTTGTGAAAATTTTCCCCATATAGAGTTGATTGCAAGTTTCGAAACTAGACGCAAGCCTGGATTAAAATATATAGCTTCTCTATCTAGTTTTATACCTTCAACTTTTTCAAATTCCGAAATAAATCTTTCTTTATCTTCTTCGGTCGTGCACTCGAAGGGGTAACCTGAAGCTTGCGTTTTTTGAGTAAAAAAAGTGTCTATGTATTCGGCAAATATTCTTCCTTTTTTGTTACAGGATCATACTGCGTTATACTGTACTGCCAAATTTCAAACATTTTAATGACTACGTAACCTACTTCTATCGCTTTTTTTAATTCTTCGGATACCCAAGTACCTATTAAATATCTATCTTTTGGATTTTCATGGCTGCATTCTCGTTGTATCATTTGCTCGGTACATGTTCAACACAGTGGAAAAAGCAATTTATCGTGCATTTTCACTGGCAATACAGAGTGGTACAAATTTCTAGGAGGTGACACTTTGCATTTTACTAAACTGTTAACGTTTGAAAAATCGCTCTTATCGCGCATGAGCAGACTACACTCTTCTTCACCTACGTACAATTTAAGGTGACCTACGATATACTTCGATCGTTTACAAATTAGCGGATACAAAATGTTGAAATCAACGTACTTTATTTTGTCGTCCTGCTTACAAAAGTACTTCTTAACTGTATTATCCGTGCGCCCACTAAACAAAGCATCGCGAGGATTCAAGGGATTTTGATGAATCAAATCTATTTTTTCACTCAAATACCGTTTTAAATCTTCGTTTGTTTTTTTATTCTCAATAATTTTTCTGATGACTTGAAAAAAAAGGATTGTATTGCAAGATCTTTTGTTAAACACAAATCACGTGATAATTATCAATTTACGGGTAACGGCAGCTGTGTCATACATTTTTTACAAAGTAGTAGTGCAAAAATGTCTTTATTGTAAAATCACATTGTCAGGACTTTGTAAAACGCCAATGCTGCATTTGCGGGGCTTGCAATATTTATTTTAAAAAATTTATACCTATTAATTGCACGACGAAAGTCAGTCTTTCCATCATTCACAAAGTGTACAGCCTTCGACTTAACTGATCACCTACTCTTTACCAGCCGACCAAAAGCCAATAAACAAGCTCTTGGATTTTTGATAGTGATCTTTCTGAAAATACTTGTAAGTGGATTTGTTGACCTCTATTATTTTTACACTTTATTTGTTAATTTTCTTAAATTGATCAAAAAAAATTTGTTCCAGGCTTAAAAATATGGCTGCAGAAGAAGTAGGCATCGACTGGCTTAACGGTATATCTCAAGCAAAAAATTTCGGATGCTCTGACCAAGCACAATTTCTTTTGGGAAAAAGTGCAAGATAATGTAGAAAAGGAAAAATTTTATGCCACCTACATGGGCAATTTTCAGTTCGATTTAACTTTCAATGACTAAGTGTGAAAAAGTAAAAGTTTTGTAATGAAATGTAATTGTAATGAAATAATGTAAACATTCAATAAATGGAAAAAAAGTTAAAAAATATAAACTTCACTTGTTTTTGAATATCCTTCTCCGGACTTGAATCATTTTTATCAGAATTAAAAGTTGTTATAAAAGTAAGATTGATTGGTATTAAAGCAAAATCAAGGTATTTTTCAAAGGAATAAAAATTATTAAAAAGTAAAATTAATTAGTATCAAAGTATATTCAAAGTATTTTTTCAATGGTTTAAAAATTATTATTATTAATTTCGAATTTTTTTTGATTTCTTAAACTATTTTATTAATTTCAAAAGGACCGATCCAAAATTAAATAATCTCTTGAAGAATAGAACAAGATACAGATGCCGCAGCAGGAGCAGCAGCTCCTGCAGAGTCAGCAGCAGTCGCGACGTCCGAGCGCAGCCGTCTCAGCGACCTTCGCTTCCGCGGCGTCAGCCTCGTTGCCGTCGCCAGGAAGCCTTCCTCCTCCTTCCCGAGCGGCTCCGAGTACCACCTCCCGCAGCTCCCGCGAGCCACCGCCACGACCAACAACATTTTGAATTTTTTAAACAACATTTTGAATTTTTTGAAGAAATCACTGATTTTTGGCCTTGTAAACAAATTGAATAACTTTGAAATTATTAGCTTTTTATTATAACTATCAACAAATATTAAAAGTACTTACCTTAACCCTTCATTTTTTACAAACCTCGTGATGATCGGAGTATTAGAAGAGAAGTAAATCAAAATCAAAGTTTATTTGTTTTAATGGTTGTTCATGAGAGTAACAAAGGGTTTAGAGAAATGAAAAAAATTATTACGGGTTGTTTAAAGTGTATACTATTAAAAATCAAAGAAAAAATTTTGTTTTTACCAACATTTACTGCTTAAAAAATTATGTTAAGCCATAAAAACTCGATTTGACCTTCCTCATTTGAGACCCAGATGTCTCTGGGTCTCAAATGGGACAGCCTTTTTTAGCGACTCGAAAACCGAACGCGAAATTTCAAAATCGACGCATGCAAAAAAAATGACGATCTCTCGGCTTCCAGACAACTTTTTGACATGTTTTTTTTTTAAATTTAATATCCCGCTTCTCAAGGAACACGAATTTCAGTCAACATTGTGACGGCCTGAACCGTCCCGTCTCGTTTTGAATTTTTTTTCTATTTTTCTTACTCTTCTATTTTTACTTCTATTTCTCCCTTACCCTGGTTATTTTATTTTATCTTTTATCGAAGCTTTAATTTTTTTTTCTTTTAAGCACCATGTGCACTTACCATAAGTTTTTTTTATTTCTACGTTATCTATCCCAAACGAGAGGAAGAGAAAAAATAGAAAGTACAAGGCTCAGCGCACTCCACACCCTTGGCCCATTGAATTTTCCGTTGCCGACTAGAGTCGTAAACGACGGTACTCGATGGACCACGGGAGTGAGTAAGCATAGGCCTGTGCAACAGCTTTACAAATAAATTTTTATCTTCATTGCTGAGAAAAAAAAAACTCTCGAGTGTGCATGCGACTTTTCTTCCCAGGGAAAACGTCGCCCGCCCGGTCGTAAACAACCGGGGTTTCGGGGCAGATAGCGCTAAGTGGGTCCGTATGTGCACTCCCGCTGGTCCCGGCAGGCGGGCGCGGAGGGCAATTAAAAGGCGGCCCTTTTAAGTATAAGTGTACTGGAGAAGAAGAAGAGAGAGAGAGAGCAGGACACATGGAATTTTCCCCTACTTTTCTGACACACCCGAAAAACCGAGGTCTCCTGGCCCAGGCTAGGACTCGGTGGGATCAGTTAGCAGTGAATCCTAGGACTGATCGGCTGCTCAACAATCAACCTCTTTACTTAGGTCTTAGACTTTGATTGTTTTGAGTTTAGTAGATCTTCTTGGAATTCTCAAAAGACTTTGGTTTCCCCTTGCTTTTGCCAAGACTTTTTTATTGAACTTAAAGTATTGAAATTTAAATTGATTAGTAAAAGTGCCAGTGGTTTCCCCATCGGACTTAATAAGTTCGATCTGAATCTCGGACCATCTCCTTAGGGCCAGCCAGGACCAGCTTCAGACCTCTCTTTTCTCTTCACCAGTTTTTAAACAAGTAAGAACCATTTATATTTTGTTCACATTTTTCTGTAACTCTAAATTTTACCAATGTAACCCTTTTCTTTTAACAGTAATAAATAAGTAAAATAGACCTATAGTTCTTTCAAACTATCTTCTTCCTTCCTTTTTATTTTTAGTTTTTTTTCTTTCTAGGAATTTTGTTTTTCAACAAAATTCGTTTAATAACTGAATTTTTCTCTCTAATCATAAAAAAAAAACAATTACAAAAAAACCTCGTCGGATTCTGACGGGAGTTTAACATATAAAATTAATTAAGATTTATCTTTGATAAATCAAGAAATAAGAATTTTCTCTTTTAATAATTACATCAATAAATATTTTTCTTTAACAAAATTCAAACAACGGAAATAGACTCATCCTCGATAAGTCTATTCTCAAATAAAAAAAAAATAATTAAAAGATTTATCTTTGATAAATCAAGAAATAGATTTTTTTTTTTTCCTGTTAATAATTTCATCAATAATAAATTTTCTAAAATAAAATTTAAACGACGAGACTAGACTCATCCTTGATAAGTCTATTCTCAGACAAGAAAAAAAAAATATAAAGATTTATCTTTGATAAATCAAGAAACAGAAATTTTTCTTTTAATAATTACACCAATAACGGATCTTTCTTTAATAAAATTTTAAACAACAAAACTAAACTCAACCTTGATGAGTTTATTTTCAAACAAACCCTAATAAAGATTTATCTTCGATAAATCAGTGAAAGGAGGTTTCCTCTTTTCAACAAATTCGTTAATGGAATTTTGTTCCTTAACAAAAACAGAAACACTAAAATAAACTTATTTTTGATAAGTTTTATTTTTAAGTAAGTTTAAAGATTTATCTTTGATAAATCAAAAAAATCACAGACTTACTTTCAAAAACAAGGGTAGGAAGAGTTTTCTCACTCTTACAAATTACATTAAAGGTAAAATATTAAATGAAAGTAGTTTAGAAAGAGAATTATTAAATTGTAAATAGCACTTTCGGTGGTATCTAGCGTTTACTTCGTGTAAATCACTTACTCGTGAAATGCGCAACAACACGTCTCGAAACTGTTTATTATTTGCTTTGTTTGCTTTTGAAATTATGGTATTTCTTAATTTTTGGTTATTCGAGACCATCTGTACAATTTCTCGCCTGTTCGCATTTTTTTTTCTTTCAGCAGCAATAAAATTATCAGAGGCATCACTCTCACAAATAAAACACAGATTTTTAAAATCTATATCAAAGGAAGCAGTAGTACGGAGACTAGTGCGTTTCTTAGAAACTTTTTCAGAAGAAGGACTGGCTTGTTTATATAATTGCTTAACATGAGTAGCTATTCTTTTTTTATTAGCACAATCAAGACTGCATTTGACGTGAATCTTAAAACTAGTTGAATCCTCAGTTTTTTTAATTGTATCAACACAAATATTGTTATTGAAATTAGTTACTTTTGTAATGAGTTAATTAATAATGATATTTAAAGTTTCTAATTTTATTTTTATTTTACTATATTAAGTTTATTATTGAATTACTACTATACTTAATTTCATTCGAAAATGTTTTGAAGAATTCAAATGTCTCTCTCAGTAGGTAAAGACCACGTAAATTCACATCTTAAGAGAGGAGGGTATAAGGGTCGAAATTCTAATGTATATTCTGTCTTACAAATGTTGGGCAGGGGCCTGAAGACTGAGCAGCTTCCTTAGCTTAGGGATCTTATAAGGAGGAACCTTAGCTTAGCTTAGGTAGCAGCTGCTTCTTCTCTTTTGTTTAGAGCCAGTAACATTTGAGATTTGCTTCTGAGCCCACGCAGTTTCATTTTGGATGTTCACTAGACGCTTGAGTTTCCTTATTACATATTATTGTTTATTCACATCTTAAGAGAGGAGGGTATAAGGGTCGAAATTCTAATGTATATTCTGTCTTACAAATGTTGGGTAGGGGCCTGAAGACTGAGCAGCATCCTTAGCTTGGGGATCTTATAAGGAGGAACCTTAGCTTAGCTTAGGTAGCAGCTGCTTCTTCTCTTTTGTTTAGAGCCAGTAACATTTGAGATTTGCTTCTGAGCCCATGCAGTTTCATTTTGGATGTTCACTAGACGCTTGAGTTTCCTTATTACATTTTATTGTTTATTGTGCACACGACTAACATCATACATCTTATGTAAAAGAAAAACTCATTTACGTTGTGTAAGTAAAAGTTCATTTCTATTTTAAATATTATTTGGTATTTTTATTGAAATTAGGAATTCAATAATATTAAATAAATTATTTGTACATATTATTATTGAGTAATTTATTTAAATCATTGAAAGAAAAATAATTAAACGAATTGTTTTACTTCCTTAGACATGAATACTTTAAGAATTTTATTTAAAAAGTGTTTTTTCTTTTACTCAAGTTGTCTCATCTGGAGATTATAGTTTGGTCTTTGTTGACATCCCAATCTCAAATCTAGCGTCTTTATAATGTTTTCTGACTTTCCTTCTATACGTTAAGTAAGTAAATAATTGTACAGAATATCATGATATTATCATTATTATTATCATAAATTTGTTTTCTTTATTTATTTATTTTTTTTTTTTCAGAAAAGTTTTGAAGTTAAACAAAAAAGCAGAGGCATCTAAAGACGTTTGTTTAATTTGTACGAAGAGACTGAATGACGATGCAACAAAAATTATGAAAGGTACAACTTTAGAAAATTACATTAATGCGAGTAAACAAAGACGAGACGAGAAAGGTATAAAATTTGAAGATTCAACTAGTTTTAAGATTCACGTCAAATGTAGTCTTGATTGTGCTAATAAAAAAAGAATAGCTACTTATGTTAAGCAATTAGATAAACAAACCAGTCCTTCTTCCGAAAAAGTTTCTAAGAAACGCACCAGTCTCCATACTACTGCTTCCTTTGATTTCGATTTTAAAAATCTGTGTTTTATTTGTGAGGGTGATGCCTCTGATAATTTTATTGCTGCTGAAAGAAAAAAAAATGCGAACAGGCGAGAAATTGTACAGGTGATCTTGAATAACCAAAAATTAAGAAATACCATAATTTCAAAAGCGAACAAAGCAAATAATAAACAGTTTCAAGACGTGTTGTTGCGCATTTCACGAGTAAGTGATTTACACGAAGTAATAATTCTCTTACTAAACTACTTTCATTGAATTTAAAAAAATGAAAGTATTTATTTTTCTCGACAGTAAAATAGACAAAAGCTTGTATAAAAAAATAAATCAAATTTATATTGCAAAAATTAATGTTGCATTGATTTATTTGAATGAGTTTTTAAAAAATTCTTCAAAGAATTTGAAAATAAAATTTTTTTTTTATTGTTTAAGGAGGTTCCCTACCATCTACGTAAGTCAAATGTATATTTGACTACAGTAGTCGTCTGCTCATTGGCTCAGCTACTTTCTAACCTCTGTATGAGCCAATGAGAAGTCATATTTACAAGAATATAAAATCAATTGTTTATAATTATTGCTACAGGCTCCTAATGAATGTTTTGAAACAAGTACAATCAAAGTCTGATTTTTTCCGATTTTTGTGCGTAGGTACATTAAAATCTGTGGGCTGGAAATTAAGTATTTGCTGTTTTAGTAAATTTCCCATTAGAACCCATGCAAATTTGTGAAATTTGAAATGTTTATAACTTTTTTCACAAGCTCCTCAGGGCTTTGAAATTTTAGCTGAGCTATTTTTATACTAAAAACTATGTGTTTATTTAATTTGGACAAAATCTGTGGGCTAGATCTATTTGGTAGGGAACCTCCTTAAACAAAAATTTATTGTTAAAATGTTAATCTTAATTTTTTCTAACTTGACAACATTTATAAAAATTAGGTAAAAAAAAAAAAAAAAAAAAAAAAAATTAAAATGTTTAAAAAAACAGTGTTAACAATTTATTTATTTAACATGTTAGTAGTATGTAAACGAGTGCGCACTCGTACCTTTTAGAAGGGGCCGTTGCGCACTCGTACCTTTGGAAGGACGGTGCTCTCTCGTGATTTTGGAAACGGACGCTCTCTCGTGATTTTTGGAACGTCTCCCCCGCTGCGCACTCCTTGGACGCTCTCTTGCCCCCCTGGCGACCACCGCTGTACGCTCCCCCGCAAAACGCTCCTTGCTGGTGAACGCACCCCGCTGCGGGTGTACTTGAACCACCAACCTTTCGGTTAGCGCGCTAGCCAATTACACCATGGAGCAAAATTTACTAATTACAAATATTTTTACGAATTTGTGTTTTTAATAAAAAATAGGTGAGTCTAACAGAACTGAATTCAGTTAAAACAGATTATTTGTCAAAAATTAATTATTTATAATGAGATAAGGGTTTGAAATAACAACATGAATCTTTTATTATAAAAAAGTTTATTGCTTCACACATATATTGTATTACAAAAGATACTTAAACTATTTTTCTTACATCGCCTGTCATTGGATTATATTGAATTATACGATCATGAATAATGAAATAATACGCAGCTGTTCCATTAGGAAAAATATCTCGTGATTCTATTTCAAGTCTAACATCAACAGGAGCGTTTTTAATTATATCATTTTGCTTTGAGCAATCAATAACTGTTAATGGAATCTTATCAATAAAGTCTTTCTTAGTTAAAATAGGTTCAGGATCTCTTTACTGTAATATTCACCTTGAAAATTAGCATACATATCATAAAGAAGCGCATATTGATTTTGATCTACGTTTATATTTAAATTGTTATATGGATAATATTGGGAGTTTAAAAAAAGTTTAATATTACTAATATTACAATGATCGAATAAACTAGCATCTGCGCTTTTCTCTGATTTTCTATTGGTTTGAAGACCAACGATGACAAAACGTGGTTTTTCCAATTGATTTGAAGTTTTCACAGTCCAGATATGTTTAGATGTTTGAGGAAGCATAGGATACTCAAAAAATTCTCTTGATCTAAAACTCATTGTTATAGGACGATCTTTTTCAATGATTTTCAATAAATCATTTCTATAAGAATCAGAAACTGATACGTAAGGCATGAGCCACTCAATTTTTGTAATATAAATCTTGAATTCTTCATAGTTGAGAATATTGTTTTCTCTGGTACCTTCTTGCTTAACTGAATTTATATCATTTCTTGATCTAGTAAGAATTAATTTATGTTTGACGATAATTTTACGATAGTCTTCACCAAATCCAAAAAACATGCTCAATGGAGTAGCTACATCAAAGTATCTAGCATCATTAGTTATTTTACCGCTTTCTGAGAGACCAAGCCATCCAGCATTTTCTATTGATTTAAGTTGATTGGGATTTAAAGAAACCCAATTATTCATGAGAGTTGGTAAACCAACATTTTTGCAGCGATCAATCTCAATACCATTTAATTCATAGCGAATATCTTCAACATATGACAAATGGCATTATTAACGAATTTAGTTTTTTCGGTCAACGCTGGTTCATCAGGTGGGTTTGTCAATCGACCACAGATGCGAATAGAACTGCGAGATGGTAAAAGACACAAGTCTTGATGCTGTATGGCTATACGAATTTCATCACTATTATTATATGAAGAAGTATAGGGTTGATGAGCATGAATCTCATAATGAGAAATGCTATCATCGAAAGCGACGGGGGTTTGAATGCTCAGTAGGTCCGCCATTTTTTTCTTGATTGCAACAAAAAAATGTGCAAGTTATTTTCCACCACCAACGATTTTTAATCCTAGACTCTTGAGAAACTGGATGTTCCGTCGTGTTAGCGCTTTGGGAGCTCGACGATGACTGACTGATGGAGTACATGATGAGTTGCTTTTATATCCTCTGCTATAAAAGTTTGTTTGAATTCCCCTTCCATGATACACGATACCCATTATGATGATTTTATGTGTAGTCTGATTGTGATAGTTTCACCACGAAAATTAACAATATTTCCGTCTTGATCGATTAGTCACAATTGTAAATTATCAATACACTTTACTGAAACAGGCAAGTAAATAACTTCAGATGGAACTTCAATAATTTTATATCCTGGATCTGCAGATGGGTAAAATTCATGAATAGTATGAACTTTTTTATTATTTATACAAGCTCCGGTAGTTATATTACATTCAACTCTTATTGAATTAATTTTATTAATGTTCACAGGAAAATCTGAAGTATGTTTTAATCCTGGTTGTATCAAACGATTACTGAATCCCAGAAGTTTTCCAATTGAATCTGAAGGTTCAAAGTCTATGAACTCAAAGCTTTCGATTTCACTGCGTAAAGTGTTCTCGTTAGGTTGAATTGAAAGTTCAATATTTTCTTTACTGAGGATTTCTTGAAGATATTTATTAATATCTATTATATCGTAACTTCCAGTTGGAATAGTTATTGCATGATTACCAATATAAAACTTATTGCAACCAATATCAATATTAGGAATTGCGTTAAAGGTTAAAAGTTGTACTAAACCAAGAGTATAATTTTTATCTGGTGAAAGTTCAATTGGAGGATAATACTGTGCTTCAAGAGTAGAAGATGTGCCAGACAAGGTAAGAGTTATTGACTCCATGACATATTATAGTAAACTGAACAATCCTGATAGAAAAAATTATTTATATACCTTTTAGCTCTCCACTTAAAAATTGTATACATAGATGGCCACAGTTGTAAGAGTTGAAATCTTGAAATCTATTTGAGTTATACTTCACAGTATCAACGTTAAGATATCTCATTAATTCAGGTGGCGGTTGTAAATTACCAAAACTGTTGAAGTAGACTACTTCATTGCCACGTTTTCGATAAGCCACCCAATGAGTTCCTGATCCACTTTCTTCATCAAGATTAACTATAGCTGATTCATGATTATTAGGACCTGACAATGGAAGCATATCTCTCATGAAAACTCCTCTAAAATATGGAATTTTTAATATTTTTGCATGTTCAATTAGATCAAAATTTGTAAGAGCTCGATTGGGTAAAATTAAATTCAGTTTTTTTTTTTTTTTTTTAATTTTTGACATCTTTTTTTTTTGGGTGCACGTTTTTTTTTTTTAATTTCTTGCAATTTTTTTTTTTTTTTAAACCTTTGCCTTTAAATGACTTTAAGAATAATCCAAGACCACGCTTTGGTGATTTGAGGTAAAGTCCTTTTCCTAAAGCTATGGCTTCCATAGTTTTATTATGTCTTTTACTCTCTTCCAGCTCTTGTTTAGCTGATTTAGCTTCATTAATAGCTTTATAAATACCAGCAGCACCACCTGCTAATGCACATGTAGCACTTAAACCAGCAAATAAAGGTACTAATGGTAAAAATCCACCAATTTTAGAGGCTACTGGTAAAATCCTAGGAACTTGAATTTTACTCTTTCCACCTGCTTCTTTGACTGCAAGTTTGGATGCTCTAAGCGCTGCACTTATTATACTTTTAGGCGTTTTACCAGGATTACTATTGACTTTGATGCTCGTTTTATGATGGTATTCAAAGTTGTCTTGGATTGAGGTTTATTCTTATTTTTAGTTTTAAGACCCATTCCTAACTTTCTTTTCAATTTCATAGCGTTGGTAACAGCATAGGGTGCAGCTTTTTCACTAAATTTAGCGTCTTTTGATTTAACTCTTTCCCATGCTTTTTCAGCTAAAATTTTGTCAGCAACATGTCTTGTGTTATGTGACATATTTTACTTATATTTATAATGCACATATAGCATTGTGAAATGAGCGAAATGGGTCACTTACGCAGAAAATGCACGCGCTGCATTCTTGCCAGCGAGGCAACGCCCGGGCAAGACTGCAGCAGTGCGGGCAGTCGTAATTAGAGTTTAGTCGCGTTCAGACGAATTGATCCTTTGTCAGATCCATCGTCTCGTAAGTCTTGTTTTAAACTAGCACTAAGAACGACGAATTGCTCCTTTGTCGGAGAGTTCGTCTCGCGCGCCTATCATTGTAGAGTAATTAGTATTGCGACCGTTATACTTTAACTAATAGTGTAATCTAATAAATTGTGTGTGATTTTAGTAGTACTAAAGTAAACATAATTGTGAACAGGCCAGCGATCCTTCGTGGGATACGCTGTAGTTTCTATTGGTGTAGTCGTGTATAATTATTACTTAATAAATTGATAGTTAAATTCAACTGTCTGTTTTACTCGTCGATTACCCTCCTTGGAGCAGAGTATCAGCGGCTGCGCATCGAACATAAAGGTAAGGTTTCAATCTATAAAACCCTCCGATAGACCGTTAGGATTCCCTTTAGAGTAGACCCTTAATTTATTCCCGTCCGTCGACGTACGAGTGGGGACCGCGATCCCCCGGTATCTTTCCCTTCCGGGCTGTTAGAATAGGGATAACGTTAGGTGTCCGCCAACACCTAACAAAATTGGTAGCAGAGACGCGTGGTTCAGGTCCCCCGGGGGAATAATAAGAAAAAATATAGCTCTAATTTTAATCTTATTAGTAAAATATAATTAAAGTTAGTAAAATTTTAATCGTTTAGCTGTCGCAATTTTGCCAAGACAGTGTTTGCCCACCGTCTTGTAGGTTAAGAAGCTAGATTAGGCCCCATTTCATTAATTTAGATTTAATTTTAAACAATTTAGGTAATTATTTAGTTCGAAAGAATTAAGAAATTTCAATTAAGAATTATTGGAATAAATTCTTGACCTCGTTTTCGCCACACGTGACGCCGTGTCAGCAGTGGCATTGCAACGTTGTGTTGCAAAATCACGGAGGTCACTCGAATTCCTTCGGTAGGAAAGGAGTTCAAAGTTTAGAATTAAAAGAAAAAAAAAAAAAAAAACCCGAAAATATATATATAGTTGTATAAAGTTAAGATCAATTAATAGTGTCCCGATTTCCTTCTACTAAACTTTAATTTCTTAACTTCAACATTCTTTGATTATTCAAGGGTGTTAATTTTCAGTGTTTAAATTCAATTTCCATTTTCAAAGTGTTAATTTTAATCTGCCAATTTTCAATTATTTCAATCTTCAATTTTAATTTTTCAAAAATTTGGTAATTTTCTCAATTTCCATTTTTAAGCTCAATCAAGGTTGTTGATTTTAATTTTATAATAGGTTTTAATTTTCAAGGAAAATTAATTTACATAAATTTTAATTCAAAAAAAAAAAAAAAAAAAAAAAGAAATTTCTACAGTTTCAAGAATTCAATTTTCTAATTTTAATAGCCCAAAGTTTCGATTTCAATCCTAAGATCTATCGATTTTTCTATTTTAATTTTTCAAGAGTACAGCAAAATTCTAATTTTCAAAACCGTCAATTTTTCAATTTTATCTATCCTTCAACTTTAATTTTTCAAAAAAAAAACTATCTTCATGATTTCGATTTTCTGAAATTGCAAAATTTAAGTTTTTCAACGAGTTTTATTTTCAAGATTGGAATTTTCCAGGGTTGGAATTTTCAAAATTTTCAATCTTGAGTGTTGAATATTGGATATCTGGAATTGAAAACGTCACGGTTATTTGATTAAACGGCGTTATATTAATTGTAGAAGTTAATTAGTCAGCCATTAATTCGCTAATTAGTAGTCAGGCTCCCGGATCGTCATTGGCTGCTTCCAGCCAATGAGAGCGCGGCAGGGTGTGGCCACGCCTTCTCGGACGCTCCTACGCCCGCCTCTCGCTTGACCGTACGTGAAGGTGAAGTGGGAGAGCAGCTAAGCGCCGATTCCTTGTGTGCTGCTGTCCGCTTATCGGTGTTTCACTTCATTCTCCTACTTCCGAGCGCCAAGCGACCAAAGGCGTGGAGGACGTAAGCCGGAAGACCTAGGGTATTTTGATACACTCGTTCGAGGCTATTGGGAAATATTTGTGGGTTTTCTGGGTGCAGGTTAGCGTAGGGCCTTAAAGTTAAGTTCAAGAAAATTTATTTTTAGAATCTAAGGTTTTTAATTTTACTCTCCAACATTAATTTTCATAGTTGGTGATTTACTCAATTTCCATTTTTGTTCAATTTTTCGAAGTCGTTGATTATGCATTTTTACAAGTTCTAACATTAAGGGAAATATAAATGGCATAATTTTCAATTCACAAAATTTTATTTAATTTTTCAAAAAAAAAAAAAAATGCTATTTGTCCATTTCAATTTTAGGAATTTGCAATTTCCACCGTCTAAATTTTCAATTTTATTGAATTTCAAAATTTTGAAGGTTTAAATTTTTCCGATTTTGATCGATTTTCAAAATTTCCAACCTTTCTCCATTGTAACCTTCCGAATTTTCAAAATTTCAGTTATTCTAGAGTAAGAGTTTCTATTTTAAGAATAGTCAGTTTCCTATTTTGATTTTCCATTTTGCAAAAAAAAAAAAAAAAAAAAAAAAAAAAAAAAATTCGGACTTTCAGGAACTTTGATTTTTGATTTTGTCAATTTTCATCCTCTTGATTTTTCAAATCTTCGAAATTTTAATTTTCTGGAGTTTTAAAGATTTTAATTTGAGGGTTTAAGTTTTAAAATTTTAAGGAAATTTTAGCCTCGATAGAGAGTAGTTGTAGAGAACCTCACAATTCCGGTTATTTAATTTTAATTTATATACACCCACCTATATATAGCTATAAGTATTAAATTCAAAAAAAAAAAAAAATTTTATTTTTATATTATTACACGGACCAAATTTAAGACCAAACCCTGGACCTAATCATCTGACCTGAAGGGTAACTACATATTATAGATAGTAGTTGCAATACACCAAATGACAGGTGGACAAAAGAATAAGGCTACTACGTCAGAACCGAGTGATTCAGGAACAATGGAGGCGGCTATGAGCACCACCCTGCTCAGCTTGGCTAATAACCTCAGCTTACAAAACTCGATCGCGGGACTTAGTACTTATGACGGGAGCAACATCCCGTTGAAGGACTTCCTACAAGATGTAAAAAACGGCGAGGCTAGCGTCGGAGACGACCAAAAGAGGAACTACTTGCGGGCGGTGCTAGGTCGACTAAGAGGGCAGGCGAAAGACTGCACTTACGGCAAGACTTTCACCACAGTCAAGGAACTTTGCACCCATTTAAAGCAAAGATTTGCCCCTGGAAGGGGATTTGCATATTACAACGCTCGGCTTCACTCTTTACGAATGAAGCAAGGAGACTCCATTGGAAGTTTCCAAGATCAAATTAATATTCTCCTAAACTGCGCTAAGTCGGCGCTACAAGAAGAAAAGGGCGAAAGCTATGAAGAGGCCATGATGACATCGCTAGTTGAGGCGGCGGTAGATGTATTCATTCGAGGTCTCCCCGGAGATTTAGGGAAATCGGTCGACCAGAAACAACCCAATACGCTAGAAGCGGCCTACAAAGAAGCTGTACGCTTGGTGTCTCGTATGGAGGCCCATATAATTCCTGACGGAAGAATTCGTAGCGGAAACAGAGACTACCGGCCAGACGTGCGACCCACTCAGGATGAGAGGGGAGCCTATGTAGGTTGGGTACAAGAAGGACCTGAATTTGGCCAATGGGGAGAAGAGGTAGATTATCAAGAAGAATGGACCCCTCAAGAAAACAATTATGAGATGGGCACCCCCGAAGTGCAAGCGTGTGAGGTATATTACCAATACCCAGCAAATGCATATCAAATGCAACAACCAGTGTACAATTGGCCAAAGCCACCGGGACCTGCTCAGCTCGGGACTCCTTACCACGTCCAACCCTTTATGCAACGACCACCAAACCCAAAGGGGTCGGGACTGCAAGGGTACAATGGATACGGTTACGGAAATGTACGACCAAACGGAGGCGGAGGATATCCTGTTAAGCCCAAAACTTTTGACCCAGACCGAGTCCCCCAAAGCCGTGCGCCAGGGCCACAAACTAACTGGCCAAGGCCACCGGGGCCACCCCAATTGAACCCAGGTTGGCCAAGGTTCGCCAACCAACCGCAAGGGCCACCTTTAAGTTGGGTGCGAGGTCCAGTTCCACCTCAAGGGCCAAGACCTAACTACTATTCGGTTCCGCCTTAAGGAGCAAGACCTAACAACTATGTGGTTCCGCCACAATCGCAGGGGCTGTTACCAATAATGCCAGCACAGTGTAACACAGTCTGCATGGAGGAGGCTGACCTGCGGCCGACCCCGCCATATCAGCAACCTTTAAACTATCAGATGGCTCGCCCCATCCCGGAGGCGAGCCAGCAGTCAGAAATGCCGGGAATGAGCTACGGCCAGGAAATGAGCCGACCACCCGCTCAAACGATGAAAATCCAAGTTGGGGCGATACGGTCGTCAACCTTACGAACGGCCAGGGACTTGTTGAACTCGGAATAGACCCGGACCCAGGCACCCATATTAGAGTTTATCTTCCCGATGAACAGCGACATGTAGTGCTAATGTTGGATACTGGGTCAGCCGTCAATTTAATTAAAATAACAGCCATAGATCTAGACGCTGAAATCGAGACGGCAGCAGCCATCCCACTAATGGGAATAGCAGCTCAAGAGGTCATGACAGTCGGGATTACCTGGATGAAAATAGGGAACCAAGACACACTATTTCATGTTGTATCAGAAAGGTTCCCTATCCGCTATGATGGTATTTTAGGCCGATCATTCCTTAAACAAAACGAAGCTGTCATTTCTTATTATAAGAATAAGGTTATGTTGAGCCAAGACGTAATGAATCCTATATCATTCGTGGATAATGAGGGATATGAACTATTAGATCAGCAAAGGGGATTGGCCCCTCGGCATCAAAACCATAAGGAAGTGTATCAGACCAATCCAACTGTAAGGAAAGCTGAGGAAAATGTAGTGGTCCAGAATTCGGAAATTATACCGACCACTGTGAAAATTGACATAGACCCAACAGCGACCAATTCAGAACCAATGGGTACCAAAGGGAAGTCATTGAAAACAGAGACACCAGTGGATGTACCCCCTATTAAATGGACAATTAAAAAGCGAAATCGACAGGTGATTAGCGTAAATCTAATCAACAGTGCCATTCATACTGGGTATCTCCCAGCATTAAGCAACACGCCTGACGTATTTTTAGGGAATGCCCTGGTAACAAATGAAGGGGGCATTTGCAAGGTTTTTGCCGTTAATACCACCGACCAAGATGTGACGATTGAGGTGAACCCTTGTGAGTTAATACCTTGTGAGTATCAAGCCCCAGGATTCGAAACGGAATCCAGTTCCGAGGAGGAACGCTCACCAATAACGAACCCCAATGATCGAGTCAAGGAAGTTCTAGAACTCCTAGACACCAAACTGCTAAATGATGAAGAGCTGGAGCAAGTCCGCTGGATCGTTGAGCAGTATCACGATGTGTTTTTATTACCAGGGGACAAACTTTCGTGCACGGACAAAGTAGAACATGAAATAGTTACTGAAGATAATATTCCAGTTCATGTGAAGCAGTATCGTCATCCCCCGGTTCATCGAGAGGCCATGCGTGAGGATATCGAGAAAAAGTTGAAAGATGACATCATAGAGCCCTCTAATTCCCCGTACCAGTCTCCTGTGTGGATTCTACCAAAGAAAAGGGACAGCCAAGGGCGTCCAAGATGGCGGATGGTAGTAGACTTCAGAGAGGTTAATAAGAAGACAATTGGTGATTCCTATCCTCTTCCGAATATAGTAGACATTTTGGACCAACTAGGAGATGCCACATACTTCTCCACCTTCGACCTAGCCTCTGGGTTCCATCAGATACCTGTGAAAAAGGAAGACAGACATAAAACAGCATTTTCGACCTTAAACGGGCATTGGCAATTCAAGAAAATGCCAATGGGACTCAAAAATGCCCCTGCAACGTTTCAAAGAATGATGGATTTGATCCTGATGGGACTCCAAGATGTAGAAATGCTAGTATACCTAGACAATATCATAATCTATGCCCGTAGTTTAATGGACCATCTACGGAAGGTACAACTACTCCTTGACCGACTCAGAGATGCAAAATTAGTGCTTCAACCGGACAAAGTACAATTTTTGAGAAGAGAAGTGCCATTCTTGGGGCACATTGTATCGGAGCGAGGCTGTGAGCCAAATCCTGACAAGATCGAAGCAATCAAAAGGTTCAGGAGACCACGGACAGTCACACACATACGGTCATTTACCGCACTGGTGGGCTATTACCGGAGATTCATCAAGGACTTTAGCAAAATAGCTAAGCCATTATTTGACTTGACCAAGAAGGATGTGAAATTTGAGTGGGGACCGGCTCAAGAGGAGAGTTTTGAAACTCTCAAACAAAAACTTTGTGAAGCCCCAATATTAGAATTTCCGGATTTTAACAAGAAGTTCACGCTAACGACAGACGCCAGTGACTATGCTATAGGAGCGGTCTTAAGCCAGGAAAAAGATGGGTTTGATCACCCTGTGGCTTATTTATCCCGCAGTTTAAACAAAAGTGAATTAAACTACTCTACAACGGAAAAGGAGTGCGTTGCGGTATTGCACGCACTCAAGAAATTCCGAACGTATCTGCTGGGCCGGCGTTTTTAGCTGATCAGCGACCATGAACCGCTCAGCTGGATGCATAACCAGAGGGACCCCGGTAAAAAGATGCTTCGATGGATGCTAAAATTCATTGACTTTGAATATGATTTTAAATATAAACCTGGAAAACTAAATATAAATGCTGATGTTCTGTCTCGAAACCCAACGGATGCACCGATCCCAGAGGATGAAATCAATGTCACCTTGCCCATAATCAAAGTGCTGGTCTTAGAGAAAAGTCAACATGAAAGCAATAAGACTCCAGCGCAGACAAACAAGAGGGGGCTAAAACCGGCCAAGCCCGGAACTGCCAGAACCAAACCTAGTGGACCCGAACAATATCAACCGGACCCTTGGACTAGTAGCGAAGCTTCAGCCCTTATGAGACGGCAACAAGCCCGATCTGATAATGATATTAACCCTCCTAAGAGGGGAAGACCCTTAGGGGCCAAGACAAACAAACAGGCCCCTGAGTTGGATCATAGCGTAATAGCTCAGCGTACGAGGGCTAGAAGTGTGGTAAAAAATGGGAACCGGGACCCGGGCCTATTGGCCATACCTCCCCATTTGAAAGAGCTTGTCTACCCACAACAGAGGGAACCCAAGGACTATACCCTCTTGGACTCGCAATCTGGGAGAGCAACCTCAGAATCGGAACCTACAAGCGCCAAAGAGACTGAGTCGAAGAGAATTAGTGACGATACAGAAGGCATACCTATCCCTGACCGAAAAGATAGCGGGTTGAGAGATGAGACAACCGAAGATGATTTCAGGGAAGAAGAGGAAATTAACGGTCATTACGACTCCATGGTGGCATCATCAGAAATGGAAGTCAGCGCCGTCACGCCGAGTGAAACGGAAACAATTGAGGAATCTGAGGGGGAAGATGATCAAGTTGAATCCGAACCACCGCAAGTGACGCTTCAAGAAGGAAGTGCCCGCTTGGACCGGAGCCTGAAGGAACATTATGAGCGGACCAATGAATGGTGCAAATTGCCAGCGATTAGGCCTGAGGAAGCGCCCACTCATTTTTCAGATGGTGACGTCAAATACGAAGCCCTGGAGACAGCAGCTAAAAGATGTTATTCCGAAGGAGAAGAAGTGGATTCGGAGACGAGAGAAATTCTCCAGCAGGCAGACCCTTACAATGAAGATACTCTAGATGACAGCATTATGACCCAACGAGTGCAGGAATTAGTAAGAAAAGCCAACGCCTGCACTGAACTAGAAATAGATCGTTGTTCATCGAAAGAAACCGATACTAGCACGGGGCTAGAAGAGGCCGAAGAAGCAGATGGTGAGCAAGAGCCCGAACCATCCATTCTAAGTTGGCCCAAACGAGCAGAGATCTCTATAAGCCCCCAAATCTTACCGGAAAGACAGCTGATCAGTAGCACACCGGAAAGCCGACCGAACCAACCACGACGATCGAAACCTCCCGAGTTAGAGACAATAGAAGAAGGTAAAAGTAATACGCCCATAATTTTGGAATTCAGCCAACCCGCCAAGGAAGAGTTGCCCTTCTTTTTGCCAGAATTGACGTGGCGGCGGGACGAGCCACAGGACTATGGACAATGCTGGGATCCAAATGCAAAGGATACAACTGTGTCTAATGAAATACCAACAGAAACGGAAGTATCCTTGCAAGGTAAAATCTTGCGAAGCAGGAATTGTTTAACCTATAAGCGAGATAATATCGTACATTTTATGGCTCGAGATTGCATACCTGACGGCCCTATTAGTAGGTTGCTAACTGACCTAAATGCCATTGACCCAAGTCAGCTCAAAAGAAAACGTCCTCAAAAGGGGCAAGTGCTAGTTACCCCATACAAAAATCACAACATACTCACGTTGATAGTGAAAGACCATTACCACGACCCATTAGAACTTGCTGTGGTGAGAAAAGTATTGCAGAATCTTCGGGACACCCTAACACGTCGAAACCTGAACGGGTTTCGTATAGCGCGAAAAGGAGATATGGCCAGACAATTGGAACCGGGACTCCTGGAAGAAATCATCCGAAAGACATTTGATAAGACCCCATATCAAATAACCATATGCTTTGGAGCGTCTATTATGCCTAATGTGTCTGAGCGACCCAAAATCATTGAGTTACTGCACAATAGTTTGGTTGGTGGACACAAAGGAATCAATCAGACGTATCAAAAGATTCGTGAGAGATACTGTTGGAAAGGCATGCGAAATGACGTACTGGATTACGTTCGACGATGCCCAAACTGTCGTGAAAAGAAAATTAACCGGTGTAAAACAAGACAGGAACTAATATTGACGGACACACCGATAGAAGCATTTGATAAAATATCGATTGATACTGTGGGCAAACTACGAATGACCCCGTCAGGTAACCAACATGTGTTAACTATGCAATGCAATTTGACGAAATACTTAATAGCGATCCCGCTTCCAGACATAAGAGCCAGTACCATCGCGGACGCGATAGTACGATATCTGATTTGTCAATTCGGGGCACCGAGAGCACTGCTGTCAGACCGCGGGAAAAGTTTTGTGTCAGAGTTAATTGAAGAATTACTACGGCTATTTAAAATACGCCGGTTGTGTACCTCCGGGTACCGACCACAAACGAATGGATCACTTGAACGAAGTCATGCTCCTTTGATGGATTTCATTCGAGTGTATTCAGAGAAATACGATGATTGGGATCGCCTGGTCCCCTTTGCAGCATTCACGTATAACACAAGTGTGCATTCCGCAACTAACTTTACGCCCTTTGAGTTAGTTTACGGAAGAGAAGCCAGATTCCCGATCAGAATTCCCAATCAGGAAAAATTGAGGACGTACAATCTCTACCTGCAAGACCTGATTCATCGATTAGATGAAATGCAAATCCAGGCTGGAGAGCGAGAGATTGCAACAAAAATAAAGACCAAGAACCGATATGACCAAAAGACCAAACCATTCTGTGGCCAGCCAAATGGGTACGCATGGGTGTTAGCAGAGCCCCGCATTTCGAAATTCGATAGTTATTATAAAAAACCTTTGAAAATTGTCGAAATGCTTGGGCGAAACAATGTTATTCTAGAATTGCCAAATGGCAAAAGAATTAGAAAGCATGCTGACAAACTCATGAGTGCCCTGACCGACCATGAAAAAAACTGACGAAAATGACTAATTTAAATCTTCTGCTTTCAGGAAATGTGGAAATCACCGCTTGTACTGTCAATCATAAGTATGGTCTCGGGATATGGGACCTACAACATCACTTCATTAACAACCAATCCGGGGTTGTATTACGAAAGGGTGGGGGTGGTGCACCTCCGACGGGCGGATTGGAAAGTAATAGTAGCAGTGGAAATGGAGAAACTGCTCGACGATCAAGATATCGAAAAACAGATTGGCGCCCTCACCCTGAGATGCCTGCGACAGGGGGGAGAGCCTCCCTGCGAAGGGGCAGTCGATATAAAAGGCCTCCATGAAGCCGCTCAAGCCTTAAGGAGTTTAAAAAGAGAAATTATGGACCGACTAAAGGATGTACACAGTGAAGGACCTATTCAGACCGAGAATAGTACGAATACACGCCGAAAACGAATGGCGCCGTTCGGGATCATCGGAACGCTTGGAGAAAGTCTTTTCGGTCTTGCAACGGCCGAAGACGTAAACCAAGCTCAGAAACAAATTGAGCAAATGGACCAAGACCAAAAGAAATTAATTAAGCTACAAAAGAACCAAGCTCACATCATTATCGGAACATTGGCTGAAATGCACAACGAGACAAAACTTCAGAAAAACAAAATCCAGGAGATGGAGCAAACCCTCCAAGATGTCCATGAGTCCCGATTAGGGATGGGACTGCATGTTCAATACCATAACGTCGAGCGACACCTGCAGCAAATAACGAAAATGCATGAGCACTTAAGACAAATCATCGTGACAGGACAAAAGGGAGAACTGGCACCAGGACTAATTCCTCCCGAATTCGTGACGCAAATACACAATGAAATCCGGCAAACGATAAAAGGTCTAGACTTGCCGATAAGTGAAAAACACTGGCGAGTAAACGAGATCGCAAAGATCGCAAGAGTGAACTTAATTCATGATCAACAACGACTACTGGTGTATTTACACCTGCCCCTAACAGACCAACAAAGTTATAGGTTGCATCGACTCCACCCTCTAGCAACGCAACAGAGGTTAGGTTATAAAGTCAATGGAACAGCCTATGTAAAACCCAAACATAAGTATCTGGGAATAAGTGAAGATCTGATACAGTATTTCATGTTTGACCAGGAGGAATTCCTGGAATGCAAGGACCGATGGATACTTGTGTGACTCGAAAATGGGAATTTGGGAAGTCTCCCAAGCACCCAGTTGTGAGGTCATGTTGTTTGTCCGACCAACGCCTGAGTCGTTTAAATTATGCGATGTAAGGTTCCATCCTGACAACCACGACCAATGGGATTACTTAAGAGCAGAAGGATCTTGGCTTTACTCCGTGGCTAGCGATGAAGTCGTCCAGATTCTCTGTCCTCAAAACGCTACCACAGTAACAGTAAAAAATCTGGGAATTTTAAAAATAGCGCCCAATTGTGTAGGAAGAGCAAAGGGGATTACCTTGCCGAATCCCCCAAAATACACACAGAAAGAAGAATATCATTATCGACCGGGAGGTCTGTCCTTATCATTATCGTCAAGTCCATAAATTAGAGGATTACCACGTGCTAATCGAGCTTCTAACTTAGTACCAGGTCCGCAATAACTGTAGCCAGGTAAGTGCATTTCAAAAGGAAGCTTGTTGATGATTTTATTAATCAAACTACCCCCTCGCTTCCTTTGATTCTTTTTCTCGTGAATAATCATCTTGCTTCGGCGATTCAACTACGGCTGAGCTCTAGAGTATAAAAGCACGCTATTTATACTTTTTTTCTTATTCCAGTCTGAGATTTTGAAAGATCAACATGGATTTCACACAAAATTCGGTTAAGCTTCCGGTGCCTAACTTTGACGTCATTGCTGAGCAAGAGAAGAAGCCAAAGCGTCATGGTGATTTACTTCCAAGCAGTATGCGAGCTGTTATATCAGGTCTATCAAATTGTGGGAAAACAAATACTCTATTAGCACTTTTAACAGATCCAAATGGGTTACGTTTTGAAAATATTTACGTTTATTCAAAGTCTTTCAATCAACAAAAGTATAAATTTTTGCAAGAGTTTTTAGATCCTATTGATGGAAGGCAGTATCTAGCATTTAGTGATCATGAAGAAGTAATATCTCCAGACAACGCCTTACCTAACTCCATCATGATTTTTGATGATGTCTTAACTGAGAAGCAAGAGCATATAAAAGCTTATTTTTTCATGGGTAGACATAAAAACGTAGATTGTTTTTATCTTTGTCAATCATATGCAGCGGTACCTAAACATCTGGTAAGAGATAATGTCAATTTAATGATTTTATTTCGTCAAGATGAGGTTAATTTGAAGCATATTTATGATGATAATGTGAATACTGATATGTCTTACAATTAATTTAAAAGTTTATGCTCTAAATGTTAGATAGAAGGTAAACATAGTTTTATAGTCATAGATAAAGACAGAGGTATTGATGAAGGTAGATATCGCAAGGGTTTCGATTGTTTCGCTATAAATATAGCTTAAACCTTTAAAAGTCATTAGTTGAGTGTGAACCTCTGTTGTGTAAACATGGTTAACTATTGTCGAGAGGAAAAAATACTCGAAGAGCTAGTGAAAGCTCGAGAAGCAGTAAAACGAAAATATAATCTTTTAAAAACTCTAAAAGATGACAGTGAGCATGATTTTAAGGAAAAATTTAAGCCCATTGTTGAGCCTCTTGAAAAACTTGTACAAATAAAAAAAAGACGTGAAGAATATCCTGAAATGTATTCTGTAAAAATAAAAAAATCAGATGAAAATTTAGAAGAAGAAATTCAAAAACATCCTCATCAAAGTTTTTATAAAGTTGAAGGATCTACTTTACCTGTTGAAAAGGAACACTTAGAAATAGATATACCTGAGGATGATAAAAGTAATAATGATTTACAAATGGTTTTACCTAAAGATGGAACATTTGAAAATGATTCAGAAACTTTCCTCTCTGAACATGATGCAAATGATAATAGTTTAGATGAGACGGCCAATGCACAGAATGAAGGTATTAAAGGTATTGAACATATAAAAGAATCTAAAATAGATCTAATATTTGGTCCAAAAAAAGTATCAGGTGGTTATAAACTTGGCAACGCAGCAATAAGATTTTTAAAAGAGTCTATTGAGGTGAACAATAAATCATACCCTACAAGTGAGGGTTTAGTAAATCTTATTGTTCTAAAAAATCCTGTGGGTTATAGCTTGACTGACTTAACTCTTTATAAAGCAATTCTTGAACAAACTAGTGCTCACAAGAAGGGGAAAAATCCAAATGGTGAAATAAAATACCATATTACAAGTAAGAAATATAAAGATGTAATGTCACATCTTTTCGATATAAGTCCATCAAAACCTACACAAAAAAGATCACCATTTAAAGCTGTAAAAAAAGCGTTGATACAAAGGAAATCACCATTGTCAGAATCAACTCCTACAAAACTTGGAAGTGGCTTCTTACCTAAGTATAAAATTTCAAGGTTAGGTACAAAAACTGACTATGTCTACTGGGATGATCCTAATGAGTTAGCAGATCGTCTACGATTATTAATTGCTGAGCAAGCTGCTGGCAATTCAAGTCATACAAACGAGATTCACTCAATAGTTGAAGAATTGCGAGAAAGTGGGTATATATATTGAAAATTATTCAATCATCGATCAGTATCAAGATGCCTTCGGACGTGTTCGGACGTAAGAAACTGGAGGAAAACGTTAGTCGAGGACCTCCAGGCGTTGGTTATAAATTTACACAAGACGGTCACTACGATCTAGAATTTAAGCGACAGTGTAACTTAGCCTCACCTGTTGAAGTCTCAGACGCAGTTAATTTGTTTACCCTTCATCAAACAATTGAAAAAGAACAAAATAAACTGAAAAAAGAAGTAATTGAAGAAGTAGAAAAAAAATTTGTGAATTTAAGAAAAGAACTATCAACTTGGCTTTCACTCTTCAAATCGAATATAGAGAAAACTTTAAATCAGCAAGAACCTGTGGAAGTACTTGAAGACGTTATTAGTGATTCAAAACTTTTAGAAAATATTTATAGTCATCGTGAAATATTGAAAGAAGACATCAATTAATAATGGAGCAGGTTGTTAAAGAGATTCATAAACCAGCACGAAGAAATTTTCCACGTAGAAAAGTAACAATGAGAGGGATAAATGATACATGGCAGGCTGATCTTGTTGAGCTTCAAAATTATTCAAGACAAAATGGTGGCTATAGATATTTACTTAATATTATTGATATTTTTTCAAAATTTGCCTGGTCTTTACCCTTAAAGACGAAGACTGGAAAAGAAGTTACTGAAGCAATGCAAACAGTTTTGAAACAACAATCTCCTCGTAATCTTCATGTAGACATGGGTAAAGAATTTTACAATAAACATTTTCAAGATCTAATGAATGAGTATAAGATTAACATGTACTCTAACTACAGTGGTTTAAAAGCTTCAATATGTGAAAGATTTAATCGAACTTTAAAAAATAAAATGTGGCAAAAATTTAGTTTGCAAGGAAGCTATAAGTGGCTTGATATTTTACCAGACTTAATAACTGAATATAATAATCAAAAGCATCGAAGTATAGGTATGAAGCCTGTAGAAGTTACTTTAGAAAATAGTGATGAAGTTTTACAAAGATTGAATAGCATTAGAGTTATTAAAAAAAAACCCTAAATTTAAAGTTGGAGATAAAGTGCGTGTTAGTAAAGTAAAACAATTATTTGAAAAAGGTTATGCAGGCAACTGGTCTACAGAAATTTTTACAGTTTCACGTGTTAAAAAGAATACTCAACCTATAACTTACAATCTAAAAGATTATCAGGATAAACCTATTCCAGGATGCTTTTATGAACAAGAGTTTCAGAAATCTAAAAAACCTGATGTTTATTTAGTTGAAAAAGTGATTAAACAAAAAAATGATAAAGTTTATGTTAAGTAGCTTGATTTTGACAATTCTCACAATAGTTGGGTAGATAAAAATAGTTTATAATTTGAATAAAATATTCTGTAATTAAAAAAATGTTGTAACTTTTATATGATAAGGTAAATTTATAAAATAAATAAATAAATAAAAAGACAAATAATTTTGTTATGATTTTCTTTTATTTAGAATAGGTCCTATTACATATTCCATACACTTATTTCGCATTTTAAAAATTATTGGATTTAGTATAATACTGGTCCTTTGAATTCTTAAATTAAAACGTTCTCTGTCGCAAGCAGCTTGAATCCAAGGACCCATTCTTGCTTTACGACTAGCATAATCATACACATACATAATCTTAACACTAATACAATCATTAAATGTCACTTGCTTCATTTTTACAAGATCTCACACAAATTTTACATATCACTGCTTATTACAAAACTCAAGTTGTCGGTTTCCTAAGTATTTAATAAACAACTGATCCTTTTCTACTTCTTCTTTCAAAAACTCAAGCTGATCAGGATTTTTAGAGAAGAATGTGCTTAAACGTTCAGGTAGAAACACTTGGAACTCTTTGTTGATTATAACGACAATGCTAGTTCCAAACCTTGTGTTGCATTGATATATTTTTGTTATTTTGTAGAACTCTCCACTGAAGAGATCAGTCAACCTCTTTTTTGGGAGATATTGGGTTTTTGCCATAGCATTCATCTTAGTGAAATCCATTTTTAATCTATAATAGAAAAATACTTGTTAATAATATTTAATTAATTCAAGACTAGTTTTTTTTTTTTAAGTATTGATGCTTACCTTATTTGAATAACTCATTTCGTCAAATAGTCGTTCAAAATTGAGTCTAGCTTTTTCTGTAGAGTTCCGTCGTCTAAAAATTTTGAGCAGCAAGTGAGTTTTCGTCTTCGACTGTCACCCTTAAATACTTGACCGATATCGTCTGCTAGGGACCCTACTGCATCATCTAAATCCATTGTTTCACTATGACTATTCAGCTCACTCTTTCTCGCACCGCACGGTGCTCCCTCCCATCCCCCGCTATGCGCTCTTCGGACGCTCTCGCCTGCCCCCCCCCCCCTGCCGCTGCATGCTTCTCACCGCGCGAGCAGCTCTCTCCTTTTTATGGCCCCCAACCGAATATTCTGCTAACTCTCACTGTTTAACCACCATCGAGCAAAGACGCTTTCTCCTGCAACATCTAAAAAAAAATCTCTGAAGGACAAGCAAGTAGTTAGTTTTTTTTGTTTATTGAAAAATTATAACCCTGGCACATTCCGATCTAGAAACTCTCAAAGTTTACTGTACAACAATTTAAAAGGATAATAAATTAACAATTTCCTTGAGCAGTTAAAACATCTTAAATATTTGACTCAAAAAAAACTTGGCTCAATAAATCTGCAGAGAGAAATATTCGGCTCAATAAAAAACTTACGTGACACAGTCGCCGTGACTGACTTACCTCTAATTAATAATTCAGGGCGAGATTCATGGTGAAAAATACTAGGAGCTAGAGTAACTAAAAAAACTACCTGGACATGGTCCACCAATAACTCATAAACCACGGTGATGTATCAAATCTTTTCATAAAATTAGAAATCAGAGTGGGTACAATAGGAATCAGATGGATACAATTGGATTCATGTTCGAACAGGTTAACTCCATGTTTCCAACAAAACTATTACTCACGCTTTTCAGAAAGCATTGATTTTTAGTCGTTAAATTTTCCAAGAACTGCACTGTAAAATCTCAATCTATTGTTATATTTGAAGAGATCAACATTTTTTGAAATTATCTTCTGAAACATTGATCTAAATTTGTTCTAAATTCTTCTAATACCTTTGAATATGAGTTATAGAAGTAAGATGGAAGAGGAAAATCGTATATAAGTAACAAAATGTTTGAACCGAGATTATTTAACTCGGAAAGTTTACAGGGACAACATCTTTCAAAATGGTAAAGAAAATTACTACATCAAAGAAAAAAAAAACTAGTTAATTTTTTGACTTGATTCTTGAAATAATTCTCATTGATTATATAATAATAATTTTTATTCATTTAACATTGCAGAAAATATTCAATTTTTCACTCTTAAACACCGTTAATGGTAAAGTTTTCGTTCCTAAAGAATGGAATGCAGAAGAGATGTACAAAGTGACTTCTGTACGAAATCTAAAAACAATTAACGGTTTAAGAGTAACGATCACGATTAACAGAAGCCAACAAGTCTTAATGCCTCAAGAATTTCAAAATATATTCAATGTAGAACGAGGTCTGTATACATACCTCAAAATTGAAGCTGCTAAATCAAAACTATTCATCAAGTATTTGGGTAATGGAAAAATTGAATTTATAAATAAAAATTAAACTTCGACTTTAACATCCAAGTATCTAAAAAAAGTGTTTTAAATTTGTTGAGGTTAAAAACATGATACTGAAAGCATTTACCATCTTGTAAGTTATGTCATAAGTAGTATAAATAAAGGTATATCCGCATAATGTAAAGTTGCAATTTTCATTTAATATTATCCTATATCTGGAGACGTAAGAAAAATGGTATGAGTACTCATTGTATAAAAATAAAAGTTATGCAATACCATATCCCTGGTAGAAAAGCGAACATTTCTGATGTGTAAGAATAAGATTATATAACTATAATTGATGCTACAAGAATGTTGTTAAAAAAATGACCCAAAAATGGTCCTTTGTTAAAAATGTTTTTAACTCAATAATTTTTTTATTCACAGACAATCTTTGTTTGATTTAAATTCAAGCCATAAACATCTAACAATACAGTAAAATTAGTTTCAAAAGTTTCCAAGGTCTAGAACAGGTATAAAACAGGGTGGAGCTCCGCTGCCTTCCTTTTTACGCTGAGAAAGTTAACAGCGCTCGCATCGACAAGGCCGAGTATGCTGCTTCAACGACATCCAAACAGCACAGAATAGCTGTTAGAAATGCCAAATCTTTGGCAAATGATGCCCTAGAAGCCGAAGAAGGAGTTATGTATGGTGCCGGAATCGCCGATTAGGTAAAAATCACTTTTTTTCTTAATTTTTTACGGATAAAAACTTTAAACTCGTTTTTCTCGAAAATGCATATTTTCGACTCATTCACAGTAGCATTTCGTCAATTTTTAACGAATCAACTTGAAATTTTGGCAGGATGTTCCTTGAATGTGTCAAAATCGTGTCTTCTAAGATTTTTACAATCCGTCAATATTTAAAAAAGTTATAAACAAAATAAGCTACAAAATTTGATGAAAAAAAAAAAAGTCCGCCAAATTTTTTTTTTTCAGTAAAAATCTTAGATCCTAGAATACACGATAACCAAGTGTGTATTGATTGTTAAAAAATTTTTTTTTTCATTTCAGACGATCCGTTGCAGAATGAAAGTGTGAATAGTTTTCAAACATGTGGACTCGTAGCGGCCATTTTCTCAGACGCCATTTTGAAAAATTAAATAAAAAAATTTTTTTTGTATAGTTTATTAGTGTGACAATATTGTAAAAAAAATTCAAGTAATAAATATTATTTCTACTATCAAAAAAAAATCTTTGAAAAAAACCCGAAAGTCATCGAAACCTCCCCTTAAGTACCGAACATTTTTCATGGTTCTACAAAATGTAGGAAAAATGCCGAAAAAAAGTTTCACCCGAGATGCAAAAAATAGATACGTCTATTATGGAATTTTATGCCCATGAAGTTGTTATGTCTTTAAGAGAACATAACTATTTCAAATATTATTAGTCTAGGTGTTTAAAATAAAAGACTATTAATTATGGATTAAACAAGGTATACTTGAGAAGTTAGTTTACAAATTACTTTTTATATTTAAAGAGATGTAACTCTTTGTAGGAGTTTTCGAGATATGACTCTTACAAATTACTTTTTATATTTGAAGAGATGTAACTCTTTGTTATAGTTGTCGAGATATGACTCTTTTTATGTTTAGTGAGGTATGACTATAAAAATTACCTTTTTCGGGTCGCCGACTCCGGAGCTGGTTCGTTAAACATAGGCTGACTTATTTCGATAATCAAGCGTTTGACACAACAAAGTCACGAAATTTGACATTAAAATACTATAAAAATGTTTAGGTTTTCTACTACAGGGGTACGTCTGCATTAATAAAATTTCTGTACTTCAACATAACTGTTTTTATTTTTAAAATCCTTACTTTGATTCAATCAATATTTAATTAAAATAACAAGTATCAATTACTTTATATTTTTTATAAAATTAATTTTTTCTTAAAAAACTTCCAAGTACTATATTAAAGCTGATCAAAGTCACTTTTCTAAAAATCTAACTTTATAAACTTCTAACTATTTCATCAATGACATTTACGAAGTCATGACTGTTTCATGAAACACATTCATAAAATCATGACTCATTCATGAATGACATCTATGAATTCATGATTCAGATCCATGAAATCATGAGTGTTTCATGAACTATAACTATGAGATCATGAATTGCATTCATGAAATCACGACTTTTTCATGAAAACAACTAAGAAATCATGAATTGCATCCATGAAATCATAAATTACAACTATGAAATCATGAATTGCACTCATGAAATCATGACTGTTTCATGAAGTACAACTATGAAATCATGAATTGCATCCATGAAATCATAAATTACAACTATGAAATCATGAATTGCATTCATGAAATCATGACTGTTTCATGAACTACAACTATGAAATCATGAATTGCATCCATGAAATCATGAATTACAATTATAAAATCATGACTGTTCTATGAATTACAATTATGAAATTATGAGTGTTGATAAATTTTGCTATAAGCCTCCGTGGCGTTATTGGCTTGCACGTTAACCGAAAGGTTGGTGGTTCAAGCCCACCCAGAGCCACTTTTTTTTCCAGCGCTGCAGCAGGGTGCGTTCGGCAGCGGGGACAACGCGGGCAAAGGTTGGTGGTTCAGGCACACCCGGAGGCATCAGCGCCACAACTGGGTGCGTTCGCAAGCAACGAGCGCGCAGCTGCATGGCTGGAGGACACACCGCAGGAAGAGCTTCCAAGGAGCGCGTAGCGGGGGAGCGTACAGCAGCGGGAGAAAGAGTCCAAGGCGCGCGTAGCCGAGGAAGCGTACAGCAGTGGGAGAGAGCGTCCATGGAGCGCGTAGCGGGGGAGCGTACAGCAGTGAGAGAAAGCGTCCAAGGAGCGCGTAGCGGGGGGGGGGGGGGTATAGCGGTGGTCGCCAGCAAGGAGTGCGCAACAGTGGGGGAAGAGAGCGTCCAAGGAGTGCGCAGCGGGGGAGAGCGTTCCAAAAATCACGAGAGAGCGGCCGTTTCCAAAATCACGAGAGAGCACCGGCCCCTTCTAAAAGGTACGAGTGCGCACTCGTTTACATACTACTCATGTTGACTAAAAATTCGTGTTCCTTGAGAAGCGGGATATTAAATTTAAAAAAAAAACATGTCAAAAAGTTGTCTGGAAGCCGAGATATCGTCATCTTTTTTGCATGCGTCGATTTTGAAATTTCGCGTTCGGTTTTCGAGTCGCTAAAAAAGGCTGTCCCATTTGAGACCCAGAGACATCTGGGTCTCAAATGAGGAAGGTCAAATCGAGTTTTTATGGCTTAACATAATTTTTTAAGCAGTAAATGTTGGTAAAAACAAAATTTTTTCTTTGATTTTTAATAGTATACACTTTAAACAACCCGTAATAAATTTTTTCATTTCTCTAAACCCTTTGTTACTCTCATAAACAACCATTAAAACAAATAAACTTTGATTTTGATTTACTTCTCTTCTAATACTCCGATCATCACGCTGTTTGTAAAAAATGAAGGGTTAAGGTAAGTACTTTTAATATCTGATGATGGTTACAATAAAAAGCTAATAATTTCAAAGTTATTCAATTTGTTTATTAGGTCAAAAATCAGTGATTTCTTCAAAAAATTCAAAATGTTGTTTAAAATAAAAAAATGATATTAAAAACTATTGGTCCTCAAAGTTTAGCTCTTGAACTTTGTGAAAAAAATATGGGCACCTATCTGAAGATCATTTTTTTACCACAAAATTGTTGCAAACACAAAGGTATTACGCGGGAGACCCGTTGTTAACAAATTGATTGTTGCAAAACGGTTAGTCCGAATTTGATAAAATTTGGTGTGGATATTTATGATAGGTTTAGGTATCCAAATCAGTGAATAGTTTTATTCCAAGTACATTTTTTTGATTTTAAAATTTTTCTGAAATATACCTGTTTTTAAACCTTTTTTTTATTGTTTGTTTGCATGTAAAAGACACAAATAAAAGTTTAAAAATCTGGAATACGATTATCTGTTAGGAAATTTCACGGAAAATATTTTCATAATCTATAAAATTTTCTGAGAACTGCTTGGTTTCCGAGTTATTCTCATATTAATGCTTAAAAGTCAGGGATTTTTCGAGTTTTTTTCTTTAAATTGTTTAAAACGACAAGTTGCACAACTTTTTCGATGTCCTAGATTCCGGCATATTTTTTAGGAGACCAAATTGGAGACTTTCCTGCAAAAATCTTTTCGTACGCTTTTACATCGACCTCTTTGACTAATTCGACCCCACTAACCAGGAAGAAGCGCGTACACAAGAGTAGCGCGAGGAATGGCACCACTGAGTAAAGAACTGTCAGGTAATTGCCATAGAAGTTATTTTGTTTTAAATGAATTGTGTGATATTTTTTTAAATGTAAAAGAAATAGTTTTTATTTAGTCAGTTTCTTTTTATTAAAATAATACAAATTTCATTTTTAAATTGATATTTTTACTGGATTTTATCTTTATATATCGAATATTTATATATCTTCATAATTAATCATTCTTTTTTTTCGGAATAAAAGTCAAATAAAGAAAATTAAACAAATTTTTTTTTATTTAACAGGTGTCATACTACCTCATGATCACGATGGGAGCCACCTGAACAGCCGGCATCAAACTGTAGAAGAAGATTTGGAAATTGATAATTTTGCTTATGCTGGTAAAATTTTAGGAGAGATTTGGAGTTCTGTTAATATAGATAATTATCCTGTAGTTGCTGAATACATAGATCCAGAACCAGTTCAACCAACCGAAATTTCGAAAGATCGCTTTTGGTATGATACTCATGTTAGAGAATCGCAGTATTTTCTACAAATAGTAAAATTTGCTGATTTAAATTTCTGTGGCCCTCGAAGAAGCAGCTTTTGGGATTTGCTGCCAGATGGATTTCTTCCCCCACCTTATCCTATTTCAAAGACATCAGAAGGTTTGGCAGTACCAAAGTTAACAACGATAACAAATTCGCTCCTCTTTTATTGCAGTTGTCTCTTAACAAAAAACCTACGTGTAAAAATTTTAAACAAATACCGTATGATTATTACTACCCATCAATTAAATCAAGCCTTGCTCAAAGAATCTGCAGTATTTGTGGACTGTACCATGCTTCATGCAAGTCCAAAGATCAACATATTAAAGAAAAGCACAAAAAAACATCAGCTCGTGCTACCAAAATTCGACCCGTTAGAATTGCAGCCCAACGAGCACGTGAATTTCTGATTATAATAAAAGATTAAGAAACAGGAGCAGAAGATACTGAATGGATCGACGAATCCGATGTTGAGTATGATTCTTCAAATATGGAAAAAACTGATCCATCAAATAATATTCCTGTAATAGAATCTATTGAAAATTGCATGGAAAATCCTTGGCAAGATGTAAAAAAAAGATAAAAGTTGGTTTTGTATGTTTCCGTCAAAATTTTTTAGTATTACTAAAAAGTATTGTAGTTTTAATTTACTTTAATTAACTATTGATTAAACTCTAATTAAACTAAGTATTAAAATAAAAATGGAAGTAACAATCAAATAAATAACGTTATAATTATGAATAAAACTAAACATACCATCTAAAAGTTTTTGTTTTTATTTATTATTATTGTAAATTTTTTAAACACTCATGAGAAGTTATAATAATTCATTCCCCAGAAAAAGGGGGGGGGTTAATGTTAAAATGGTGACGTACTTTTAGGGGGAGGGGTTTGCGAAGATGTGACTATCTGTTATGGGGGAGGGGGGCGTCAGAAGTGTCTAAAAAATTGATGACGTACTTTGTGAATGACCCCTTATGTATTTTTTAGCGTTCTCTGGGAGCATCCATAAATTACGTAACGCTTAGGGGAGGGAGGGGGGTCACGAATTTGTTATGAATAGTTACAGGGGGGAGGGGGGTGAGAGTATCGTTACGTAAAGTTGTCAATTCCGTAATTTTTATTGTCAAGTTCTATAAATTTTCATAAATAATAATTTTAATTCAATGAAATCAAATATTGAATGGTTGCTTTCAAAAATGTTAAAATAAGAGTTTTAATTAAACGTGTAAGTCGAAAATCTAAGATTTTTCGTGGTGGAATAATTCTGCGAAACAATCGCCGCTCGCCACGCTGGCACTTCACGACCGCAGGATGACTTCAGCGCACTCCCACGGAGTGCAGCACTGCAGCAGCGTCATATGTTTATGTTTTATTTACTCTAGCAAGATTTGGCTACTTGTCGTGTTTATTGTATTAGCAAATTAAGAATTGTTGTAAGAACTGTAAATTGGTCGGAATACGTTTGACAGAAGTATTTTTATTTCATTTTTTGTGTCGTCTAAAATGGTTAAAAACAAAAGTGAATTGTATCAAGATCTTTACGCTGCTGTCAAATTATCTCACGCAGACTCAACAAATGCAGTGCAACAGACAAAAACAAATTCAATATGGAATGATTTAAAGTCAGAATCTCAAGATTTAGTTTATTTTATCATGGTTTACTCCGGAACTTATCAAAAATGTAAAACTTAGCGATATCTCCACTGGAGATTCAGGATGATCAAAGATACTGAATCAAAAATTGAATTTACTGAACAGCGTACATTTTGTAAAAGACTATCTAAAACTGTATATAATAATTATTTATTATTCACGGAAAACAATCTTCGCTCCGACCCTAAAAAATTTTGGAGATTCGTTAACAATAAGAATTCGTCAGCTGGTTTTCCAGACTGCATGTTTTTGGGTGTCTGTAAAAACTTAATAAATACTTGTTTTGTATAATGTCTTGTAATAAAGTCTTTCCAAGTACTTGTTGCATTTCTAAGAACAATCCGAAGTGATAAAGGCACTCCTCCCGTATTGGCCACAGATCTTAGAGCTTGGTGCAATGAGTGCACTCAAGTTCCGGATGATGAAGATGTACCAAACGTGGTTGATTTCCACATTTCTGCAGAATCTTTTGATTTAGAAGAACAGGATTTGAAAGTAATTTTATCAACGCGTAGATTGTTAGCATTAGCCAGAAAATTCATGAGATTACTGCAAACAGAAGCGACCTACAAACTAATTACAAAATAAAAAAAAGCTTTACTAATGCAATAATCTTTTATAATAAACATGGTTAGTTTCAATTACAGTTGTATAATGTTCAATAAAACAAATTTTTTGCTTGATTTTGTCGAGTTTTGCTCTCAATTTTTTTTTTCTGTGCGAGATCAATTTAACTCCCGTCTAATACTTTTTTAAACGGGAGTTAAATTTTTAACACATTTTTTTCTCGTGCAATGTTAATTCTACTCCCGTTCAATATATT